>CM040430.1:19723658-20980942 GCA_022702705.1 Papilionanthe hookeriana x Papilionanthe teres
TGTTTCCTACAAAATATCTTAACTCTAGAAATGTTTTTTCACATAGGATTTCAACTAAGTTATTTTTCTAACATTCTTAAAATCAAAATTATAGTAACCTAAAGATAACACTACATACCACAAGTCATTTTAAAAGTGATATTAAATTAAATACAGCCTACTGAGGACAAATAAGGTTTAGTTTTAAAATTTTTTCTTCCACCAAACTTGAATTATTAAATATTTTGTAATTAATTTTATAAAATGCAGCAAGAAGAAAAAGTAATTTATGAATATACTTACTACTACAAGATCCTATCAAATTCATATACATGCATAATCAGGATAGAATGACTGCATGAGAAAGTAAATTTAGCCTAAAACATGCTTGAAATAATATTAAACTAAAAGGAAGTATACTCACTTTAAAATTTTATTTTTCTTCCTACCCCCAAACTTAATTTTTAACATATATAGCATTTAGTACAAAAAATATAAGCAGGAAGAAAAATAGACTAGAAATTCTATCCACCACAAATGTCTATAAAAAATATCTACAATTAGTAATCAGGATAGAACAATATGCAACAGAAAGTAAATCTAAACTAAGCATGCCATAACGAAATTGACTAAACAAAAGTCTAACTAGCATAGCAGGTATCAGCATGGGAATATAAAAATGTTCTTCAAGTCTTATATAAAGTTGTGACACACAAACAAACACATACAATAAATGACGTCAATTCTTTCATTAGCTCATCACATCTCACTAACTTACTTCCAATTTCTAATGGAATCACTACACTAAGAAATTAGGTACATTTTAAAATAATTTTGTAGATTATAATCCCATAGAAAAGATTATACTTGATAAGTTGGGTCGCGAACAACAACCTCACGGATCACCTTATCCCACTAAGTATGCACTTTTACTAGTTAGAAATCGTAGTGTAAGATCATCCACATTTTATTCATAAAATAGGTTCATGACTCCTATTAAATGAAAACAAAGTTAGAGAAAAGAAGTAAAAAAATTGAGATAGATCTGTGACTATTCAAATTCATGACATCTCTTGTAAAACTCAAGTGAATTATCAATTTGTCCCGGTTGATTATCTATGTTTCTAACCACAGCATTTTGACTTTGCAATAAGTTTCCTAACTGCAATACCATTTCTTTTATAGACATCTTTTTATCCTTAAATTGTTGATCATTGTTAGTGTTTGGTGGATTTGAAGGTCTATAGTTTATGTTTCCCTGATTATTTCAACTTCCATTAGGATTTGCATGATTAGTTTTTTATTGTTGGTTTCCACTTCTAGTAGTATATTTCTAGTTAAAACTAGGATGGTTCTTCTAACCTGTGTTGTAAAAGTTAAAATATGGGTTGTTTATGATCTTTAAAGTCTCATATAATAAGTTGGAATCAATCATATGCCCTAATGAACTTTCCTCATTTATAGGAGTAAATTGAGGCTGGTTCATTCCAAATTGGTCAAACTTCCATGATATTGCAGCAACTTGAGATGCAAGAATTGCAATCGCATATGTATCATGAACACTAGCTATCTTTTTAAGATTTACCCTCATAGAGGGCCATTGAAATTCATTTGTAGTCATTTCTTCAATTAATGCATATGATGCATCAAATGGTTTTAACATTAATGAACTACCAGCAACAGCATAAATAATGGACCTAAGGGATCCTTCTAATCCATTATAAAAAGTTTGAGTGATTAACCAATCTGGCAGAGCATGATGTGGACACTTTTTTAGGAGTTCCTTAAATCTTTCCTAGGCTTTGTATATTGATTCCCTTTCATACTAAAAAAATGATATAATATCATCTCTAAGTTTAGTAGTCCTTGAAGGTGGAAAATACTTAGCTAGGAATTTCTAAGTTAACTCCACCGAATTTTTAATAGATCCAAGTGCTAATAAGTATAAACACATTTTAGCATTATCCCTTAGTGAGAAAGGAGAAATTCTTAGCCTAACAACATCGTCTGACATGTTGTTATAACGAAATGTAGCATAAAGTTCTAGAAAACTAGATAAGTGTATATAAGGATCCTCCGAAGAATTTCCCCAAACTAGTTGTTTTGCACCAGTTGGACAATCACTGGATTTAGTTCAAACGAGTCAGATTCAACAACAGGGTTTTGTATACTTGACTGAATTTTATCTATCATAGGATTTACATAATCCCTAAATGATTTATGATGATTGTCCAAGTTATTATTTTGAATATTTTCCATTTCCATTTCTATTTTTTCAAGTCCTTTCTGTTTTTTTATTTTTTCCATTTTTCTAACTTAGAATCCTAAGACACAAGTCCTACATATCCTTTATTTTGCATACGTAACACAATAAACAATACATTAACAATAAAACAAATAAAACAAAAAATATATTCAACACAAAAAAATAATTTCACAAACACCTTATTTTTCACACAAACAGTTTTTTCACAACACATTTTCATACAAAAAAAACTTTTCACACAAAAATAATATTTATGACACTAAAATTTTCCAATTTTAAGCCTAATTACTTCAACTAAAATTCTCCTAAATTCTTACTGAAGCTTCCCCGGTAACAGCATCAAAAACTTAATGCGCTTCCGGTGTATGCTATTTTTCTAAGTGTTTTATATTTGTATGTACGTGCACACACTAGAGGTGCTACGCAAGTATATGTATCGTTCAAGTAATATAGGGCTCTAGTGGATTCCCATTTATCGATCCCACAGGGAAGCTAGGTAAGAGGTCCTTAGTCAAAGTTCTAGTCTGCTACTATCAGGCCTTAGATTAGAATGTTAATCATAATGGTGTTTTATCTAGCAACTACTCCTAAATATAAATGTTGAATGTAAGGATAATAACTATTCCTTAATGGAAATATTAATTTTAAAGATAACCCCTTTCTGGATTAATTGGTTTGGAGAATTTTGAGATAATAAAAACTAATATTCTCAAGCAATGAATTGGATAATATAAAGGAATGAGATGCATTAAATATTATACGTGCAAAATAGGAGCAATCCTATTCTTTACCCTCTTCTGAGCGCTTTACCCTCATCCAAGTGCTATAAAGAAAATTGGTTATTCCTAGGCTTAGTCCCTAAACCTGTGGTTAGGCTAGGAGGATACTAGTGTCACTCCAGAGCTTCCACTTCCCTTTGCCTGAAGGCTAACTTTAGCTTAGTTTCCAAACATTATGATCAAATTGAGGATTTTTGTCTGTCACCCAAAAATCTCCAATTCTACACCCATCAAAGCAAATTTCCCTATCTATTTGCACTCAAACCTCATGAACTACTTTATTCATTCATAAACATTGAATGTGATCTCTACTTTGTTGAGAATTACACCGCCCTTTCAGGTCAATACAATTACAATGAATTTTAACACTACAACGAGCTCTTATTATAATGTAAATGAAATGCAAGTAAAAACTATCATCCCAATATCCTAAACATGAATCCTACTAATTGCAAAAGAAAAGTAAAAGGAAAATAACGGCATAATCTTCTCATGCAACTATTTCCAAATAAGAAGATTGAGTAAGAGAAACACATCACAAAGCACGAAGAAAACACAACGGAAAACTTCATTTCATTAAAGAAACTCCACAATATAAGTGTTTACAAAATTATAAGATAATAAAGAACACAATACTTAGCTTTTCCCCTTGAAAGGAATATGGAAATCTCTCCCACAAAGTCTCCCGCTGATCCATGCAATGCTAGTACAAACCCTTATAGATTCTCTCAAAATCTCCTCTTTAATCTCTCCAGAAAGGTAGAAATCTACGTTTCTACTCCTATTCTAATATCTCTAAGCATTCTCCATATTTTTTCTAACATTTACACCCTATTTTGGATTCAAAGTCACTTTAAAATAGTGTAGGGACAAATTTTCGATGTGTTGCCTCAATAATCCTTCCAAAAAGCATCCAGATTCATTAAAACTCAGCCATAACTGCTTAAAATCACGTCCAAACTGTCTTGGGCATCGTCGGAGTTGTTTTGGGCACCATCGGTGCCATATTTTCGTGGCTCTCAAGTTTATGGTGCCTCGGCGCCCTATCAGGCACCGTCGGCGCCCATTCTGTGCAGCTTCACCGTTTTGCTCTATTTCGCTCCGTTTCAATCTTGTTGTGTTCTTAACAGATACACTTACAAAATAAGCATGAAAACAACATTTATTTAAAGTGTAATCTCATTCAAAATTATGTAAGATGTGTAAAAGAGATTAAACATAGAATGTCTTATTGAAATGTTTCCAACCAAAATTTGCTTTCTTGCTCGTTTTTGCTCCAAATTGCATCATTTTTACTTATTTTTCTCCAAGAGTCCATTTATTATACCTAAAACCAAAAAAATACAAAATAACTTCAAACTCACTGAAGCCGGTCCCGAACTGGATCATTGGTGCAGCAAGACGGGCCTTACGGAAGGTGTGCAAGTTATAGGAGAAGGTAAGTGTTGGGGTCGACATTCTCACTGTTAAAGCAAAATTTCCAAAATATAGTGAAGGCCAGAACCTTGTAATCATATTGCAAACACTACGAAGAAAAATTTGTTCCGTGAAGTGGGCTCAATTTCATTTTATTTTATTTCAGCAGATTATCTTTTCTTTATTTTTGTAAGATGCTTTCAATTTTTTTCTTTGTTATCGATTTAAACAACTTAGAGTTAACTTTCAAGTATTAATTAAAAGGAATTTATGATTTGAAAATGATTGGCTCAACTTGCTGACAGCAAAATCAAAGCCAGATAACATAAAAGGAAGTGAAGTGCGGGACCCTATCCGGGACCCTCTTTACAACGCACACTGATTTGTCAAAACTCATTCACCAATACACCTATTGGGGGTTCGACCACACTAAATCAAGAAGAATTCTAGAACCCCTCTATTTAAGGATGGTCAAACAGACGGTCCTTAAATAGAGGAGAGTTGATTATACTTTTCCAAGAAAGAAATGGGTAGAGTATGTCAACGGAAGAATGGTAATCTGATTCACGAGAGACATGAACGCATTACCGATTATGAATCTAACATTTCCCGATTTTAATGAAGTGAGAAACTATTCCACAGTGGAGTAACCAGAAAATTGTCAGTCGCCAGAGAGGTTGGTGTGTTTTAATTTAATTTAAATATATAGATAGATTTTAGAAAATATCATTTTTAGGTTGAAAAAATTAAATTAAACCGATCTCAGATATATAATAGTTTAAATAATCAAGCAACACACAATAACTCACGTATCTATCCCGAAGAATGGATATATTGCTCGACGGTGTGGCTTGATCAAATAAACTAAAAAAATCCATGACATACGTTTGGTATGCGAACAATTTATGTTGATTGAAAAATTCCTCTACCTAGTATGAAGCAACTAGATAGGGTTTATATTAAATTGGGATCTTAAAGTTTCCTATAAGGGCAAACCCCTATAGTTAATTACATCTTAGATAATCGAATTCACCTAAGAAAACTCTTGATTTTGATAAGGAAATATTATTTTAATAACTTCCAAAAGGTAGGATCTTCAAGATAGTATGATAATAGGAAATCCAATAGGTGAATATTTCAAGTTTGGAGTATTTATTGTAGGTATCAAAAGGAATAGGAAACTAGGGAAGACACAGCTCCAAGAAGAATCTTGGTGATTACCAAAACTATCCTATTGTTTGGCTTTAATTTGAGATATTTATTTAACGTTTCATCCTAAAAAATTTTATTATGTAGGGCTTACATCCACTTGATACCGATCATATGAATAGCTTGGAAGATAGGAGAATTTATGTCACATCCGATGAAAACCTTGGAATCCTATGATAAGTTAGGGCTTATGTTGAACGAGGTGTGAAAAGCTAAAAAATGCTTAATTTTACATATACATTTTAATGATATAGCCAGAGTGGTGGAGAGGAACTTACTTCGACTTTCCGGAGGGGTGAGCCTAACACAAGGAGCGGACTAGAAAATTGCAACAAGGGCGACAGGGGAGGAGACTGGGGTAGAGAGTCGATGGTATCGGGAAGGAGAAGGCCATTCCGCATTCGTGGCTCAGAGAACAAGTTCGCTAGGGTCAAACTACCTAAGAAGGAAGTTTGTAGCCTAGCGTGGTTTCGGGAAGGAAATTCTCGGGTAGGACGTGTCGAGCAAGGATTCAACTCTCCATTGCGTGGAGGGAAAAGAGCCTTGCACGCGCGCGAGATGTTTGGTTAGGGCTCTCACGGAGAAGAGGAATGGGAATCAGGTTTGGTTCGCGAGAGAGGGAAGTTGTGAATGTGGGAGCCAGGTACGTAAATTAGGGCATGCCGTGGGTTTAGATAGGAATTTATCACTTTTTCTTAATTTTATTATTGTTATATATACTTTTATTTGAACTCGTCGATTATAACCCTATTCGACTCTATCTGAAACCCTGCCGATATGGATGTCCTTCCTAGGAAAATTCAACATTCTGAACGTATAGGTGCAGTTTGTTTCGTCATTCGGGTCGTTCAACCTAGTCGATGATTATGTCAAAAAAAATCGAATTTGATTTCATCAAAATTTTGGTGCACGATCGATAATTTTGGAAATTGATTTTAATTTCGATTAATTATGAAATATTTAAAGGTACAGGTGATGTGAATTGTCATATTTAACGTGTTGATCATCCGAATTACAATATTTGTTTGCGCAGAGGTGTGAATTGTGCACAAGACGACCATAGGGATTAAAGGTCCTATGGGAACTACTTTTGAGTTCCCGCATGTCAGTTTCAACCATGTAAGTGCTAGAGTTCAAAAACGATACATGCGAAACTCCAAAAGAGCAAAGAAGTGGTTCAAACTCCTAAAATGAGGTGGTCCCATTACTAAGGTTTTAAGATAGTCAAAAGGAGAACCCTAAGGCTGGACCCTAAATCTTAGAAAGAAAACTAGATCACACCAAAATTGAGGTCAAAATGTGGCTAAGTGCACTGAAAATTTTCTTTGCTAGGATATTGGTGCGGGGATTTATAGTTTTTGCTTTGATAATTAGCTTGGGAAAGGTCCTTTAGCTGATTTTTACGGGGGACCCTTTTTATATTAATTTGCTAGTGAAGGATGTTTGGACTGTGAATGAGTTGAACTTATCTCGGCTTGATGCTATGGTGAGTAGGGAGGAGGTAATGTAAATTGCTAAAGTTTCTATAATTATGGGCCAGAAAAAGGTTAAAATCAAAGGCGGTCTGGGTAAATCAGTTTTTAACATTTTTTCTAATTCTCTCATATATTCTAATGGTATGGATTTTCATTGTGCTTGGAATGCTTTGGTAAAACCTACTCAATCTTTATTCTTTTGCAGATTGTTACAAAAAATTGTGCCTACAGTTGACATTTTAAAATTTAAAGGTCTTCGGTTTGCATTAATCTGTTATCTGTGTAAGAATCATGAAGACCGCATGGAGCAGTTATTTTGTAGTTGTTCTCTGACTACTGAGCTTGGGATATAGTTTTTTCTTTATTTGATATTAATAGACATAGGCTGAACTGCAATTCTATTAATGGATTGATAACTGAATGGAAGAAGAATGGTAGTGTCATTTTTGCTTCTATTCCTATTGTTGTCTTTTGGAAATGAATGCAAACTTGAAGGTAAAGTGTTTTCTAAATATAATTGTTTCTTTCATATTAAAGACTTTGTTTATAAATTGTTGAAATTTGGTAAGTTTAATTCCTCTATTAATACAATTGTACATAATATGTTAAGTTTCATATTGCTTACATAAGGAAGGCTAGATCTGGTATTCAATTGATTATGTGGAAAGCTCCTCATAGAGGTTCTGGTCCCCGATAGTGGCAGGTATAGGTGGTATTTGTAGAGATTTTACGGGACAGTGTATTTTTTGGTTCTCTGCTCCTATTGTTGCCTCTAACCAGATTATTGTTGAAGTTGAAGCAGTGATTTGAGGGTTGGAGTTGGCGGTAAGGTGTGGTTGGAACAATATTTATATTGAAATAGATTCTATTGTTTGGAACTATTGTTGCAGGAAGAAAGATTATCCTTGGAATCTTATTATCTAGTTGAAGAGAACATTTACTCTAATGAATTATGTTCAGGTACGTTGGCTCTATATTCATCGTGAACGTAATAAGTGTGCGGATTGGGCTGCAAAGAAAGGCATGAAATCTCAAGATGCTATTTTTTCTTATACGATTATTCTGAATCTTGCTCGTCTGATTAAAGGGGATAAGCTTAATATCACCTTTATTCGTGTTGATTATTGATTTTTATTTTTTTGTGTGGGTTGTTTGTGGCCGAAGGTTGCTAGGTTTTTCACTTTTTTGCGTGAGTTGTTATGGGTTTAAAGGAGTTATTGGCCACCCCATTCTAGATTTATTTTTGATGGAATAAAAGTAAGAGCCCAAATGCTCTTTAATTTAACAAAAAAAAAACAAAAGTGACTTTCAATCAAATAATTACGGTAGCAAAAGACCATCAAACACTTTCACACCACCATAGGCAGTAACAGGCTTTCACACTCATCAATATTTGAAACAACAGTATCAAAATATTATGCCACTGCATAGAACACAAACCTCATAAAATTTTCCTAAAGCTACTTTAAATTTATGGGATGCTCTAAATAACCCTCCAATTTGTCCTAGTGTATTTTATGTTCATGAATACTTGAACATCCGCAAGCCCGTTTTAAATCTTATCCTGACAACAATTTTCTATAATAATATCATACAGCAACAGTGGATTTCGCACAAAGCTCAAAACTAGTGGACCAATATCACACACACAAAAAATATATTCTCCATGATTTTAACACAGCTAAGGATGGGATATCTCTCTCTTATCTCTCTTATGATGCATTTGGATAACTTCAAATTCTAGCCAATATAGAAAAGTACTACTAAATAAGTCATAAGAGTTCCAGCCTGCTTTAAATCATCATATGAAAGCTATCTTTCAAGAATAAGTTCAGAACAAATAAAAAACTTGTGAAGAAAAAGCTGACAAATAAGCCGAAAAGTAGTGTCATCTTCTTCGACGGAACTCAAGCTAGTTGTGTCCAGCCTCAATCGAATTATGGCCGAAAGGAAAAGATTTTTATTTGTGCACTAAAATAGGGAAGCAAAGCAGGACGTGAAGAAAAGATAATGGTGGCTTTTGAGTGGCTTAGATCAGTGGAATCCAGCACAGGAGATGATTTTTATGGCCCATTCTGAAGATTTTAAGACCTTCAATCAATATCATGTTGTAAGCTTTCAGCATTTATCACTGCTATGACACTACCAGTTACTAAATTCATTGTTTTTGTTGCCCTCATCTGAAACAAAGTTTGGTTTGCTGGTCTTCATAAAAATGATGCATTTTTGTTGAATGAGAACAGTAATCCTATTCTGAGAAGGATTTCAGAAGATCTGCGTGGTGTGTAGAGACATCCATATCCTACCAAATTATTTTTCTAAAAAAAAATGAAGTTTTTAGGTGAAATATATTTAAAGCAAAATGAGTGGAAAAAAATAAATATTCCCATGTAGAACACATCGGGCCCACCTCATAATGGATCTGCAGAGGTTTTTAGAATGGAACCGCTTTTTAGAGTGGTACTGCAGAGGTTATTGGAGGGTTATTTCAGTTTTATTGGAATATTACGTCCAATAACCCCACAATAACCTAGAAATAACCTCCCAATAACTTTTGTGGTTCCATTGGAGTGAAAGCCGTAGAGGTTATTCGGAGGTTGTTGTGAGGTTATTTTGGTTTTATTGTAGTATAACTCTAATAACCCCACAATAATCTTAAAATAACCCCTGAATAACCTCTGCAGTTCCATTTTAACAACCCCTGCAACAACCTCTAATAACCCCCGCAATAACCTATAATATTCAGCCAATAACCTCTATGGTTTAAACCCTAATAACCCACTAAAAATCTCCGCGGATCCATTATAAAGTCGGCCCGACGTGTTCTACATGGTAATATTTAATTGGCTGCTGCACACAGCATAGCATGCGTACGTTGTTCTCTGTATGCAACAATTTCTCATGGGAGGGGGGCTATTCCTGCTGTTGATGATTTTTAGGCTTCATTTCCGTATAAAGTCACATGCCATAGTTGGCCTCCTTGTCTCCGTTTTAAATTCACAGTTATGTTAGAAACAAATTGGGGAGATCGGGATGAGCTATTTTACCAAAAAAAAAAATAAATTTAGAGGGTAATTATGTTTTCAAAGAAAATCTTAATTTTGGGCTTCTGAACTTCAGCTTAAGAAGTTATCTTTACTAATTGACCTCGTATTATTATTTTCAAAGTAAAACAATTGGCCCTTAGAAAAGATCTGAAACCAACCTTGGAGATCCTGAAGAAATCCATTTTGATTTGTACAATTTCAAGCCTGCAGAATTCAGAGTTTCAATGCAAAATTTGACCATCTTAAAAAAGATGAAGCAAACTAATGCAAATGAAACTTTGTCAATGTACACTTGCAAATCCACTGATATGATGCAAAACAATGGAAGGTCTTCCAAACGTTTAATTTCCACCAATAAAATTTGTAAAAAAAAAATACTTTTTCACATAGAACCAAATCTTTACTTTCTTTAAATAGCAGAAGCTATATATAATGCGATTGTCTATTCCACCATATGTAAGTCTAAATCAATCTTCCATCATTGAAGTGCTTTCTCAAGCACAGAAGCTAATATTTCTAACTTAGAAGTCTCCGATATGGTCAATTTTAGTGAATCCATCTCCAGTAATTTTCCCAATAGTTATGTTGATTCAATATCTATAAGTAATTTTGTGACTAATTTATCTGAAACTCTCATTATCTGTATATATAATCAATCAACATTTCACTGCCAGCAGTACCAAAACTGTGCTGTAGCCAGCATTTCCATGCACATAATGGCATCATTTATTGTCACGTTTGGCGCTTTATGTTGCTTTAATGAAGCATAGGAATGGCCTAAAGATGATAGAAATTTTCTTCTGTCCTGTGTCAGATTTACACAGCAGCATTAATTTTTGTGTACTATATATGTATCAACCATTGCCTAGTACATAAGTCTTCTTCATTTAATTGCGTAGAATCTAATATTACGTGATTGTTTATGTATTTAGTTTTAAAAGTTTATAAGATAAATTTAGTAATTAATTTGTTGGTATATTCCTATGTAAATAGGCCCAGTTGTAGAACCCTTACATTATAAGTCTAATGTGGTGGCTGCATTAGAGTAGAAAGACAAAAGAGGTTATGGGACTGATACAAATTAGAGAGAGATGCACAGATTTGAGTTAGGGATTATTTTGCATTCTTTTTTAAAAGATTTCTTCTTATTTTATTTTTTTTTTTATTATTTTGTATGCATATGAGGATATTTTGGGTGAAAAATGTCATTGGAAGGCAATAGATGAGTATTTAAATGTCAAATTTGACTATTAAAGAATATATGACTTTTTAATAAAATGTATTTTATTTGGGAAGCGAAGGTCTAGGGTAATGATTGTTATATCATTGATGAGAAGATGAACATACATGACAATCTACGATCATTATATAAATTATATAACATCAATTTGGTTATATTAATAATAATTACACGATATTTTACATAAAAGCACATTTGATTTTATTTAAATGCAAGGTGAGGATAGTAAAGTGATTTTTCTATTCATGGTGATGATGTCATAAGCATGGTAAGCATGCACGTAATTGTACACAAGAATAATTAATTGTTTACATTAGACCTCAAAAAGGGTATGGAGACCATAAAGGAAACTGTTTATTTGGTAAGTTTGAGTGACAGTGTACTAGTGATTGAAAATACATGAGTTGACTCCATCTGTGTTGTTAAAGTTCATTAACTCATTTTGATGCAAACATTCTCATTTCACTTTCCTGTTATCTTTTTGAGTTCAAGTAGGTGATTGTTATAAAGATATAATGATATACGGTGTTATGAGAATGTTGTTGTAGATTTGAGGCCAATATTAATCAATGACCCTAGAGAGTAGCAAACTTTTATATATGAAGGAATTGGTTCCCTATATCTTTGTAATGGAGATGTGTACATCATGGTAGGTACAAGCACTATTTGGCTAGCGAGGGAGCATAAGGTTCCATATGAGCTCTTTTATGTGTCTCATTCTTTATTATTAGGATTGTTTGTTAATATGATCCTTCATTGATTAATTCTCCTAAGCTTATGACCATAGCATTAACTTCTATAATATTATTTTATGCAATTTTACTTTATATGGCAAATCATTCATTTATTGATGCTTGTTAATATCAATCTAACTATTAGATCCTAATTTTTCCATGGATCCACACCATAAAAGAATAGTTTAAATAAGGATGATTTTGAGCTAAGAGAATAGAGAATAAATGAGAAGAAAATGTGTTTTTTTAATATCTGGTGATCCTCCCCTTACATTACGAAGATGACTCATATTTATGAGGGATTAGATTATGTGTTACAAAATAAGAACTCATTACACTCATATCCAAAAAGATCCATGTTCTAAGTCAAGATGTGCATAAGGAACATAAAGACATAATTAAGGCAGTTAACTAACTCATTATGTCTTAAGATACCAAGAGGCATTACCTAGCAATACTAAGGTGAATTCTAAGGACCGATGTGAAGAGATGTGCAAATTGATTAAAATTAGGAGTGGAAAGGAGTTAGAAGGGGCAACCATAAATAAAACTAAATTAGAAGAACTGAGTCTGAGAAACATATTGAAAACCCTTTAAATAAACTTAGGAAAAAAACCCTCACATCCTAAGAAAGAACTTGAGATAACTCCATTGCCTTTTTCTCAAATAATGATAAGGCAAAAACTAGATCAATAATTCTCTAAATTCCTAGAAAAGTTCAAGAAGATTTTTAAAAACTCTTGAATAACAGTCTAGTTACAATAAATTTATGAATGAATTTTTAAATAAAAATGTAGATTTTCATATTTTAAAACTCTGGCATTAATAGAGGATTGTACTGCTATAATTTAAATAAAATTCCTATAAAAATTGGAAAGATCCGAATAATTTTACAATTTCATGTACTAAAGGAGACCAATTTATGGGAAATGCATTGTGTGATTTAGGAGCTAGCATAAATTTGATGCCTTTTTCAACGTTTAGAGACTATAGTTAGTAAAGCTTCAACCTAGCACTATGACCCTTCAATTAGTTGATCGTTTTTTAACTTCTCTTAAGATGTTCTATAGAATGTCCTAGTTAAGGTTGATAAGTTCATCTTCACAGCTGATTTTATTATTTTGAACATGATGAAAGATTTTGAGATTCCAATTATTTTTGACAGATCTTTTCTTATAATTACAGGGCAACTATTGATTTACAAAAAGTGGAGTTAACTATTAGAGCTCAAGATGATGAATTGTCATTTAAAGTTTATAATATAATTCTTTCACTTACTTATACCACTGATGAGTGTTTTAGAGTGAAATTAGAAAGGTTACAATAGATTTTAAAGGAGAATTAAGAAAATAAGAGTTTAATAGCTGAAACAGTTGGAAAGTTGGGATCATAATTGAATGAATTAGAAGAGTCTCTAGACATCTAAAACATTGGAACAAGGACTCTTGAAACGGATATATTATCATAGAGAAATACATTTTTGTATAATTTGGCTATGTTGAGCTGAAGACATAAAATAAAGTGTTACTTGGGAGGCAACCCCAATTATTATCTTCTTATTTGATTGCATGTTTGTTTTACTTAATGTCGCACGTATGTTATGTAAGTGGTTTGGTCAGATTGAGAAAGTTAAATTAAGTGTTTATTAGAAAGGAACACAAAATATTTCCTTTATTTTTGGTGTATTTTTGTATGTTATGCTTGCTAGAATCTATAGAATCACCTTTCTCTCACACAGTCTTGGAGCTTGAAGTTGAAATTTGATTTTCTTATGAATTGTATCTAGCATATGTACCTACATATTTTTATCTGTTGATGTTCACGTATTCAAAAATATGATTTGTTATAGTTTGTAATGAAATTTTCTTCTGTTGTTTTTTCATATTCTACTTTACTATAATCTTCTCCTTTATTTTTTGTATTCATATATACGCTTTCAAAAATAAGTTTGGGGCAGGGAGTATATGTATTAATTTTTCCCATTAAGTAAAGATATAACTTTCGAGTTCATATAAATTGTGGGGCAGGGGTAGATAAGAGTATCAGTGAATTTTAATAATAGGTAAAAAACATAAATTTCAGTGACATTAAATTCTTAATGGTAGGATTAGGAACTCATTAATACTTGATCTTTAACTTCAGTAACTAATCTCCATAACTTTTCATAAATTCCTAAGGGAGAAATGAATATTTATAAAATTAGCACCCCCGACACTATTAAAATTAGTTACTAATTTAAAGAATTTAATTCTCAATTATTACCAGCTAAATTACAATTTCTTAGGAATGTTAGGAACTAATTGATTCCTAACATTTTGACTTAGGATAGAGTCAGTACTCAAAATCATGAAAAAAATATATAAAATAAAAATTAAAAAATAAGCTTAAATAGAGACAATAATCCTCCTTAAAAAAAACAAAAATCAAATAAAAAAGGATTCATGCTTACAAAGAAAATTTTAGGAACTTAAGAAGAAATGCTTGAGTTTAAGCTCATATATATATATATGTATGTATGTATGTGTGTATATATATATATATATATATATATATATATATATATATATATATATATATATATATAGGGGAAGGAGCAGCTCATGACTCCCAACTTGTTAATATAAGCAAAGAGGTGCATGTAAAGGGAGGGAGAATGGGTCCCCATCTAAAAACAAAAGCAATACATGAGTAGTCCTATGGGGTTCCTCTTCCACATTACAACTCTACACAAGCAAAATAAAAAGAGAAAGAAAAAGTGAAACCAAAAGAACAAGTAAAATAGTATACTAAAGCCCAAAAAATTGTATACCTAAACCAATTAAGTACCACAAGAGTCCAAAGCAAGAGTGTCTTCAGATGGGGAAAGCAGCAGAGGTAGAAGGAGCACTTCTCATGTGACTTCCAGCCAGCAATGATCTCATCCAGGCAGCAGAGACAGTAACAGAAAGCTTAGTGAGGAGTGACAATTCTGAGATAAGGGAGCTCCAATGTATCACTGGCTAAAAGAAATTGCAGAGTAGTAGGGAGAGGAAGAAATCAAAACATCAGAAGAAGCTCCACACCTTGCAAGCCAGTGTGCAGGTTTGTTTCCCTCCCTATAAATAAAAGTGAATTTAGTGCTGAGTTTAGTTCTAAGGTCACCAATGAGTCTCAACCAGTAAGAATGAACCCAAGAGGTCTGATCTTCATTGTCAAGCAACTGAATCAAAGCAGCTGAGTCAACCTCCACCCATAGATTGAACCAAGGGACCCTCAAAGCAATTTGCAAGGCCCAATAGACAGTTATTAGTTTAGTTTCAAGAGCATCAATAGCAATGTCAGGTGCCTGGAAGAAAGTAAGACAGTGGCCAGTAGAGCATCTAAACACACCACCCACCCCAGTCCCCCCTTGGGAATTAAGGGGGGCTCAAGAAGTTTCCAATATACCTTGTTGACTGTAGGACATCTCACAATAGGGGGGTTGAAGAAGTGTAATACTATGGGGAATCTTTTGTATTGAATCCGTTTATGAAGAAAAGCTACGCAGTTTCTCACCACCTGTGCAGTAGTGGGGGAATTTCCATGAAATTTAGACTGATTCCTAGTCATCCAAATAAACCAGGTGACAATAAATGGAATTGTTTCATAGTGCTTAAAGTTCCAGCTCTTCCAGCAAGTGAAGTAATGATCCCATTGGAGTTGTTCCTGCTCAACATTTAGCTGATGAAAAAGACCAGCCCAAACAGTTTTGGAGAAACAGCACCTAAAGAAAAGATGGGCAATTGACTCCTCCTCACATGAACATAACCAACATCTAGAAGGACCCCTCAAGCCTTTCAGCTTAAGAATGTCATCAGATGGGATCAGATGGTGGAAAACTCTCCAACAGAAAAAAGACATTGAAGGGGTCAGAAATTGATTCCATATGGTTTCTCCCCAAGATTCAGAGGGCCAAGTATAAGCTTTGGAATAAATAGCCTTAGTTAGGCTTTGAAACTTGCAAGACTGCCAAATGATTTTATCAGTTCTACTTCTATCAAAAGGAATTTTAGTAATCTGGATAGCAGATGGAGCTTGCAAGAGACAGTTGAGTTTGGGGAGAGACCAACTATCCCCCTCCCAGCAGTCAGCCACACTTAGCTGAAGATTAGAGGGCTCTTGAAGAGGAAGAATCCACTCCTTGGGACACCACTGATCCAACCAGAAATTTACCTCACCATTCCCCAATTCCCAAGGAAAGAGATCTTCAGCCATCTGTTTGGATTTGAGCATTCTGATCCAAAGTTTAGAGTCACCCAGCTTCCTGTTAATCAATGAGGGATGTTGATCTCTACAATAGTTGTCCCACATAAACTTGGCCCAAAGTGATGTCTTTGTTCTGAACTTGTTCCAAAGTTAGCATAGGTTGACTTGTAGCAACTGTTACAGACCTTTAAAGCTCAGGCCAACAGCCATGGTGGGTTTAGCAATTTTCTGCCAAGAAGCCCAGTGAAGTTGCTGCCTTTGACTAGCACACAGGAACTTGTTGAACATCCTTTTCAACTGAAGCTGTGTGCTCTTTTTCATTCTAGTCATCTGCAAGATGTAGGAGGGGAAAGTGGTAAGGATGCTTTTGAGAAGGGTGATTCTATCCCCATTTGAAAGGAAAGTATTAGTCCAACATTCAACTTGGGATTGAATCTTGCTTAAGATTCCATCAAATTGGGTTTGTTTAACTCTACCAGTGATGAGAGAGACCACCAGGTATTTAAATGGAAGATGATTGTGAGTGAAACCAGTGGACAACAATCCATTGTTTCCTAATGGGAGGCAATCTTTTGGGGAAAACCAGCTTGCATTTAGCAGCATTAAATGTCACCCAGAATTGTCCTGAAACAATTGGAGGCACTGTACCACTTGTTTGACAACAATTTCGGAGGCATTGGAAAAAAGCATAATATCATCTGCATAAATCAGATGAGAGATATGTACCTTGCATCTGTGATGGTAAGAGTAGTTGTTCTGGAGATTCATTCTTTTGTTCAACATTCTAGATAAATAGTCCATAGCAAGAATGAAAATAGTGGGGGAAAGGGGGTCACCTTGTTTTAGACCTCTGACAACACTAAAAGAACCCCAGGCCTGGCCATTGATCAGGATTGAGTGAACATTATTAGCGAACCATCTATGTATCAGAGAACAGAAAGCAGCCTGAAAGCCCCTAGCAGCTAATATGTCCATAATAAACTCCCAGGTAATTGTGTCATAGGCTTTCTTAATGTCCAATTTATAAATAAGGTTTCCCCCTCTGCAATGTCTATCCTGGCCCAGTAATAATTCATGTGCCAACAAAACATTGTCAGTGATTGATGTACATTTGATAAAGGCAGACTGATTGAGACAGATCAGATTCTCCAAATGAGGCTGCAGCCTGGTAACAATGAGCTTGCTGATGAGTTTATTAATAACAGCAGTGAGACTTATAGGCCTGAAGTGATCCCATGTCTTCTGCATATCAGATTTAGGCACCAACACTATGTTAGAAGCAATGAAGTACTGAGGTAGATCATGACCTTGAAAAAAACTGCTAACAGCTTCAATTACATCCACTTTAATAACAGGCCAAGATTTTTTATAAAGGTCAGCAGTAAACCCATCAGGGCCTGCTGTTTTTGAGATATCAATAGATTGGAGAGCCAACCAAATCTCCTGTTCAGAAGGTAAGTCAGTAAGAGCAAGATTATGGGTATAGTTGAATTCAGTAGTAAAAAGAGTGCTATCAATATGAAGTCTTTGCACAGCAGATTGACTCACTACATCCAAAGCAATATCAGAAGAGGAGGTCAGCCTGGTCCCCTTGGCATTTTGAATACATTGAATAGTGTTGCATTTTCTTCTATAATTGATATAAGCGTGATAGAATTGGAATTTTTATCCCCCTCATGGAAAATATTAATAGCAGCTTTATGTTTTAAAAATAACTCTTGTCTGGCAATAGCAGTGAGGAGATAGTCTTGAGCAATTATCAAGTCTTTTTCCTTAGCAATACCAACTTGCAGTTCCATTTCCAATTTCTTAACAGAGGTTTGAGCAGTAGCCACAGCAGTAGCCACAGCAGAAGACACATCCCCAAAAGCAGTCCAACCCCATCTTCTCAAAACATACCCAACTTTTTTATGCAACAAGAGTAGTCTCTTAAAAGGGTCAGATTGGGAAATCCCACCCCAAGCAGAAGAAATAATGCTGAAACACTCAGGATGGGAAGACCCCATAGTGATATATCTGAAAGGTGGAGGTGAAGCCTGGTTACAAGGAGCAGTGATGGAATTAAGGAGTGGCTTATGATCAGAACCTGCAAGACTAAGATGAGTGACAAAGGTTAGCAGAAAATGAGAATACCAATGATGATTTACCAGAACTTTGTCAAGCCTTTCCTAAAGTTGACCTCTTTTCCAGGTAAACATAGGAACTTTAAAGTCAAAGTCAAAAAGACTCGTCTCATTAATATTGTCATTGAAAGTTGTCATTATAGGAAGGTTAGGGATCCTACCACCCAACTTTTCATCTGAAGACTTAACACAATTAAAGTCTCCTCCCACTATCCAGGGAGTAGTCATATGTTCACTAATTTTGTGGTGATCAGTCCAGAGAGCCTTCCTGTCAGCTTTGCTACATTCAGCATAAATGAAAGAGGCAAAACCCCTATGACCATTTAGGTTAAAAGAAAGATGCACCAATCGGTAGTTATCCACCAAAACATTCCAAGAGACTCCTTTTCTACAAAAGATCTAAATTTTATTATTGGTATTGGCAAAATGTAAAAAATCAGTCAGCTTCTTAATTAAGTGTTGGGAATGGATATGAAACACAGGCTCAAGAATGGCAATACACCATAATATGTGATTTTATTGAGATGAAGTAATCAGTTGCAGGATAGGGGATGAGCAATTCTCCTAATATTCCAAACTAAGAGATTAATCATAATTGAGGAGGTTTAGACGGTTGTGATCTAAATCTAGATCTACCTCTGGTAGGTCTGGTAGGAGACCCAGACTGATAATTCCCACTCACTATAGTGCCTATAGTGAGTTTCTGAGCTTCATTCAAAAGTTTCTTCTTCTTTCTAGCTGTTTGGACTTGCCAATCTTCTTCCATTGTTTGTTGTATGTCTACCAATATGTTGTCATTAGAAGCAGCCACCACTGAATTAGGGTGAGCCACTCTATCACAATACACTTCCTGTGTCATCTGTTTTTTTCCTAAATGGTGGAGCCATGCAAGATCATTAACTTTTTGTAGATCTGCTGAGAGATTATCTGAGGGGGTAGCCAAGACTTCTTCACAACCCATCAAAGGTGTAGAACCACTAACATTAGCAATATTTGTACTAGTAATAGGGGAACAATCTCCAAATTAGAAACACTGGGGACAACAGCAGCAGGAGCCTCTGGGACAGGCTGCTTAGTGTTTCTTCTGGAGGGAGGATGGAGCTTAAAGCATCGATCCAAAGTGTGGCCAAACATTCTACAGTGTTGGCAATAATATGAATTTGTTGCAACACCACCTCTTGCCAGAAACCTTCATTCCCTATCTTTATCCACAACCATTTGAGTTCAGGGAGGGTGAATTTAACAGCTTCATTAAGGGACTGAGCTTCCTGTTCTGTGAACTCCACAGCAGGTTCTCCATCCTTAGAGCTAACTGGGTGAATAAACAGGCAAGTACTCCTCCCTGCAGCCGCTTCATGAAAAGCTTGGAGAAATAACAGCTGTTCATTACCTTTAAGAGTCTCTCCCCCCTTACCAACCCCTCCACATAAGTGGCTTTGGCCCACTACGCAATTATGTCAACTTCGATAGGATAAGCCATAGAGCCCCTCCAAAAGGAAACCAATTGAACAGTAATTTTCAAAAAGAAACAACCCGGGCAGGGTCAAAAAAATTCTCATACAGCCAAAACCCAGCACCAACTGCAAACCACCCACCAAACCAGCTGAGAGCATTGCCGCCAGCCACCAATTGCCGCTGCCTGGGAGTCATTGTTCCCCAAATCCTAGCAAAGCACTTCCCGCCTCCATTTTTACACACACACACACATACATGTGTGTACATACATAGATACATGTGTGTGTGTGTGTGAGCGCGCGCGCAATAAATATATATAGATAGGCACCGAGTACACAGTAGAAATTGAGGACATATTTTTTATTCATATCATTATTTATACTGCAACAAATACTATAATTAATGCTAATTTTGTTAATATTGTAATTTAACCCAAAAACAGTTGCATTTTAAGTTAAATAATTTGAAGATTTGATTATATTTCAATAATTTTAATAATTATTATATCACGAGATATAACTGAACATGAATATAAACAAATTAAACATATTTTAATTCATAAAGTTCTAATCATATATCTCAAAATAATAACATTAGATATTTCTTCGACTAAAATAACACTTAAAATCTTAATTTTGCTTAGTATTTTGTATATAATATAAAGAATTATATTTTTATAGTATGTTATATTATTATTTTTAAAATTCTTTAAACAATCAACTAAATATTAATTTCTTTTAAGAGAATGTTATTGATGGTAGGCACCACTTGTAGACAGCCTACCCTTTGTGGCGTCCTTAGATTCATGATCACACAATCAGCATGAATGAGTAGGCAAAACAATATTATATACTTATACATATTTTATATAATAAAATCCAAAGAACCGCATGTACATATATTATCTTCAATTACAGAGATTTGATTTCATTTGATTCGCCTCCATTTATTGATGAAGTTTCTTCCAAAAGCCCTTCAATAAAAGCACTAAAATGGATATTTTGTTAACATGTTAAAAATGAAAACCAGATTATTAGTGATTTTATAATTCCGTAAACAATAATTTTCACGATTCAGTACAGGGCAATAAACATAACACATGTTGATAAAATAGATTACCCAATATCTCGAGGGAAAAAAGGACATGTAAAAAATGTATATAAATAAACCTTTCATGTGCTTCCCAACAGTGATGGTCCATAACATAAACTACAATCCAGTTGAAGGTTTAAGGTCTGTTAGGGGCAACTACAACTTATTAATAAACTGCTACGGATAAATTATTGAGCAACAACTGATCCGAATAAACTGCCAGACAAATTTTTTTTTGTATCGTTGAAAAATGAGCTGTCTTAATACTTGAAGAATGATTACGATTTTCCAAATTTTTTAACTTTAATTAATAATTTGATAGTAAAGCAGCATTTCATAAATATTTGAGTTTTATAAATATAGGCATCATAATCTAAAGGTTAGATATAGTCTTTTTTTTTTCTTCTTATATTTTGGTTTCTGAAAAAATCAAAAGTATCAATACAAATAGAAACAATTTAGCAGTTCAATGAATCAGTACCAAGTTACTATGCACTTTGCCATACACATTATTCTATCACTTCTACCATTAATCTCTATTAAAAAGATAACATTATAAAATATTTGATGCATAGTTTTAAAATATTTAATTTACGCATATACATCTGATTTTAGTCTTCTAGAACTACTGTTTTATTCAAATAAATTAATATAGTAAACTCATACTAAAAAATACATACTCTCACTCCGTACTCAAAATAAAAACTAACGGATACTCACATATTCTTATGCAACTTTCATATTTCCAGGCTTATCTATATAGGACAAGGTGAATTTCAACGTTAAACAGTATTTCGAGCATGTCATATGAAAGAATTGGATGCTTTGGCTGTAAAAATAATAATTTTGGGGCGAGATAAGTAAATGCATAAGATTTATATACAAGTATATCGATATATATTCACTCAGTGTGCCGCCAGCAATGACCTGTTGGTAGAGTAGTCTCTTTGAAGATCGTAAATCTCAAATCACAGGTTTGAATTTCTCTCTAACTAGTTTGCCAGTAGTGAAGTAGTTAGGCACAAGGATAACTATATATATATTCACTCAGTAACTTGTTCAATCAGTCCGGTACAAAGGGTTTTTTCACTCGAAAATCCACCATTTCCTGAAACCAACAGCAGCTGGTGCTTTCGATTCATTAGCCTACTGCTATGGTCTGATATGGCATTCTTATTATAATTTATTATGCGGCCGAATTAAATGAACTTTTTTATCGACTGCTTGTTGCTTTGTTTTCATTTTAAACTCTCCATAAATAAGATTATTTTTGAAAATCTCACGTTACAAACCGATTTAATATAATGACTTATTTGTCAAATTAAATAATTAATATTCACGAACCTGCATATTTTTAAAATTAAAATTAAAATAACAATTAAAACCGTAGAATAATTACAATGAATTTTTTAATTGAAAGCGTATATAATTCTTTCAAAAACAAAAACTAAATTTTGATTTGATTTTTTTAATGTTAATTTGAAAATAAACTAAGAATAATTATCTTAAAAGATACAACGATGATTTAAACAAAACAAAACAGATAGATAACGCGCTAATAACTTCCCACCACTAGAATTTTTAGATTCGCGTACCTGTCACTTTTATCACACTACCAAGGGAAAATTTAAGACTATGGTAGAACATATGATGAGAATACGAAAAATAAAGAAAATGAGACATTAGCAACGGGCTGTATGAGTTAATAACTATGAGTACTAAACAAAAATATAAATAAATAGCGCTATGTTTAGGTTAATCTATTTGTGAGAACACAACAATTGATGCACATTTTGGCATGTAAGCAAAATTTAGCAATCAACAATATTAGGAATTGGATGGGATGAAATTTCAGCTATAACACAATAGGATGCTAGAATCTTGGAGCCAGACAAGCCTAAAAACTAAATGAAGAGGAGACAGATCGAAGATTGTCAAATCTCTAGCGAGTTACAAATAAAAAGCTCGCCAAGAACATTCGATGTTGAGATCGTGTTTAAACAACAAACTTAGAGGTTGTTCGCAACTTCAAAACTGATGAGAAGGAACCATAGACAGACAGACAAACAAACAAAAAAATGGTTACGCTAATAATCATTTGTCAGCAGCCAGAGGACAGATTAAATGGACCGGTGAGAGGTAGATTATTAATGGCTTTCCACAATGCTCTCTTAGAACCTCAATAGATGTTTTTTAATGTCTTAACAGGAATGACGCATTAAGCAGCGTCAGGGGCTATGTTTTCGCCTACTCTATCAGGAGAAAATAATGGGTCTGGAGTCCAGACCTAATCTCATCCAGACAAAGCATGCAATGCATGGGGCCATACTTTTTTCCTTTTTTTTTCCGTCCGCCGCATCGTTGCACCGTATCTATTGTCCGGACGCAATATTTTTTCCTCTACCAGTATCATACTAAACATGCTTTAGATTATACAAGTAAAAGATACTAAGCTCCCATTTTGTTAATTCAGCTAGAAACACGTTTACAAAAAAAATGACGATGAAATGATTACAATGTGAGGAAGCTTCGAGGCAGCTTGTGGAATTCAAAATCAATATCAATTAATAGCTTCTTTCAATCAAATGGAATTCAAAAAACAGCAGTAATTTTCAAAATAAAAAGTTATAGCTTCAAGTGACAAAATGATCCCTAAACATCACCACATGCAATACTTGTACTTAATGTGACTTCTAATTGTAAGATTTTCATTGTCTTTTTCAACTAACAATAAATCAATTACATGCTTGACTAACGATAACAGCATAGAATGCTTAATGGAAGATGACCGTTAACACTGTTAAGAAAGCAAGCCATTTAGACTGTTGCGCCAAAAGGTAACCCAGAATTTGATTATTTTAAGAACAAAAATAGGAACGGAATGCTCAAAAAAATAAAAAAAATAAAAAATAAAAGTTGGCGTCAAAACTTACAATTCAATTCAAGAGTGCTGGCCAAAGCTTATATCATCACTGTCAAAATGCAACTCTCCAAACCACTTTTTGTAACATTTCAGATGCACCAATACTATAATTTGCCCCTTATCCTCAAGCACAACGCAAAACTAAACTATAAGGTATTGAACAATTTCTCAATTGCATTTCTTTTTTTTTTTTTGGATGGTAAATTTATTTCTTAAAGGAATAAAAAAAAAATTTATGAAGCACAAAACTTGAGTGGATAATTGGGTCATTACAAATATATCTAAATATATCAATGTAAACAACCGAAGTCCACATGACCTTAAAGTTGGTATTTATAAAAGTGTTAATCAAAAGTTTAAATAAATTTGTAATTCAAGGTATAGATGAGTAATGATAAAATCATATTTAACAGCAACAAACTATATGGAATCATATTTAAGATATAAAATAAATATATAGAGTATATTGCGATGAAGGTATAAAACTAATATTGATTATTCAAGAGGAATATATATCTCATATCCAAGTACATTTTCTATCGAAGTTTATTTTTCAATAAATCACATATTAAAATAAATATAATGTTATTTACATATTGTGTTATAAGCTTTACCTAAAAATACAACTTTTCGCATATCTCTATCACAAATTACATGTAGTTAAAGAAGTTTTGTGATGAAGAATAGGTTTTTGGAGATTGGTCTTAAGTCAAAATTTTGTCAAACTATATTTACACTCAACAAATAAAATTTGATAATGCGAAAATCATATTTTTTGTAGCCTGTCATATATGCAGTACAACCCATTAAATGACCTAATATAGACATTAAATAAAATTACAAATGAAATGTTACATCCATATTTTCTAAGATGTGTCCCAAAAAAAAAGGCATAAGAGGTTTTTTATTGATCAAATTATTCACAGTACATTGTTATAATAGCTGATAGTATAGCTCAAATTGTTAATGCAATTAAAAATATAATAAGAGCCTCCAAAGAAGAAAAACATTCAATAAACTCATGACAAAATTATAAAATATATTTCAAAATTCTAAAAGAAAAATATTGACACTCTATATAACAACTTATTCAAGAACACAACGATGATTATTCATTCATCACGAAACAATAAAATCAAAGGTTAGATAAATGTGAAATGAACTAAATAAATATTTTCATAATGCAATACTTGTGATACATCAATCATTTTGAATTATAATAACTTAAGCTATTATTTTGAATATATAAACTTATAATAATTCGCGAGATATGTTAGTAAGTACTTTAAACTTATAATGTATTTATAAATTTCAACAACATATGTTAGGAAGCACTTTAAACTTATAGTGTATTGATAACTTTAAACAAATTTATCGTACCATGTTTAGTTATTATTACTTTGTATAATTCAAAATGTTTCTCTTTGAATTGTGCTTTCTAATAGATCAATGCAATTATAATTATTCGATATTTATATTTTGTTAAATGTATTTTAGACTTCCGAAAAAATGAACTATTTGGTAAGTCAAAATTTGAACTTCTTGTAAATTTAAAATCAACATGTTTAGTTTAATAATTAACTGAAATAATAAGATAGAAAATGTTGTACCATTTGAAATGCACATTATTATATCATTTCTTGTAGTAGTTTGATTTAAAAGATTTGCAACTTCAATTCTGAATTGAAATTGATATATTTGTGCCACAACAACAACAACAACAACAAAGCCTTTGTCCCACGACGTGGGGTCGGCTACATGAATCCTTTTTCTCCATTGCGTCCTATTTAGTGTCACATTTTCATTTAGTTCAAATAAATTAAGATCATTTTTTATACAATAAGTTCAAGTCTTTCTAGGTCTACCTCTGCTTATCTTAACATAAGTCAAATATAAAACATCTACTATCCTAAACGGATCATCACATGATCGACGTTTAATGTGACCAAACCATCTAAGACGACTCTCTAATTTTGTCCGTCACAGAAGCTACGCCAACCCTATCACAGATATATTCATTACGCATCTTGTCTCTATGTGTAAAGCCACTAATCCACTTAATCATTCTCATCTCAACAACACCTAGCATTATGCTTCTCTTTTAAAGGCCAACAATCAACGTCATAGAGCATTGCAGATCTCACCACCATCTTATAATTATATTTGTGCAAAAAAAGAAAAATTTTTATGGCCTTTTAATTTTTATATGTGGCTACTTTTTAATTGAATATTCCTCTCTCCTCTCCTATCAATGTAAACTATTATTTTGGCTACACAATAATACATAAAAGTTGTAAGGAAATTTATTAACTCGGTGATGAGACAAAAACTAAGGAGAAAAAGCTAAGGAAATTGATAACTTAGGTTTTAAACTATGGTATTCTGGTAAGAGTCGTACTAGAAATGGTGTAGGTATAATTATAGATAAAAGTTTGAAAGATAATGTTGTTAAAATTAATAGAGTTGGAGATAGAATTATAACGACTTTAGATTATTATTGATACCAAGATTTTTAATATTATAAGTGTTTATGCTTCCTCGAAGTTGGTTTAGATATAGGTCTAAAGATAAATTATGGAATGATTTAGAAGACTTAATACACTTGATACCCTCGAAGAAAAAATTTTTATTGGAGGAGATTTAAATGGACGTATCGGTTAGAGTGGTAGAAGATTTCGAAATATTCGTAGTGGCTACGGTTATGGAGCGATTAATGAAGAAGGTAGAGTCGTTTTAGATTTTCTTTAGCGTATGATATGATTATTACTAATACTTTATTCGAAAAGAGATGAAGCGTCTTATTACTTGCATAAGAATGGATCTAATAAAACACAAATTGATTATTTTCTCATGAGAACAAGAGATCGTCGAGATTGTAAGGATTGTAAGGTCATTCCAAGTGAGCGATTAAGTACGGCAACATCGATTATTAGTTACAGATTTTAAGATGAAGAGTTGTAAAATAAAGAATACTAGGATTCAACATCGTAGAATAAGATGGAGGCACTCTAAAAGACACAAATAAAATTATTTTTATGAGTAAAATTCAAGATTTAAATATTTGGGATCTTTCATGAAGACGCGAATGTTATGTGGGAAAAATTAACTAATACTTATTAAACGAGTGGTTAAAGATGTACTTGGAGAATCAAAAGAAAAAGTTTATAAATAAAAATAGTTGGTGGTGGAATAATAATGTGCGAAAAGATAAAATATAAGAAGTTATGTTATAAAAATTGGTTTAAATGTAAAAGCGTAGAGAATTGGGAAAAATATAAAATGGCCGCATAGTGTAAAAGAATAATCACGTGACGCTAAAAATTCAGCTTTTAGTGATCTTTATAACATGTTAGATCTTAAGGAAGGTGAAAAATATATGTATAAACTAGCCAAACAAAGAGAAAAGAAAAGTAAAGATTTAACTCGAAGTAAAGTGTATTAAAGATGAAAATCGAAAAGTCTTTTCTTAGAAAAAGATATTCAACATAGGTGGGTGAGTTATTTTGATAAAGCTTTTTAATGATGTCGAAATTACGATCGACCTTAGTGATCTTAATATCGTTAATAATAATAAAACTTTTCACTTTTACCGTCGCATTAGTAAAAAGAAGTTGATGAGGCTTTAAAGAAAACCAAGGGGAAAGTCCGTAGGACTGATGATATCGCAATTGAAGTGTGGAAATGTTTAGGTGATTTGGGGGTTTCACGGCTTACTAAACTTTTTAATATTATTTTAAAAACAAAAAAGATGCCTGAGGAGTGGAGAAAGAGCATTTTGGTCCCCATTTTTAAGAATAAAGGGGATGCACAAGAGTGTGCAAATTATAGAGGAATTAAATTGATGTGTCATACTTTAAAGTTATGGGAGAGGGTAATTGAACATAGGTTAAGACGTATTACGAAGATTTCTCATAATCAATTTGGATTTATGTCGAGGCGAGTCTACCATGGAAGCTATACATTTATTAAGAGGTTTGATGGAGAGGTACGAGAGATAATAAGGAGGATCTACATTTGATTTTTATTGATTTAGAAAAAGCTTACGATAAGGTTCCTAGAGATGTTCTTTGGAGAGTCCTTGAGAAGAAAGGTGTTGATTTGACTTATATTCGAGTCATTAAAGATATGTATGCTAGAGTCGTTACATGTGTTCGAGCGAAGGAGGATTGACCAAGTATTTTACTATTTACGTTGGTTTACATCAAGGATCGGCTTTAAGCCCATATCTTTTTGCTTTATTTATGGATGGTCTTATCGGCCATTTACAAGAGGATGTACCTTGGTGTATGCTTTTTGTCGATGATATCCTCCCGGTGGATAAGACAAGAGAAAAAGTCCAGGAAAAACTTGAATTATGGAGGTCTACATTGGAGTCTAAAGGTCTTCGTTTGAGTAGAACTAAAGCCGAATACATGGAATGTAATTTTAGTAATCGTAGGTCTAGTGACGAAGTGTAATTTTGGGTGATCAAATTATTAAAAGGTGTGAACGATTTAGATATCTTGGGTCCATTGTTCAAAGCGATGGTGATATAGATGGGGATGTTAATAGTAGAATTCGGGTTGGTTGGTTGAAGTGGAGGAATGCGTCCGACCTATTGTGTGATAGAAAAGTACCGCTTAGGCCGAAAGGAAAATTTTATAAGATGGTGGTGAGACCTTCGATGCTCTATGGTGCTCGAATGTTGGCCTTTAAAAGAGAAGCATAATGTTAAGTTAAGTGTTGCCGAGATGAGAATGATTAGATGGATGAGTGGCTTTTCACTTAGAGACAAATTGCGAAATGAATATATCCGTAATAGGGTTGGAGTTGCACCAGTGTCGGATAAAATTAGAGAGAGTCGCCTTAGATGGTTTGGTCACATTAAACGTCGACCACCTGATGATCCGATTAGGAGAGTAGATGTTTTAAATACATCTTATGTTAAGAAAGGCGAGAGGCAGACCTAGGAAAACTTGGGCTTATTGCATAAAAAATGATCTTAATCTATTAGAATTAAACGAAAATTTGACACTAAATAGGACGCAATGGAGAAAAAGGATTCATGTAGCCGACCCCACTTAGTGGGATTAAGGCTTTGTTGTTGTTGTTGGTGATGAGACAAAAACATGCAATTTCATAAAGAATTTGGCAAAGTATATCAAAAATACTATCATTAAGACTAGCTTTCTACTCTTCATATTTATTTTCCATCTTTTCGTGAAAAATATAGGCTATCAAGTTGAAATTAGAAAAAATAAAAAACACGAAATGTGCAAAAATTTCTCAACTTTCCAACAAACCAAAAGCATGCAATCTCGTTAAAAAACGAGCATATTACATAAGAAAAAGAATTGTATTATCGAATTTTCCAATTGTTATTTGTGGTTCGTAACGCTTGGAAAATATATCTTATAACATCAAAATTAAAAAGAAAAAAGTGATATCATAAACATAGTAGAAATTTTACCAACAATATCAAAATAGTATAATTCATAAAATGAACAAGTTATTTGAAAAATAACAACATTAAGTCAAATCTTCTGCTATCCATATTTACTTGAGAAATTTTTAGCTTATCAAATCAAAGTACAAGGAAAAAACAAAATATGAAACTTGTAGAAAGTTTTATTATATTTTCAATGACATCAAAATTAGGCATTTCCATCAAGAAAAAGCCAGTTATATTTAAAATAGTTACATTAGTAAAATTTTCCACTCTTTATATTCGTTCTAGTAAGTTTGTGAAAACCGTACCTTGTATTGTAAATGGAGAACATAGAAGACACGAATAATTTATCATTTTCTTAATGAGAACAAACTCAAGCAAGGTCTTTGAACTTTTTTAGCTCACTCGATTTTGAATGAATTTCCAAGATATGTCTTACTTCAAATTAAAAGAACAAAAATATGAAGAATGAAAAAAAACAGACCCAACGGTATTATTATTGACATAACTTGATTAATTATTTAAAAAATTGAATACTTTTGGTCTTCTTATTGAGAGAACAAAAAATTCTATACCATTTCTCTTTTTCATCTTCTCCAATTTTGAATTGATATATTGATGTTTTCACAAATAGATATAAAATAATTATGAAGTGGAAACATTGACTTAATACTGCTAGTTTCGATATCTCGCTTATTTTTTGATAAAATTGCATGATCTTAATCTTGATAAAAAGCTAAATTAATTTTTTACAACTTTTGTGTTTTACACTTTCACTAATTTTGACTTGAAAAGCTGGAATTTTCAGAAATATGAATAATTGAAAACCTGATCTAATGTTCCTATTTCTTTAACAATGGCTAATCTGTCACAGAAATATTAATAATTGACAACCAAAAATGGCTAATCTGTCACAGATTTTATGGTATGAAATCTTTTAAGCTCCTTCCCCATTCATCTGCTCATGGATTACATGAGTTTCAAAATGAATGAATGAATTTTCGTCATGTTTTTTGATAATTAAGTATATATAGTATCAATCTCATTCTCAAAGAACTCTAGAATCCTTGATAATTGGACAGAACTCAGTGAATATTTTTCATTTTCTGGACTCTTGTAATACATTGAATCGTATTAACAAGTTCAACTATATTGTTGATCATCATAATAATACAACCATGAATTCTTCAATCAAAGGCAAACACATTATTCTTTTTTCATCGGACATTCATTAAAGAATGATGACAGAACACACTTAATCACATATGTATAATCTTTTTTATTATCAAATCAAATCACTCCATAGATTGTGCTACATCTACATCAATCTCTACAAAAACTATTATAAACTTATCATCCTAGTTTATTTGTTGAACATCAAATACCGTTTAATATTTTTCTGGCTTAGCTTAATCTCCAATAGCATGTCCTTCATCATAAATCTTCTTCAAATCAGTGTAATTTGCAATAGGAATATTTAATAAAGTTATAACTTACATAAAATCTTATAACACAATGCGTAAGTATGACTTAGTTTATTATTTGATTTCTCAAAAAAAAATTTTTAATAGAAGCAGTACTTAGATATAAAATACATACTACTAACACATCAATAAATATTTTTTTTAACTTTCATCGCAGTATACTCTTAGATATTTTCTTCAAATATTGGATATGATTTCATATTTGTTGTTGGTTTTGAATCTCAATATTGCGTTGCTAAATCGTAATTTTAATATCAAATTTATCTTTCAATTTTTGAGCAGCACCTTGATAGACAACATTATTAGAGCCATGAGTACTTCGTGTATTTGCATCTATATACTCTAGGACATTATTTATGATAGTCCAATTATCGAGTCAGTTTTCAAAATCAATGAAAAATTTTCATGTTCTTTAAAAGCTTATATAGCAATTGATTATTATGTCTCCATCACTCCAACAAATAGCAAGGAACATGTCAAAATTTTATGTTCCGATTTAAAAAACACAAATGTATATCATCTATATATATATATATATATATATATATATATATATATATATATATTTGAATATAGAATTTTATGTCAAAAAATAAAAAACTTGCACACAAAAAATGCATATCATTAAAAAAAATACAATATATTTTACAAAAACAAGCTAAATTAACATTACAATAATGAGACTTCTTTGCTTAATAGCCAACATGTTCCATGTGATTCTGCATGGCAATAACAATCTAGCCTTTTACCTTCCATCGCTCATGAGAATCATCTAGCACAATTTATACCTCCTTCGAGCTCGGTTTCATCTAGCTCGCTCATCTTCTAAGAAAATTAAGTCATCTTCAACTTTAGTTATTATTCAAATATATAATATAATACAGCAACAATAACAACAACAATAAGTCTTTATCCCACTAAATGGTTGTAACTTATAGAGTATCATATTTTCATTTAATTCTAATAAATTAATATCATTTTTTATACAACATGCCCAATTCTTTTATGGTCTACATCTAACTTTCTTAACATAAGTCGAATCTAAAACATCTACTCTCATAACCGGATCATTAGATGGTTGACATTAATGTAACCAAAACCTCTAAGACAACACTCTCTAACCTTACCTGCCATTGGAGCTACACCAACAGTTTCACAGATACATTCATTTTGCATTTTGTATCTAAGTGTCAAGCCATTCCTCCACCTCAGTATTCTCATATCAACAACACTTAGCTTAGTTTTATGCTTCTCTTTTTTATGCCAACATTTTTTGCACCATAAAGCATTGCAAGTCTTACCACCATCTTATAAAATTTCCTTTTAAGTATAAGCGGAACTTTTCTATCACAAAATAGGCCAGATAAATCCCTCCACTTCAACCATCCAACTTCAATTCTACTAATAACATCCCCATCTATATTACAATTACTTTGAACAAGAAATCCGAGATATCTAAAATAATCACTCCTTTTAATTATTTGATCACACATTGTTACAACTCTGTCACTAGATCTACTAGTACTAAAATTAAATTCCATGTATTCAGTTTTAGATGTACTTAAATGAAGACCTTTAGACTATAAATTAGACCTCCATAATTTAAGTTTTTTTTTAACTTTCTCTTTAGTCTTATCCATAAGATGGATGTCAATAGTGAAAAGAATACACCAAGGTGCATCTTCGTGTAAATGTCCAGTAAATGCATCCATAACTAGAGCAAAAAAATATGGGCTTAAAATAGATCCCTAAAGTAATCCAATTGAAAAAGAAAATTACTCGGTTAATCCTCCTTGTTTTGAACAAAAGTAACAACTCTAATATATATCTTTAATGACTTAAATATAAGTCATATCAACACATTTATTTTCTATAACTCAATTAAACTTCTCTTCAAACATTATCGTAAGCTTTTTCAAAATCAATAATACTTCCCTATCAAACCTTTCAATAAATATATAACTTCCATAGTAGTGAATTGTCCGGCATAAATTCAAACTGATTACGAGAGATCTTTGTATCACGTCTTAACATATGTTTAATTATTCTCTCCTGTTATTTTAAAGTATTACACATTAACTTAATTCCTCAATAATTTGCACACTACTGTGCATTCCCTTTATTCTTAAAGAATGGAAATCAAAATACACTTCCTCCACTCCTCAATATTTACTTAATGTTGTTAAAGTACTTTTCGTTTTCAAAAAATATAAAAAATTATTAAACCAAGAAACTCTCAAAGCTCCTAAATATTTCCACACTTCTATTAGGATATCATCTAGTCCTACTAATTTTCCACCTTTGGTTTTCTTTTAATCTTCCTCAATTTGAATTTTACTATTGCGACGGTCAAAATAAAAAGTTGTATTATTAATAATGATATTAAGATTACTAAAGTCGATCGTATTTTCAGAAACTTCATTTGAAAGTTTATTAAAATATCTCACCCACCTATATTGAATATCTTCCTCTAAGAAAAATACTTCTAGACTTTAATCTTTAATGAACTTAAATTAAATCTTTTCTTTTTTTTTCTTTCTTAGCTAGTTTATACAAATATTTTTTACCCTCTTTAGTATCCATTTTGACTTTAAATATTTTTCACCCATCTATTACAAAGATTACTAAAAGCAAAACTCTTAACATCACAAATTATTATCTAAGACTCCCTAAGTGTCCCCTTGTATTTTCCCAGTTCTCTGAACTTTATATTTAAACCAATTTTTACGACAAAACTTCTTATATTTTTTCTCTTTTTTGCACATTATCATTCCATCATCAACTATTTTTATTTATAAAAACTTTTCTTTTGATTCAAATGATTATTTTGTCACTTATTTAATATTAATTCTTTACCTTATACCACATAGAATTAGTTTCTTTATCAACTTCCCAAATCTTGAAATCTTAAAGTTTACTCATAAAAATAAATTTAGTTGTATCTTTTAAATGATCTCTACTAATTTTATGACAATATTTCATTTTGTTTTTTATCATTCAACTCCTCATCTTAAATTTCATAGCTGATAATCGATGTAGTACTTAAATTTTCACTTAGAATAATCTTAAAATCTTTACATTCTCGACGGTCTTTTTTCTCATAAGACAATAATTACGCCCAGTTTTATTAGATTCAATCTTATAATTAATAATATGCTCGTCTCTTTTCTTAAATATAATATTAGTAATTACAAAATCAAAAGCTAAAAAAAAAAATCTAATATAGCTCTACCTACTACATTAATCACTCAAAAAATATAGCCACCATGAATATTTCTAAAATCTTTTACCACTCTACCAAAATGTCCATTTAAATCTCCTCCAAAAAAAAATTATTTCTTCAAAAGATATCATTTGTATTAATTCTTCTAATTCATTCTGAAATGTTTCTTTTGAATCAAAATCTAAACTTACTTAAAGAGCATAAACACTTATAACATTACAAATCATAATATCAACAAAAATCCTTATAGTATTCTATCACCAATTCTATTAATTGGGGATAGAATTGGACTTCAAAAGAAAAGAAATGTCAACTTGGATTTCAAAAAAAAAGTCTCATATTTTAGAATTACAAAACGGTTTCTTCAATGAACAAAATGTATGCTTAAATTTTGTGTGCAACGATGAATATCAAAAATTAAATAGCTCTTTGCTATTTACAAGTTTGACAACAAGAAAAACTCACCTATGCGATAACTTGCAATTTAATATGGTGATATAAAACTTTGCTAGTAAAATACTCATCATCAATTAAATAATATTTACCTGTGATATTTAATAAAATTAATTTTATGAAGAATATCGTGGTTGCTTATTAAATTTTATGCATCCAGCTTTTGTAGCTTCCAAAATACGTAACGTAAGCCATTAGATCGTTTTAATCAATATCTAAAGACATTTACATTACATGTTAGAACCCTCTCAACTAGCTAGAACATGTGCACCTTAATTTGAAATCCATCGTTGTTAGTACATTTGATTTGGGCATGACTTTTCATTCTATATTTTGACTCATATACTTTAGATAGAGTAAGATTAATATATGTTACATCTATAGCATCAATACAATCATGTATTCTAAAACTAAATTAAATGTTCAAAAGCAAAAGAAAGAAATATTTTCAAACATAAGAGATATTATACCTTGAAAAAAATACAATTATATTATTTTTTTTATATCTTACATGGAGTTTGGAGCAATAATGGTTTACTCAATTCATGAAGCAACTCTCTTATAGCATATAGTCCAACATTCAAGTACTGCTAATAATTTGCCCAAATATCTTAAAAGTTAAATATAGTGACCCGATTATGAATATTATGCTCGAGTATATGTAATAACATAGTAACTTATTTTTTAATGTGAACAAAAAATGTGTCTAAATGGAATATTTTGTGCATAGTAAATTTAATAATCCAAAAAATAATATTGATTCTTCATATCATATCGATACAGACAAAAAAAAATTTTAAGATATAACATAAAGGGATATAATTAATGTTGTACATTTTCATCAGGATTACACTTTCACCTTCAATACCTATCTCTTATAATAATATAAATATAATATTAATTGCAACGATAATGACTGGATGGAGTACTAAGCATTTATGACTTAGCTCTGTCATCATAGAAGTTATTTGAATTGGACAATTGATCTTCATTATAATGTAATCATTCATCCATCTTCAAATCACATTTTAATACAATTCATGCAAGTTGCATATCCAAAATTTTTGGAAAAAAAAGATTATTACTAAAACTTTTTTAGGTAAAACATAACAAGAAATGAAATTATACTTAATTCTTATCATAATACATTTATCCATTTTATCATAATTGTATGCAAGAAAAGATCAATGTTTGCGTAATTATTTTAGTTAGAAGAAAATTAAATTAAATAATTTCCACAAAAAAATGTAACACAACATGCTATCAAATTGAGATTATTATTAACCTAAAAATATGAAATTAGTATAGCACAATCGAATTTTAAAAGACATGTCAAAATATTTTTTTCTTAAATACACTAAAATAGAGATCCATTGCATCGAATCTCAACCAGAAAAATTGACAGAATAAGAAGCCATCTGCTACAAAAAATTAGAAGTTAACGTTGATTAAGAAGATTGTTTTATGAAGAGCAAACCACTACCAAAAAGGACAACAAAAAGCATGTTAGCTGAAGACGACGTCCAAGAAGGAATGGAGATAGCCAACGTTCAAAAATGTGGCTACTACATGAGTTTTGCCTTCGATTTTAGGGTAATGGAAGGCAGATTACGATAGAAGTTAGGCTCCTCTCCAAAATAGCAAGCTTGAAATATTGGGCATGCACCCAAGCACACAAGATAAAAAGGAGGAGAATGAGAGCAAGAGTTATGAACGTTGAATTTCTTTTTTGTTCGATTTTGGGTAACTTTGAATGCAACAAAACTACTACATTTAATCTATTCAAAATACCTTCAAGAAAAAAATAATTTATTTTACATCTAATCAAACATCTAGAAATTATAATACGTGCTTTATTTTACACACTAAATATTTCAAACAAAACAAGCTTATGTCAAAAACAATAGCATTTGGGCAGGTTTTCTACCATAAATTCATGTTGTTTATTTGTGAAAACTACAGCTTGTCAAGTCGAAATTGGAAAAAAATAAAAAACTAAAAAGATTGTAAAAAATTTTGTTAGTTTTTCAACAAATCCAAAAATCATTAAATTTCATCAAAGAATAAGAGATTTATGTCAAAAATAACAGCATAGAGTCAGATTTTTCAGTTTACTTTATAAATAATCAAACAACCTTTATAAGTAATCAAAAAACCCCCGAGTATTCAAATTACAATGCTCTTATTTTACTGTACATGCATCTAATCATACAGAGAAAATAATTATCAAGTATTTGCTTTACAGGCAACCAAATAACCAAAGAGTATTATTAATATCCTATAACCTGATTACTCTGCATTACTATTTCAGAAAACCAAACAGCCCTAACTCCGCTACATTAATTTTATAAATATTTGCAAAAAATGCTCAGAACACATAAATTTATTTTCATACTTCATATCCAGTCTCGCTAATATAATCATCACTCCACTCTTCCTAATTTATCATATTTTTAAACATTTCTTTTGACCCCTCACTTAATTATTACTGAATTATATATTTCGAAATAATCAAATGTGTACACCAAAATCAATGCTATTATAATTTACAAAATTAATACAGTAATTTAATCATTTAATGCTTAAAAAAGAAAATTTGCATAAGCACAAGTAAATCGCATTTAATAAAAAGGACTGCCAGTTCAATGCCTGACAAAATTAGAAATGGCTCAGCCTACCAGAGAAGTCCCAAAGCCTAAGACTGGATATAATTTTAGTAAATCGCATGAAAATCAGAATCACAAGCCTGGTGGTCTAACTCCACTGAACAACAGACCAGGCGTGGAAATTCTTAAGCCACTCTACTTTACCACGTGACACAAGGCTCAATGAAAAGTACCAAACAGAAGAATATACAGGTTTATAAGAAAGGCATAAGAATTAAAGAAACACAATATATTAATATTAATTATGAAAATCATCTGAATGATGAGAAACCTTATTCCAACTATTCCATTTTATAGCTATAATCATTACTGATAACAAATATACCAAATAACTAAATCTTAGAATACATTGCAAACCCTTCTAGCAGTCAAGAATAAGTTCAAAAACAAAAAAAAAAAAAAACAAAAACAAAAACAAAAAGCCAAAAAACAAAAAGAACTTACGAGTTATTGTTTCACTGAGAACATTTCATCCAAAGCCTCTTTTTAGTACCAGTGGAAAATTTTAACTAGAAAGGTTGCCATTATTAATGCCAGAAGAATTAAAAAAATTGAATTTATTTATACCAAAAAAAACTAATTGATGAAAATAGCATTAACAGCAATCATAAAGTAAAGAACAATTAGTAAAACAATTATGTAACCACATAAATGAAAGGTAAACATACCTAAGCAGGCACAATGGATTTCACCATATCAAGAGCAATAATTGACAAAGATCTTCATTGCTCTACATAAGTCAGCTGTTTTGAATCTCCCAAGACTTTGGAACTATCAAGTGAAAGAACAATATAACTCCAAACATAAGAGAAGGTTAGCTCCAAGTTCAATTTTTATCAAGCATAAAATCTGCAGCAACAAATAAAAGATTTACTGTGTGATTAATCTATGTTACAAGAAACATGACAACCTACTCAAAAATTTACTGGAATGAATGTAGTAAAAATCATAGTGGCCTGTTGTTCATTCTCTTATACATATATCAAAACTTGGAACTTCGGGAACAAAATAGAAACAAACTTAGCCACGACAGAAACCGATTACTGGACAAAATATATATACATAAATGTTTACCTCATATGATATATTTCCTGTGGCTGCTGAATCGCATTGCTCCAACTGGATCATATCCACTACCTCTAACAAAAAAAAAACCAACAAAAACTGAGAAGTTTCAACGGAATCTCCCGTATTCTTTGTCGTGATGACCTCTCTCACACTTTTCCCAGCCTTTAACCATCACCTGTCTATCATTATCAAGCTGCTCATCTCTAGACTTGCTAATTTTACTACAATGCCTGGAACTGTGACTAGACACTCGTTCCTTGTGGAATTTTCGATGGTCAGTGGAAGATTCAGGTTTCAAGCAAGATTCTGATTGATTATACTGATTGCAGCAATGTCTTTTAAGCGGAGTTACAAACTCACCATCTTCAGACATCCTACTCCTACAATGGTTTTTCCAGCTACAATCACTCCCACTGTGCTCAGAACATTTGTGTTGGCGATTTTTTCTCTCTCTACTAAGCCCTCTGGTGTCATTTGACACATCTTGTAAATCAGATTTTGATTTCTCAGAAAAATGAGTTTTATGTTCCCTTCCACATGCAAAAGTATGAGGTTCTTTATATTTCTCATCAATTAAATGAAACTTGCCATCGTGATAACTTGGCCTTTGACGAGGACTACTATGCTTGTAATGAGAGTTCTTTTTCTGTGCCCTCTGCTCGTCATCATCAGAGCTAGTACATTTATCTGGTTGAATTCGCCGTGAAGGCAATCTTTCAGCTCCACCAGAGTAGTAATCTTCAGATAAATCAGAATCATGATATCTAACAAATCCAAGAATTAGGCACATTAAGAGAAGCTAACCAACAGAGGGAAAAGAAAAAATAGCAATTAATAAAGCATCTAGAATTCTAGGAATCTCAAGTAAAATGGTTCAAATTGTGGCCATGCAATTAACAAATAAATAGTCAAAGAAAAGCCTCGCAATATCAAGTTGGACTCCAAGAGCTAAAGCATTTTATTATATGCATACATAGAGAAGAGAAAGCAACAAGCTATGTTACAATATTAGAGCAAGCCCTCAATCAGCTCCAACACATCTTAGATTTGAACTTTATAGCATACAAAAACATCAGCACCATTTAGGTTAGACACATTTATTGAAGGTAATATCTCGCATTTGGTGATCTTAATAAAATGAAAGATATATCAAAATAGTCTCGAAGAAAAGTTAAAATCAAAAGAATAAAAAAAAAATCCGAACAACCAAAAATAAAATCTTTATTTTTTAATCCCTTTAATTTGAAGAACAATTTATCCAACAATTTCCATTTCTCAAATATAAAAATAAGGTTTTTTTTTACCATTTTCTGAAAAAACAGAAATTTAAATCTTAGATCCTCGTTTTAAAGAACATGGTTTGATTGCATTAGTATATGATGCTAGCTGGCATTCTAGACAATACAGATCAAGAAAAAAGAAAAACATTGTTTGAAGATTGCAGCGTCTCCCTTTACATATCAAAGACAACTTAACTCCTTTGACTCAACATAAATTGATAGCTGCACACATTTAGTGGTAAATCACATACAGCTGAAAAAAAAACATCCGCACAGGCAAAAGGGAACCTGATAAAATCAGACCCTCCATAAGCATGAACAGCATGGCAGCCTTGACAGCCATAAAGTTGCAGTAGGCCACGTGCCATGAACATCGTGGAGTAGAATCTCAAAATTTCAATTAATATCGGAATTCAGTCAAGCATAACACACACATTTACTCTACTAACCAAATCACTAGATCGCCAACGTTTGATGTGTCTGAACCATCTAAGATGAATCTCTCTAATATTGTCTGCCACTGGAGCTACATCAACCCATTTACAGTTAAATTTGTTTTGCATTCTGTATCTAAGTTTAAAGCCATTCATTCACCTAAGCATTCTCATATATATATATATATATATATATATATATATATATATATATATATATATATATATATATATAATCTTGAAACAAGCATGAAAAAAAAAAGAGTAAACTAGCCAGAGTTACCTCTCTCGAGATTCATAATAGTGTTTCCCTTCACCATTTTGTTTATTCACAGTTCCGGCAGCACGAATTCTAGGCTCTGCTCCAGGCATCATGAGATGTGGGACAGCTCCCATTCTCATGAATCCACTGAAAATTGAATTTTGCAAATATCAAAAACAAAAACGTGATGTCTACCACAATGAAAGCAAGTCGAAATTTCAAAGATACAAAGCATCAGAAACAAAACAGAGTGATGAAAAAATGTAGAACTGGAGAACATACTAGGGAGTTGCCAGGCCACCATACATGGGTGGCATGCATGATGAAATGGCAAAAGCCGGGGCCTGAAACATCATTGGATCAAAAGGCATTATGGGAGGGACGCCATATATATTTGCAAAAGGCCTAACATTTGACAAAGAGGCCCCATGCCAATAGCCTTCTCCATAACGTGGAATGCCTCCGGAACAAACAGCATTTCCTAAACAAATGAATACAGAGTATTCGAAACAATAAAAAGTTTGCATGGCATATAATCCTAAATGAAAGTCAGACAGTGCTTTACCAGTCTTGGCATGAGGACACTCTCTAATCAAGTGATCTGGGGAACCACACATATAACAGTTTCGCTCATGCTGATCGAAGCCCCACACAGAAAAGAGGTGGATGAGATAAAGAATAAAAGAGCTTGGAGTAGAGAGAGAAATGAAATCACACGTCATTCAAAATACAGCGAATGCAGCAAAAATACTATATTAGCAAATTAGATGAGAAAAAATAAAAACATTTTGCATAAATTTTACTCATCTCTCATTGTTATATAAATTGTGCCTTTTAAAGATCCAAATTTTTAAAAGCCTTCCATTTTGACCTCGCTGCTCTTCTCATAAACAAATTGGCCTCCAAGGTTAAATCATAAGTAATACTTGCAAACATTCTCTTTCTCATTTTCTTTTTTAAACGATGTTAAATTTTCATTAATTTAGCTCACAGAATTTAACTTTTGACTTGATATAAAATCTTTTAATAAAAATGGCATCTTTAATGATTTTGAAAGGCCCCTAGGTGCAGCACAAGTCTGCATAAGGATCCTTTAGCCTTAAAAAATAACGTAAGCTGGTCAGCTACAAAGATCAGTCTCATAAGAAAAGTTTCAAATGGTCAACAAGATTGTCAAAACCAAGCAATCCGGTTGAACTAAGCTCAAAGCATTTATGAAAGATGATTTAGGGTATAGGGTTCTAGCAATTAAAATATTGCAATAAATGTGGATCATAAGAATAAAATAAAGATCAAAGACCACTAATTATATTATATCTTTCTTTTTTCATACATAAACTTGAAAATAGTATAATTAGAACCCAATCAATATTTTAAACATTAATTAAGAAATCAAATAAAATTTTGAACCATGCAAAATCAACAAGAAATTGTACTTTAATCACCACAATACTCTAGCCATGCAAAATTTAAATAAAATAAAGAACAATAACAAGACATATAGGATAAATTATATTAAATAAAGAGTTTGCTAGAGTAAGAAACACAGGCCTCATGCTAATATGAAAAGATAGCCTTCACCAGAATTAAAAGTCACATTTATTGCACTAGAGTGACTCAAGCATCCAACATGCAAACACAAAATTAAAATTAGAAGAACTTGTTATTCAATCAAGAATATGAAATGACATGCCTCAAAATATTTACTTATAAACTCGTCATTCTTAGGTTAGCAAATATGGTTTACAAGATCTGCAAACTTAATTCTAGATAACAAGCAAACTCACACTTAACCAAGCTTACGAATTAAAACAACTGCATGATATCTTTCCCAAAAACAGAATAAAAATTACAAGTATAGCAAATAGAAATGCCCAAACAATGCCACTAGAATAAGAAACCGGCCATAAGAATAGCTAAATAATAGAATTAGAAAACCACATCGGTAGATAGAAAACCAAAACTACGCCAGCCTCCAGGAACTATACTTGCAAAAGTAGACAACCTTCAACATCAAACACAAGAACCAAAAGTAAAATAAAATAAAATAAAACAAATGTTATAGTCCAACATGAAGTTGCCCTAGTTGGAAAAATCTGACTCTAATGAATTGAGCCATGAATAAGATAAGAAACCCCTCAAGTAGAATTAAGGGGAACTATTAAAAATCGAAGCACCTTTTGCTATCATGGTTGAAATTTTATCAGAAACTCCAATTTTAAGCATGATCGTATGAGAGCACTCTCAGCGTGGGTGATCTCTTGGAAGTTACACCAATGAGACAAAATTATGAAACCATTAGGCCAAAGCCAACAATATCTCCATTGATGAATGTTTATGATATCATTTTAGGGTTTCTAAAAGAGATTTGGGAAGCTGATTTTGCAGGTCAGTAGTTGTGGAAAAGTGAGGGAACAAAAATATGCGAGGTCGAACGCATTTAGAAGGGGATAGGTGTCTCGATTGACAACAGCAAAGGGAACTCCAAATCGGCGACGTTTAGGCGTTGAGGAGGTTTCTCCAGCTATTCCTAAGCAAGATACAAACACACCCCTTGCAAAATAAAAGGATACATTACTCCTTAAGATAGAAAATAGATATTACAATCTCCCTAAACTAAAAAGAAAGAGAAAGTTAAAAAAAATAAGAAAATACAAGATATAAATAGTCTCTTCACAAGAAGTAACATAAATAGAAATATGAAAGAAATCAGACAAGAAAAGAAAAAAAATATATGTAAAAATAGCTCTGTTCCACTATCGCGGTCTCTTATTTCTCATAATCCCACGGAAACACCAGGTTCTACTTCTGCAAATGCTGGATCCAACGCTCTGCAACATTCCCCTAGGCTAGGAGAAGCTTTCTTCTTCTTTGGAAAGGCTTGGATCCCCCTATTGGGTGTTATTTCCCACAAAACACCTAAGGTGACTTTCAAAATTGTTCGCCGCTCACATCTAGTCATCTGTCCCTAGGTGTGTTGTTGAATTGAACCGATACTCATCACTCAGCTTATTCCATATAGTTTTCAAAAATTAGCTCAGAGACTACTCTGCTCTATCTGAAGTGAGAACATGTTGGACCTCCCTAAGCAGTGGCAACTTAGAAGGTAGATTATATGTCCATAAACCCTGATATCTACTAAGTAAGGGCTGCCTTGTGTGTAATAACCAAAATTTTTTATACATTAGAAAAAAAATTTGGCAACTGAAAATATGCCCGAAATTTCGAATACCTCGGATTTCAATCAAAATAATTTTATAAAATTCTACACAAAAAATCGATCAATTTGATACATAACACTATATATAATTATGATCGAATTGAAATATATAAAAATTATAATTTACAAATTTATTAAACTAATTAAACCTAATTATTTCCTAAACTTTTGTACACTTATTGTAGCCACCGACTTAAACCACGCGATATTTAGCTTGGGAAGCATCGATTTATCCAAAGCTCTCGAAATTTCTCCTCCTCTCTCCCGATAGTCCTCTCCCTCCCTCTTAGTTTTGTTCATAGGCTCTTCATTCCTCTCGGTTTCGCTCGACAGAAAAGTTCCCGCACGCTTCTACTTAGGCCATTGTAGCAAACGCAAACAACAGAAGCGAGCGGCCACCTAGTAAGCTACAGAGTGTCGACTCTCATTTCCCCTCTCCCGATTTCTTCTTCCGATGAGAGTAGCGCTCGACTACTGTAACTGCGCGAACTAAGCAGCCCACACAATAGAAGGGTCAGTTGCTAAGTGGACTTTTTGAGGTATGTTTTGTAAAATCACTTTTTTTTTGTTTAATTATTTTATGAGCCAAGATATCTTTAAATCTAAAGTTAATTGTGGATTTCAAGTTATGAGTTCGAGTTAAACGATCTTCATAGGTCGATTTCGTTAAAATACAGGTAAATTAATTCTAAGCTAATAAAATTAATTTGACTAATAGAAATTGTTTAAATTTTAAAGTATAATTTTATATTTAATATGTTATTAATCTCAACATAAAAAACATAGCAACTTCCAGCTAGCTACCGAGATTAAAATTTTAGAGTGGTAGCTGAGGTGAGTAATTACATTTTCAAATTTCAGCAATTGTCTTTATTTCAGAATGTATATTTGACTCTATAGATGCTTTAATTTAGTTATATTCTTCATATTGATAGATATAAAATGTATGCATACCAGCAAAAATATACAAGATACGCATGAAAGAAATGTGTGAGATGTATGATATGTATGATACGTATAATATAGAAGACAGTATATGAAACATATATGCATTATTAGCATGATACAAAAAGATAAGCATGACAAGCATAATAGGAAAAATATATGTATGCATGAAAGATATGTATGAAATAAATGATATTTAAATAGACACTATATATAAGACAGGTCTGAAAGATAGACATATATGAAAGATATGCATAAGATGAATGATATTTAGATAGACATTATATGTAAGATAGACATATATGAAGATAATCATAAGATAAATATATAAATCTTATGAGAGATGCATGATGAATATTGCACTGCCGAGAAAGTATAAATGTTAGTAAATGCATGATGATGTCTAAGAATAAAGAATAAAATAGTTTATATATGAATGTTTGTATGTGTGTGTTTAGAGAAGAATTTCACCCTCTAATGATACAAGCAAGAGACGTAAGTCTACCAACGCGCGTATAGTTTTTCTCCCACCTCAGACAATTGTTATGATTATATCATTAATCGTCGTGCCGACGAGGGATAATATCAGCCAAGGGAGAGTGGAATAGAGCTTACCTGCATAAATAATTGTGATGTTTACATTGTTAATCAATGTGCCGACAGGATAACACCAGTCAAGGGTAGGGAAGAACATTTTCACCTAGACAATTGCGATGTAGAAATCGCTAACCGTTGTGCCAATGGGAGCCGACTGGGCAATATCAGCCAAGAATATATTAGGTTTTGTTGATGGTGATCCTCACAGACACATGTGTATGTAAAGTATAAAGTAAAAGTAAAAGTAAAGTTAAAGCAAAAATGATTATAGAAAAGTATTTTCATATAGAAAAAATTATTTATACATGCATTAACATATATCAAATTGCTTATAAAAATATGAAAGACCAGCATATTACAAAATTGTTTATTGACCGGCATGCATAATAAATATTTTTCCATGTAATATTATAGTTTAGAAGTGTGATTACTTCTGGATTATCTTTAGATAATGCATTATGTTATTTTAATATTATTTTTAGATTTTAAACATTTAAACAAGATGAATGGAAGAGCACATGTATACAGAAAGACAAAACAGCAACCAGAAAGTTACCAACTTTTACTTATTAATTTTTATATTTTTCTTTAGTGGCTCATTCAGATATTATTTGAATGGTAAACTGCTTGTTATAGAAATAAAATAGCAAAATAATTGATTTCCACAATCTGATCCCGTCTTGGTAAATTCCAAGCTCCAAGCTGAGTCATGACACTGTATCTCATATCGACTCCTAGAGCTCACTCCCTTTTGAACAGCCAATACGAGTCCCGTTGGGGCTTCTCTCAATGTCCGCAAGAAGATAATCGATAGCACCACATCCTCAAACTCTTTATGAACGTCAATTACCCCAGACTCACTACCTTCTAAAACAAACAATGATAATCATACTGGAGTCTCACTCATGGGCTCAACTTGAATCACTAGCATCTCTCCCTTGTCGATTGCAAGCTAGTACTCCTCTCCATTCTCCTCTTCTGGGTCTTCAACCTCTACCTCCTCTACAACACTCTACTCAGTGAAAAATATCATTCTCCTGTCTGGGAAATCTGATGTGATGTGCCCAAAACCATGGAACTTGAAGCACATCTAGCTAGGATTGATTCGGGGTTGTTGGTGGACTCCACATTTGCTCCACTTTAAACTGATTTATACTCATGCGTGATTGGCTTGGATGCTCCACTAGGTCAAAGAATCATGTGCATCATAACAGAACCAAGCACATTGAAATTGAAGGATATTTTATCTTTGAAAAGATCAATGGTGGCATTATTCATTTAATTTATAATTCAACTCATAATCAAGTTGTTGATATCTTCGCTAAATCACTACCCGCAGGTAGCTTCATTGATTTGAACACCAAGTTGGGTCTCTTTACGACATCTAGAACCAAGCTTGAGGGGTAGTATGGAATTTTGAGTTTCATTTTTTATACTTATTCTCATTTATTCCTTTCTTATTATGTTATTTTTCTTTCTTTTGTTGGTTATTGCGTCTTTGGCAGGTTGTAATGGTAGGAATTAAATTTGCCCCAACTTTTACTTATTATGGGTGCATTTGGGGCAGCATATCAGTGTTTTGAAAACACCACCTCACCGTTTGGAAACTCTATTTGCGCTTATTCGAAAATGCAATTGATTTTTTACACTAAACGTGGAACGCAGGTCAAGCCCTGCGGTCCGCATTTCAAGATAAGTGGCTTATCTGGATAAGCAGAAGCTGCCCCAAACGCACCCTATATAAGGAGAAGAGTTGTAATTTTGATCATGGATAAATAAGAGAATATTGTTTTTCTCCAACTTTCTTAATACTCACCCCCTCTTCTACACTTCATAGTCCTATTATAAGGCTAGGGTTCTTCAAGCTTTCCAATAGAAGTTGAATTTTGCCTCAATGTTGGAAGCCACACTAAGGCTATCAACATAAAGATCCTATAAGGGTGGCAATCCTAACCAAGATGATTCCCATGGTTGCTCCTGATATCATGGTTACAATGGTGATTGATCAACCCACCCAACGGGCAGAAATGATTCAACAACTAGTAGGATTTGCCAAGTTGGATATCCAAGGCCACCTTATACCAAGTTTGTGACCTTGTTGAAAGTGTGAATTTGTCGGATCTATAACAAATTCATGCTAGACATCACAGATGCCACGTACAAAGAAAAAATTATGCGTCAAAATCATTAAAGAAAGGAAAGAGGAAAAATATTATCAGCATTTTTTTCTTAACTGACATTTTGATTGTAACAACGCCGTCATGCAAGAATCATGTATCTGGGAGATCAAACTTGAGGGCTTCTAAAAACGTGAAACAACAGAAAGTATGGTCTATAACCTAAGGAATCAAGTAATATTTACCCAAATATTTTTACCTCGAAAAAAAAAAAAGAAATTGGCATTAGGCAATAATTACACTTCTCTCTCTATGCAGTATACAGCCATGACCCTTGCATCAATTTCACTAAAGGGCATAACAAATGGAAACTGATGTCAAAAGAATGGTTTGCACTCTTTCTGAGCACACTTGCATGCTCAAGCAATTATCCAAAGCTGAAGAGTAGTTGATGAATCTAAAGGAAACTTTGATGTAAACTTTATCAGCATACAATTAAGTTAGAAAGTATCGATATGCATAGGGGAATGGAGATGGGTATGAAATTTTGTCAGTGATTGGGGAGTCTGTCCTGTGCAGAATTAAGACCATTAATCTTAGTGTGCAGCTGTGTAATGGTTATGTTCATCAGCTACGAAAATTTATAGCATGAAGGACTCAAAAATTGGAATAGTGGGTACCAACAGTAGTACATTTAACCCTTCTGAACTCATAAGCCATTAAGATTATCAAAGAGTGTTGAACTCATAATACTTTAACCCTTTTGAAAGAAATTGTCATGCAGTACATTCATTATTGCAGACCATAATCACTCCACATTATCTAGGCCTCAAATGCCATTACAAAAAACAAAACCAATAAGCCATTAAGATGCCGATCAATTGACTCTTTGCTCGCCAGTGAGTAAAAAGAGAGGGGAAAAGGAAAAGGGCAGGAGGCGATGGGCAAATTTACAAGTACATAAATAATCTCTCAGGTACCAATGGAAAGTAATTCATGAACACTTATACGGGCCAAAAAAATATGACAAAATGTCATAAAATAACTTGCATTCTCTCTTTAATACATAATAGAAGCCAAACATCTTGATCAAATTTAAATAAGCAGATTTGGTTTCAACAAAAACACTTTTGACTAGTATGTTTGGATATTAGCTCAAGGATAATTCACCTTTCTATACTTGCTTGGAGGAATTGGAACTCTCCCATCTGCACATTCATGGTATCATATAATCAATTTAATAAACAATTTCTAAAGCAATAGAAGTAAAATATCATCATCACCATTAGCTTTATCCAATTATTTGCGGTCAACCCATGAATCAACATTCTACATGTGTCAAATCTATTTGAGCAAATCATTTTGCAAAAGGTCTATCCGAATTATTAGTCATGAACATGAAAGTAAATTTGCAAGCTCTTCAAACTAGAACTGAAGCATAAGCTCCACAATAACCTATCAAATTAGCATTAAAAAACATTAAAAATTAAACTAAGTGCTAATGTGATTGATGGCTAGTAACTGCTCCCAAGCATAAACTTGTTTCATAATTGTTCATGTTCATTATTCTTGTTTAAATAAACAACTTTTACAAACTAGAAAAAAAGAGAGTACAACAAAAGGCATTTAATAAAAAACGCAAGAATAAAAAATAAATAAATAAATTGCAACAGCATAATATGAGATACAATTATCTAGATCGCCTAGCTTGGAGCATAGTGAATATTGGTGAGTAGTTTCTAATATAAAGAATATGACAACTTTTATCTATTACGGAGTCAACACTCTAAATGCTCTAATCAGCATCAAGATTTTGCAATAATAAAGGTTCATTCTGTTCACAAAGTGGATGAAATTGTGGCATTTTAAAGAGTATTCTAAGTAGTACTATCAACAACTGATGATGAAATTAATACCGAGGGGCTAGCAGGAGTAGGAATATCAATCAATCATCTTGGCTCAAGATTTATAGAAGAAGTCATGATTAGATGGAAGAGTCAATGATCAAAATTTAGTAAGCCTCAACTCAGAATGTGAGTCGGAACATTCAAAATATTTATGCCCAAAAATATGACAAGAAGAACAGTATAAAGGAATATTTTCAAATTCAAATTTCTGCCGATATCTCGACAATTGAGATACAACCTACATAGCTTTACAGCATGACAGAAACATCAAATTCCACCAACATTCTAGTCACAAAGGCCTAGTAAAACAAGTTATTGTAGCTTCCACTTTATATTACCTCAATTCTCTTTTAATCTTGTCTTTGTTAACAAGTTTACATATGCTCTTAATTGTGGTATATTATTCTTCCCTGACCATTATCATTTTTCAGGATCTTATGACTAAGAAGATTATTGGTAAAGGATGAGAATCTCGCGGGGGTGGTCGTTTGGTGTGTGTGTCTATTGGGGAGAGGGGGAGTGGAGGTGGGGGGTGTTGGATAACAAACTATCTTGACCCATAGTCTACTCCAACTCCATATTTCTTGTTTGAGGCCCATTGTTTATTAGGGCACCCATCACTACCAATACAAAAAAAATTTTACCCTCAGTTTCAACAATCATAATATTTAAATTGAGTTATCTCAATTTGCTAAACACCATCACTTTTCTTCTATTCCCAGAATTAATAACAAAGTTAATCATTGTCTAACGGATTTCAATATTTTTATCACTTTTGTGAATGATTTTTCTTATAAGACTTACCTTTATGAAATTACGTTTTAAGTCACCGTCATATTTTCAATCTTTTTGTGCTAAAATTAAAATTAAATTCAATTTTTTAAGGATTCTGAGAAGTTACAATACACAAGAATATTTCTTTGAACCTTTTTCAGAAATACATTGCACAAAACGGGAAATTTCACCAATCATCCTATGTAGAAATTTTATTCCAAAATGATGTAGTTGAAAGAAAAATAGACATCTTCTTGAGACATCTAGAGCGCTTTTGTTTTAAACTAATGCCCAAACAGTTTTGGGTTGATGTAGTGCATATTGCATATTTTTTTATCAATTGGATGCCTTCTGTTTTCCAGAGTAAGATACCCTAAAATGTTCTATTTCCAACCCTCATTTTCTAGTAGGGCTGGCAATTTGGCTCGTTGTCGCGAACAGCTCGTGTTCGGCTCGTTCGTTAAGCCTAACGAGCTGAACACGAACAAATTTTTAAGCTCAAAATGTAAACGAGCCGAACACGAACAACTGTTTGTTCGCTCGTGTACGGCTCGAATTGGCTCGAAATAAAAAAATAATCATATAATTATTTATATAATAAATAAAAAAAACGGAGCTATATTTTGTCCAACTCAACAAATATGATACGACATCGATTTATTATATATATTATTTATATATTAATATATTATATATATTTATATTTAAGTTTAAATCATAATTCGTCATGTGTAGTAGCGTGGTTATGCTTCTTGTTTCCATTCATTTGATCCGGGTTCGAATCCGCGCTGACATATACTTTTTTCCAATTAATTTTAACGAGTCAATTTCAAGCCGAACACGAGCCGAACACGAACAAGAATATTTAATTCGAGCCAAACACGAACACACCTTTCACGAGCCATTTCGAACACGAGCCGATTTCGAGCCGAGCTAATTTCGAACGAGCCGAACACGAGTCAAGCCTGAGCTCGCTCAAGCTCGGCTCGTTTACAGCCCTATTTTCTAGTTGAATCACGTATATTTGGGTGTATGTGTTTTGTTCATGACACTCATACACAACTTTCTAAACTAGACCTCAAGTCATTAAGGTGTCCTTAAAGGAAACTCTCGTTTGTAAAAAGGGTAACGATATTTTTCTCCTCTTATATAGCTATATGGTCTCTGCTGATATCATCTTTCATGAACAAACTTCAATTTTTGGTGACTCATCACTGCCTAAATCCTCACAAGAATTTGATAAGTTAATGTATCACATCACCAGGTCAACCTACTTCCACCACCGATGCCTCAACCTAGACCGCCTATCACTAACATTAAGTAGAGAAGATCACGTTCCTCTAATCCTAGTAAGGCACTGGTACCCTTTTCTTCAGCAGATCCTTTTCCAAGCGACCTTGATTTACCTATTGCTCTTTGAAAAGGCAAATGTCAATGCACCTATTTGATTCACCCTTGTGTTAAGTATGATATGTTATCTTCTACTTCTTGTTTGTTTATTGCTTCCTTTGACTCTGTTGAGACCACAAGATCTGTTCAACAAAAACTATCCCAATCTGGGTGGCAGGCAACGATGCTTGATAAAATGAATGTCTTAACAAAAAAATGAAACTTGGAAACTAGTTGAATTACCCTCTAACAAGAAGTTGTTGGTTGTAAATGTGTCTTTCAAGTTAAGTTTCATTCTAAAGGATCTATGGCTTGTATCAAAGCTAGCATGGTTACTAAGGACTATGCTAAAATTTATGTGATTGACTATTTGGACATGTTCTCCCTAATACCTAAGTTGACTTATGTTCGCCTCATCTTGTCTTTGGATGCAATGAATAATTGGTCCCTACACCAAATTGATATGAAGAATGTCTATCTGCATGGTGATCTTTTAGAAAAGGCATACATGGAGCAATCTCTTGGGTTTGGGTCTCAAGAGGAGTTAGAAAGTATATCATCTTAGGAATTCATTGTACGGCTTGAAGCAAAACCCTCAACCATGAATTTGAATATTTAGTCAAGTAGTAGAAGGGTTTGGGGTGTAAAAGAGTAAAAGTGATCACACAATATATTACAAGCAATCTGCTTCTAGAATCTTTTTGTTGGTAGTGTATGTTGGTGATATCATTATTATTGAAAGCAATGTGCAGAGAATCTTATCATTGAAATCATTTCTATAAAGCAATTCAACACAAAAGATGTGAGTTCATTGAAGTAATTCCTGGGGACTGAGGTATCAAGAAGCAAGAAGGGTGTATTTTATCTCAACGGAATTATGTTTAGGATTTGTTAGCAGAAATGGGAAAATTAGGGGTCAAACCATGCAATATTATGATGCTTCTTCATCAGCAACTTATTAAGATCGAGAGCATTTTAATGATCCTTGATGATATAAGTTAGTGCAAAAACTAAAATACCTCACATTGACTCACCCTAACATTGTGTATTCAATTAACACTATAAATCCGTTCATCCCTTCCCACATAGTCCATCACTGTTCAGTATTGGAACAGATACTATGCTATATCAAAGGCGCCCCTAGATAAGAGATTCTATATCAAAATCATAAGTAAAGAAATATTGAATGTTTCTCTAATATAGATTAGGCAAGTTTCAACATTCATCGAAGATCTATTACTGCACATTGTGTTTTTGTTGATGGCAATGGGTCTCATTGAAGAATAAGAAAGAAAATATAGTGTCAATCGAGTGTAGAATCTGAGTATCGAGCAATGGCACAAGCTTCGAGTGAATTGATGTGGGTCTACCAACTCCTAACTGAAACTGGTTTTCAGACAACAATTCCAACAGTTATGGCATGATAACCAAGCTACAAATCATATTGTTTCAAACTCTGTGTTCCGTGCATGAACTAAGCACATTGATATAGATGGTCTTTTTTTTTTTGTGAAAAAATTAACAAAATTTGATTTCCACAGCTCATGTAAAGACTAGGGAACAGCTAAGGGACATCTTCACAAAGAGCCTTAGGATCACTTATATTTATAAAAAGTTAGGCATGATCACTATATATTAGGAAGCTTGAGGGGAGTGTTACGTAAAGTATTAAATATAATAGTTGTTTGTTAGGAAGCTTGATATTAGGTAACCTAATTAGAAGAGCTAAAGTCCTAATCTATAGAGATATGAGTGATATAAATATGTATCATATGCTTTCAATGGAGAAATAAGAGAAAGGAAGTTTCCCTTAATAGAAAGCAAGGGAATATAATTCAAAGCGCAAATAGTTTAGAATTGCTAATGACAATGATGTATTTCTTTATTTTAGCTTATCATTGTATATATTACTAAAATACAAATGACATTCTTTCTTTAAAAAATAAGATTTTCGTTTACATTAGAAGTCCACATTTTCTTAAACAATGTATGAATTATGAGAAGAAATCACAAGGAAACTTGAACAAGGTCAACTTACATTAAAAATTACATGGTTGAATTCGACAAATTTTCTGGTTGCCATCGCATGAATTGACAAACTTTATGTACAAATAAATGCTCCAACATTTTTAGTCGAAATTGATGCTTCAAGTTTCACATATGAGAATGAAAGTATATGAGAATAAACACAAGCATGCAAAATAAATAAAACCAAAAAATGATCCCCACTCATCATTTAGCATCACCGCATTTAGTATATTTCCTAACTACATGAAATTTGATGTTTATATTCCTTACTTTTTTATTTATTATTGGATCTGTATGCTAGCTTGTGTAAGATATTATGCACAAGTCTTGCACAAACCTTTCATCTTAACATGATGTATTAAGAAGTTATATTAACAAAAAAAATCAACTCATGATCAATCTTACATTCCTCTAACTAAGAGATCCCACCATTGCTCCTCCATATTAGAATTTGCACACTTACCTGAGAATTCCATATAATATTTAGTCTTTGCTTTACCAAAATATATTCATGTTCCTTTTGATTTAACCATAGATTATAACTCCTCACTTTACCGAGGGATCCCTAACCCTAATTATGCATGTCAAAACCAATAGTGTGTATATGGCAAATGATTTTTAAAAAAGATTCCTTCAACACATGGATATTAAGTTTGAAAATCATTGAAGAACAATTACTATACCGAAAAATAATAAACTATCAACTTCTATACTATGCTTTGCTAAGGGGTAACGTCTATCATCGTGTAATTACAACAACAACAACAACAAAGCCTTAATCCCACTAGTGAGGTCGGCTACATGAATCCTTTTTCTCCATTGCGTCCAATTTTCTGTCATATTTTCATTTAATTCTAATAAATTAAGATCATTTTTATACAATAAGCCCAAGTCATCTAAGGTCTGCCTCTGCCTTTCTTAACATAAGTCAAATTTAAAACATCTACTCTCCTAATCAGATCACCAGATGGTCGACGTTTAATGTCACCAAAACATCTAAGGCGACTCTCCCTAATTTTGTCCGGCACTGGAGCTACACTAACCCTATCACAAATATATTTATTTCGCATTTTGTCTCTAAGTGTAAAGCCCCTCATCCACCTAATCATTCTCATCTCAACAACACTTAACTTAGTATTACGCTTCTCTTTTAAAGGCCAACATTCAGCACCATAGAGCATTACAGGTCTCACCTTCACCGCCATCATCGTGCAATTGCTTCAATAAAATTCAAATAAATAAAGTTTTGAAAAACTGTTATAATTTTTAACAGATTTGATAACAAATGCTAACTTTTAACATACATTTTTAGTGCAAATATGTTTTCTCTTCAGAAAAATACTTGAAAAGTTTTAAGCTAGTATTATTATTTCTTGCACCTATGCAATTAAATTTGAAAAACAAGAACTATAACTAAGAGCTACAAAAAAAATATCAAAATGGTATCAAGATTATTTGTATGGCACCATTTTAATCGCTGGAAATAAATTTATTCAATTTAAACCCTTAAATTCTCAATTTTAATTTAAAATAGACCCTTTCTTGGATTACATTGGATCAGATATGATAAACTAATGGAACATTTAGAATCAGATTTAAGTCCAGAGATCAAATTGGACACATTAAATAATACACAAACAAAATGCCCCCAACATTACAACACTTTTGACCATGTTCGCATTAATTTTCTATAGGATTCTAATTACTTCAAATTAATGCATTTTCCATACTATTTGTAGTTAATTTGTAACACAAGCAAGAACTTCGACCCTGCTTTAATATTCATATTTTTCATACCCTAAAATGGCATTAACATAAATTGGAAATGCAAGCATGTGAAAGACAAAATATGTGGTTTCTAATGGTATAGGTAGAAAAAAAACTTTGTCTCCCACTACTCTGTTGACCCCATTTTTGGCGAGGTCTAGTTTTCTTCTTAGCATTTAGGGTCTAGCCTTAGGTTTCTCCTATTGACTATCCTAGAGGACTAGTGATGGGACCCTCCTCATTTCAAAAATCCAAAACACTTCTTTACTCTTTGTAGCATGTGTGGACCTTGACCTCTAGCACTTAAAAGGTTGGAACCAACATGAAGGAACTCAAAAGGAGTCCCAATAGGACCATTAAGCCCTCTGATTACTTTATTCACAATTTGCACATTCGCGCGCACAATTTTGCAATTCGCATGATCGACACGATAAATATTGCAATTCACGTCACATACGCCTTTATATATTTCATAATTAATCCAAACCAAAATTAATTTTCGAAATTATCGATCGCAAACCCGAAATTTAGGGAAAATCAAATTCGACGAGTTTGTTTGACCCGATCGTCGAAGAGGTTGTCCGGACGGCCCCAGATGACGAAACATACCGTGCTAGCGCGTCCGGAACGTCGAAATTGCCTAGAAATGACACCAATTTTGATATGATTCCGAGCGCGATGAAATTGTGCTCAAATCGGTGAAATTTAAATGAAATATAAATTAAAAAAAAAAAGAAAAATACTCAAATCCTAAATCCCTAAACTCACGCACACTCCCAGCCGAACTCCCCCATTTTCCCGAATCGAGCCCAATCCTTTTCTTCCTGGTCGGGAGCCCTAGCCGAACCCGCCCCTTCTCCTCTTCTTCGGTCGCAGCCCAGGTGAGGCCTTAGGGCCGAATTCGCTCCCAGCCGAGCTCCCCTCTTCTTCCTCGCGAGGGTTCGACTAAGGTCCCCTCTTGGTACTCACACTTCCTCTACATGCCTGCCGCCACTTCTCCTGCATCTGCCGCCACTTCCCCCTGCGCCCTTGTCGCCACTCCTGCCAGACACCATCGACTTCAGCTCACCGCCCAGGTAAGTTGGGGTAAGGCTTCTCCTCCTTCCTGGCTATAAAAACCCCACTTGGGAAAGGGTTTCTGGTTGTTGAAATCTAGGTGTGAGGGGGAGGTGCTACCAAATTTTGGCTTGCTCGAATTTCTTGTTCGGTAGCTCGGCATTCTTGTTTGGCTGCTCGACATTCCTACTGGGTTGCTCGATGTTCTTGCTGGCCAATCGATTTTCTTGCTCGGTTACTTGATATTTTTCTCGGATAGTAGATTGCTCGGTATTTTTGCTTGCTTGCTCGATATTCTTGCTTGGTTGCTTGTTTGACTACTGAGGTATTATCTTCTTGCTTAATCGCTCAGTATTCTTGTTTGGTTTAGGGGCTTTGTTTCAAATTTACTCCGACTATTATGCATTGGAGCTGTGATTCGTACAGGTTTAAGCATACTTTGAAATTAGAGCTTAATAAGCTTTTTACCTTCTTAATGCCCCCATATTTTGAGGCTAATTAAGCTCCTTAGAACACCTATTTTTTTCTATAACCCCTTGTTTCCTTGAGGTTGGCGTCAGATACAGATGGCTTTGAAATCAAATTTTAGATAAGGCCCTGTTTGGTTCAGCTTTTCTGAGGTGCGGCGCTTCAACGCACCACAAATTTTCGGCGAAGCAGGGCGAAGCTGATCGGATTCGTGGCAATCTGCCGCGAAGTCGCGTGAAAGCGAACCGCGGGATAAACCCCGCGGCCTCGACTTTCACTCGGCTGTGAGGGTTTTTTCCCGTCGCCGCCCTCGCCCGCCGCGCTCCCTAACTCGTTTTCCGCCGTAGAGGTTCTCGCGATCTCGACGTTCTTCTTCCGCGATCGAGAACGATCGAATCCAAGGTAACTTATCTTCGATCTAACTACTCTACTGAGGCCCCGTCCCCCTCTCCTCACTTTCTCATTCCTTCCATCTCGATCTTTCGAATGTATAATCTGTCGACTGCTAGCAATCGATCTAGTTCTGGATCTGCAATGTCGTACTCAGAAAGCTGTGAAATCTTTCGATCTGCTAGCAATTTTGACTGTATAATCTTTCGATCTGCTATAATCACGTACCATTTGGTGATTTAATGGTATGCATGAAAATATATATTTAATTTTGTTATTTTTTATGTGATATTAAAGTTCTGAGACCTACATGCTAAAATATAAAAGCTTAGGTGTTCTTAAGTAAATACGTAAGAATTGTGAGCTATGCATGTAGATGCCTCTTTTAAAAAAGAAATTCACATTCCTAGCACAAAATTCTTATGTATTTATGTATATCACGCCGATAATATCATATTTTAGCTTGAAAAATCACTTTTCTATTAGCTTTTGGTTTCGGCAATATAGAATACTTACTTTTGGTTAGGCTTGACTTAACCCCTATTTTTCTTACTGTTATGAAGTTAATGGTTTCTAAAAAAAAGAAAAAAAAGCAGAGAGAACAGTAAAAATAGTCATTATCTGTTATATGCTTCACTTGTTCATGCAGAGTTTCCATAAGTGGAAGAATTTCTCACATACTGTTGCATATATGAATGTTTATTTGCATATGTGGTTCAAGGCATCATTTCAAAAGAGTTGTAGAATTTTATGCTGTTTAGTTTGTTGATCTTAATTTAGCTTGTTTTGAAGTCTGGCACATGTTACTGGGGTTCTGGAAAAGTAGTATGTTTATTATTCATTGATACTTGTTGTTCTATGTGGTTTCAGTTTAAAGTATTATAGTTTGTTGGCTTGAGTCATTGATATGTGCCTTACTTACATCATTTGGAAATTTTGGGGGTTCATCGTCGTTGTCTGTTCGATTTCTTGATGGCTTGTTGGACTAACATATATAGCACCTAAACTCTACTCATCACATTTATGCTATCCGAGTCTTTCATTCAAGTTTTTATGCATAAGAGATTCCAACTGTGCTTCAAATGCTTACCCCGGTTTCATTTGGGGCTGGGGTAGGAGCGTTGATGGTATTGTTCCTTTAAATTCATTCAATAGCAGAATTTATTAAGTGGGATTAAAGGTGTAATACAATTTTAGGTTCTGTAGAATTTAAAGTTGTCATTTGGCATGTTCACATGAGGTCAAATTCTGCTCGAATGCTTCACAAATACAGCTAAGACCTCCTTTTAGTGCATCAAGTTAAAAAAAAGTATAATAAGAAGGGGGTTTGTTTTCCTCGGTACATGTATCATGATCATTCCATCACGAATTTGTTGTCTGTTTTTTATTTTTTTAATTGCTCTTCTGTTTGTTCAAATTGAGGACAACAAGCCTAGCATGCTTAATCCCTTCGTCCAAACATTAGTGTTTACATACAAACCAATTGATTTCACTCTATGCATGAAAATGTGTATTCACTTTTAAGAAGTGGTAATAACGCTGGGTTTGATGTGATATTAAAGTTTTTAGTGATATATGCGTAAATATTGAAGTTTAGGTTTGAGATATGTAATTTCGTAAGTATTTAGTGGTATGTTTTTTGAAATATTCAGCGGTGTATATGCAAATTGTGTTTATGTATGTGTGAAACTTGTAAGCTATCGGGTCATTATATTTTTTGAGCTAAAACATATTTAAATTGTTCAAATTAAGCTTGGAGAACTTGTGTATGATTTATAGCACTGGGGCATTCAACTAGATTATTGGTTTTTGATTTCACATGGAGAGATTGAACTTGAAATTTACACTGAAGCAGATACTTCAATTAGCTCAGCTCATCCAACGAGCTATGATTCTTTCGGCTGTGGTAGGTGTTGTTGTATACTCAACGAGCTATAAATATACAGTTGCAGAATTGCAGTTGTAGGTGTTGTTGCGGCTGCAAGAGGAATTAATGGAAAGTCTTGTTGTTTTTGAGTAATTGTGGGTGGATTGAGCAGTGTGTGCTGTTTTCCTGTTAAAACGGGGTTGAGTTGTTTAGAATCCATTTGTAAAAGCTATGTAAATGTTCAAAAATTTCATAAATGAAGATATATTACTCATTTCACGTGGACGTAGGTCAATCTGACCGAACCACGTAAATTAATGTGTTTCACTGTCTTTATAAAGCATATTTACTTTATTATTTTGCATTTTAACATCTGTTATTTCAATTCTCTATAAACATAATATATAACAACAATTTAATTCATATTAATAATTATTCCTTCATTCTAGTAGCCAATTTTGCATATGTTAGTTCAATTCTTTTTTAATGTAACTGTTTCTACATATTCGTAGTATGACTAATAAAAACAAAGAAGTTCGCTACTTCCCGCACTTTGGAGAATGATATTAAAATGATATTCTGTGATTTATGCATATCCGAGTTCGAAAAGTGGAATAGGCCAAATTCTTTTTTCAACAAAGAAGGTAGAAAAACATTGTTACAAAGCTTTAGTGAGGTCATGCGAGCAATGAGTATGAGAGGCTCCAGCTAAAAAATAAATGGGATCAACTCAAGAAAGAGTGGAAACATTGGAATGATTTAAAAAAATAATCGACTGGCTTGGGATGGGATCCGGTGAAGCGAACTACTGCTGCTTCAGAAGCATGGTGGACTGAAAGGCTTGCGATAAGATATTATTGAATTAATTTTTGTAATGTTTAGCAGTTTTATTTCTTATTTTCTAATAACATTTCATTATCTTGTTTTAGATTTTTTCCTGCGGCAAAGAAATTCAGATTGGCTAGGATAGAACCAGAATTAGAGGACAAGCTCGATAGGATATTTGGTGGGGTGGTAGCTACAAGAAAATATTCAGCTGCCCCTAGCCAAACAATTTTTGAAACAACCCCTGAACATGTGGTCGTAGAATTATCAAACGATTCAACTAGAATTCCGCATGTACGAGCAACCTCGAAATTCGATCAACAAACCGTACGAAGCGCACCTGAATGAAAGAAAGAGAAAGAGTGGTGCTCGCATCTATGAGAGATCGGCTCTCATACCTAGTGGACTCATCTAATGATGCCCCGCACGTAGTTTAAAAACCGACGTCCATTAGGTCATTAGACTTCTTGAAGACGACCCAGACTTTACAGAGGATCGTGATCTTTTCTACTTTGCTGTCGACCTCTTCCGTGATTCCCTCCATCGAGACTTCTTCACTGCACTGAGCAAAGAGCGACGATTAGAATACATACGCTATTATTATAACCGTAGCACCATGTGATTTTATCTGGAACTATTTAAATTTATTTCATCTATGAGTACTACTGTCAGTCATGTAGTTGTTTAAACAACTTATATTTGATTAAACTAATGTTTAAGTTAGTTATTTCATTTCCAAATATAGTTCATTCATGTGCTTGTTTCCATTTATGATTTCTATAGACCTTAACTTGGTTTAATTAAAAGGTACAGCTTATATCGTCATGGACCCGGAGAAAGTTCGACGCCGAAGGCGAAATGCAGCGGTAAATATACTAGTGCAATACTATAATACCTACGTCTATCATGAGCCTTATTACACATCACCTCAGATAAACGGATGAGAGAAATGATTTCAGGACACCCAACGAGATTTCGAAACATCTTCCGCATGTCCCATGATGTTTTCAGTGATCTTTTATTAGATCTAACATCTCATGGACTTCACGGGTCTTCTAGGACAACAGACCGTGAAGTATTGGGCATAATACTTTACATACTATCACAGAACGAGTCAATGCGGGGAGCCACGTGAACGTTTCCAACACTCGTCCGAAACAATAAAACGATATTTCTCGATTGGTTTGAGTTCTCTTGTCGATCGAAGACGAGCCATAATAAAACCAACCGATCCAACTTTTGTAAGAACGCCGATAGAAATTCGCAACGATGACCGATATGTCATATTTCAAGGTACACCTCTATACTACAACTACATATTAATGGATTGCATATTGAAATGATTTTTTTTGTTTCTAAAGGGTTGCATCGGCACAATCGATGGAATGCACGTTCATGTTATAGTGTCGGATAACAAGAAAGTTGCATTTATAGGCCGTTCCGGGAGAACAACTCAAAATATCATGGCGGTTTGTGATTTCAACATGTGTTTTACATTCAGACGTTACTGGATTGGAGGGCAGACGCACATGATAAGTAGCGTTTTTAAAATTGCAACGAGAAATCCGGAGTACAATTTTTCTCACCCACAGCATGGTAAGTTCCTTCATAATATAAAAAGTAGATATTTTCTTTATATACTTAGCTAAGTTTCTCAATATTACAAGAAAATATTATTTGGTGAATGTTGGCTACCCAATGCAGAAGGGGTACCTTAAACCCTATCCTGACACAAGGTATCATATTCCAGAATTCGAGAGAGTCAATAATCGTACAAGAACTAGAAAAGATGTGTTTAATAAAAGGCATTTATCCTTGCGAGGCGTAATTGAGAGGACATTTGAAGTTTAGAAGAAGAAATGGGTCATACTTCGAGATATGCCACATTATCCGTTTCCGATACAGGTGAATATAGTGTTAGCCACTATGGCCCTACATAACTATATTAGGCGACATCCTACTCGAGCTGATGTTGATTTCGAGCGTGTCGAGCTCAATGACGAGGAAGTTACAGTCGAAGGTTATGAAGACCGCATTGGCCAATCTCTATCACGGGAAGAGAACGACAATGCCTCAATTTGCACGAAAGATGAGGAGGGTGCGAATGAAATGGCATCCCTTCGAGAGGAGAATACTAGCTCATTAGTTGGACAGTAATTCTGTTGAGGAGAATTATGTTGATGATGTTTAGGTTATTTTCTGTTTCGAAATGAAGATTTACATTGTGTTGAGCACTTTTCTTCACATTAACCTGATCCGTAAGAGTAATGTCTTTCTTTTGTCCTGGTTTGATGATTATCATTTTGTTTGAGCAGTTAGTAATCAAAGTAATTAAGTTTTATATTTGTTTGCATTTCGTGAAGACATGAGCTCCAAGCATGTTCGGCTACCTCTCGCCGAGTGCTTATGTCATCGTGGCCTCGTGACATCTCTTTGACATCACGAAAGCTCGCATGCTTTCGCCAAAAGTTTTACAGATTGTCCTCGGAACATTCCGTAGCAATGCGGTTTCTTCCGATGGGCGAGACAGCTACTCGGATTCTCAAGAGTCCGACGTTGGGAGTGGACGGATTCACCGTAAGACGGCGTGACACCTGAGCTACAACGAACTCAAAATTAGAGCGAACATTATTATCGTGTTAATCGTTGTTATAATAATCCTACAGCTTTTTTTTCACTATACCGTTACTTAAGACGCGTCTTGAGAGTGACTTCTATGTACATCCGCAGAACTTTATGACTTTTTGGGATATGCGATTCTTAACTTGATGTTTTTTTGTTTCAAATATTTTGCAATTAGATGATTCAAAACTCAAAAAAATTAGTACATGTGTAAATAATTTATAAACATATGTTTTAAAATAAATAAACTTCAAAATATACTTAAAAAATAATAGATTTTAAATATACATATGTTTACAAATAAATAAAACTTCAAAATATCCATCATAAATATATGTAAACACATCTTTCCATACTTTTAAAATATATAGATATATAAAAATCAATTAATTTCGTTTGAATAAATAAAACATAATTTTTTTCAATTTTTATATATTCATTAAACTTACAGACATAAAATTCGAATCTGTTTTAACGGACAGTAGGTGCTCTAGTCATTTTACAAAAAATCGCCTGCAAATGCTTTTCCACATATCTACAACCAAACGTAGATAGCTACCTTCCTCGCAGATTAGTTTCTCATAGCAGATATTGCACTCGCAAAACCGAGAAGTTCAGTAATCGAACCAAACAGACCCTAAATATGACTTTGTATGGATGCTATGCTTTTCTTTTCTTTTTTTTTAACTTCTGAGTTTCACTTTAATAGCTTAGGGCATGCATCTTTGTGAAGTGCATGACATGGGTATGTTATTCTTATTTTTGCTTAATCTTAATGCATGGTTTTGCGCATGCTAAAAATAATATGTTGTCCAACTTAGAGCTGTAAGTTGGCTTAACTTGTTTCTGGACAAAAGAGTATAAGTTATAGCTAAGAAGGCAAATGTGAAGCACCACCATGGCATTTTCGTTGCCTGACTATCATTTCACATATAACTAGTCTAGTTACCTAAAATAAAAAAGAAGAAGAGAGAAAGAAAGGGGAAGGAAATATTTGTGTTGTGATTCGGCTACTGTTTTTAGGTTTGATTTTCATTTATGAATGACTTGGTGAGGAGTACTACTTTTTTTTTTTCAAAACAATAACACGGTTGTTCCCAAAATTTCTTTTTCTTGAACTTATCAGTTTCACGTTGGCGGTTTAGGGCATGCATCATTGTGAGGTGCATGCACATGAATATATTATTCTCATTCTGTCATATCCTAATAACACTTGATTTTATGTTTATTGAAATATTATGCGTTCAACCTAAAGTTGTGAGTTGGCTTAACTTGTGGCTGAATAAGAGAGTATAAGATTTGTCTAAAGGACAAATGGGAATACCACTATTACATTGCATAGCATGGTTATCATTTAATATACAGCTAGCCTAATTATCTTTGCCAAAAAAATGTTCTTAACTTTGAGGATCCGAATAACATTTCTTGGACATGATGGTCTTCAATTTGGGACTTAAACTGAAAATGATTTGCTTTAAATTTGATTTCTTAGGTTGCCTGAACTGTTTTCTTGCTATTTGAAAATGACTTGTTTTAAAAGAGAGATGGGCATTCAATCCACCTCAGGTTTTTCTTTGTTATTTGCATTGGTCTGTTTTGAGGTTTCCTTGCCATTTGGAGCTTTTTAAAAAATGTTTTTGTGAGCTGAGTTGTATGCGGTTTGGAGCCTTTTAAAAATGTACTTGTTGATTGATTTTGCTGTAGTTTGGAACCTTCTAAAAATGCTTTTGTGAACTGATTTTGCTGTAGTTTGGAGTCTTTTAAAAATGTTTTTTTTTTGCTGGCTTGGGCTGCAGTTTTGCCATGTTTGGAGAGGTTTTATTGGTTGTTTTTAAAATGTTTTGGCATTTGTTTGGGAGAGGTTTTGTTGGCTCTTTGGCACCTGTTTTGGGAGAGGTTTTGTTGGCTGTTTTTAAGGTGTTTTTGGCACCTGTTCGGGAGAGATTTTGTTGGCATTTTGGCACTTATTTTGGGAGAGACTTTGTTGGCATTTTGGCACTTGTTTTGGAGAAGTTGTATTGGTTGTTCAACACCTTTTTCGGAGAGTTTAGTTGAGATTTAAAAAAAAGTAAAGTTCATGTTAGATAAATACAAGAAAGTGAGTGTTATGAATAGAAATCATTCTTTGATCCGCTTTGTAATTCGGATTTGGAAAATTATGATTGGCTTATTCATGGCTTTAATGGGAGGGATGATGGAAACTAGCTCTTTCTTTGTTTTAATTTTGAAGGCTGCGGCAGTGGTTATTACGTAGCTCTGTCTTGGGAACTATCTTGGGAATTCATACTCTGTGTCTCCCTCATTTGAATAGCGGGCTCTCATTTATTTGTAACAACATCAAAGCTTGAGCACTCATTGGTTTTGTGCTAATTTCGTGTCTTGTAAAGTTGCATTTTGGAAGAGTTTGGGTGAGGGTTTTTGGCTCATTGATTTGGGGTTCGAACATGTGTTATTTTGGAGAGTTGAAATAGGTTTTGAGAGCTTGTGCTTACTGTTTTGGAAAGTGAAAATGCCACTTTTGGGAGGATTAAAATGTTGTCTCTTTTTGGGAAAAGTGTGAAATCACAAAAGTTTGAATTTATGAAGGTTTGGGGAGCTTCTAGGAGCATGATTTTTGGGGAATTTTAAACAAGCTTTTCAAATTCACATCGCTGGAGGGCGAAAATGGCTTTAAATGTGGTTTTGATGGTCGATATATCATTTATTATTTTCCTATTTCAAATGGATCATTCCCTCCTCTCTCTCATCTCATTTTTCTTTTTTATTTTCTTGCTTCTTTGTTTGATTTTGACGCTTATGTCTGAAACATAAACGCGCATATATAGTCATCACTTTATCTGAACCATCAAGCAAGGCTGTAAGTTGGATGATTTCGAGGTTTAGGAACAATGATGAAAAAAACATCTAGGTATGTGTGAGAAGTTCTAGCACAATCTTGACTCAATGACCTTGAGAAAATGAGAGATTGACAGTACCGCCTCTCTAATACTTAGTAAAGTGCTACCCCTTGCTTTTACAAACAGTTGGAACTTCCAGTCTGACAATATATGACTGACTCATTCACTTTCTAAGGTATGAAAATTTCTTTAAATAAAAAAATATATATGCATTCATGATTAGTTAAAAAAAATATTTTAAGTGCATGACTAGTAAATCTCTTTTGAGAAATGAAACCCTTTTCTGATTTTTTTTTTTTTAATTTACGGGTCAGTCGTATGAACTGAGCTATGAATTACTCTTTTTTGTGACTGTTAGGTCGGCAACCTTTTACTTAGTGTTGAATAACACATACATGGTGTTGAATGTTTCATTAGAGCCCCAGGGTCATGATTTTGACCAAGGGTCCTGATACTGAGTCCTCCCCGACCAGAACGCTTACGATTTTCTTCGGATTTTACGTATATTTCCTACTGTTTTCTTCAAGTTTCCGTGGGTCACTTGTGATTTTCCTCAAGTTTTATTTTTTTTTCATGTGATATTTTGTCATTTATTCTTTTTTATAAAAATGCATATCTTGACTCAATGACCTTGAGAAAATGAGAGATTGACAGTACCGCCTCTCTAATACTTAGTAAAGTGTTACCTCTTGCTTTTACAAACAGTTGGAAGTTCCAGCCTAACAATATGACTGACTCATTCACTTTCTAAGGTATGAAAATTTCTTTAAATAAAAATATATATATGCATTCATGATTAGTTAAAAAAAATCTTTTAAGTGCATGACTAGTAAATCTCTTTTGAGAAATGAAACCCTTTTCTGATTTTTTTTTTTTTTTTTTTGAAAATTTACGGGTCAGTCCTATGAACTGGGCTATGAATTACTCTTTTTTGTTACTGTTAGGTCGGCAACCTTTTACTTAGTGTTGAATAACACATACATGGTGTTGAATGTTTCATTAGAGCCCCAGGGTCATGATTTTGACAAAGGGTCCTGATTCTGAGTCCTCCCCGACCAGAACCCTTACGATTTTCTTTGGATTTCATGTGTATTTCCTACTGTTTTCTTCAAGTTTCCGTGGGTCACTTGTGATTTTCCTCAAGTTCTCTTTTTTTCATGTGATATTTTGTCATTTATTCTTTTGTATAAAAATGCATATTCGCCCCCCCCCCCCAACCTGCAAATTCCCCACTATACTTGTGATGCTAATCCCATTTGTCGGAGCAGCAGACGCGCCAGATATACAGATTTATTTTATGTTTACGGTATTTTACCGTCTCTATTGTACATTCTATTGCTCTTCTTTACTGTACAATTTACTGTATTTTCTTTACTATTATTGTTCTTTACCGCACATTCTACTACCCTTCTTTACTGTTCATTTTATTGCATTTTCTTTACTGCTGTTTTTCTTTACTGCATTTTATATTATTTTTTCTTTACTGCACTTTTTTTTTATCGCACTCTACATAGTTTACTTGTGCATATTTTAGTATACATGCAGGAGCCCTTAGGGTGGAGAAAAGTTGAACATATGCTAGGAGGTATACCGCGGCAAGCCACTGACCAAACTGCATGTACACCTTAAACCTTAAACTCGGAACAAGATACAGCTACGACATAGAGCATAAAGCAAACTCCGAGACAGCACGACAAAGATGCAAGTGAAGGACATCTGCTGAAGATTTACAACAGTAAAACAAGTCTACACCGGCTAAAAATTTCCTTAGTTTAAATAACAAGTCATAGAACTTCGAGGTGATCTGTCTAGTGCGACATAAATCCTCACCTTATCTTTTAAGCCCTTGCACATCGTGCAATATAAGTCTTAACTCGTCGTAGGGTTACGAGGTCGTTGTCTGGTACAACGTAAATTTTTCTATCTTCTAGGCCATTTGTATGATCGTGTCACACAAATATAAGCCCTAAACAATAAAATTGACAGGATGAAACATCAAATAACCTATTTTCGAAATTCAAGCCAAACAATAGGATAGTTATGGATGTCACTGAGGTTCTTCTCGTGATCCATGACATCCCCTACTTATCTTTCTTTTGATTCCAAAAATAAATGTTCCTATTTCGTCACTTTCTCACTTGACTTTCCTATGTCCAACCTTGAAACTCCTAACCTTTGAATTCATGAAGACAAATACATCTGATCATCATCGAGAGTTCTCTTGAGTGACTTCAGTCATTTGAGAGGTAATTAGCTATAGGGGCTTGCCGCAATAGAGAGCTTTAAGAACTCAGGTAATATAAATCTTACATAATTCCTAATATTATGTAGGACAACTTATCGATCAAAATAAAAAAGTTCGCAAATCAGAACGGATATCATAAATTCTGTAGTTTATTTGATCAAGCCATGTCTTCAAGTAGTGTCTCTTCCTCGAGATAGATGCATTGCTTGAGATATTGTACTCGTTTATTTAAACTACTAAATAAATGAGATCCGTCCATTCTCATTTTTTCAAAAACTATAAATATTGTTTTCAAATAATCTATATATATATATATATATATATATATATATATATATATATATATATATATATATTGGAATAACTAATTATATTAAAATTGAAAAAATACATAAAGGTTGTATGAGAAGACCCAATAAAGGTGCCCTACCCATACGATACACACACACTAACATCCTAAAAAAAGATAAGACAGATAAAACTCACAGAAAACAAGTTGTTAGGGGCGAGCTAGCTTAGTTCTGCCTCTGCCTCTGGTTCTAGAAATGGAGCCAGCTAACAAATTGTTGAATGTGGTGTCATTACCCAAAGTAACTAAAGTATCATCCATTAAGTTTCCAAGCTGGGGTGTGCCTCCATTCTTCTTCTTCCTCCTAAATGTGTAAACATATCATTACATCCGAAGACTGACTCATCTGATCAGTGTGGTCAACAAATTGTCGGCCATAAAGAACGGAATCAGCCCCTTGCTCCTGACTAACAGTAAAAATATTCTCATTCTGAATAGGTAGTAAACATGTCTCTCAGCATCTGATGCTTCCTGAGGATGTGGAGCTGCGATGCTTTCCTGATTATCGGACCGAACAATATCCTTTGAAGGTAAGGATCATGCAGTATTCTTTTCAACAGTGATAGAAGTTGTGGGATGCCCAATTGAACCATCTGCTAATACATCAGTCGAAAGAACAGAAACAGTATTGTCTCCGGTAGTGAGAGGAAGAGGTGGCATCATGTCAACCAGTGTTTCAACAGTCGGTGGAATGCACTCGGGAGTAGAAGAGGGCAGGTATGAAATAGGGCAGACCCAATAGTAATTTTACTTGGAGGTTTTAGATTCAGATGCAAATGATAACATTGAGAAAGGGAGTGTCCAAACATACAGCAGTGAGTGTAGTAAAGAGGTATTTGTTCGAGTTTTGCTTACTACCAAAATCTCTGATGCTGTGTGTCAACCCATATCTCTCCCGGAAAAAGGTAAAATAATATCCCGTTTTATCAAAATTCTGGCTTCAAAAGGCCGAATCAAATTCACTGTAGGTGCATCAGCTTTGAGAGATTCACCGTATACCATAGCTAAAGTGAAGAGGAGCTCGTGATCACAAAGGTGGACCTTCAAACCTGGGAAGTGCGGCCAAACCGGAATGGTAGGAGGTTCTTTACGAGGGTCAAAATCTACCGTTCATTTTAAAACCTTCATCACCTGATTGTCTATTCAAATGAGTCTTCTCGCAAACAATTGGGCATGATCTTCATCATCTGATAATTGAAAGAGAATAAGTCAACCGTCCAATTTACCAATCTTCCAACTCTCTTTCAGCTTCATTTGTTCAAAATCCTTTCAAATTAGCTTGAGTTTAGGGATTTTATAAAGAAACTTACTTATTAAGAGCAGTCGGCAGGGTGCAGCTAGGGTGGAGATCTCGGCCTCTGTGAGAAAGATTATAAATTTGTCGTTTTTACAAGATATTTTTTTGAGAAACTCGATTTCAACTCCAAGAGCAAAGGCATCGTGGTATCGCTGCGGAAACATATTCGAAAGAGGGGCGAGAGCGGGGTTATCACCGGCGAGCATGTCGGTGTAGGAACGAAGCCCTCAGGCCATCTTCGTAGCTGGTGTCAGTGACTGCGCGAGCTCAACAAAAACGACGAACTGTGGCGTGCGAGCTGATACCGAAGAAATCGGACAAGAAAACTTCGTCCTCGAGCTCGGCGAAAACGACGAAGGGCAACGACGAAGCTGATGACGGACCACAGCTCGAAACGAAGCCGCAAGCCAAGGAAGCTTCTTCACCATGCTCGACGAGACCGACTAAATGGAAAATCGAAGATTTACCGCGAGGTTTCGCCATCCGGCAAAACCCTAGCGAAGCTAACCGCCGACGATGCCATATATATATATATATATATATATATATATATATATATATATATATATATATATATATATATAATTAAATCAAAACCACAATTTATTATATTTTTCAAAAGAGAATTTTAAAGACCAACATACTCCTAACTTACTACTTCCCCAACCTAAGCTGGGCAAGATAATCGTCTTGTTTGCTCATAGCAAGATCAAGGGAGAACACTGATTAATAAGCTAACAGTGTCTCCAGCAAAACTAGTAGATTATCCTGAAAGAAAAAGAAATTAAAGAATCAGAAACAAATCTATCACTATAGATCACCAAGAAAATTTTTACAGTTACAACATAAAAATTCCAATATAATTTATTAAATTGTATTCCTTTAAAAACTTGAAATTTGTAATTGAGATGCTTTTTTCTTTCTCTAAAAATCACAAATAAAATTTGAGGAACCACTACCATGAATGTCCGCCATCTCCTTAGAAACTTCTGCCAAACAAATTTAACATACTAATTATATAAGAAATCAGCCTCAATATTTGGTATAAAACTAATGATGATGATGACGACAATGATGATTACTTTAGAAAGTCAAAATCATGAGTTTAAAATAAAAAATAAAACAAAAAAATAATTTTGTGCCTACTGTCACAAGCAGGTTCTGAAATAATCTGGTTGGACCCCATCCCTGTTGTAGAAGAAGGTTGACATGAAAGTTCTTGTTGTTGCACAGACACCGCACATGATGCCTCTTTTGCTTGAATTCCCGATTCTCCATCTGAATTTTGTTTGGTTTAAAAGATGCAAACACATAGCCACCTCGTTTATGAAAAGAAATAATGATGAATTAAAACCTCACCGGGAGCATATATTGGAAGATTGCTATATGAAGCATTAATGGAATTCTGTGCATCCAGAAAATGTTCAATTGCCCGGCGAAGAGACAAGTTTGGCAACAGGTCCTTGACAGTGCATTTTGTGGAAGAACATCTCGGACAACTTGATTGCTTAACTAATGCCAAACTAATACCTTCAAAAATATCATAACACAAGAAATCATGCAAAAATGCATCCAACAACATGCATTTTGAAGAAGGGGAAAAAAAATAAATCATATTGTAAGAGATAAGTGTTGCTTGAATGTGTAGCCTATTGAATTCCCTTTTTCATAGCAACAGATCAGACTAACATTCAAACTAAAGATTCATGAAGAAGAGAAAACAAGGAGAGTGAGAGAGAGAGAAAGAAGAGAACTAAACAGCAGCCAATATTTTAGTCAAACAATTGATATCTCAACTTAAAAAATATTTTATTCAAACAATATTCATTATGAAGGGAAGCTAGAGTTACAAGCAAGAAAGCGGAACATTTCCAAGAAAAAAATTTATAAAAATAATAAGCCAAAAAATATAACTATTCCTACAAACTATAAATAAAGCAATGAAATATTTGAATGTCTATGAAATTGAATTTGGTTGGAATTCACAAAAAAAATGTATATCCACAAAATATAAACTTCGCTACTACTTAGCACAAATTAAGCAAATTAGTCAAGATTAAGCGGAGGGACGGTCAAAGTAATACAGCCACTGGCCAACTTTCAGTTGTCTTTCCTTGGCTAAGATGGACAGAACAGAAGCTTGGTGGGGCATGAAAGCCAAGCAGCTCACAAACAAACATGTAGGTAGGATCAAACAGCAAATCTTGGCGTAGAAATCCTTTGGAAAAGTGACGTTCTTTAAGAAGTAATTTCTAGTAAAGTTCCTTAGAGTCCTACAAATCTTAATTTGGACGGAACAGTAGTTTTTCTGGTAAATTTTACTGGTAAATTTTATCGCACTCACTCATTGTCACAATCAATCATGATAATTATGGCTATTAAATGAACAACTAAAGTAATAAGAAAATTCAAGCAAATGAACGTTGCAACATTAAAAGAAAATAGCTTATGTCTCGACATGGTCAAAGGAGCAAGACTAGCTTCTAAATGCAAGAGAAAATCAAAATGGAAGTCAATTTAAAATTTAAATGTCCAGTTTAAAGTTAAAGTTGATTGGAAAAGCAAACTGCATATACTTGCAGTAGATAATCAAAAAAAAAAACATACCATGTAAAAAAAAACTTACATCTGTTACAAAAACTATGTTGGCAGCAGGGTATCATTACGGCCTCATTAAATATAGAATTGCAAAGTGAGCACCTAAGCTCCGCTGGCAAATCTGCATTAAATGTCACTTGAAAGTGCATATCCCTGCCTCCATACCAAAACTGTCAATGCACGGTGCAATGATCATCACAAAGGATGAATGAGAAGAAATAGAATATTATTCTTACTCGGAAAGTTTCTTATTCAGGTCAACATTGCTATTTGAGTTCATTGCCTTTTGGTTCTCTTCTACATCAGGCTCCCTCCTAAAGTTTTCACCAACTTCTGATTTCCCATGCAAAAGTCAATATCAAATCATAAAAGGTTTTTAAGTTCGACACAAATTTCCAAATTTAATAATCAATACCCACCGTTGGACAAGGCCTCACTAACATCGCTGCTATCAAGTTTTTGACCCCAAAGTTTGGGTACTTCCAAAAATCTAAAACAAAAAACATATGTATATATTATTTTTTGCATTTTGAAAATACAGCTCTCAGAAGAATAGGTTAAAATTGCAAATTTTGAAGAATATTGTTTGAAGGCTTCCAGAAAGAGAAAGACAACCAAATGTCGAGTTCATATGGTTATGCATGAAGCATGTACATCAAATCATGATTAAAACAAGCATGCAAATTTAATAAAGCGCATAGTCGTGTGAAAAACATTGTAGCAACATGTTAGTCCAAGACTAAAAGCTGAGTTTACTGCAGCAGTGGTGTAGTGCACAGCAAGGGAGCTTGAATGATTTCAGCCAGCACAAAGCACTGCTATCTTCATCCCCAAGGGGCCCCGCCGCAACACTGGCAACTTTGCCATCATAATCCATTAAATTGTACACATAAGTTATTTGAGAGCATGTGTAACGGAACAATAAAAGAATATTTGTGTTAAACGATAAACAACAGGGACTCAATCAAAAATATGTACACGAGCAAAAATAATGTTTAATTTAAGATAGAAGAACACAGGACTAGAAGTGAATATTTAGCTCGTAACAACGAAATTTATCTGCCTTTAGTGCATATCAACCAACAAGGTAAAAAATTATCCCTATCGTGCACCCAACGTGCACACAATCAAAGTTAATGGACAGGAGACAGATTTACATCAAAGAACCTATATAACAATGCCTTTTATTTGAGCAGTCACATTCAGATAAATTCTATCAAGAGTAGCTCAGAAAACTTCTATTCATGAACTAAAATATCACAGTCTGACTGACGCAATATCAATGGTTGCACTCATGCCCATTGAGCCACGAGCCACAGCAAATGAGTAAGAAGTGCCTTGGACCATACCAATAGGTAAGATGCTTAATCACCTATATAAATACGTTAGGCCATGAAGAACAACTATTGAATGCTACAAAGGAAAATGCCATACATATTATATATCCATTTACGTATATAGTATGTATGTATGGATGGATGGATATTGATGTTCTATGTATTAGTTTGAAGATCAATTTAATATCTTCACAAAAAAAGGAATATTAGAGATCATGCCAACAATAAAAACATGATAGACTTGTTAGTGAGCAGACTTGCATTAATATAATGAAAGGATAATCGTTAAAGCTTGCACCTGGTGGAAACATCCTTCTTTGTATCAGCAGCAATATTAATTTGGTCCATATGATCAGCATAACAATGAATTGGAGCATCTAAATTGGAATATAAATCAACACCAAAGTCATCAAAGTTGTCGTTCTCAAAATTCTGCAAATGGCAATCAGTAATAAGCCAACAGAAACTGCCATGGATGTCAGAAAAATACAGAAAAGCAAGTATTAAAAGATCTACTAACTATACAATGTCCACCGGCCACACAAATTCATTATCCACAAAGGGTTAAATGGATATTTATATGCTTTGTTAAGTAATAATCATGGTTGCTCAATAGCTTAAGTAAAAAATTGACTAAGACCGTCCCTCGTTGGTTAATGTCAATGTCAAAGTTTATACTCATCAGAAACATAAGATGCAAGCATTAAGATAAGCAAATTAGCATTCTAAGTTTACATGTTAGTTGTTCCAATTTCATATTTCTGAATTTTGTAAGTTCATTCAATTTAAGCATGTCTTAAATGCATTATCCCTATAGACATTACTTCTGTTTTCTAATATCTATGATGGCTTAATTGGGTGGATTTGTTGTAGTTCTAAGGTAAGTTTTTTGGTTGGTTCTCTGATTTTGATATATTGGCTCTCTATTTCCTCCAATAACGATACTCAAACTATTGGTTCACCATTCCCACAGCAATTGATTACAGGTATTGCAATTTTTAAATTTTGGGGAATTATTCTTCATGGCTAAACACTAAAAAAATTGTTGACATTGTGAAGAGCTCTATTGAAGTTTATTTTACATAATATTTGGATCCTTATCCTTTTACCAATTCAGATAAACAGTTCTCACTCTTATAAATATGACTGCAATAGATACTCTTGTTCGGCTGTATTCTGAAAGAAGAAAACAAAAAGCATCAAGTGCATTTATCGAGGATGAAAATGAGGGCAAGTGGCAAAAAAAAATTAATAGGAGCTAAAGAAGGACCAAATCACCCAGGCTGTCAGAGATAAGCAACAATAAGAGTTTTAGTGACAGTTCATTAATGAGAAAGATTGCAGAAGAGAGTGCCCAAGAGTTTTCATGTTACAATAATGTAAGAGTTCAGAAACTCATACTTCCATATGGTCGGTTCAATCTTGCCTTCCTGATTTATGAGTGCTTTTTATTAATGCAAAATATATTATTTAGTGACTCGCGTTATTGTGATTCATAAACGAATGAATTATAAAATTAAAATGTGACCATAGCTTTGTTTTTTAATAGTCTGTTATGTTTAATTTTATGCATTTACATTTTTCAATCAGTTAGATTGGGTTGGCAGGAAAAACAAACAAGACTGTAATGGTAGTTCCAAAGGACTTTAAGGACCTCCTAAATGGACTAAAAAACAAAATGTTGCATTTTGGAAAAATAATATGGAGCGTTACAAACTAGGAAGCGTTCCCAAAAGATTTTTGGGAGAATTAGGTTGAGAGTTCTAAACTAAATATTTTTCTTAACACAACATACCCTATACTCATTGTTGTGACACAATTTAAGAATATGAAATTTGATACTGGATACCAACTTTCTAAGAAAAATGGTTGGGTATAGAATAAGGTGCATCATCTACCAATGGTGAGTGATTAGATTTGAGAGGAACTGATTCAAGTTTGTCAAAAGCACACATTTATTAGTGATATGGAATTGGGAGTATACAAAAGACCCGGGAAATCAACGAGAAAATAAAATAGAAACAGAACGGGGATTCTATTGAGTAAGTTCCCAAATCTAATCCAAAAAAAGGCGATGGCCTTGCTTTTGGGCACTGTACCTTTTAGGGTTTTGGAGAAAATCATGATGTGTCCGAGAGAGAGAGAGAGAGAGAGAGAGAGAGAGAGAGAGAGAGAGAGAGAGAGAGAGAGAGAGAGAGGTGTAAATTGCTTCAAGCTTAATTATTGCATTTTAGGATATCTAAACTAATGAGAAAAAAAAAAAGAAAAATGCAAACCTGTCTATCCACAAAACAAACAAAAATGCAATAATTTAGAAAACAGTAATATTTTCTTTTTTTAGATTTAGTCAAATCATAAATAATCATAGCTTAAATCAAGAGCTTATTTCCTTGGATCCCTCGTTAAGGAGGATAGCCATATATAATTAAGTAGAGAAATTTGGGGAGAGAATATTGTGGTTTCCTTAATTCCCGCAGCATAAATGCCTTTCTTATCTAAATTTGGTAGCCAAGTCCTAAATTTGAAATTACAATTCTGCTATTTATCCACTCCTAAACTTTTTGCTCACCTATTCTAGCCCAAGCAATAAATTATACCTACATAAAAGGATTAATACAAAGAAAACTACTCTATTTCTCTCATTTAAAGCACCTTTTTATAAAGACTATCTCTCTCCTTTAAATTCGTCAAACATTTTCTAACATCATGTATGGACACTTAGGTACATAATCAACCTCCTAAGTACTCACCCTATTGTCCACCCTAGTATTCACTATGTGTTTCTCTTTAGTATTCACTTTGTGATTCTCTTGGGTCAAACTCGTGTCTATTGAAATCTTGCATGAATTATAGACTCCTCAGGGAATTATCATTTAAGTGAATAAAAAAGAAATGTTTCTTCATCTTTTACTTCTACAATGGTGGCCAAAAATGCAAAATAAATAAGTAAATTGCAAAGAGAAGATTGGATAGTTTCCTTGATGCCTTCCTTAGAAATCCCTCTCAAATCTTAAGTTAGCTGCCTGATACCAGAGTTAAACCAAACAGTGATAGATTAAATTCAAATAACAATTACAAATGACTAACGGAAAACTGAAATTGCAATAATTGACAACCCAAACTCAAGCTACAGAGTAGACCAAGGGTGGTGTTGGTGGTCGGTGAGGGCTTGGAAGGTAGCGTAAGGATAGAAAAGAGGCTAACAAGCGGAAAATAGAAAGGCGGTTTTTTCCTCGGTGCCGAACAACAAACAACAGGAAACGATGTGGGAGACATGTCCGAGGCGATGGCAGCAAAGAGGAAGGGTTGGACAGCAACAGTAGTGAAGATGGATGGCTAGAACAACAACGAGGAAGAGGAGGAAAGGTGGGACAAAAGAAATATGCAGGAAAACACCAAAATGGCTACTGTCGGGGCGGCCTGCAGCAATGAAGGAGGTGTGGAGGCAAAGCTGGATGGACGTGAAAGGAAATAGGGAAGATACACAACATCTAGAGACCAAGATACAGGCAAAGCACCACTTGTAATACAATGTTACAGCCCTTGAAGAAAAGAAGAGATGTGAGCGACTATCCCAATACAAAAAATACAAAAACTAAGCCAAAAATATCAACAAAGAATATATATAGTAATAGGATGATTAGGAGTGGCCCAAGTGGACTTGTCGACTCCACAACAATGTAAAAATCTAGACCAGTTTCGTCCAAGTACAAAGCGGGACGCCGCTTCTGTTGTGGGAGCTCTTGCGTAAGATACAGCCCGCTCCAGTCTCTCAGGGTTGGGGGAGATTTCATCAATCAAAACTTCTAATCACCTTGTGGTATGGGGTTAAGTCGACCACATTGAAGGTAGAAGAACAATGTGTTTGCCATCCTTGATGAAAGCATAGGTGTTCATCTACCCATCATGCCGAGTCCTGTGATCAGACTACCACAGCCTCCCTAAAAAAAAGTGACAGGCATCCATGGGCACCACGTCTCACACACTTGATCCTATAGTTGATTCCCAATCAAAAACTCTACAAGACCCCTCCTGTCGATGATGACTTAGTTTTTCTTCCTCAACCACATAAGGGATTATGTTTAGGAGTATCTCTGAGTCATGAGGCTCAACTTATCCAACATCTGTGTCGATGTCACATTGTTGTTGCTGCTCCCGTTGATGATGAGTGCATAGCAACGGATGTAGAATATATTGCAGTGAAGCCACTGTTGATCCCTCATAGCCTCAATCTATGAGACTCATCGAACCAAAAGCATCTCGCCCTCAACCGATGAAAGTTGGTACTCTTCATTTTTTTAGCTACCTCTGAGCCCTAACTTTATATATTGCATCCTGCTCGTTAAAATACACAACTTGGCTCGCGTGCAATTGGAGGCGATGCGCTCAAATTCATGGCATCTAAAATATTTTCTGGTTGGGAATGTAGGAGTGCTAATCTTCTCAGGCTTCTTATTCTAGTGGCTCTGACCTTCTTCTAACCAGTCCTCCCAACTCTCTCAGGCATGCTCCTACTGATGTCTCCAACTGCGGATGGATATACGAAATACAGTGACACTGCTTATGTTGTCTCTCCACCTTCAGTATCAGGGTTTGAACGTCACCCAATGACCAATACGGTTGTAGCTGAATCACATTGCCGGTGGTAGGCCTCGGGGCACTCAAGTACTTGGCTATCGTGTGCTCCACTGGCTCAGTTAGATCACATTTCAGCTTAAGTTGCATAAACTCTATTGGGTACTCCTCCACTAATACGTCCCTCGGTATGTAAACAGTGGAGCCTCAAGAAATTATATGAGTTGTAGTGTGGCGGTAGACACTTTGTTGCAACTCTCTTGTCATCTTCTCCAAGGTAGTAATGTTATTTCGTCCTTCTTTATTTCTCTCTGATTCAGGTTCTCGTAGCACAAGACAATCTTCTTCAGCTTGCTAGCAACTAGTTTTGCTTTCCAGTCATTGGCACCTCCTTATATTTAAACACCCTCTCAACGATCTGCAGCCACTCTATAAAATCGTCCAGATTTATTCTCTCCTTGAAATTCAATATATCCACTTTTTACTCGAGCCTTTGTATCCTCTAACAGACACTTCATCTTTGTACCCTCCAGCAGACACTTAAACTCTGTACTTTCTAACAGAAACTTTATTTTTTTATCTCTAACAAGCACTTCATCTCTCAAAGTCCTCTAATATTGCAACCCAAAGCCTCATGGCATGTCTTCTTCTCCATTGAAATCTTCCTTACGAAAGGGATTCGAGTATTCATCCCTCTCCTCTTCGGATCTTGCTACCACGCTCGCTGATAACCTCTCCATGGGTCCTTTCCTCAATGTCATCAAGTCGTTGTAGCACTCGGCGAAGTTGTCATTATAACTCTTCATGATAAACTCCTGATCAAGTTCTGGCAATTACAATGGCGGAGGCATAATTACGGTATGGGTGAGTGAAAGGATGAATGCAGTGGGTAAGTGAAAGGATGTGTGAAGAGGTGACGATAGCGGTGGGTATGGATGAATGCTAGAAATCCTATGAGAAAACTAGGGTTAGGCTAGTTCTGATTCCAAATGGTATCGGAGTAACCCAAACAACAATAGGAAAAAATAAAAATTATTGTTGAATTCAAATAAAATTTTATAACCGACTCACGAAAGACTGAAATTATAACAATTGACAACAAAAAATCAAGCTAGAGGGTAGATCCAGGAATAATGGTCGTGGACAGCGAGAGTTTGGAAGGTGCGTGGGAGTGTAGAAGGCGGTTAGCAAAAAAAAAATAGCGAAGTTAATGTTTTCTCGTTATTGGACAACAAGCAAACAGCACGGAGCAATGTGGAAGAGGGTTGTCTGAGATGATGGAAGCAAGGATGGAGGGCTGAAATAGGGGCGACGACAAAGAGGAAGGTCTGGACCGCAACAGTAGCGAAAATGGAGTGTTGAAACAGCAATGGCAGCGAGTAGGAAGTGCGGTGAAGAGGAACTCCGCTGGAAAATAGTAAAAGGGATGTTAGGGTGGCTTGCAGAAAGGAGGTAAGCTTGACAGTGAAGCGAGAGGGACGTGAAAGGGCATAGGGAAGATACAACCTGAAGAACAAGATAAAGTCGAGGCACCACCTAGAACCCTAGGATATAGCCCTCGGAAAAAAAGAGACTTTGGAGCTGTCCCGATACAAAACACAAAAGAGCTAAACCTAAAACATCATAACAACAAATATATAGTAAAAGGATAATTATGCGTGGCCCAACAAGACCAGCTGCCGACTCCATGAAAAAAATAAATAAATAAAATAAAATCTAGACCGATTCAGTCTAGGTACGAAGCGAGACAACGCTACTATAGCGGGAGCTCCCGCATCACTTCCTACTTCAAATTTTTAGATTGCATTGTTGCAAATTATCCCATACTAAAAATTATTTGCACATTTATTAATCCATAATTAAACTTGCAATGTTTTACCAAAGAGCCGTCTAAATCATAGAAGGTGCGAACTAATTATGATTTGATACACATACATCTAATTTACAATGTAGGATAACCTAGCCATCACCTTTTATCCACTAAAATTTATTCATAATATAATGGGCTTGAAGGATGAGAAGAGATTATATTATCATTGGAAATCTTGCATGTGCAACTCATCATCATGAACTACAATAGCAAACATCCACAAACTGAGCCTTTAATTGAAGGGAATCTAAAAAATGCAGAAGACCATTTCTTTGAAATACATGGAATTAATATTCATAATAAAAATCCTATTGGTCTCAGTTCATAGCTAGTCAAAAGAGTGTATTTAAAATACCATCTAATTCGGTACCCATGAGTGTCCATCTTTTATTATATGGACCAAATCAAGTTATGAATATGGAAGTGTTGGATCAAGAAGGCAACAGCTAATGAACATTCTATCTGGCATAACCGGCCTAAGGTAAGCAAGTAATAAATAAGAATCCATTTCATGCAATCAATGCTTGCACTATTATGTTTGAAAAATAAAATCATTAGAAAATATCATACACAATGTATGATCGTATTTCTAAGTTAAACATAATACCACATCTAACCAATAAGGATACTCTAGTAGTGTTGGATGCATGAAGTAAAAATGTGATTGATTAGATTATATTCATGAGATTGTCCAGTAGGTGTGTAATACCCAAAATTATCAAAAAGGTAAATTAAAATATATTTTTAAAATATACCTCATTTTTCGTATCCCTTGCAAATCATCCAAACTATTTTTATAAAATTCTACACCTTATTCTAATCAATTGATATATAGATGTATATATAAATATTAATGTGTTTAATTTATTAAAAAAACAACAAAATTAATTAATTCCACTTTCATTTTACTGTTTCCTAATGTAATCACTGTTCACAGGAAAATCACACTGTAACAGATGGCATTCCACTTAAAACGATATGCGTAGGCAGGACAGTTGCGATTCATTCAATAAAATGAATTCAGATTTGTATTACCTATGTATAAAATATAACCTAAATCTCCATCCCCTCACCATTTCTCTCAGTTTTCCCTTCCCACAATCCATCCAACCTTTAGTTTTCTCCTCACTGTCCGCAACCTGGGTACTGTAGCAGGAGGTGGAAGCAGAGCGGTGGCTGCGGCACGAAACAGAGAGAGTGAAAGCTCTCGGGTTAGGCTTGGGAAGCAAATAACCAAAGCTTAAATAGAAATTAAGGGGGTTTTGAGGTATGAAAAATTAAACAGATGTGTATATTTATATAAATTCATATATTTAATATCATTTAACCTTAAAATTCCTTTTAGTTCCTTTCTAAATTCCCATTGATCACATTAGCAAGGTGAAACTGATAGTATCTGCTCTCAGGTAGTAGTTGTGGGGAGGAATTGGAGGTGTTGGAGAAGTTAATTATGTGTATAAAACATAAATGTGTGCACGCACATTTTTATAGACAACTACATTTGATTTCAATGAAAATCAGTAATAACTCTCAATTCTTTCCAATTCACAGTTGTTGAACCGACGACGATCGTAGGTTTGTGTTTCAGAAAAAGAAAATTTTGAGAAGAGAAAAATAAAGGAGAAACTATACCAAGTCAATTTGAGGTATAAATGCAATTGAGATTATAAATGTGTTGAATTAAATTTAATTTAAGAAACTCAAAAAACTGAAGGAAAATTTTAACTCCTAATCGTTTATGCAAAGCAGCGAGTTTGAGGCAAATCTAGGAAAGACATTCATCACTACACTAACCAAACCACTTAAGTGAGATATTTAATTGCAAAATTAAGAAGCAAAATGCTCTATATGATCATCACTTGTTAATACACATTAATAAATTCATTCATTATGTCGTTGCATTTAAGCATTCTCTTATATTGAGCATAAATATTTTTGTTACTCTGATTTAATTACGTAAATACACATCTGCATACTTTTAATTCCAAAAATTATAATATTAGGTATAATTTTTTATTAATATCTAGCACATTTAATATTTTGTGCACATAAATAAAATAATAGTTTGTAGATACATTCAGATTTTGTAATAAATCCAGATAAAAATGATTGTAAGAGGTAAAAAAGATCAAAGCAATGTAAAGTATCTTGTTATAGAAAGACAACTATAATGATGAGCTATGTAGGGAAGGAAAAAGCCTAATGATATGAGCCTAAATAAGGAAATGATTAAATATTTGACTTTTCATATTAATATTGGAGCGGACTATTTGATATTAGGGGATCGTTGATAGTGTGAAGTTGGGAAAATTAATCTTTATCAACAATTATCATTGTCGATATGTTGAATGGTACAACAACAACAACAACAAAGCCTTAATCCCACTAAGTGGGGTCGGCTACATGAATCCTTTTTCTCCATTGCGTCCTATTTAGTGTCAAATTTTCGTTTAATTCTAATAGATTAAGATCATTTTTTATGCAATAAGCCCAAGTTTTCCTAGGTCCGCCTTCCGCCTTTCTTAACATAAGTTGTATTTAAAACATCTACTCTCCTAATCGGATCATCGAGTGGTCGACGTTTAATGTGACCAAACCATCTAAGGCGACTCTCTCTAATTTTATCCGACACCGGTGCAACTCCAACCCTATTACGGATATATTCATTTCGCATTTTGTCTCTAAGTGTAAAGCCACTCATCCATCTAATCATTCTCATCTCGGCAACACTTAACTTAACATTATGCTTCTCTTTTAAAGGCCAACATTCAGCACCATAGAGCATTGAAGGTCTCACCACCATCTTATAAAATTTTCCTTTCGGTCTAAGCGGTACTTTTCTATCACACAATAGGCCGGACGCATTCCTCCACTTCAACCAACCAACCTGAATTCTACTATTAACATCCCCATCTATATCACCATCGCTTTGAACAATGGACCCAAGATATCTAAATCGTTCACACCTTTTAATAATTTGATCACCCAAAGTTACACTTCGTCACTAGACCTACTATTACTAAAATTACATTCCATGTATTCGGTTTTAGTTCTACTCAAACGAAGACCTTTAGACTCCAATGTAGACCTCCATAATTCAAGTTTTTCCGGACTTTTTCTCTTGTCTTATCCACCAGGAGGATATCATCGGCAAAAAGCATACACCAAGGTACATCCTCTTGTAAATGGCCAGTAAGACCATCCATAAATAAAGCAAAAAGATATGGGCTTAAAGCCGAACCTTGATGTAAACCAACAGAAATAGTAAAATACTTGGTCAATCCTCCTTCGGTTCGAACACATGTAATGACTCTAGCATACATATCTTTAATGACTTGAATATAAGTCAAATCAACACCTTTCTTCTCGAGGACTCTCCAAAGAACATCTCTAGGAACCTTATCGTAAGCTTTTTCTAAATCAATAAAAATCAAATGTAGATCCTCCTTATTATCTCTGTACCTCTCCATCAAACCTCTTAATAAATGTATAGCTTCCATGGTAGACTGCCCGGCATAAATCCAAATTGATTATGAGAAATCTTCGTAATACGTCTTAACCTATGTTCAATTACCCTCTCCCATAACTTTAAAGTATGACACATCAATTTAATTCCTCTATAATTTGCACATCTCGTGCATCTCCTTTATTCTTAAAAATGGGGACCAAAATGCTCTTTCTCCACTCCTCGAGCATCTTTTTTGTTTTTAAAATAATATTAAAAAGTTTAGTAAGCCAGAAACCCCCAAATCACCTAAACATTTCCACACTTCAATCGGGATATCATCAGTCCTACAGACTTTCCCCTTGGTTTTCTTTAAAGCCTCATCAACTTCTTTTTTACTAATGCGACGGTAAAAGTGAAAAGTTTTATTATTATTAACGATATTAAGATCACTAAGCGTCGATCGTACTTTCAGCATCATTAAAAAGTTTATCAAAATAACTCACCCACCTATGTTGAATATCTTTTTAAGAAAATCACTTTTTGATTTTCATCTTTAATACACTTTACTTGAGCTTAAATCTTTACTTTTCTTTCTCTTTGTTTCGCTAGTTTATACATATATTTTTCACCTTCCTTAAGTATCTAACATGTTATAAAGATCACTAAAAGCTGAATTTTTAGCGTCACGGATTATTCTTTTACACTCATGCGGCCATTTTATATTTTTCCCAATTCTCTACGCTTTTACATTTAAACCAATTTTTATAACATAACTTCTTATATTTTATCTTTTCGTACATTATTATTCCACCACCAACTATTTTTATTTATGAAACTTTTTCTTTTGATTCTCCAAGATCATCTTTACACACTTGTTTAATAAGTATTAGTTAATTTTTCCCACATAACATTCGCGTCTTCGTGAAGCATCCCAAATATTTAAATCTTGAATTTTACTCATAAAAATAATTTTATTTGTGTCTTTTAGGTGCTCCCATCTTATTCTAAGATGTTGAATCCTAGTATTCTTTATTTTACAACTCTTCATCTTAAAATCTGAACTAATAATCGATGTTAGTACTTAATTCGCTCACTTGGAATGACCTTACAATCCTTACTAATCTCGACGATCTCTTCTTCTCATAAGAAAATAATCAATTTGTGTTTTATTAGCATCCATTCTTATAAGTAATAAGATGCTTCATCTCTTTCTTGAATAAAGTATTAGTAATAATCATATCATACTGCTAAAGAAAATCTAAATCGCTCTACCTTCTTCATTAATCGCTCCATAACCGTAATGCTACTATGAATATTTCGAAATCTTCTACCACTCTACCGACATGTCCATTTAAATCTCCTCCAATAAAAATTTTTTCTTCGATAGGTATCGAGTGTATTAAGTCTTCTAAATCATTTCAGAATTTATCTTTAGAGTCTATATCTAAACCAACTTGAGAAGCATAAACACTTATAATATTAAAAATCTTGGTATCAATAATAATCTTAAGTGTTATAATTTTATCTCCAACTCTATTAATTTTAACAACATTATCTTTCAAACTTTTATCTATAATTATACCTACTACCATTTCTAAGTACGACTCTTACTGGAATACCATAGCTTTAAAACCTAAGTTATCAATTTCCTTAGCTTTTTCTCCAACCCATTTAGTTTCTTGAATACATAGGATATTTATCTTTCTATGGATCATAATATCAACCAATTCCATTAATTTACCATTGAGAGTACCTATATTCCAAGATCCTATCCTAATACTAATATCATGGACTAACTTCTTTACCCGCATCCGTCCGTGATATGTTGAATGGTGATCCAATAAAATCAAATATATCAAAGCTAAGCGTGTATAATATGACATTTCTAAAATAGAGAGTATTGAGAATAAGAATGAAAATATAACTAAAGCAAAAACTAATATAACATTTCATAGGATAGTGACTTAAATGACTTATCAGTAACCATTTTATTTACTTGCTACAACTAATGCATCTACTATTTATAAGCATATTCACTTTACTATTTGAGTATAAAATCATGTATATTCAGTACTTATGTTACTGCTCATATCAATCACAATTAGTGTGCACATTTATTTTTATTATAAATTTGAATCTTATTCTAACATTGTTTATCTCACTAATCAACTATTTGCTACAACTAATGCATCTACTATTTATAAGCATATTCACTTTACTATTTAAGTATCAAATCATGTTTATTCAGTAATACAGTTACTGCTCATATTATTCACTATTAGCATGCACATTTATTTTTATTATAAATATGCATCTTATTTTAACATTGTTTATCTCACTAAGCGTGTAACTTACCAGATACTATAATGTTACTTTTCAGAGAGTGTGAGAGTTGCCCTTTTGTATAACTTTTAAATGTAAATTTTGGATGATTATTAAAGACTTTTAGAACTCGTATGATTTCATATTTAAGCACTTTTAAAAGCATTGTATTTGTTTGAGGATTGTTTATAAACATTTTATGATTTATGTTTGATATCAAAGAACTATTTGATGAATTAAAATATTAAGGACGATTCAGTATGACTAATTTTTCACTTGGTCCTACTGAGAACAAGTCGGGATGGGTAGCAATAAAAATTGAGTTGACTAGGTCGTCCTCCTCCGTTATATATTTTTTTAACCTAAGGGATCAAATAAAGTTTGATAAAGTGTTTCAATTGTTTGATAGAATATGTGCATTTAAAGAATATGTGATAAAAAAAGTTCAACAAATATGGTTGCCTACAAATGAAAATGTCTAAGTAGTATTAATTTAATAATATAATTTAGCAGTACTAACTGTATATGATTATTAATTCAATTATTCAATTGGTCATATTCATTGTTTTAGCAGAAATTACATTTCTACTAAATGCATATGTTTAAAATTGTTTCACCATTACAGTCCATCATTCAACCTAGCAATTTAAGCTCGCTTAAGCACATAATTTCTTAAAGAAAATAAAATAATAAGTTGTCTTTGTAGGGTGAAGACTAGGTACTTGGGAAGAATGTCATGCAAAGGATCAATGTACCTAAGCATACACAAGCTGGGAAAGGTCCCTAGGTTATTTGAGGGAAATAAATGGCCAAATACAAGCCATCAAGCTAATACGCCTTATACAAATAGAAGGATATGGACATTTGGAGAGGTGGTATGAGGGAGAGGAGGGTTGGGGGGCGGTGGTTATTTCTATTATAATTTGCAAATTTTGTTTAGATTAGGATATCTGGCATGTGCATTGTGACAATATGGGTTCATGTACTAATAATTTGATGAAAAATATCTTAAGTTGCTATGCTTGCATCTTTTGTGCTGAGTTTATTGTACCAATACTATTTAACTAAATACTACAGAGCACAACATGGCTCTATGATTTTATGTTTGAAATCATTTTCATGCATATAATTATGAGATTATATTAATTATTCTACTAACTGTAAATAAAAAAACTTGAAATTTAAGGAGATATTGTTGCAAATTTTTTCCATTGAATGAATTATGTATGTTAAAGTCGTTAAATTAAGTACCCTGACTTGGTAAATTAGCATAATTATTTGATATTATCGGTTTGAATGGTTTTGATTCACAATACCTTCTAAGTCCCTTTAAATTTACAAAACCTGCAAAAATGAAACCAAACAACCACAAGAATTGACATGATTTAAGATATGGGTAACCAAACAACTCTCAAGATTTATAACATAGAATTTACTAAATCCTTGTTGAATGGGATTTGTCAAATCCTGACTTGTTAAATCAGCCTAACGGGCCCAACACTTCATGCTTCAAAGAGGCAAAAAAGAATGCAACCAATTTGGTAAGCCCACATAACAAAGGTATGGGTTATCATAGATTTGAAAAGAAAAAGAAACGCTCAACAAATAGGGATCGTATATGTTGCCAACAAAAACCATGTAACAAGTATTACCTCGGAATTCGAGAGTGAGAGCGTTCCAATATATCCTTCCGATTTTCCCCCAGTAGCAGCAATTACATCCCTACGCAACAACGAATACCAACAATGCAGCAAAGAATAACCATAAAAAGCAAAAGCTACAATGAAGCAATGACAAATTGAGACCAACTCACTGGTCATTAGTCGCATCTCTTCCTGTTGGCACTCGCTTGATGACTACGCTAGCACCCAACGGAATCTGGAAGTCCTCATTCTCAAAGACTAGAATGAATTATGAGGGAATGAAAACAATCAAACTAAGAAGAAATTGAAAGGAGGAGGGTATACGAGAAGCTCGTGGCTGGACAAACCTTGGCCAGTATCGGCATCGGAAAGAACGAGATCGAAATCAGCACAAGTCCTGAGTTTCTTGAGGTCAGCGATCTTCGCACGGAGGTCGCGGACAGAGATGGAGGGGCGGCCGTTAATATCGATGGAATCGAAGGCGACCGAGCTTCGAAACTTGAAGTGTACCGCCATGGTGGTGTAAAACCTAAGGGGTTTAACGCAAGGAAAGAGCGAGGGAGAAAGATTTCAGTTTTTCTATGGTGATAAGGATAGCTAAATACTTCAAAATTAGGAACATGGACACTTACTGACACAAAGTCGAGCTGGCTAAAATATTTTCTAATAAATGAAAATTTTGATTAAGCTATTAGTCCAAAAACTTCCAAAACATCATCACATCTTCACTTGGTCCGCCACAGAGATGTCAGAGATATCATTCAACATTGTCTACCACCGTTTAAACATGAGTACCGCCGTACAACCAATACAATAGAGGATTAGGAGCTCAACGATAGCATTGGTCGAGACGATTAAAGATAAGGTCTTAAAGCTAAAAGAAGCATGCTATATCACGAAGGTGCATTACCCACATAGGTCTCAATTATCGTCGTGGTTCAGAAGGGCAATGAAAAGTGGCAGATGTGCGTAGATTTCATGAACATTAATGTCACTTGTCTGAAACATCGCTATCTCTTAACGGAGATCAATGCTCTGGTGGATTCAGCTACAGGTCATTCCATGATGAGTTTCCTGAATGCCTTCTCAGGGTATCTCCAAAATAAAAATGCATCAAGTTTACAACGAGAAAATTGCTTTCATAACTGTTGAGGTTGTTTTTTTTTATAATGTAATGTCCTTTAAGTTTAAAAATACTTATGCAACGTATCAGCGCTTGATGGATGTAATATTTGATAATTAAAAATGAAATAAATATTGAACTCTATGTAGATGATGTCATAGTGAAAAACCGGACAGTTGAATAATATATAAAATACTTAAATAAAATGTCCCAACCTCTTAGAAAATATAATATGAAGTTAAATCCTCTAAAATGCACATTCAAAGCCTCAACTCGCAAGTTCCTAAGTTATCTCCTAATTCTCGAAGGTAAAAAAGCCAACCCAGAAAAATCCAAGTGTTGATTGATATGTCGTCCCACGGGAATACCCGGCAAGTGCACAAGTTGGCTGACCGAATTACAGCCCTCATATGGTTCATCTCAAGGTCGGATGACAAGTGCACGGTAGGCATTCAAAAAGGCTAAAAACTTTGAGTAAACAGCTGAGTGCCAGAAGGATTTTCAGAGCCTGAATGATCCTTTAGCATCGCCATCGCTTCTCCAAAGCCCAAAGCCGAGCAAAAAACACTTATTGTATTTGGGAGTGAGTGTCTAAGTAATCAGGTCGGTGTTGGTTAAGGAAGAGTTGGGAAAGCAATTCTTGGTCTACCACACTAGTCGCATTCTCCCAGGAGAGGAGGTCAGGTACTTGATTATAGAGAAACTAACATTTACTTTGATTGTGTCAGCTCGTAAGTTGCGACCCTACTTTCAAACACATCCCATTTAGGTTATTTTAGATCATCCGTTGAATTTGATGCTTACTTGGGTGGAACATTCAGGTCAACCACTCAAGTGGATGGTGGAGGTGAGCAAATTTGACATCACTTACGTCCTCCAGACGACTATCAAAGCACAGGCTATCACAGATTTCCTAGCAAATTTTTCAGAATAAGAGAGATCAAGACAAGAAGGTACTAGCAACCAATAAGAATGACTCATATATGTGGACGGTGCCTCAAATCGATCCGGACCGAGATTAGGGCTGGCTTTGAGTAGCCCATCAGAAGAACACTTGTATCACGTGATAGCTGTGGAATTTGAGGTGACAAACAAACATAATGAATATGAGGCCCTGATCATCAGAGTGTATCTTGCCTACGAAACAAGCATCTGGTGTTCTAGTCAAGATCTTGGGTTGTTGCATACCTAGAGCATATTTGAAGAGCTCACTCCTGAGCCCTTGGACCAGGTCGGTTTGTGATACAATGGATTCCAAATTTTGCACACCTAACATTTCTTTCTAAAATAAGGTGACGTACGAACAAAGGTTATTATTTAGCCCTTGGTTGATGTATCATAGATTCTGATTCAACACAGCCGCCGCAATACTACTCAAATAACACCACAATAAAACCTCAGTAACACCTCAATAATACTACAAAAATACCGCAATAACACCAGCCCGCAAAAAAAATCATTATATCACTCAAATAACACAACAACAAAATGAAATAACACTACAACCGCCGTAACACCACTCAAATAATACCACAATAAACCTCAATACTCCACAAAAAAAGCGGAATGAAATCTCGAAGTAATAGGCTGATTCGGGCCGGGTCAAGCATTAAATAAGAACTTTTTTTCATTTTTTAATCAGTGAGCACGCGACTTATATGGCGACATATGACAAGATTTTATTGGACTCCAAACATAATATTACCTTCTGGTCGGAATATTTCTTTGTAATTTAGAGTTTAATTTTACCACTTTTTCAAAGTCTTCGTTGTTAAAGCTACCAATTGCAATCATTATATGTCAATTCTATTTCAAATCGCTATAAATATTATTTCTTAATCAACATCGCAATATCTATGTCGTATTCATATGATAAAAAATTTAAAAATCATAATCAGCATTAGTTATTATAACTTTACCGTCATTGGCAGTAATAATAAACAAAATAAAAAAGTGATTCTAAATAATAACACATCAAACTTGATTTAAATAAATATTTAATTTCCTAAATAAATCTGTCAAATAAAATATTCAGTCGAATGAAAAATTGGGGCATTTACATACTGACTTGTTCTTTTGTATTTACATATTTAACACATAATTTATATTTATCCACCTAAATTATTTGTATCACATTAAAAAATCACAATTTTAAATTTTAAAAAATTAAGTACAAATTTTGATTCATAGATTATATATATATATATATATATATATATATATATATATATATATATATATATATATATATATATATATGTTGAATCCAAATTTGTGTTGGAATCAGAATTTATCTTATGGAGCATACCCAAGTATCTGAGCAGTAGAAATCAGAGAAAGAGAGAGGAAGAGCAAAAGAGGGAGAAAGAGAAGGAAATAAAGGAGCACACATAAAATTGCCCCGTAGGGACTTGGGTTATTCCCGGGCTCTATGACCCATTTTATATTTTTCATCTGAATGGTTACAAAAGAGAACGGGAAAGAGATATCTATTTACATAGTATGAGTCTAAAATTTGAGCGAAAATTCCTTTTTACTTATGGCGGACCCCTATTTATAGATAGGGATGTCAACGAGCTGAGCTTGAGTGAGCTCAGGCTTGGCTCTTGTTCGACACGTTCAAAATTGCTCATATTTGAAATTGGCTTGTGCTCAAAATTAACTCGTGAAAAGTTTATTCGTGTTCGACTCGATTTAAATATTCTTGTTCATGTTCCACTCGTGTTCGGCTCGTGTTCGACTCAAAGTTGGCTAGTTTAATTTATTTCAAAAAATACATGCAAGGTATTGGATTCTAACCTACACTAAATCTGTGCAATAAAAGGCGCAACACAACATGACCACACGAGATTTGTGACTTAAAACTTAGATATAAATATATATTATATATTATTATATAAATATTATATATAATATATTATTATAAAAATAAAATATGCAATTTCTTTATTTTGAGTTAAAATTGGTCGAACACAAGCGAAGAAATTGTTGTTCTTGTTCGGCTCGTTTATAATTCGAGCTTAAGAAAATTATTTGTGTTCAGCTCGTTTACTTAACAAAGGAGCTGAAGACAAGCTACAATTTGTTTGCAGGGGCTTTTGAGGTCGTGCAGCTAAAAATGATCAATGAGGTGACCGGTCAGTGGGTTTGAGGTGGCTAGCTGGTGTGATTGCGGTAGGTTGAGGTGGTCAGTTGACTTGAGGTGGTCGATTTAGTGAAGTGGTTAGCTAGCTGAGATCTTTGGTCTTGGATGATGACTCGCCCGATCGGTGTCGGGTGCGCTGCCTCTAACGTAAATATTCAAAGGATAGTTTTAATTAGTTTCACAATAAGATCAATTTAATAATGAGGCAGTCACTCATATACGCAAGTATGCACATCGTTCAAGTAATACAGGGCTCTAGTGGAATCCTAGTTATCGATCCTACGAGGAAGGTAGGAACTTTATCAAAATATAGCAAAGATTTGAAATCCAATACTCAATTTACAATGCAAGTTCAACTACTATTAAGTTGCTAGTGCAAAGATAACTACGGCTTAATTAACTAAAATTACTTTCTAAATTTCTAAACAGGATTATCTAACATACACTAAGTTTTGTATTTAAAGGTTTTAGTATGGAAAAGTATCTTTCCTCTTGTAATGATTCTGTGATGAGTGATTGATATAGATTAATAATAAATTTATATTGTGTCAAATAGGAGCAATTATATTCTTTACCCTCATCAGAGTACCCCATCTTCCAAGTATGAAAAAAACATTAGCAAATCCTAAGCTTAATCACTAAATCCAAGGTTAGGCCTCATCTGAAGGCTAACCCTAACTTTAGTTATCAAACTTTAGGACCAAATTGGGGATTTCAGCATGTCACTCTAAAATCTCCAATTTGACGCCCAGCAACCCACCATTTTCTATTTATTTGCACTCAATTACCATGAACTACACAACTCATTCATGGACATTGAATGAATTCTCCACTCTTGATGTAGAACACTTAGTCCTTTCAGATTGAATGTTTCACAACAAGTTTTAACAATTTAATTGGCTAGATCGAAAAGTAAATAAAGTTCAAAGCAAAAATTCATCACAATTTCTTAATATTTTTATGACAAATTAAATCTACATCAACACTTCAACACATCACATTGTAAGAAGAAAGACAAAGAAATCTACTCAGAATTCATGAGGAAGATACAACAAAACATGGATTATATATATAAAGCAAAGTCATACAAACCACAAAAGTAAATACAACTTATCTCAATTTCTTCCCCCAGAAAATCCCTTAAATTTCCTTTGAATCCTTTTCTCTCTTCTCTACAACACTCAATTCTCTCTTTAGCATAGTAAGGAAGAAGTAAACTCTCACTTTCCTCCTTCTCCTACAATCCTTAGAGAAGACTCCCTCACAAAATAACACTTAACACACTCTCTACAAACCCTAACACACTCCCTTCACTCCTTTTCCTCTCCTCTCTCTTTCTTCTCTTCTCTCTTTTCTCTAAAGGGCGTCCATAACTATCAATAAAAGTTTAGAAACAAATTCCTATGAGTTTCCTCAAGCAACCCTTCAAAAAGTGTCCAAATACATTGAATGTTAACTTCCACCGACAGCGCTGGGCCACTATTTAATACTGAAATCTCTGGAATTGGGTGCCGGCAGCACCCATTCTAGCGCCGACGACGCTAGAAGACTGTTTTCTCCATTTTGCCTCTTTTTGTTTCAAATTCGTTCCTTTTCGCTTGATTTTGCTCCAATCACTTAAAATCTTCGTATCTACAACAAAACATGAAAAATACCTTACTTTAAAATATAATATCACCAAAAATGAGTACAAATTATATAGCAAAAATCTAACATATTTTTGGTGCATCAAAATCCCTCAAACTTAATTATTACTTGTCCTCAAGTAATCCTTTTACTACAAAAAAATTAACTCAAAGTAGTGAACTTTTCACTTATAAAATACTATGATTTTTTTATTCAAATGAATATAATAGTAAGATTCTTAGAAAGAAGTTCATTAACTCAGGTTAAAACTACAGGTATAGGAACATTCATTAGTCAAGTCTAAGAGTTCTAGTTTTATATTCATTTCAAGATGAACCATAATTTGTCACATTAAGGGTTCCTTGAAAGACTATATGAAAAATAAGTTCATGCAAACTCTATTAGAAAATAGGCTAATACTTTACATATAAATTCAGAAATGTAACAAAATTTCTTCCTTTAGGTTGATTTAAGTGAAACCAATTTTTGATTATGCATCTCTTCAAGCTTCTCCTTACATATATTTTCTTTTTTTTTCCTTTTTCATTTTCATTATTTTTTCTTTCTTGTGAGGATTACTATATCTGGATAGCCTTTAATAATTTTGAACTTCACTCTCCTCTTTTTAAAGTTAAAACTAGAAACACCTCTTTACTTTATAAATATATATCAACTTTATAATTCATAATAAAGTCACAATCCTTTCTTCACACATAGTTCATTAAGTCTCTTAATATTTCAAAAATACAGTTTTTTTTTACTTTAAATAGTCAACTATAGTCCAATCCTCTCATACTAAATATCTTAACCTTATAAAATTATCCTTTATTACTAAAAACTTTCATTCAAATTTACCATAATATTTAAATGAAATAAAAAATTTAGTTATCTAAAGTTAGGTTCAACTACTAAAAGTCATGCTAATAATTTTTGAAATTATATTAATTGAGAGCAAATAAGAGTTAATATTTACCCTCCCCAAACTTAAGTTTTTCATATAAATTTTAAAAGGTAGAGAGTAAAAGAAAATTAACCTTTTTGTGCTAGGATTTGGAAATCTTCTGAAGCTATGTTGGTATTAATCAATAAATTAAGCTAGCAAGTATATATATATATATATGTATATATATATATATATGTATATGTATATATATATATAGATATATATATATATATGTATATGTATATATATATATATATATATATATATATATATATATATATATATATATATATATATATATATAATATTAAAAATTTGCAAGGGTGAAGAAATATTAAACACTTAAACATTAAACATCCAACATAACATCACAATCTTAATTCAAATCACTAAACAAACTAACATAGAGTTCATTACATTTTCATTTTTTTATTTTTTAACACAAATACATCATCAAACTACACTAATCATAGAAAAACAAATAACAAACATAACAAAGTACTACAACACACAAATAAAAACAGAAATCACAAAAATACCAATCATCATCACCAGCATCTTCAGCTTCTTCTCATGATTAGATCGATAAGGAACATAACTAGGGCAGGTAGGAAATATCACTCCAGAGTCTCCCCTCATGAATCTTTGAGCATCATGGTAGGCAATATCATACTCAACTCTCCTCCTCATGTAATCTTCATTCACATCAGTTCTAGCCTCAAAGTCATCCATCCTACTATGGAGTCTATCTATACTGGCACTCTAAATCCTCATCTGCTCCATAACATCAGATAAATTAGGTGGCTCAGAAGTAGATGAAATATAATTGAGAAATGTGTTATCTCTAGTGAATTCACTGTGATGATAAGAAGGTAGTAATCTTGTAGAGATGAAATAGTGTCATGCTTTAGAAGCTACATTTAACTTGGAAGCAGGGAAATTAAACATATGTTTTTGCTTTATTTCCATTCCCCTCTTCCATCAGTAAGAAAAGCAATCACTTCTTTCATATTAGCCTCCCTCATATCAAAGTTTTCATATTCACAAAACCTCATCCCCCTTAACTAATAAAAAGCATTAATACGTTGAGGGGTGAATTCTATCATTTTTCCTCGAACAAGCACATATTCCATTTCAGTCCAAGGCAAATTTGCATAGAATTCTCTAACAGTACCCATAACAGCATTAGCAGTAAAATAACAAAAGATTTCCCAATTTTGATCAGAAATAAACTGCTCTACAGATCTGCCCAGATTTTTAAAAGCCCAGTCTTGAATACACTTTTTGTTATATAAGAATGAATTGAAACAATATTCTGCTTTCACATCAACAAACTTTCTTCATCAAAATCCAACTTTCTCTTGCCTCTACTTGTTTTAGGAGCCATGTGAAATTTTCTAAAAATTTGCAAGAAAATCCAATAAATTTCAAAATCACAATGTAGGAGACTCATAAAGCAAATCTAAGTAAATAAGAGCTTCAATCACTATGGAAAATCTCAAAACTTCATAAAAAATTCCAAATATCAGATCTAAACAATGTGAGAAATTTCCATGGTGAAAATGAAAATTTTTTAGTTTAGGGTGAAGCTCTTACCAAGAGAAGACAAGATCCACACTTTTTAAGCCTTGAAATTGCTTTAAATCCATGATCTAGGAAGCCCTAGATCTCAAAAATGCGTTGGCTGAAGGTATGAGACGATGGAAATGGCGCAAATGGCGGATCTCAGGGCAAAAATTCCGAAATAAAGAGGGTTTCAGGCCTTTTCTGTATTCGGGCGCCGGCGGCGCTGGATAGGGCACCGACGGTGCTCTATTTAATTTAATTCCCAAACTCTTTGTATTTGGGCACCGGCGGCGTCAGTTCAATTTCTGGGTCCCTAAATTTTTTTTTTGCAATTTCAATGTTTCAACGTTACACCATCACATAATTAGCCTTTTTAAGCATCTATTTTATCAATTAAGCAACTAACTAACAATAAATCTACACAAACAACACAAAACATCACGTTAATATTTTAAATCCATATTACAAACATACACACTTAACCATTCACCAAATAAGTTCATCAAGCCATATAACTTCAGTGTCACAAATACACTATGATACTTTAACGTTGAAAATTAAGCACAAACACAGAATCCAAGCATAATAAGTCCAAAAACATACTACAAAGTCAATCAAGCAAACACTGAGCACACCAAAGCATAACAAAAGTACCAGATACTAAATATAAAGCAGAGTCACTACTAGTCGCCGGTCTCAATACTATCTTCTCCTCTGATATCTCCAATAGATTGACGATGCACAAAAAGATTGTAGAAAGGACATATGGGAATTCATCAATCGAATCCTCAACAATCACAACATTAATTTTCATCATATTTATCAAACTATCTTCAATTCGACTAATGTGATCAAATTTTTCTTTCATTCTTCAATCCAAGTGATCAAATAAATCAGAGGTATTATTAATAACATTCATTAGATTATGTAACTCTTTCTCCAACTTCTTGATCTTATTCAAAATCAGTTGGGAACTTTCAGGAAAGTAAGGTTGAATAGGTTGTGAACTCTGAGATGGTTGGTCTGCAATTAGGCTCATATCATTCTCATCTCCTATTACCTGACAGTCATAAAGATTAGTTGGGTATATATGCCTCAAAGGAAGAAGCACTTTTTCCCAACTTTCATATGGAACCTGTGACTGGATGCGAAGAAGAAATATGGTGGAAGGATGTCCAAACCCATATTTAGATCCATGAAAAATCAATCCCAATACAAAATTCATAATTATAGAACCAATATCGATCAGCCTTCCAGTTTGAATACAATAATTTAAAATAACACTTTCCTTTGTCACTTTACTAATTTTCATAGTAGGAAGTAACTTTGCAGAAATAAACTAATGTCATTGCTTCGACATCAGATTTAATAATGCAGTAGAAAAACTTACAAATTTGTTGTCTCTTATCTCCCAATCCTCATTTTCATCCATCAAATAGCGATAAATTTCATTCATAGTGTCCCTCGTTGTATCAAAATTCAGATAATGGCAGATGGGCACGTTCTCAATCATAAACAAATCATTAATCTTCGAAAGAGTAAATGATACAAACCTGCCTCAAACATAGACGAACCCTTGGTTGATTCCATGAAGATTTGCATAAAACTCTTTCACAACAGAAACAACTACAATAGCAGTAGTGTAGCATAACAGTTCCCAATGCCTCTGCACAATAATCTCTTCCACATGAGTACTTGGAGTATCCATACCTCGATTCACAAAGCCTCTTTCTTTGATAATCCTTATCTTCATCATCACTTTGTTGAATAATCGCTGCACCTCGAAACTGATGAATTTTTGTCGGTTGAAAACTCTAAATCTTAGGGTTTCTACGGAGTTGGGATCCATTGGATGCGAATTTGGAATGAAACCTTTCATTTTTTTTGGAGTTTAAGGGGTTAAAAACACGTTTTGGGAAGTTACTAGGAGGAAATCCTGCATAAAACTGCCAAAAATCGTATTTTGAATTACTAGGAACCGTCTCAAGAACTTTCGTGCCTGCGGCACCCAAATCCCAAAATATGACGCATGCTCTCTGGAATAGGGCGCCGGCGACACAAGTGTTAAAAATGCACTGAACTGCGTTTTGGTCTGAAAATATTCTAATTCTTCGATATTATCCAATAATTTCCAATTTTTTATGATATTTACGAATGAGTAGGACTCAAATATTACTAATTACAAGCACAACTACCAAAATCAAGTAAGCAAATATAATAAAGATAAATATGAGTTGTCTCCCACAAAAAGCTTGGTTTAACATTGTCAGCCCGACAAACATTCAGTTATTCAGGATGACTTAACATTAAAACCTCTTTAAAATCTGGTCGATACCTTTCAAAATATGGTTTTAATCTATGCAAATTAACTTTAAATATCTTTCTAGTTTTAGGATTCCCAAGATCAACAGCTCCAAAAGAAGAAACTTTTATAATAGTAAGAGGTCCTATCCACCTAGACTTTATTTTTTCAGAAAATAATTTCAATTTTGTATTATATAGCAAAACTTTTTGTCCAAGTTCAAATTTCTTTTTTAATATCTTTCGATCATGTCATAATTTCATTTTCTCCTTGTAAATTCTGTCATTATGATAAGATTCATTTCTAATTTCTTCTAATTCATTCAATTGCAAAAATCTCTTCTCACCTGCATTCTTTAAGTTAAAATTCAACTCTTTTATTGCCCAATATGCTTTATGCTCCAATTTTATAGGTAAGTGACAAGTCATTCCAAATATTAGTCTATAAGGAGACATGCCGATAGGGGTCTTATAAGCAGTCCTATATACCCATAATACAGTATCCAATCTCACAGACAAGTCTAATTTGTGAAGATCCATAGTTTTCTCTAAAATTCTTTTAATTTCACAATTAGAAACTTCTGCTAAACCACTAGTCTGTGAATGATAAGTAGTAGAGATTCTATGAATAATATTATATTTTCCAACCAATCTCTGAATCCGATTATTCCTAAAATGAGATTTGCCATCAGTTATGATTGCTATTGGCAATCCATAACTTGTAAAAATATTTTTCATTAAAAATTTTGAAACACTCCGAGCATGACATCTAGGTAAAGCAATTGCTTCGATCCATTTTTAGACATAATCAACAACAACCAATATATATAAATTTCCAAATGAAGGAGTAAATGGTCCCAAAAATCCAATCCCCATACATCAAAGATCTCAACTTCTAATGTAAAATTTATAGGAATTTCATTTCTTATAGAAATATTACCTACTCTCTTACATTGATCACATGATTTTATATATCTGTATACATCCGTAAAAAGAGTATACCAATAAAATCCAGATTGTAAAATTTTATAAGCAGTTTTATCAGTACCATAATGTTCTCAAAATTCTGAATCATGACAACTCTGAATAATTGGTTCAATTTTTTCATATGACACACATCTTCTAATAATAATATCATTACACTATTTATATAGGTAGGGCTCATCCCAAAAGTAAAATTTAGCATCATATCTAAATTTCTTTTGTTGTTGTCTTGTTAAATCAGGTGACAAAATATCACTTACTAAATGATTCACATTATCAGCATACCAAGAAAAAATCCTTTCCTTAATATTGTAAAGTTGCTCATCAGGAAACGTTTCTGTAATTTCCTTCTTAAATTCAGATAGTTTATAATACTCCACTCTAGCCAAATGGTCAGCAATTTAATTATCAGTTCCTTTTCTATCAACTATTACAAAGTCAAATTCTTTCATTAGAAGTATCTATTTGATTAATCGTGGTTTGACATCCTTCTTTTGCATTAAATATTTGATACCTGAATGGTCCGTATGCACTATACATTTAGTTCCAATTAGATAAGGTCTGAACTTTTCAAAACCATACACAATAGCTAATAATTCTCTTTCTATAGTGGTATAATTAATCTGAGCTTCATTAAGAGTATTACTAGTATAGTAAATAACCTTAAACATTTTATCATACATTTACCCTAAATCAACTCCAATCGCATAATCACTGACATTACACATAAGTTTAAATGGTTTCTCCTAATCAGGTGAAATAATTATAGGGGCAGTGGTTAGTTTGACAAAAAATCCCAAAATTATCCAAATTTCCAAATTCTCTCAAAAAATCATTTCAAGATGCTCCCCACCATCAAAATTGATCAAGACAACCCAAACCTACCAAAATTTTCGAAAATACCACAAAATCCCTAAAATTACCAAAATACCCCTCAAATCCAAAAATTACTAAAAATTTCCAAAATCCTCCTAAATATTCCTAAAACCATTTGAACCGCTCCCATGAGCCTAATTTGACCAAATTTACCCAAATTGACCAAAATCCCCAAATTACCCCTTAAGGCACAAATTGCCTAAATCACCTGCAATGTCCCCTAATTGACCCTTATCTTCCCCAATTTCAATTCTAAACTAAAATTCACCATGCCTAAACCCAATTCAAATCAAATCCAAGCCAAATTTGACTCAATTTCAAACCCAATTTCTAACCCAATCCAAAAGCCCCAATTTTGGCATATGACCCAATTCCCCCAAATTGAACCCCATGATCAAATCAATTTCCCCAAATTAACATTCAAAACCCTTCATGACATTCCTCAAAACCAAATTGAGCCACCAATTAAACCTAATTTGAATCCTAGCCTCACCCAAATCTAAATGAAGTCTAAATCCCCAATTTTGCCCTAAATATGCCATATGCCAAAATGTCTCCAAATTGAATCCCCTAACACCAAAATTTCCACCCAATTCGGTCCAAAACACTTCATGAAATTATTCTAGACCAAATTAAACCCTAGCCTAGCCTAACCCAAACCCAAGTTAGCCCAAATTGACCACATGACCAAATTCCACCAAATTGACCCTCCAAAGCAATTCAAAATCACTCTAATACTTTTATAAACTTTTTATGACAATCATACACACTAATTTAAACAATCAAGTATACCCAACCAAACTTAAACCCAACCTACCCTAACTTGAACCCAAAGTCCCCAAAATTGAACCAAGACCCAAATGTCACCCAAGCCTAGCCAAATTGACCAAGACAAGTCTCTCACAGCCATCAAGTGGACCCTAGAAACCACCCTAGATCCACTCAGCCCAACCTACATAGGCCATGGACCAAGGGTCCCCTAATTTGGGAGATTTCCTCCCATTTATGACTAAACCATATACTGCCTTGCCCAAAGCTTTCCCCAAATCAATTAATCACCTTAATGACCTGCTCACCTGACCAACTGAGCACCTCCCCTGGCCTAGCCGGCAGGCCTAGTCGCAGGAGGAGCCAAAACCAAGAGCAACCCTACCTCAAATTGAACCAAAGCTAACCCACCCAATGTGTCCAGCTATGATTGGTTAGTTGCGCTGCACAACACTCCACCTCAGCAAGCTAATGCACCCATTGGCAGGCCCTGAGCTCCACCACAGCCATGGCTATTTAAACCACCCTCCTCAGGCCATGAGGGGAGATGAGCAATTACCTTGAGAAGACTCTCTAAAATTGATCTCTGAGCTTCTTCAAGACCTACTGAGTTCATCCCCACCATCCTCTAGCCCTAATTCCCATTATCCAGAGCCAATTTCATAGCACAATTCCTAGCCAAAACTATGACACAATTTAGCACAACTTCACATTACACCAAATCCAAATTAATTGTGCCCACACCATCACCAGAAAAAACGAAGCTGATCCCCCACCAAAGCCTCATCACAAAGCCTCTCTAGCCTATACTTCCATTAGAGCCTCCAAATCGGTTTGATCGAACTCCTACTTAGACAATTCATTAGAGCTTAGCAACACTTCAGGAGGTTCTTTAAAGTCCTCTGAAGCTTCTGCAAGCACCCAATTGAGGCCTCACCTTTTTGACAAAGGTATTGAAGTCTCACCTTAGTCTAAGCCTATTTTAAATCTCCAAGCATGTACACTGTATTTCATACTGCATAAGATGTACAAAAAGGTTCTTTTAGGTTAGATGCATCTATAGGAACAAAACAACAGTGATTTAGTTGAGTCTAGCTCATGATCTTAAGGTTAGAGTTTGGACGGTTCACAGGGTAGGTCATTTAGGGACGAAGACCAGGGGCCATTTGATCGCGCATGTATTCAGTGGAGGGATCTAATTGCACTGGACGAAGGAGTGGTGCATAAAGCGTAGACGTGTGGCTACACGGTCAGATGGCGGCGTCAAATGGAGGAGCGCCACGTGGAGCTTCGGAGCAGCCTAGGATGAGTTGGCTGCCGCATGGATAAGTAGGAAATTATAGCTTTTCTGTATTTATTTAATTCCCAAAATTTTATAAATGCATAACTTGGTGTAGAAAAATCACAAAAATAAAATAAAAATACCCTGATGCTTATTGAATAGAGAAAGATAATGTGGAATAAAAATAAAAATTATCCGTAATATATTTTATTTTTAATAAATTAAATACTATCAATCGTATTTTAATTTTATTTAGCTAAATATAATTCACCATGGCAAGATGTTTGGAGGGCTTATAGGCTCTGTGGTTCGGGATCTTTCCTGATTTTTCTAAAGTCAGGGGGCATCTCTAGCTAGAGGTCCCTAATATTGAAGTTAATTCTCTCAGTTCTGGCATAAAAATTGTAATAAATAAAATATTGATCAGAAAAATACAAAACTTGTTTTGGCAGTTTCACTGTGATTAGAGGACCATAGGGAAAATATAAAATTGATTTAACTCATTAAGAATAAACCTAATTGTAATTAAGCTCCTAAAATCAAAGAAAATTAAAATGTTTAAAATATAAATGCAAAAAGCACAAAAAAGATTCTCTACTATAAATAATGACTAGGGGAACTCCCCATAAAAATTTACAGTCGATTGAAACTAATTTGAGCACTAAATTGGATTTTCTAAGTGAAATGACAATTTTGGAATTAAAATAATTATAATAATAAAAATATAAGTAAAAAAAAGGTATGAAATTAGTTTTAGGAGTTCTCTGTGACTGGAGTAGCCTAAAAAAAATAAAATGAGAATTAAAATAAATATTTCATTTTAAGCTATATTTTACTATTTAAACAATTTAAAAATAATTAAAAATTTAAAAATCACAAAAATATTAAAAGACACTAAAATATCACATTTGGTCTCCAGATCACTTGGGAGCAATTAAAATAATTTTCCTAATTTTCTAAGTGAAGATATTAATTTTTTAAAGGCTTAAAATAAATTTTAAAGGCTAAAAATGAATTTCCTTTTTTATTAAAATAACTCTAATAATTAAAATATAAATCACAAAAAATATGAGATTTGTTTCTTTGGGTTCCCTGGACTCTGAGAGATTTATGAAAAATATAAAACTTAATTTTTCATTTAAATAATATTTTATTTTTAATTAATATTACAAAACAAATAAATATAGTAATTAATTTAAAACTGACAAAATCTTGAAAATTGATCCAGGTGGTCCTCTAACCTAGGTGAACCTCCAATAAGTTATTTAAGGACAAATTCTTTACTTTAGTTAAGTTACTAAATTAATATTGAAAATCCCTAATTTGCATTAAAATAATTATAAAAATTAAATTAAAATCAGAAAAATCACATTTTCTCCTCTTGTTTTAATTGACCCATGAGTGGGGTAACATAAAAATTTCAAAGTCATTTGAGTTGAATTTAATGAATTATGAAGTGATAGGCCTTATAGAGGCACAATTATAATTTTGAAATTTAAGCCTTAATTAAATATTTTGGCCCAATCAAAGGGAAATGAGTAATTAATGAGCTTAGTTGACATATCTATATCATTGAAATACTAGGGACTAAAGGATAGAAACCAATCTCACACTTCTCCACATTAAGAATAAAATTGCAATTTCTTAAATTAAGGAAATATGGAAGATTATTAAAATTAAATGATACTATGGTGAGGGATTTGAATTTAAAAGATAATAATTCAGCAATTTAGAACCTTCAGTCAATGGTTTAATGATACTTCAATATTTTGATAAGAATTAAGATCACGTAAACTCAATATTCCTAAAATTACAAACTTACACATTAAGTTTTAAGGGCTTAATAGTGAAATAAGTTGAATTAAGATTTGACTTACTGAGGTTAGAAAATGAAATATGATCAACTTTAAACACTTTGGAACACTACAAGCCTAACTCTAAAATTAAATTGGCTAAATCTCCTAATCAAATCAATTTGCCTCTAAGGGCCTTCACCCATATAATTTATAAATGAAATATCAAGTGATGGTTACCCCACTCATTGGGATGATTGAAACATCAAGATTCATTGAACATAAGGGTATAATATGGATGAATTATTTAGCAACATATTAAGTTCAAATGAACTCGAGACAATTTAAAAGGTTATAAATGTCCATGGTATTGCCCCAGACCGCTTCATAATCTTTTAGATATCTTGGAGGACGACTGAACCTATTATGCTTTGTTTAAGAAAAATTATCCTCCCAAATGAACAAATAGAAAGCCACCAGGTTATGACATAGGAATTGGTAGGTACATTTTAAACCTGTTTTTCCTATTTTCTGGCATGCAATTTTAAATTCCCTGCAAAATTATATTTGTTGCAAAAAGCTAATCTTTTAACTGGAGTGCGAGAAGAGGACCGACACGCTTTTATACTTTACATTAATTTCTTTTCCTACAATTAATTTACGGTATTTTCCTGCTTATAAAACTTACATGTCAAATCTGAAACTTTTAGGATAGCCACAAAAACAAAATAAAACAAAACAAAAATCAAATTCACCGCTACAACAAAGCAAAATATAAGACAATTCAAATCACAAACTAAACAAAACCACATTGCAACTAAATTAATATGTTTAATTGGATAATCAGGAATACCTCGGAGGAAAAAAACCTGCGGCTGCTAATGAGCTTTCCCCAGTCTGAATGAAATCATGAAACTCATTCAATTGAGTTTAATAAATTCATTTGGACTAAGCGAATCTAAAGAAAATAGTGGTGCCGGAATGAGGGACCGTGGGATCTTAACCGTTATTGCTTAATCAACTTAAAAATTTTCCCCTTAATAAGACATTAAAACACCTCAATTTAAATAAATCCAAAACATGAAACTTTTCTCATATCTTTAATTTGACACTTCTTTAATTAAACATACTGCAACGATGAGCTTGGAGCATACACAGTGGGCAGCATGGCTATCTTCAACAACAATATTTCATTCTTAGAAATAAACAAACAAGTCATAGGACTTCAAGGTAGTTTGCCTAGTGCAGCATAAACCCTCACTTTATCTCTTTAGGTCTTTGCACCTCGCGCAATATAAGCCCTAAAATCGTCTTAGGATTCTAAGGTTTTCATTTGATATGACATAAATCCTCCTATCTTCTAGGCTATTTACATGATTGGTATCAAGTGAATGTAATCCCTAAATAATTAAAATTGGTAGGATGAAACATTAAATAAATATCTCAAATTGAAGCCAAATAATAAAATAATTTGGGAAATCACTAAGATTCTTCTTGGAGCTGTGTTTTCCCCTAGCTTTCTCTTCCTTTGGATTTCTATAATAATTGTTCCAAACTTGAGCCACTCACCTATTGGATTTCCTATTTCCACATTACCTTGAAAAATCCTACATGTTGGAAGTCATGAAAATAATATTTTCTGATCTAAATCAATAATTTTCTTAGATGACTTCAATTATCTAAGATTAGTATAAACTATATCTAGTTCTTTTGTATTACATAGGGGAACTTTTTGGTCAACATAATAGGTTTCACAGATAAAAAAAATGTCATATATTTCATAGTTTGTTTAATCAAGCCGCACTATCAAGTAATGTGTCTATTCTTCGGGATAGAAGCATGGCTTGATGTGTAGTGCTCGCTTGCTTAAACTATTGCATATATGAGATCAGTTTGATTCATATTTTCAATTAAAATATTACTTTTCCAAAATTATATATATATATATATATATATATATATATAAATATATTAAATCCAATATTTTAATGTGCCGATAGCTTCTGGCAACTTCGCTAGGGATTTACTTTCTCTATCCATTATGATTTGGAAATTTATTTTCATACATCAATAATGTGTTCATGTCCCTCATGAACCAGATTACCCTTCTTCTGTTGACATACTTTGCCCATTTCTTCCTTGGGAGAGTACAATTTACTCTTCTCGATTCTAGGTTTGTTTGTTTAACCACTCTTAAATAGAGGGGTTCAGGAGTATTTAGGATTCTTCTTGATTTCATGGGGTTGGACCCCCAATAAGTGTGTTGGTGAACAAGTTTCGCCAAAGCAATGTGTATTATGAAGAGGGTCTCGGTTAGAGTTCCACACTTCATTTTCTCTTTATGCCTCCCGAGTTCATCTTTGCTATAAGCAAATTGAGCCAATCCTTTTCAAAACATAAATTTTCTTTTAATTAATACTTGAAAAATCAAATCTAAGTTCTTTAATTCAATAACAAGACAAGATTGAAAACATGTTATAGAAATAAAAAGACAAAACAAAAATACTAAAAAAATTAGTTGAAACAAAACAAAATAAAATTGTGCCCAGTCCACAAAACAACCTTTTTACGTTGTGTTTGCACTATAATTCCAAGGTATTGGCCTTCTCTAACTTTCAAAATTTTTCTTTTGACAGTAGCATTGTCGACCCCTACTCTTACCTTCTCCTACAACCTACCCACCACCCACAAGGCTCGTCTTGGTGCTCCAATGATCCAGTTTAGGATTGGCTTTAGTGAGTTTGAATTCATTCTTAGAAAAGCCCCATTCGTTGTAGTAAAATTTGTTGCCCCCGAAGTTCAAGAATCATCTGCTGAGTTCGACTTGAACTCCCACCAAGACTTTCCTTCTGCTAAGAAGGTCAACGTTCCTCCCGCCCCCGTCAAGTCCATTGTTTCTATGCTTTAGAAGATTGTCACCCCCAGCGCCGCCAAAGTTGTCATTACCGCACCTGCTTCCCAGTCTGCCAAAGGGAAGGAGGTTCTACGTTAAGAAAGTTCTGATAATGTTTTTCTCATCAAGCCATCCTTATTTGAGATTGGTTCCTACTCTAGATTCTCTTTGTCGATCAGGTCACAGAGAAGGAATAGAAACCGTAAGAGCTTGAGAGCCATCAAGGCTTGAGTTGGAAGTCTGCCGGTGATTGATGAGGTTCCTCATCAGGAGGAACTCGATTTACCAGAGACCACTCCACTCCTTCGAGGGATTCGGTTCCACTTGTTGGTAGGTACTACTGGAGTTGAAAGCCTCCACAAGGTTGCTGACACTTTACTGTCACCACATGGTTGTGACGAGGTGAGGGAGAGGCCCACACCCATCACCTGAGTCCACACAGTAATACAGAGACTAGCCGACAAAGAAGGATGTTTTGTTGCCGAGCTCCTCAAGAGAATGAGATGTGCAATACCCCAAGAATGAAGAATGAGATTCTGATAAAGGAAAGCCCTGCCCATCCGACACAAAAATTTTCTGACACCTCATCAGCACATGTTTCCATTAGACACCATTTGGGGAAGAGTGTTGATGCCACCACTACAGATGCTACCACCGTCGTTCCTTCGCCAACAAGGCATAGATCGGTTAAGTCTTAGCTAGGTCTGAGAGTACCATCTGTCGTAGTTTGTGAAGAGTTTCCACAGAATGATAGTAAGAGAGGATTACCTTCCTTTGTACATGGTCTGCATCTTAGGGAGCACACCATTCCTCGGCACTCTAATGTCCCTACTTAGACACTCCATCTCAAGGCACCAACTTTTAAGACGAAGGTTTGGTACCTAAAGTTGTTGTACCAGTACATTCAGAAAAGTCTGTGAATTGCAAATTGGATTATGAGTCCGGTGTTCCCGTTGCCACTACTACCATTGCCTCAGAGTCAGTTGCAAAGAGAAGTGAAAGTCAAGAAATACCTACGAACCTCAAGTTAATGAAAAGAAATATGTTTTAAGATAAAGTCTGAAAGCTCAGAGTAGAGATTTAAGAGTTAGCGAAAGAATGAGGGTTGGACATTGATGATGAAGATTCCTATCAGACTACATGGAGGAAGAATTCATGGAAGTCAATGTCATCAAAACAAGGGCAACTTCATCTGAGCGCGATGCTCCTTCGTCTGTGGAGAACGCCGCAGAGGAATTCCAAAGGGTCATACAATTAAGAGATGAGCAGATTAGTCTCTTGGAGAAGAAGATGGAAGAGATGGCCACCGCCATGTCCACCATGGTTACAGTACACGACAGTCACAATCACGACCAACATCATCTCCATAAGTTAATCAGCTCGAAATTATACATATTACAGATGAAAGAAGAGAGGTCGCTTTTGCTAATGAAGACGATCCACCAAAGAAAGATTCAGCTCTGAGTCTACATGAGAAAGATATCAAATAGATGGTCGAATAACAAGTTCGGGAGGCCTTGGCTCAGTTCAAAGGCAGGGCATCAGTTTGAAAGGGGAGACCCTATCCGGAAGAGTTCGATGTCGTGCCTTATCCCAAAAGCTTTGTGCCCCTACTTTCAAGAGATTCAACAGGATAGGAAACTCTCGTCATCATATAGCAAACATTAGTGTCAGTTGCTACAACACATGAGGAAGTGAAGCGTTGTTGTTCCGATAGTTCATAAGCAGTTTATCAAAGATAGCATTTGATTGGTTTGCCGAGCTGCTTAATGGATCAGTAAAGACCTTTGTGGAGATAAAGAACATGTTCATGAAAAGATTCACTGGCACACAAAACCACATCACTATATGAGATCTCATAGTGGAGCGGCAAAAGCCCAATGATGGTCGATTAGATTCAAAGGTGGAGGAACTTAAGCATGAAGTTTGAGATCTGCTTACAAGAGCAACATGCGATCGAGATACTACTCAAGAGTATCCACGATTGGGTGGCTTTCACGCTTAAATGTTTAACTATTAAAATCTTTGAATAGCTGCTTAGTAAAGCAAGCAGCCTTCAAGAGAAAGTCAAGCATATGTAGCCTTCATAGAAGATAGAGAAATCAAGGCTGGTCAAAGTATTTGAGAAGAGAACTGGTGTAGTGTCAACGATGGATAAAGGGAAGCAGTCGATGAGGATTAAGGCTGAGCAGCCATCACAATAGCACAGTAATCCACCTCAGTACAGTCAACCTCCACAGTACATTCAGTCTCAGCAGTATGGTCAGTCTCATCCATAATAGAACAATCAGGTTGGTCAACAATCTTTCCAGCAGAGGCCGTACAGGACATATGGAAGACAGAGTTCTACAATGTCAGAGTGGCTACACAGGAACTACTCCTAAAAAGATGATGTCGTAGCAAAGATGTTTAGAAATTTGATGAAAAAGCTCGAGTTCAGATTTCTCTAGTCGAAGAAATTGGAAGAGGTTAATAAGAAGGATTAATCGAACTACTGTCTGTACCATTGGCTACTTGGACACACCATAAAGTGATGTTCCAGTTTCAAAGATTGGCACAAGAAGAGCTTCAAAGAAGAAAATATAACAATGCCGAAAAAATATTTAAAAGAATCTACAAGAGGTTCTATAAATATGATTTCAGCTGAGCCAATCGATCCATATGATGACAATGATAGATGGAGTACATGTTGACCTCATTTTTGGTGAGGTCTTCTCTTCTTCTCTTTAGTACTTAGGATCTAGCCTTAGGATTTTCCTTTGACTATCCTAGAGGATTAGAATTGGGACCCACCACTTAGAAATTTAAACCACTTCTTAACTCCCTGCAAACTCCACAAACTTGATTGTAGACCCCTGATCACCTAGAGGGTTGAAATTAAATGTGGAAGTTTAAAGGATGAGTTCCCATAGGACTCTTTGGCCTTAGGATTGCCATGGGTGGCCTGGTCTGGTGAAGGGCTGACTTACACACACACTACACCTATACACTACACTTTCACACACCTCTTAAAAACACACCCATACCCAACTTGACCTCCCGACTCATGCAGGTGGTTCACATGGATGGTCCTTAACTCCTAAGCCCTTGGCTAAGAGGGTTATGAACAACATAGTGGATGCCTCAAATGAGTCCCTTCATGGCTCATGTGGGCTTGATGTGGCTTCATGGCTCAACCAAAATGATTTCATTCCACTTACATTCACCCAATCTTCAATTTTCCAAATTTTCAATTTTTTACCCCCGGGACCCTACACCCGCCTAGCCTACCCAATACCCTTGAAACCCTCCAAAATTTGCAAAATCACCTAAATTACCCAAAATTCTCCAAAATCAATCCTAAACATTACCTCACCAATCAAATTAATCATCCATACCCAAAAATACCAAAAATTCCAAAAATACCCCCCAATACCCTCCAAATACCCAAAATACCCCTCTTAGCCAAAAAAATCCAAAAATTCAGAAAATTCCCAGAAAATTCCAGAAAATCCAAAATATTCCCAATTTCATTTTGTTCAACTACACCATGGGCCAATTTTGTCAATTTACCCCACTTTTATCAAAATCCCCAATTTGACCCATTTTAACCCAAAGTGAATCCAATGTCAAACCAAACCTACCCAATTGACCCAAATTCTGGTCCAATTCAATTCTAAACTTCAATTCAACATCCCCAACACAAATCTAGACCAAATCCAAGTCCAATTTGATTGACATTTGAATCCAATTTCACTTTGGGCCTTAAAGCCCAATTTGAACCCATGACCCAAACTTAGCCCAAACTCACCCAATTCAACTCCAATTAACCCCAAATCTTTTCTAAACCTTCCTTAACATCCCCATAAACAAAACACTAACATGATTTGTCCAAAATTTAGACCCAAACCCCACTCAAATTCAACCTAAAATCAAAAGGCCCAATTTTGACCTAAACCCAAACCTAGCCCAAATAGACCCAAACCCCAAAATCAAAACCCAACCAAAGCCAAAACCTCTTTGAAACACTCCCATAAACATTTCCCAACATTTATTTTACATCAATTTCAACCCTAGCCCAACATTGGCCCAAGTTAGCCCAATTTGACCTATATTAGCCCATTCACCAAAAAAGCCCAAATCCAACCCAATTCAAACCCAAACCACCCCAAATTTGCTCCAAATCACTCATAACCCATCCATGAGCTAAAACCAACATTTGTTTGGCCCAATCCTTCACAAATTCCCCATCCATAAATTTATTTCCAAAACCAAAAGCCCACTTTCTTAAACCTTCCTAAAGCCCATCTCCACCAAAATCCAAAGGGGGAAAATCAATCCAAGGCCCATATGATAAATTCTCTTCATCATGAATTCAATTAAAATCATCCCTAAGTCCTAATCCAATGATCAAATAATTCTAAATAAAGCTTCATCCAACTTTCCACCAAATTATCCTAAATCCTTAAAATCCATTTTTATGAAGTTGACTAAACTTTTCCCAAGCCAAATGGAGCCAAATGCAAGCCATGAACAAGCCACATGAAGCCATGGAAGGTTTGACATGTGATCAAGCCATTAATGGCAAAAGGAGGAGCCTCTTTTAAGCCCCTTAAAAAGGTTTTAACCCTTTTAATGCTTCACCTTAATCCATGATTAATCAAAATATTCATGGATGGTGACCTCTCCACCCTTTTCTAGCTGATTCACCTGATCCTCCCTCAGCCCAAATCATCCATGGAAGGGTGCACCAAACCCAAAATGGTGGGTTGACCCATTTGGACCCAAAATGAGTCTCTCCCCATACCATTTTAATCCAAACCCTTTACACATGTCCATGGCCGATTGATTGCACAAACCTCCAACCCCGACCCACCCGACCAAGATGGTGACCAAGTGCTCGGCCGGCCAGCCACCAGTCGCCGGAAAACACCATGGCCGAGACCTTGGGAGGAGCCAAACTTTGGAATTCCACCTTGCCGAGTTGCCCCCATGCCCAATGGCCACCATGGCCGTTCTTCACATGCCAAGAGCAGTCGATCCCAACCCTTGGCCACCCCAGGAGAGCCTCCAGCCATGCCTATTTAAACACCACCCCCTCTCGGCCATGAGAGGTGCTGAACCAAACCTTAAGGAAACTCGCCAAAATCATTCCGAGATCACTCTCCACACATAGAGCACTTGATCCCCACTGAATTCCAGCCCGATTCCCTCCAGGTGAGCTCGATTTTGAGCTCAAACTTTAGCCCAAAACCGGGACACTTCTTCGCAGTGAGCCAATCCCCAAATTGATTGGTCCTACACCTTCACCTGGACCAAGAGGAGAAGTTTCCCACTGAAAGCCCCATCTCCAGGCCACCCAGTTGCTCCAGCCTCCAAGCTTTGTGATCGGGCTTGGTCGAAATCATACCTAGGCAATTCACCAGACCAGGAGACTTCATCTGGAGCTTGCTGGGATCCAATCGAAGGTGACACAACCCTCAGATTGAAGCCACACTTCTCTGAGCAAAGGTATGAGCTAACTCTTTATCCTGAGCTTCTGGAGATTCTCCATTTCAAATGCTTTAATTTCAATGCATGATCACCGTATAGATGTGTTCGTCTCTTCAAGACGAATCCATAGAGCACAAGAACATGAAAATCCGTTAAGTATTGAGTGAGATATTAGGGATTTAGTGTGGACGGTTCTCGGGTTAGGAGGCTTGGGGACGATGAACGGATGCCGTTCATTTAATACACGCGCGGACGGACGGCTCAGATGGCGTCGGACGAGGAGATGATACATGAACAGCGGGCCGCGTGGCGCTGAGTCGGAAGGCGGCGCCGAATCAGGAAGCGACGCGTGTGCGTTCGGGGCTGCCTAGGATGAGTCAGCGCCGCCGTTTTAAATAGAAAATTAGGGATTTTTCTAATTTATTTAATTACCTGAACTTTGAAAATTCATAACTTTGTGTAGAAAAATCCTAAAAATAAAATAAAAATACACTCTTGCTCAGTGAACAGAGGAGAATAATGTGGAAAAGAAATCATTTAATTTCATCTAGTATTTTATTTTTAATGATTTATTTACCCTCTGCATTGTTTTAATTCTCCATGCATATAGGAAATTCACCATGACGTGAGACCATAGGGCTTTTGAAGCCTCTGAATTTGGGAACATTCCCTGCATTTTCCAAAGTCAGAGGCCATCCCTATGAGAAGTTATTGATTTTTCAAATTCATGTTGCTGTTTTGAGTATTTTAAATCCAATAATTAGCATGTTGTGAAATAAATTCTAGGAAAATTTGGTGATGTTTCTTATGACCGAGAGGACCCTAGAAAAAATAGGTTTTGAATTAATCCACTTGGAATAACCCTAATTGGCTTAAACACCCTAAATAGGTTCTTAATTAATTAGAGCTAATCATACATCAAATTGACTTGAAATCAATTCTCCACTGACCTTTAGGATCAGAGGAACCCACCATAAAAGTTTGAAGTCAATTGGGTTTGGTTAACCCTATCAAATGGGTTGATTAAGCCATTTAGCCAATTTAAACTTTGAAAATTCATAACTTTCAAAATACTTTTCAAAAATTCACCAAATTGGTTTTGGAGCCTCTCTGATATTAGGGAATTTAAGAAAATTAAAATTTCAATTTTCTAAAAAAGTTGATTTTTTGTATTATTTTAATATTTTAATAATTAAAAAATAATAAAAATCACAAAAATAATAAAATTCACCAAAATGTCACATTTTGATTTTTAGTCACTTAGGAACAAATCCCATATTTTTCCTAGGTCTCTATGATGAGTTATTAAATTTTAAAGCCCTAGGGTAATTTTAAAATAAAAAAAATGTATTTTCTAGTATTTCTATTAAAATAATTCTAATAAATCAAAGAAAAATCAGAAAATTATAAAAATTGATTCTCTGATTTCCTTGATATCAGAGAGATTTTTGAAAAATATAAAATTCATTTTTCAAACTTTATTTTATTTTTAAATTAATTAATAATCTAAAACTCAAAATAATTATAATAAAAATAATATAATTCAAAAAATCACCAAAATTGGTCCAAGTGGTTCTCTGGTCATTAGAAATGTCCCATAATTTTCTTAAGGACAGAAACTTTCCCTTGGTTATATTATTAAATTTTCCTTGGAAATCTCTATTTTCCACCAAAAATAATTACATAAATAAATTAAATACAGAAAAATCACATTTTCTCCTCTAATGTCTTTATTGATATATGAGTGAAGTCACATAAAAATTTCAAATTCATTTGAGCTCAATTTAGTGAGTTATGAAATTATTAAGCTTGAAGGGCAAAATGGTAATTAAAATTTTAACCCTTAATTAAAACTTTAGGCTTAATAAAATGAAAAGGTAAAATATTTGATCTTAATCTGATTTGGATGATTGAAATTTAAATAATTAAAGGGTAGAAACCTATTAAACAATTCAACAATAATTGAAATGAACTTTAATTAAAATAATTAATTAAATTTGGAAGAATAATAAAATTGGAATTATTAAAATAGGGATGTTATTAGGAAGAAGTTTGCTCTTTAATTTAAGAATCCCTAAATTAATCATCCCAATAATATTTAATTCCTAATTAAAATGATAATCCAAGTTTAAGATTTAAAATGCTAAAAGATTTAATCATTAAATTAAATTAAAGTTAAATTATTTAAAGCAAACCCTTTTAAAATAAAATATTAAATTAAATTAAATTAAATTAAATTAAATTAAATTAAATTAAATTAAAACATATTAAATTAAATTAAATTAAATTAAATTAAATTAAATTAAATTAAATTAAATTAAATTAAATTAAATTAAATTAAATTAAATTAAATTGAATTAAATTAAGCTAAATCATATTATATTAAATTAAATTAAATTAAATTAAATTAAATTAAACCACATTAAATTAAATTAAGTTAAATTAAATTAAATTGAATTAAATATAACATTACTTAAGACATAAAGAAATTCAAAATAAATCTAAAACAACTTGAACACTATTCCAAACTTAAATCCATTAACTAAAATTAAATTACAACTCACTTGAACATCCATTTGCCCTCGAAAGCTCGTGATGTCGTAATTCCTAAACGGAGTATTGAGTGAAGTGTTACTTCACTCATAGGATATTCAAATGTCCTAGTTCACCGAGCAAGATAACAAAACTTGAACTCCTGGATGATTAATTCATTTGTATAATTAAATTCCTTTGGACTTAAAATAATCCTAGAAGTATTGAAAAGATGTTTAAGATTCGTCTTAAGCACTTCCTCGATATGATAGGATGTTTATAAGAACAATTGAACTTAATTGTTCTTTGATGAAGAAAATCGTCCTTAAACCAAAACACAAGAACCTAGACGTCATATGATATGACTAGCTATAGGATTAGGACCTTGGTAGAAAACCATATCCCTTCCCTTAGCTTTACCTAGGAACTTGCTTTAAATGCTTAAATATTCTAAATTGTGTTTAAGTGCAGCTTGGGATGACGGGAAGACCCTCCAGGTACGCTTTTATTTTATTGCAATTTACTTACTGCAGTTTATTTAATCGCATCGCACTTACTTTTCTTGCATGATAAACAACTGTTGCATGAAAACCTACACCTTTAGGATAGTCCCTAAAACTGAAACCAAAATTATATTAAAAGTCATTACAAGATAAAATTCACCGCCACAACATTTCAAAATATAAAATAACTCAAAATTTAATCACAAACAGTACAAAAAAACTACAACTACAACTAAATTAAAACGTCTTGTTGGATGATCGGGAATACCTCGGATGATGTAACCTACGTGTTGCTAACGGGATTTCCCACGGTCTAAATGAAAGTGTGGAACTCATTCGATTGAGTTTAGCAAATTCATCCGGACTAAGTGAATCCGATAAAAATAACGATGCCGGAAGGATGGAACCGTGGGATCTTAACCGGTGTTGTTATAATCAACTTTAAGATTTGTTTAATTAAAATATTAAAAACACCTGGATTTTAAGATTTTCTTTAAACCCGAACACTTTTCTCACCTCCTGATTTATGATTTCTAAAATTAAACCACTACAACAACAAGGAGCTCGGAGCATGGTGGGCAGCACGGCCATCGTCATCGACGAAACTCGAGTCTACTTCAAGCAAAACTTTCCTTAGAACTAAATAACCAAGCCATAGGACTTCGAGGTAGTTTGCCTAGTCCAACATAAATCCTCAACTCTTCGTTAGGCATTTGCATGATCATATCATGTAAATTAAGCCCTAACCGGTCTTAGGATTTCCGAGGTAGTCGTCTGATGCGACATAAACCCTCACATCTTCGAGGCTATTTGTATGATTTTATCATACAATATAAGTCTTAACTAATTAAAATTGGCAAGATCAAAACATTAAATAAATATTAGGACTTTCCTAAATTCAAGCCAAATAAATAGGATAGTCGGGAAATTACCGAAGTTCGCTTCGAATCTGTGATTTCTCCTACCTTCCTTCCTTCGGATTCCCAAAATATAATGCTCTAAATTTGATCCATTCCCTATTGAAATTCTAAAATTCAATCCCTTGAAAACTTAAACTTTGAAATTCTTGAGAGCAGTAACTACCGATTATTATCGAGAGTTTTCTTAGGTGATTTCCGTCACTTAAGATGTAATTAAGCTATAGGGGCTTGCCCTTATAAGGAATTTTAAGAACCCGAGTAATATAAACCACGATTAATGTTTTCATATTAAACAGGGGAATTTGTCGGCTTATAAAATTAGTTCGCAAACCAAACGGATGTCACAAATCTTCTAGTTTATTTAATCGAGCCCCATCATCAAACAATGTGTCTATTCTTAGGGATAGATACATGGTTTGTGATGCGGTGCTCGTTTATATAAACTATTCGGGATGTGAGATCAGTTTGATTTCATATCTTAAAATTTTCAAATTTAAAATTATTTTCAAAATCAAATATTACTTTTCAAATTATTTATTTAAATTAAAATTAAAATAAGCCGCACAGTACAGTGTGGACCAAGTCTTCCAAGAAGATACTGGGTCAAATACAGACCGCTTCGGAACAAGCCGCTGCACACAATCTGCCACCTACCAAGCCAAATATAGAGATCTGTTGACCTCATTTTTAGTGAGGTCTTTTCTCTCCTTAGTACTTAGGATCTAGTCTTAGGCTTTCCCTTTGACTATCCTAGAGGATTAGAGATGGCACCCACCATTTAGAAATTTAAACACCTCTTAACTCCCTGCAAACCCCACATGCCTGATTGTAAACCCCTAATTCACTTGGAGGGTTAAGATCAAATGTGGAGGTTTAAAGGATGAGTTCCCTATAGAACTCTTTGGCCTTAGGACTACCCTGGGTGGCCTGGTCTGGTGAGGGTTCACCTGCACACATTACACTTTCACACACATTCCAAATCCTAAAACTATTCATACCCAACTTGACTTCCTGACTCATGTAGGTAATTCATATGGATGGTCCTTAACCCCGAAGCCCCTTGCTAAGAGGGTTAGGAACAACATAGTGAATGCCTCAAATGAGTCCTCTCATGGCTCATATGGGCCTAATGTGGCTTCATGGATCAACCAAAGTGATTCCATCCTACTCAAATTTGATCAATCTTCATTTTCCCAAAATTTCAATTTTTGACCCCCGGGGCCCCAGACCTACTAAACCTACCAAAAGCCCTTGAAACTACCCAAAATTTAAAAAATCACCTAAATTACCCAAAATTCCTCAAAATCAATCCTAAACATTTCCCCCCACTCAAATTGATCATCCATAGCCAAATATACCAAAATTTCCAAAAATACCCCCCAATACCCTCCAAATACCCAAAATGCCCTTCTTAGCCAAAAATTCCATAAATTCCAAAAATTCCCAAAAAATTTCAGAAAATCCCAAATATTCCCAATTTCATTTTGTTCAACTACACCATGGGCCAATTTTGTCAATTTAACCCACTTTTACCAAAACCCCCAATTGACCCATTCTTAACCCAAGTAGACCCAATGTCCCACTAAACCAACCCAATTGACCTCAATTTTGGTCCAATTCAATTCTAAACTTCAATTCAATATTTTCAATGTCAATTTAGACCAAATCCAAGCCCAATTTGATTGACATTTGGATCCAATTTTAATTTGAAGCCTATATCCCCTAAATTGGCCTAAACCCAAACCTAACCCAAATAGGCTCAAATCCCAAAATCAAAGCCCAACCAAAGTTGAAAACTCTTTATAACACTCCCCTAAACATTTCTCAACACAACCTTAAACCAACATTAACCCAAGATAGCCAAAGTTAGCCCAATTTGACCCATTTTGGGCCCCATTACCAAAAAGGCCCAAATTAAACCTATTTCAATTCCAAATGACACCAAACCTTCTCCAAATCACTCATGCCACACTCCTAAACTAAACACAACCTTTTTTTGGCCCAATCCTTCACAAAATTTCCATCTACCAATTTGTTTTCAAACCTAAAAGGCCTACTTTCTTAAACCATTCTAAAAGCCCATTTTCACCAAATTCAAAAGCCCAAAATCCATCCCCAAGCCCACGAGAAACCTTTTCTTCATCATTCCTTTGATAATCCTATTTGATCAAAGTATTAAACCATCATGAAATCAATCCATTTGTAGCATCATGACAAATCCCATCAAAGGAATCCAAAGTTTTCAAAATTCCAAATAACCCTTTTCCATGCAAGTGAGCCAACCTTTTCCCAAGCCATGAGCAAGCCAAATGAAGCCATGGAGCCATGCATAAGCCTTATACAAGCCATGGAGAGACCTTTCCACCTCACCATGCCACTTATGGCAAGAAGAGGGGAGACTTTCCTAAGCCTTCACTAAACCTTTTTTAACCCCATCAATGATACACTTTAACCAAAATTGGCCACCTCACCTTGGATGGGGACTTCACCACACATGTGAGGCTGACCCAAATGATCTCACATCAGCCCAAATCAAGCCTTGGTGAGTGAACCAAGCCAAAACCATGAATTGACCCAAATTGGACCAAAAATGCTCCTTACACCCATGCCATTTAAATCCTTCACTTTACACATGGCATAACCCAATTGATTGCACCAAGATCAAGCTCAATCATGTGAGTTTTTCTCAGCCAAAAAAAAACCTTGGTGAATGAACCAAGCCAACCCTCATGGCCACCCAAGCTCCACCATAAACGTTCTTATTTAAACCCCACCTCCATGGCCAAAGAGAGGAGATGCAAAGATTACCTTGGGTAAACTATGCCAAATTATTCCCAAAGCTTCTCCAAGCACTCCTAAGCTCAATCCAACCATTTCCAATTGAGGCCTCACCTCTTGGACAAATGTATCAAATTTTTTCTCCTCCAACAGAGCATGTTTTAATTTTCTGTAATTATTCACATGCTTTAAGTATATCATCACCATATAGATGTGTTCTACTCGATTAGACGATCATTTTAAAAAAAAATTTCATTCAATTTCGTTGAGAATCGAGGGAGATATCAAGGTTTGAAGTTGGACGGTTTTGAGTGAATAGAACAAGGAAAGAGGAGCAGCAGCTGTCCGATCAGGCATGTATCCAACGAACGGCACTGATGGAGTTGGACGACATCTTCATCCGTGAGCAGGCAACCACGCCAGCCAGTACAACGCGACACGTGTCATTTGAGCGGGAAATGGATTTTTCTTGATTTATTTTTTAACCTAAACTTCAAAAACTCATAACTTTTCATAGAAAACTCAAAAAAAATAAAATAAAAATACCCTCTTGCTCACTGAAATGAGGAGAATAATGTGGAAGTGATTTCATATTTATTTGATGCATATTTTATTTTTAATTAATTAAATAGTGTTTTCAATCATTCAATTCTCCATGCATGTATACAACTCACCATGGCATGAGACCATAGGGCTTTTGAAGCTCTGGTCTTAGGAATATTCCTTGAATTTTTCATGATCATAGGCCATCTCTATGAAGAGTTATGTATTTTCCAAGTTTATGTCACTATTTGTGATATTTTAATTCCATAAATTAGCATATTACTTAGAAAATTCTAGGAAAATTTGGAAATGTTTCTTAGGATTAGAGGACCCTAGGATAATTATCGTTTGAGTTAATTCATTAAAAATAATCCTAATTGGCCTAATTACTCAAAACTGAATTTTAATTAATTAGGGTTGACCACACATGGAAATGACTTGAAAATAATTCTCTACTGATGTTTAGGATCAGAGGAGCCTCAAATAAAAATTTGAAATCAATTGGAAATGTTTAACCCCATTAAATGGATTAATTAAATCACATGGATAAAATTAAACTTTAAAAATTCATAACTCCAAAAATACATTTCAAAAATTCACCAAATTGGTTTTGGGACTTCTCTGATATCAGAGGAGTCTAAAAAAATTAAAATTAGAAGTTTCTAAAATTTTCATTTTTAAGCTTATTTTAATATTTTTAATAATTAAAAAATAATAAAAATCACAAAAATATTAAAATTCATAAAAATATCACATTTTAACTCTTAATCACTTAGGAACAAACCAAATATTTTTCCTAAGTCTCTAGGATAAGATATTGAATTTTAAAAGCCTAAAACAATTTTTCAATTAAAAAATGAATTTCCAAATATTTTCACTAAATTAACTCTAATAAATCAAAGAAAAATAAGAAAATTATAAAATTTTCTTCTATAAGTTCCTTGAAGTTAGAGAGATTTTTTAAAAATATAAAATCCATTTTTCAGCTTCAGTTTTATTTTTAAATTAATTAATACTCCAAAAAGAAAAATAATTATAATAAATAAAATATAATTAAAAAAATCACCAAAATTGGTCCAAGTGGTTCTCTGGTTATTAGGAACACCCTATAATTTTCTTAAGGACAGAAACCTTTCCTTGGTCATGTTGTTGAATTTTCTTTGAAAACCCTTATTTTCTACTAAAAATAATTATATAAATAAATTAAATTCAGAAAAAATCACATTTTCTCCTATAATGTCTTAATTGACATGTGAGTGAGGTGAAATAAAAATTTCAAATTCATTTGAGCTCAATTTAGTGAGTTATGAAATAAATAAGCTCAAAAGGGCATAAAGGTAATTAAAAATTTTAACCCTTAATTAATACTTTAGGTTTAATCAAAATGGGGGGTAAAATATTTGATTTTAACTTTCTCTTGGATGATTTAAACTTAGGGAAATTAAGGGGTAGGAACCCATTAAACACTTTGAAAATATCAAAAATGAAACTTTAATTAATTAAATAATTTAAATTTTGGAAAGAATATATTTAAATTTGGATCATTAAAATAGGGATATTATTAAGAGGACATTTATTCTTTAATTTAAAAATCCATAAATGAGTCACTTTAACAATATTTAATTCTTAATTGAAAAATTAAAATAATAATCTAAATTAATAATTAAAACTTAAATTAAAACAAATTAAATTAAAATCAAATTAAAATTAAAGTTAAACTAAAACTAACAATTAAAATTTAAATTAAAAATCAAAATTTAAATTAAATTAAATCCAATTAAATTAAAATTAAATTCAATTAAAATTAAATGAAATTAAAATTAAAATTAAATTAAATTAAATTAAAATTAAAATTAAATCAAATTAAATTAAATTAAATTAAAATTAAATTAAATTAAAATTAAATTGAATTAAAAATTAAAATTAAAATTAAATTAAAATTAAATAAAATTAAATAAAATTAAATTAAATTAAAATCAAATTGAATTAAAATCATTTAACAACAAACCTAAATGAAATCATTAAAAATTAAATCTAAAATAATTTGAACACTATTCCAAACTTAAGTTTATCAATTAAAATCTCATTATTAAATTAAAACACTTTAAATCATTAACTCAAACTTTAAATTAAAAAACGATTAAAATTCTCAATAAACCAACTTGCCCTTAAAGGCTTTAATTATTATAACTCTTAAATAGAGTATTAAGTGAGATGTCACTTCATTCATCAGGTAATCAAATACCTAAGTTCACTGAGCAAGAAACAAAGTTTAACTAAACTCCTGGATGATTAATTCACCCGCGCAACTAAATTTACTCAGACTCAAAACAATCCCAGAAATATTGAAAAGATGTTTAGGACTCGTCCTAAGCACTTCCTTAATATGACGGGATGTTTTAGATGAACAACTGAATTTAATTATTCTTTGATGAAGAAAATCATCCTTAAACAAAACACAAGAACCTAGACGTCATAGGAGATGACTAGCAATAGGATTAGGAATTTGGTAGACAACCAAAACCCTTCCCTTAGCTTTACCTAGGTACTTGTTGAAATATTTAAATGCCTTAACATGTGTTTTAAGTGCAGCTTGGGATGACGGGAAGACCCTCCAGGTACGCTTTTATTTTATTGCAATTTACTTTATTGCAATTTACTTACATGCACTGTACTTTACTTTTTCTTGCATGTTAAATAAGATTGTTGCATGAAAATTGAAACCTTCTAAGATAGCCACAAAATTGAAACAAAAAATAAATTAAATGTCATTGCAAGATAAAATTCACCGCCACAACATTCAAAATATAAAACAACTCAAAATTTAATCATAAACAGAACAACAAAACTACAATTACAACTAAATTAAAACGTCTCGTTGAATGATCGGGAATACCTCGGATGATGTAACCCACGTGTTGCTAACGGGATTTCCCACGGTCTAAATGAAAGTGTGGAACTCATTCAGTTGAGTTTAGCAAATTCATCTGGACTAAGTGAATTCAATGAAAATAACGGTATCGGGATGACGGAACCGTGAGATCTTAATCGGTTCTGTTTAAATAACTTTAAGATTTGTTTTAATTAAAATATTAAAAACACTTGGATTTTAAGATTTTCTCTAAACCAAAACACTTTTCTTATCTCCTGATTTATGACTTCTAAAACTAAACGTCTGCAACAACAAGGAGCTCGGAGCATGGTGGGCAGCACAGACATCGTCATCAGTAAATCTCAGATCTACTTCAAGAAACTTTCTTAGAATTAAATAACCAAGCCATAGGACTTCGAGGTAGTTTGCCTAGTGCAACATAAATCCTCAAATTTTCGTTAGGCATTTGCATAATCATGTTATGCAAATTAAGCCCTAACCGGTATTAGGACTCCGAGGTAGTCGTTTGGTACGACATTAACCCTCACATCTTTGAGGCTATTTGTATAATCATATCATACAAATATAAGTCCTAATTAATTAAAACAGGGAAGATGGAATATTAATTGAACTCCCAAATTGAAGCTAAACAATAGGATAGTTTGGGAAGTTGCCAAGATTGTTCTTGGATCCTCAGCTTCTCCTACTTCTCTTCCTTTGAACTCCTAAAAATAACTGTTCCAAATTTGATCCATTCCCAATTAAAATTTCCAAAATTCAATCCTTTGAAAACCTTAAACTTTGAAATTCTTGAGAGCAAAACCACTGATCATTATTGAGAGTTTTCTTAAATGATTCCCGTCATTTAAGATGTAATTAACTATAGGGGCTTGCCCTTATAGGGAACTTTAAGAACCTGGGTAATATAAACCTCGCTTAATTCATTTATATTAAGCGTGGGAACTTGTCGGCTTATAAAATTGGTTCGCGGACCAAACGGATGTCACAAATCTTCTAGTTTATTTAATCGAGCCCCATCATCAAGCAGTGTGTCTATTCTTAGGGATAGATACACGGTTTGTGATGCAGTGCTCGTTTATATAAACTATTTGGGATGCGAGATCGGTTTGATTTCATATCTTAAAATTTTTCAAACTTAAAATTATTTCCAAAATAAAATACTACTTTCTAAATTATATATATTTCAATTAAATTTAAAATCTAAAATTCGCCGACAATTTCTGTAGGCGATCCCTTTTTTAAAATACAATACATAACCTAAAAATATGCCGACAAGATCACACCAGAGAGATCACCATAGCAGAAGATCAAGAAGGAAAATGCCTTAGATGAGATGAAGATCAATAGCGTGAAGGCTAGGATAGGGGCCACTCCCGTTAGATTGGTTATCTCAGATTTGGGGGAGAAATTCTTCAAACTGTTAACTCTGTATAATTTCATTCACGCTCCTCTGGGGTCTTATAATTACAGGAGTGTTGATTTCGGATACGTTCTTACTATATCTAGTGATGACATATGAAATCACAACCTTTCTAACCCCAATTTTGATTCCCAAAATGATCCTCAAATCATATCAGTTCCTGATGAAAACGTTGACAGAAATAAAAAAGATATCAAACAGTCCTCGAGTACAAAGGAATTCTGCTTGCAATCGATTTGGGCTTTTTGGATATGGAAACAGTACCAGAAGAGTCAGCTACACCGTCAGGAGAACCTTTGGGTCAAGAGGAGGAAGAAATAATAGAAGTACATCTAAGAAGTGGAAAATGCTACCTCCAAGAATAGCACCAGTGGAGAAAGGAAAAAAAATAATTTCTAAAAAAGAGATGCCTCCAGGAACGGAAGAAGTAAAAATTTGAAACGTGGTTGAAAATGCAAATAAAGTGGATTACAATGTACTAGCTCATCTCATGAAATTTCCACCCAAACTAAGCATTTATGACGCTCTGATCCTGTCAGAGAAGATGAGAGAAAATGTGGTTATGGCTCTATGATCCATGAAAAAAATACCTATTTTTATGCCTTGATTTTTATCAAAATTTTAAGGATATTATGCTTTAATGAAAGGTATTTTTGTGTTTTGGATGTAGGTGATGCAAAAATGTTCAAGAAGGAAAAAATGATGAAAAAGGAGAATAATGGAGCCAAAATGCAAAATTGTCAAAATAATTAGCTTGGCGCCTAGGCGCTAGAATCCGGCGCCTAAGCTCCAGTTCGATACAAAATTCTGTAAGAATTTTGGTGACTTTTGGATGGTTATTTTGACGGTGTTAGCGGTTATTGGACCATATAGAAGATTGCCAGTTATTCCTCGATTATAGGACATGTGATACATTGTATTTGGACACTTGGAAACGGTTAGGATCGCGAAGAGGTGCGATCCAAAGTGAAGAGGTGTGAAGAACTGGACGCAGAGTCCGGCGCTTAGGTGCCAGATTCCGGCGCCGAGGCGCCAAACACACCTTCTAAAAGATTCATTGAACATGGACACATTTTGAAGAGGTGCCTCAAGGCAACCCTTGAAGCCTATAAATAGGAGGCTACTCCTTCAGAGAAAAACACACACAAACCACCAATGCCCAACCAAGTCCCCTAGCCCCATAGTTCCATTTAGAGAGAGAAATTAGAGAAATATTTTAAATATTTTGAAGTCTATTTACTTTGGAGTCAGAAGGATTCAGACGTTCAGATGGAGAAACACTTGAGATAAGTGTTTGTATTTTGATTCAAAGTTTTATTTATAAGTTTTGTTGTTTAAATTCAATGTGTTATGAGTAGTTACTTTACTTTCTCCTTTCAATTATGAAAAGATAAATAAGATAATATAAAATTCGTTGGAGAATTAAAAACTATATATATATATATATATATATATATATATATATATATATATATATATATATATATATATATGTAACATTGTGATGATTATAATACCTGATCTTAATTTACTATTTAAATTGGCCTTTTAAATTGTTAAAATCTGTTGAAGAGTTTTGAGAACTAGAAGGAGATGAATTCTTAATTAGTAGATATCACATGAATCCTTGGGTAGTCGAAGGCCTTGCGCGGGTTATTCAAGGTGATGTGCAAATAAATAGGAAGATATTATTTAATGGGCGTAGAATTGATAAGTTTTTAGAATGACAGGCTAAATTCTTGTAATTTGGTTTATAGAGAAGGAAATGGTCACTAGTAGGGCCGACCATAGCCACCCTTGGACATCTAGTAGTGTGAGCCTATATTAACCCATTCTACTAACAATACATCCAGACCTGATCTATAGATTAGCCAATGTTCTTTATACTATCAAGCGAAGATAAAAAATAGGAATGCTTCTATTTGGCACAATACCATAAATTTATATTCTCCACGAATATTACATTATCTAAAAAGTCTTGGATTAATTGAAAGGAAGAAAGTTGTTTGCTTATTTTTATTTACATCAATCATTACTTTATTACTCCTTTATTTCTGCATCTAGTAAATTAAATATCAACTTTTTAACTTTAAAAGAAATACATAAAAATAAAATCAAAATATCTAAAAAAAATCTATAATCCTCCTCGTGGGATCGATACTGGGGTCTTTATTTAAAGCCCTATATTACTTGAAACGATACATATACTTGCGTAGTACCCCCAGTGTGTAAAATATTTTCCATAAAATTCTATTTATATACACTAGCCACTATTATTATTTGAGTCGAAGTATTAGGCTATAACATATTTTTGATAGCATAAATTACGCATTGTTTGGCGATTGCGAACCAAGTTTTTGGTGCATTGCTTGCGGATCGAGAGTCGAGTTTTGGCGCCGTTGCTGGGGAAGCAAAATTTATAGATTTTAAATATTTTATTTTATTTATTTATTTTATTGTCAAAAGTATAAAATACAAAAACATTTAAAAAAACAAAAATAAAAAAAAATAATTTTATTTCTTGCTATTTTACTTTTTATGTACTTTTTATGCGTAGTTCTGGATCTGAAGGATTATTACCTTTAGATTCTGAATTAGAAAGAACTGTTAGAAGAATTAAAAAAGGAAAAAAAAATCAAAAATATCAAGAGATGACTAATTTACATAATAATTTACAAAATCCAATTGAAATTAATGAACAAAATATTTATAAACCATTAAGGGATTATGCTAACCCTACAATTGATGAACTTCATGGTAGTATTCAAATACCTAATGTAGATGCTAATTCTTTTGAGCTTAAACCGTCTATTATTCAAATGGTTCAAAATAATCAATTTGGGGGAACACCAAATGAGGATCCAAATTTACACCTTACTAATTTTTAGAACTTTGTGCTACCTTTAAATATAACGATGTTTCGATGATCTTATTAGACTTAGACTCTTTCGTTTTTCTTTAAGAGATAAAGCAAAGATGTGGTTGAACTCATTAGCAACATGTTCTATTAAAACATGGGCTAAAATGACACAAAAATTCCTTGCTAAATATTTTCCTTCTTCTAAAACTGCTAAATTAAGAAATGATATTACTTCATTTAGTCAATTTGACGGGGAGAAAATTTATGAAACTTGAGAAAGATTTAAAGAACTATTAAGAAAATGTCCTCATTATGCTTTATCGGATTGGTTAATTATTCAAAAATTTTATAACGGACTTATTGGATCACTTAAATCAATTATTGATGCTGCTACTGGAGGTTCTTTAATGGCTAAATCATTTGAAGAAGCTTATACTTTAATTGAAGAAATGGCTAACAATAATTTTCAATGGCCTTCTAAAAGTATTAATCCTAAAAGAATGGCAAGTATTCATGATAACGAAGCCTTTTCTATCTTAGCTTCACAAATAGCTGTAATATTTAAGAAATTAGATAATTTTGCTATCATTATATCACATAACAACTCTGCTAATATTGAAGATTCTCAAACTATTGAAACTTTACAAGCTATTGCTAGTAAAAATAACCCTTATTCCAATTATTATAATCTTAGATGAAAAAATCACCCTAATTTTAACTGGAATAATTCACAACAACAATGGGGTAATAATCAATCACATCCAACTGGAAATTGGAACAATCAAGTAAATTTAAATTATAAACCACCTGGATTTAATAATCAATAGAAAAAGTTATCTATAGAAGAATTAATTTTACAACTAAGTAATCAATCAAAAAATCAAAACACTGCTATTCATAATATTGAGAATCAAATGGGATAAATCGCTAATTTAATTAATTACAGATCTCCAGGAACACTTCCTAATAATGTTGAAGTCAATCCAAAAGAAACTGGAAAAGAACATGAACATGTTAAAGCTGTGCAACTTAAAAGTGGAAAGGAATTAAAAGAAAGAATGCAGAATGAAATTGAAAATGAGATTGAGGTTGAAAAGATTAAAAAACCTTAAGAAACTCCTTCTCCTAGTCAAGATCAGACTGTTATTTCTATTAATGTGGAAGTTGAAAAACCACCACCACCTTTTCCTCAAAGACTAAAACAATAGAAGCTTGATCATCAATTTTCTAAGTTCTTTGAAATTTTTAAGAAACTTACCATTAACATACATTTCTTTGAAGCTTTGGAACAGATGCCAACTTATGCAAAATTTATGAAGGATATTTTAAGTAAGAAACGAAAATTTAAAGCTTTTGAAACTGTTGCATTAAGTGAAGAATGTAGTGCAATAATTCAAAAGAAATTACCTCAAAAACTTAAAGATCCTGGAAGTTTTACTATACCTTGTGCTATTGGAGAAATTTTTTTTGGAAAAGCTTTATGTGATTTAGGAGCAAGTATTAATCTCATGCCATTTTCTATTTTGTCGAAGGTTGAATTTAGGAGAGATTACTCCCACCACTGTAACCCTTCAGTTAGCTGATAGATCTATCACCTACCCTAAAGAAGTTATAGAGGATGTTCTTGTTAAAGTGGATAAATTTATTTTCCCTGTGGATTTCATTGTACTTGATATGGGAGAAGATAAAGAAATACCAATTATTTTAGGGAGACCTTCTCTAGCTACCGGACGAGCTATGATTGATGTGCAAAAGGAGAATTAACCATGAGAGTTAATGATCAAGAGATTAAATTCAATGTTCTTAAATCAATGAAGTACCTTGATAAAGAAAAATGCTATCGAATGGATATTATTGATTATATAATTGAAAAACATTATCAAGAAAATGTAAAGTCATTTCGAAGAAAAATTGAATTATTAACTGATGAAAATGAAGAACTAAAAGAAGAAGAATTATCTAAAGAAACTCATTATATTAAAGATAACTGGGAAATTTTGGACATAACACAAAATGATATACTTTTACCTTCAATTAAAAAAGCCCCTGAATTGGAATTAAAAATATTACCTGCACATTTAAAGTATGCTTTTCTGGGAAATTCATTAACTTTACCTGTTATTATTTCTTCTGAACTAAGTTTAGATCAAGAAGAAAAACTGATAGAAGTTTTAAAGAATTATAAGAAAGTTTTTGGTTGGACTATTGCTGATATAAAAGGAATAAGCCCTTCCATCTGTATGCATAGAATTTTTACGGAAGAAGATTTTAAAACTACTATTGAACCTCAAAGAAGATTAAATCCTATCATGAAAGAGGTTGTTAAAAAAGAAATTTTAAAATGGTTAGATGCTGGAATTATTTATCCTATTTTGGATAGTCAATGGGTAAGTCCTATTCATTGTGTTCCGAAGAAAGGAGGAGTAACTGTCATTGTCAATGATAAAAATGAACTAATTCCTACAAGACAAGTTACTGGATGGCGAATTTGCATTGATTATCAGAAATTAAATGACGCCACTAGAAAGGATCATTTTTCTTTACATTTCTTGGATCAAATGCTTGATAAATTAACTGGACACTCATATTTCTATTTTCTGGATGGATATTCTAGTTATCATCAATTACCTGTCGCTCCTGAGGACCAAGAGAAAACAACATTTACAAGTCCTTATGGAACATTTGCGTTTAGAAGAATGCCTTTTGGTTTATGTAATGCACGTGCAACTTTTCAAAGAGGTATGATGTCAATATTTTGTGATTTGATTGACAAAGGAATTGAAATATTTATGGATGATTTTTCAGTCTTTGGAACTTCTTTTGAATCTTGTTTGGAAAATATTTCCAAAGTTTTGAAAAGATGTGAAGAAACAAATTTAGTTCTGAACTGGAAAAAATGTCAATTTATGGTCACAGAAGGCATTGTACTTGGTCACAAAATTTCACAAAAAGGAATGGAAGTTGATCAAGCAAAAGTGAAAATTATTATTGAACTGCAACCACCTACTACTGTTACTGATGTGAGAAGTTTTATGGGTCATGCTGGATTTTATAGAAGATATATAAAGGATTTTTCTAAAATTGCTAAACCTCTTTGTCATTTATTGGAAAAAGAAGCTAAATTTGAATTTAATGAAGACTGTGTTAATGCTTTCAATATTTTAAAAGAAAAATTAATAACTTTACCTATAATTATTGTACCTAATTGGAATAAACCCTTTGAATTAATGTGTGATGCAAGTGATTTTGCAATTGGAGATGTATTGGGACAAAAATATGAGAAAATTTTCAAAGTTATATATTATGCTAGTAAAACTCTTTCTGAAACTCAAAGAATTTACACTACTACTGAGAAAGAGCTTTTAGCTATAATCTATGCCTTTGATAAATTTAGACCTTATCTTCTTGGTACTAAATGCATGGTTCATACTGATCATTCCGCTATTAAATATTTAATGAAAAAAAAAGATGCTAAGCCTAGACTGATAAGATGAGTTTTACTTCTACAAGAATTTGATTTTCAAATAGTAGATAGAAAAGGAACTGATAACCAAATTGCTGATCATTTATCTAGAATTAAGAATGATGTTATTACTGAGGAAAATATAAATGAGAAATTTCCTGATGAACATTTATATGTTATTCGAGGATGCCAAACACCTTGGTATGCGGATATAGTTAACTATTTAGTTATCAATATTCTACCTTATGGATTGAATAAAAAATATATTAAGAAATTTAAAAATGATGCTAAATCTTATATTTGGGAAGATCCTCATTTATTTAAATTAGGAAGAGATTCTGTAATTCGAAGATGTGTACCTTATGAAGAAACTTTTGCTATTATTCAAAAAATGTCATGATTCCGATTTTGGAGGACACTTTGGAGTAGATAAAACTGCATTTAAAATTTTAAATTCAGGATTTTATTGGCCTACCTTGTTCAAAGATGTGAGACTTTATGTGAAAACATGTGATCGATGTCAAAGGATGGGAAATATATCTAGAAAAGATGAAATGCCTTTAAACTTTATATTGGAAGATGAAATTTTTGATATATGAGGTTTAGACTCTATGGGACCATTTGTACCATCATCTAGAAAGATTTATATTTTATTAGCAGTTGATTATGTTTCAAAGTGGATTAAAGCTGTAGCTTTACCTAACTGTGATTCCAAAAGTGTTTCAAAATTTTTAAAGAAAATGATTTTTTCAAGATTTGGAATGCCTAAGGTAATTATCACAGATGGTGGAAGTCTGTTTAGAAATATAAGAATTCAATTATTACTGGAAAAATTTGGAATCAATCACAGAATTGCAACTGCGTATCACCCCTAAACAAGTGGAATGGCTGAAGTATCAAACAGAGAAATTAAAAGAATTTTAGAGAAGACTGTTATTCCTAAAAGAACTGATTAGGTTGGTAGACTTGATTCTGCATTATGGGCTTATAGAATAGCTTATAAGACACCAATCAGAATGTCACCTTACCGGTTAATTTATGGTAAACATTGTCACTTACCTGTTGAACTTGAACATAAAGCTTATTGAGCGATAAAGGAGTTTAATTTTGATTTGAATACTGCAGGAGAAAAATGATTATTACAATTAAATGAGATTGATGAAATAAGAAATGAATCATATGAAAATGCAAAGATTTATAAAGAGAAAATGAAGATGTTACATGATAAAAAGATTTCAGGAAAAATATTCGAGCATGAACAGGAAGTATTATTATTTAATACTCGTTTAAGACTTTTTCCTGGAAAATTAAGATCTAAATGGATGGGACCTTATATAATTGAGAAAGTATACCATTATGGAGCTGTGGATATTAAAGTCCCCAAAACAGGAAAAATATTTAAAAATAACGGATTAAGACTGAAGCCTTATTTGGGAGACATTAAAATGATTTATAAAGAGGCGTACGAGTTAAGTCAACCTGATTAAAGACTTATTTAGGTCGGGCTGATGACATTAAACTAGCGCTTTGTGGGAGGCAACCCATAATTATTTTTGTGTGTTTTTACATTTTCAATGTAAGGTTATGCCTCGGTCTTGACTAATTTTATATAACTTTAGAAAATTGGACGCTAACAAGTCTTCATTGACTTAAGCTAAAAATTATCTTAAAGTATATAAAGTTTGGACTTTGAATCACTCCATTTCATATGTGAGTAAAAAGGAGATCAAATTAACCTTCATTATGATTGTTTATAATTTGTGTTACTAAGTCTATATTGATCTTACCATTCTAATTTACCTATTTTGGAGAACGAAACTTTGAAAATTGATGTTAGGCGAAACGGAGTCGAACATGGTTCCGGCGCCTAGGTGCCAGAATTCAGCGCCTAAGCACCAGAATAAACTGCGTATCGACGAGTCCGGCACCTAGGCGCCAGATTGGGCGCCTAAGCGCCACTGTTACTGGATCGTGTAAAAACCGAAAATTTTCAGTTTTTCACACGATTTTCTCCTTTAAATTACCCCATCTTCGTCCCCAATCCCTAAGCAACTAAAATTATGACCTAGACACTTCATTCTTGAGAGATTAGAGAGTATTTTTTGAAGAAATGGAGAGAAGAAATCTTGGAGAAGAGGCTAGAGACAAAGGTTCAAGGGATCCTCAACCCTACTTCAATGGTTTTATCGCTGTAAGTTTGGAGAAAATTTCAAGTCATCTAGATAAATTTGAAGCAGAATTAAAATCTAGCGGCCTATCAAGATGCTCAAATGGAGATGTATGCGAAGAACAAATGGATCGATGAAAAAATGGCTACGGATTTTCCAAGGGCGTTAGTATTCTTCCCAAGTAGGCCTAGTAATTTTCCTTGTGAAGAGAATGGAAATTTCTAATTTGAAGATTAGATAGTTATTGTGGTGTGATCGAGACTTTTACTAGTGTGTCGTTGTATCGATTTGGTAAATCGATTGTATTGTTTGTGTGTTTGTTTTATTGTTCAATGTGTGTTGTATTTTCTTTGAAATTGTGTAGTTTGATTGTTTATTAGGACTAGAATCATATTACTATACTTATATGTATTGTATTGAGCCAAAATTGAAGATTATGAATGGAATTAGAAGAGTTTGATTTAAACCTTTTGTTTAATTGGTGGATTTAATTTTTAATTTTTAAAATTTTTGGGAAATATTTTGGATGTTGGAAACTGAAGCACTACTCTAATATGAGTAATTGGAAGTTGAATTTATGAGTTTTGGTGGAAAATAAAATTTTTTAAAGTGATTTTTGTGAAAGGCGAGTCTGGTGCCTAGGCGCCAGAATTTGGCGCCTAGGCACCAGAATTCGGCGCCTAGGCGCCGGTTCAGCCTGCTTACCGAAAATTAGCATTTAAATCCCATTAGCCATGGTTGAAATCTAAGCTTCATCCCCTTCCTCTTTTTCCCAAAAATACACCCCCTAGATCTATCTTGAGGTCAATACATCAAGTATTTGAGCCCGAAATCACTTGATTTCTTCATCTCGAGGTTAGATCTACCTTCTAATCCATTTATTTTTGATTCTTACCATAGTTTTTCCTATTTTTTGCTAAAAACCAAAATTTTTAGAAAAATTTTGATTTTTAGAGTTTGTCCATGGATTTTTAAACTTATTTTAAGTTTCTCAAGCTTAAAAAGAGTTTAAATGTTTGATTCTAAAATTTATTTGTGTTTTCTTTCACGTTTAGATGACACCAAAATCTAAGCGAGGAAAGGCACGAGAAAATTTCAACCGCAGCAAGTTTTCGACTGCGGCAGCGCATTTTCGTTATCACGAATTTGCGACGTTAACAAAGTTTATCTCAGAGCGCAGTTTTTACAATCCTGGTGAAATGATCGAGAACACGATCGTTGCACACAACTGGCAACGCTTTTGTTATTTCACTGCTGTTGTCGTTATTCCTATTGTACGCTAGTTTTATGCCAATTTTTTGGTTGCGGAAGACTACGAAGTCTTCGTTAGAGGTGTCAAAGTAGGATTTACTCTGGAACGGATCAATATTTTCTATGACCTGCCACCTACCATCGAGTGCTATTATTCTGGTTTATCTCCATCTGAGGGAGATCTTGAGATGATTATTGCATATCTGACTGATGGCACTGGAGCTTGGAAGATCCAGAACGATAAATGGGTAAACTTCAAATCTTCTAAGCTAAATGGTATTTCAAAGGCATGTTATTATTTTATTTCTGCTAGACTTCTACCTTCCAACCACCTGAGTGAAGTTACCAGAGATCGAGCTATCCTGAACTACTGCATTCAGGAGAGGAAGCCGATAGATGTTGGCAGTATTACTTATGATTTAGTGGAATTGATTGCTAGATCCAACACTTCTGTGGGATTAGGATTCCCATCCTTGATTAATTGTTTATGCATGAGTAATGGAGTTTCTGCTGATATATCAGAGGAGAAGTTGAAGACTACAAAGCCAATTGGGTAGGAGAGTGTTAGCATTTATGATCGTCTTCGAGGGAAGAGATCTACTGGTCCTTCTACTTTTGTACCTACTCGGGTAGAGCTTCTACTTCTAGACCTTCTACTTCTACCGCCGAGCCACCATCTAGTTTCTGGGAATCGATGCATGATCAATTTCTGGAGCCGCAGAATGAGTTATTTCTAACTCACTGCAGAGTAAATACTATAGACAAGAAGATTGATCATTTATCTGAGTTTACCCAAAGGAAAAGTGAGTATGATGCTGAATATTCAGAGTCTTTAGTGAGATTCTTGAAGGGTGAGCATGATGTTAAGTTTCCTATCTGTCCTAGATTTTCACTGTATGTTGATCCAAAGGATTTGGAGTTTTCTTTTGGTGATGATGATGATGAGGCTACAGATAGTGATTAGTAGCTTGATTTACCTCTAAGATGTGCTGATTCTGTTGTTAGTTTATTTCTTGTTTGCTAGTGTTGTTTGTTGTTTGTTAGTATAGATTTGTTTATGAAACTTTGTGTGGATTGTTTAATGTTGAGACTATTTTAAATATTTAGTGTATTGTGTTGAAGACTGAAATTTGGATGTATTAATGTTTATTTTTGTTTCAGCCTACTGTTTAGTATTCTTAAATAGTTAGTAATGTTGTTCTCTCTGTTACTATTAGTAGTATTGTCAATTAATTCAGCTACTGATAAAAAAAATGATAAGCCTCCTTACTTTTATATATGCTTCGTTATTTCAATAATATTCATAAAAAACATGTGTAGAAGTAAATTTTTCTTTTTAGACTGTTTTTACATACTTATAAAAATTCCTTTTTAAATTATACCTTTCTTTCTCTCATACTTTAAATTTTTTCATGATATACCAAAACTTAAGTTTGGGGGAAGGGAAAATACGTGCAAATTTAAATTTTATTTGTCCTTAATGAACTAATATTTTCTAAAAAAACTATTAACATAACATAAAGAATGAAGAATCTATTTAAGATCATTTAAAATTTTGAAATTATAAATAATTTAGCAGACTTAACCAAAATTTTAATAACTTTGATTGATTTTAAGAATAGAATTATTCAACTTAAAGAAGAGTAAGATAAGAAATTTTTCTATTCATAGTAGAAATAATTGAATTTTAGAATTATTAAGAAATAAAAAATTATAACTTGAAAAAGAAAAGATTGAAATTCTTTTTGAAATATATTCATGTTGTAGTAATTAAGTGAAAATGTATAAGTTTGAAAATATAAGTTAAGGATAGCGAAGTTCGAAACCATTAACAGGCTATCCAGTTATAGTAATCCTCTCTATAAGAAAAAAAAAGAGAGAGGAGAAGCTTGAGGAGATGCCTAATAAAAAATTGGCTTCATTTGAATTAGCTTATAAGAAAAAAACTGATTACATATTTTACTTAATTATTATGCATGTATCTTTATTAGAAAAGGTTTTCATGAAGATCTTTTTCTTGTAAATAATTTATGTGATCTTAATATAATAAACTACAATTATTTTCGAAGTGAATGCAAAATTTTTGAAATCTTTTGATTTGGTAGTTAAATATTCTTTAAATTCTTAAAATTAAACTTAGTTAAATTTGGTTAATGATTTACTAAAGCCTTTATAAAATAAAAAATTATAAGAAACCTTAAATATTTACCTTTTATTCCAATTGTTATACATTTTATATAGTAAAAGGGTTACTTGAGGACAAGTAACGTTTAAGTTTGGGGGATTTTGATCCATAAAAAATACCTATTTTTATGCCTTAATTTTTATCAAAATTTTAAGGATATTATGCTTTAATGAAAGGTATTTTTGTGTTTTGGATGTAGGTGATGTAAAAATGTTCAAGAAGGAAAAAAGGATGAAAAAGGAGTAAAAAGGAGCAAAAATGGAGCCAAAATACAAAATTGTCAAAATAATTGGCCTGGCGCCTAGGCGCCAGAATCCGGCGCCTAAGCGCCAGTTTGATACAGAATTCTGTAAGATTTTTGACGACTTTTGGACGTTTATTTTGACGGTGTTAGCGGTTATTGGACCATCTAGAAGATTGGCAGTTATTCCCAGATTATAGGACATGTGATACATTGTATTTTGACGCTTGGAAACGATTATGATCGCGAAGAGATGCAATCCAATGTGAAGAGGTGCGAAGAATTTGACGCAGAGTCTGGCACCTAGGCGCCAGATTCCGGCGCCTAGGCGCCAGACACACCTTCTAGAAGATTCATTGAACATGGACACATTTTGAAGAGGTGCCTCAAGGCAACCCTTGAAGCCTATAACTAGGAGGCTACTTCTGCAGAGAAAAACACCCACAAACCACCAACGCCCAACCTAGTTCCCTAGCCCCATAGTTCCATTTAGATAGAGAAATTAGAGAAATATTTTAAGGGACATATTTATAGTTTCTTTTATTAATTAGTAAGTTTATTTTAGAGTTTGTATTAAGAGTATTTGAAGAGTCGGTGCTTTTGAAATCTATTTACTTTGGAGTCAGAAGGATTCAGAGGTTCAGTTGGAGAAACACTTGAGATAAGTATTTGTATTTTGATTCAAAGTTTTATTTATATGTTTTATTGTTTAAATTCAATGTGTTCTGAGTAGTTACTTTACTTTCTCCTTTCAATTATGAAAAGATAAATAAGATAATAAAAAATTCTTTGGAGAATTAAAAACTATATATATATTTTAAACATTGTGATGATATTAATACCGGATCTTAATTTACTATTTAAATTGGCCATTTAAATTGTTAAAATCTGTTGAAGAGTTTTGAGACCTAGAAGGAGATGAATTCTTAACTAGTAGATATCACTTGAATCCTTGGGTGGTCGAAGGCCTTGCGCGAGTTATTCAAGGTGAAGTGCAAATAAATAGGAAGCTTTTTTTAATGGGCGTAGAATTGATAAGTTTTTAGAGTGACATGCTAAATTCTTGTAATTTGGTTTATAGAGAAGGAAATGGTCACTAGTAGGGCCGACCATAGCCACCCTTGGACATCTAGTAGTGTGAGCCGAGATTAACCCATTCTACTAATAATACATCCAGACCTGATCTTTAGATTAGCCAATGCTCTTTATACTATGGAGTGAATGTAAAGAATATGAATGCTTCTATTTAACACAATACCATAAATTTATATTCTCCACGAATATTACATTATCTAAGAAGTCTTGGATTAATTGAAAGGAAGAAAGTTGTTTGTTTATTTTTATTTACATTAATCATTACTTTATTACTGCTTTATTTCTGCATCTAGTAAATTAAATATCAACTTTTTAACTTTAAAAGAAATACATAAAAATAAAATCAAAATATTTAAAAAAAAATCTATAATCCTCCTCGTAGGATCTATACTGGGGTCTTTAATAAAAGCCTTATATTACTTGAAACGATACGTATACTTGCGTAGTACCCCTCGTGTGTAAAATATTTTCCATAAAGTTATATTTACATACACTAGCCACTATTATTATTTAAGTCAAAGTATTGGCTATAACATATTTTTGATAGCATAAATTACTGCATTGTTTGGCGACTGCAAACCAAGTTTTTGGTGCATTGCTGCAGATTGAGGGTCACTCTACTTGATCTAGAAATTTTCTTAGCTCAATTGGCTAGCTCATCCTCAAATGGAGTTTGTAATTTAAAGGGAAAATCTAGTATAACCTTCACTGAAAAAGATTTACTACTCAGTACTACATATCATAACTTACCACTCTATTTTTTGTCAATGTAGGCAGGTTCGTGCTTTCTAGAATGTTAGTAGATCCTATAACATCACTTAACATAATGAGTATACAAGTTAGGTTACTTGGACATCGACACACGAGAACTCTCCATGGATAAGATGATGCTAAGAGGATTCAATAAGAAAGGAGAAAGATCCCTCAGATTTATAACACTGCAAATAAAAGTTGGAGATCTAATAACAACAACAAAATTCCATGTCATCAATGCATATACATCGTTCAACACCTTGCTTGGTCTACTGTGGCTTCATGAGTAAAATATGGTCCCATCATCGCTTCACCAAAGTATCAAGTACTACAAAGATGGACAAGAACATTGCATTAAGGGAGACTCATAACTGTTCTAAATACACAAACTGGGCATTCACGAAGATGTCCCCTACTACACTTCCCCAAAGAAGATAGTAATTTCAAGAGAAGTTTTGATAAATAAAGTTGAAAATTTAAAAAGAATATTAGGACAGGACCATTCAACATCACTTCAACGGTCTCCCACTACTCCTTCGCAACGAGTTAGTGGAGGTTATCTTATCCCACACATCCGAGATCGAGGTCGGGGACGCGGGTGAGGGACAACTCACCGGATGGTTGAACGGATGAAGCCAACAATTAGCATCGATGTAGAAGGAAGCTTCGAGGAGGATGAATTCAGAAAAAAAAATGATGATAAGTCAGAAGAAGCCTCAGTTTGAAATCTTTATGGAGGACACGAAAAAAAGAATTAATATGAATAAATGTACGATCAGATTCATCATTATGTGCAAGCCATGACCCTAACTCTGATCAATCCTCAAAAGATCAAGAGTATGGAGGTAAAGGAAGTCCATAATTGTGGTTTTAAATTGATCAAGTTTTATCCGGCTTCTCCTTCTACTTCTTAACTTTGTGTAATTCTCAAAGAAAACAATTTTAATGAATTAATTGAATTACCAATTGGTTACTTTTCTCCCTGTGTACAAAAATTAATTCAATAAGGATATGTGCCAAAGCAAATGCCAAAAGATAATTTAAAATTATTTGAAAAATTATTGAATGTAAAAGGACAGAATCTCAATTAAAAAGAAGGTCTCGGGTTTGGTACGATAGGATTAGTCTATGACTTAGAATTTTGCATGGTTGTTAGTAGCCAATCAGGTGAAGATTGCCTGGACATTCAAGATGAATTTAAAGATGCTACGATAGATGATGCTCCGTAAGAAATTGAAGAAATCGAAGAAGAAGAAGAATCTACAGATTTGATCAAGTTATTGTAAGAATTTAGAGATTGCTTTGCTTGGAGTTATGATGAAATGCTTGGATTATCCCCAGAGGTCACAGTTCATCAACTCAAACTAGATCAAAATATAACACCAGTAAAGTAAGCTCACAGAAGAATGCACATCGATATAGAATAGCAACCACAATAGAGATAAAGAAATTGATAGATGCTAACTTTGTGTGGGAAGGATAATACCGCACGTGGTTAGCTGACATCATGCCAGTAAAGAAGAAGAATGGAGAAATTCAAGTGTGTGTCAACTTCAGAGATTTAAATAAAGCATGTCTAAAGGTTGAATTCCCGTTACCAATTCCGGAATTAAAGGTGGACATCCTTCATCACACTAGATCTCCTCCTTCATGGATGGATCGTCAAGTTTCAACCAAATTAAGATGGCTCTAGAAGATGCGACGCTTACAGCCTTCAGAACTCTAATTGAGATCTACTGCTACACCGTGCTGCCATTTGGGTTGAAGAATGCCAAAGCTACCTACCAGCGAGCAATGAAAAAGATCTTGAATGATCTCATTCACAACTAAGTTGAATGCTACATGGATGATTTCATCATCAAGATCAAAGTGAAGGATAATCATTTCTATGATTTTGGGATTGTATTTGAACGATTACGACAATATAATCTCAAAATGAATCCCTTAAAGTGTGCATTTGACGTTACCTATGGGAAATTTCTAAGATTCATTGTCCATCATTGAGGCATTGAAATAGACCCATAAAAGGTTAAAGCTATCTTAGAAATGCCTCCCCATAAAGCCTTGAAACAATTATGTTCCTTTTATGGTAAATTGGAATACCTAAGACGTTTTATATCTAATATGTCATGAAGGTGTTTAAATTTTTTGAATTTACTTTGAAAGGATGTCAAATTCATTTGGGGAGTCTCGTGCCAACGGGTTTTCAAAGATATTAAGCGATATCTAACAACAACTCCTATTTTGGCAGCCCCTATCTCGGGCAGACTATTGATACTTTATATTGCAGCCTTAGACGGATCCCTCGAAGTTTTACTCGCTCAAGTCAATGATGAGGGTAAGGAAAATGCACTCTACTACTTGGATTGACATCTAATACCGGCAGAGATAAAGTATCCTCGTATCGAGAAACATTGTCTAACTTTGGTTTTTGCCGCTTAGAAACTTAGGCATTACATGTTGTCTCTTAAGGTCAAACTGATTTCAAAAGTTAATCCATTGCAATATTTGATGACCTAACCAACACTTTCCGGACGTTTAGCGAGGTGGTAAATGATTTTAAAGCAATTTAATTTAACTTTTGTGCCCCTTCGTGCTATCAAATGTTAGATTCTCACAGACTTTCTCGCAGGACACCCACTGCCAGCTGGGTCCCCTCTCAACGATGAACTACTAGATGAACAAATACTGCAACTGGAACATCTCAGTGTCAGAAGTTGGGAAATGTACTTCGTTGGAGCTTCGTCGGCTCGAAGAGACAAATGTCAATAAATAATTATACCTGGAAAAACAGTAATAAGTTTGATCTTTGTGACACAAGATCAGGCAATGCTAAGATTCTCCTATCACTTGATAGAACTGTGAACAATCAATGAGGCAGAATATGAAGCATTAATAATGAGATTAGAATAGTAATACTAATGGAAATAATAGACATTGCCATCTACGGTGACTCACAACTCGTCATTCAACAAGTGGCATGACAATATAAGATTCTGAAGCTGAGGTTAGAAGAATATCACAAATATACAATGAAATTACTGGAGCAAATTCCAAGTGTAACGTTCTATTAGATTCCCTGAATGGATAATACCTATGTAGATGCTTTAGCAAAATTGGCTAAGGAATTTGCATGTCTGCAAGAAGACTCCAAAGACATTACAATACAAGGATGTCAAGTGCTATCTCAAATCGACCTCGACACTCTACACAATTGGGTAAAGAAGGAATATAGCTATAGTGGAAAATGATGTTGAAGATTGGTGCCAACCATTCGTAGAATACTTGCAAATAGGAAAACTGCCAGAGGACAAATCAGTAGTGCATCAAATTCAGAAGAGGGCGCTATCGTACACCTTGGTCAACAACGTCTTCTATAGAGGATCATTCTATCAGATGTGTTCGAGATGTCTGAGCAAAGCAGAAGTGCAAAAAGTTGTCAAAGAGGTACATGTCAGATTGTGTGGAGCACAATAGTTAGGGCCAAAAATGAAAATGAAGCTCGAACGACTTAAATAGTATTAGCCGACAATGATGAAGAAACATAGCTAAGAAATGTCATCAATGCCAAGTGAATGGAGTGGTCTACCTCCGAATGTTTTACACTCCACGATCACATCACAACCTTTCGAGTGTTGGGACACGAACATAGTGGGACCTTTAAACCCTCCATCTTCAAAAGGATGCAGGTTTATACTTGGAGCTACGAACTATTTCTTCAAATGGGTAGAGGCAGTGACGTTACGAGAAGTAACAACACAACAGGTCATACAGTTTTTTAAAAATCAGATCGTGTACCGCTTCGGTGTAACACACAAAATTATTTCAGATAATGGGTTCGCCTTCAAGAGCACCAAAATCAATAGCTTTGTACGACGACAAGGGATCGATTGGAGGTACTCTACCATATACTACCCCAAAGCAAATGGTTTAGTGGAAGCCATAAACAAGACATTTGTGCAGATTTTGAAAGAAATGCTCGTTAATAACAAAAGAGGATGACACGAGAAGTTACTAGTAGTGTTATGGGCATACAAGATGACAGTCAGAACACCGACACAGTCTACAGCTTACTCACTAGTCTACAGGTCTGAGGCAATGCTTCTGTTAGAGGTTCAACTATCATCACTCAGAGTCGCCGTCGCCAATCAAATAACAAGAAAAGAGAATGCCAAGCTCTGAATTGCAGAATTGCAGAGTTCTAAGGGAGAAGATTGCAAGCATAGCAGAACTTGGAACTCTATCAAGCAAATATGATTCAAGCCCAAGACAAATTGGTCCACTCGAGGACGTTCAAAGTTGGTGACCTTATTCTCGTTTATAGAAGGCCTATTATTGCACACTACAAGATAGGTGGAAATTTTGAACCAACCTGGGAGGACCATTCGTGGTGGAGAAAGTTTACTCCGGTGAAGCGAAGATATCTAATGAAGTACTACACAACGTGATAAATCTGAAAAAGGACGTATGTTCTAATATAACAGTGTGGCCAGTGCCTGTGACAGGATCTTAAATTAAAGAAATTTTGTAATCAAAATCAAGTGGAATAAAATAAATTTTCATGAAATAAATTATTATCACAATTAAAGGTTTTTTAATTCCAAATATTGTAAAGTTATTTTAAATAAGAAAAAGACATCTAATAAAGTTAAAATCTGTTAAATTATAATAAATTTGTCATTATTATTGTTCGTTCAAAGCAACAACCCACTGCATTTCCTCTATTTTGTGTAGGAAAATGTTGGGCTGGAAGTTGATCTTTGCATTCAAAGACGGCTTAAACCTAGCTCTTAGAGAAGAGAAGGCACACGAAGGAGGTGTAATTAATTTTGACTTGGATTATTCCGAAGTCAATGTCGACTACGAAGGCCTCTTAATGGACTTGGTCAGTCACGAGGAAGTTGCAGGCCTGCAGTCCGTGGTCTGAATCAGTCACAAGGAGGTTGGGGAAACATCAAGATAATGAGCCACTACAGGAAGGGCTCCAGATGCGCCTTTTGGAACATACACAGAGAAGAAATACCAACCATCGCAAGCACTATCAGTTAGACATGATAGAAATAAGATAAGGTAGAGAAATAGCTGCATAGCTTCCTTCAATTTCGGAGGAGTTATATGATTTAGAAATGAAAGAGACAGACGCCAACCCACCAATTACAGAGATAGAGCTAGAGATTACTGAGGAGTCTGTGCCGACGTGGGATCCGATCGAGGAGATCTTTACTGGGTGTCAACTTATAGCTTGAGATTACCCAAGTAGTAGTCAGCCACGGGATCATTCTCAGAATGTCCAGACTATAATGTCCTACATCTAGAGGAGTAAGGGACGTTTGAGGCATATGCAGCTGCCTTGATGATACTAAGGAGCATAGAGAACTCAGATGTAGAGCCATACGTACTAGAATTTGTTTAGGAATGATAGGAAAAAGGAGTTTAATATTACACAATGGAAAATATATGTCATGTCAAGAAGAATGAATTTAATCACTACAAAAAAATTCAAGGAATGAATTTAATCACTGAAATTAAATCCTATTATGAAAGAAGTTGTTAAGAAAGAAATTTTAAGGTGGTTAGATGCTGGAATTATCTGCCCTATTTCAGATAGTGCATGTGTTAGTCGTATTCACTATGTTCTTAGGAAAGGAGGCGTAATTGTAACTGTTAATGAAAAGAATGAATTTATATCAACAAGTCAAGTTACAGGATGACAAATATGCATTGATTATAGAAAATTAAATCTTGCTACTAGGAAAGATCATTTTCCACTTCCCTTTTTTGCTGAAATGTTGGATATACTAGCTATACACAAATACTTTTGTTTTCTGGATGGATATACAGGTTATCACCAAATACAAATTACTCCTAAGGATCAAGAGAAAACAACATTTACCAGTCCTTATAGTAGTTTAGTTTTTGGAAGAATTCCCTTTGGTTTATGTAATGCCCTTGCTACATTTTAAAGATGTATGATGGCAATTTTCCGTGATTTAATTGAAAAAGAGCTTGAATTATTTGTGGATGATTTTTCAGGGTTTGGAATTTCATTTGAATCATGTTTAGAATATTTATCTAAAGTTCATAAACACAGTGAAGAAACTAACTTAGTCCTTAATTGGGAAAAATGCTAATTTGTGGTAGTAGGTGGAATTATTTTAGGACATCATATTTCAGGAAATTATATGGAAGTAGACCGTGCAAAAATTCAAGTAATCGCTAATTTACCTTACCCAACAAATGTAAGGGAGATTAGGAGCTTTTTTAGACACGCTGGATTCTACAGACGTTATATTAAAGACTTTTAAAAAAATGCTAAGCCTCTAGGCCATTTATTTGAAAAAGGTGTAATTTTTAATTTTGATAAGGAATGCCTAAAAGCTTTTGAGTTGTTAACAGAAAAATTAATCACTGCACTAGTTATTGTTTCACCAGATTGGGAAAAACCTTGTGAATTAATGTGTGATGCAAGTGATTATGCTATTGGAGTTGTTTTAGGACGAAAACATGATAAAATTTTCAAAGTGATCTACTATGATAGTAGAACTTTTAATGAAATTAAAAGTAATTATACCACGACTGAAAAAGAGTTATTAGCTATAATATTTGCTTTTGATAAATTCAGATCATATATAATTGGAACTAAATGTGTGGTGCATGTCGGCATATTTTTAGGTTGAGTGTTGTATTGGTCGCCTACAGAAATTGTCGGCGAATTTTAAATTTTAAATTTAATTTAAATATGTATATAATTTGGAAAGTAGCATTTAATTTTGAAAACAATTTTAAGTTTGAAAATTTTAAGATATGAAATCAAACCAATCTCACATCCCGAATAGTTTATATAAACGAGCACCGCACCACAAACCGTGTATCTATCACGAAGAATAGACACACTGCCTGATGATGGGGCTCGATTAAATAAACTAGGAGATTTGTGACATTCGTTTGGTCTGCGAACCAATTTTATAAGCCGACAAGTTCCCCTGCTTAATATAAATGAATTATGCAGGGTTTATATTACCTGGGTTCTTAAAGTTCCCTATAAGGGCAAGCCCCTATAGTTAATTACATCTTAAATGACGGGAATCATTTAAGAAAACTCTCGATAATGATCAGTGGTTTTGCTCTCAAGAATTTCAAAGTTTAAGGTTTTCAAAGGATTAAGTTTTGGAATTTTCAATAGGGAATGGATCAAATTTGGAACAGTTATTTTCAGGAGTCCAAAGGAAGAGAAGTATGAGAAGCTGAGGATCCAAGAAGAATCTTGGCAACTTCTCAAACTATCCTATTGTTTGGTTTCAATTTGGGAGTTTCTTTAATGTTGTGATCCTGCCAATTTTAATTAATTAGAACTTATATTCATATGACATGATCATACAAACAGCCTCGAAGATGTGAGGGTTTATGTCGTACCGAACGACTACCTCAGAGTCCTAAGAATGGTTAGGGCTTAATTTGCATAGAATGATTATGCAAATGCCTAATGAAAGGGTTGAGGATTTATGTTGCACTAAGCAAACTATCTCGAAATCCTATGGCTTGGTTCTTTAAAACTAGGAAAAAATTGCTGAAGTAGACTCAGGTTTTGCTGATGATGATGGTCATGCTGCCCACTATGCTCCAAGCTCCTTGTTGTTGCAGAGGTTTAGTTTTAGAAGTCATAAATCGGGGGATGAGAGAAGTTTTTTGGTTTAGAGAAAATCTTAAAATCCAAGTGTTTTTAATATTTTAATTAAAACAAATAATAAAGTTGTTTAAACAGAACCGATTAAGATCCCACGGTTCCGTCATCTTGGCACCGTTATTTTCATCGAATTCACTTAGTCCAGATGAATTTGCTAAACTCAACTGAATGAGTTCCACACTTTCATTTAGACACGTGGGAAATCCCGTTAGCAACACGTGTGTTACATCATCCGAGGTATTCCCGATCATTCAACGAGACGTTTTAATTTAGTTGCAATTGTAGTTTTGTTGTTCTGTTTGTGATTAAATTTTGAGTTGTTTTATATTTTGAAAAGTTGTGGTGGTGATTTTTATCTTGTAATGACTTTTAATTTAGTTTTGGTTTCAGTTCAGGGACTATCCTAAAGGTTTTAGTTTTCATGCAACAGTTTTATTTAACATGCAAGAAAAGTAAAGTGCATTGCAATAAAATAAAAGCATACCCGGAGGGTCTTCCCGTCATCCCAAGCTGCACTTAAAACACATGTTAAGGCATTTAAATATTTCAACAAGTACCTAGGTAAAGCTAAGGGAAAGGTTTTGGTTGTCTACCAAAGTCCTAATCCTATAGCTAATCATCTCCTATGACGTCTAGGTTCTTGTGTTTTGGTTTAAGGATGACTTTCTTCACCCAAGAACAATTAAATTCGGTTGTTCTTATAAACATCCTATCATATTGAGGAAGTGCTTAAGACGAGTCTTAAACATCTTTTCAATACCTTTAGGATTGTTTTAAGTCCGAGGAGTTTAATTATACAAGTGAATTAATCATCCAGGAGTTTAAGTTTTGTTCTCTTGCTCGATGAACTAGGACATTTGAATATCCTATAAGTGAAGTAACACTTCACTTGATACCTCATTTAAGAGTTATAATAATAAGAGCTTTAAAAGGGCAAATCAATTTATTAAGTATTTTAATGATTTAAACTTAATGATTTAATTTTAATTTTGACTTAATTATAAAAAGTTAGTTTAAGTTTGGAATTGTGTTCAAGTTATTTTAGATTTAATTCTTAATGATTTCATATAGGTTTGTTGTTAAATGATTTTAATTTAATTTAATTCAATTTTAATTCAATTTAATTTAATTTTAATTTAATTTGATTTTAATTTAATTTAATTTAATTTAACTTGATTTGATTTAATTTTAGTTTAATTTAATTTAATTTAATTTAATTTAATTTTAATTTAATTTAATTTAATTTCAATTTAATTTTAATTTAATTTAGTTTTAATTTAATTTTAATTTTAATTTAATTTAATTTGATTTAATTTTAATTTTAATTTGATTTAATTTTAGTTTAATTTTAATTTGGATTATTATTTTAATTTTTTTAATTAAGAATTAAGTATTACTGAAGTGATTTATTTAGGGATTTTTAAATTAAAGAATAAATATCCTCTTAATAATATCCCTACTTTCATAATTCCAATTTATATTATTCTTCCAAAATTTCAATTAATTAATTAATCAAAGTTTTATTTTAATTATATTTGAAATGGTTAATAGGTTACTACCCTCAATCATTTAAGTTTCAATCATCCAAAATCAGTTTAAAATCAAATATTTTACCCTCCCCTTTTTGATTAATCCTAAAATTTTAATTAAAGGTTGAAATTTTTAATTACCATTTTGCCCTTCAAGCTTAATAATTCTATAACTCACTAAATTAAGCTCAAATGAACTTAAAATTTTTATGTAACCTCACTCACATTTCAATTAAGACATTAGAGGAGAAAATGTGATTTTTCTGTATTTAATTTATTTATGTAATTATTTTTAATGGAAAATAGGGGTTTTCAAGGAAAATTCAATAACATCACCAAGGAAATGCTTCTGTCCTTAAGAAAATTATGCGATGCTTCTAATGATCAGAGAACCATTTGGACCAATTTTGGTGAGTTTTTGAATTATATTTTATTTATTAGAATTATTTTGAGTTTTGGAGAATTAATTAATTTTAAAATAAAATTAAAGTTGAAAAATGGATTTTATATTTTTCTTAAATCTCTCTGACCTCAATGAGTTTAGAGAAATAAATTTTGTATTTTTCTGGTTTTCCTTTGATTTATTAGAATTATTTTAGTGAAAAGGTTGAAAAATACATTTTTTAATATTAAAAAATACATTAAGCCTTTAAAATTCACTATCTTATCCTAGGGACTTAAGAAAAATATTTGGTTTATTCCTAAGTAATTAGAATTCAAAATGTGACATTTTTATGATTTTTATTATTTTTATGATTTTTATTATTTTTTAATTATTAAAATATTAAAATATTGTGAAAAATCAACTTTTTTAGAAAATTACAATATTAATTTTCCTGAGTTCCTCTGATATCAGAGAAGCTCCAAAACTATTTTTGTGAATTTTTGATGAGTATTTTGTGAATTTTGAATTTTTAAATTTAAAATTTATTTAAGGGGCTTAATCAACCCATTTGGTGGATCAAACCAAGTCCAATTGGTTTCAAATTTTTATGTGGTGTTCTGCTATCCCTGAAGGACAGTGGAGAATTGTTTTCAAGTCAATTTAATATGTGGTTAATCCTAATTAATTAAAGTTTAATTTTGGGTATTTAGGCCAATTAGGGTTGTTCCATGTGAATTAGCTCAAGACCTATTTTTCCTAGGTTCCTCTAATCATAAGAAACATCACCAAATTTTCCTAGAATTTATTTCTCAATATGCTAATTAGTGGAATTAAAATACCTAAAACAGTGACATGAACTTGAAAAATCAATAACTTTTCACAGAGATGGCTTCTAATCTTGAAAAATTCAAGGAATGTTCCCAAGATCAGAGGCTTCAAAAGCCCTATGGTCTCATGCCATGGTGAATTATCTATGCAAATGGATAATCAAAACATTGAAAACAGTAAATAAATTATTAAAAATAAAATACTCATTCAATTAACTTGATTTCTTTTCCACATTATTCTCCTCTGTTCACTGAGCAAGTGGTTATTTTTATTTTATTTTTTTGATTTTTCTATGCAAAGATATGAATTTTTGAAGTTCAGGGCATTTAAATAATTAAAAAATACCCTAATTTTCTACTTATCCACGTGGCGCCGCGTCAACCTTGGCAGCTCCGAAAGCCCACGCGTCGCGCTGCGATTCGGCGTCGCCATCTGAATCAGCTCTCCAGGGGCCCGCAGTTCACGTGCCATTGCGCTGTCCGGCTTGATCTCGACCGTCCCCTCGATACACACGTGATCCAACGGCTCCTGGTCATCGTCTACAACTGGTGTGCACCCGTGACCATCCACACTCAAACCCTAATATCTCTCTTAATTCTCAATGGATTTTTGAGTTCTTATACTCTATCGATTTGTCTTAAAGAGACGAACACATCCAAACGGTTTATAAGCTATGAAATCAACTAAAACAAAATGGAGAATTGCTGGAAGCTCGGGAGGAAGAATGAGTTCATACCTTTGCTCAGAGAAGTGAAGCTTCGATCTGAGAGTTGTGTCACCTTCGATTGAGTCCAAGCAAGCCCCAGATGAAGTCTCTGGCTCTGAGGAATTGTCTAAGTGTGAAAGTGACCAAGGCCGATCACAAAGCTTGGAGGCTGGAAGCAATGGTTGGCCTGGTGAGGGGACTTTTACTGGGGAACTGTCCTCTTGGTCTGGTGAAGGTGTAGAGTCAATCAATTTGAGGATTGAGCACTGTGGTGAAGTGTCCTGGTTTTGGGCTTGAATTTCAACTCTGAAATTGAGCTTACAGAGAGGAAATGGCAGGGGGATTTCAGTGGGGATCAAGTTCTCTAGGTGTGGAGGAGAGTCTGGAATGATTTTGGCAGAGTTTCTGTATGGTTTGTTTCAGCCCCCTTCATGGCCGAGAGGAGGTGAGGTTTAAATAGCCATGGCTGGAGGGCCTCCCAGGGGGAGTTAGGGGTTGGTATCAGCTGCTCTGGTGAGGAGAAGAACAACCATGGTGGTCATTGGGCATGGGGCAACTCAGCAGGTGAGAATTCCAAGCTTGGGCTCACATGGTGCTCTATGGTGTGGTGTTTTCCGGCGATTCAGGCGGCTGGCCGGCAGGCATGGGTCACCCTCAGGGTCAGGAGGCTCAGGGCTTGATGTTTGTGAAGTCAATTGGTTGCTGCCATGTGTAAAGGGTTTGAATCAAAGTGGAATGGGAAAGGGCTAGTTTTGGGTCTAAATGGGTCAACCCATGGTTTTGGGTTAGGTCCACCATCCAAGACCAATTTGTGCTGAAGAGAAAGTCATTTGGATCAGCTTGATTAGTGGGGTCAAGTCACAATTCAAGTACAATTTGGCTTAAGCATGAGTTAGGGGAGACATAGGAGTGGTTCATCACTCTTAAGAGAATCATTAAAGGGTCCCCTCTTCTTGCCATTTTGGGTATGGTGATGTGTCCAAGGCTTTCATGGCTCACATGTGGCTGATGCATGGCTTCATGGCTCACCTTTGGCTTGGAAAAAGCTAAGTCAACTTTCATGAAAGAGGATTTTAGGAATTTTGGTAATTTAGGGGTGATTTGATAAGATTTGGCATATGTCTTAGTTTAGAAAAATTTGATGGCTAATTTAGAACTTAGGGATGATTTTAATTGAGTGAGGATGAGATGAGATTGTAATGTGGGCCTTAGGATGGGTTTGGACTTTTGAAATTATTTTAGGAATGGGCTTTTAGGAAGGTTTTAAAAAAAGTGGGCTTTAGGCTTGAAAATAAATTTATGGATGGGAATTTTGTGAAGGATTGGGCCAAACAAATGTTGGGTTTAGTCTAGGGATGTGTCATGAGTGATTTGGATCAAACTTGAGGTAATTTGAAATTGAATTGGGTTGGATTTGGGCTTCTTTGGTAAAGGGGCCAATGTAGGTCAAATTGGGCTAATTTGGGCCAATGTTGGGCTAAGGTTAAAATTGATGTAAAATTAATGTTGAGAAATGTTTATGGGAGTGTTTCAAAGAGGTTTCATCTTTGGTTGGGTTTTGGTTTTGGGATTTGGGCCCATTTGGGTTAGGTTTGGGTGTAGGCCCATTTGGGTTAGGTTTTGGCTTTAGGTTGGATTTGAATGGGGTTTGGTTTCAATTTTGGGGCAAATTATGTTAGTGTTTTGTTTGTGGGGATGTTAGGGAAGGTTTAGAAAAGGTTTGGGGCCAATTGGAGTTGAATTGGGATGGTTTGGATTATGTTTGGGTCATGGGTCTAAATTGGGCTTTAAGCTCAAAAATGAAATTAGATCCAAATGTCAACCAAATTAGGCTTGGATTTGGTCTAGATTGATATTGTGGATATTGAATTGAAGTTTAGAATTGAATTGGACCAAAATTGGGGTCAATTGGGTAGGTTTGGTTTGACATTGGGTTCACCTTGGGTTAAAAATGGGTCAAATTGGGGGTTTTGGTAAAAGTGGGGTAAATTGACAAAATTGGCCCATGGTGTAGTTGAACAAAATGAAATTGGGAATATTTGGGATTTTTTGGAATTTTTTGGGAATTTTATGAATTTTTGGATTTTTGGGCTAAAAAGGGCATTTTGGGTATTTGAAGGGTATTGGGGGTATTTTTTTGGAATTTTTGGTATTTTTTGGCTATAGATGATCAATTTGAGTGGGGGAAGATGTTTAGGATTGGTTTTTGAGGAATTTTGGGTAATTTAGGTGATTTAGAAGAATTTGGGTAGTTTCAAAGGCTTTTAGTAGGTTAGGCGGGTCCATGGCCCCGAGGGTCAAAAATTGAAATTTTGGAAAAATGAAAATTGATCAAATTTGAGTAGAATGGAATCACTTTGGTTGAGTCATGAAGCCATATTAAGCCCATAGGAGCCATGAGATGACTCATTTGAGGCATTCAACATGTTGTTCCTAACCCTCTTAGCCAAGGGCTTAGGGGTTAAGGACCATCTATATGAATTACTCACATGAGTCAAGAGGTTAAGTTGGGTGAGAGTGTGGTTTTAGGACTTGGGATGTGTGTGAGAGTGTAGTGTATGCGCAAGTCAACCCTCACCAGACCAGGCCATCCAGGGTATTCCTAAGGCCAAGAAGTCCTATAGGGAACTTATCCTTTAAACCTCCCCATTTGATTTCAACCCTCTAGGTGATTAAGGGTCTACAATCAAGCTTGTGGGGTTTGCAGGGAGTCAAGAGGTGTTTGAACTTCTAAATGGTGAGTTCCATTTCTAGTCCTCTAAGAGTAGTCAAAGGAAAAGCCTAAGGCTAGATCCTAAGTACTAAAGAGAGAAGCAAAAGAAAAGACCTCATAAAAAATGAGGTCAACAAATGGACCCCCAATAGATGTGGTGTGCTAACTAAGCACACCGCGCATATTGGCGTTGACCAGAGAGATCAACCAAACTAACACAGATGTCCAAGTAACAAACTTAGGACAAAGTAGAAGATTTTCCGCTGGGGAGTATCAGGTACATCTCCAAGACTGGAGATCCCTGAACTCTCGCTGGGGAAAGGAAAAGGAGGTGAATTCCAAATCACAAGATCTGGAGAAATTTCGATTTAGATTTTGTTTCATTTCATGTTCAAGTTTTGATGTGTGAGTTTAGATTTTGAGTTTTAATTTGGATTGAAGTTTGATTTAAAATCAATTTAAGGAAAATTTTGAATTTGAAATTTGGATTTGAAATGAGAATTGAAACCTGGGTTTCAACCTCGGGATGAGAATTGAAATTTAGGTACTGATCTCGGAGTGAGAACTAGAATTTAGGTACTAGTCTCGAAATGAGAGCTGGAATTTAGGTACCAGTCTTGGAATTTTAGAATTGAAATGTAGGTATCAATCTCGGGATGAGAACTGGAATGAAGGTACCAGTCTCAGAAATTTGGTATGAGGATCGGAATGTAAGTATCGATCTCGAAATGAGAGCTGGAATGTAGGTACTAGCCTCAAAAAGTTGTACGGGAGTCAGAATGTAGGTACTGATCCTAAGATGAGGACTTGAAGGTAGGTACCAGCCTTGGAAAGTTGTACGGGAGTCAGAATGTAGGTACTGATCCCAAGATGAGGACTGGAATGTAGGTACCAGCCTCGGAAAGTTGTACGGGAGTCGAATGTAGGTACGATCCCAAGATGAGGACCGGAATGTAGGTACCGGCCTCGGAAAGTTGTACGGGAGTCGAATGTAGGTATCGATCCCATGGTGAGGACTCGGAATGTAGGTACCAGCCTCGGAAAGTTGTACGGGAGTCGAATGTGAGTACTGATCCCAAGATGAGGACTGGAATGTAGGTACCAGCCTCGGAAAGTTGTACGTATGAAGAAGGACCCAGTCTCATGCCATCGGAACCAAATTGAACAGAGTTCGTAGCTCCGTGTTAAATGACCTAGTCGATCTTCCTACAAGAGGGAAAGGAGATCACAGAAAATCAAAGGATTTCGATTATGACGAAATGGTGTAAGATTTTGAAGTTGAAGTGTGGGCCTCCCGTGAGGAAGAACCATCCCGGAAAAGGAGTTTGGAGTAGATTTGATTTGAAAAGAACTGGAGGATTTGAAAAGATGGATTTACATTGAAATTCAGTTTGAGATTCATTCTCATTTTGTTTGTCCTTTAACGATCCAATTATATTTTTGTTATTCATTTGATGTTCAAGTGAATTTGGAGTTCGTTTTAACATTTGGATTTTTTAAGGGAGAGAATTTTCATTTATTTTCCTTTTCCTTTCTGTTCTTTGTTCAAAGTTTATTTTACTCTAATGGCGTTTCCCAGTCAATTTGCACAAAAGAGGTGAAGGCCAAAATGTGACATAGTCACTTTCATTCCAATCTTTTTAAAGATACAGCATACAACTTGATCTGAAATATTTCTCATACAATCCATGACTCAAAACGGACTATGTATGATTCTTGTTGATCCATCCAAAAAGTATCTGTTAAAAATCCATGTCTGAATAATGAGATACACGGTCAATAACATCACCTTCCAAGCCATCCTTGGCGGGAATGCCGCATGGATGTGCATTGGAGGTGTGCTTATTTCCCGTGTAACTCACGACTCGTAGGCCGGAGACCCTCCACGTCCGGATCCGGCTGGAAGTGGTAAGGCGCCTTTCGTCGTCCATCCTTCTAAAAGTGACGGAGATCCGCTCCACCGGTACTCCCGGTATACAATGTTTTGTGATGTCCGCTCCATTTCCTTGTAATATCATGACGGAACCTACCGGAAGTGGTATCTCCACCGGCCCTCGGAACTTACCCGGGCTCGCTATCCGGAGGTCGGATCCGAACATGATATTGCATTGGTTGACGAACGAAAGCGTGGCAGAAGGTCCGACAAAGTCATGGTGGTCTATGTGTGGAGGTATGCGGTCGCCCTTCGATAAATGTTGATGATGCAACCGTTGGGTATGCGGTCCGCCGGCAGCACTCTCCACGTTATCATTCTTTTCACCATTCTTTTAATTATCCTCGGTCTTGGATCCACCTCACCGTGATGGAGTATCCCCGGTGGATTTCCTTTCACGTCCTCTGCGAAGTTATAGAAACATCCGCATTGTATTGTGACTCTTCCTTTCCCCGGCATCCATTTCCGGGTTCCGAATAAGTCTTTTCTCTCGGGCGGCTCGCTCGACCCATCTTCCGAAGTTCTAAGATGCAATCCACAATTCTGTCGTTGCTCGTACTCTGAGAATACACCTGTGTGTAACTCGAGGCCTTCCAAAATGTTAATTCTCTTGCCTCTAATCCTTTCAAAGTATTCGAAAGTCTTCTTCTCAACATTTTGCATTATTTCTAGTTCATATTCTGGGATGATATGCAAGTGACGAGGCCTAGTAACGTATTGCGAGATGTATGGCTCAATCCCATCACGTTCTCCTGCATACCTTGGCTCCTCAAGGATTGTCTCTGTCGGGACATCCTCCGTGGTTGCTTCCGCAACAAGGTTCTTCAGATATGGTATCTCTGTCTGGCGTCGAGGCACTGATTCTATTTCTGTTCTTCTTGGCACATTTTCGATCTATTCTGATTTTCTTGGCGTTGACTTTCTTCTTTCTGGTTCCTGACGAACCGGTATCTTTGAAATGTGTGTGTTGGCGAAGGTGGCTGTTTCCTCGTGTTGATCTGCTGCTAGTTTAGTCAACATCTTGCTAATACGGCGATTCTTATTCCTTCTTTGGGTAGCAGTGAGAGTAGCTCTCCTTACCCCTTGAACTTCTGAGGGCGCAGCGCTGACAAGCCTGCCCTCTGCCCTGGCAACTACAGACTTGATTTTCTTGCTTTCCTCGGTGTTTGTCTTTCTTTTCTTGTTGCTGGATTGGTGGCTTGGGACACCCATCTTCATCACTGTCTGGCTATGAAGCTCTTCTCGGTCCATTGGGACCCAATCATTTTCTTCATACTGTAGGCTGACTGGTGTGAAGTCAGAATCAATCTCTATCACTGCTCCATCCTTCACCCTCTTTTCATTGAGTGCGAGACTCACGCCATTTTTAAAGTTTAGGACCAACCGCCAGTTCGACATTTCCCTACGAAGAAGATAAGGAAAGGATCAGGGGCTGTACTAAGAACAAGAACATTAAGAAAATATTTATCACTGAAGATTTTTATTCACTTATTTTAATTTAAAGGAAGGTAGGAAAAGATGAGGAAAGATCAGGAACAAGATTTGATTTGACGGAAGGGTAAAAATTTGTTATTATGATTTCACATATTTTATTTTTAGTACATATTTTTTGTTAATGATTTTTTTTTGTCATTCATTTTCTTATGTTTTTGGGTTCGGACCCAGTCACAAGTGGTTACTTCACCCGTGTTTCTAGGGATGAGAATTCATTCCTTTGAAACATCAGGTTGCGTAATACTTCTTCAAATATCGTCCTTTGATTGGAAGCATTTGTTGTTCTCCTTGACGAGTTCACAAGTTGGTAGGAGCCTCCTGAGTAGACTGTCTCGACCACAAACGGTCCCGTTCAAATTTACCACCTATCTTGCGATGTGCAAGAATAGGTCTTCTGAGGATAAGAACTAAGTCACCAACTTTGAACGTTCTTGGGCGGACCAGTTTATCATGGGCCTGGATCATCTTAGCTTGATACAGCTCCAAATTTTGCTGCGCTGCAAGTCTTTTCCCTTCCAAGCTTTCCAGTTCTTCCAGTCGTAATCTGGCATTTTCTTCTGTAGTAATTTTATTTGCAACCGCAACTCGAGTGATGGAAGCCGAACCTCCAAAGGTAAAGCCGCCTCGGACCCGTACACTAAAGTGTAAGGCGTAGGCTGAGTAGGAGTCCTGAAAGTCGTCCTGTAGGCCCATAAGGCTTCTAACAACTTCTCGTGCCAATTTCTTTTGTTATCGTTCAAAGTTTTCTTTAAAATTTGAATGAGAGTTTTATTAAAAGCCTCGGCCAAGCCGTTTGCTCTTGGGTAATAGATCGTTGAGTATCGCCAATCGATCCCGTGTCTTCTGACAAAATTGTTGATTTTTGTGCTTCTGAATGCGGACCCATTATCTGAAATGATTCTGCGCGGTACTCCGAAACGGTAGACAACTTGATTCTTGAAAAACTGCAGCACGTGGTGTGCCTTTACTTCTCTGAGTGGAATAGCTTCTGCCCATTTAGAAAAGTAGTCCGTGGCTGCAAGGATGAAGCGATGTCCTCTTGAAGAAGGTGGTTCTATTAGACCCACTATATCTGTGCCCCAACACTCAAATGGCCACGACGCAATTGTCGGATGTAGCACATTTGGAGGTTGGTGTAGAACCACTCCGTGCACTTGGCACTGGTGACAGCTCTTGGCGACTTTCATACAGTCGGTCATCATTGAGGGCCAGTAGTACTCTAGTCTTTTAATTTTCATTTTCATTTTCGGACCCGACTAATGAGCACCACAAAGTCCTGAATGCACTTCTTTGACAATTTCACGAGCCTCGGACCCGCTCAGGCATCTTAACCACATCTGATCAAAAGACCTTCTGTATAATGTATTGTTTATTAATGCGTAAGACAGAGTTCTTTTCTTGATTTGATGGGCTAATGACTTATCGTCTGGTAATTTACTTGTTTGCAGGTAGTCTATTAGCGGTTGACGCCAATCTTCTGTGTTTTCTGTCACTGCTGCAATTGTTTCTTCTGTTTTTTCTGATTTTTGTATCATATCCATGTCGAGCTGTGATAGGACCTGTCATCCTTGAACTGACACTTCAACTGACTCATCTTGTAAGCAGGCAAATTCTTTTGCAAGGCGAGCTAGCGCATCCGCGAGAGCATTTTCTCTTCTGGGGATCTTGTAGATTGTTACATTCGGAATTTACTCCAACAGTTTCATGGCATACTGAAAGTATTGCTCGAGTCTTGGCTTTAAAATTCTGTATTGTCCGGCGACCTGTTGAATGATCAACTGAGAATCTCCGTAGATGTTGATGTCCGTTATTCCCATTTGAATGGTTAGTTCTAGTCCCGTTATGAGGGCTTCGTATCTCGCCTCATTGTTTGTGCACGGCTCGTTAAGTGGTAGGAGTATCTTAACATCCCCCGCTCCGGTGTTATAAAGATTAGTCCGACTCCTGCCTTACCGGGCACTATCGTTTGTAATTCTTTGTCTTTCTGTGCTGAGGACGCTCCGTCAAAGTATAGTTCCTAACGTCGATCATCAGTGTCTTCTAGGCTCATTATCTGCTCGTCAGGCAAATCGTCGCCGAGAGGCGAATCTGCCGAGAAAGGGTGTGCTGCAAGGAAGTCGACTAGGACTTGTCCCTTTACGGCGTGAAGAGGAACGAAAGTTATGTCAAATTGCAATAGTATCATCGACCACTTGGCAAGTCTGCCAGAAAGTGTCGGTCGGGTCATCAAATATTGCAACGGATTAACTTTCGAAATAAGGTTGATCTTATTAAAAAGCATGTAATGCCTGAGCTTCTGTGCGGCGAAGATCAGGGCCAAACAATGCTTCTCAATTGAAGGATACTTTACTTCCATCGTGATTAGACGACGGCTTAAGTAGTAGAGAGCATTCTCTTTTCCCTCATCATTGACCTGGGCTAGCAGGGCTCCAAGGGAGTCGTCTAAAGCCGCGGTATAAAGTATCAACGGTCTACCCGAGACCGGGCCGCTAAGACGGGAGGTGTCATTAAGTATCGTTTGATGTCATCGAAGGCATGTTGACATCCGGAATCCCAAGTAAACTTGGCATCCTTCTTAACCAAAGCAGAAAAAGGCTGACACCTTCCTGACAAATTCGATATAAAGCGTCGAAGATATGCCAACTTTCCTTGAAAGGATCATAGTTGTTTCAAGCTTTTAGGAGGTGGCATTTCTAAGATAGCTTTAATCCTTTCCGGATCAATTTCAATCCCGCGATGTCAGACAAAAAATCCTAAGAATTTCCCGGAGGTGACGCCGAAGGTGCATTTTAAAGGATTCATCTTAAGGTTGTATTGTCTTAGTCGCTCGAAAATAATTCTCAAATCATACAGGTGATCTTTCTTCAGTTTGCTTTTAATGACCACATCGTCCACGTAGCATTCAACTTGGTTGTGAATGAGATCATCAAAAATCTTTGTCATTGCTCTTTGATATGTTGCTCCTGCATTCTTTAGTCCGAATGACATTACTGTGTAGCAATACACTCCGATCAGCGTTCTGAATGTCGTGAGCTTTTCATCTTTTGGTGCCATCTTTATCTGATTGTATCCTGATGATCCATCCATGAATGAAAATATTTCATGTGTTGAAGCAATGTCGATCATCAGTTCTGGGATTGGTAGTGGAAATTCATCTTTTGGACATGCTTTATTTAAATCTCTGAAATCCACGCAGACTCTGATCTGGCCGTTCTTCTTTCTGACTGGTACCACATTGGCTAACCAATTAGGGTATTGTTATTCACGGACAAATTTAGCATCGATTAGCTTATTAACTTCAGCTATTACTTGTTGCTCAATTTCTAGACGCATTCTTCTGGGAGCTTGTCCGATCGGAACGTAGTAGGATCTACTCCTAACTTGTGAACTGCGACTTCGGAGCTAATCCTGGCATTTTGTCGTAACTCTAAGAAAAACAGTCATTGAATTCCATTAATAGCTTGATCATTTCCTCGGAATCTTCTTTATTGAGTAAGGAGCTAACAAATGTTGGTCTAGGCTTTTCGCTAGTACCTAAGTTAACTTCCATTAACTCGTCTATTGTAGATTTGATTTCTTCTTCGAATTATGGTGGAGCATCTCCGATCGGTAGATCTTCGAGGTCCTCTGAAGCTTCCAAGCAGTCTTTATTAGGCTTGCAAGTGACAACCAAGCAAAATTCCGTATCGTCAACTGAACCTACTGTGCCGAATCCGAGACCATGTTTTGAATTGGGAGGCCGACCGACATTGTTCCATAGTCTTTCAAAATGTTGTGATTGACCCTTTGTCCATTGTCGAGGTAAGACACCACGTTGAATTAAATTTTGAACACAGGGAGAGTACCACTCAAAAGGTAATTCCATTAATTCGGAAGAAGTGACATCTTCAAATTGTACATCTTTTTCATTATTGGAAGAAGAAGTTCCACGGTAAAACTTGATTGGCTTAGTACCACCACCATGCACTTCTTTGACCACCATACCCTCGATCTTACTAGAATGGATCGGGGTCAGGGTCATAGTATGAACATGATGGTTAATCTTCTCGTACATTGATTTATATTCTTCATTCTTTTCATCTTCGAGAGAGATCTTGAACTGTGGTTTCTTCTAATTTATTGTTGCAGCTTCTTTCTTGATTTCTTCTTCTTCTTCGGAGGTGTTCTCCCAATCAACATCGATGACCGGTTTCTTTTGTCCAACCGTTCTGATATTTCTTCCATGTCCTCGTCCCCGGCCTCGACCTCGGGTGCGAGTTCTGGATAAATCTTCACCATCTCGCCGTAAGGGAGTGGTGAGTGACTGTTGAACTAGAACTTCAGGTTCTTCGTCGTCTAGGATTTCTTTTGCTTCATTTGGTATGGTATTTCTGGAAAAGATTATTTTCTTCGGAGGCGCGTAGTAGGCCGCATCTTCATGAATTCCAATCTCGTGTACGGAGAATGGTTGCAAGTCACCTTTGATGCACTATTCCCCTCCTTCGTAATACTTTATGCATTGGTACAGAGACGACAGCACCATCCGGTTTTCATGAATCCATGGTCGACCCAGTAGAGCGTTGAACGATGTCTCAGAATCAATTATGTGGAATTTTGCGGTTGTCTTTGCTAAATCACCGGTCTTCATTAGTAGTGTTATCGATCTAAGAGCTCTTTCTCCTTTTTGATTGAAGCCTCTTAATAGCATCTTGTCTGCTTCAAGTTTGCGAGCGTCAATTTCCAAATATGCTAGCGTCCGAAGGTTCATTATGTTGATTGATGCTGCCGGATCAACCAACACTATGGAGAGCGTAAACTTTCCAATTGTGACTGAAATGTATAGTGGTCTATTGTGATCTGCTGTTCCCAGTAATAAATCATTATCCGTGAAGGTAACACCTCGCTGTTCTTTTGACGAGCAAACCTCGTCGAAGGAATTACCGGCCATTTGAGCTAAACAAATTTCCGGATCAAGTAAAGCCTTGTTCAGAGCCTCTCTCATCTCCTTTGACAGGATCAGAGCATCGTATATGCTTAGTTTGGCTGGTAGCTTCCTAAGATGGGCTAGCACGTTGTAGTCCACTTTATTACCATGTTCCTTGGGTTCTTCCCGAATGAGCAATTCCTCTGCTGGGGTTGGCTCTTCTTGGGCAACCACCTGCTTACCTTTATCCTTCGGACCCATTCTCGGGGGCAGAACTTTTCCACTTCTTAAATTTACTTCAGTTATTTCTTCTGAGTTTGGTGTTGAATATGCCAGTGTATCCTCTTGAATTGGGACCGCTGGCTCTTCTTGAGTTACTTCGGTGTCTGATGGTTCTAATTCTATCGTGATCGGAGCTCCTTGGAACTCATAAATGGACTCGTTGCTTATCGAGCTTTCGTAGCCTCCTTTGTGAACATCTTCTTCGTCGTGGTCGTCGAGGTCGTGTATGATTTGAGAATCGTTATTTGTACTGGAATCGAGATCCGGATTAAGCCGGTTGTCGTTAGTTACGTGATCGTTAGAGACAGTCAAAACGTATCCAACGCCATAACCCTTATCATTATAAGATCCCGCCGGAGCGAGCATATAATCATACAGAGTCAGGAGTTCGAGGGATTTCTCCCCCGTATCAGAAACAACCATCCTAGGATATGCATCCCCTAGTCTACCCTTCGGAGCCTAGGTCTTCTTTTCTTCCATGATCTTCTCCTCCTTCTGGGGCGGTTCTTCAATCGCAAGTGATAGTGCCGGCTCGACAGGTTTTGAACTCTGAGTTGAAGCGTGTACCGAAGTGGCCTGGATGTGATCCAAAATTTTCTTTGATGACTTTGTCCAGACAGTACTCCATCCATCATCAGTCGTGTAAGGGTCTATCGGAACAATGGGATCCGTTGAAATAACATTGACGGAACCTCCCTTCTGCGGTCCCTTCATGTATTCTTTTGGGATCGTTATGTTCCCTTTTCGGAGATTGTCATCAAGCCAACTCTTGAAATTGATGTAATCCTCTATCTTGCGTCCAAGCATCTGGTGGTAAGGGCAATAGTTCAGATGATCTTTCTTATTGACTTCTTCCGGCTTCCTGGGCTCTGGCAGCTGAAAATCCAGTGTCTTCATTAAGCTGCGGAACATCTTCGCTACTGCTTCAGTTTTGAATGGGTATTCTTTGTTTAGAAGTTCTCTTAAAGTATGTGATGAACGGGGTGGTTGTTCATAAAGCTGATGCGACTGATAGCTCGGACGAGGTTGCTGATAATCCTGCTGAGGTTGCTGATAAGTCCGTTGTGGTGGTCGATAACTAGGCCGTGGCCGCTCTCGATCGTATCTCGCACTCGGCCGCTCGCCCTTATCTATCGCCGCGACGGTCCCGGACTTCTTTTCGAATGTTTTCATAGGCTTCTGCTTATCGTTCTTGTCCGCAAAACTTAACTGTTTTGCCTCTTCTTGCAAGCTCCCGACCTTGCTAAGCAACTTCTCAAAAGTCTTAATTGTAAATCCTTTAAGGAGAAGTGTTATCGGGCCATGGATGCTCTTAAGCAGGATGCCGACTGCGTGTTGTTCTTGAAGCTGTGGTTCACACTTCATGCTTAAGTTTCTCCATCGAAGTATGTAATCCACTAAAGTCTCGTTCGGCTTTTGCTGCTCCACCACTAGATCACCAATAGTGATGTGGTGCTGTGCTCCAGCAAATCGTTTAACGAAGAGATTCTCCAATTCTGAAAAATTCTTCACCGAGTCATTCAGCAATTCTGCGTACCAGTCAAAGGCAATCCCTGATAAGCTGCTGACGAACTGTCGGAAGAGTAAAGCGTCGCTCCCACCGGCATTGCAGCAACTAGCACGAAAATGTTCAACATGTTGCCGCGGGTTTCCTGTTCCATCAAAAGTCTTAAACAGAGGTGGTACGAAGCCTTTTGGGTATTGGACTGCATCGAACTCTTTGGGGTAAGGTCTACCCGTTTGAATAGATGCTCCATTCTTGGATTGTGCTAGGGCCTCTCGCACCTGCTGTTCTACCATATTTTTAATATCCTTTTCAGGGATCATGCTCTGTGTAGAATCCTTCTTTGGTTGCTAGTCCCCATTGACGGATGTGATCTCTTTTCCTCCATCCGCAATATGGATGATCTCTGGGGGTGTCTCTTTCTGATGTTGGGCCTGACTCTGGAGAGTGGCTAAGGCAGCAGCCATCTCTTCCATCCTCTTTGCCATTTGGGAAATTGTGTCATCTCTTTCCCGAATCTGTGCTCTTAACACCTCTGGTTCATCTCTTTCCGTAGTTGATGGGGCACCTTGCGAAGCTGACGATGCCCGTGTCTCGACCATGTTGATCTCAGCATACTCCTCATCCATGAACTCTGAGGAATCAACTTCATCTCCTAGCTCTTCTTCTCTTTCTTTTGCTAACCTCCGGATGTCAGTCCTTAATTTATCCATGGCATCCTCCAGTGGCCCTTTTCGGACGGCCCCGCAGTTACCTTGTGACGGTTGTTAAATTTCCTTTTCGGGAGTCTCCTTCATCGCAGTAGCACTTTCTTCTGACTCGAGCATCCTGAAGAGACTTTTCTTCTCAGGACATTGTGGTCTTAGCTGACCGGTAGTAGGTCGCCACACCATCCTTCTTGCGGTCGGAAGCCCAGGATCGGATGGTCCGTCGGCCATGTGCCGGAAGGTGGTATCCTCCCCAATCTGCGGCACTCGATACGATAACGAGTGAGCCTCTTTCACTAGCTCGGACTTTCTTCTTCGGTCTTTCTATGGCAGTGGCGGAGTTCCACTCGTGGTCCGAGGCGGGATTTAATTGGCACTCGTCCCATCCTTCTCAGAATCTCTGACACAGGACATCCTTCCTTCCTGGCCAATTTCTCGACTAACGCTCGCAATCGGGTAAGCGGAGTAGCCTTGCTCTTCTTCTTCTTGCTATCATCGTAATATGCGGGCTGAGGTAATGCAGCAGCAATCCTTCTGACATCTTCCTCATTAGATGCGGTAGAGAGCAGGTGGAATCTACTTCCTTCTAACAGCGGCGAGTATTCTGTCAAAGCGGCAGGTATTCTGGCAGTTCTCCTTCTTTTTCTTCAGGGATTCCTTCAAGAAAGGCGGCTTCAGCTTCTTTGACTTTCCTGATATTAGCAATCTTCCTATTCTTATTTCTTCTCTGTGTCCGGGTTAAGGGTCTATACCTCGAACTGGACCCTATCTCGAAAACAGACGGTATTGCGGCAAAGTCCGAACCCTCCACGGTGATAGGCTCATAACCAACTTGGATTTCCTTTCCCTTTAGTTTGGAGGGAACAAGGGTAGGTGCATTAATGACCAGACCGGTGGGGGTAGAGACAACAGTTTTGGGGACAGCAGTTAACTTCCTGTGAGTGACAGTGTTTCTTTTAGTCGGGACCCTTTGCAGGGGAGGGAACTCCCGAGTCGACTTTAAGTTGAATTCAATCGCAGGTTTCTCGCTTCGGGCACTTTGTCCGTAAGTGCGAAGAGAGTGATGTCGGTGATCTCGACATTTGTATTTTCGAATCCTCGTCCGAAACGAATGATCCCATTGTCAGGCAGCTCATCCTTGTAGACAGCTAGGTCCAATCCGTTGGTGAAGGAGAAAATTAGCTTTGGAGCAGTCATTTCTGCAGGTCAGATTTAGAGTATCAGTCCCGAATTGTGTTTCTTTTCACTGTAAAGTTTAGGACGAAAAAAAAGAGTCCGAACACATTTTCGTTTATCTTAGTGTATTTGTGATTTTAAAATGATTTATTCATCGAAAGAGTCTTTTAGTAGAGGATTTGTTTATTAGGAATGGAATGTTTAAGGGTATAGAAAAGGTAAAGGATTTGATTTAGAATCAGAAAGGAATAGAAAGTCTTATGCAAGACTTCTCGACTCGCAGGACCGCTTCCTAAACTCACACCTATTGGGGTCCCACCCCACCTCAGAAAAGAGGTAAAAGGATCTCGGAACCTCTATGTTTAGGGGTGTCTAAACACTGGCTCCTAAATCCGAGAGGAGTTGGCTATACTCGGTAAGACAGAAATGAACGACGTATTCCAACGGAAAGAATAATAGTTTGGTCCACTAGGGGCATGGACTCACCACCGATTTATGAAAGCAAAACCATCTGATCAAAATGGAGAGAGGAACTTGTCCCCAGCGGAGTCGCCAGAAGTTGTCGGCATATTTTTAGGTTGAGTGTTGTATTTTTGAAAAGGGGTCGCCTACAGAAATTTTCGGCGAATTTTAAATTTTAAATTTTAAATTTAATTTAAATATGTATATAATTTGGAAAGTAGCATTTGATTTTGAAAACAATTTTGAGTTTGAAAATTTTAAGATATGAAATCAAACCGATCTCACATCCCGAATAGTTTATATAAACGAGCACCGCACCACAAACCGTGTATCTATCCCGAAGAATAGACACACTGCTTGATGATGGGGCTCGATTAAATAAACTAGGAGATTTGTGACATTCGTTTGGTCCGCGAACCAATTTTATAAGCCGACAAGTTCCCCGCTTAATATAAATGAATTAAGCGGGGTTTATTTTACCCAGGTTCTTAAAGTTCCCTATAAGGGCAAGCCCCTATAGTTAATTACATCTTAAATGACGAGAATCATTTAAGAAAACTCTCGATAATGATCAGTGGTTTTGCTCTCAAGAATTTCAAAGATTAAGGTTTTCAAAGGATTGAGTTTTGGAATTTTCAATAGGGAATGGATCAAATTTGGAACAGTTATTTTCAGGAGTCCAAAGGAAGAGAAGTAGGAGAAGCTGAGGATCCAAGAAGAATCTTGGCAACTTCTCAAACTATCCTATTGTTTGGCTTCAATTTGGGAGTTTGTTTAATGTTGCGATCCTGCCAATTTTAATTAATTAGGACTTATATTCATATGACATGATCATACAAACAGCCTCGAAGATGTGAGGGTTTATGTCGTACCGAACGACTACCTCGGAGTCCTAAGACCGGTTAGGGCTTAATTTGCATAGAATGATTATGCAAATGCCTAATGAAAGGGTTGAGGATTTATGTTGCACTAAGCAAACTACCTCAAAAACCTATGGCTTGGCTGTTTAAAACTAGAAAAAGGTTTTGCTGAAGTAGACTCAGGTTTGCTGATGACGATGGTCATGCTGCCCACTATGCTCCAAGCTCCTTGTTGTTGCAGAGGTTTAGTTTTAGAAGTCATAAATCGGGGGATGAGAGAAGTGTTTTGGTTTAGAGAAAATCTTAAAATCCAAGTGTTTTTAATATTTTAATTAAAACAAATCTTAAAGTTGTTTAAATAGAACCGATTAAGATCCCACGGTTCCGTCATCCCGACACCGTTATTTTCATCGAATTCACTTAGTCCAGATGAATTTGCTAAACTCAACTGAATGAGTTCCACACTTTAATTTAGACCGCTGGAAATCCCGTTAGCAACACGTGGGTTACATCATCCGAGGTATTCCCGATCATTCAACGAGACGTTTTAATTTAGTTGCAATTGTAGTTTTGTTGTTCCGTTTCGTGATTAAATTTTGAGTTGTTTTATATTTTGAAATGTTGTGGCGAGTGATTTTTATCTTGTAGTGACTTTTAATTTAGTTTTGGTTTCGGTTCAGGGACTATCCTAAAGGTTTTGGTTTTCATGCAACAGTTTTATTTAACATGCAAGAAAAGTAAAGTGCATTGCAATAAAGTAAATTGCAATAAAATAAAAGCATACCTGGAGGGTCTTCCCGTCATCCCAAGCTGCACTTAAAACACATGTTAAGGCATTTAAATATTTCAACAAGTACTTAGGTAAAGCTAAGGTAAAGGTTTTGGTTGTCTACCAAAGTCCTAATCCTATAGCTAATCATCTCCTATGACATCTAGAGTTCTTGTGTTTTGGTTTAAGGATGACTTTCTTCACCCAAGAACAATTAAATTCAGTTGTTCTTATAAACATCCTATCATATTGAGGAAGTGCTTAAGACGAGTCTTAAACATCTTTTCAATACCTCTAGGATTGTTTTAAGTCCAAGGGAGTTTAATTATACAAGTGAATTAATCATCCAGGAGTTTAAGTTTTGTTCTCTTGCTCAGTGAACTAGGACATTTGAATATCCTATAAGTGAAGTAACACTTCACTTGATACCTCATTTAAGAGTTATAATAATAAGAGCTTTAAAAGAGGCAAATCAATTTATTAAGTATTTTAATGATTTAAACTTAATGATTTAATTTTAATTTTGACTTAATTATAAAAAGTTAGTTTAAGTTTGGAATTGTGTTCAAGTTATTTTAGATTTAATTCTTAATGATTTCATATAGGTTTGTTGTTAAATGATTTTAATTTAATTTAATTCAATTTTAATTCAATTTAATTTAATTTTAATTTAATTTGATTTGATTTTAATTTAATTTAATTTAATTTAACTTGATTTGATTTAGTTTTAGTTTAATTTAATTTAATTTAATTTAATTTAATTTAATTTCAATTTAATTTTAATTTAATTTAGTTTTAATTTAATTTTAATTTTAATTTAATTTAATTTGATTTAATTTGATTTAATTTTAGTTTAATTTTAATTTGGATTATTATTTTAATTTTTTTTAATTAAGAATTAAGTATTACTGAAGTGATTTATTTAGGGATTTTTAAATTAAGAATAAATATCCTCTTAATAATATCCCTACTTTCATAATTCCAATTTCTATTATTCTTCCAAAATTTCAATTAATTAATTAATCAAAGTTTTATTTTAATTATATTTGAAATGGTTAATAGGTTTCTACCCTCAATCATTTAAGTTTCAATCATCCAAAATCAGTTTAAAATCAAATATTTTACCCTCCCCTTTTTGATTAATCCTAAAATTTTAATTAAAGGTTGAAATTTTTAATTACCATTTTGCCTTTCAAGCTTAATAATTCTATAACTCACTAAATTAAGCTCAAATGCACTTGACATTTTTATGTAACCTCACTCACATGTCAATTAAGACATTAGAGAAGAAAATGTGATTTTTCTGAATTTAATTTTTTTATGTAATTATTTTTAATGGAAAATAGGGGTTTTCAAGGAAAATTCAATAACATGACCAAGGAAATGTTTCTTTCCTTAAGAAAATTATGGGATATTCCTAATGATCAGAGGACCATTTGGACCAATTTTGGTGATTTTTTGAATTATATTTTATTTATTAGAATTATTTTGACATTTGGAGTATTAATTAATTTTAAAATATAATTAAAGTTTAAAAATGGATTTTTTATTTTTCTTAAATCTCTCTGACCTCAAGGAGTTCAGAGAAACAAATTTTGTATTTTTCTGATTTTTCTTTGATTTATTAGAATTATTTTAGTGAAAAGGTTGAAAAATACATTTTTTAATATTTAAAAATACATTAAGCCTTTAAAATTCACTATCTTATCCTAGGGAGTTAAGAAAAATATTTGGTTTGTTCCTAAGTAATTAGAATTCAAAATGTGACATTTTTATGATTTTTAATTTTTTGTTGATTTTTATTATTTTTTAATTATTAAAATATTAAAATATTGTGAAAAATCAACTTTTTTAGAAAATTACAATTTTAATTTTCCTGAGTTCTTCTGATATCAGAGAAGCTCCAAAACCATTTTTGTGAATTTTTAAGAAGTATTTTGTGAATTATGAATTTTTAAAGTTCAAATTTATTTAAGGGGCTTAATCAACCCATTTGGTGGATCAAACCAAGTCCAATTGGTTTCAAATTTTTATGTGGTGTTCTCCTATCCCTAGAGGACAGTGGAGAATTGTTTTCAAGTCAATTTAATGTGTGGTTAATCCTAATTAATTAAAGTTCAATTTTGGGTATTTATGCCAATTAGGGTTGTTCCATGTGAATTAACTCAAGACCTATTTTTCCTAGGTTCCTCTGATCATAAGAAACATCACCAAATATTCCTAGAATTTATCAATATGCTAATTATTGAAATTAAATTACCTAAAATAGTGACATGAACTTGAAAAATCAATAACTTTTCACAGAGATGGCTTCTAACATTGAAAATTTTAGGGAATGTTCCCAAGATTAGAGGCTTCAAAAGCCCTATGGTCTCATGCCATGGTGAATTATCTATGAAAATGGATAATCAAAACATTGAAAATAGTAAATAAATTATTAAAAATAATATACTCATTCAATTAACTTGATTTCTTTTCCACATTATTCTCCTCTGTTCACTGAGCAAGAGGTTATTTTTATTTTATTTTTGTGATTTTTCTATGCAAAGATATGAATTTTTGAAGTTCAGGGCATTTAAATAATTCAAAAATACCCTAATTTTCTACTTATCCATGTGGCGCCGCGTCAACCTTGGCAGCTCTGAAAGCCCACGCGTTGCGCTGCGATTCGGCGCCGCCATCTGACTCAGCTCTCCAGGGGCCCGCAGTTCACGTGCCATTGCGCTGTCCGACTTGATCTCGACCGTCCGCTCGATACACGCGCGATCCAACGGCTCCTGGTCATCGTCTACGACTGGTGTGCACTCGTGACCGTCCACACTCAAACCCTAATATCTCTCTTGATTCTCAATGGATTTTCGAGTTCTTATGCTCTATCGATTCATCTTAAAGAGACGAACACATCCATACGGTTTATAGGCTATGAAATCAACCCAAACAAAATGGAGAATTGCTGGAAGCTCGGGAGGAAGAATGAGTTCATACCTTTGCTCAGAGAAGTGAAGCTTCGATCTGAGAGTTGTGTCACCTTCGATTGAGTCCAAGCAAGCGCCAGATGAAGTCTCTGGCTCTGGGGAATTGTCTAAGTGTGAAAGTGACCAAGGCCAATCACAAAGCTTGGAGGCCGGAAGCAATGGTTGGCCCGGTGAGGGGGCTTTTGCTGGGAACTCGTCCTCTTGGTCTGGTGAAGGTGTAGAGTCGATCAATTTGAGGATTGACTCACTGTGGTGAAGTGTCCCGGTTTTGGGCTTGAATTTCAACTCTGAAATTGAGCTTACAGAGAGGAAATGGCAGGGGGATTTCAGTGGGGATCAAGTTCTCCAGGTGTGGAGGAGAGTCTGGAATGATTTTAGCAGAGTTTCTGTATGGTTTGTTTCAGCCCCCTTCATGGCCTAGAGGAGGTGAGGTTTAAATAGCCATGGCTGGAGGGCCTCCCAGGGGGAGTTAGGGGTTGGGATCAGCTGCTCTGGTGAGGAGAAGAACAACCATGGTGGCCATTGGGCATGGGGCAACTCAGCAGGTGAGAATTCCAAGCTTGGGCTCACATGGTGCTCTCGGGTGTGGTGTTTTCCGGCGATTCAGGCGGCTGGCCGGCAGGCATGGGTCACCCTCAGGGTCAGGAGGCTCAGGGCTTGATGTTTGTGAAGTCAATTGGTTGTTGCCATGTGTAAAGGGTTTGAATCAAAGTAGAATGGGAAAGGGCTAGTTTTGGGTCTAAATGGGTCAACCCATGGTTTTGGGTTAGGTCCACCATCCAAGGCCAATTTGGGCTGAAGAGAAAGTCATTTGGATCAGCTTGATTAGTGGGGTCAAGTCACAATCCAAGTACAATTTGGCTTAAGCATGAGTTAGGGGAGACATTGGAGTGGTTCATCACTCTTAGGAGAATCATTAAAGAGTCCCCTCTTCTTTCCATTTTGGGTATGGTGATGTGTCCAAGGCTTTCATGGCTCACATGTGGCTCATGCATGGCTTCATGGCTCACCTTTGGCTTGGAAAAAGCTAAGTCAACTTTCATGAAAGAGGATTTTAGAAATTTTGGTAATTTAGGGGTGATTTTATAGGATTTGGCATAAGGCTTAGTTTAGAAAAATTTGATGGCTAATTTAGAACTTAGGGATGATTTTAATTGAGTGAGGATGAGATGAGATTGTAATGTGGGCCTTAGGATGGGTTTGGACTTTTGAAATTATTTTAGGAATGGGCTTTTAGGAAGGTTTTTAAAAAAGTGGGCTTTAGGCTTGAAAAAAAATTTATGGATGGGAATTTTGTAAAGGATTGGGCCAAACAAATGTTGGGTTTAGTCTAGGGATGTGTCATGAGTGATTTGGATCAAACTTGAGGTAATTTGAAATTGAATTGGGTTGGATTTGGGCTTCTTTGGTAAAGGGACCAATGTAGGTCAAATTGGGCTAATTTGGGCCAATGTTGGGCTAAGGTTGAAATTGATGTAAAATTAATGTTGAGAAATGTTTATGGGAGTGTTTCAAAGAGGTTTCATCTTTGGCTGGGTTTTGGTTTTGGGATTTGGGCCCATTTGGGTTAGGTTTGGGTGTAGGCCCATTTTAGGGGTTTTGGCTTTAGGTTGGATTTGAATGGGGTTTGGGTTCAATTTTTGGGCAAATTATGTTAGTGTTTTGTTTTTGGGGATGTTAGGGAAGGTTTAGAAAAGGTTTGGGGCCAATTGGAGTTGAATTGGGATGGTTTGGGTTATGTTTGGATCATGGGTCTAAATTGGGCTTTAAGCTCAAAAATGAAATTAGATCCAAATGTCAACCAAAGTAGGTTTGTATTTGGTTTAGATTGATATTGTGGATATTGAATTGAAGTTTAGAATTGAATTGGACCAAAATTGGGGTCAATTGGGCAGGTTTGGTTTGACATTGGGTTCACCTTGGGTTAAAAATGGGTCAAATTGGGGGTTTTGGTAAAAGTGGGCTAAATTGACAAAATTGGCCCATGGTGTAGTTGAACAAAATAAAATTGGGAATATTTGGGATTTTCTAGAAGTTTCTGGGAATTTTCTGAATTTTTGGATTTTTGGGCTAAGAAGGGCATTTTGGGTATTTGAAGGGTATTGGGGATATTTTTGGAATTTTTGGTATTTTTTGGCTATAGATGATCAATTTAAGTGGGGGAAGATGTTTAGGATTGGTTTTTGAGGAATTTTGGGTAATTTAGGTGATTTAGAATAATTTGGGTAGTTTCAAAAGCTTTTAGTAGGTTAGGCGGGTCCGGGGCACCGGGGGTCAAAAATTGAAATTTTGGAAAAATGAAAATTCATCAAATTTGAGTAGAATGGAATCACTTTGGTTGAGTCATGAAGCCATATTAAGCCCATAGGAGCCATGAGAGGACTCATTTGAGGCATTCAACATGTTGTTCCTAACCCTCTTAGCCAAGGGCTTAGGGGTTAAGGACCATCCATATGAATTACTCACATGAGTCAAGATGTTAAGTTGGGTGAGAGTGTGGTTTTAGGACTTGGGATGTGTGTGAGAGTGTAGTGTATGTGCAAGTTAACCCTCACCAGACTAGGCCATCCAGGGTATTCCTAAGGCCAAGAAGTCCTATAGGGAACTTATCCTTTAAACCTCCCCATTTGATTTCGACCCTCTAGGTGATTAGGGGTCTCGATCGAAGCTTGTGGGGTTTGCGAGGAGTCAAGAGGTGTTTGAACTTCTAAATGGTGGGTTCCATTTCTAGTTCTCTAAGATTAGTCAAAGGAAAAGCCTAAGGCTAGATCCTAAGTACTAAAGAGAGAAGCAAAAGAAAAGACCTCAACAAAAATGAGGTCAACAGTGCATATTGACCATTCTGCTATTAAATATTTAATTGAAAAATAGGATGCAAAACCAAGATTGATAAGATGAATTCTTCTTTTACAAGAATTTGACTTTGAAATAGTAGATAGGAAGAGTGCTGATAATCTAATTGCTGATCATCTGTCCAGACTTGAAAATGAAAAATCTCTCTTTTCTAATGAATAAATTAATTAGTATTTTCCTGATGAAAAATTGTTCACTATTAATGAGTGGTGTGTTCCATGGTATGTCGACATTGTAAACTTTAATGTTAGTGACATTATACCTTATGATTTGATATACCAACAGAGGAAGAAATTTTTATCTGAAGCTAAGACTTATTTTTGGGACGACCAGTTTTTATATAGATAAGGAAAATATCTAATTATTTGAAGATGTGTACCATTAGAAGAAATTTATGAAATTATTAAAAAATTTTATGATTCTTATTTTGGGGGACATTTTGGTGTTGATAAAACTGTATATAAAATTCTGCAATCTGGATTTTATTGGCCTACAATTTTTAAGGTTGTTAATGCTTATTTTCAAAATTGTGATCGATGTCAGCGTGTAGGCAATATTTCTAGAAGAAATGAAATGTCCCTCAATTATATTTTGGAAGTTGAAATATTTGACGTTTGGGGATTAGATTTCATGGGACCCTTTATAACATCTTTCGAAAATTTATACATATTGTTAACAGTTGATTATGTATCTAAATGAATAGAAGCTGTTGCTTTACCTCAATGTGATGCTCGAAGTGGTGCCAAGTTTTTAAGAAAGAACATATTTTGTAGATTTAGAATGCCAAGTGTAATCATAACTGATGGGGGAAGTCATTTTAGAAATGCTATTATGGAGAAACTAGTAAAGAAATATCATATCTCCATAAAACTGCGACTGCTTATCATCCTTAGATAGGTGGTTTGGTTGTATATCCAATCATTAAATTAAAAGAATTTTGGAAAAATATATTAATCCAAATAAAAAGGACTGGTCGATCAAACTTTATTTTGCTCTGTGGGCATATAAAACCGCATATAGGACTCCTATGTGAATGTCCCCATATAGGCTAATTTTTGGAAAAGCCTGTCATTTACCAGTTGAACTTGAGCATAAAGCATATTGAGCTATTAAAGAGTTATATTAAAATTTGAAGGATGCTGGTAAGAAAAAGTTATTATTATTAAATGAGCTTGAAGAGATAAGGAATGAATCATAGGAAAGTGCTAAGATATATAAAGAAAAGATGAAGATGTGGCAAGATCATAGGATTTTGAATAAAAATATTGAGCCAGGACAATAAGTTTTACTATATAATGCCAGATTAAGATTATTTACTGGAAAACTTAAGTCCAGGTGGATGGGCCCATTTATTGTAATAAAAGTTTATCCTTATGGAGCTATGGATATTAAAGATCCTAAAACTGAGAAAATATTCAAAGTAAATGTCATAGGCTGAAACTTTATTTCTCGGTGGATCAACTTAAATTGATGAAATAATGATGTTGGGCCACCCAGAATAAGTATTGGGTATGTCGGGCTGACGACGTTAAACCAAGTGCTTTGGGGGAGGCATATGGGTGTGCTTTACTTTAAGTTTGTTTTGTGTGTTTTGTTTGGTTTGAAGTAAGAAATATGTGGTAATATTTTGATTATATTATGTTAGTGGAGATTAATGAGACCCTAATTGATAAATTGGATGAGTTAAAATGAGTATTCGAATGTTTAGCAGACATGTGCTAAACTGGCGGCTAAGCGCCAGCTGTTGGTGCTTAGGCACCAGAGTTATAAAAATGTGAAAAATGATGTTCTAGAAGCCATTATCATGGGGAATTTGTATGGGACAAAATTTCATGGATATAGAACGTGGGAAGACGGTTCTAAGGAAAGTCTATAAATAAGAGCCAGATTTAAAGATATTCATCCCATTCCAAATTTCCATCATAAAAACCTTGAATAAGAGTTTAAGTTAGAAAAATGTCTTCTTGGGAGAGTGAAGTTAAGAAGAAAGAGGATGCAAACAAGAATAGTTTTATTTGTGAGATTGCACAAGAGTTATATAACTGGTTTCTGGCCGTTAGTATTCAAGATATATCAGAGAAGATTGCAAAGATCGAGTCTGATGTTACATCAATCAAAGAAAAGGTAAATGAAACTAACACACAATTAGCACATATTTAAAGAGGCAATTTATTCATACTAATCATGTTGAAAAGGCAGATAAAACGATGTTTTTGAAGAGCAAGTGGATAGAAGAAGATTCAGTAAGAGTTTTCAACCATCGCTCGTTCTATCAAATCTACATACTAGATGGTTTAGATGGAACTAATGAAGGATATATGCCACCTAACAGAGAATTGAATTCAGTTCTTATGTTGTGTTAAGTTCTTATTTTGTGTTAAGTGTTAGTCAGTCATGTTAAGAATAAGCGTTTAGTGTATTATATTTTGTAGAGTGTTATAAATGTGGTTGTGTTTTAAATACTTATTTTAGTGTTTTATTTAAATGTTTAAATGTGAAGTAGAAAAGATGAGATCTTATCCAAAGATCTAGGATTAAAGACTTGTGGATTATACTTGTAATTTTTAATTGTTTTATTTAGTAAAGAGTTTGTGTTTGTGTGAAATTTTGGCTGAATCCATTTTTTAATTTATAAATGTGTAATTCTTGAGATAAGAAGATTATAAGGAGATGATATACTTATTAAAAAGATTTAGGGGTTGATTAAGTGAGTGAAAATGAGTATTTAACGAAAAATTCGAGAACAGTAAATTCTCGGCTAAACGCCGAGACCCCGCGCTTACGCACCAGAGCTTCGCGGCTAAGTGCCATACTTTCGCGCTTAGGCGCCGGTTTGCAAAAATTGGTTTTTAGGTTTTAAAAACCTGAAAAATCACAAAATTTTTACCTCCATCTTCTTCTTACTTCGGTGTTCACGACTTAAGAAGTTAGGGCATCATAAAAGTTGGCGATTTTTTGAGCCATTTCAAGTTTAAATTACTAGATTTGATCTTCTTGAGTTAAGAATACTACTCCTATGTAAAAATTTTTTATTTTCACCATATAGTTTAAGTGCACTTTGGAGAAATCCAAAAATCACTATCATGGTGAGAAATTGAGAAAAATGGTTTAGAAATTACTTGGATTTAGTGGTTTAAGCCTTAGGAGTTGAGTTTTGTGATTTTGAGTTAAAAGTGGAATTTTTGGTAATTTTTATGCAAATTTTAGAAATGAAACCAAAGAGAAGCAAAACAAAATCCACTTTGATTCAGACAAGTTCGTTAGTTTGAAAGCTCAAGATCATTACGTGCAAGCATTATAGTCACATAAATTGATCCAGGATTGAGGCTTTGATAAGCTAGGCAGAGTGATGGAAGATATGTTCGTTAAAAGCCTTTGGGATAGATTTTGCTGCTTCTTGGCTGTTACAATTATTTTTGTTGTACGGGAGTTCTATGCAAATCTCATGGATCAGAAAAAAACTTTATTTTGGTCCGAGGACAGTTGATTAATTTTAATCCCGAGGTAATAAATGATTATTACCTATTGCCATCAAATACATTTTGTTTCTATTATAATTATATTCATACAGAGGAATAATTGGATGGAATTATTTCTGCTTTGACTGATGGAAGGGAATTATGGAAAATCCCTAATGAGAGAAGTGTTAAACTCCCTTCTTCAAAGTTGAATGCCACCTCCAAGGCCTGACATTCCAAGTTGCTTCCTACTAATCATCTGAGTGAAGTGACGAGAGAAAGAGCTACTTTGAATTACTGTATTCTGCAGGGGAAGGAGATCAATATTAGAAAGATTATTTATGATTGTATTTTGATATCTGCCAGAGTTGCCACCACTGCAGGTATGTGATTTGTTTCCCTTATACATTCATTGTGTGAGCAGGCTGGTTTTAGATATGAAAATTGGGAAGAGGTACTTCAGCCTCTTAAGCTTATTTCTAGTGAAAATGTGAATACATATGCTGAGCATTCAATTTTTGCTTGGAGAGAAGGATTCTCTAGAGCATTCAGTGCATCTACTGTTGCTGCTTCTACATCTCGTGCTTCCACATCTCAGGCATCATCATGTCAATTTTTTTATTCACAGACCGAACTTTAAATAAAATGAAAAACAATAGCAATTATATTGTGGATTGAGTTTGTGATATATAAGGTAAGTTAGATCATATTGAGGATTAGATTTAGAGACATAGTGGGTATGAGATGAACTATCACATTTATATGGATAGATTGATTAGAGGTGATTATAGTGCTGTGTTACTCTCTCATCCACAATTCTCCATATGTGCTTATCTGTACCTGGAATGAAGGGGATGATGATGAGGAAGAAGATGAGGATTATGATTTATAGTTTTTGTTGTGTTGTGCTATGTTTTGTGATGTGTGTTAGACTTTTTATTCTGTATGTGTTGTTTATTTACTATTTATGGTTATTAAGTGGACTATTCTGTTGTAGATGTGACTGATGTAATAGCTGACGAACTACTTTAGTTTGTTTTTATGTTATTTGTGGATGTTGTTTATTTGTGTTATGTGATGTGAATGTTTATAATTTTTTTTTGTGTGGTAGTAAATGTGTTAAAAAAATAAAGAAAAAAAAATTGGTAGTTTATTTTATTTGTTGGTTTAGAACTTATTCCAGAAACTATTTAGGAAGGTTTAAAACACTATTTTGATCCACTATTTAAATTTCATGCTTAACTTTTCAATTTACTACCATATGTTTTAGTTATGGATTTCTGTTTAAGTATGTGTGAATTTGCTTTTATTTCCTCCACTTATGAATTTTTTTGAATTTCTATAAAATGAGAAGTTAAAAATTTGATCTAGTTACTTTCATTCCTGTTTTTAATTATTATACTTGCATATTTAGGATAAAAAAATTTCTGCAAGAATGATACTTGTAGTTTGCAATTCCTACCCATGTATCATTTTAACTATGTTTTAATGTTTTATCATAATAAAAACTTTAAAGTTTGGGGGGATGAAAAACCATTTTAAAAAACTTAAAATTTTATTTGTTCTCAAATGTGTTGTAAATAAAATTTGGATTTTGATTATAAAATAATTATGTGAATGAAATTATATTAGGGAAGTAAAATTTTGAATATAGAAATGAGAAAGAGAATTTAGTTAAAATCTATAGTAAGGATGAAAAATTTAAAGGTAAAAATTTCTTAGTGAAGAAATGATGAATATTTTGTAACTATTTTTTGTAGGACAAGTTGTATTTTTGGAAAAGTAGAAGGATTAGGCTTTTGCTTTTAATACTTAAGTTTCTTTTATTGAAAATTATTTTCAAAACTTTTATTATATATTCAAGTAAAAGATATATATCTACCTTATGCTTTAGGAAATGAAGGGTATAATTCAAAATTATTAAAGGCCTGTCCAGATATAGTAATCATTGCCTTATAAAAAAGAATAAAAATAAAAGAAAAAATAAGAAAAAAAAGAAAAAAAGTATGTGAAAAGGAAGGAGATGCTTAAGGATTTAAGGGCCTAATAAAAAATTGGTTCCACACCTAATCTTTTTAGAGTATAAGATTTGATAAAATCTTAAAGCTTATGAATATAATATAGTTAGTATAATTAATTTTGGTAAAGATTTTTAAGTAAAGAAAATAAAATGCCTAAGCCCTATATCTTGAAAAATCTACAAATATTTATGAATAAGATAGGAACTAATATTTTTCATTGAACTTTATTTAAGAGATTTCTAAACTTTAAATTGTTCTCATTTATTAAAGTTTTTTCTAAATTAGGCTACAACATTTCTAGATCAAAATTTTAAAAACTCCTAAAGAAACTCATCTAAATTATTTACTTGTATAATTTTTATATGATTAAAGTGTCACTTTAGGACAAGTAACATTTCAAGTTTGGGGGATTTTGATACACATAAATATATAATATTTTTTACACATTTTTATTCCTATTTTTAAGGATATTGCACTTTAATGGAAGATATTTTGTGTATTTCTCTTGTAGGTATGATTAAATGGATAAATGTGATGAAAGGAGTGAAAAAGTATTAAAATTTGAGCAAAAGTGAAGAAAGATGCAAAATTGATCTATGGCGGCAAAGTGCCTAGATGGCACTTACGCGCCCGAGCCCCGCGGCTATGTGCCGGATTTGGAGCTTTCACGGCAGAAGACTCATGACTAAGCGCCGGGACCTCGTGCTTATGCACTGTAGTTACTAAAGAGGAATTATTTAATTTTTGGCGCCATTTTGAAGAGGTATTTAAGGCATCTCTTGGTACAAACGTGGATACCTCCCTATCAGCGCCAAAAATAATTTAAATTACTCTTGAATGAAAGCATCTCTTGGAGGATTCAATGAATCTGGACAAAATTTGAAGAGATGCGAAGGCACCTTTTAGAAAAGTATAAAAAAAAGAATTGAAGATCAGAGAAAAGAGAGTTTAAAAAAGGAATTTAGAGGGAGTATTTAGAGAGTAATTTAGAGAGTTTATTGTGTAGTAGGTTATGGTTGTTGTAGAGTGTGTAGTTAGTGTAGAAGAGTTCTTTCATTAACTTACTACTCCACTTCACCATTTCTACTTAAATATTGTTTGTATTAGGATTAGATTAGAGAATTAGAGTCCTCAGAGTTGGGCGCAAACATCTAAGTAGTATTATAAGGAAAAGCAAAGTTTTCAAAGGAACTTCAAGAGTTTGGTGAACATGATTTACAAATAAGTCTTTATCTTTGTTATTACATTTTATTTTTAATTATTACTTCTTATGTTTTTCTATGATTTATACTTTTAAAACAAGTTGAAATTGTATTTTCTCCATGAATTCTGAGTAGTTTTCTTTATTTTTTTCCTTAATATGATGAAGTAATAAAGTTATGGAAGTATGTTGTGTGAAGTATAGAATTTCAATGTTGGAAGAATTTGTGATGATTCAAAACCTTGTACTTCATTTACTTCTTGATTTGACCAATTAAGATGTTAAAATATGTTGTGAGAACATGTAAGAACCGGTATGGTATTGTCTCAGTCAACAATTAAAAAGAATCACATGAGATTATATGGGTGAGAATGTAATCCATTATGGTTGAGTGCAAATAAATAGAGAGATATACTTTGATGGGTGTAGAATTAGAGGACTTAAGAGTGAAAGACTAAAGCCCCCAATTTGATTTATTATTTTATGTTTTAATATGAGATGTTAGCTGATGCGTGACTAAGCCTAACGGGGCTTTATATATACTTTCAAATGCAAGATTTTGATTCCACTGCTAGAAAATTTAATCACTGACAACAACGCCAAAAACTTGATGTGATTTTACTTATGAAAGATTTTATGAATTTATATTTAGATTTTTATAATTTTTAAAAGTCACAATTTCAAACGCAAGTATATGTATCGTATCAAGTAATAGAGGGCTCTAGTGGAGTTCTGGTTATCAATCCCACAGGAAAGATTTTTAGAATATTAAGTAATATTTTTAGATTTTTCAAATTAAAAGTAATTTTTATTTTTATTTCTTTTTAAAGTTTAGATTTTAACTTTAATGAAATTTATACTAAATGTAAGTAAGCAACACTAAAATAAATATTAATGCAGGTATAAATAAAACAACTTTCTCTTTTTCAACTAATCCAAGATTTTTAGAATAATTATCATTTGTGGATAATTTAGATTATGGTATTGTGCTAAATAGAAGCATTCATATTCTTTACCCTTTGGTCCAGGCATAAAGAACATTGACTAATCTATAGATCGGTTCAGGACGTTTTATTAGTAGAATGGGTTAATCTAGGCTCACACTAATAGATGTCCAAGGGTGGCTATGGTCGGCCCTACCACTGACCCGTTCCCTTTCTATAAATCAAATTATTAGAATTTAGTCTGTCACTCTAAAAGCTAATTAATTCTACACCCAATAAATCATATCTTCCTATTTATTTACACTTCACCTTGAATAACCCACATAAAGCCTTCGACTACCCAAGGATTCATGTGATACCTACTAGTTAAGAACTCATCTAGGTCTCAAAATTCTTCAACAGGTTTTAACAATTTAAATGGCCAAATTAAAAAGTAAACTAAGATCAGGTATTAATATCATCATAATTTTTATAAATATTTTAAATTAAATTCTCCAACAAAGTTTAATTATCTTATTATCTTTTCATAATTGAAAGGAGAAAGAAAACTAACTACTCAGAACACATTGAATTCACAAAAAAAAAATATTTATAAAACTTTGAACCAAGTTACAAATACTTATCTGGAATGTTCCTTCAAGTGATCCGCTGACTCCTACTGACTTCAAAGCAATGATGAAAGACTTCAACAGCAACAACACTAATAATCTCACACTTAACACTCAAAATAAACTAAAAATAAACTCTCTAAATATTAAAGAAGGTGGCCCCCTAAAATGATTAGATCGCTATATAGTGCTTGGGGACTAAAAGATGCTTGAAGGGGTGAAAGGGTCGATTTTCTCTGTAGAATGAGCTCCTATTTATAGAGCTCTGAATTTGACCAGGGGTTGCTTAAGGTACCTCTTCAAAATTCATCCAAATACAATGTATCTTCTAGAAGGTAACTGTCGCGCCTAGGCGCCGGGATCTGGCGCCTAGGCGCCGGACTCCATGACCAAGTCTTTCGCACTTCTTCACTTTGGGTCGCACCTCTTCCCGATTAAAATCGTTCCCTTGCATCCAGATGCATTGTATCACATGTACTATATATTAGGAGTAACTTTCAGTCTTCTAGAAGATATAATAACTGCTTAACAATGTCAAAATAACTGCGTAAAGTCGTCAAAAATCTTGTCTGCGTCTGTATCGAACTGACACCTAGGCGCCGGATTCTGGTGCCTAGGCGCCAGGTCTACCATTTCGATAACTTTGCTCTTTTAGCTCCATTTTTGCTCCTTTTTGCTCAATTTTCCTTCTTGAACTCTTTTTTATCACCTACATCCAAAAACATAAAAATACCTTTCATTAAAGCATAATATCCTTAAGAATTGAATCATAAATAAGGCATAAAAATGGGTATTTTTAAAGTGGATCATTAGGCCCCAGGTGGAGGGAATTGAGGAAACTCTAGAGGGAGAGCTAGTATCTTTCTTGCCTAACCCGTCTTCAAGATTTATAAAACTACAGATTAACCTATGTTATTTATAGCATCTCTCGTAAGGGTGAAGAATATAATTGCTCATATTTGGCACAATGCAATTTAGATACTTCCACAACAAATATTCCAAGACTTGCTACTGATTTATAAAAAGGAAAAAGAAATTTTATTTGTATTTGCTAACATCTTATAAAAAATTAGTTAAAGTAGATGTTTAATTTCATTTAAAATTATTAAAATTAACAAAAAAAAATCTAATATTCTTTCCAAGAATATTATCTTTAGTTTGGGTAAGATCTTTCTTAAAAAGTAAAAAGTTAATTTTCCGTTTTCTTTATTTATTACTTTCCCTGTGGGTTCGATATCTCAGAGCTTATTCAGAAAGTTCTATATTACTTGATAACGATATGTATACTTGCGTCGTATCCCATTTTAGAATATCATTAAAAAAGAAGTATTAATTAATATATAAAACGTAAGCATAAATATTTGTAAGATCAACTACAAACAAATTCCCCCAAATTGACCCTCTAAACCAATTTGAAATCACTCCAATCCTTATATTAACTCTTCATGAAAATCATACACATGAATTTGAATAATCAATTGGACCTAACCCTAGCTCAAACACAAACTAGCCCAACTTGAACCCAAAGTGCCCAAAATTGAACCAAGACCCAAATGTCACCCAAGCCTAGCCAAATTGACCAAGCCAAGTCTCCCATAGTCATCAAGTGGACCATAGGAACCACCTTAGATCCACTTAGCCCAACCTGTATGGGCCATGGACGAAGGGTCCCCAAGTTTGGGGGATCTTCTCCCATTAATGGCTAAACCATATATTGGTTTGTCTAAAGCTTTCCCCAAATCAATTAATCACCTTAAAGACCTGCCCACCTGACCACCTGACCACCTGACCACCTGATCACTTCCCCTGGCCTGGCCAACAAGCCTAGTCACTGGAGGAGCCGAAACCAAGAGCCACCCTACCTCAAATTGAACCCAAATTAAACCCACCTAATGTGTCCAATTCTGATTGGTTAGTTGCACCACACATCAATCAACCTCAGCAAGCTAATGCACACATTTTTAGGCCTTGAGCTTCACCATAGCCATGGGTATTTAAAACACCCTCCTCATGACCATATGGGGCGATGAACAATTACCTTGGGGAGACTGTCAAATGTATCTCTGAGATTCTTCAAGACCTCTCAAGTTCATTCCACCATCCTCCACCCCTAACACTCACTGTCCAAAGCCAATTCTCAGCCTAATTCCTAGCCAAAACCATGACACATTTTACCACAGATCCACATTGCACCAAATCCAAATTAATTGCGCCCATATCATCACCAAAGTAAATGAAGTTGATCCCCTACCAAAGCCTCATCACAGAGCCCCTCTACCCTAGAGTTCTATTAGAGCCTCCAAATCAGTATGATCAAACTCCTACTTTAATGATTCACAAGAGCTCGACAACACTTCCAGAAGGTTCGTTGGAGTCCTCTAAAGGTTCTGAAAGCACCCAATTGAGGCCTCTCCTATTGGGAAAAGGTATTGAAATCTCACCTTGGTCCAAGCCTATTTTGATTCTGCATGCATGTACACTGTATTTCATACCGTATAAGCCGTATAAATAGGTTCGTATAGGTCAGATCCGTCTATAAGAATAAACTCAAAGTGATTTGGATGAGTCCAACTTGAGATCTTAAGGTTAAGAGTGTGGATGGTACACAGGTTAGGTCATTAGGGGATGAAAATTAGGAGCCGTCCGATCGCGCGTGTATTCAGTGGAGGCTCTGATTGTGCTGGACAGAGAAGTGGTGCATAAAGCGAGGATGTGTGGATGCCTAATCAGATGGCAAAGTCAAATGGAGGAGTGCCACATGGAGCTTCAGAGCTGCTTAGGATGAGTTGGTTGCCGCGTGGAAAAGTAGGAAATTCTAGATTTTCTGTATTTATTTAATGTCCAGAACTTTAATAATGCATAACTTGGTGCAGAAAAATAAAAAAATAAAATAGAAATACCCACATGCTTAGTGAACAGTGGAGAATAATGTGGAATAAAATTAAAAAAATTATTTATTATACATTTTATTTTTAATAAATTAAATACTATCTGCTGTATTTTGTTTATATTTAGCTAAATATAATTCACCATGGCAGGAGGTTTGGAGGGCTTATAGGCTCTGTGGTTAGAGATCTTCCCTAAATTTTCCAAGGTCAGGGGCATCTCTAGCCAGATATCCCTAATTTTCAAGTTAATCCCCTCAATTTCAGTATAAAAATTATAATAATTAAAATATTGATCATAAAAATACAAAACTTATTTTTGTAGGTTGACTTTGATCAGAGGACTATAAGAATAATATAAAATTGATTTAACTCATTAAGAATGACTCTAATTGTAAATAGGCCCCAAAAATGAAAGAAAATTAAAATGTTTAAAATATAAATGTAAAAAGCACAAAAATGATTCTCCACTATAAATAATGGTCAGTGGAACTCCCCATAAAAGGTTGAAGTCAATTGGAAGTAATTTGATTACTAAAATGGATTTTATAAGTGAAATGACAATTTTAGAATTAAAATAATTATAATAATGAAAATATAAGTAAAACATTTATGAAATTTATTTTTAGAGTTCTCTGTGACCAGTGGAGTCTAAAAAAATAAAATGGGAATTAAAATAAATATTTCATTTTTAAGCTATATTTTAAGATTTTAAATAATTTAAAAATAATTAAAAAATCATAAAATAACAAAAAAATTAAAACACACTAAAATATCACATTTGGTCTCTTGATCACTTGGGAGCAATTAAAATAATTTTTCTAATTTTCGAAGTGAATATATTAATTTTTTAAAGGCTTAAAATAATTTTATAGGCTAAAAATGAATTTCACTTTTTTCACTAAAATAATTCTTCATAATTAAAATATAAATCACAAAAATATGAGATTAGTTTCTTTGGGTTCCCTGGACTCAAACAGATTTATGAAAAATATAATGCTTAATTTTTCACTTAAATATTATTCTATATTTAATTAATACTCAAAATAAACAAATAATTCTAATAATTAATTTAAAACTCAAGGAATCCTAAAAATTGGTCCAGGTTGTTCTCTGAACTGGGTGAACCTCCAATAATTTTGTGAGGGACAAATTCTTTACTTTGATTAAGTTATTAAATAAATGTTGAAAATCCCTATTTTGCACTAAAATAATTATACAATTAAATTAAAAATTAGAAAAATAATATATTCTACTCTAGTGTTTTAATTGATCCATGAGTGGGGTAAAATAAAAATTTCAAAGTCATTTGAGTTGAATTGATTGAATTACGCAGTGATGGGCCTTATATTGGCAAAATTGAAATTTTGAAATTAAGCCTTAGTTAAATATATAGGCATAATCAAAGGGAAATGTGTAATTAATGAGCTTAATTGAAATATCTAGATGCTGAAAAGCAAAAGACTTAATAGTAGAAACTAAGCTCACAGTACTCCACATTAAGGATAAAATTATAATTTCTTAAATTAAGGAAATTTAGAAGATAATTAAAATTAAATGATACTAAGGTGAGGGGTTTGATTTTGGAAGATAATAATTCACCAATTTAGAACCCCTAGTCAATGGTTTAATGATACTTCAATATTTTGATAAGAATTAAGATTACATAAACTCAATGTTCCTAAAATTAAAAACTTACACTTTAAGTCTTAAGGGCTTAGTAGTGAATTACGCTTAATCAACATTTAACTTAATGAGGTTTAGAAAATGAAATATGATCAACATTAAACACTTTGAAACACTACAAGCCCAACTCTAAAATTAAGTTGGCTAAATCTCCTAATCAAATCAATTTTCCCATAAGGGCCTTCATATAATTTATAAATGAAATATCAAGTGATGGTTACCCCACTCATTGGGATGATTGAAACATTAAGATTCATTGAACATAAGGGTATAATATGGATGAATTATTTAGCAACATATTAAGTTCAAATGAACTCGAGACAATTCAAAAGGTTGTGAAATATCCATGGTATTGCCCCGAACCCTTTCATAATCCTTTGGATATCTTGGAGGATGACTGAACCTATTATGCTTTGCTTAAGAAAAAATATCCTCACAAATGAACAAATAGGCAAGTTAAGACATAGGATCTGGTAGGTACATTTTAAACCTGTTTTTTCTATTTTTTGGCATGCAACTTTAAATTCCCTGCAAAATTATATTTGTTGCAATAAAGCTAATCTTTCAGCTGGAGTGCGATAAGAGGACTGGTACGATTTTACAGTTTACAGTACTTTTTTTTCCTGCATTTACTTTACTGTATTTTCCTGCTTATAAAACTTGCATGTCAAAATTGAAAATTTTAGGATAGCCACAAAACTCAAATAAAACAAAACAAAACAAAAATCAAATTCACCGCCACAATAAAGCAAAATATAAGACGACTTAAAATTTAATCACAAAAAAGCAAAACCACAAATATGTCTCTTTAAATAATCGGGAATACCTAGGAGGAGGCAACCTACAAATGATAACGAGCTTTCTTTATTCTAAATGAACTCATGGAACTCATTCAATTGAGTTTATTAAATTCATTTGGACCAAGTGAATCCGATGAAAATAGTGGTGTCGGATTGAGGGAACCGGTGTCGCTTAATCAACTTAAAAATTCCCTTAGTAAGACATTAAGAAAAATCAATTTTAATATATCCAAAACATGAAACTTCTCTCATCTTTTCCATTTGACCCTTGTAAAATTAAATCTGCTGCAACGAGGAGCTTGGAGCATACACAATGGGTAGCATGGCCATCTTTAACAACAAAATTTTGTTCTTATAAATAAACAAACAATCCATAGAACTTTAAGATAGTTTTCCTAGCGCAACATAAGCTCTTACTTTATCTCTTTAGGCCTTTGGACCTCATACAATATAAGCCCTAAACTTGTCTTAGGATTCTGAGGTTGTCATCTAATATTACATAAATCCTCTTTTCTTCCAGGCTATTCACATGATTGGTATAAAGTGAATGTAAGCCCTAAATAATTAACATTAGCAGGATGAAACATAAAATAAATATTTTAAATTAAAGCCAAATAATATGATAGTTTGGGAAATAATCAAGATTCTTCTTGGAGCTATGTTTTCCTCTAGTTTTCTCTTCCTTTAGATTCCTATAATAACTGTTCCAAACTTGAGCCACTCACCTATTCGATTTCTAATTACCACATTACCTTAAAAAATCCTACCTGTTGGAAGTCATGAAAATAATATTTTCTTATCTAAATTGAGTGTTTTCTTAGATGACTTCGGTTATTTAAGATGTAATTAACTATAGGGGCTTGCTCTTATAGAAAACTTTAAAGACCCCAGATTAATATAAACTCGATCTATTTCTTTTGTATTAGATAGTGGAACTTGTTAGTTAACATAACAGATTTCACAGACCAAATATATGTCATATATTTCTTAGTTTATTTAATCAAGACGCACTATCAAGCAATGTGTCTATTTGTCGGGATAGATGCATGGCTTGATGTTTAGTGCTTGCTTAGTTAAAATATTTCATATATGAGATCAGTTTGATTTTATGTTTTCAAATTAAAATATTACTTTTCCAAAATTATATCTATATTAAATCCAAAATTTTAATGTGTCGATAATCAACCTTAACCATTTTGGGGCCACGATTAGCCATGTAACCAAAGGGATGAACCCAACCTAGCAAACTTAGCCAAAACCTCACTTTCTCATTGAAACTTCACCTTAGAGCCACTTTAAACCTAAATTGACATTACCCCTCAAACTCCCATGCTGACCTGAACTTGGAGGTGACCTGACTCTGGCCTGCCAGCCACCACAGCTGCCTGATAACACCATACCCGAGAGGTTCCAAATGGCTTAAACCCAAAATTAAACGCACCTGAGCTGGCTAAACTTAATTTGCCACTGGAGCTCTTCTTCCCTCCACCTAATCGGCCTCCCTGCCACCTTGGACTTCCATAAAAAGACCACCCCTCATAACCAAAACGATGAAGAGTGTAAAAACCTTAACAAAACTCTGCCAAGATTCTCCAAGACCTTCCCACAACCCAGAGAGGGTCATCTCCACCATTTTCCTGCCCTATTCCTCATATATGAGCTAAATTTTTTAGCTAAAAAATAGGACATTTTCACTTCCACCCCATAAAATTCCACCAATACTTAAATTGAAGTACTCTTGAGCATCACCAAACCAAGAGAAGAAGCTTCTCACTGAAATCCACATCAATTGAAGCCTCTGCACCAGACTTCCCCCAAGGTTCGCACTACCTGTTGGAGGAACTCCTGCTCAGATCCTTTCCCAGAGGAAATTGGCACTTCAGGCACCTTCGCAAGACTCCACTGAAGCTTCTGTAAGCATTTGATTGAAGCCTTAACTCTTAGACTAAGGTATGGATCAAAACATCCAAATTCAGACTCAGTTAGGCCTTTGTGAAGTGAACTTGCATTTCATACTTGATCAACTGTATAATTATATTCAATTTAAGTAGATGAAGGTGTAGGAACAATCCCCACATGATTTGGTTGAGAATCGAGTGAGAAATTAGGGTTAGAAAATGAGTGGCTCACAGGTTACACCAGTTTGGGACGAAGGTCAGAAGCCCTCTGATCGCACATGTATGAGATGGAAAATCCAGATTAGGCCGAAGAGAACTATGGAGTGTGAACAGCGGGACGCGTAGTGGCTGAGTCAGATGGCAGCGACGAATCAAATGGCAACATAGCGCTTCGGAGCCGTCGTAGGTTGCACTGGTGCCTACGTGGATAAATAGAAGAATGAATATTTTGATTTATTTAATTACATAAACTTTAATAAATCATAACTTAGTGTAAAAATGACGAAAATAAAGTAAAAATACCTTGATGCTCAGTAAACAGAGGAAAAAATTATGGACTAAAAAGTAAAATTTTCTTTTATGCATTTTATTTTTTATTAACTAAATACTCAGAACCTTCTCTTAATTAGATATAATTAAAGAATGATAAAAAAATATAAACTTTTGGGGGTTCATTCCTCTCATGATTTGGGATGTTATCTGATTTTTCCTAAGTTAGAGGGCATCTCTAACAGATTAAACCCTAATTTTCAAGTTAAATCACCATATATCATTTAAAATAATCATAATAAATAGACTATAAATTAGCAAATAAAAAAAAATAAAATAATATTGGTAGGTTCAATATGGTCAGAGGGACTTAGAAAAAAATAAAAATAGAGTTTTAAAAATTCAAAACTTTTTTATTTAAAAATTAAGAAAAATACCAAAAATTAGAAAAATATAAAATAATTCAAATAATTACTAAATTGAGCCAAAATGAAGCTGACCACTTCATGAGGCTCCTGTAAAAATCGTAAGGTTATTAATAGTTTTTTTGATACAAAATTTAATTTTTCTAAGTAAATATGAAATTTTGCTTAAAATAATTATATAAATTAAAATAAAAATCTGAAAAATACAAAAAATAGTTAGATTGTTCCTCAAGACTAAAAAATCCTAGGAAAAATAAATTTGAGGTTAAAATAAATAGTTTATTTTTAAGCTATTTTCTAAGTTTTAAATAATTAAAAAATAATGAAAAATCATAAAATACAAAAATACACCAAAATATCACAAATTACTCCATGATCATTTGAGACTCTTTATAAAATATTTTTCCTAAATTTTCTAATTTATTTATGTATTTTTTTTAAATGCTAAAAATTGTATTTTTCTTAGTTTTTTCATTAAAATAATTACAATAAATAAAATAAAAATCACAAAAATACAAAGTTTGTTTCTATTAGTTATTTAGACTTAGGAAGATTTAATAAAAACATAAAAAACACTTTTTGAAATTAATTTATATTTTCTATTTAATTAATCCCTAAAATCAACAAATAATTATTGAAATTAAAGTATAATTAAAAAAATCACAAAAATTATTCCTAGAGGTCCTCTAACCTAGGTGAATCTTCAATAATTCTCCTAAGGACAGAAACATTACTTTGATTGATTAAATGAATTAACCTTTAAAATTCTAATTTTTAGATTAAAATATTTATATGAATTAAAATAAAGATTAAAAAATACATAATTACTTCTTTGGTATTTCAATTAACCTATGAGAGATAGGTCAGCAAATTTTTAAGCCTATATGGATTAATTTAAAAGATTTATGAAGATAGAAGCCCTAGAGGCAAAATTGTAGTTTCCAACTTCTCACCCCTAATTAAAATTTAGGATGGGTATAAACTTAAGGGATAATGTACTGAGGTAGAAACCAATTAACTTCCACTTTTAGAAAGAAGGGTATAGTTGCAAATTATCCAATTGTTAAGTCTTGAAATAATAAATCAATTTGGATTATCTAAATGTTTGGGACATGAATTAAGAAGTTAATAATTCACCAACCTAAAGTCCCAAACCAATGATTGAGCCATAGGGTGATCTCTCAATATAAATCAATCATTCTTAATATGAATTTTCCTAAATCACACATTTACCCCTATCTCTTTTGAGCTGTGTAGTGAGCTAAATTCAATCTAAATACTTGAGGGTTAGTTGGATGATAAACCATAATTAATCTCCCTCAAAAACTATTAGCTCAAGCTTACTTGTCCCATCTCTCATGGGTTAATTGAGCTATAATATTGAGCATAACCTAAACATTAATTTCAGATGAATAATTTAGCAACATAATAAGTTCATATGAACTCGAAATGATTCAAAAGATGTTAAAAGTTATTTTTGGTCACACAGAGAAAATTTTTATAGTCTTTTGAATATTTTGGAGGATAATTGGACCTATTATGTTTTTCTCAAGAGAGTCATCCTTAAAACCCATAAGGACTCACCAAGTTATGTCGCGTGGCCCGTTAATTCACCTAAATAATTAGAAATAGCGTAAACTATTTATTCTACATTTAAAACCCAATGCTCAAGGACTTGAGTCTTCTATAAGGTACCTAAGTCCTTGTAAGAAACTGGGGATACTTGTTTTTTTCACGTATAGATCATCAGACTGGTATAAGTCTGAGGTCTAGGTGGCTAGGGCATTAATGATAATGCTTATGTGTGCTAAAATGAGGGATACAGAAGATTGTTAGAAGTATCTCCTACCTCAAGGACCTTTAATAAGGAAGAGGATAAGGACCAATGATATTATTCAGCGAGTCATGGTTGGATCGTTGCCCTCAACATTCTTAGGTTGTTAGTAGTCCCAGATTGATTAGAGTGACTAACCTATGGACTACATTACTTTACAAAATATTTACAAAATTAAAAAAAACTCCTTTTGCTTGAAAAAATAAACTCTGCATGAAAACGTTTAAATGAGAATTAAATGATTTTGATAAAAAAGTCTAAAGGTCCATGGTTAGTCATTTGGATCAAGGTTCGGACTACCTTCTGTAGGTTGTCGGGTTGTTAGCTCTTACTTAAGAGCCGAAACCACACAAACCTATGGACGGTTCCTAAACACTCCAAACTCCCAAAAATGAATGGATACTCTCTCGAATCCTTCTCAAATGGCTTCCAATTCGATTGATAACCCAAGATTTCAAGTGTACAACCGGAGAAAGTTCGTTAGTGCGGAGGCGCAATGACTTTTCAACAAGGTAATCTCGAAGAAAAGATTGATTAAAGAAAGAGGATTTGTCAATAGAGGACAAATAATTTCTTCATCACTAATTGAAGAAATGATCGTGCGGAGAAGATGGGAAGTGTTTTGTTACACGACTGCCACAGTAGTTGTTCCAGTGGTTAAAGTAATCTACACCAATTTACATGGAATCAACCAAGGAAGCATTTATGTGCGAGGTAGGTGGCTTACATTCAATTCTAGAAGAATTAATGAGTTGTATATTCTTGAGAATGTTTCAGCCTGTTATTGTTCGAATTTCACGCCAATAAGAGAAAAGATGAATGAAATATACCAATATTTGACGACGAAACCGCTGATTGGGAAGTTAGACAGAACGAGTATGTTGGTTTCTCTACAACACTTTTAAATCCAATTTCGAAACATTGGCACTTTTCTACAAAGTTATTGTCGACGATGAAAATTGGCAAAGTCACAAAAGAAAGTGCAATTTTGAACTACTACATTCAAATGGGATGGCCCATTGATATTGGATCGATTATTGTGAAATCTATTTATGGCCTGATCGTTCAAGGATCATCCCAAGGGTTTGGACATCCTTCCATAATTTTCTCGATTTGTAGTTTGTTTCAAGTTTCGTACGAGATTTGGGAGAAGATACTGCTACCCTGGAAACCCTTAGATCCAACTCAGATGTTCCTAGCCAATGATGGAGAGAGTGATGTAGGCTTGATTATGGATCAAGCATCACAGAATTCTGTTCTAGTTCAACCATTAGTAGTAGATAAGACACCGATGCTCTTGCATAAAATCAAGAATCTAGAGAATCAGGTACAAAAATTAACGAGTATAGATAGCAACAAATCCGATTTCTTCGATCACATCGATTGGAGAATGAAAGAACATTTTGATCATACTGGACAATTCGAAGTGAGTTTGGTGCGATTGATGAGAAGGATGGGATTGATCGATGAAGAATCAACTGAAGAATTCCCATTCCGACCTTTTTACAACCTTTTCATCCATGTTCAAGTAATGGGAGATATCAGAGGAGAGACTAGCACTAGTTCTGAGGAACAGTAGACTTAATTAATTCATTTGATTATGTTGTATTTGATTTAAACAATGCTTTAATGTTTGTGTATTTAATTTCTTTAGTTTGCTTTTAATCTCAGTATAGATGAGATTAAGTTTGAAATGTTTGTTTTCAGCGTTTTGAGTGTTGTGGTTTGGATTGCGATGCTGATTATATGGATTTAAGTTGAAAGAATACCTACTTATGTGTGTTATGTATTGCGTATTGCAAACACTTGGATTCAATATATAAATGTGAACTTTATTGTGTGTAAGTTTATTTGTGTTAATACATCACTTAATCACTTAAAATAAATGATAAAAAGGATCGAACGGATGACGATGAGGCTTAAAATTGATCGAAATCACAAAAATTTGAAAAATGAACAATTTTTGAAAATCTCGCCCATGCTTGAGGCCGCCGATAGCGCGATTTTCCTGAGAAGAATAGGAAATTAATTCAAAAGACCACCAACAACACGAACGAGGCCGCCGATGGTGTAATCGCGAAAACTACATATTTTCTGCGATTTTGACTGGTCAAATGCCACTATTCATCTTTTTTTCTTCGCCTTTTTACCCAAAAAGTCGACCTAGGGCTTGAGAGATCTTGGATTTGGAGCGATTTCGACAAAATCTAACTCTAGATTTCATCTTCCCTTGGTAAGAGCTTCACTCCTATGTAAAAATTTTTGATTTTCACCATGAATTTCTTTCACATTAAGAAATTTTGGAAAAATTGAAAATTTGGAGAAAAGACTTGGAAGGAATTCATGGAAATTGATTTAGATTGTTTTAAACCCCCTTTAGAAGTCATTGTATAATTATTTTGGAGATTAGTTTGGAATTTTTGTGATTTGATAGATCGAACTATGGCTCCAAGACAAAAGAGAAGACTCGATTTTGAAGGGACTTGATTCGTTAATTTGAAAGCACAATTGAGGTACAATTCAGTCTATCAAAGTAAAGAGTGTATACAAAATAGAGTTTTTGAGAATCCTGGAGGAGAAGTAGAAAGAGTTATCAAAGAGAGGGGATGGAAGAACTTCTGCTACATCACAAACAAGGCTGCTATAGAAGTTTTGAGGGAGTTCTACTCCAATCTTTCTCAACTTGAGGATGAACCAGTCAAAGTAAGAGGATTCTCTGTTGACTTTAGTGCTAATCGCATTAACACTTTTTACGAGCTTCACGACTATTTTTCTAGCGAGTTTGAAACTTTTGGAACAATGGAAGGTCCGTTGAACGATGTTATCAACTTTCTCACTGATGGGAAAGGAGTTTGGAAAATTAAAAATCATGAACAGATTAACTTTCCATTCTCCATGATGAATGCCACTGCTAAGGCATGACATTATTTCATCTGTTCGACTCTGCTACCCACTTACCATCATAGTGAAGTCTCTAGAGAGAGAGAGAGATGTCCTGAATTTCTGTATCCAGAACAACAAAAGTATTAATGTGGGGAGAATAATCTATAAGAATATTAGGGCCACTACAAAGAGTGAGACAAGTGGATATTTAGGGCATCCTGGCCTTATTTATGCACTTTGTCAACTATCTGGAGTTGAAGCAAGAGATGATGAGGAATAGGTTTTTCCTATGAGACCCACTAGTAAAGGAAATATAAAGACTTATGAATCCCATGAGGAATGAACATCAGGGAGTAGGAGCAAAGGACCTTCTACTAGTAGAGACTTTCCTTCTACTAGTTATGACCCTCCTGCCTCTAGTCCCCCTACCTTATATGATATGATGAATGCCATGACCCTGCAGAGGAAAGTTTTGAACAGTTGGATGAAAAGTTGGAAAGAATTGATCACAGGATTGAAGGGCTAGAGAGAAGACACGATCATGATAGTGAGTATCTTCAGAGGCACTCTGATTTTGAGATGGCATATTATGATGCTCAGGCTAGGTACTACAGAGGAGAGCCTGATGTGACTTTTCCAGAATGCCCCAGGTATACTCAGTATCAGCCCAATCTTCCTGCTGACTAGGGTGATGAGGACGTTGTATGGGAATTCGATGATTGAGATTTTAGATGGGATGTGATGTATTTGTTTGTTTTTAGTTTTATGTACTTTGATTTGTATTGTATTTTGTGGACTATGCTTTAATTTCTGGGATATATTTAGTTTGGTAGTTTGCATTTTTATTTCTGGATATTTGTGATATTTGTGATAGTAATTGTAATTGTGAACTGAATAGTTTTAAATTAGTAACAGTTTATTTTGTGTTGTGAAATGCATATGTCATGTGTAGTGTAGTTAGTTGTTTTTGTTTAGTTTTATATACTTGTTTTAAAATTTCATTACCCCAGCAAATTCTATAAACTGTTATGTGTGTAGAAAGGTTTTTAATATTACAGGTCACTTGAAGTTACAAATTTTGAGAAGAACCTGCAAATTTCAAAAAGACAAAAATGCCTAAAGTGCAAAGGTATGAATTTTATATTTAGAATTTTTCTTTCCACCGTGTACTATTTCTATTTATAGAAAACTTTAAGTTTGGGGGAGTGAAGAGAAATCTTAACTATTATATGTTCACAAATAACATATTTTCAAAAATTATTACTATGATTTTTGTGATAAAATTTAATTCCAATAACTATATTTAGATTTTATATAAATATGTAAAAGATTCAAAGAAATATTTTTGATAATGAAAATTAATCTTGTAAATTAAGATATTTATTTTAAAAGGATAAGACTATAGTTAACTATTTAAAGTAAGGAAAACTATATTTTGAATTATTAAGAATCTTAAGAATTCAGTTGAGAAAGAAAAGATTGAGATTCAATAAAGTAAAAACTATGAATTACATATAAGGTAAAGAATGTTGAAATTTTCAAATTTAGGAAAAGAAGAGTGAAGTTCAAAATTATTAACAGGCTATCTAGATATAATAATCCTCACTTGAAAAAGAAAAAGAAAGAAAAAGAAAAGGATTGGAAAACAATCCCTGAAAGGAAAAGAAAAGAACATAAGTGAGGAGAAGCATGAGGAAATGCCTTATCAAAAATTGGCTTCACTTGGATTAACCTAAAAGGAAAACTAAAAGCATTTCTGAACTTATATTTATGACTAGATTCTTTACTTTATAGTTTCCTCATGAATTTTCTATCTTTTGAATACTTTGAGTGAATTAATATTGCAACATATAGTCATTCTTGAAATGAATAGAAGACTAAAACTCTTAGACTTGATGACTAGATAACCTTATACCTATAGAATTAATCTAATTATTTGAAAATCTTTCTATGAATTTTTACTACAATATTTATTTAAATCGAAATTATAGTATTTCTGAATTAAAACTTTACCACAATGAATCATAACTTTTATATAGTATTAAGGATTACTTGAGGACAAGTAATAGTTAAGTTTGGGGGATTTTGACCCAAGGCAAAAAGGTTAAGATTTTCATACCTATTTTATACTGATTTTATGATATTGCACTTTAAAGAAAGGTATTTTTGGTATTTTTTTGCAGGTATGAAGATTTAAGGACAGAGGAGCGAAAATATGCAAAAAGGAGCAAATTTGGAGCAAAAAGATCAAATTATGTAAAAATTGACCTAGGGCGTCGACGGCGAGGTCGATGAAACTGACGGTGTGATTTTCCCGAGAGTTTAGAATTAATTACAAGGAAGGCCGCCGACGACGGGGCCTGTTTAAAGCACTATTTCTAGAAGGCCACCGACAGCGCACTCGAGGCCGCTGACGGCGGGATCAACGGTTCTTTCTAGAAAGACGTCGAATGTGGACAATTTTCGAAGGGGTGCCTGCAAAACCCTTAGAGACTCTTCTACAACTTTAAAAAGAACCATTTTAGGCCAAAAAAAGGTCTCCTACGTGTTTACTAGAGAGTCCCAAGTGTCAATTAGTGTTGTTATTTAGTGAGTATTGAGTTCAAATAGGGATTTTGTGAGGAATTCTTCGAGGGATTGTAAGAGTGGAAGGGAAGTGAGAGATCTCTTCTGCATTGCCATTTCGAAGGAGAATTCTGTGCACTGTAAGAAAGGAAGAAATCCAGAGGAACTTTAAGGAGTTTGTATGGGGAGGAATTTGAGATAAGTTGTGTTTATTTATTATGGTTTGTAGAACTTTACTTTATTATATGAAATCCAAGTTTTATTGCATCCTCTTCATGAATTCTGAGTAGTTGTTCTGTCTTTCTCCTTGTTTTGATGTTTTTGTGAAATGATTATATGAATTAGTGTATCAAACTTATTATAAAGAAGTTGTGATGATACTATACCTAAACTTACTTTACTATACGAATTGGCCACTTGTATTGTTAAAATATGTGAAGAATTCTTAAGACCTAACCGTGGGCTAAAGATTTTTAACTAGTATGTATCACATTTCTCTTTGAATGTTAGACGTGTAAATCCTTGAAAGGAGAATTGAAAATAAATTGGGAAATAATATTAATCGGGCGTAGAATTGGAGATTTTAGAGTGATAGGCTAAAATCCTCAATTTGGTCCTATTGTTTGGGTTCTGAGGTGTAGATTGTTAGCCCTCAGGCAAGGGGAACGTAGGAGCTCCAAAGTGAGAGCTGGTATCCTCCCAGCCTAGCCACAGATTCATTAACCAAGCATAGGATTAGTCAATGTTCTTTAAGCCTGGACCAAAGCGTAAAGAATATGTATGCTTCTATTTGACACAACACATATAAAACTAATTCTAATTATCACTTCACTTAAAGATCTTAACAAAGGAGAAAGATTCTTGCTCTTATATATTTAAACTTAACTTTAGTAGTATTAGTAATTTGTTAGTAGAACTAGTTTAGATATAAGAACTTTATTATCGATTGCATATTAGTGACAGATAGGCAATTTTGATTTAGTTGTAATTCTAACTTGATTTATATAATCCTTGTCCGTAGGCTTTAATATATTTCCCTGTGGGATCGATAACCAGGACTCCACTAGAGCCCTGTATTACTTGAGTGATACATATACTTGCATTTAAAGGTAACTAATCGATTAAAAGATTATAATATTTTATTGTTACTAAAATTACGCTCCAAGACAAGTTTTTGGCACTGTTGCTAAGAATTTATATCTTTTAGTAGTAGTGTCGAAATCTTGTATTTATGAGTATATTTAAAATTGCGAGATCAACTATATTTACTAGTCCTTCGGAACTTTTGCTTTTAGAAGGATGCCCTTTGGATTATGTAATGCAACTACAACATTTCAAAGATGTATGATGTCCATATTTAGCAATTAATAAATGATGGAATAGAAGTGTTATGGATGATTTCTCAGTATTTGAAGATTCATTTGGTGCATGCCCATGCAACTTAGAAAAAGTTTTAGAGGTATATGAAAGAACAAATTTAGTCCTAAACAGGGAAAAGTGTCAATTTATGGTTGCAGGAGAAATTGTGCTTGGGCATAAAATATTTGAATTAATGTGTGATGCTAGCGATTATGCTATTGGAGTGGTTTAGGATAAAGGTACGAGAAAATGTTTAAAGTTATATACTACGCTAGTAAAACTCTTACTGATGCTCAAATTAATTACAATACTATAGAAAGAGAGTTATTAGCTATTGTTTATTCTTTTGAAAAATTTAGATCTTACTTAATTGGAGCCAAATGTATAGTGCATACTGATCAATATGCTATTAAATATTTAATGCAAAAGAAGGATGCTAAAATAAGATTAATTCGATGGATACTTTTAAGGCAAGAATTCGATTTTGTGATCGTCGAAAGAAAAGGGGTTGATAACCAAATAGCTGATCATTTATCTAGACTTGAACAACCTAAATTGGCTAATTTTGAAAAGGAAATAATCGAAACTTTCCATGATGAGCAGCTGTATAATATTACAGAAGGAAATATACCGTGGTATACTGATATTGTAAACTACATCGTTAATAACATTTTACCAACGAAATTAAAAATGTAACAACAGAAAAAATTCAAACATGATGCTAAATTTTATTTTTGGGACGATCCTTATCTGTATAAGCAATGTAAAGATCTTATTATTAGGAGATGTGTGCCTTATGAAGAAACTAAACAAATTATTCGAGGATGTCATGATTCTGAATTCGGAGGACATTTCAGAATTGATAAAACAACACATAAGATTTTTCAATCTGGATTCTATTGGCCTACTATTTTTAGAGATGTTTATAGATTTATCAAAACATGTGACTGATTTCAGAGAATAGGAAATATATATAGAAGAAATGAAATGCCTCTTAACTTTACTTTGGAAGTTGAGATTTTTGATGCTTGGGAATTAGATTTTATGGGACCATTTATACCTTCATTTGGAAATTTATATATATTAATTGCTGTTGATTATGTATCAAAATGAATTGAGGCAATAGATTCACTTAAGTGTGATGTTAGAAGTGTTTCGAGGTTTTTAATGAAAAATATTTTCACAAGATATGAAATGCCTAGAGTAATCATCACTGATGGAGGATCCCATTTTAAGAATAATCTGATTCAGAAATTGGTCGAAAATATAATATTATGCATAGAATCTCTACAACTTATCATTCTAAAAATAATGACTTAGCTGAGGTATCTAATCATGAATATAAATGAATTTTAGAAAAAGCCATAAATCTTGAGAAATTAGATTAGTCTGCTAGATTAGACACCGCTTTATGGGCATACAGAACTGCTTATAAAACTCCTATAGGAATGTCCCCTTATAGATTAATTTTTGGAAAGACTTGTCACTTGCCAGTTGAATTAGATTATAAAGCATATTGGGTGATAAAGAAATTGAATTTTAATTTAAAAGATGCTGGTGAAAAAAAACTTTTGCAATTGAATGAGTTGGAAGAGACCAGAAATAAATCATATGATAATGATAGAATATACAAGGAGCGAAGAAAAATATGACATGATAGGAATATTATTAAAAAGGAATTTGAACCACAAAAAAAGTTTTATTATATAATACAAGTTTGAAATTATTTCTTGGGAAACTGAAATCTAAATGTACAGGACCTTTCACTGTCGTAAAAATCTATCAATTTGGAGTTGTGATTATTGAAGACCCTAAATCTGGAAGAATATTTAAAATTAATGGAAAAATATTAAAACAATATTTTAAAGGAAATAGACCTAATTTTAAAGAGGTTCAATGTTGGATCAGCCTGAATAACCTGAGGTTATGTCAGGCTGACGACATTAAACCAAGTGCTTTGTGGGAGGCAACCCACAGATATTGAGTGTTTTGCTTGTTTGATGTGTTATTTTTGTTTGATTGTCACTTAATTGAGTCCTACCCTTCATTAAATATCATAAACAACATTAAAAAAATGAATTGAATCAAAGTTTGGAAAGAATTTGAACAAAATGAAAGTTTGGCAAAAATTGAACTAGCACCGGATAGCGTTGTCATCAGCGTCGGACCGCGCTGCTGTTCAGAAAAAGGTTTTTCATTATTAAATTCAAATTTTGGTGCTTCTAGGCAGCAATTCTTCCATTTAAACTCCCAAAAACCACCCCTAAACACCAAAACCACCAGAAAAACGAAAAGGAAGATCCCAAATCTCATCCAAATGGATTCCGACTCGATTGAAACTTCAAGATCTCAAGTTTTCAACTATATAAAGTTCATCTGTTTCAAAGCAGAACGTCTATTTAACAAGAATATCTCAATAAAGAGGCTGATTAAGGATTGAGGCTTCATGAATCGAGGTTTGAACTCTCCTAGTACTTGGATTGAAGAAATCATTGTTCAAAGACATTGGGAAGTGTTATGTTACACTACTCCCGTCATAGTCATCCCTACTGTGAAAGAATTTTATGCAAACCTTCATGGAATCAACCAAGGACCAGTCTATGTGCAAGGTAGTTTTGTCACATTTACTTTTGCAAAGATTAATGACTTATATATGATTAAGAATGTGCCGATCTGCCACTATTCAAATTTTTCCCCAATGAAAGATGACATGCATGATATATAAAGATATTTGACGGATGAAAGTGATAGTTGTGAGATAAGAGATAATAGGTATGTGAGTTTTTCGACTACACTGCTGAATCTTACGTCGAAGCATTTGCATTATTTAATATGTGCAAAATTATTCCCAACTGTGAAAATCAGTAAAGTAACCAAGGAATGTCTATCTTGAACTATTGTATTTAAATGGGGATGCCTATTGATGTTAGTTCTATATTTGTAAAATCTGTTTTAGGATTAATTGTACACAAATCAAAATATGGGCTTGGACATCCTTCCACCATATTTCAAGTGCCATATGAAAATTGGGAGAGAATACTTTTACCCTAGAAGCTTATAGACCCAACGGACGAACACAGTAACCAGACAGTTGGAGATATGAATGACATGAGTATCATTGAAGATCAAACATTTCATAGTTCAACACCTATTCCCCCTTAATTTCCTGAAAGTTCATAGATCATTTTGAAGAAGATTAAGAAATTGGAGAAAGAAATGCAACACCTGATGAGTGCAATCAATAATATATCTGAATTCTTTGATCACCTTAATTGGAAAATGAAAGAACACTTTAATCATTCTAGGTACCTTGAAGGAAGTCTGATACGTTTGATGAGAAGAAAGTGTTGGATTGAGGAGGATTTAACTGAAGAATTCTTGTTTCGTCCATTCTACAATCTGTTCATTCACGTTCAATCAATTGGAGATATAAGAGTTGATGATAGTTCTGAGGAAGAATAGAGACTTGATTATTGCATTTATGTGTTTATGTGTTTGAACTTATTACTTAATTTTCTTTGCTTGAATGTTATATTTGAATTTGCTTTTTTGTTCAGTTTTCAGCGTTAGTGTGTCGTGGTTGTGAGCGAAACTGAAATTTAGTGTTTCTTGGCTTGACGATGTGTAGAGTTTAGTATCACTTATATGTGTTTGTAATTTGGATTTTATATATATCAAAGTGATGTTTTGTGTTGTTTGTGTAAAAATTATTATTTGCCATGGCTTTAGTATGTTATTCAATGCTTAAATGGACTAAGTAGACATCGGTGTGGGCTTAAAATGATCAAAATTGCAAAAGAAAGTTGGAAGCCCAGATTTTGAAATTGCACTGGACGCCGCAGCTACCAACGTCGGACCTCGCTAAAAGTTAGACAGTTTGGCCTATTGAGCAGAAATAGCGCCGAACGGCGCTGTCACTTGCGTTGGACCGCTCCTGACAGACAAAAGGCCCTTAAACTCTTAAATTTCATGATTTAACCCTATGACCCAACATTTTTACCCAACCCATCATCTCCTACCTCTAGCCAAGGTTGATTTTAGCACCTAGGGTTCACTTGCATTTGGATTTGAAGTGAATTCGTGGCCGGCAATGTTCAAATTTCATCTTCTCTTGGTAAGAGCTTCATTTTAAACTAAATTTTTTTGATTTTGACCGTAGAAAAGATCCAAAACTTTGAGGTTTTTAGAGAAAATTTGGAGATTTTCCAAGGCGTTGATGTTCTTATTTACTTAAATTCACTTTGGAGCCTATTAAATTGTAATTTTGAGATTGATTTGGATTATTTTGATATTTTTAGAAAAATGGCTTCAAGAATGGCAAAAGGGAAGAAAAAATTTGAGTATGATGAGAAGAAATTTGTTAGTTTTAGAGCTTAAACCCACTATAGTAATTTCCTTAGCCAAAAGAAGTGCATTCAAGAGAAAGCCTTTGAAAATCCAGGTGGAGGATAGAAGAACTGATTGCAAATCATCAATGGGAAATCTTCTGTTATTTTTCTGCCGATGCGATGCTAGGGATAGTCCGTGAATTTTATGCTAATCTATTTTACACTGAAACTTAATATATACTTGTTAGAGAACAAATGGTAGAGTTTACCCCTGCACGCATCAATGCATTTTACCAGTTGAGAGAACCTTTCTCTTGTGAATTTAAGAATTTTCTGGTTAATGATGAGGAACCTGATATGGTTATGAATTATTTGACTGATGGAAAAGAGAAATGAAAAATTAAAAAGAGGCAAAAAGTTAACTTCTCCCTTTCTACATTGAATCATGTATCAAAAGCCTGACATTATTTCATTTTTGCAAGACTTATGCCTACCAGCCATCACAGCGAAGTTACAGTTGAGAGAGCTGTTCTGAATTACTGTATTCAGAACATGAAGAATATCAATATTGGGGCTATCTTTCATAAAAGTATTTTGACAATTCAAAATGAGAGACTACAGGTAGACTAGGACACCCCAGTCTGATTCATGCCTTGTGTATTCAGTCAAGTGTAGCAACTGAAGAGAATGATGAGGTAGTCAGTCCTCTGAAGCCTATCAATAAATTAAACTTGAAGACATATGAAGCCCATGTAGGATGGAAATGAAGTAAGAAAGCTGGTGTACCTTCTTCTAGATAGGAGAGACCATCTACATCTTGAGAACCTACTCTGTATGATGTTATGGATCAGTTAGAAAAGTTGAATACCAGAGTAAGGGGAATAAAAGTAAGGAACAAGATAAATGATGATTACCAAGTGCGGTGGTGAGAGTATGATATAGCTTATCATGACACACAGATGAGATTTCTCAGGGGAGACACTAGTGTTGTATTTCCTACATACCCAGAGTATACTCCATAGCAGCTTGATGAACCTGATGATGGTGGAGCTCCTGCAGATTATGATTAGTAGTATAGTATTTTTATTTTCATTGCATTTAGTATTTTATGATGTATTTGTAATGTACTTGAGACTGTGATTAGTGTTTGTGACGTAATGTGTATTTGGATGTATTTGTTGTGGACTTTAAGTTGTAATATGTTGAATTGTGATGAGTGTGATGTGATAGTGGAGTTTGCATGTATTTAGTTTATTAGTTTAATCTGTGATTGTAATAGTTGGATGTTAATGTGTTATGTGTTTAGTTGATATTTTATGTTTTAAGATTTCAAACTTCTTCACCTTGCAAATTTCTAACATATATTTGTGTGTAGAAATGCTCTTAATTATTTCAAGCCTACTGTTCTAAATTTATGAAGAAGACCTGCCTAAACTCAAAGGTATGAAAAGCCCAACATATTGAGGTATGAGTTACATATATGTTTAGATCTTTTCTTTCTACCTATGCTAATCTTATTGACATTTTAAAATTTAAGTTTGTGGGAGGGAAATAATTAAATGTTAGTTGTTCTTATTTAAAATTATTTTCAAAATTATTAACATGATTTCCTGTGATAGAGCTTAATTTCAGATAACTATATTTTGATTTTATTTGAGTACTTTAGTGGACTTGAATGAAAGTTTTTGATAATGAAAAGTAATTTTGTAGGCTAAGATATTTGGCATAAGAGAATAGGACTATAGTCAACTATTCAAAGTAAGAAAAGGTGTATGTTTGAAATATTAAGAATTATAAAACTTTATGTGAAAGGAAAGGATTTGGACTCTATGATGAATCAATAATAAGCTAAAGAAATGCCTATAAGGTAAAGGATTGTGGTAAGTTCCAAATTTAGGGTGAGAAGGGTGAAGTTCAAAATTACTAAAGGCTATCCAAATATAGTAATCCTCACTTGAAAAAGCAAAAAGAAAAAGAAAAAAAAAGAAAAGAGAAAAAGAAGAACAAGAAAAGAAGTGAGGTGAAGCTTAAGGAGACGCCTAATTAAAAATTGGCTTCACTTGGATCTACCTAAAAGGGAAAACTTAATTACTTTTCTGAACTTATATGTATGGATTAACATCTTTACTAGTAGTGTTCTCATAAACTTATTTTCAAGTAATTCTTTTAAGTTCCTTAATAGGACAATCTACAGTCATTTTTGAAATGAATAGAAGGTTAGAACTCTTAAACTTGATGACTAGATAGCCTTACACCTGCAAAATTTACTTGAATTATTCAAAGATCTTTCTGAAAATTTTACTATTGTATTTACTAAGTCAAAATCATCGTATTCTAGAACAAAATTTCATTGCAATGGATCATTATTTTATGTAGTAACTAAATTACTTGAGAATAAGTAATAGTTAAGTTTGGGCGATCTTGATCCACTGAAAATTTGTTAGCTTTTTAATGTCTATTTCATACCTATTTTTGATGATATTGCACTTTAAAGAAGGGTGTTTTTCATGATTTCATGTATGTACAATGATTTTAGGCCTTTGGAGCAAAAGGAAGAAAAAAGGAGCAAATTTGGATCAAAATGAGGAAAAATTCACTTATTGACCTGGAGCGTTGGACGACGCAGCTACCAGTGCCAGACTGCGCCCATTTATAGAGAGTTTGGGTTATTTTCTAGAAAATAGCGCTGGACAGTGCCCAATCTTGCACGAGACAGCGCCCTATCTTGACTTAATTCCAGTTTCGATGTATTTGGCTGGATTTTGGAGGGGTGCTCGAGGAAACTCTTGGGAAGTCAGTTGCATACGAATTTAAAAAGTTTTGGAGCCAAAAATTGAGAGGGGGAGAGAGTCTTTTGAGTGTGTGAGTGAAGAGAGTGAGTGTTCTAGTGTAAAGAGTTCATTAGAGAGAATGTAAGGTTTGTATGTGTTCTCTTCTAAGGAGTGTAGGAGAAGAGGAAAATTGAGAGATTTCTTCTTCCTTACTTATCTAAAGAAAGAGTTGTGTGTTGTTGTGAAGAAAGAAGAGGAGTCAAAGAAATTCCTTGAGATTCGCTTGGGGAAGAGTTTGAAATAAGTTGTATTTTCTTTTCTCTGTTTGTATGACATTGCTTTTATATATAAAATCCATCTTTTGTCATCCTTTACTCATGAGTCTTGAGTAGATTTCTTTGTCTTCCTCATTGTCATGTGATGTATTGATGTTGTGATATGGAAATGATGTGTCAATTTATTATGGAGAATTTGTGATGACATTTTCACTTTGTACTTCATTTAATTTTTGATCTAGCCAATTGAATTGTTAAAACTTGTTGTGAAACATATATTCCGAAAGGATTATGAGTTCCATAACAAAAGTGAATGTCACATTCAATGTCCATGAATGAGTGACGTAGTTCATGGAGGTTGGGTGCAAATAAATAGGGCAATACATTTTGATGGGCTTAGAATTAGATATTTTAGAGTGATAGACTAAAATCCCCAATTTAGTCCTAGGGATTGAAAACCAAAGCGAGAGTTAGCCTTCAGGCGAAGGGAAGTGGGAGCTCTGTAGTGACAGCTGGTATCCTCTCAGTCTAACCACAGATTTGGGGACTAAACTTAGGATTAGCCAATGTTCTTTATATCTCTCGGCAGAGGGTAAGGAATAGGAATGCTCTTATTTGACACAATACTAATGCATCAATGATCTATGTCACTAAATCATCACATTATGTTTGGCGAGGAGAAGGATTCTTTCTTACATTTAAACTTTTGTCATAAATTTAGTCTTGTGTTAGTTAACAGTGTTAGGAAGTTAGAACGTATTTTGGTAGAATTAGTAACTGCAATTGTTTAATCATCTTTTTATTATTAGTAATTACTGCAATTGTGATGTGATTCGTGTAGTGATTTCTGTGCTCCATTATAGAATTAAATACCTCCTCGTGGGATCGATAACCAGGACTCCATTAGAGCCATGTATTACTTGAGCGATACGTATACTTGCGTTTAATTGTGTGACTCAATAGAAAACTAAATCAATATATATATATATATATATGTACACACGCACACACATATAATATATATATATATATATATATATATATATATATATATATATATACATATATATATATATACATATAATTTTGGCAATTTAAAAAGTCGCACCAAAGGGTGTATTAAATTTAGTTCATTTTCGTGTTCTTTTTGAAAAATATTTAACTTTTAAAATTGTATTATTTAATTTTATTTTTGGTTTTGCATGCAAGTTTTTTTAGTTTTGCGAAGTTGTCAGCCGTTAAAGATTAGAAGTTATCGGTCGCCGAATGGATATCGATCGCCCGCTTTAAAATTTTAAATTAATATATATATATATATATATATATATATATATATATATATATATATATATATATATATATATATATATATATAATTTTGAAAAGTATTGTTTTAATTTTGAAAATACGAGAACAAGATGATCCAATATATTTAATAGTTTAAATAAACAAACACTACATCACAAGCCATGCACCTAGCCCGATCACTAGACACACTACTTGATAATGAGGCTCGATTAAATAAACTACATAATCTATGACATCTATTTTAGTCTATGAAAACCTATTCATGTTGACCGACAGATTCTCCTATCTTATATAAAATATTAGATAGGGTTTATATTAAGCTAGGTTATTAAAGTTCTTATAAGGACAAACCCTTTTAGTAAATTACATCTTAAATGACTGAAGTCACCTAAGAAAACTCTTGATTTAGATCAGGAAATATTGTCTTCATGAACTCTAAATTTTAGGAATTTCAAGTTAATGTATAGGAAATCTCAAATGGGAAAATATCCATTTGGAACATTTTATTTTGGAATCTGAAGGAAGAAGGCTAGGGGATATCACAGATCCTTAGGAGAACCTTGACGACTTCCAAAACTATCCTATGATTTAGCTTTAGTTTCAAACAAAAATCATTTAATGTTTCATCTTGCCGATTTTATTATTTAGGGCTTACATCTGCATATCCTGATTGTGCAAATAGCCTGAAGATTGGAGGTTTTACGTCATATCAGAGGAAAACCTCGGAATCCTAAGAAGTGTTAGGACTTATATTACACGATTTAAAAAATCCTAAAAGATAAGTTGAGGGTTTATGTTGCACTACAAACCACCTTGAAGTCCTATGGCTTGTTATTTTTTTCTAAGGAAAGGTTTGTTGTTGTAGATCCATTTTTATATTGTAGACTTGATTACTCTCTCGAAGATGTTCTTCTGTACTTCCTCACCGTGCTACCCACGATGCATGTTCCAAGCTCCTAGTTGTAGAAGGTTTCAGGTTTGAAGTGTAAAGTTCAAGAGGTTCAAAGAAGTTCAGAAAGGTTTAAAATGTGTATGTCCAGTTTTGTTGTTGTAATTTTTGTTGTTGTTTTAGATATCTAATGGGAGAAGTTTAAGTGATTAAGCGATACCAGATTGGATCTCACGGTTCCCTCATTCCGAAACCACTATTTTTATTGGATTCACTTAGTCTAAACAAGTTGTTAAGCTCATTTAAACCGAGGAAATCTCATTAGCAACTGTAGGTTGCCTCATCCAAGGGATTCCTGATCATCCAAAGAGGGTGTATTAAATTAAGTTAATTTTGTGTTTTTGTTTTGTTTTGAAAAAAGTATTTAACTTTTAAAATTGTATTGCTTTGTTTTAGTTTTTATTTTGTATGCAGAGTTGTTTTGAATTTTGCAATTAAATTACATAAATGAAGGTAATAAAATAAAGTAAAATGAAAGTAAATCGCATTGTAAAAATGTAAATGCGTACCTGTCATCTTTTTGTGCATCCGCTGAAATTTTAGTTTTTGCAATATATATAGTTTTTCAAGAAACTCTGAATAAGTTGAAAAAAAGGAAAGCAGGAAAGCGATACTACCAACTCCTAGTCTTAACTTGGTGGGTTCCTATTCATTTGGATTTTGAGGATGATTTTCTTGAGCCAAGACATAATGGGATGTCGGCATAAACCCTACATCTCTTTTAAGATCCTTTGGAACATCTCGAGTTCTTCTGAACTTATTATGTTGCTAAATCATTCATCCATCATTAAAGTTAAGGTTTTGATAGGTATGTTTTAACCTATTACTCAATGAACCTTGATGTTTTAATTATCCCTATGAGAGGGGTAATTATCACTTGATGTTTTATTTATGAGTTATGTGAATGAAAGCCTTTAAGGATAAATTGGCTTATTAAGGGACTTAGCCATTTCAATTAAAGTTCGGCTAGTAGCATTTTCAAATTATTTATAATTAAGCATGTTTTCTTTTCTAAACCTCATTAAACAAATTTGGATTAAGCTTAATTCACTATTATGCCCTTAAAGTTTCATTGGTTCACTTGTAATTTTGAGAGCATTACAGGTGGTGAATCTAATCTTTATTGAAAGATCATATCATTGTTCAACCACTGATTTGGGGTTTTGAATTAATGAAGTATAACTTGCCAAAGTCAGACCCCTAACTTTGGGATCATTCAATTTAAATAACTTCCAAATTGTAAAAATTCAAAAATTTTAGTTTTACTCTTGTTATGGAAAAGTGAAGAATTGGTTTCAATCATCTAAAAGAATTGATTCTGATCATTCAATACCCATTCACCTCTCTAATTAAGCCTAAATATTAATTAGAGCTTAAATTCCATAATTACTATTTTGCCCTCAAAGACTTATCACTTAATAATTCTCTAAATTAAACTCAAATGACTTTAAAATTGTTATGTTACTCCACTCATGGGTCAATTAAAATATTAAGAAAGAATATGTAATTTTTTTATTTTTATTATATTTTTAGAGTCATTATTAATGAAAAAATAGTTATTTCTCAATTTAATTCATTAACTTATCAAAAACACACCATCTCGTCCTTAGGAAAGTTATTTGAGGTTCACCAAGGTTTAGAGCCGATTTGAATGATTTTTTTTAGTTTTATTTTAATTATTATAATTATTAGAATTATTAATTTATTTTTAGTATTAATTAAATATAAAATAGAATTTAACTTAAAAATTACTTTTTATATTTTTTGTAAATTTCTTTGATTTGAGAGAACCCAGAGAAATAAATTTCATATTTTTGTGATTTTTCTTTTAATTATTATGATTAGTTTAGTGCAAAATTAAGGAAAATTCATTTTAAGCCCTTAAAGATTCATAGCTTTACTTAGAAAATTGAGAAATATGTTTTAATTGCTCCCAAGTGATCAAGAAATACTTTAGAACATTCTTGTGCACTTTTGTATTTTAGTGATTTTTATGATTTTAATTATTTTTTAGATAAAAATTAGCTTAAAAATGCAGTATTTATTTTAACATCAATTTTATTTTTCTTAAGTTTTTATGGTCAGAAGAAACTCCCAAAACTATTTTCATAATTTTTAAAATTATATTTTAATTATTATTATTATTTTAATGCAAAAATCTCATTTTAATTCGAAAAACAATTTTAGTGGTCAAATCAATTAATATTAATTTCAAATTTTTATAGATAGTTTCTTTGATTGTTAACTTCAATGTTGGTTGCTTTTTATGGTTTTTCTATCTATGTTTTAATTATTTAATTTTTCTTAATTTATAATAAATTAATTACATAAATGCAATTTTTAATTCTTTAAATTTATTTTATATTTTTCCTAGTGTCCTCTGACCACAGTGAACTTATCAAATTTATTTTGTATTTTTTTATTTATATTTTAATTTTTATAATTTTTTAAATTAGAATAGAGGTGTTTTACATTACATGAGGGCTTTCATACTTAGGGGTGTTCTCTAGTCTTAGAATAATCAAGAAACGCACTTAAAGACATGAGGGTCAAACCTCCAAAAATCCAATTCAAGGTGATTTATATTTACTTAATTATGATTTAATGAAGATTATGAGTTTTTAATTAATTAAAAATAAAATACATGGTAAATAATTTTGATTTTTAGTTCACCAAGTTATGAATTTTCTATGTTTCTGAATTAAAATAAATAAAAAATAGATGATTTTCCTATTTATCCATGTCAGCGTCGAGTCATCCTTGGCAACCATGAACGCCCACGCTTCGCCGCGACATTGGACGTCGCTATCTGAGTCAGCTCCACGCTTTATGTAACAAGTGTTTGTCCGACATGATCCCAACCATCTATTCGATACACACGTGATCCAGCAGCTCTCCATCTTTGTTCCCTGTCAGCATATTTCTAGGTTGTAAGTTTAATTTTAAAAAGTGGTCGCCTACAGAAGTTGTCAGTGAATTTTAAATTTTAAATTTAATTTATATATATATATATATATATATATATATATATATATATAATTTAGAAAGTAGTATTTGATTTTAAAAATAACTTTAAGTTTGAAAATTTTAAGATATGAAATCAAACCGATCTCACATCCCAAATAGTTTATATAAACGAGCACCGCATCACAAACCGTGTATCTATCCCGAGGAATAGACACACTGCTTGATGATGGGACTCGATTAAATAAACTAGAAGATTTGTGACATCCGTTTGGTCTGCGAACTAATTTTATAAGCCGACAGGTTCCCCTGCTTAAGACAACAAAATTAAACAGGGTTTATATTACCTGGGTTCTTAAAGTTCCCTATAAGTTCACGCCCCTATAGTCAATTACATCTTAAATGACGGGAATCATTTAAGAAAACTCTCGATAATGATCAGTGTTTTTGCTCTCAAGAATTTCAAAGTTTAAGGTTTTCAAAGGATTGGATTTTGGAAATTTCAATAGGGATTAGCTCAAATTCGGAACAATTATTTTAAGAGTCCAAAGGAAGAGAAGTAGGAGAAGCTGAGGATCCAAGAAGAATCTTGGCAACTTCCTAAACTATCTTATTGTTTGGCTTAGATTTGAGAATTTACTTAATGTTTCAATCTTGCCAATTTTAATTAATTAGGACTTATATTTGTACGACATAATCATACAAATAGCCTCGAATATATGAGGGTTTATGTCATAACGGACGACTACCTTGGAGTCCTAAGATCGGTCAGGGCTTAATTTGCATAACAGGGTCATGCAAATGCCTAACAAAGAGTTGAGGATTTATGTTGCACTAGGCAAACTTCCTCGAAGTCCTATGGCTTGGTTACTTAATTCTAAGAAAGGTTTAGCTGGTGTAGACACGAATTTTGCTGATGACGATGGCCGTGCTGCCCACTATGCTCCGAGCTCCTTGTTGTTGTAGAGGTTTAGTTTTAGAAGGTGAAAATCAGGAGATGAGAAAAGTATTTTGGTTTAGAAATCTTAAAGTCCAAATATTTTTAATATTTTAATTAAAACAAATCTTAAAGTTGTTTAAACAGAACCGATTAAGATCCCACGGTTCCGTCATCTCGGCACCGTTATTTTCATCGAATTCACTTAGTCCAGATGAATTTGCTAAACTCAACTGAATGAGTTCCACACTTTCATTTAGACCGTGGGAAATCCTGTTAGCAACACGTGGGTTACATCATCAAAGGTATTCTTGATCATTCAACGAGACATTTTAATTTAGTTGCAATTGTAGTTTTGTTGTTATGTTTGTGATTAAATTTTGAGTTGTTTTATATTTTGGAATGTTGTGGCAGTGAATTTTATCTTGTAGTGACTTTTAATTTAGTTTTGGGTTTCAGTTTTTGGGACTATCCTAAAGGTTTTGGTTTTCATTCAATAATCTTATTTAACATGCAAGAAAAAGTAAAGTACAGTGCTTGTAAGTAATTCGCAATAAAGTAAATTGCAATAAAATAAAAGCGTACCTGGAGGGTCCTCTCGTCATCTCATGATGCACTTAAAACACATGTTAAGGCATTTAAATATTTAGAACAAGTACCTAGGTAAAGCTAAGGGAAGGTTTTGGTTGTCTACCAAAGTCCTAATCCTATAACTAGTCATCTCCTATGACGTCTAGGTTCTTGTGTTTTGTTTATGGATGATTTTCTTCATCCAAGAACAATTAAATTCAATTGTTCTTCTAAAACATCTCATCATATTAAGAAAGTGCTTAGGACGAGTCCTAACATCTTTTCAACATTTCCGAGATTATTTTGAGTCCAAGTAAATTTAGTTGCACAGATGAATTAATCATCCAGAATTCAGTTTAGATTTTCCTTCTTGCTCAGTGAATTAGAATGTTTCATTATCCTATAAGTAAAGTGACATCTCACTTAATACTCCGTTTAAGAGTTATAATATTAAAGCCTTTAGGGGCAAGTTGATTTGTTAAAGAATTTAACCATTCTTAATTGAAGTTTAAGTTAATGGTTTAAAGTGATTTAGCTTAATTATGAGGTTTTAATTAATAATTTTAAGTTTGGAATAGTGTTCAAATCATTTTTGGTTTAAATCTTTATACATTAAGTGATCTTAATAGTTTAAACTTGTTTTACTTTTATTATCGAATGATGTTAATTTAATATAATTTAAATTTGATTTAATTGAATTTAACTTAATTTAATTTAATTTAATTTCAATATTTTTAGTTTAGTTTAATTTAATTTAATTGTTAAAATGTTAATTTAATTTAACTTAAATTTAATTTAACTGTTAAACCACTTAATATTTTGAGTTTTCCTTTAATTTAAGGGTTATTATTTTTTTATCTTAATTAAGAGTTAAATATTATTGAAGTGATTTATTTAGGGATTTTTTTATTAAAGAATTAATATCCTCTCAAGTTATATCCCTATTTTTAATAATTCAAATTTTCATTAATCTTCCAAAATTTAAATTGTTTAAATAATTAAAGTTTCATTTTTTAGTTTATTAAAAGTGATTAATGGGTTTCTACCCTTTTAATTTCCCAAAGTTTCAATCATCCAAGAAAGATGAAATCAAATATTTTACCCTCCATTTTAATTAAACCTAAAATTTTAATAAAGGGGTTTAAATTCTTTAATTACCTTTATGCCCTTTTAGGCTTATTAATTTCATAACTCACTAAATTGAGTTCAAATGAACTTGAAATTTATATGTCACTTTACTCATATGTCAATTAAGACATTAGAGGAGAAAATGTGATTTTTCTGAATTTAATTTATTTATATAATTATTTTTAGTGAAAAATAGGGATTTTTAATGGAAATTCAACAACATGGCCAAGGGAAGGTTTCTGTCCTTAAGAAAATTATGGAATGTTCCTAATGACCAGAGGACCACTTGGACCAATTTTGGGGATTTTTTAAATTATATTTTATTTATTATAATTATTTTGAGTTTTGGAGTGTTAATTAATTATAAAATAAAATAAAGGTTGAAAAATGGATTATATATTTTTCTTAATTCTCTCTAACCTGAAGGAGTTTAGAGAAGTAAATTTTATAATTTTATGATTTTTCTTTGATTTATTGGAATTAATTTAGTGAAAAGGTTGGAAAATACATTTTTTAATATTAAAAATGGTTTTAAGCATTTAAAATTCAATATCTTTACTTTGAGACTTGGGAAAAATATTTGGTTTATTCCTAAGTGATTAGGAGTCAAAATGTGACATTTTTATGATTTTTTAATATTTTTGTGATTTTTATTATTTTTTAAATTATTTAAATATTAAAATACCATTAAAAATGAAAAATTTTAGAAAATTCCAATTTTAATTTTTATACACTCCTCGGATATCAGAGAGCCCACAAAACCAATTAGGTGAATTTTTGAAATGTATTTTTGAAGTTATGAATATTTTTAAGTTTAATTTTGATCATGTGGCTTAATTAATCCATTTAGTGGGGCTAAACATTTCCAATTGACTACAAATTTTTATGAGAGGTCCCTCTGATCCCAAAGATCAGTGGAGAATTGTTTTCAAGTTATTTTAATGTGTGGTTAACCCTAATTAATTAAAGTTCAATTTTGAGTAATTAGGCCAATTAGGATTATTCTTAATGAATTAACCCAAGTTATAATTATCCTAAGGTCCTCTGGTTCTAAGAAACTTCTTCAAATTTTGCTAGAATTTATTGAACAATATCTAATTATTGGAATTAAAATACCAAAAACAGTGATCTAAACTTGAAAAATACATAACTTTCTATAGAGTTGGCCTCTGATCTTGAAAAATTCAGGCAATGTTCCCAAGATCAGAGGCTTCAAAAGCCCTATGATCTCATGCCATGGTGAATTTTCTATGCAAATAAAGAATCAAAATACTGAAATAAGTAAATAATTAATTAAAAATAAAATACTCATCAAAATAACTTGATTTCTATTCCACATTATTCTCCTCTGTTCACTGAGCAAGAGGGTATTTTTAGTTTAGTTTTATGATTTTTTTACACAAAGATATGGATTTTCTAAGTTCTGGGTATTTAAATAAATCAAAAAAATCCATATTTTTCTACTTATCCACGCGGCTCCGTGTCAACCTCGGCAGCTCCGAAAGCCCACGCGTCGCGCTCCCATTCGCCGCCGCCATCTGACTCAGCACTCCAGGGGCTTGCGGTTCATGTAACATTCTCTGGTCTGGCACAATCTGGACCGTTCACTCGATACACGCTAGATCGGACGACACCTGGTCATCGTCTATGACTGGTGTGCACCCGTGACCATCCACACTAAAACCCTAAGAACTCTCTCATTTCTCAACGGATTTTCATGTTCTTATGCTCTATGGATTCGTCTTGAAGAGACGAACACATCCATATGGTTTACATGCTATGAAATTAAGTAAAACAAAATGGAGAATCACTGGAAGCTCGGGAGGAAGGAATGATCCATACCTTTGCTCTGAGAAGTGTAGCTTCAATCAGAGAGTTGTGTCACCTTCAATTGCACCCATGGAAGCTCTAGATGAAGTCTCTAGCTCTGGGAATTGTCTAGATATGAAAGTGTCCACAACCGATTTCAAAGCTTAGAGGCTGGAGCAAATGGGTGGCCTGGAGAGGGGGCTTTCACTGGGGAACTCCTTCTCTTGGTCCTGTGCAGGTGTGGATGAGTTTAATTTGGATTTGGTGGAGGTTTTAGATATGTCCTGGTTCTGGGCTGAGAGTTGAGCTCCAAAATTGAGCTCAATCAATGGGGTTTAGAGCTGGAGAGCAGTGGGGATCAATTGCTCTAGGTGAGGAGAAGGTCCTGGAGCAATTTTGGTAGAGTTTTGTTTAGGTCTGGTTCATCACCTTTTTTGGCCGAGAGGGTGGTGGGTTTAAATAGACATGGCTAGAGGGCCTCCCAGGGGGGTTTGATGCTTGGGATCAGCTGCTCTATGCAAGAGAAGAACAACCATGGTGTTCAATTGGACTGGGACAACTCAGCAAAGAAGATTTGAAAAAATTGGCTCACATGGAGCTCTCGGCCATGGCATTTTCCGGCAACCCAGGCGGCTGGCCGGCAGGGTTAGGTCACCATCTGGCTCAGTGGGGTCAGGGGTGGAAGTTGGTGAGTTCAATTGGCTGTTGGCATGTGTAAAGAGGTTTGATTTAAGTGGAATGGAGGAGAGTGTGTTTTGGGCTCATTTTGGTCCAAGGCATGGTTTAGGCTAGGTGCACCTCCCCAAGGCTTGACTTTGGGCTGGGACGAATCATTTGGGTCAGCCAAGAGAGAGTGGTGAGGTCTCTTTCCATGGTGAGGTGGCTAAGCTTGGTTTAGAGTGTGACATGAGTATGGTTAAAAGGCTTAATGAAGGATTAAGAAAGAGGCCCCCTCCACTTGCCATAAATGACATGGTGAGGTGTAAAGTGACTCCCATGGCTTGCATTTGGCTTATGCATGGCTCCATGGCTTCATTTGGCTTGGGAAAAGATTTGGTCAATTTCATGAAAGGGGATTTTATGAATTTTGGCATTATGGTGGAAATTTGAATGAAGCTTGATATGGAATGGTTTAATGATTATTTTGAATCTTAGGGGTGATATCAATCAAAGGTATGATGAGAAGAAATTGCCATGTGGGCTTTAGAGCCAATTTTGGGCTTTTGGATTTGGTGAGAATGGGCTTTTAGAATGGTTTAAGAAAGTGGGTTTTTAGATTTTAAAATGGACTTTTGGATGAAATTTTTGTAAAAGATCATGTCAAATAAATGTTGGGTTTAGTTTAGGGATGTATCATAAGTGATTTGGATAAGGTTTGGTGTCATTTGGAGTTGAAATGGGTTCAATTTGGGCTTTTTGGTATAGGGGCCAAAGTGGGTCAAATTGGGCTAACTTGGGCCAAGGTTGGGCTAAGGTTGGATTTGATGTAAAATTAATGTTGATAAATGTTCATGGGAGTATCACAAAGAGTTTTCAACTTTGGTTGGGCTTTAATTTTGGGATTTGGGCTCATTTGGGTTAGGTTTGGGTTTAGGCCAAAAATGGGGATTTTGACTTTGGGTTAAGCTTGGGTGGAGTTTAGGTTAAAATTTGGGGCAAATCTTGTTAGTGTTTTGTTTGTGGGGATGTTAGGAAGGTTTAGGAAAAGATTTGGGGTTAATTGGAGTTGAATTGGGTTGGTTTGGGCTAGGTTTAGGTCATGAGCCAAAGTTAAGCTTTAGGCTTCAAATTGATATTGGATCCAAATTTCAATCAAATTCGGCTTAGATTTGGTCTAAATTGGAAATTTTGGATATTGAATTGAAGTTTAGAATTGAATTGAACCAAAATTTAGGTCAATTGGGTTGGTTTAGTGGGACATTGGGTCTACTTGGGTTAAGAATGGGTCAAATTGGGGGTTTTGGTAAAAGTGGGTTAAATTGACAAAATTAGCTTATGGTGTAGTTGAACAAAATGAATTTGAGAATATTTGGGATTTTTTGGAATTTTTTGGGAATTTTTGGAATTTATGGAATTTTTGGTTAAGAAGGGTATTTTGGGTATTTGGAGGCTATTGGGGGTATTTTTGGAATTTTTTTGGTATAGTTGGCTAAGGATGATCAATTTGAGTGGGGGGAAATTTTTAGGATTGGTTTTGAGGAATTTTGGGTAATTTAGGCAATTCTGCAAATTTTGGATAGCTTCTAGTACATTTGGTAGGTTTAGCGGGTGTAGGGCCCCGGGGGTCAAATATTGAAATTTTGGAAAAATGAAGATTGATTAAGTTTGAGTAGAATGGAATCACTTTGGTTAAGCCATGAAGCCATATCAAGCCCATAAGAGCCATGAGAGGACTCATTTGAGGCATTCACTATGTTGTTCCTAATCCTCTTAGCTAAGGGCCTAGGGATTAAGGTCCATCCATATGAATTACCTACATGAGTCAGGAAGTCAAGCTAGGCATGAATGGTTTTAGGATTGGAATGTGTATGAAAGTGTAATGAGTGTGCAAGTCAACCCTCACCAGACCAGGCCACCCAGGGCAGTCCTAAGGCCAAAGAGTCCTATAGGGAACTCTTCCAAGTGACTTGGGGATTTACAATCAAACTTATGGGGTTTGCAGGGAGTTTAAGGGGTGTTTAAATTTCTAAGTGGTGGGTTCCATGTCTAGTCCTGTAAGATAGTCAAAGGGAAAGCCTAAGACTAGATCCTAAGTACTAAGGAGAGAGAAGAGAAAAGACCTCATCAAAAATGAGGTCAACAAATGGACCCCCAATAGGTGTGGTGTGCTAACCAAACACACCGCGCGTATTGGTGTTGAACGAAGAGATTGGCAAAAACAACACAGACATCCAAGTGACACACTTAGAACGGAGTATAAACAAATTTTTGCTGGGGAGTATCTAGTATATCTCCAAGACTGGAGATCCCTGAACTCTCGGCGGGAAAAGAGAAGACGGTGAATTCCAGATCATAAGATTTGGGGAAATATGATTTAGATTTCATTTCATTTTCTGTTTTAAGTTTTAATGTGTGAGTTTAGATTTCGATTTGAGGTTTAATTTAGAATTAATTCAAGGAAATCTGGTTTTGAAATGAGAATTGGAACCTAGGTTCCAACCTCGGGATTGCAAAGAGAACTGAAATTTAGGTACCAGCCTCGGAGTGAGAATTGGAGTTTAAGTATCAATTGAAAAGGATGAGAATCAGAATTTAGGTATTGATCTGGAAAGTTTAAAGAGAACTGGAATCTGGTTCCAGTCTCGAAGGTCTAAAGAGAACTGGAATCTGGTTCCAGTCTCGAAGGTTTAATGAGAAATGGAAACTGGTTCCAATCCCGAGGATTTAATGAGAATTGGAAACTGGTTCCAATTGCGAAGATTTAATGAGAAATGGAAACTGGTTCCAATCTCAAGGATTTAATGAGAATTGGAAACTGGTTCCAATCTCGAAGATTTAATGAGAATTGGAAACTGGTTCCAATCTCGAGTTTTTAATGAGAATTGGAAACTGGTTCCAATCTCAAAGATTTAATAAGAAATGGAAACTGGTTCCAATCTCGAAGATTTAATGAGAATTGGAAGCTGGTTCCAATCTCGAGGATTTAATGAGAAATGGAAGCTGGTTCCAATCTCGAGGATTTAATGAGAAATGGAAGCTGGTTCCAATCTCGAAGATTTAATGAGAATTGGAAACTGTTTCCAATCTCGAGGATTTAATGAGAAATGGAAACTGGTTCCAATCTCGAGGATTTAATGAGAATTGTAAACTGGTTCCAGAGAATTGGAAACTGGTTCCAATCTCGAAGATTTAATGAGAATTGGAAACTGGTTCCAATCTCGAGGATTTAATGAGAATTGAAAAATGGTTCCAATCTCGAAGATTTATCTGTATGAAGAGGGACCCAATCCCATGCCATCAGAACCAAATCGAACAAAGTTTGTGGCTCCGTGTCAATAGAACTAGTCGATCCTCTAACACACAGAGAAAAGATTTTAAAAGAACTGATAAATGAACCAAGTTGAAAAGACTCGACCCGGTGACAAGTCGAGGAAAAGATTTGAATTTCAGAAGAGTTTCAAACAGATTTCGTTTTGAAGAATAATTGAAGGATTCAGATTGAGAATTCATATTGAAGGATTCAGATCGAAGAATTCAGATTGAGATTCAAATTTATTTCATTCATTTTGGAGATTCAATTTCAAAAATATTTAGAATTCGTATCAGTTTAGAATTCATTTTGACATTTTAGATTCTTAAAAAAGTTCTCGTTTATTTTCATTTTCCCTTTGTTCTTTGCTCGAAGTTCTTTTAATTTAATGGCGTTTCCCAGTCAATTCGCACAAAAAGAGGTGAAGGCAAAACATGACATGGTCACTTTCATTTCAATCTTGTTGAAAATACATCATACATTTTGATCCAAAACATGATGGTATTTTCTTTGAGAATCTAATATCTCATACAATCCATATAAATCCAAAATGGATTGTGTAAGGTTCTTCAAGTTTCTTCTAAAAGCAGCTGTCAAAATCCATGTCTGAATAGTGAGATACATGGACAATAACATCACCTTCCAAGTCATCCTTGGCAGAAATGTCGTATGGATGTGCATTGGAGGTGTGTTATCTCCCATGTGACTCACAGCTCATAAGGCCGGAGATTCTCTAACTCTGGATCTGGCTGGAAGTGGAAATTCATTTTTCTATCGTCCATCCTCTTGAAAGTAACAGAGATCCGCTCAACAGGAACCCCTGGAATGCAATGCTTTGCGATGTCCGCTCCATTGCCTTTTAATACCATGACGGAACCTACCGGTAGTGGTATCTCCACCAGCCCTCGAAACTCACCGGGGCCTGCTACCCGGAGGTCAGATCCGAACATGATATTGCACTGGTTGACAAAAAACACTGTGCATAAGGGTCTAACGAAATCATGATGATCTATGTGTGGAGGTATGCAGTCACCCTCCTGGTAGATGTTAATGATGCAGCTGTTGGGTATGCAATTTGCAGGCAATACCCTTCATGTTATCATCCTCTTTACCATTCTTTTAATAACATTCGACATCAGATCCACCTCACTGCATTGGAGTATCCCTGGTGGATTTCCTTTTCTGTCTACCGCGAAGTTGTAGCAACATCCACACTGGATCGTAACTCTTCCTTTCCCTGGCATCCATCTTCGGGGTTATGAATAAGTCTTTTCCCTCAGACGACCAGCTCGGCCCATTTTCCGGAGTTCAAGTATGCAGTCTACAATTTGTTGTTGTTCGTAATCTGAGAACACATCTGTATGCAGCTCGAGGCATTTTAAGATATTGATCCTCTTGCCTCCAATTCTCTCAAAATATTCAAAAGTTCTTTTTTCGACATTCTGCATTCTTTCTAACTCATATTCTGGAATTATCTGCAACTGGCGAGGTCTAATAACGTACTGGGGAATGTATGGTTCCACCCCGACATGCTCTTTTGCATGTCTTGGCTCCTCGGGGATAGTCTCTGTCGGGACATCCTCCGGGGTTGCTTTCGCAACAAGGCTCTTCAGAACTGGTGCATCTGTCTGGCGTTGTGATACTATCTCCGTTTCTATTTTTCTCGGGATTTCTTTCATCCTTTCTGCTGTACTTGGAATTGACTTCCTCCTTTCTGGTTCCTGATGAACCAATCTCTTCGAAGCATTTGTACTTGTGGTAGCGACTGTATCTTCATGCTGATCTGCTACTAACTTGGTCAGCATCTTGCGAATGTGACGGTTCTTGTTCCTTCGCTGAGTGGCTGTGAGAGTAGCTCTCCTCACCTCTTGGATTTCTGTGGGCACGACACTGACAAGCCTGCCCTCTGCTGTACGAACAACGGATTTAACTTTCTTATCCTCTCCTGTTGCATGAGTGGTGTTTGCTTTTCTCTTTTTGCTGGTAGATGGTTGATTTGAGCCACCCAATTTCATCACTGTATGGCTGCGGAGTTCTTCCCGATCGATCGGTGTCCAATCATTTTCTTCATATTGTATCCCAACTGGTGTGAAGTCAGAGTCAATCTCAATCACGGCTCCATCCCTCACCCTCTTTTCATCAAGTGCTAGACTTACGCCATTCTTAAAGTTCAGAACCAACCGCCCGTTCGACATTTCCCTGCAAAAAACAAGGAAAGGATCAGGGGCTGTACTAAGAACAAGAACAATAGAAAAATATGTTTATTAATGACGAGCTTTTATTCGTTTATTTTAATTTTAAATAGGAGTAGGAAACGATCAAGAGAGATTAAGGGTGAGACTCAATTTACAAGGATGGATAAAGATTTTATTATCATGATTTCACATGTTTTCTTTTTTAACATTTTTTTAATGATTTCTTTATCATCCATTTTTTTGTTCTTGGGTTCGGACCCAGTCACAAGTAATTACTGTGCCCGTGCTTCCAGGAATGAGGATTCATCTTTCGAAACATAAGGTTGCATAATACTTCTTGAGATATCGTCCATTATTTGGAAGCATAGGTCGCTCTCCACGGCAATTTACAAGCTGGTAGGAACCTCCTGAGTAAACTGTCTCGACCACAAATGGCCCTTCCCAAGTCGGTTCAAATTTACCACCTATCTTGCGATGTGAAAGAATAGGTCTTCTGAGTACTACAAACAAGTCACCGACCTTGAATGTCCTTGGACGGACTAATTATGGGCCTGGATCATCTTGGCTTGATACAGTTCCAAATTCTGCTGTGCTGAAAGTCTTTTCCCTTCCAGGCTTTCCAATTCTTCTAGTCGTAGTCTGGCATTTTCTTCTATAGTGATTTTATTTGCAACTGCAATTCTGAGAGAAGGAAGCTGAACCTCTAAGGGTAGAACGGCCTCGGACTCGTACACTAAGGCGTAAGGCGTAGACTGGGTGGGCGTTCTGAAAGTCGTCCTGTAGGCCCATAAGGCTTCTAACAACTTCTCGTGCCAATTTGTCTTGTTGTCGTCCAAAGTTTTCTTTTAGGATTTGGACGAGAGTTTTATTAAAAGCCTCGGCCAAGCCGTTCGCTTTTGTGTAATAGATTATTGAATAGCGCTAGTCAATCCCGTGTCTTCTGACAAAATTGTTTATCTTTGTACTCTTCAATGCGGACCCGTTATCTGAGATAATTCTGCGCGGTAACCCAAAACGGTAGACGATTTGATTCTTGAAGAACTGTAGCACGTGATGTGCATTCACTTCTCTGAGTGGTATAGCTTCTGCCCACTTAGAAAAGTAATCTGTAGCTGCAAGAATGAAGCGATGTCCTCTTGAAGAAGGCGGCTCTATCGGACCCACGATATATGTGCCCCAACACTCAAATGGCCATGACGCGATTGTCGGATGTAGCACATTTGGAGGTTGATGTAGAACCACTCCATGCACTTGGCATTGGTGACAACTTTTGGCGACTTTCATGCAGTCGGTCATCATTGAGGGCCAATAGTACCCTAGTCTTTTAATCTTCATTTTCATTTTCGGACCCGACTGATGAGCGCCACAAAGTCCTAAGTGTACTTTTTTAACAATTTCACGAGCCTCAAACTCGCTCAGGCATCTTAGCCACATCTGATCAAAAGATTTTTTGTATAATGTGTTGTTTATTAATGCGTAAGACAGAGTTCTTTTCTTGATTTGATGGGCTAACGACTTATCGTCTGATAAGTTTCCTGTTTGCAAGTAGTCTATTAGTGGCTGCCGCCAATCTTCTGCATTTTCTGTCACTGCTGCAATTGTTTCTTCTGCTTTTTCTGCCGATTTGTGTAATGTATCCACGTCGAGCTGTGATAGGACCTGTCGTCCTTGAACTAACACTTCAACAGACTCATCCTGTAAGCAGGAAAATTCTTTCGCAAGGCGGGCTAACACATCTGTGAGAGCATTTTCTCTTCTGGGAATCTTGTAGATCGTTACATTTGGAATCTGCTCCAACAGTTTCATGGCATACTAGAAGTACTGCTCGAGTCTTGGCTTTAGAATTCTGTACTGTCCGGCGACTTGTTGAATGATCAACTGAGAGTCCCCATAGATGTTGATATCCGTTATCCCCATCTCAATGGTTAATTCCAATCCGGTTATAAGGGCTTCGTATTCTGTCTCGTTGTTTGTTCACGGTTCTGTTAAGTGGTAGGAATACCTTAACATCCCCCGCTCTGGTGTTATAAATATTAGTCCGATTCCTGCCTTACCGGGCACTATCGTTTGAGATTTTTTATCTTTTTGTGCTGAGGATGCTCAATCGAAGTACAGTTCCCAATGCTGATCATCGGGGTCTTCTAGACTCATTATCTGCTCGTCTGGCAAGTCGTCGTTAAGAGGCGATTCTGCCGGTAAAAGGTGTCTTTGTGAGGAAGTCTGCTAGGACTTGTCCCTTTATGACACGAAGAGGAACGAAAGTTATATCGAATTGCAATAGTATCATTGACCACCTGGCAAGTCTGCCGGAAAGTGTCGGTCGGGTCATCAAATATTGCAATAGATTAAACTTCGAAATAAGGTTGACTTTGTGAGAAAGCATGTAGTGCCTGAGCTTCTGTGCGGCGAAGATCAGGGCCAAACAGTGCTTCTCAATAGGAGGATACTTTATTTCCGCCGGAATTAGACGACGACTTAAGTGGTAGAGGGCGTTTTATTTTCCCCCATCATTGACCTGGGCTAACAGAGCTCCGAGAGAGTCGTGTAAAGCCGCGGTATAAAGTATCAATGGTCTACCCGAGACTGGGGCTTCTAAGACAGGAGGTGTCATTAAATACTGTTTAATGTCATCGAAGGAATTTTGACATTTGGAGTCCCAAGTAAACTTGACATCCTTCTTAACTAAAGCAGAAAAAGGCTGACACGTTCCTGACAAATTCGAGATAAAGCGTTGAAGATATGACAATTTTCCTTGAAAGGATCGTAGTTGTTTCAAGGTTTTGGGAGGTGGCATTTCTAAGATAGATTTAATCTTCTCCGGATCGATTTCAATTCCATGATGTCGAACAACAAATCCTAAGAATTTCCCAGAGGTGACGCCGAAGGCGCATTTCGAGGATTCATCTTAAGGTTATATTGTCTTAACCGTTCGAAAACAATTCTCAAATCATACAAATGATCTTCTTTTAGTTTGCTTTTGATGACCACATCATCCACGTAACACTCGACTTGGTTGTGAATGAGATCATCAAAAATTCTTGTCATTGCTCTTTGATAGGTTATTCCCGCGTTCTTCAATCCAAACGACATCACTGTGTAGCAATATACTCTAATTGGCGTTCTGAAGGCTGTAAGCTTTTCATCTTCTGGTGTCATCTTTATCTGATCCATCCATGAAAGAAAAGACTTTATGTGTTGAAGCAATTTCGATCATCAATTCTGGAATTGGTAGCGGGAATTTGTCCTTTTGACATGCTTTATTTAAATCTCTGAAATCTACGCAGATTCTGATCTGACCATTCTTCTTTCTGACTGGTACCACATTGGCTAACCAAGTTGGATATTGTTCCTCACGGACAAATTTAGCATCGATTAGCTTCTTAACTTCAGCTATAACTTGTTGTTCAATCTCTAGATGCATTCTTCTTGGAGCTTGTCTAACTGGAACGGCAGTGGGATCCACTCCTAATTTGTGAACTACGACTTCTGGAGCTAATCCTGGCATTTCATCATAACTCCAAGCAAAACAGTCCTTGAATTCCATTAGTAGCTTGATTATGTCTTCAGAGTCTTCTTTATTGAGTAAGGAGTTAACAAAGGTCGGCCTAAGCTCTTCGCTAGTACCTAAGTTAACTTCTATTAACTCGTCTATTGTAGATTTAATTTCTTCTTCGAATTCTGGTGGAGCATTTCCAATTAGTAGATCTTCGAGATCTTCTGAAGCTTCCAAGCAGTCTTCATTAGGCTTGCAAGTGACAACCAAGCAAAATCTCGTATCATCGACTGATCCTACTGTGCGGAATCCGAGACCATGTTTTGAATTGGGAGGCCGGTTGGCATTATTCCATAATTTTTCGAAATGTTGTGATTGACCTTTTGTCCATCATCGAGGTAAAATACCACGTTGAATTAAATTTTGAACACAGGGAGAGTACCATTCAAAAGGTAGTTCCATTAATTCAGAAGAAGTAACATCTTCAAATTGTACATCTTTTTCAGTATTGGAAGAAGAAGCAGCACGGTAAAACTTGATTGGTTTAGTACCACCACCATGCACTTCCTTGACCAACATACCCTCGATCTTATTAGAATGGATCGCGGTTAGGGTCATAGTGTGTACATAATGGTTAATCTTCTCGTACATTGATTTGTATTCTTCATTCTTTTCATATTCGAGAGAGATCTTGAACTGGGGTTTCTTTTGATTTACTATTGCTGCTTCTTTCTTAATTTCTTCTTCTTCGGAACTAGTCTCCCAATCTACGTCGATGACTGGTTTCTTTTGTCCAAGTGTTCTAACGTCTCTTCCACGACCTCATCCCCGACCTCGACCTCGGGTGCGAGTTCTGGAGAAACCTTCACCATCTAGCCGTAAGGGAGTGGTGAGTAACTGTTGGACTAGAATTTTTGGCTCTTTATCGTCTTGCACTTCTTTTGCCTCATTTGGTATGACATTTCTGGAAAAGATTGTTTTCTTCGGAGGTGCGTAGTAGGCTACATCTTCATGAATTCTGATTTTGCGCACGGAGAACGGTTTCAATTCACATTTGATACACTGTTCTCCTCCTTCATAATACTTTATGCATTGGTACAGATACAACGGTACCATCCGGTTTTCATGGATCCATGGTCGACCCAGTAGAGCGTTGAACGATGTCTCAGAATCAATTATGTGGAATTTTGCGGTTGTCTTTGCCAAATCACTGGTCTTCATTAACAGTGTTATTGATCCAAGTGCTCTTTCTATTTTCTGATTGAACCCTCTTAATAACATCTTGTCTGCTTCAAGTTCGCGAGCATCAATTTCTAAATATGCTAACGTTCGAAGGCTCATTATGTTGATTGATGCTCCCGGATCAACCAACACCCTGGAGAGCGTAAACTTTCCAGTAGTGAATGAAATGTACAATGGTCGGTTGTGATCAGTCGTTCTGAGTAGTAAATCATTGTCTGTGAAGGTAAAACCTCGTTGTTCTTTTAAAGAGCAAACCTCGTCGAAGGAATTACCGGCCATTTGAGCTAAACAAATCTCTGGATCAAGTAGAGCCTTGATTAGAGCTTCCCTCATTTCCTTTGACAGGATCAGAGCGTCGTATATGCTTAGTTTGGCTGGTAGTTTCCTAAGATGGGCTAGCACGTTGTAGTCTACTTTATTACCATGTTCCTCGGTTTCTTCCCGAATGGGCAATTCCTCTGCTGGGGTTGGCTCTTCCTGAGCAACCACCTGCTTTCCTTTATCCTTTGGACCCACTCTCGGAGGTAGAACTTTTCCGCTCCTTAGATTGACTTCTGTTATTTTTTTTTGAATTTGGTGCTAAATCTGCCAGTGTATTCTCTTGAATCGGAACGACTGGCTCTTCTGGCGTTGCTTCGGAATCTGATGACTCTAATTCTATTGCAATTGGAGCTCCTCGAAATTCACAAATAGACTCGTTGCTTGTTGAGCTTTTGTAGCCATCTTTGTGAACGTCTTCTTCTTCGCCGTGGTCATTGAGGTTTAGTATGATTTGAGAATCGTTATTTATATCGGAATTGAGATCCGGATTAGGTTGGTTGCCGCTAGTTACGTAATCGTTAGAAACAGTCAAAACATAGCCAACGCCAAAACTCTTATCATTATAAGATCCCGCCGGGGCGAGCAAATATTCATACAGAGCCAGAGGTTCGAGGGATTTCTCCCCCGAATCGGAAATAACCATCCTAGGATAAGCAGCCCCTAGTCTACTCTTTGGAGCCTCGATTTTCTTCTCTTCTACGATCTTCTCTTCCTTCGGGGGTGGTTCTTCAATTGCAAGCGATAGTACCGGCTTGGCAGGTTTCAAACTTTGAGTTGAAGCGTGCACCGAAGCGGTCTGGATGTGATTCAAAATTTTTTTTGAAGACTTTGTCCAGATTGTATTCCATCCATCCTGGGTTGTGTAAGGGTCTATCGGAACAATGGGTTCCGTTGAAATAACATTGACGAAACCTCCTTTTTGGGGTTCCTTCATGTATTCCTTCGGGATAGTTATGTTCCCTTTCCGGAGATTGTCGTCAAGCCAAATCTTGAAAGTGATGCAATCCTCTATCTTGTGCCGGAGCATCCGGTGGTAAGGGCAATAGTTTGGATGATCTTTCTTATTGACTTCTTCCGGCCTCTTGGGCTCGGTAGTTGAAAATGCGGTGTCTTCATTGAGGCTGCAGAACATCTTCACTTCTTGCTTCGAGTTTTGAATGGATATTCCTTGTTCGGAAAATCCTTCGGGGTATCTTCGTGGACGAGGCGGTTGCTCATAATGCTGATGCGACTAATAGCTTGGTCGAGGTTGTTGATAAGCCTGCTGAGGTTGTTGGTAAGTACGTTGCGGTGGTTGATAGCTAGGCTGTGGCCGCTCTGGCTTTATCTGCACTGGCTGCTTGCCCTTATCTACTGTTGCGACGATTCCGGACTTCTTTTTGAATGTTTTCACGGGTTTCTGTTTATCGGTCTTGTCTACAAAACTTAGCTGCTTTTCTTCCTCTTGCAAGCTCCCGGCCTTGCTAAGAAGCTTCTCGAATGTCTTAATTGTAAATCCTTTAAGGAGAAGTGCTATCGGGCCATGGATACTCTTAAGCAAGATGCCGACTGCATGCTGTTCCTGAAGTTGTGGTTCACACTTCATGCTTAAATTTCTCCATCAAAGTATGTAATCCACTAGAGTTTCGTTCGGTTTCTGGTGTTCCACCACTAAATCACCGATGGTGATGTGGTGTCGAGCCCCGGCAAACCGCTTAACGAAAAGGTTTTCTAACTCTGCAAGGTCTTAGCCGAACCATTTAGCAATTACGCGTACCGGTCGAAGGCAATCCACGACAAGCTGGCGACGGGCGACGAAAGAGTAAGCGTCACTCCCACCGAGCATTGCGATAACTAGCACGAAAAAGTGCGACATGCTGCCGGGGGTTTCCCATTCCATCAAAAGTATTAAACAGAGGTGGTACGAAGCCTTTCGGGTATTGGACTGCATCGAACTCTTCGGGGTAAGGTCTACCCGTCTGAATAGATGCTTCACTCTTAGATTGTGCTAGGGCTTCTCGCACCTGCTGTTCTACCATGTTTTTAATGTCCTTTTTGGGAATCATGCTCTGTGCAGAATCCTTCTTTGGTGGCTCATCTCCGTTGACGGATGTGATCTCTTTTCCTCCATCTGCAATATGGATGATTTCTGGGGGTGTTTCTTTCTGAGGTTGCACCGACTTTGGAGAGTGGCTAAAGCAGCAGCCATTTCTTTCATCCTCCTTGCCATCTGGGAAATTGTGTCATCTCTTTCCCAAAGCTGTGCTCTCATCACTTCTGGTTCATCTCTTTCGGCAGCTGCCGGAGCACCCTGCGAGGCTGACGATGCTCGTGTTTCAACCATGTTGACCTCGGCATACTCCTCATCCATGAACTTTGATAAATTAACTTCCTCTTCCAACTTTTCTCCTCTTTCTTTCGCCAACCGGCGGATATCCATCCTTAGCTTTACTATAGCATCCTCGAGGGGTCTCTTCCAGACGGTCTCGCGGTTATCATGTGATGGTTGTTGAACTTCTTTTCTGGGAGTTTCTTTTATCGCAGTAGCACTTCCTTCTGATTCAGGCTCTTTGAAGAGACTTTTCTTCTCAGGCCGTTGTGTTGGTCTCAGCTTGGTAATAATAGGTCGCCACACCATCCTTCTTGCAGCAGAAGGCTTAGGACCGGACGGCCTGTCGGCTATATGCTGGTAGGTGGTGTCCTCCCTAATATGATGGCCCGATACAACAACAGGTGAACTAGCTCTCATTTTCTTCCTTGGTTTCTCTATGGCAGTGACAGGCTCTATTCGCGGTCCGAGGCGGGATCTAACTAGCACTCATCCCATTCTTCTAGGATTTCTGACACGGGGCATCTTTCTTTCTTTGCCAATTTTTCTATCACGGCTTGCAGCCGAGCAAATGACGTAGTCTTAACCCTTTTTCTTTTGTAGTTACTATAGTATGCAGGTTGGGGTAGTGTAGCGACAATCCTTCGGACATCTTCCTCATCCGATGCAGCAGAGAGGGGGTGAAACCTACTCCCTTCTAACAGAGGTATATACTCAGGTAGTTCTTCTCTTTCCTCAGGAATTTCTTCTAGAAAAGCAACTTCAGCGGCTTTGGTTTTCTCGATCACGGCTATCTTTCTGCTTCTATTTCTTCTTTGAGTCCGAGTTAGGGGTGCAACTCTTGAACTGGACCCAATCTATAAAACAGATGGTATTGTAGCAAAATCTGTACCCTCCACGGTGACAGGCTTATCACAGACTTGGATTTCATTCCCCTTTAGTTTGGCAGAAGCCGGGGTAGGTGCAGAGATGACTAGACCGGTGGGGGTAGAGACAACAGTCCTCCTACGAATAGTAGTACATCTTTCAGCTGGAAACCTTTGCAGGGGAGGGAATTCTTGAGCCGACTTCAAGTTGAACTCAATTACAGGCTCTTCAGTTTCTGGCACTTTGTCCATTAGTGTGAAGAGAGTGACGTCAGCGAACTTGATATCTGTATTATCGAATCCTTGTCCAAAACGGATGATTCCATTGTCTGGCAGTTCATCCTTATAGACGGCGAAGTCCATTCCATTGGTGAAGGAGAAAATTAACTTTGGCGCGGTCATTTTCTACAGGGTAGATTCTGAGTATTAGTCCCGAATTATGCTTCCTTTTGTCGCAAAACTTAGGACGAGAAAGAAAGAGTCTGAACACATTTTTGTTTATCTTAATGTATTCATGTTTTAAAAGAGTTTGTTTAAAGGGTTATTTATTAGAAGACTTGTTTGTTAAGAATGAAATGATTAAAGGCATAGAAAAGGTAAAGGACCTGATTAAGAATTAGAAAAGAAGAGAAAGTCTCGCAAAACCTCTCAACCCGAAGGACCGCTCCTAAGCTAACACCTATCGGGGGTCCACCCCACCTCAGAAAAAGAGGCAAATGGATTTTAGAACCTCTCTGTTTAGGGGTGTCTAAACAGTGGCTCCTAAATTCGAGAGAAGTTGACTATACCCGTTCAAGATAGAAATGAACGTGGTATGCCGACGGAAGAATGATAGTTTTGGTTCACTAGGGATATGGACTCACTATCGATTTATGAAAGCAAAACCATCTAATCGAAAATGGAGAGAGGAACTAGTCCCCAGCGGAGTCGCCAGAAAGTTTGTCGGCATATTTTTAGGTTGTAAGTTTAATTTTAAAAAGTGGTCGCCTACAGAAGTTGTCGGCGAATTTTAAATTTTAAATTTAATTTAAATATATATATATATATATATATATATATATATATATATATATATATAATTTAGAAAGTAGTATTTTATTTTGAAAATAACATTAAGTTTGAAATTTTTAAGATAAGAAATCAAGCCGATCTCACATCCCAAATAGTTTATATAAACGAGCACGCATCACAAACCGTGTATCTATCCCGAGGAATAGACACACTGCTTGATGATGGGGCTCGATTAAATAAACTAGAAGATTTGTGACATCCGTTTGGTCTGCGAACCAATTTATAAGTCGACAGGTTCCCCTGCTTAATACAAAGAAATTAAAAAGGGTTTATATTACCTGGGTTCTTAAAGTTCCCTATAAGGGCAAGCCCCTATAGTTAATTACATCTTAAATGACGGGAATTATTTAAGAAAACTCTCGATAATGATCAGTGGTTTTGCTCTCAAGAATTTCAAAGTTTAAGGTTTTCAAAGGATTGGATTTAGGAAATTTCAATAGGGATTAGCTCAAATTCGGAACAGTTATTTTAAGAGTCCAAAGGAAGAGAAGTAGGAGAAGCTGAGGATCCAAGAAGAATCTTGCCAACTTCCCAAACTATCCTATTGTTTGGCTTAGATTTGGAAATTTACTTAATGTTTCAATCTTGCAAATTTTAATTAATTAGGACTTATATTTGTACGACATAATCATACAAGTAGCCTCAAATATATGAGGGTTTATGTCGTACCGGACGACTACCTCGGAGTCCTAAGACCGGTTAGGGCTTGATTTGCATAACATGGTCATGCAAATGCCTAATGAAGAGTTGAGAATTTATGTTGCACTAGTCAAACTACCTCGAAGTCCTATGGCTTGGTTATTTAATTCTAAGAAAGGTTTAGCTGGTGTAGACATGAGTTTTGCTGATGATGATGGTCGTGCTGCCCACTATGCTCCGAGCTCCTTGTTGTTGCATAGGTTTAGTTTTAGAAGGTGAAAATCAGGAGATGAGAGAAGTGTTTTGGTTTATAAATCTTGAAGTCCAAATATTTTTAATATTTTAATTAAAACAAATCTTAAAGTTGTTTAAACAGAACCGATTAAGATCCCACGGTTCCGTCATCCCGACACCGTTATTTTCATCAAATTCACTTAGTCCAGATGAATTTGATAAACTCAACTGAATGAGTTCCACACTTTCATTTAGACCGTGGGAAATCCTGTTAGCAACACGTGGGTTACATCATCCGAGGTATTCCCGATCATTCAACAAGACGTTTAATTTAGTTGTAATTGTAGTTTTATTGTTATGTTTGTGATTAAATTTTGAGTTGTTTTATATTTTGGAATGTTGTGGCAGTGAATTTTATCTTGTGGTGACTTTTAATTTAGTTTTGGGTTTCAGTTTTTGGGACTATCCTAAAGGTTTTGGTTTTCATGCCACAATCTTGTTTAACATGCAAGAAAAAGTAAAGTACAGTGCCTGTAAGTAATTTGCAATAAAGTAAATTGCAATAAAATAAAAGCATACCTGGAGGGTCTTCCCGTCATCTCATGCTGCACTTAAAACACACGTTAAGACATTTAAATATTTATAACAAGTACCTAAGTAAAGCTAAGGGAAGGTTTTGGTTGTCTACCAAAGTCCTAATCCTATAACTAGTTATCTCCTATGACGTCTAGGTTCTTGTGTTTTGTTTATGGATGATTTTCTTCATCGAAGAACAATTAAATTCAATTTTTCTTCTAAAACATCTCATCATATTAAGAAAGTGCTTAGGACTAGTCCTAACATCTTTTCAACATTTCCGAGATTATTTTGAGTCCAAGTAAATTTAGTTGCACAGATGAATTAATCATCCAGAATTCAGTTTAGATTTTCCTTCTTCCTCAGTGAATTAGGATGTTTGATTATCCTATAAGTAAAGTGACATCTCACTTAATACTCCGTTTAAGAGTTAAAATAGTTAAAGCCTTTAGGGGCAAGTTGATTTGTTAAAGAATTTAACTATTCTTAATTGAAGTTTAAGTTAATGGTTTAAAGTGATTTAGCTTAATTATGAGGTTTTAATTAATAATTTTAAGTTTGGAATAGTGTTCAAATCATTTTTGGTTTAAATCTTTATACATTAAGTGATCTTAATAGTTTAAACTTGTTTTACTTTTATTATCGAATGATGTTAATTTAATATAATTTAAATTTGATTTAATTGAATTTAACTTAATTTAATTTAATTTAATTTCAATATTTTAAACTTAGTTTAATTTAATTTAATTGTTAAAATGTTAATTTAATTTAATTTTAATTTTAATTTAATTTTCACTTAATTTAATTTAATTTAAATGAAATTTAATTTAATTGTTAAACCACTTAATATTTTGAGCTTTCCTTTAATTTAAGGGTTATTATTTTTTTATCTTAATTAAGAGTTAAATATTATTGAAGTGATTTATTTAGGGATTTTTTTATTAAAGAATTAATATACTCTCAAGTTATATCCCTATTTTTAATAATTCAAATTTTCATTAATCTTCCAAAATTTAAATTATTTAAATAATTAAAGTTTCATTTTTTTAGTTTATTAAAAGTGATTAATGGGTTCCTACCCTTTTAATTTCCCAAAGTTTCAATCATCCAAGAAAGATAAAATCAAATATTTTACCCTCCATTTTAATTAAACCTAAAATTTTAATAAAGGGGTTTAAATTCTTTAATTACCTTTATGTCCTTTTATGCTTATTAATTTCATAACTCACTAAATTGAGTTCAAATAAACTTAAAATTTATATGTCACTTCACTCATATGTCAATTAAGACATTAAAGGAGAAAATGTGATTTTTCTGAATTTAATTTATTTATATAATTATTTTTAGTGAAAAAAAGAGAATTTCAATGGAAATTCAACAACATGGCCAAGGAAAGGTTTCTGTCCTTAAGAAAATTATGGGATGTTCCTAATGCTCAGAGGACCACTTGGACCAATTTTGGGGATTTTTTAAATTACATTTTATTTATTATAATTATTTTGAGTATTGGAGTGTTAATTAATTATAAAATAAAATAAAGGTTCAAAAATAGATTTTATATTTTTCTTAATTCTCTCTGACCTCAAGGAGTTCAGAGAAGCAAATTTTATAATTTTATAATTTGTTTTTGATTTATTGGAATTAATTTAGTGAAAAGGTTGGAAAATACATTTTTTAATATTAAAAATTGTTTTAAGCATTTAAAATTCAATATCTTTACTTTGAGACTTGGAAAAATATTTAGTTTGTTCCTAAGTGATTAGGAGTCAAAATGTGACATTTTTATGATTTTTTAATATTTTTGTGATTTTTATTATTTTTTTAATTATTTAAATATTAAAATACCATTAAAAATGAAAAATTTTAGAAAATTCCAATTTTAATTTTTATAGACTCCTCTGATATCAGAGAGCACATAAAACCAATTTGGTGAATTTTTGAAATGTATTTTTGAAGTTATGAATTTTTTTAAGTTTAATTTTGATCATGTGGCTTAATTAATCCATTTAGTGGGGCTAAACATTTCCAATTGACTTCAAATTTTTATGTGAGGTCCCTCTGATCCCAAAGATCAGTGGAAAATTTTTTTCAAGTTATTTTAATGTGTGGTTAACCCTAATTAATTAAAGTTCAGTTTTGAGTAATTAGGCCAATTAGGATTATTCTTAATGAATTAACACAAGATAGAATTATCCTAGGGTCCTCTGGTTCTAAAAAACTTCCTCAAATTTTTCTGGAATTTGTTAAATAATATGCTAATTATTGGAATTAAAATACCAAAAACAGTGATCTAAACTTGAAAAATACATAACTTTTTATAGAGATGGCCTCTAACCTTGAAAAATTCAGGGAATGTTCCCAAGATCAGAAGCTTTAAAAGCCCTATAGTCTTATGCCATGGTGAATTATCTATGCAAATGAAGAGTCAAAATATTGAAATAAGTAAATAATTAATTAAAAATAAAATACTCATCAAAATAACTTGATTTCTTTTCCACATTATTTTCCTCTGTTCACTGAGTAAGTGGGTATTTTTAGTTTATTTTTATGATTTTTCTACACAAAGATATGTATTTTCTAAGTTCTAGGTATTTAAATAAATAAAAAAAATCCATATTTTTCTACTTATCCACGCGGCGCCGCGTCAACCTCGGTAGCTCCGAAAGCCCACGTGTCGCGCTCCCATTCGCCGCCGCCATCTGACTCAGTGCTCCAGGGGCCCGCAGTTCATGTAACATTCTCTAGTCCGGCGCAATCTGGACCGTTCACTCGATACACGCTCGATCAGACGGCACCTGGTCATCGTCTATGACAAGTGTGCACCCGTGACCATCCACACTAAAACCCTAAGAACTCTCTCATTTCTCAACGGATTTTCGTGTTCTTATGCTCTATGGATTCGTCTTGAAGAGACAAACACATCCATATGGTTTATATGCTATGAAATTAAGTAAAACAAAATGGAGAATCACTTGAAGCTCGGGAGGAAGGAATGATCCATACCTTTGCTCTGAGAAGTGTAGCTTCAATCAGAGAGTTGTGTCACCTTCGATTGCACCCAAGGAGGCTCCAGATGAAGTCTCTGGCTCTGAGGAATTGTTTAGGTATGAAAGTGTCCTCAGCCGATTTCAAAGCTTGGAGGCTGGAGCAAATGGGTGGCCTAGAGAGGGGGCTTTCACTGGGGTACTCCTTCTCTTGGTCCTGTGCAGGTTTGGGTGAGTTTAATTTGGATTTGGTGGAGGTTTTAGATATGTCCTGGTTTTGGGCTGAGAATTGAGCTCCAAAATTGAGCTCAATCAAAGGGGTTTGGAGCTGGAGAGCAGTGGGGATCAATTGCTCTAGGTGAGGAGAAGGTCTTGGAGCAATTTTGGCAGAGTTTTGTTTAGGTCTGGTTCATCACCTTTTTTGGCCGAGAGGGTGATGGGTTTAAATAGACATGGCTGGAGGGCCTCCCAGGGGCGTTCGATGCTTGGGATCAACTGCTCTATGCAAGAGAAGAACAGCCATGATGTTCAATTGGACTGGGATAACTCAGCAAAGAAGATTTGAAAAAATTGGCTCACATGGAGCTCTCGGCCATGGCATTTTCCGGCGACCCAGGCGGCTGGCCGGCAGGGTTAGGTCACCATCTGGCTCAGTGGGGTCAGGGGTGGAAGTTGGTGAGTTCAATTGGTTGTTGCCATGTGTAAAGAGGTTTGATTTAAGTGGAATGCGGGAGAGTGTATTTTGGGCTCATTTTGGTCCAAGGCATGGTTTAAGCTAGGTGCACCTCCCCAAGGCTTGACTTTGGGCCAGAAGGAATCATTTGGGTCAACCAAGAGAGAGTGGTGAGGTCTCTTTCCATGGTGAGGTGGCTAAGCTTGGTTTAGAGTGTGACATGAGTATGGTTAAAAGGCTTAATGAAGGATTAAGAAAGAGGCCCCCTCCACTTGCCATAAATGACATGGTTAGGTGTAAAGTGACTCCCATGGCTTGCATTTGGCTTATGCATGGCTCCATGGCTTCATTTGGCTTGGGAAAAGATTTGGTCAATTTCATGAAAGGGGATTTTATGAATTTTGGCATTATGGTGGAAATTTGAATGAAGCTTGATATGGAATGGTTTAATGATTATTTTGAAACTTAGGGGTGATATCAATTAAAGGTATGATGAGAAGAAATTGCCATGTGGGCTTTAGAGCCAATTTTGGGCTTTTGGATTTGGTGAGAATGAGCTTTTAGAGTGGTTTAAGAAAGTGGGTTTTTAGATTTTAAAATGGACTTTTGGATGAAATTTTTGTAAAAGATCATGTCAAATAAATGTTGGGTTTAGTTTAGGGATGTATCATAAGTGATTTGGATAAGGTTTGGTGTCATTTGGAGTTGAAATGGGTTCAATTTGAGCTTTTTGGTATAGGGCCAAAGTGGGTCAAATTGGGCTAACTTGGGCCAAGGTTGGGCTAAGGTTGGATTTGATGTAAAATTAATGTTGATAAATGTTCATGGGAGTATCACAAAGAGTTTTCAACATTGGTTGGGCTTTAATTTTGGGATTTGGGCTCATTTGGGTTAGGTTTGGGTTTAGGCCAAAAATGGGGATTTTGACTTTGGGTTAAGCTTGGGTGGAGTTTAGGTTAAAATTTGGGGCAAATCTTGTTAGTGTTTTGTTTGTGGGGATGTTAGGAAGGTTTAGGAAAAGATTTGGGGTTAATTGGAGTTGAATTGGGTTGGTTTGGGCTAGGTTTAGGTCATGAGCCAAAGTTAAGCTTTAGGCTTCAAATTGAAATTGGATCCAAATGTTAATCAAATTGGGCTTGGATTTGGTCTAAATGGAAATTAGGGATATTGAATTGAATTTTAGAATTGAATTGGACCAAAATTTAGGTTAATTGGGTTGGTTTAGTGGGGCATTGGGTCTACTTGGGTTAAGAATGGGTCAAATTGGGGGTTTTGGTAAAAGTGGGTTAAATTGACAAAATTGGGTTATGGTGTAGTTGAACAAAATGAAATTGAGAATATTTGTGATTTTTTGAAATTTTTGGAATTTTTGGTTAAGAAGGGTATTTTGGGTATTTGGAGGTTATTGGGGGGTATTTTTGGAATTTTTTTGGTATAGTTGGCTAAGGATGATCAATTTGAGTGGGGCAAATGTTTAGGATTGGTTTTGAGGAATTTTGGGTAATTTAGGCAATTTTGCAAATTTTGGATAGCTTCAAGAACATTTGGTAGGTTTAGCGGGTGTAGGGTCCCGGGGTCAAAAATTGAAATTTTGGAAAAATGAAGATTGATCAAGTTTGAGTAGAATGGAATCACTTTGGTTAAGCCATGAAGCCTTATCAAGCCCATAAGATCCATGAGAGGACTCATTTGAGGCATTCACTATGTTGTTCCTAACCTCTTGCGCAAGGGCACAGGGGTTAAGGTCCATCCATATGAATTACCTACATGAGTCGGGAAGTCAAGCTAGGCATGAATGGTTTTAGGATTGGAATGTGTGTGAAAGTGTAATGTGTGTGCAAGTCAACCCTCACCAGACCAGGCCACCCAGGGTAGTCTTAAGGCCAAAGAGTCCTATAGGGAACTCATCCATTAAACCTCCACATTTGATTTTAACCCTCCAAGTGACTTGGGGATTTACAATCAAACTTATGGGGTTTGCAGGGAGTTTAAGGGGTGTTTAAATTTCTAAGTGGTGGGTTCCATGTCTAGTCCTCTAAGATAGTCAAAGGGAAAGCCTAAGGCTAGATCCTAAGTACTAAGGAGAGAGAAGAGAAAAGACCTCATCAAAAATGAGGTCAACATCCCCAACTGGTGTAAATTGAGAAACATCCACCTTCAAACCATAAGATCTCTCTCAATACTTGACCAAATCACATAGAGTTTGTTTCTACACCTTCATTTAGTCCAGGCGAACCTATCTATACGATCACATTTACATGAGTCTTAAGTTTTTTTCACAAAAGCCCAAATTAAGCTTAGTTTGGAGGAAAATGGAGTATACCTTAGCCCAAGAGGTTTTGCCTCGATTGGGATAGTTCTTTACATTCCTTGTGATCTAGCAAAGCTCCTCCAAGAACTAATTTGATCTCTCCTTGACCCTACCTAAGAAATCGATGAGAGGGTGATTTAGGTTAGCCTTGAAGTGGGTTAGGGTGCTCTAGAGATGGGGCTTTTGGTGGGAAATTCTTCATTTAGCCTGAGGAAGGTGAGGAGCAAGTTAATTTGGGGTTTGGTAGAGTTTTAAGGAGTGTCCTATTTCTGACTTAATTTTGGGTGAGAACATTAGCCTAAGGCAATGGGGAAGATGGCTTGAGAGTGGTGGAATTGAGCTTAGGGAGGTTTGGAGAAGCTCTGGAAACAATTTGGCAGCGTTTTACCAATGTATGTGCACTCTACTTCCATTGGCTATGAGGGGGTGGTGGTTAAATAGACATGGCTATGTTGTTCACCAAGGCTGGCTAGTGAGTGCAAAGTGTTGCTGAGGTGGAGGGCTGAATGGCGTCTTTCACCAATGGGAGCTGACCACCTTGGATGAGTGAATTTGGGTATAAATGGTGGAGTTCACATTCTTGGGTTTGGGTTTTCCGGTGACTAGGGCGGCCGGCCAGGGCAAGGCTGGTGGCTAGGGTGGTCAAGGGAGCCAGAGGAAGCTTAATGGTGATTAGCATTGAGGATTGATGGCTGGTGGAAAAGATCCACTTGGTTTAACACTTATGGGAAGAGATCCCCTAATTCAAGGGACCCTTGGTCCATGGCTCATGTAGGTTGGGCTAGGTGGATCTAGCTTGGTTCCTAGGGCTGAAATGGTAGCTGTGGAAGTCATGGCTTGGCCAATTTCATTTGGTTTGGTTGATTTTAAGGGTTGGGTTCAAAATTGGGGTTTTGGTTTAGACTTGAGTCTATGTTGGGTTTGGGCTAAGGGTCAGATGATGGATCAATTTGATGTGAGTAATTATCATGAGAAGTTTTGAAAACGAATTAGGTGGTTTTGCATAATTTGGGTTGTTCAATTTAGTGGTCTTCGGCTTATGGTCAATTTTAGGGCATTTAGGTTAGACTTGGGATTAAGTGTGGATAAGGTTTGGATTTGGGTTGATTGAAAGTATAAAGTGGTTTAGGAGATTGCCATGAAGAGTTTTGGATATCAATTGGGTGGGAATTGTGAAACTAATGTGTTCAATTTGGTGAGATTTGGATTTTAGGGAAAAATTGGGGGATATTGAATTGAGCTTGGAATTACTTGGGATTGGGTTCAATTGGGCTTGTATTTGGTTTTGATTAAGCTTAGGCATGTTGAGTTTGAGTTTAAAATTAAAATTGGGTTAGATTGAAATCAATTTGGTGGAAATTGGAGTTCATTTGGGCATTTTGGACCTTTAAGGGCAATTTGAGGATTTTGGTTAATATTTGTCAATTTGGTCAAACTTTGGTGCCATCAAAGTCAATTTATGGCCAAAAATGATTTTGGGGACATTTGAAGTGATTTTGTAGCTTTTGAGAATTTTTGGGAATTTTGGGTTATGAGGGGTATTTTGGTGATTTTGGAGATTTAGGGACATTTTAGGTATTTTTTTGGAAAATGGGGTACTTTGGTTAACTTGAGTGGTTTGGAATAATTTGAAATGATTTTTGAAGAGAATTTGAGAATTTGGGCAATTTTGGGAAACTTAGGGTTTCAGAGGTATTTTGGTAATTTGGTGAAGTTTGGGGTTAAGGGACCAAGAAATGTAGTTTTGATGGAATTGGTATGAAATGAGAATGTTAATCATGATGATTACCATATTTGAGCCATGGACTAAAGAGAAGTCCCATTTTGGATCTTCCATGTGTTGGTTCTAGCCAAACCCTAGCCTAGGGCTAAGTGTTTGGGGGACCACTCGTATGAGTTTCCAAAAGAAGTGGGGACACCAAGTCAATCGTTTTTGGCTTTGGGGTTTAAGATAGTGAGTGTAAGTGAGAGGGTCCAAGTGTGTGTGTGTGTAAGCTTGCCCAAGACCAGATCACCCAGGGTTGACCCTAAGGCTTGACCATCTTATGGGGACTCCTTTTGAGCTCCCTCATATTTGACTCCCATCTATTAATTGCTAGAGGTTAGGACCAAACATATAGAACTCCAGGAGGATGAAAGAGGTGTTTGGAATTTTTAATGGTGTAGGGCTCTATCACTAGTCCTCTAGGATAGTCAACAGAAAATTCTTATGGCTAGATCATAGGCTTCTAAAGAAGAAAGACTATACCTCAACAAAAGTGAGGTCAACAATTCCCTCCTTTCTTCCTTTGGATTCCATAATAATATTCCCAATTTGATCATTTTCTATTTAAATATCCTATGTCCGACCTTGAAAACCCTAAACATGGAAATTCATGAAGACAATACCTCTAATCTAAATTGCGAATTTTCTTAGATGACTTTGGTCGTCTAAGATGTAATTAACTACAGGGGCTTGCCCTTATAAGAAACTTTAAGAACCCATTTTAATATAAACCCTTTATAATCTTTCATATTAGATAGGGGAACTTGTCGGTCGACATAAATGTTTTCGCAGATCAATACGGATGTCATAATTATTTAATTTATTTAATTGAGCCTCACTATTAAGAAATGTGACTATCCTTAGGGACAAGTGTATGACTCGTGGTGTAGTGCTCATTTATTTAAACTATTGTATATATGAGATCATTTTGATTTCATATTTTCAAAAAAATTTAAAATATTATTTTCAAAAATTATAAATATATTAAATTAAATCAAAATTTAAGGCAACCGACATCCTTTCCCAATTTGATGACCGACATAATGGTGTCTGGTGAAGGTGTTGGTGCTTGTGTGGTGTTTATGTCATGTTCGGTGGAGTCTGGTGATGTCTGTGTAGAAGTGTGTGGACGTGGTGGTGTTTGTGTAAAGGTGTTAATATGTGTTTGTGGAGGTGTTGCTTAGTTTATGGTTGTGTTTGTGTGGAGGTGTTGGTATGTGGAGGCGGAGCTGGTGTTGTGATGGATGTGTTTGTCTTCATGTGCCAATGTGTTGAGGTATTGGTATGGAGGTGGTGGTGATGATATTGTGGCAATCCTATTTTTTCTGTGCAATATTGTGGCAATCTTATTCATGTTAAATAGTTTTTTTCTCATGCTAGTAATAAAATGATTAAGACAATAGAGACTGGTACTTCTGCAATGTGGGATAAAGAGATGAAATTAATATTTTCGACCTTTACCTCAAAAGAACGATCTAGAAAATAGGCCGAAAACTTATTTTAATAAGAAATAGTAGTAAAATATTATTAGAAAATTCAAGGAAAGTACAGACAGAGAGTATGATATGATGCAGTTGAAAAACAAGTGGGATTAACTAAAGAATAATTGAATAATCTTGAAGGAATTGAAGCGAGGATCAATGAGCTTAAGACTGGATTTGGTAAAACAAATGATTGATACTTCCAAGAAGTGGTGAGACTTTGCGGTGAGCTTTTTTTAAATGTCCCCAATTTTGTCAATTTTTAATTTGTTTTTAAATTCAACTTCATGTTATAAGAATTTATAGGTGGTGCCAGATGCAAAAAAATTAAATACAGCAGAATTGATTCTGAGTTGGAGGAGAAGTTGGATCGTATGTTTGGGGGTATTGTGGCAACGAGCAACAATGCATGCGCCCCTAGTGAGATGGGGTTTGGAGGCATCCCTGGAAATTTAGGAGCTAACCAAATGGGTAGTTCAATTGAAGGCCCCAGTCTAGACTTCCATGAAGTTGAGTTCAGATGTTGCTCTAAGCATCCCCGATTTGTAAATAAAAAGAAAATGGGAGCAGCTTTTCTTAGAATTCAAATATCATAGTTGGTGGCTTCATACACCAATGACCCCAGCACATCTCAAGTAAACTTTTGTCCAGCAGGTTGTGCAGATTATGGATACAACTCTAATAAATTTCGAAGGACATGCCACTAAATTTGTTTACTATGAAGTTGTTTAAAGATTCACCCAATGAGCATATTTTATTGCGATGTCCGTTGACCATAAGGTGGTTTACCTATGATATAATAATGGGAGCAGTGATGTTTGAGATACTTTTTTTAAATAGATTCATGTGAGAAATTTCTATTTGTTTATAGTTTTTAATGGTGCTTTACATATTTAATCAGCTTTGGACTTGCCACATTACCTGAGAGTTTTTTGTTACCCGTTATGTTTTTTATTTACTTCTTTAATGTTATTTGCTTATGTTGGTTTTGATCTTAACCTTATATGATTTTAGCTAATTCATTGATGCTTATGTGTTTGCCAATTTGATACTGAAATACATAGATGCAACTAGAGAAAGATACCGAAGGAGCCTTGCGACTTCCGTATCCTTGATGTACGAATGTTATAACTCGTCAATAAACTGCTCCCCTTGATGAAATCATCATATATTCCCTATAAATGGGTTGAGGAGTTTCTTGCGGGCTACCAAATGAGATTTTGTAATATATTTCGCATGACACACCCGATATTCACCGATCTGTTAGAGGAACTGCACAGAAATTGTGGACTTCATGGCTACATATTTTCGCAGAATAAATTAATGTAAGGAGCTATGGAGCAGTTTCAACTCTCCTCCAAAATGATTTGTAGATACTTCTTTATATGGTTGAATGCACTTGTAAGATTTTCTTCACAAGTCATAAAACCAATGGATCCTACATTTAAGCGGACCCTCACAGAGATTTCACTCAATGAGTGGTACATACCATAATTTTAAAGTTATTTTTTTCCTTTATATTAGATTTAATTTACGTATTTGTTTTCTTTCTAGAATGTATTGGAGCAATTGATGAAGTGCATGTTGATACACATGTTCCAAATAATGACAAGATTGTATTCATAGGCCATTGTGGGTCCCCGACGTAGAATTATGGCGGCATGGTACTTCAACATTTGCTTCACTTTTGGCATGACCGTTTGGGAGGGTAGTGCACATGACAGTCAAATTTTCAAAGTTGCAATATGGAATAACAAATACAACTTCTCACATCAAACCAGAAGTTGGCTTGAGACTGAGGTACTCTCCGAATTCTTTTCTCCTTCAATACTAATCATTCAATTCACATCAAGTAAATACTATTTTGTCGATGCTGAATATTTATTGTAACAAGAGTATCTCAAGCCCTATAGTCCACACATCTGACTTTGAGCGAGCCAGCAATGTCACATGGGTTAGAAAAGAAATGTTAAATAAATGTCATTCTTCCTTATACGATGTCATTAATTTTGTGATTTGAAGAAGAAATGGTTTATACTTCGCGATATGTCATCTCACCCATTTCCTAAACATGTGCAGATTGTTATTGCCACAATGGATCTCCACAATTATATTCGACGACATCCTTCCTGCAACGACATCGATTTCTGTAAGGTGGACGAGGATCATGAACATATCCCTACCGAGGCATATGAGCAAATCTCAGACAATCTTTGTCACAAGTCGAAAATGATGTTCCTGAGACTTATACTAAAGATGTGGAATGTATAAGCGAGATGATAAAGTTGAGAGAATAAATGACGAATGCGATAGTTGGAGGGTGATTGAAGTTTTCATCATATTATTAATTGTAATTATTGTTGAAGAGATTCACAATTTATTATATTTGCATTTTATACAGTTCTTTCTTATTTATATTACTAGTGTATTTGATATTGATTGTTTTGGTTTTTACACAATTTTTTAGTGTTTTTTCCTTTTTCTTTTCTTATGTTTTTCTTTTGGTGGGTTTTGAAGGTCTATGATGAGATGTTTGATTCTATGAGTTCTTCTTAATGGCCTGTTTGTCGCTATTGGTTGGTGTCACATGTGAATTCCTAATGAAGACAACGAATTTCCTCTCTTTTTTTTTGTGCTTCTGGATGGCCTTTTTTAGTGATATGCACATGTGACACACAAGATCTTGATAAGTGGGTTAAAGGCAACCAAAAACATTTTTTTTATAAGGTTTGTTGTCTTCTTTTAGTGACAGAATCGTTAGTTTATATAGTAAGTTCTATGAGATCTCACAATTACATAATACTACAATTAATTACTTCAGTTATCAATTTTTACTTGTGTCGTGTCTAATGGGATGTCTATTAAAGCAAAGCAGGAAAGACGAGCTTGAGGATTTTCGGTACCTCCCTAGGATTGCACTGCTGTTATGGACTTCAAAATTCCCTGCTAACTTCACATCAGCCACATAGCTACGGGAGATAGTTTTACACTGCTCGCGGAGAATCACAAAAAATTATGACTTTTTTGTTGGACAGATAGGCTGGAAGATTCTACCATCGAGACTGATAAGGCATGGAGTGTATCCTTGGAAGACGAGTTAGCTAGTGTCATATGTCGTCTGCATTTTACAAATAATATTATAATCTTATTAATTTTTATTTTAATAGTTTTTTTTTTAAATTTTAGTAATCATGATACTCACTATTAAGTGAAGTGTATCTATCTTTTTTCGTAATGTTCGCACTTTGGATTTTTACTTCAAAGTATAAAATGTATTAGACATTTATCTTCGCAAACAACATTACTTATACAGAGAGAAATTGTCATTTGTCGAAACGATTGCAACACAACTATTTTCAAACTCCAAGAAACAAACATACAACTAGGCTTATCCACAACGAACTTATATACGGTAGACTTATTATGGTAGTAGCACGACAGCAGCTTATTATTAAGCTGCAAATGCCCCAAATATACTCTAAACCATAATATGGAACTCCAATATTTCTTAAGATATTGGAAGAAAATAGGAAGTATTTAGTTCTCGATTGTCGTCGACATAATCAGAAAAAAATTGGATAATTGTAAACATAAATAAAACACTAATTACAAGGAGACTAGTGTCAAAACGAGACAAATAATAATAATAATAATAAAATTTGATGACACTTTCTTTTCATAGCTTTATTTTTCAAAATTAAGTTTAACATTGAATTAAACTATAAACTATATGGATTATTTTTTGGTCTAAACTAGAAATTGACAGAGGTTCTTGTCGGATAAATACTTAAACTCAAATCCATATACTACTTGGTGGGCATGTTACCTAAAATATAAGCTCTTAACACAACATATCAGTTCTCTTTGTAAATTCCACTCAAATTTTCTTCAAATGACTTACCCCCCTCCCAAAAGTCTCTCCAATATACTGTGGTGGCCAACTTCAGTTAAAAGTTGGGTTGGCCAAGGTATGCCACATACAATGCCACATAGGAAATAAAAAGTGCAATGTCGAATGTGTGGAATGGGTATGGGACAAAATAGTTGAATGTGTGTTCTATGTATATTGTTAGCATATTCGACCCTTGGGAGTTGATAAAGTTGTTCTAAATTACTGGGAGAACTCGTCGTATGGTCTACTATAAATGACTGGGCAAATTGTTCTATCGAGCGAATTGGCCAAATAGATGAGTTGAACTGATTAGCCAACCAGTCTTGCTTGAATTGGTTGAGTCTAATTATCAAACCGGGCTATTGTACTGAACAAACAGACTGAGGCGAGGGAGAGGGAGAGGGAGATTTTTGCGAAGGGCTCTTTTGTTTGTTTGTAGATAAAATATATATTTTAAAATGTCATGAATTTATTTTCACTTATTTTGAACATGAAAATTAAATCATCATTTTCGATCAAGTTGAGGAAAATTGCAAAATTTATAATCAACGTTAATTTATAAATTTATTTAGAAAAGTTATAACATTTTCTTTTAGAGATTGTTTAGGATAGTTGTAACTGCTTCTTTTGCAGAAGAAATTGCTTTTAAAAAAATTGCGGTGGCTATTAAAAATTATATTTATTTTCAAAAAGTCACACAACAACTTTCTGATAAGCACCACACTTTAACGGTTTAGGTAAAAAAAACAAACAATTTTCTGCCACAGAAATTTTTAAAAAGTTGTAATAAAGTAGTTCCCCAAACAGAACTGTAGTAAGGGTCTGGAGAGCAAAATAGACACAAAGGTGACAACCCATATTTGTCATAACATGGTTTTTATATCAACCAACCTAATTAATACAAACAATAAAATTACAATCAAGTTATGTAAATAATTAAAATTTTGTTACAGACAAATGTTAAGCTAAAATCCTTCTTATTGACAACATTAAACATGAAAATTGACCTATTAAAACAAAAGACACCTCAAACTTGTCTGTAAATGCTTGCCTAAGTGAAGATAGACCATGGGATCTGGGTTTGTCAAGGTCAATGTTCAAGGTTTTAGATTTCAATATACTATTCCGCGAATTAAAAAAATATTAAAATTGATTATTTTTATTGTATTAAATCATAAAAAACAAAATTATAATCTAATTTTACACACAAAATAAATAAAAATAAAGTTATCTTGTTTTCATATATATATATATATATATATATATATATATATATATATATATATATATATATTTTATTTTAATTTTAGTTTTGAGATATATATTTGTGTAGAAGCAGCCACTTGATCACTTTCTACGATCGAGAGTTGAAATTTTCAGATTTAATTATATATTATTAACAATGTCGAGTTGAATCCTTCTTATCAACTATCTTATTTTGACTTTATCATATAAGAAGCTGAGGAACAACCAAACAGTCAGAACCAGGATATACAACATGATTTCAGTTTGGTTTGGTCAACGTCCACATCAAATACAATAGAAGCAAACAAGATATTTTGGGTGTTTCTAAAATCTTAAAAATTCCATTCTTATCCTTTATAAATTTAATTTTAAAATAGGTATCTCAATACAACTAAGAGGAATTAAATTTGTGTTCAATTTTTTGAAGCTAAATAATAAGAAATCAATGATAAGATTCATTAGGTCATTAGTTGTTGGGCACACACCAAATTGGAGCCCTTTATTGGCCATCTTTAAAGTCAAATCAGTTGGCTCGCGAGTAACTGATATGATTCAACGAAGTGAGACTAATTGGCTTCTGATAACTGTCTGCGGCTATCTAAGAAAAAGATTTTTTCGGGTCATTGTGACCTCTAAAGACTCTAAGGTAAACTGTGTATTGGCAGCTTATGCGTTTTCACATCGCACCTTTCTAGGTATGATGACGACACATTTTCTTACTGATTTAGTTTTTCAAAAAAAATAAAAATTAGCCACCTACCTAACTTATCAGCATATTATTTTTTATTAGCTTATCAGCAGATTATTTAATAAGCTATAGCTGCCCCAAGCAGACCCTAAATAATGAACTACTTTCTTTGAATAAATGAACATATCCATGCTAAAATTGTAAGATTTCTTCATCAAATAAAAAAATAAAGCTTTTTAGAACTATATTCACTAATTTGACAATTAAAACTACTTCACTTGATATCGATTGATTGCTGATTGACTTATCAGGTTAAACAGTTTAATGGCTGAAATTTCAGCTGGTAATCAGATGGAATGCCTTACAAAACTTAACCAGAGCCCCGAAACCCTCACTTGGCTCTTGATGATGTTTCGGTTGGTGATAACTCTAGTATTTCAATCTCTCCTACCTTCCTTCCTTCCCTATTTCTCCAACAATTTTTATTTTCTGGATAAAGTAAACTTTAGTTAACTATGCTTACCTTATCGAGCCCTTGGATTTACATACACAGCACTAAATTTTTTTAAGAAATCATTTTGAAATAAAATTTATGAAGAAAAAATTTTTTTTGGAGGATAAACATACACACTTTTAATTCCTATTCACATTTATGCCACCTTACTTATGCATGAAATGTTGTATTTCACTATTGAAAGTCAAATTGATGATATTATTATGTTACATGTAAGTTTTGGGTGGTATAATGAATGTTTAGCTGTTAAATTATTTAAATATGTAGGAATTGGCTGGCATGCATGTAAATGCCCTATATACATTACATAAATATATGAAGTTAGGCTATATTTGTGTAAATGTATGTAGATTTTCATGCACAAGTCTTAAAAATACTTAGTTTTTTTAGACAATGCTTATGTATTTACATATCTAAGACCACTTTCATTTTTACATGCATAAAAATCAAATTTAAACATCTCATGGCTAACTTTTTTAGAAGTGAAGTATACAATTTTATGCATATGTTTGTGACAATAAAGTGTTACAGATGGAAAAATTAAACTTCAGGTGTTAGATATATAAATACATTGGAATTGTGTGGCATGCATGTAAATTTTCTATTTTTTCCCTTATGTATATATGCGTTTACCCATGTATATATATATATATTTGGATATTTGTTCAGATTATTTGAATTAAACGTGAATGGATTTAGTTTTAGTTGTTGGAATAAGTATTAGTTCTTAACAATCTAAAGATTTAGTGGCTTTAATGCTTATTTGGGTTAGTTTATTTAATTTTGAATTACGCGTAAGTTAATTTATTTGTATATTTGTTCAGCACATTCTTGAAAAAATTATTTATTGCTCATTTGAGGGTTGATATATTAAAGCAACTTGAAGTGGAAATTTCATGTGCAAACTTGAGCTATTTCCTGTTAGTTTTTTTAACTGGATAGAGCGTATGCTTATACATCTATCTTATGAGGCTATAACAGGCAGATGACTAAAATATCAATAGTTGTATCTGTTTGAGTGGTATTTCATTCCAATGTCCCATTATATAATTTATAAAAAATCATTATCATATTTAATGCTATTGTATATTTTTGAATAAAATTAAAATAATCATGAAAAATAAAGCATGAACTGATCAAGGCTCAATATGCAAAACATACTTATTGCAGAAGAGAACTACCTTTTGTGCATATTATTTTGAACAATAACGACTAATAGACCAAACTGTAGGTGTGGTTCCTTTGTAGCCCATGCTTTATTGTATTTCAACAATCATATGAAGCATCAAGGTAATGCAATTCATGCCACCTCGATGACAAAGAGCTATGAGCAGTGACTATATATATTCTTTTGAGTTGTGATGATTTCTACCATTGTTGACTAAGACTTATAATAATTAGTAGTTATTCAAGTTACTACTAATCAAAAGTATTTTATTAACAAGATTATCAAAATTTTAATTATGCGACTAGGTATGTTCTCTTTAATACTGCCATTACTGGGTCACAAGCCTCAGATATGAAAAGTGAAGGATTGTGTTAAGTAGACGACAACCAACATATAATTTATCAAAAAATCATGGCATGAATCCTTTAAATCTTTGCGTAATTGCTAGGGTGTCCCTTGAAAGAGAAGCGTTGTATGGTCTAAATGCAGTGAAAAATGTGCAAGGGCCATTACATCGGCAATTGGGTGTAGTGTCAAATAAGCAAGGGTTCCAACATTTTGGACGAATGCAGGTAAAGAAGTTTATTCATGAAATTAATATTAGGATATGATCGTAGGATGTAGGTGCTCTCACAAGTAAATTAATGAAATTAGTTGATATTATGCTTCAGTGGAAGAGAAATATCTTATGTATTCAAGAAATTAAATTTGTTGGAGAAAAGACAAAGGAGATTGTTAGCTTAGGTTTTAAACTTTGGTATTCATGTAGAAGTCTCACTAAAAATGGTGAAGGTATAATTATAGATAAGAGTTTGAATGTTAATGTTGTAAAAATTAATATAATTGGAGATAGAATTATGGCCCTTATGATTGTTGATGATACTAAGATTAATGTGTAAGTGCTCAAATTCCTCAAGTAGGATTAGATATAATTTCTAAGGAAAAATGCTGGAATGACCTAGAGCAATTAAAACAAATGATGCCTCTTAAAGAATGAATTTTTATTGGAGAGGATTTAAATTGGCTTTTTGGTAGAGTGGTAGAAGATTTTAGAGATATTCATGGTGACTACAGTTTTAGAGTGATTAATGAAGAAGGTAGAGCCATATTAGATTTTAGAAATATCCATGGTGGCTATTACCAATACTCTATTTAAGAAAAAAGGTGAGTATATTATTGATTGTAGGAATGGTTCTAATAAAACAAACATTGATTATTTTCTTATGAAAAGTAGAGATCGTCGAGAATGTAAAGATTCTAAGGTTATTAAAAGAGAAAATTTAAGTACTCAACATCGATTATTAGTTTTACATTTTAGGATGAAGAGTTGTAAGATAAAGAATACTATGAATCATTTTCATAGAATTAGATAAAGGTTCTTAAAAGACGCAAATAAAATATTTTTATGAGCAAAGTTTAAGACTTTACGATTTGGGATGTTCATGAAGAAGCAAATTCTATTTGAGTAAATAACAAACATTATTAAACAAGTGACAAAAATGTACTTAGAGAATCAAAAGGAAAATCTTTTATAAATAAAAATAATTGGTGGTGGAATCATAATGTGTAAGAAAAGATAAAATATAAGAAGTTGTGTTATAAAATTTAGTTTAAATGTAAAAGCTTAGAGAATTTAGAAAAATATAAGGCATCCCTTAGCGAGTCTAAAAGAATAATTTGTGACGCTGATAACTATGTTTTTAGTGATCTTTATAATAGATTATATACTAAAGAGAGTAAAAAATATATGTATAAACTAGACAAACAAATAGAAAAGAAGAGTAAAGATTTAAATCAAGTAATGCGTATTAATGATGATAATAAAAAAGTGCATTTCTTAGAAGATGATATTAAATGGGTGAGCAATTTTGACAAACTTTTCAATGAAACTTCCAATAATACGATCAACCTTAACAAGCTTTTTATCGTTAATAATAAAAAAATATTTAATTTTTTCGTCACACTAAAAAAAAAGAAGATGAAGAAGCTTTAAAGAGAACCAAGGGTAGAAAATCAGTTGAACATAATGATATCTTAATTAAAGTGTCAAAATATTTAGGAGATTTGAGAGTTTCTTCAATTACTAAACTCTTTAATATTATTTTAAAAACTAAAAAGATGCCCGAGGAATGGAGAAAGAAAATTTTGGTCTCCATTTTTTAGAAGAAAGGAGATGCACAAGAGTGTGCAAATTATAGAGGAATTAAGTTTATTTTTCATACTTTAAATTACTAAAGAGGGTAATTGAACATAGGTTAGGACGTGATATAAAGATTTCTCATAATCAGTTTGAATTTATGATGGGTAGGTCTCCTATGGAAGCTATACATTTATTGAGAGGTTTAATGGAGAAGTACACAAAGAATAAGGAGGATCTACATATGATTTTTATTGATTTAGAAAAAATCTTATGGTAAGGTTCCAAGAGAATTCCTTGGGAGAGTTTTTGAGAACAAAGGAATTGATATGAATTATTTTCAAGTGATTAAAGATATGCCTACTATGGTTGTTACTTGTGTTTGAACAAAAAGAGGATTGACCAAGCATTTACCTCATTTAGTTGGATTACATTAGGGATTGACTTTAAGCCAATACTTTTTGCTTTAGTTATGGAGCTCTTACTGGACATTTACAGGAGGACGCACCTTGGTGTATGCTTTTTGCTGATGATATCCTTTTTGTGGATAAGATTAGAGAAAGATTTCTAGAAATAATTGAATTATGGAGGTTCACATTGGAGCTTAAAAGCTTTCGTTTGAGTAGAACTAAATGAGTTGTTACTATGGACGATCAAATCATTAAAATATGTGATCGTATTATATATCTTAGGACTTTTATTCAAAGTGATGGTGATATAGATGGGGATGTTATTAGTAGAATTCAAGTTGGTTGGTTGAAGTGGAGGAATGCTTTGGCTCTATTGTGTGATAGAAAAGTATCACTTAAACTGAAAGGAAATTTTTATACTATGGGGGTGCGACACGCTATGCTTTATGGCGCATAATGTTGACCTTTAAAAGAGAAGCGCAAAACAAAGTTAAGTGTTGTTGAGATGAGAATGCTTAGGTGGATGATTGACTTGGCAGGTAGAGACAAAATACGAAATGAATATTTTTGTGATAGGTTTTGAGTAGATCCAATCGTGGACATAATTAGAGAGAGTCATCTTGGATGGTTTGGTTACATTAAACGTTGATCATTTAATGATCTGGTTAGGAGAGTATATGTCTTTACTTCAATTGATCTTAAGAAAGGCAAAGGTAGTCCTAAAATTACTCGGTCATATATTGTATAAAAAATGATCTTAATCTATTTGAATTAAATGAAAACTTGACACTCAAGAAAACGTAATGGAGAAAATGGATTGATGTAGCCAACCCCACTTAGTTGGATAAAGGCTTGTTGTTGTTGACTAGGTATGACCATGTTAAAAGTGGATGAGGTTATTAACAATAAAATTACTTGAAAAGGGTTACCAACATTATCAAATTATATATAAGCTCTACTAACTAGGCATTTTATTAAATTTAATGGGCAAATTACTTATGATTCTTAATGTTTTAAACAAGGTAATAATAAAGATAATGGAGTTATGGATAAGGGCTTAATACAAATTGCTTGAGGGTTTAATTACAATGGAAAGATATAGCTAGTATTTGATGTGCATGGTTGCTAATTTCACATAATTTGTGATCCAAAAACAAATATACAAATAATTTTGGTGTTTGTGCTATAGAAACCATTTTGATATTAAAATCAGATATCATGAGATTATGAGATTCTTCAAGAAATAGTGCAAAGATAATATATGAGCTCTATTAAACACAGTATATTTTTATTCTACTATGACTGTTTTGATGTATTCATAAGCAAATAATAAGAACATACAAGCCATATGACATCACTGAAGTTAAAATAAATAAAAGATATATCAAATTTGATTCATTCATTCTGGTATGTCGAGATATTGGTGTAATTTACCTTAGATACCCTCGTAGCTATGATCAGAGACCTTAGAGAACATTTTTGTCTAGCTTATTCTAGAGAAAAAGCTAGCAGGTTTGCAGACCATCATATGGACGAGAAACACTATGGAGGTCAACACTATGTCTGCCACACCTGTGTTAAGAGAACAACTTCTGGTCCGTAACCCCATGGAGTAGTGAAAAAATACTTCAGTAATGAATCCATCATAGAGTAGTATTTCCGTCCCTCGGGATGATATACTATTATTTGATGTCATATTCAATTAAACGTAAGAAATTTTAAAACTTTTGTATATGTCCCCCATATTTCAGTCACAGTCTTCAAATCTCTATAAATTTTCTTATACGTAGAGATAAATTCCAATAAAAATAATAAAATAGTTCTTTTTATTTTCAAATCTAAATCTTCAACAAGAAAAATTGTGAGATAAACTTGTTAGAAAAACTAATTTTTTGGCTAATTTTTGCTATTACATGAATTTAATTGAGATTTAAGAAGAATTTAAAAGCATTTTTTTATCTCATTTTTATGAGGTCCTACTTTTCCTTTCTATAGAACCTTTGATCTAGCCTTAGGTTTTCCTTTGGACTCTCCTACAGGACTAGTACCGAAACCCACTCCATTTAGAAATTCAAACATTTTCTTAACTCATTGTAGTTTCATATGGGTGGTTTTGAATCCTCAACATTTAGCTGATTTAATTGGAACTATCATACTGAAACTTAAGTCATGGAAATTCCCTAAGAAGACCCATTAGTGTGTGACGAGCGACTCAAAACCTGGGCCTTCAACTAGACTTTGGTTGTTGCTTAGGCAAGGACTGGTCAGAATTTTTCTTTTTGAATGACTCTAATTGAACTAAAAGATCTCATTCATCATGTCGTGCTTGAATCAGATTTAAATTTGTATGATCATCGATGAATTTATCTAAGTGATCTTAAACGACAAAATGGACCACGCGAATACACCTAGAACGTCGATTTTACATAAGAGGGACACTCATACTGGTAGGGTCCTGAAATGGATCGAATCGTGTGCGAATCAATGAGTTTAAGTGAAATAGTAATATTAAAATAATTTAGACGAAATAAGAAAAGGAGAGAATCTCTTCATAAAATGTTACACACGCACGAAACTTTTCTCTGGTTCGTCCCCTTTGTGCTCTAACCAAGAGTTTCCCCCGGCTTGTGTGAGTGAATCTCTTTTCAGATTTTAGGATTTTTAGATTCAATGTCCTTTGAATCTAAAATATTTGGGGTATGCCTAACATAAATTAGACTTAAAATTAGGTTAAATCTAACATAAGTTAGATTTTATGATTTTATATTCAATGTCTTGTGAATCTAAAATATTTGGGGTAAGCTTAATATAAATTAGACTTAAACTTGGGTAAAATATAACATAAGTAAGATTTAAGATTTTAGATTCAATGTCTTTTGAATTTAAGGATGCTTGGGTTAAGAAGTTTGGTTTCAAGTCTAATGTTGGTTAGACTTAGAATTTCAGGTCCAATGTAAATTAGTTATGTGGGCGTTTTGTTAAGTACGGTTTAGATTATACTTAAAGTTAAATCTAATGTTGATTATATTTGATTAAGCTTAACTGGATTAAGTCTAACATAAATTATACTTAAGTTTTTAGATTCAGTATTGTTTGAATCTAAAGGATTTTTAATTAAGTCTGGATTAGACTTAATATTTGAGTTGAGTCAGGGGTTCAGACTGACTTAATTTTAATTTAAGTTGATCCTCAAGATTGGTTTAGGTTCAATTTATGTTGAACCTAAGGTTTGGTTGAATTAGGTTTAATTTGGGCTGAACCTAAAGCTTGGTTTAATTAGGTTCAATTTGGGTTGAACCTAAAGTTTAGTTGAGTTAGGTTCAATTTGGATTGAACCTAAAGTTTAGTTGAGTTAGGTTCAATTTGGATTGAACCTAAAGTTTGAGTTAACTTGGATTCAAGTTAGATTGAACCTAAGTTTGGGCTTGATTTAAGTTCAATATGAGTTGAACCTAGTTTTTGTGTTAACTTGGGTTCAAGTTAGGTTGATCCTAAGTTTAGGTTTGATATAGGTTCAAAGTAGGTTGAAGCTAAATTAGGTTAACTTGGGTTGAACCCAAGTTTAAGTTAACTTGGATTCAAGTTCGACTGATCCTAAGTTACAGTTTTGACTTAAATCTGATTTAGGGTTTAGAATTACTTAAGCTTAATTTATATAAAGCATAAGGATTAATTAAGTCTTATTAGGTTAAAACTTAATTAGGGTTTAAAGGTCACTTAGGCCTAATGTAAGTAAGGCTTAAGGGTAAATTAAGTATAATTAGGGTTAGACTTAATTAGGGTTTAGGTTTAATTAAACCTAATTTAAGTAAGGTTTAATTGGATTAATTAGACCAAATTAGGGTTTAAGATTACTCAAAACCTTATTTAGGTAAGACTTAATTTGATTAATTAGACCTAATTAGGGTTGTCTAATTAGGGTTTAAGCTTAATTAAACCTAATTTAAGTAAGGTTTAATTGGTTTAATTAGATCTAATTAAGGTTAGGTCTAATTAGGGTTTAAGATTAATTAAACCTTATTTAGGTAAGGTTTAATTGGTTTAATAGACTTAATTGGGGTTAGGTCTAATTAGTGTTTAAGTCTAATTAAACATAATTTAAGTAAGGTTTAATTGGTTTAATTAGACCTAATTAGGATTAGGTCTAATTAGGGTTTAAGATTAATTAAACCTTATTTAGGTAAGATTTAATTGGTTTAATTAGACTTAATTGAGGTTAGGCCTAATTAGAGATTATCGTTAATTAAAACTTATTTAGGTAAGGTTTAATAAGATTAATTAGACCTAATTAGGGATATGTCTAATTAGGTGTTTAATTTGACTTAAACCTAATGTTATTAAGGTTTAAGGTGATTAATTATGTCTAATGAGGGGTTAGACCAAATTAGGGTTTAAGTGAACTTAAACCTAATATTATTAGAGTTTAAGGTGATTAATTAGGTTTAATGGGGGTTAGACCTAATTAGGGTGTAATTTGACTTAAACCTAATGTTATTAAGGTTTAAGGTGATTAATCAAGCTTAATTAGGAATTTTAAAGGTTTACCGAACTAAAAATTAGGGATTTATCTAATGTTTAAAGTAAATTTAAACTTAGATATTAAGATAAAAAGCTTTAGGGTTTAATTTATAATTTTCAATTTTATAAATTTTACCCTAAAAGTCAAAATATCATTTCAAATTTCTCAAGGGTTAGAAAATGTCATTTTAGGATTCAAATTTAACATCCTAAAATTTTTGAGGTTTTCCAAATTTTATTTTCAATCTTCTAATTAATGTAATTATTTTTGAAAATAACCAAAAAGTAGGATTGAAAATTGGATATCTCATGCTAGAGACTTACCCTAGACTTGGAAAAATCAAAGAATGTTCTCAAGGAAGAGAGGACCAATCTGTGAAAATTTCATAATTTTTTGGTTTATAAGTAATTTTTAATAAATAAATTACTCCAGAAAGTAATTAATTATTAAAAATTAGATATAACTCTATAATTCCAAATTTTATTTTTAAAATTTTCTCCTTGTTCTCCTGAATCCATGGGTATTTTTGTCATTTTTTGTGTTTTTTTATGTCAAGATATGAATTTTTGAAGATTTCAACATTTAACTAAATAAAAAAATTCAGATTTTCTTATTTTTCCATGTATGCGCGCTGACTGGAACATAGGATCCGTTGAACATCGCGGCGCTATCAGATTAGTTGGGCTTTTACAAGTGGCATCCCCCGTGGTTCGCGGTTCCACTGTTTCATATGGAAATATTTGTGGTCCGGCTAGATCATAAACGTCTATTTCCAATACACCGAAATCGACGGCATTAAACCATCATCCCCAAAGCTTGTTAACCCATAAACCGTTCGTGTTCTAGACATAAGAGCTTACTCAAATCTTATGAAAATTCATGGAAATCATTTTAAAAGCTTCATCGTGTCATAACAAACACATCATACGGATATGTGGGTATGATTCAACCATCCTCTTCACAGTGTCTGAAATCGAGCCCAATTTTTGTTTAAATGGACATATCTGGTCCTGATGAGGTGAAGCCTCAATCATGTTTGTTAAGAGTGGTCATTTTGTCCTTGTGAAGCTCCTCTTGATGTCAATTTGAAGTGAAATTGGGTCTGGGTATGAATTCGCTAAAATGGGTTCACGACTTGAGCGGGAAGTGGGTTACAGCTCACGGGAAGATCCAATTTTGATCAGAAACTTATTTTTATACCTCAAGGATGGTGTATTAGTGATCAATTTGAGGATTGGTGATGTTTCATGCAGACCCAAAAACTTGTCCTGTTTTTAGGGCATAAAATTGGAAAAGTTCAGTTAATTTCAGTGCTTTATTCTATGGGGAATCAATTGCCTAAGGTTTGAAGAACAAGTTTGGTGTTCAAGTCTTGTGGAATTGGGGACTGTATCTGAGTCTCTCTCTTCCATGGGAGCTCTCGGATTAGCATATATATAGGCATAAGGAAGCCATGGTTGAGCTTGAATTGCTTGGTGAAGAAGGTTAGTAACTTCATGATGGCTAGGAATAAGATCACAGCTTGAAGATAGCCATGTATGAGTCTCCCTAGATTAATCCATGGTGAGCTTAACTATGGTGAAAACTTGGTATGTATTTTGGCTCCCCTCCATTGATTAGCTCATGAGGTGGATAGGAATTTCAAGATAGGTTGGATTCACCTTCCCCATATAAGTTCTATCCATCATTTAATGGACTTTGAAGAGAATGTCACATAATTCCTCTCCTTCCTCACTTTCCATGAAATGTCATAATGAGGCCAATTATGATGGAAAGAATGATTTGGATAAGCTTCTCTTCAATTGGATTAGGGGGGAGGTGAGTGATGACTCAACCACATCATTCCTTATGTATAACATGAAGGAATGACACCTTTTTCATCTATTTTTGATGGTACCATAATGAGTTTTAACTTTGGTTAGCCATGGTGGCTAATGAGTTTGTCATGGGGTTAGCTAAGTCATGGTGAAGTTCAATGAGTCATGTATGACCCTATATCATTAGATGATGGATTATCTTTAGGGTTTTAAATGTGAATTATATCTTTTATTATAGCCATGGAGTTTGTCTTGCCATGGGTTTAACCCATAAATTTTATTTAAACCCTATGTCTAATGAACTTGAATTTTATTTTTTTTAATTAATTAAATGATTAATTAATTAAAAGAATAAAATAGTTTGGTGAAAAGACCAAATTTTGATCAATAATGATGAAATTGACCAAATTAGACCAATGTTGACCATGGTTAACAATGGTTGACCAGGGTTAACCAATTTAGGTCCAGAGTTGACCTAGGCGACTTACTTAACCTTGTCATGGTTGAGTAAATCATGGGGAGCTATTTGATAGCTTAATTTGGTTAAATGGTTTGGTTTGACCCATTTTAGTATTTAAGTTGACCAAATAGTCATGTCCGGTCATTTTAGTGTCTTAAGTTGATCAAAGAGGTCACTTTGACCTATTTGGTGTCAAAGTTTGACCAAGTGGTCAATAGGGTGGTCATTGGGTCCAAAACTGACTATTATGACCAAAGTTTGACCAGTTAGGTCAAGGGTTGACCTGGCTGTCAACTTGGTGGTCATTGGGTCCAAAATTGACCATTTTGACCAAAGTTTGACCAGTTCGGACATTGGTTGACCTGGTGGTTAATGGGGTGGGTTCCAAAAATGACAATTTTGACTTTTATATGTCCACATATATGATATTAGTCTTTTTGATGATTTACATGTATGTTGATTTGTGCTCTCTTTGCATCCATCCTTTGAGTTTGGTAACACTGCAAATTTACATATTTTGGAATTTGGAAACTTGATGGCTTTGTTCTTTTGTCTTTCTTTGGGGAACTCTTGATACAAAACATTCTGGTACTTTTGACCTATGTATGAAAAATATGTTTAATAAAAAAGGTGATATAATATGGTGTAATTTTTTATATGATTTGAGTACCATATGTTTAAATATGAAAGTTTAAATGTCAGATATGTAAACACCTAGTAAGTGAGTAGTTTGCACTCAAATCTTCCTATCCTTCTTACATATTCATTTTGATATCATTTGTGGAAATATTCAGAGTTGGATAAAAATATCTAAATTGTTGGAAAGTTCATATGGTTCATTTAACTGGCTTATAAGTGGGAAGTATTGAGGAATATGAGCGATGATACAAAAGGAATCTTGTGTTAAAACTCAGGATAATATAAATTAACTATATCTCATGACCTGATGACTTTGGGACGGTACATGATTGATGCTACTGTTTGCCAACCTTTAATAAGAAATTGTCCTTACTTTCTGAGGCTACTGGTGGCTCTAGCCCAATAGATAGACTGACTCGTGGACTGTCTGGTTTACAAAATTTACAATATTATAATAAAAGTTTTTCTTGTGGAATTAATTTTTTGGTTGCTAAGTGAAAGCCTAATTTATTTATATGCATGAAAAACTAAGAATTTCGAGAGCTACCTTATGGATGCCCACTAGTTAATTACCCTCATTAGGCAAAGAACTGCTCTCCTTTGCTTGTCTGGCTAGTGATTTCTACCAAAGTTGGACTTTATAAGCACAAATGCTGATGGTTGACTATGGAAGTTTCTCGAGAAGAATTATCAAGGTCACAGATTCTGAAGCTGAACTCATCCCTAAATTAAACTTATGCCAACTCGAGTCTTCCATATGTTTATCACTTAATACATACAAACATACATGCTCATATTTTTCATGTTAAAATTGCAAAAATGCTCAGTGTTTGTTTAATTCTTGTATGTATATTCAAAATGTCATCAGAAGCGACAAGTACATGATACTAAATTTTTTGTTACTATACTTAATTGTATATGCTTCATTTATACATGTAATAAAATTCTTATTCTATGAAATGTGAAAGAAACTCCTGAGGAAGAGAATATAGGACATAAACTTAGGGCGGAAAACTTTAAAATGTATAATTTATTCTTTTCTTATATGAAACTCTAGGATAAAAGACTTAGAACATATGTTTAAGATTAGAATCCTATAAAACTTGACCAACATACTCTTTGACAAAAATAATTTTAATGATTTTTTAAAATACATTCAATTAAATAAAACCAAAAAGCATTTTAATAAATCAATTCAAACCATTCACTTAGAATATAACATTAATAATAACACAATAATAAGAATCCATTTTTTGGATTTATGAGAATTTCTTAGATGAGGTAACCTACAGTTGCTAATAAGAGTTCTTCAGTCTAAATAAGTGAAAAAACTTGTCTATAGTAAAGAAAATTGGAAATTAACAGTAATGTCAGAACGATGGAGCTGTGTGATCTTGACTGGCATCGCTTAATATAATTAAAATACCTCTCATTTTCATTAATCATTTCTTTTAATAACGACAAACATCAACTCAAATACAATTTTAAAATTACAACAATAAGAACAAAGAATGCACTCCTTTTTGACAGAATGAGGTGATGATGCGATTGAGCGGTGGACAAGCTTTGGGTGTTGATCAAGATCAAAACATGAAGCGAAAGATGATCCTTAACTAAACATTTAGTAGTACTAAACAACATAAACCTGTAGGAGTCCGAGGTTGTTCCACATTGAACCATTCCTACTTGATTTTCCTATAACCAATCATGGAAACTAAACGTTAAATTATTGAAGATGAAACCCCGATCATAATTAAGAGTTTTCTTGAGTGATTTCGGTTTATCAAGATATAATTAACTATAGGGGCTTGCTCCTATAGAAGAATTAGTAACCCATATAATATGAACTATGTCTAATCTTCATATTAGGTAGAGTAAAATTTTGTTGGAAATTTTGCAGACCAAACAAATATCCTAAATTTCTTAGTTTGAATAATCGAATCCATTTTTAAGTAATACTCCCATCTTTCGTGATGATGTATTACTTATAATGATGTATTCGATTATTTAAACAATCAAATATTTGAGACCAGTTTATTCTCATTTTTCAAAATTTAAAATTCGTCTCTTTTTTTTAATATATATATATATATATATATATTAAATCAAAATTATTTTTAAAACATAAAATAAAAAAAAATAAAATTTTCTAGTAAAAAATCATCCATTGATCATGAAAATAGCTTATTCTTTAAGATACTACCAGAATTATGTTCTTTCAAGTACACATAAAGATGTGTTATTTTTGTTATTGCATGAATTTAATAGAAATTTAAGAAGAGTTTAAAAACATATTTATATTGTGTAAACTCACTAATGACATATTTAATTATATCCTATTTTCCTTTGCCTTAAGACTTAATCAAATTAAATCATATAAAAATTGTATTCTCAATCTATGTTTTTTCCGAACATAATATTTATGTTATTATAATGAATGTCAGAAAATCAAATAACTGTTCAACATTTATGGTTGCGGGACTCTTAATCTCAAAGGAGGTGACCTTACCCACTTCCTAACGATAAAAACACCCCAGCTGAGTCCTGTCTCCTCCCCAACTCTCAAAAGATATATTTTATTTTCCAGTTCCAGAAGTCTGTAATCCCGTTGGCATCCTTTCCTCCAGATTCGATTAACCGGGGGAACCGAGACATCTTCTACCCTTCATTTCAGAATAAAGATTTCATTTTTCCTCTCTCTCTCCCCATCTCTCTCGCCGGTTGACGCTGGTGAAAAGACTCTGATTTCCGAGGTACGTTAGAGAAAAATAAAGGCAAAGAGCAGTAGATTTGGTTTTACGAATCCTTGTTCATTTCTTTTTTAATTTTTATATCTGGTTTGATGAACACGTTAACTACGAGGATCGACTACTTTCTTTAAATCCATTCGTTGAACGAATACTTATTATTTTTGAAGATTATGAAGAATTTCGTATCAAGTTCTGTTTTTTTTTCTTTTAATCCCTGTATGAAGAGTTCTTGACAAGAAATTTTCCCTCTTTTTTGGCATATCAATCAGTCCTCTGCAGGATATTCAATCGCCAGTTCCGTCTTCTTTTATAGTATATTATTTTCTAAACTTATTATGAGTTTCATAACTTTTTCCTGTTCCCTGAAAACAATAAAATTTGTTGCCTTTTACAGAAATTTAATAACCTTTTTATTTCTAAGAATTTCTTATTTTGATGCCTTCATGAGAAGTAAAAAGTTGCATTGATTTTCATGAGAAAAACCAGATCGGCTTTATGTCAATCATGCATATAAACTATCTGTTAACTGTCCTCATTCAAAAAGAGGAAGACAATGATTCCCACTTCTCTCCCTTCTCCTTGTCTCTAATGCCCCATTACGAAGTACGGTAGATTCCCTTCTTTTATTAGTTAAATCATGAGCCTAAATCTATTGATACATGCCTCAAGTTTACCGCTTCTTTTTATTCATGCTTATAAAGTCAATTAGTTCATATATTTGGACCCCAAAAAAAAAAAAAAAATCACATCTTTACATTAACTACTAAAATAAAATCTCTAACTCAGTTGATCTTTTATTCATTTTCAGTCATTTAATGCACCTTATGATGAGATGAGGCTGGCAGTCATCTAAAGTTCCGATCTTTACACAATAATCAGCCATATCCTTCTTTACCTCTCCCATCAAAAGAAATGGAAGCTGGAGACGCAGCAAAAATGGAGAACAGAGTTGTGCAAACATTTCAGAAAAGCTTTGTTCAGGTTCAGAGCTTACTGGATCAGAACCGTATTATCATAAATGAAATAAACCAAAATCATGAATCTAAAATTCCAGACAACCTGACTCGCAATGTTGGCCTCATAAAGGAGCTCAACAGCAATATTCGACAAGTTGTCGACCTCTACGCCGATCTCACTTCCTCCTTCACCAAGTCCATGGATTCCGGCGAAGGTGACATGGGGACAAAGAAGAGATTCAGGCCAGGTTAAGGGTTGCCGTTCAGTGCTGGGGATGAGTTAGAAGAATGGCTTAACTAAGGCAGGAAGCAATGGTGATATGGATCATAAAGATGGTGTGATTCATGGAAGAGGGGGAGGAAGAATGTGTGAGTGAAGAGTAATATTTCTGTTGAGATATACTGAAGTGCTTTAGGTTTTATTGATCAGTATATTGTTTTAGCCAATCTGTTTGGGTTTGAGGATAAAATAGGATTATATTTGTTTGTGATGATTGATTGCTCAAGATTATGACTATATAAGGGCTAAAAATTTGTATTTTTTAAATGTGGAATTCAACTAAATATCTTCAAAATAGAGAGAGAGAAAGAGAAAGAGAATATATTGTTGGAGAATTGGTGAAATCTATTCAATTAATGACAGAAATTATAAGATTAAGAAAAAGAATAAAATATATAAAATCTTCATATAAAATCCATCAAATTGATGATTATATTCTCGAAGTTGTTGAATATTTCATATGATTTGATCATTAAGAATTATAATCTTATTTTTTTTTAAATATAACATAAATATTTGAAAACTAAAAGGATAATAAAATTATTAAAATATATTAATGAAATAACATGTGAATATTGAACGCTTCACAGCTTTAATAGAGTTAATAAGGAGATTTTTACAAAGGTAAGACTGTAAGAGAGCAGGTAACTGTGAGTTGTTCTATTAAAATTGGTGCTGTTTTAGCTCCTCTTCATGCTTAAGTTGCTTTTGTTTGTTTTCTCCGGAGATTCCTCCCCCCTTCACTTTTCTCAAGGTTGATTGTTCTCTTGTGTCTTGTAGGGTCTTGCTCGTGGGCCAATCCCTTCATGTTTGTTATATTTCAATGATATCATCTACTTTAATATTCTTTTTAAGGGAAAAAGAAGCTTTGAATGTCAAAATAATATGTTAATTTAATATGATTAACAGTAATTTTAAATTTTATTCTATAATTTACCTTTAATGCCATAAGATTATATGGGATAAGCATATAAATTTTAAATCGATTATAGAAGAAGATATTATTATAATTATTGTCACCAAATTTCCTGTTCTAATATTAAATGGGGCTTTAGTAAAAATTTATTGTGTGCCAATATAACTTATAGTCATTATAGCGAAAATCAATTTAACTTTATAATCATAATTGATTATCTTCCTCTCAAAATCATGACCACTAAATAGAGAATAAGCAAATCGAAAGGAGACATATCTTTGATATGTGCCCTCAGAAGCTCAATTCTATCCTACTAATTTGTTCAATTATGTGACTTCGTCTGCTGGTTAACTTCTCCGTTCTTATCATCATAGGAATTTAGCTTATTATCAGCGGTCAAAATACTGTCGGTAATAAAATTACCGACATATTTAGCGATGGTTTATATTAACCGACAAGTATTCGACATTCCGAAAACATCACTCTAGATCCAAAAATATGTCATATTTAACTGTAGCTTAACTGTTAGTTATATAAGTGGCACAAGTATCTATAAGAAAAGCATTGCACATCCGTCAGAAAAGTGCTGCAGTTTCATTTGTGAAATGTCACTCAACCGTCGGCTAACCGTGAGAATGCCCCGACTGTTTTGTCTATAGCAAATGTGCAACACTTTGTGCCGACATCGCTTGTTCGGAATACCGTCGAAAAATAATCAGCATATAATCAAGGGGTTGTAAAGCCATCAAGAATTGTACCATCAGAAAAAAATTAAATTGAAAACTCTCTTTCAATGCTACAATCTGCACACCTACAATCGTAATAGACCAATCAAAACATAGCATACCACAGTAACAAAACTAATTAATGCATAAATCATATACATAAATAAAAGAAATAAATTGAATTAAATCAAATGAAATGTACAACTGCATAATAAAAATAATTTTCACTAACAATAAAAATGTTTAACACACAAAATAACAAAAAAAATAACAATGTACTCATCCTTCTCATTCTTCCGTGTCCCTCCTCCTCATCATCATCCCCATCCTTATCCTACATTGGCTCCTTCCTTTTCTGTGGTTCAGAACACAACACCGCTTCAATATCTGCCCACATCTTTGATCTTAGGGCGGCTAGCTGGGTAACAATCTCAGCAGCAACCTGATGACGCATCTCCTCCTCCTGTAAAGTGGAAGTGGATACACCGGATATGCTAGAGGTTGGGCAGAATCATAGGCTAGTGCCTCAGACCCAACATGTAGACCCTGCCCTTCTTCTTCCCACCGACTGCTTCCCTTTAGACATCGTACTGAGATGGATTGCAACATGTTCCCGAACCACCCAACTTCTGATATTGGCCCTCCTTGGCCTCCTAGAAGGCTTCTTACAAAACGTATAATTATTAAAAGTGAGAGACTAAATAAATTTTGATAGTTATTTGAATTTTGTATTTACTAATCTTGTGAATTACCTAGTTTCGTGTGATCTGCTATACACCCAGGACTAATCTGAGAGTCTCCTAAGGATGTGCTCGTGTAACTTTGGAGTAGTTGACACCCTTACTTTATGCAGTGTCTATTACTGTAATGGAATATTTAGCATTAATTTAATGTAAAATAAGATTTAATACCAAAAAATGTCTTACCAGCCTCCTCTTGTACTCCATATATGTGAGGAGTGCACCAGTGATGTGCTTCGTGGCCCACATATGATACACCTTAAAATTACATATTTTTCACGTACATTATATGTTAATTTTTTGATGATATTACACTTTGATGAAAGTTATTTTGCATTTTTGTGGTTTCAGGAACATAAAATAGATTTTTAAGGAAATGGAGTGAAAATGGAGGCAAAACAGTGTCCTGAAGCAGTGGCGCCTAAACGCTAGAGCGCGGATACGCCTAAGCACCCGATATGGTGCCTAGGCTCCAGGTAGTTATCACGAGCTTCTAGAAGGGTGCGCCTAGCTACCACAGTTGGGCGCCCAGGCGCCCGAGACATTGTGACCTTTATACATTGAATGATGACGAGTTTTAAAAAGGTGCCTGAAGCAACCCTTCGTGGTTTTCAGAGATCTATATAAAGGAATGATTTATAAATGATAGGGAGTTTTTTGGAGAGTCTAGAGAGTCGAGAAGGAGTCTAAAAGTGAGTTTTGTAGTCATTGTTAGTAAGTTAGACCACTCAATTGGAGTGGGCAGCCACCATAGTGAGAGTGGCGGTTGTGAGTGTCTGTTTAGGTCTGTTGCAGTCTTGTGGAGTCAAGGTCAGTCTCGGAACTTCAAAATTCTCTTAGGAAGAAGACTAAGATAAGTATTTTATATTTTTGTTTCAGTTTTACTTAATTTTGTAAACTTGATCATAGATACAACTCTATGTGCTTTTGTGTTATCTCTAAGAATTATTGATCACCCTTAAAATTACCTAAATTTTAATATCATTTTTAACTAATATTTTAAGGATATTATGCTTTAATGAATGGTATTTCTTATGTTTTTGGTTGCAAGTACAAGAAAACGAGTTTATGAAGAAAAAATAAAAAAAAGGAGTAAAAGGAGAAAAAATGAGTCAATTGAAGAAAATAAGAAAAAAAGGGCTAACTCTGGTGTCTGCGCCAGATCTGGCGCCCAGGCACCAGACTCAGCAGAGAAATCTAGAGAGTTAATGGACGGTTTTGTGACGGTTATTGATGACTCAGAAGCAATCTAGAAGTCTCTAGATAAATTCTCATATGTTATAAACAAAATACAATGAATATAGATATAGAGAACCAGTTATTCAACTAAGAGGTGCGACTCAAAACCTGAAGGGACGCGTCCATTCTCGCAGGAGACTGGTGCTTAGGCACTACAGTTACCTTCTAGAATATTCAATGAATTTGGACAAATTTTGAAGAGCTGCCTTAAGCAACTCCTGGTCATTTTTGAAGCTCTATAAATAGAGGACGATTCTACAGCAAAGTGTGGTCGTTTTGGAGTGTGTAGGTGTCATAAGAGTGAAAGAGGTGTGACATTTCATTTAGTTAAAGTGTGTGTAGTGCTATTTACCTTTCTTTAGTGAGAGTTCAGAGTGTTTATATTGTGATTGCTGGAGTTGGAGTCTTGTAAAAGTCAGTCGAAGTCAGAGAAACTTCAAAGGATTGCTTGGATATCATTCCAAATAAGTATTTATAATTTGGTTCTTAAGTTTTGTACTTTGAATTTAAATTATATAAATACGGTTTGTGGTGTAAATCCTATGTTTTCTTAGTAGTCTTCTTCTCTTTCTTTCTACGAATATGAAATGATTCAGATAAGGATTTAATTTAGTTTTGAGAACTTATTTTTCTTCATCCATAATTTGTGATGATACTTTACCTGATTTTCATTTACACTACAACTTGATCACTTGTAATGTTAAAATTCGTGGAGAGTTCTTAGGATCTGACCGTGGGCTAAGAATTCTTAACTTGTAAGTATCACATTTCCCTTAGAAAGGTAGATGGTAAATCCTTGAAGGGGGAGGTGCGAATAAATAGGGAGATAATCTTTGAAGGGCGTAAAATTGAATATGTTTTTAGAGTGACAGGCTAAATTCTATCAATTTGGTTTAGGAAAAGCTGACGGGTCACTAGTAGGCCCGATGACACGCCTAAAATATATACGCTTTTTGCTATATCATTTTACACATTTTTTATGATATTACACTTTAAAGGAAGGTATTTTGTATTTTTTTTGTTTTAGGTATAAGAAATGGTGATTTGAGCAAAAGGAAGCAAAAAAGGTGCAATTTGGAGCAAAAACGAGAAAGAAATGAAATTCTGCCCTAACACCTTTCGATAAGTCTTTTGATGCTTAATCTCTTTTACACTTCTTGCATATTTTTGAATGAGATTACACTTTAAAGAAAGGTTATTTTTATTTGTAGGGCCATCTGTTACGAACGCAACGCAACTGAAACGGGGCGAATCAGAGCTAAAACGGAGTGAAACGGAGCGAAACGGTGGAGTTGCGCAGAGTCATCTCGCCGACAGTGGCCTTGATCTCGCCGACAGCGAGATTTTCTCGAGACAGCCAAAAAATGGCCAAAAAGGCCGCCGACAGCGGCCTCGAACCCGCCGACAGCGGCCCGGACGACCATCAACCGACTTTTGGCAGTTTTGGGCCAATATTCGACGTATTTGGACGCTTTTTCGAATGGGTGCTTTTGGAGACTCTTCAAACTTCGTCCATACTCTTTAAAATGGCGAATATAGGTTAGAAAAGTGAAGACTTTGAGAGGAGAAAAAGTGGAAAAAAAGAGGAATGTTTAGGATTCTTAGATTAAGAGTAGAAATTTAGATTTCTACCTTTTTGGAGAGATTGGAGAGGAGATTTTGAGAGAATTTGTAAGGGATTTCGCTAGCATTGCATAAATCGTCGGGAGACTTTATGGGAGAGATCTTCGTCTTTCTTTCAAGGGGAAAAAGCTAAGTATTGTTCTTCGTTATCTTATAATTTTGTAAACATTTATTTAGTGGATTTTCTTTTGTTAAATTAAGTTTCCTTTATTTTTTCTTCATGCTTTGTGATGTATCTCTCTTACTTAATCTTCTTCTTTGGAAATAGCGGCATGAGAAGATTATGCCATTATTTTCCTTTTACTTTTCTTTTGTAATGAGTAGAAATCATGTTTAGGATTTTGTGATGCATGATAGAAGTGAATTTAATTATAAATGTGATGGTTTTTACTTGCACTTCATTTACATTGCAATAAGGGCCCATTGTAGTGTTAAAATTCATTGTAATTGTATTGACTCAAAAGGGCGGTGTAATTCTCAACAAAGTGGAACCACGTTCAAATTCCATGAATGGTGAAGTTCATGGAAGTTGAATGCAAATAAATAGGAAAATATAATTATTTGGCGTAGAATTGGAGATTTTAGAGTGACAGGCTAAAATTCTCAATTCGGTACTATCGTTTGGGTGCTGAAGCGGAGATGTTAGCCCTCAGGCGAGGGGAACGTGGGAGCTCAAAAGTGAGAGTCGGTATCCTCCCAGCCTAGCCACGTATTCAGTAACCAAGCACATGATTAGTCAATGTTCTTTATGCCTGGACCAAAGGGTAAAGAATAGGATTGCTCCTATTTGGCACATACAATATTTAATGCATCTCATTCCTATACATTATCTATTTCATTACATAAGAATAGTAGTTTTTAATATCTCAAAATTCTCCAAACCAATTCATCCAAAAAGGGTTATATTTAGAATTGTTATTTGCATTTAGATATAGTTACTATTTTACATTTAACACTTGCATTTAGGAATAGTTGCTAGATAAAACACAATTTTAATCGACATTCCAAACTAAGGACTATTAGTAATAGACTAGAATTTGATTAAAGACTTCTTACTTCACTTCCTCGTGGGATAGATACTGGGGTTTTTAAAGAAAACTCTATATTACTTGAAACGATACGTATACTTGCGTAGTACCCCTAGTGTGTAAAATATTTTTTCAATTTTTATATCATTTAAGATTTTGCACACTAGCCGCTATTTATAAATCGGGTCAAGTTTTTTGCCATCTTTTGGAAGTTAAATTACTGCGTAATTGCGGGTCGGGTCAAGTTTTTGTCGCCGTTGCCAGGGAAGCTTCGGTAAGAACTTTAGGAGAATTTTAGTTGAAGTAATTAGGCTTAGACTTGGAAAACTGTAGTGTCGTAAAAACTATTTTTGTGTGAAAAGTGTTTTTATATGAAAAAGTGTTGTGAAAAAATTGTTTGTGTGAAAAATAAGGTGTTCGTGAAAATGTTTTATTGTGTTGAATATATTTCATTTATTATTTGTTTAATTGTTAATGTATTGTTTGTTATGTTGCATATGCGAAACAAAGGATCTGCAGGACTTGTGTCTTATGATCCCAAGTTTGAAAAAAATAAAAAAATTAAAAATAAGAAAGGACTCAAAAAACTAGAAATTGAAATGGAAAACTTTCAAGATAATAACTTAGAAAATCATCATAAATCATTGAGGGATTAAATAAATCCTACGACAGATGAAATTCACTATAGTATACAAAACCCTGTCGTAGAAGCTAACTCATTTAAAATAAATCCTGAGATTATCCAACTGGTGCAGAATAATCAGTTTGGGAGAACTCCTTCAGAAAATTCCTATTTACATTTATCAAATTTTCTAGAACTTTGTGCTACATTTTGTTATAATGGTATGTCAGATGATGCTGTTAGATTAAGGCTTTTTCCTTTCTCACTAAGGGATAAGGCTAAAATGTGGTTATACTCATTAGCACCTAGTTCTATTAAAAATTGGGAGGAGTTAACTAAAAAATTCTTAGCTAAGTATTTTCCACCTTCAAGGACTACTAAACTTACAAACGATATTATCTCATTTTGTCAGTATGAAGGAGAATCAATATACGTAGCCTGGGAAAGATTTAAGGAACTCCTAAGAAAGTGTCCACACCATGCTCTGCCTGATTGGTTAATCATTCAAACTTTTTATAATAGGTTAGTAGGTTCCCTTAGGTCTATAATTGATGCTGCCACTGGTGGATCATTAATGTCAAAATCATTTGATGAAGCGTATGCATTAATTGAAGAAATGGCTACAAATGAATTTCAATGGCCCTCTGCAAGGGTAAATCATAGAAATGTAGCTAGTTTTCATGATACGGATACGATTAAAATTCTTGCATCTCAGATTGCTGCAATATCAAGGAAGTTGGACCAATTTGGAATGAACCAACCTCAATTTACTCCTGTAAGTGAGGAAAGTTCATTAGGGCCTATAATTGATTCTAAATTATCATATGAGACTTTAAATACCATAAATAACTCGTATTCTAACTTTTACAACCTAGGTTGGAAGAAGCATCATAAATTTAACTAGAATCATACTACTGATGGTGGAAGCCTAAAATGTGAAAATAATCATGCAAATCATAATGGAAGTTGGAATAATCAGGGAAACACAAAACTATAGACCTTCATATCCACCGGACTCTAACAATGATCAACAATTTGAGGATAAGAAGATGTTTATGGAAGAAGTGGTATTGCAAATGGGAAACCAGTTGCAAAGTCAAAATACTGCGATTAGAAACATAGAGAATCAACTGGGACAAATTGCTAATTCACTTAGCAATAGACCCCAAGGAACACATCCTGGCAACAATGAGATCAACCCTAAAAAGAACACTAATGAACAAATAGAAGTTGTCCAATTAAACATTGGAGGAGATATAGAGGATGTGGTTAGAAAAGAGAAAGATGTTGTGAGAGAAACAAAAGAAACTAAAAGACCTGAAGAACATGTTTCTAAGGATCTGGAAAAATTAATATCTCCAACTAAAATCAGTTTGGAAAAAACACCACCTCCATTTCCTCAAAGACTTAGACAACATGAGTTGGATAAAAAATTTTCAAAATTCATGAAAGTACTTAAGAAGTTAACGATAAATATTCCTTTCACTGAAGCTTTGGAATAGATGTCAAGTTATGCAAAGTTTATAAAGGATATATTAAACAAGAAAAGGAAATTTGGGGATTACGAGACAGTTGCACTAAGTGAGGAGTGCAGCGATATACTTCAGAAAAATTTTTCTCGGAAACTTAAAGATCCTTGTAGCTTTACAATTTCTTGTGCAACTGGAGAAAAATTATGTGGAAAAGTTTTATGTGATTTAGGAGTGAGCATTAATGTGATGCCTCTATCTATATTTAGAAGGTTAGGTTTAGTCGATATTTCTCCCACTACTATAACCCTTGTGTTAGCTGATCGATCTATCATTTATCCAAAAGGAGTTATCGAAGATGTACTTGTTAAAGTGGATAAATTTATCTTTCCTTTGGACTTTATTGTATTAGATATTGAGGAAGATAAAAAAATTCCAATTATTTTAGGGAGACCTTTCCTTGTTACCTGGACAAGCTATGATAGATGTGCAAAAAGGAAAGTTGACTATGAATATTAATGACCGTAAAGTTACTTTTGATGTATTAAAGACTATGAAATATCCAGCTGAGAGAAAAGATGATGATTATTTTTGGATGGATGAAATTGATTATTTAAGTAAAGACCATTTCCAAGAAAGTTTTGAGAGTAAGTTAACATATGAGATTGAAATAGATTTTCATGATGATTCGAAAACATTACTTAAAGAAGACTGTATGTATGTTCAGGAGAGGTGTGAAATGATGGATGCTACCAAAAATAGTAAACTTTTAATTCCATTTGTTGAACAATCTCATGAACTTAAGATGGATGTACCCCATACAATTTTAAAGCCTATCTATTTAGGGAATTCATCTACACAACCAGTCTTTATATCTTCAGATTTGACTCAATCACAAGAAAAACCTGAATTAAATGATGAACAAGATAAAATTATTGAACTAGGACTTGGAAGAGAATTTAAGGATATATTTCAAAAGAGCTTTTAGTTGAGAAAAGAGGATAAGTATTTTGAAAGACCAATAGAAGATAACATGAGACAGAAGAATATCCTAGAAGAATTTGATCTAGAATTCGAATTATCTAAAGAGAATCTGATCCAAAATTTGGGAGAAATTGAAGTATCTTATAAAGGTCCATTTCTTATAAATTTCAAGGATGATATTAATATGCGGATTGAAAAAATCAATAGAAGAGTATTGGATCTTGAAAGAAATATGAGGAACAATGATATAAATCCAACTGAAAATGAAGAGCTAAATGAAAAATTAAAATTTGAGGATTTTATAGGAATCCCTGGATCTGAAAATGATTGGTCGATTGATCAAGGATTACTTAATTGGAATTTTGATCCAGGTGGAATAATTTGTCGGGCTAACGACGTTAAACCGAGCACTTTATGGGAGGCAACCCAAAGTTATCAGTGTGCTTTGATTTAGTGTGCTTGAGAGCCATGATTGTTAGTGTTGTATTGTATTTGCTTTATAGTGGATTGATCAGTTTGATTGATGATTGGTAGATGTTTGGATTATTAGTAGTTTGATTTGATCTTTGTATGTCTTGAGAGAGGTGATTCCTTAACTTCTTATTATGGTTAGACTTGATCTCTTGTAGTAATTGGATTAATGAGTCCGCTATAACTTGGGTCTCACCCAGACTTAAGTTTTACAAGAGAAATCATGAATTTCGAACATTGATAGTTCCATCTTAATTTGTTACTTCCTTTTTGCAACTTTATTTTCATTAGATAGGAGTCGCGAACCTATTTGATGAATACCATTAGGATGATCTTACACTATTCTTTATAACAGTTAGAGGTGCTTAATTATAAGCATTAGATGATGCCTGAGATTGGTGTCCGGAAACCAATTTATTAGGGATAATCTTATCTTTGGGATTATAATCAATAACATCTTTTGAAGTGCCTAATTTACTAGTGTAGTGATTCCGTTAGAAATTGGAAGTAAATTAGTAAGATGTGATGAGTTAAAGGATGAATTAACCTCATTTACCATATGTGTGTTTTTGTTTGTGTTACAACTTTAACTAGGTATTGAAGAACATTTTTATATTCCCATGCTGATACATGTTACACTAGTTAGACTTTGGTTTAGTTAATTTCATTATGGCATGATTAATTTGGATTTATTTTCTGCTGCATATTGCTTTATCCTAATGAATACTTATAAATGGTTTTGATAGACATTTGTGGTAGATAGAATTTCAAAATTGTTTTCTTCCTGCTTATATTTTCTGTACTGAATGCTATATATGTTAAAAATTAAGTTTAGGGGTAAGAAGAAAAATAAAATTTTAATGTGAAAATACTTCCTTTTAGTGTAATTTTATTACAAGCATGTTTTAGGTTAGATTTACTTTCACCTACAGTCATTTTATCATGATTATGCATGATATGAATTTGATAGGATGTTGTAGTAGTAAGTATATTCAACCTTTACTTTTCCTTCCTGCTACATTTTATGGAATTAATTGTAAAATATTTTAAAATTTAAGTTTGGGGGGAAGAAAAATATTAACTCTTATTTGTTCTCAATTGTTATATTTTCAAAAATTATTAGCAGAATTTCTGGCAATTGAACCTCGCTTGAGATAACTAAAACTTTTTATTTCAGTTGAATATTATGGAAGGATTGGATGAAAGCTTTTAGTAATAAAAGTTAATTTTATAAGGGTAAGATATTTGGTATGAAAGAATTTGATTATAGTTAACTATTTAAAGTAAAGAAAACTCGTATTTTTGAAATGTTAAGAGACTTAAAGTATTGTGTGTTAAGACGAGATTGTGACTTTATGATGAATAATAAAGCTCATACCTAATTATAAAGTAAGGATGTGTTTCAAGTTTGAACTTTAGAAAGAGGAGAGTGAAGTTCAAAATTATTACAAGCTCTCCAGATATAGTAATCCTCATTAAAAGAAAAAAAAAAAGAAAAAGAAAAGAGAGTTAAAAAAAGGATTGAAAATGATCCCGAAAGAAAAGGAAAAAAAAGGAAAGAAAAATATTTATGAGGAGATGCCTAATCAAAAATTGGCTTCACTTGAGTCACCCTAAAGGGAGAACTTGATTTCTTTTCTGAATTTTATATTTAAAGTATTGGCCTACATTCTGATGAAGTTTGCATGAACTCCTTTTTCACATAATCTTTCAAGGCACTCTTAATGTAACAAATTATGGTTTATCTTGAAATAAATGAAGACTAGAACCCTTGGACTTGATTCGTCGAATATTCTTATACTTGTAGAGTTAACTCCGAGTTACTCGAATTTCTTTCTAAAAGTCTAACCAATATATTATTTTAAATGAAAAATTTTAGTGTCTTACAGGTGAAAAGTACATTGCCTCGAGTTATATTTTTATGCAGTAAAAGTGTTACTTGAGGACAAGTAACGCTTAAGTCCTGGGGATTTTGACACGCCTAAAATATATACGCTTTTTGCTATATCATTTTACTCATTTTTTATTATATTACACTTTAAAGGAAGGTATTTTGTATGTTTTTTGGTTTTAGGTACAAGAAATGGTGATTTGAGCAAAAGGAAGCAAAAACGGTGCAATTTGGAGTAAAAACGAGAAAGAAATGAAATTCTGCCCTGACACCTTTCGATAAGTCTTTTGATGCTTAATCTCTTTTACACTTCTTGCATATTTTTGAATGAGATTACACTTTAAAGAAATGTTATTTTTATGCTTATTTTGTAAGGTTATCTGTTACGAACGCAACGCAACTGAAACAGGGCGAATTGGAGCTAAAACGGAGCCAAACAGAGCGAAACGGTGGAGCTGCGCAGAGTCATCTCGCCGACGGCAGCTTTGATCTCGCCGACGGAGGCCTCAATCTCACCGACGGTGAGATTTTCCTGAGACAGCCGAAAAATGGCCAAAAAGGCCACCGACAGCGGCCCGGACGACCATGAACCGACTTTTGGCGGTTTTGGGCCAATATTTGACTTATTTGGACGCTTTTTCAAAGGGGTGCTTATGGAAACTCTTCAAACTTCGTCCATACTCTTTAAAATGGCGAATATAGGTTAGAAAAGTGAGGAATTTGAGAGGAGAAAAAGTGGAAAAAAAGAGAGAAATGTTTAGGATTCTTAGATTAAGAGTAGAAATGTTGATTTCTACCCTTTTGGAGAGATTGGAGAGGAGATTTTGAGAGAATTTGTAAGGGATTTCTCTAGCATTGCATGGATCGCCGGGAGACTTTATGGGAGAGATCTTCATCTTTCTTTCAAGGGGAAAAAGCTAAGTATTGTTCTTCATTATCTTATAATTTTGTAAACATTTATTTAGTGGATTTGCTTTTGTTAAATGAAGTTTCCTTTATGTTTTCTTCATGCTTTGTGATGTATCTCTCTTACTTATTCTTCTTCTTTGGAAATAGCGGCATGAGAAGATTATGTCATTATTTTCTTTTTAATTTTCTTTTGTAATGAGTAGAAATCATGTTTAGGATTTTGTGATGCATGATAGAAGTGAGTTTAATTATAAATGTGATGGTTTTTACTTGCACTTCATTTACATTGCAATAAGGGCCCATTGTAGTGTTAAAATTCGTTGTAATTTTATTGATCTGAAAGGGCAGTGTAATTCTCAACAAAGTGGAACCACATTCAAATTCCATGGATGGTGAAGTTCATGGAAGTTGAATGCAAATAAATAGGGAAATATAATTATTGGGTGTAGAATTGGAGATTTTAGAGTGACAGACTAAAATCCTTAATTCGGTCCTATCGTTTGGGTGTTGAAGCGGAGATGTTAGCCCTCAGGCGAGGGGAACGTGGGAGCTCTGAAGTGAGAGTCGGTCCTCCCAGCCTAGCCACGTATTTAGTAACCAAGCATAGTATTAGTCAATGTTCTTTATGCCTGGACCAAAGGGTAAAGAATAGGATTGCTCCTATTTGGCACATACAATATTTAATGCATCTCATTCTTATACATTATCTATTTCATTACATAAGAATAGTAGTTTTTAATATCTCAAAATTCTCCAAACCAATTCATCTAAAAGGGTTATATTTAGAATTGTTATTTGCATTTAGATATAGTTACTATCTTACATTTAACACTTTCATTTATGAATAATTGCTAGATAAAACACAATTTTAATCGGCATTCCAAACTAAGGACTATTAGTAGTAGACTAGAATTTGATTAAAGACTTCTTACTTCACTTCCTCGTGGGATCGATACTGGGGTTTTTAAAGAAAACTCTATATTACTTGAAACGATACGTATACTTGCGTAGTACCCCTTGTGTGTAAAATATTTTTTCAATTTTTATATCATTTAAGATTTTGCACACTAGCCGCTATTTATAAATCGGGTCAAGTTTTTTGCCATCTTTTGGAAGTTAAATTACTGCATAATTACGGGTCGGGTCACCCGACCATAAGCATCATTGGGGTGGAAAATAGAAGTGAGAGCCTAAAAATTCGTCCCTTACTACTAACAATACATCCTGATCCAATCTTCTAAAACTAGCCAATGTTCTTTATACACTGGACCAAAGGGTAAAGAATATATGTGCTCCTATTTGTCACAATACCACATTCTCTAAGTTCTCAAACTAATTTAGATATTTACTAATCATGAAATATTTCGTATGGGGAAAGAATCTTTGTTTATTGTGTTAAAGCATTTAAATTACGATTTTATTTACAATTACTACTTTAATAACTTGCATATTAGTACTTGTTATTTGATTAGTTTATAAATAGATTTTCATCTTTCTTTTTTAATTATTTGTACTTGGCCTTCCCTGTGGGATCAATATCTGAGCTTAATTAGAAAGCTCTATATTACTTGAAACGATACATATACTTGCATAGTACCCATAGTGTACGATTTATATTTATTTATAAAAAATTTAATCTTCAATTATCGTACATTAGCCGCTTAATCTGATTTGGGGTCAAGTTTGGTCATTATTTAATAAGCTATTTTACTTGTGTAATTGAGGTCGAGTCAAGTTTTTGGCATCATTGCCGGGGAACATAAGCACTAAAAATTAAATAATTAAATAAAGATAAAAATTTTTATAATATTTATATTTTAAAGTATATTTTTGTTCCATTATTAAGTAAAAATATTTTCTAAATCCTTTTATGTGAAGTTTAGGATTTGAAGGATTAATACCCTATAATTCTGAATTAGAATGCGCTGTAAGAAAAATTAGAAAAGAAAAACGAATTCATAATTTGCTAGAAATGGCTAATATACCTCGAAATAATATAAAGCAAAATATTGCAGAAAATCAACATCAAAATTTACATAGACCCTTAAAGAGAGTCTGCTAACCCTACAGCTGATGAAATTCATCTAAGCATTCAAATCCCTGCTGTAGCAGCAAACTCATTTGAACTTAAACCTGTAATTATACAAATGGTCCAAAATAATCAGTTTGGAGGATCTCCTACTGAAGATCCTAATTTACACCTTGCTAGTTTTTTAGAACTTTGTGCTACTTTCAAGTATGATAATGTTTCTGATGGTACTATTAGACTTAGACTTTTTTCTTTTTCTTTAAGGTATAAGGCTAAGATGTGGCTAAATTCATTAGCAACTGGATCTATTAAAACTTGGGGAGAAATGGCTAAAAAATTTCTAGCTAAGTACTTTTTGCCTTCTAATACTGCAAAACTTAGAGATGATATAACCTCATTTACTCAATTTGAAGGAGAAACTATTTATAAAGCATGGGAACGATTTAAAGAACTTCTTAGAAAGTGTCCACATCATGCTTTACCAGACTGGTTAATTATACAAACTTTCTATAATGGATTAATAGGTTCTCTTAGATCTATTGTAGATGCTGCAGCTGGTGGTTCCTTAATGGCTAAGTCATTTGATGAAGCTTATGCTTTAATAGAAGAAATGACAACTAATAATTTTCAATGTCCTTCGGATAGAGTAAATACTAAAAAAGTGGCTGGTATTCAAGAAAATGAAACCCTTTCTATTTTAGTATCTCAAGTTGCTGCAATATCTAAGAAATTGAATAATTTGTCTCAATTATCACATTTAAGTAATGATAATTCAGGAAGTACTCATGAATCTCAAACCTTGGAGACATTGCAAGCTATCACTATCAAAACTAATAGCTCATATTCTAATTATTATAACCCAAGTCGGAAAAATCACCCTAACTAAAATTGGAATAATGCAAATCCACAATGGGGCAATAACCAACCTAACCTAATTGGAAATTGGAATAATCAAGGTAATTCTAACTATCTACCGTCTTATCCTCCTGGTTTTAATGACCAGCAATTTAAGGAAAAGAAATTTTCTATAGAATAATTAATTTTACAAATGGGTAGTCAGTTATAAAGTTAAAATGTCGTGATAAGAAATATTGAAAATCAAATGGGGCAAATTGCAAATGCAATTAACAACAGACCACAAGGAACACTTCCAAGTACTATTGAAGTAAATCCAAGAGAAAATGGAAAAGATCAAGAACAGATTAAAGTTGTATTACTTAGAAGTGGAAAAGAACTAAGGGATGGAAAGGAAAATAAAATTCAAAAAGAGACTGAAGTGATAGAAGTTGAGAAACCTAAGGAAATAATCATTGAAGAAGAAAAAAATTTTTATCTCTAGTTGAATTTGAAAACTTCCACCCCCATTTCCACAACAACTGAAACATCATAAATTGGATCAACAATTTTCGAAATATTTTGAGGTATTTAAAAAGCTTACCATTAATATCCCATTTGCTAAAGCTTTGGAACAAATGCCTAAGTATGCTAAATTTATGAAAGATATTCTTAATAAGAAAAGAAAATTTGAAACTTTTGAAACTGTTGAACTAAGCGAAGAATGTAGTGCAATTATTCAGAAAAAGCTACCTCAAAAGCTTAAAGATTCTGGAAGTTTTACTATACCTTATGCTATATGAGACAAATTTCATGGAAAAGCCTTATGCAATTTAGGAGCAAGTATTAACCTCATGCCTTTATCCATCTTTAAGAAGTTAGATTGAGGAGAAATATCTCCTACAACTGTAAACTTACAATTAGCAGACCGATCTACTACTCACCCGAGAGGAGTGATAGAAGATGTGCTGGTAAAAGTGGATAAATTCATTTTCCCTGTAGATTTTATAATTCTGGATATGGAAGAAGATGAAGATATTCCTATTATTTTAGGAAGACCTTTCCTTGCTACCGGACGTGCTATGATAGATGTACAAAAAGGGGAGTTAACCATGAGAGTTAATGATCAAGAAGTAACATTCAATGTTCTTAAATCATTGTGGTATCCTAACAAGGAGAAGTGTTACAGAATGGATATATTTGACTACATGATAGCACAACATTATCAAGAAAAATGTTAGATCATTTCTAAAGAAGAAGAGTTTTTAGACCCTGAAGATTTAAGTGATGAAAACGATTCTGAAGAAGATATAAAAGTTATTGATTATGTTAATTGGGAAATATTGGATACAACTGAAAGTAATGAATTTAAGCCATCAATTGAAAAGGCTCCTAAATTGAAATTGAAGGAATTACACTCTCATTTAAAGTGTGCCTTTTTAGGGAATTCATTAACTTTACCTGTTATTATATCTTCTGAATTAACTATAGAAAAAGAGATGAAATTGATTGAAGTGTTTAAAGTGTATAAAAAAGCTTTTGGATGGATAGCAGATATTAATGGAATTAGCCCATCAATATGTATGCACAGAATATTATTGGAAGATGACAGTAAACCCAGTATTAAACCTCAAAGGAGATTAAACCTAGTTATGAAAGATGTTGTTAAGAAAGAAATGTTGAAATGGTTGGATGCTGGAATGATTTATCCAATATTTGATAGTCCTTAGGTTAGTCCCATTCATTGCGTTCCAAAGAAAGGAAGAGCGACTGTTGTTGAAAATGAAAATAATGAATTAGTTTCAACAAGACAAGTTACTGGTTGGCGAATCTGTATTGATTACAGAAAATTAAATGTTGCCACCAGAAGAAATCATTTTCCTCTTCCATTCTTAGATCAAATGTTGGATAGATTAGCGAAACATTCATATTTTTGTTTTTTGGATGGATATTCTGATTATCATCAAATACCTATAACTCCCGAGGATCAAGAAAAGACTACGTTTACAAGTTCTTACGGAACATTTGCTTTTCGTAGAATGCCTTATTGGTTATGTAATGCACCTGCTACTTTTCACAGGTGTATGATGGCTATCTTTTCTGACTTAATTGAAAAAGGAATTGAAATTTTTATGGACGATTTTTCTGTATTTGGATCTTCTTTTGATTCTTGCTTACATAATTTGACTAAAGAATTAAAGCGCTGTCAAGAAACTAATTTAGTTTTGAATTAGGAGAAGTGTCAATTTATGGTCACAGAAGGAATTGTACAGGGTCATAAAATTTCTAAAAATGGAATGGAAATTGATCAAGCAAAAATCTAAGTTATTGTTAGATTACAACCCCCAACTAATATAACGGGTATAAGAAGTTTTCTAGGATATGCTGGATTTTATAGAAGATATATTAAAGATTTTTCCAAGATCACTAAAACTTTATGTCATCTTTTAGCAAAAGATATAAAATTTGAATTTGATGAAAATTGCCTAAATACCTTTAACTTATTAAAAGAAAAGTTAATCACAGCACCAATCATAGTTGCACCTAATTAGGAAAAACCATTTGAATTAATGTGTGATGTGAGTGGTTACGCTATAGGGGCAGCTTTAGGATAAAGATATGATAAGATGTTTAAGGTTATATATTATGCCAGTAAAACTCTTAATGAAGCTCAAATAAATTACACTACTACTAAAAAAGAGTGATTGACTATAGTATATGCCTTTGATAAATTTTGATCATATTTACTAGGGAATAAATGTATTTTGCATACAGATCATCCAGTTATTAAATATTTGATGACAAAAAAGAAGCTAAACTGAGATTGATTAGATGGATCATTCATTTGCAAGAGTTTGACTTTCAAGTAGTTGATAGAAAATGGTCTGATAACCAAATCGCCGATCATCTATCAAGAATTGAAAATGATAAGGAAATAAATGATAAGGAAGAAATAAATGAATGTTTTCCTGATGAACAACTTTATACTATTTATGATGGATTAATCCCATGGTATGCTGATATAGTTAATTATTTAGCTAGTAACATTTTACCATATGGATTAGATCATCAACGGAAAAAGAAATTTTTACATGATGTGAAATTTTATTTATGGGACAATCCCTTTCTGTTTAAACACTGTAAGGATTCTATTATACGAAGATGTGTTCCTTATGAAGAAACTTTCAAGATTATTCAAAAAATCCACAAATTTGAATTAAGCGGGAATTTCAGAATTGATAAAACTGCTTTTAAAATTTTACAATCCGGAATTTATTGGCCTATATTCTTTAAGGATGTTAACAGTTTTGTTAAATCTTGTGATCGATTTCAATGTATAGAAAATATTTCTAGAAGATATGAAATGCCTCTAAATTTTAATTTAGAAGTGGAAATTTTTTATGTCTGGGGTTTAGATTTCATGGGACCATTTGTACCTTCTTCAGGAAAAATTTATATACTATTAGCTGTTGATTATGTTTCGAAATGGATTGAAGTAAAAGCTTTACCTCATTGAGATGCCAAAAGTGTTGAAAAATTTTTAACTAAATATATTTTTACCAGATTTGGAATGCTACGAATAATTATCACAAATGGGGAAAATCATTTCAAGAATTTTGTGATTCAGAGATTATTGAATAAATTTGGAATTAAACATAGAATTTCAACAGTCTATCATCCCCAAACTAGTGGATTAACTGAAGTATCAAATCAGGAGATCAAAAGAATTTTGGATAAAACAGTTAACCTAAAACGAACAAATTGGGCTGATAGACTTGATGATGCTTTATAGGCTTATAAAACAGCTTATAAAACTCCTATTGGGATGTCACCATCTAGGCTCATATATGGAAAACCTTGTCATTTATCTGTTGAATTTGAGCATAAACTTATTGGGCGATTAAAGAGTTTAACTAAAAATTAAGTGATGCTGGAGATAAACGATTATTGCAATTGAATGAACTTGAAGAAATTAGAAAATGATTAATATGAAAGTGATTGGATTTATATAAAGAAAATGAAGAAGCTGCATAATAAAAGAATATTAAGAAAGACTTTTGAGCCTAAACAAGAAGTTTTATTATAAAATTTAAGTTTTAAATTGTTTCCAGGAAAAGTGAGATCCAAATGGATAGGACCTTTTATTGTTAAGAAAGTTTATCCTTATGGAGCAGTGGATATAATAGATCAGAAAATAAATTATGTAATTAAAGTAAATGGACAATGATTGAACCCTTATATTGGAGGAAGTTTACCATCTTTTAAAGATGTGCTATATTTAACCCATTTGGAATAAATAATTGGTTATGTCGGGCCGATGACATTAAACCAAGCGCTTTGTGGGAGGCAACCCATAGTATGATTTGATTTGTTTCGATATTGAGAGTGCTTTATATGTGAGTTCACTTAGTTACATATCTTTTGATCCACATTTTTAGACCCTAATTTGGTATTAAAATTTTTAAAATTTGACGAAGGGAGAACCTGTGAATTTCCTATGCACCACAGTTCTGTATCATGGTAAAACCGCCCAATTACAGTTTTTACCCACTCAAATCTCTATAAATCACTACTTCATCCCCAAACGTCAAGCCATCAAATTTTCGACCTAAAACTATACTTTTGAGAGAGAAGAGAGATTTGATTGCTTCAATGGAGAGAATTACTATGGAGAATGAAAGGAAAGCCAAGTTTATGCATAAGGATTCACAAACTTACTTTAATGGCTACTTAACCATGACATTGGAGAAGCTTTTTGGTCAACTTGAGAAGATTGAAGGAGAATTGGTGCATATTGGAGAAAGGATGCTTGAAATGTATCATCAATATGAGCATATGGAATGGAAAATGAAGGTACAATCTGATCATTTGGCTGCATTTGAAGACCATCAGGCAACCATGTATGCATAAAACAAATTGATTGATGAAAGACGGCCTTAGAATTTCCTTGTGTCCATTTCTTCCACTCCTTTGTTCGTAGTGAATTACCTTATGGAACTAACGATGGTTCTGATGTGAATCCTTGAATTTAGGGTGAATTTATGTGGAGAAATTGATTGTAAATATGAAGTGTTAAGTGATTTGCTTGATGTTTTGTGTAAGTGATTTGTGAGATTGTTATGTGTTGTTGTGAGATGTGAAATGTTTTTTATGTGTATTTTCTGTATTTTTTGAACCTTATCTCAAAGATATGAAATGGAATCAAGTAAAATTTGTGTTTGGAGTGTATCAAATTGTGTTTGGAATGTATCATAAATTTGGAATCTATTTTGGAATTTTGTATTTTCTAAGAGATCATTGATGAAGTTTATGATATAATTTTAAATTTACAGATGTTAAAACACCTAAATTACAAAATGTAAAAAATTGAAAATGTTTCAAAAATTTTGGCGAATCTGGCGCCTAGGCGCCAGTTTACCTAAACCAAAATTTCAGTCTTAAAACCGAACCCACCACCATTTTCAAGCCTAAGCTTCATCTTCTTCCCCAAAACTCATGAAAACCTGTCCTAGGGCTCCATATCGTGCTTGATTCGAGAAGTTTCGACGCTTAAAAACACCAAATTCCAACTTCTCGAGGTTAGATCTACACTTTGGCATAGTTATTTTGAGTTTTCACCATGGATTTCTCTACATATGAATAGTGCCGAAAATTTGGAAGAAAATTTTGATTTTTAAGTAGAAAATTCATGGATATAAGCTTGATTTAGTGTTTTAAGCTTAGATTTTGTGCCATGTTTTGGATTTTATAAATTGTTTGAAATTATTTTCAAAATTAAAATATGGCACCAAAATAAAATCAAGGAAAGGAGCGGAGCGAATTTGATCAATCAAAGTTTTCTAGCACAAGTGCTCAAGTGCGCTACAATGAATTCGCATCGGCTCGCAAATTCATTGTGGAACGAAGTTTTTATCATCCCGACAGATCGATTGAAAATATTATTGCTGCTCAACAGTGGGAGCAGTTTTGTTATTTCTCTATTGTGGCCGTCATTTTAGTTGTTAGAGAATTCTATGCAAATTTTTCAGAAACAACTTAGAATGAAGTTTATATTAGGGGAATGGGAGTTGAGTTCACTCCTAAAGTCATCAACATGTTTTATGGTCTACCCCCTGCTACAGATTGCTTCTATGATGTTTTTGTTCCTTCTGAAAGAGAGCTTGATGAGACGGGTAAATTTTTCTGAAACAATAAATGGGTAAATTTTTCTGAAACAATAAACTGGTAAATTTTTCCTCTTCTATGCTTAATGTTACTTCTAAAGCCTGACATTACTTTATTTCTGCTTGTATTCTTCCATCAAATCACCTGAGTGAAGTGAGGAAAGAATGATCTATTTTAAATTACTGCATTCAAAAAATGAAGCCTATAGATGTGGGAGCCATTATATATGATGTGATCAACACTTCAGGTAGAGTAAGTGTTAGTTCTGGTTTAGGCTTTCTGGCTGTCATTTTCTCGATTTACAAGAATGTCGGTATTACTTACTCTCATTCTGAAGAGATGCTTAAGCCACTAAAACCAATTGGAAAATCTCATGTAGATACATATGGAAAGACAAAAAGTCAAGGATCTACAACATATACTTCTTCTATGCCTTCTATTTCTGCACCTAGACCTTCCACATCTTCTTCTGAGCCTCCACCAGATGTTTGGAATACTGTTTTTCAGAGATACTTGGAGCATCAAAGTGATATATTCTTGATGCAATGCAGAGTAGATGAGATGGATAGTAAGATTGATCATGTGTCTGGATATATACAGAGGAAGAGTGACTATGATGGGGAATATAATGAAGCTCTTGTAAAATTTTTGAAGGGTGATATGAATATCGAATTTCTTACTTGTCCTAAATTCACCCCATGGATTAACCCCCAGAAGTCCTATTCCTGATGATTCTTCCGACGATGAGGAGGAGACTGAGGATGATTAGACATTATTTTTGCTTTGCTTTGCTAATGTGCATGTTATGTGTGTTTTTACTTTTCATGTATTATAGTACTGATTGAGTACTTTGTAGTAACTCAGTTATATTTATGTTATCAGATTGCTTAGAATTTAATCCTATTTATGCTCATGTTTTTTTTAAATGTTTAAAATGTAAAAGAGTGTTACTTTTCTTTATGTTATTTACTTTTCTACTCTTTTATATAACTGGTTATACCTGTATTACTTTACTGTTTTAAATACCTTAAATGTTATACCTTTTCTTTTCTGCTTAATTTAAAAATTTAATATTGCAAAATGTTTTAACTTTATTAAAAGAACTAAGTTTAGGGGAGGGAAAATAACTTAAATTTAAACTCTACTTGTCCTTATTAAATAATATTTTTAAAATTAATAACATAACCTATGGAAGAAAAGTTAATTTAAGATAGATATGCTGGTGTTTTCATGAATATTATAATAAACTTATAAAAGTATTTTTATATAACAAGGGATAAATCTAAAAATTGTAATTATTTAATAAAAGAGTGTAAGAATTTTGATTCAAATATCTAAATTAAAAATGTTGTATTTTTGAAAGAATTAAGGAATCTAGATGTTTACTTGAGAAGATAGAATTGAAACTCTATGAAAAATATTTTTGCTAAACATATATTCATTAAGTGAAAAATGTGTCAAGTCTTTAAATATAAGTTAAGGATAGTGAAGTTCAAAATCATTAATAGGCTATCCAGATATAGTAATCCTCACTTGAAAAAGAAAAAGAGAAATGATTGAAAACAATCCTTGAAAAAGAAAAGAAAATATATAGGATTGAAGAGAAATCCAAATATGAAAAGAAAAAGAAAAAGAATAAGTGAGGAGAAGCTTGAGGAGAAGCTTAAATAAAAAATTTGCTTCACTTGAATTATCTTATAGGAAGAGACCTAAATACTTTTTTTTACTTAACTCTTATGTATAAGCATCCTTACTAGTAGAGTTATCATGAAAATATTTTTCTTGTAAATTTTCTACATGTTCTTAATATAAAAAATTGCAACTATTTTTTGAAATAGTTTGGAGAAGAGAGTTCTTAACACTTAATTATTAAATATTTTACATATTTTTGTTTTAGCCTAAGTTATTTAAAAGCTTTTTAAGTTTCATTATTTTATTTATAAAATAAACAGTTATAGAAGTCTTAAAGAAAAATTTTCTCCATAGATTATTATTTTTAGTAGTAAAGAGTTACTTGAGGACAAGCAACGTTTAAGTTTGGGGGAATTGATCACCCTTAAAATTACCTAAATTTTTATATCATTTTTAACTAATATTTTAAGGATATTATGCTTTAATGAAAGGTATTTCTTAAGATTTTGGTTGCAGGTACAAGAAAATGAGTTTATCAAGAAAAAAATCAAAAAGGTGTAAAAGGAGCAAAAATGAGTCAATTGAAGAAAAGAAGAAAAAAAGGGCTGACTCTGGCGCCTAGGCACCAGACTCAATAGGGAAATCTAGAGAGTTCTTGGACGGTTTTGTGACGGTTATTGATGACTCAGAAGCAATCTAGAAGTCTTTGGATAAATTTTCATATGTTATAAACAAGATACAATGAATATAGACACAGGGAATCAGTTATTCAACAAAGAGGTGTGACTCAAAACCTAAAGGGATGCGTAAATTCGAGCCGGAGATTGGCGCCTAGGCGCCACAATTACCTTTTAGAATATTCAATGAATTTGGAAAAATTTTGATGAGGTGCCTTAAGCAACCCTGGTCATTTTTGATGCTCTATAAATAAGACAATTCTACAGCAAAGTGTGGTCGTTTTGGAGTGTGTATGTGTCATAAGAGTGAAAGGGTGTGCCATTTCATTTAGTTAAAGTGTGTGTAGTGTTATTTACCTTTCTTTAGTGAGAGTTTAGAGTGTTTATAGTGTGATTTCTGGAGTTGGAGTTGTAAAAGTCAGTCAGAGTTAGAGAAACTTCAACGAGTTACATGGATATCATTCTAGATAAGTATTTATAATTTGATTCTTAAGTTTTATACTTTGAATTTAAATTATATAAATATTATTTTTGGTGTGAATCTTATGTTTTCTGAGTAGTCTTCTTCTCTTTCTCCCTACGAATACGAAATGATTTAGATAATGATTTAATTTAGTTTTGAGAATTATTTTTCTTCATCCATAATTTGTGATGATACTTTACCTGATTTTCATTTACACTACAACTTGATCACTTGTAATGTTAAAATCTGCGGAGAGTTCTTAAGATCTGACCGTGGGCTAAGAATTCTTAACTTGTAAGTATCACATTTCCCTTGGAAAGGTAGATGGTAAATCCTTGAAGGGGAAGGTGCGAATAAATCGGGAGATAATCTTTGAAGGGCATAGAATTGAATATTTTTTTAGAGTGATATGCTAAATTCTATCATTTTGGTTTAAGATGAGGTGATGGGTCACTAGTAGGCTCGACCATAGGCACCCTTGGGGGGAAAACTAGAAGTGAGAGCCTAGAAATTTGTCCCTTACTACTAACAATACATCCTGATCCAATCTTCTAAAACTAGCCAATGTTCTTTATGCACTGGACCAAAGGGTAAAAAATATATATGCTCCTATTTGTCACAATACCACATTCTCTAAGTTCTCAAACTAATTTAGATATTTACTAATCATGAAATATTTTGTATGAGGAAAGAATCTTTGTTTATTATGTTAAAGCATTTAAATTACTATTTTATTTACAATTACTACTTTAATAAATTGTATATTAGTACTTGTTAGTTGATTAGTTTATAAATAGATTTTCATTTTTCTTTCTTAATTATTTGTACTTAGTTTTCCCCGTGGGATCGATATCTGAGGCTTAATCAGAAAGCTCTATATTACTTCAAACGATACGTGTACTTGCGTAGTACCCCTAGTGTACGATTTATATTTATTTATAAAAACTTTAATCTTTAATAATCATACATTAGCCGCTTAACTTGATTTGGGGTTAAGTTTGGCCATAATTTAATAAGCTATTTTACTTGTGTAATTGCGGTCGGGTCAATTATGAGTAGTTTTTTTTCTTTCTTCTTGCGATGAGAATTAATCATGTGAGATAAGAATGATTTAAAGATTTCTTTTCAATTTAAAATTTGTGATAGTATTTTCACTGATTCTTCATTAACTTTGTAAATTAGCCACTCATGATTATAAAATTCGTTGTGAAACATAAAGTCCCGGGAGGGCTATGATTTCACCAAACTAGTAAGTACCACGTTACTCACTCCACTGGTTAGTTCAAATAGATAGGAAGATAAGTTTTGATGGGTGTACAATTGATATTTCTAGGGTGACAGGCTAGATTTCTAATCAATTTGATCTTGAGGTTGGATCCTGAACTAGGGTTGGTGCTATAAAGTGAAATTAGTGGGTACTCTAGAAGCGAGAGGCCAGAATCTACTCTGGACAACTGTACAATTAGGAACAAATTTAAGGTTAGCCAGTGTACTTTATGTGCTCAGAGAGGGTAAAGAATGAGTATGCTCCTATTTTTCACAATACAACATTTTATATTTTAAAACATTCAAATCCTTCATTGATTAGCATCTCTATGCAAGGGGAGAGAGTTTCTTTTATAGCAATCAAACCCTTTTAAACTTTATTAGTTTAGAAAATTTGCACTTACTCTCTGTTTAGCATTAGATTTTGCATTTAATCTGTTACAAATATTGCGAAATTATTTTCCTATAAATTGCGTTTACACTCTATAGTACAAGTTTTTCTAAGTCATTATAAAAATTTACAGTTTCAATGTAGGATCTATATATGTGTTTTTAAAGAAAGCTCTATATTACTTGAAATGAATGTATAATTGTGTAGTCCCTCTGGTTTATAAACTTTTTTCTAATTAATAACATTTCATTTGTTCACACTAGCCGCTAAAATATAAATTGGGTCAAGTTTATTTCCATCTTTTGGTAACATAAATATTAGTTTAATTGCAAGCTGGATCAAGTTTTTGGCGCCTGCAATCTGGATTTCATTAGCCTATAATTTTTAACAATGTTAATGCTTATTAAAAATTGTGATCAATGCCACCGTATAAGAAATATTTCTAGAAGAAATGAGATTTCCCTCAATTATATGTAGGAAGTTAAAATATTTGATGTTTGGGGATTAGATTTCATGGGACCATTTATACCATCTTTCGAAAATTTATACATGTTGTTAGCAGTTGACTATGTATCTAAATGGATATAAGTTGTTGTTTTACCTCGATGTGATCCTTGAAGTGTTCTAAAGTTTTTAAGAAAGAACATATTTTGTAGATTTGGAATGCCAAGAGTAATCATAACTGATGGTGGAAGTCATTTTAAAAATGCAATTATGAAGGAATTAGCAAAGAAATATCATATCATCCATAAAATTGCTACTGCTTATCATCCTCAGACAAGTGGTTGGTTGAATTATCCAATTATGAAATTAAAAGAATTTTAGAAATTTGTTAATCCAAACAAATAGGATTGGTTAATCAAATATGATTTTGTTTTGTGGGCTTATAGGACAGCATATTGGACTCCTATAGAAATGTCTCATATAGGCTAATTTACGGGGAAAGCTTGTCATTTACCAGTTAAACTTGAGCATAAAGTATATGGGGTTATTAAAGAGTTCAATTATAATATTAAGGATGCTGGTGAGAAAAGATTATTGCAATTAAATGAGCTTGAAGAGATAAGGAATTAATCATATGAAAGTGCTACGATATATAAAGAAAAGATGAAGATGTGGCATGATCGTAAGATTTTGAATAAATATATTGAGCTAGGACAACAAGTTTTACTATACAATGCCAAATTAAGATTATTTGCTAGAAAACTGAAGTCCAAGTGGATGGGCCCGTTTATTGTAATAAAAGTTTATCTCTATGGAGCTGTGGATATTAAAGATCCTATAATTGAGAAAATATATAAAGTGAATGGTTGTCGATTGAAACCTTATTTATCAGTAGATCAACTTAAACTTTATGAAAATATGATGTCGGGTCACCTAGAAAAAATATTGGGTTTGTCAGGCTGTCGACATTAAACCAAGTGCTTTGTGGGAGGTAAACCATTCCGCGCACTTAGCGTAATTTTAATTTTTTTGTAACAAGTATATAATATATTCTTTAATCGCAGAGTTAATATTCAACGTAAGTATATGTATCGCTCAAGTAATACAGGGCTCTAGTGGAGTCCTAGATATCGATCCCATAGAGAATATTTTAGAGGCTACGAACTAGGATTATGGAAATCAATTCAGAATCACAACTTGAAAATTGAAATTGCCTATTTGTCACTAATATGAAATCGACAATAATATGATGTTTTAATAAACTAGTTCTACTAATAGATAACTAATTCTACTAATAAAGTGAAGTTCAAATATATAAGTGATCCACTTAAAAAGTACATATTTTTATGCCTTATTTATGATTCAATTTTTAAGGATATTATGCTTTAATGAAATGTATTTTTATGTTTTTGGATATAGGTGATAAAAAAAGAGTTCAAGAAGGAAAAGGAGCAAAAAGGAGGAAAAATAGAGCTAAAAAGCAAAGTTGTCAAAATTATAGGTCAGCGCCTAGGCGCCAGAATCCGGCGCCTAGGCGCCAGTTAGATACTGAAGCAGTTAAGATTTTTGACAATTTTGTGCAATTATTTTGATGATGTTAAGCGGTTATCAGACCTTCTAGAAGATTGGAAGTTACTCCTAATGCATAGGACATGTGATACAATGCATATGGGCACAGAAAAACGGTTTTAATCGCGAAGAAGTGCAATCCAGAGTGAAGGGGTGCGAAGATCTGGTCACGGAGTCCGCCAGATCCCGGCGCCTAGGCGCCACAATTACTTTCTAGAAGATTCATTGAATTTGGATGAATTATGAAGAGATGCCTTAAGCAACTGCTGGTCATTTTTGAAGCCCTATAAATATGGATCATTTTTACAGCCAAAGGGCCCCCGTTTCAAGTCATTTTCTTTAGGTTGAGCCATTTTAGAGTTAGGTTTAAGTATGAAGATGTAGATTTCTACATCTTATGGAGAGATTGGTGAGGGATTTTGAGAGCTTATGTAAGGGGTGTATGAGCGGTGCATGGATCGGCGGGAGACTTTAGTGGAGAGATTTTCTTCTTTCTTTCAGAGAAAAAAGCTAAGTATTGTGTTCTTCATTTTCTTGCAATTGTTGTAAATACTTTCTGATGGATTTTTTTTGATTTAAACAAGGTTTTCTGTTGTGCTTTATCCATGCTTCGTAAGTAATTTTCATTATTATTTTCTTTTAATATGAAGTAGTGGCATGTGTAGGAAAATCATTTTTATGATAGAATTATTTTTTTTTTCATGTGATGGGCAATATTTGCATCGCTTCTTTAGCATAACTCAGGTGGTAATAAGTTATGTTAATATCTATTGTAAGAACTCGAAAGAGCGGTGATCTCACAACAAGAGTGCACTCACACTGTCCGGTTGACTAGTAAAATAGTTAGGCGACGATGCAACTTTTATGGAAATATAAATTAATGATCAATCTTTATTAAATGCTTCTAGGTGACAGATAGTTGCATAAAACTAATAGATTATTAAAGATATATGTTCTTTGTTTGCACTTAATTTATTACATAATTCTATCAATTCTTTTACTTCTTATGTCATTATTTTCATTTACTTTTGTTTTGTAATGAAATAGATGCATGTTAAGGAATTAAGATTTGCTTAGATATTTTATTATTAAATTATGGTGATGATATTCATACCAGATCTTCATTTACTTTACAAATTGATCACTTGTATTGTTAAAATCTGTTGAAGAATTCTGAGACCTAACCGGAGATGAGTTCTTCACTAGTAGATATCACATGGATCTTTGAGTAATCGAAGCCCTTGAGTGGGTTATTCATGGTGAAGTGCAAATAAATGGGGAGATATTGTTGATTGGGCGTAGAATTGATTAGCTTTTAGAGTGACAGACTAAATTATAATAATTTGGTTTATAGAAAGGGTACGGGTCACTAGTAGGGCCGACCATAGCCACCCTAGAACATCTAGAAGTGTGAGCCTAGATTAACCCATTCTACTAATAATACATCCTGAACCGATCTATAGATTAGCCAATGTTTTTTAAGCCTTGATAGAGGGTAAAGAATAGGATTGCTTCTATTTGACACTACTACATTAAATTCTAAGCATTTATTTCCTATACATTATCTATGTAATTGCAAGAGAAATGTAGTCTTTAACATCTCAAAGTTCTCCAAACCAATTTATCTAGATTAGTTATCTTTATATTTAAGATCTTTATTGAGGATTAGTTATTAGAAAAATCATTATAATCGACATTCAAAATTTAGGAATTATAGAAATAGGCTAGAAATAGCTTAAAAAATTTCTTACCTCGCTTCTTTGTGGGATCGATACTGGGGTTATAAAAGAAAACCCTATATTACTTGAAACGATACGTATACTTGCGTAGTACCCCTAGTGTGTAAAATATTTTCTAAAATTTTACATCATTTTGATTTTTCACACTAGCCGTTATTTATAAATTGTGTCAAGTTTTTGGCCATCTTTTGGAAGCAAAAATTACTGTGTAATTGCGGGTCGGGTCAAGTTTTTGGCGTCGTTGCCGGGGAAACAACTGTAAGAATTTTTAGGAGAATTTTAGTTAAACCTGTAAGAGTTAGTTTTGGAATTTATATTATTATTATTATTATTATTATTATTATTATTATATCGTGTATTTAATTATTGTGTATTTATTTTAAATAAAATTAAAAAAACCAAAAATATTTTTTTTGATATTTTTCCTATTAGTTAAGTCTTTAGATTTGTGTTTACCATATCAAGAGAGTGCTTTTAGAAGGATGATGAATTAGAAAACTCAGTGAATTTAATGTAGAAATGGCGGATCAACAATATAATGAATATTCAGATTTAGATTATAAATGGATGGAAACTGGCCATGAGATGCACTATCCTTATTTTGATTATTACAACCCAGGTTGGGAAAATTATTCAAACTTTAACTGGAATACTAATTTTGGAGGAGAATACCAAATTTGGGAAGATAATCAATTTAATTAGATATATGATTAGAAGAATCAGGACGACTTTAATGATGGATTTTCTTTTCCTTATAGATTTAACTCCAACCCACTAGATGAGGAGAAAGAATTATTTTTAGAAAAGGTTGTTAATCAAATGGTGAATCAATTGGAAATTAAAGAGGTCACAATAAATAATATATAAAATCAAGTGGGGCAGATTATTAATGCAATTAACGGTTACCCCCCAGAGATTTTACCTAGTGACTCTGAGATAAACTTGAAGGATATGAATGATGAACAAGAAAAAGATTTTGAACTAAGACTTAGAAGAGAATTTGAGGATATGCTTCAAAAGTTCTTTGAATTGAGAATTGAGGATAAAGAATTAGAAGATAATTTGAATCAAAAAAGCAATCTAGAAGAATTTGATCCAAAATCTGAATTATCTAACGAGAATCCGATCCAAAATTTAGGAGATCTTGAACTATCTTATAGAGATCCATTTCTTATAAATTTTATGGATGATATTAATATGGAAATTGAGAAAATCAAAAGAAGAATATTGGATCTAGAAAGAAACTCGAGGGACAATAATATAAATCATTCTAAAAAGGAAAAGCTGAAAGAAAAATTAAAATTTGAGAATTTTTTTTAGGAATTCCTGGATCTGAAAAAGAATGGGCGATTTATCAAGGATTATTAAAATGGAATTTTGATCCAGGAGGAATCATTTGTCAGGCTGATGATGTTAAACCTAGCACTTTATGGAAGGCAACCCATAGTTATCAGTTGTCGGGCTGACAACATTAAATCAAGCACTTCATGGGAGGTAACCTATGGTTATCTTTGCTACTATGTTTATGTGTTATTTTGTGTTTGATTTAGTGTGAATTAGATTATTGTTGTGAGGTTATTCCTTGGTCTTGACTAAATTTGTATATGACTTCTACTAGTAGCAGGCTGACGAGTCTGTTATGACTTAGTTCTCAACTGGAGCTGAGCATTACCTTGAAGCATGTAGAGTTTGGACTTGGACCACTCCATGTCAGCTCTATTACTTCCTTTATCTAACTTTATTTTCACTAAGTAAGGTCATGAAATTGGTTAATGAACAACATATGAATGAACTACACTATTTTTATTTTTCAGATTATCGTTATTAGTGTAGTTTCTTCCGTTTGAAATTGAAAGTAAGGAGGGAAAATGTGAGTAGAAAGGAGATCAAATTAACCTCAATTGATATTTGTTTACGAATCTGCGAGGTATTTTAGTTTGTGTGTTTGTGTTTGTGTTTGTGTTACAAAAATTTAGAGATTTGAATAACACTTAAATATATATTCCTATGCTGATACATGTCCTGCTTATTTAGCCTTTCTTTAGTTTAATTTTATTATAGCATGTTTAGTTTAGATTTACTTTCTATTACAAATTGTTATGTCCTGATGAATATTTATAGATGTTTTTGACAAACATTTCTGGTAGATAAAATTTCTGAACTATTTTTCTTCCTGCTTATATTTTTTGTGCTGAATGCTATACATGTTCAAATTCAAGTTTGAGGGTAGGAAGAAAAATATATTTTAAAGTTAATATACTTCCTTTAAGATTAATATTATATCAAGCATGTTTTAGGATAGATTTACTTTCTCGTGCAGTCATTCTATCATGATTATGCATGTATATAAATTTGATAGATGTTGTAGTAGTTAGTAGATTTAACTTTTATTTTTCTTCCTCCTACATTTTATGGAATTAATTACAAAATATTTTAAAATTCAAGTTTGTGGGGAATGAAAAAAAATTTTCAAAAACTTAAATTTTATTTGTCCTAAAAAATGCTATAAATAAATTTGATTTTTTATTGAAGAATAATATGTGTATGAAGTTATATTAGGGAAATAAAATTTTGAATATAGAAATGAGTAAGAAAATTTAGTTAAAATTTATAGTAGTGATGAAAAATTTAAAGTTAAATTTTTCTTAGTGAAGAAATGATAAAAATTGTGTAACCATATTTAGTAAGAAAAGTTGTATTTTTAGAAAAATAAAAGGATTAGACTTTTGTTTTCAATATTTAAATTTATTTTATTGCAAAATAATTTTCAAAACTGTTATTATATTTTTAAAGATATATACCTACCTTATGCTTTAGGAAAGGAAGGGTGGAATTCAAAATTATTAAAGGCCTATCCAGATATAGTAATCATTGCCTAAGAAAATAAAAAGTAAGAAAAGAAAAAGAAAAAGAAAAAGAAAAGAAAATAAATAAAAGTATAGTATGTGAAAAAAAGGAAGAAGAAGCTTGAGGATTAAATGGCCTAATCAAAAATTAGTTCCACACGTGAGTTTTTTAAAGTATAAGATTTGAGAAAATCTTAAGTTTAAAAATATAATATAGTTAAATTATTTTTAATAAAGATTTTTAAGTAAAGAAAATAAAATGCCTAACCCCTTGTCGGCATATTTTTAGGTTGAGTGTCATATTTTAAAAAAGGGGTCGCCTAACAGAAGTTGTCGGCGAATTTTAAATTTAAATATAGATATAATTTAGAAAGTAATATTTGATTTTGAAAATAATTTTAAATTTGAAGATTTTAAGAGATGAAATCAAACCGATCTCACATCCCAAATAGTTTATATAAACGAGCACCGCACCGCAAACCGTGTATCTATCCCTAAGAATAGACACACTGCTGACGATGGGGCTCGGTTAAATAAACTAGAAGATTTGTGACATCCGTTTGGTCCGCGAACCAATTTTATAAGCCGACAAATTCCCTGCTTAATATGAAACTATTAAACAGGGTTTATATTACCCAGGTTCTTAAAGTTCCCTATAAGGGCAAGCCCCTATAGTTAATTACATCTTAAGTGACGGGAATCACCTAAGAAAACTCTCGATAATAATCAATAATTCCGCTCTCAAGAATTTCAAAGTTTAAGTTTTCAAAGGATTGAATTTTGGAAATTTCAATAGGGAATGGATCAAATTTAGAACATTTTTATTTTGGGAATTCAAAGGAAGAAAAGTAGGAGAGATCACGGATTCGAAGCGGACTTCGGTAATCTCCCGACTATCCTATTGTTTGGCTTGGATTTAGGAAAGTCCTAATGTTTGTTTAATGTTTTAATCTTTCCAATTTTAGTTAATTAGGGCTTATACTTATATGATAGAATCATACAAATTGCCTGGAAGATGTGAGGGTTTATGTCGTATCGGACGACTACCTCGGAGTCCTAAGACCGGTTAGGGCTTAATTTGCAATGCAAATGCCTAACGAAGAGTTGAGGATTTATGTTGCACTAGGCAAACTACCTCGAAGTCCTATGGTTTGGTTATTTAATTCTAAGAAAGTTTTGCTGAAGTAGGTTCAAGTTTTGTCGACGACGATGGCCGTCGTCGCCCACCATGCTCCGAGCTCCTTGTTGTTGCAGAGGTTTAGTTTTAGAAATCATAAATCGGGAGATGAGAGAAGTGTTCTGGTTTAGAGAAGTCTTAATTTCCAAGTTGTTTTTTTTGTGTTTTAATTAAAACAAATCTTAAAGTTGATTATAACGACACCGGTTAAGATCCCACTGGTTCCATCCTTCCGGCATCATTACTTTTATCGGATTCACTTAGTCCGGATGAATTTGCTAAACTCAATCGAATGAGTTCCACACTTTCATTTAGACCGTGGGAAATCCCGTTAGCAACACGTAGGTTACATCATCCGAGGTATTCCCGATCATCCAACAAGACGTTTTAATTTAGTTGTAATTGTAGTTTTGTGTTCTGTTTGTGATTAAATTTTGAGTTGTCTTATATTTTGAAATGTTGTGGAGGTGAATTTTATCTTGTAGTGTCTTTTAATTTAGTTATGGGTTTCAGCTTTGGTTTCAGTCCTAAAGGTGTAGGTTTTCATGCAACCGTTGTTTATCATGCAAGAAAAATAAAGTGCATTTGCAATAAAATAAACTGCAATAAAATAAAAGCGTACTTGGAGGGTCTTCCCGTCATCCCAAGCTGCACTTAAAACACAGTTAGAATATTTAAGCAAGTTCCTAGGTAAAGCTAAGGGAAAGGTTTATGGTTTTCTACCAAGTTCCTAATCCTATAGCTAGTCATTTCCTATGACGTCTAGGTTCCTTGTGTTTTTAGTTTGAAGACGATTTTCTTCATCAAAGAACAATTAAGTTCAATTGTTCTTATCAACATCCTATCATATTGAGGAAGTGCTTAGGAGAGATCCCAAACATCTTTTCAATATTTCTAGGATTGTTTTAAGCCCAAATGAATTTAATTGTGTAAATGAATCGATCGTCCGAGGTTTTCAAGTTTTGTTAACTTGCTCGAGTGAACTAGGACATTTGAATGTCCTATAAGTGAAGTAACATTTCATTTTAATGTTCTATTTAGGAGTTATGATAACTAAAGCTCCTAAGGGCAAAATGATATTTAATGATTTGTGATTCAAATTTAAGTTCAAATTAATGATTTAAGTTTGGAATAGTGTTCAAGTTATTTTAGATTTATTTCTTCATGTCTTAAGTGAGGTTATTTAATTCAACTTAATTTAATTTAACTTAATTTAATTTAATTTAATTTAGTTTAATTTAGTTTGATTTGATTTAATTTAATTCAATTTAATTTATTTGATTTAATTTTTTAATTTAATTTAATTTAATTTTAATTTAATTTAATTTAATTTAATTTAATTTAATTTAATTTAATTTATTTAATTTAATTTAATTTATTTATTTAATTTAATTTAATTTAATTTAATTTAATTTATTTAATTTAATTTTTAATTCATTTAATTTAATTTAACTTGTTTATTTAATTTAATTTAATTTATTTAATTTAATTTTTAATTCATTTAATTTAATTTAACTTGTTTATTTAATTTAATTTAATTTAATTTAATTTAATTAAACTTTTAATCTTAATTTAATTTAGTTTAATTGAAAATTTTTGAAAGAGTTTAATGATTTAATTTTAGTTTAATGATTAAGTCTTTTAATATTTTAAATTTGAGTTATCATTTTAATTAAGAGTTGAGTATTAATGAGATGATTAATTTAGGGATTTTTAAATTAAAGAGTAAATCTCTTCCTAATAATATCCCTATTTTAATAATTCCAAATTTATTATTCTTACAAATTCAATTAATTATTTAATTAAAGTTTAATCATTTTAAATTGCTTAATGGGTTTCTACCCTTCAATTGTTAAATTTCAATCATCCAAATCAGGTTAGGATCAAATATTTTACTTGTTAATTTTTTTATTAAACCTAAAGTTTTAATTAAAGGTTAAAATTTTAATTACCATTTTGCCCTTTAAGCTTAATAATTTCATAACTCACTAAATTGAACTCAAATGAACTTGAAATTTTTATGTGACTTCACTTATGTGTCAATAAAGACATGAGAGGAGAAAATGTGATTTTTCTGTATTTAATTTATTTATATAATTATTTTTTGTAGAAAATAGAAATTTCCAAGGAAAATTCAATAATATGACCAAGGGAAAGTTTCTGTCCTTAAGAAAATTAGGGGACATTCCTAATGACCAGAGGACCATTTGGACCAAATTTTGTGATTTTTTGAATTATATTTTATTTATTAGAATTATTTTAAGTTCTGGAGTATTAATTAATTTAAAAATAAAATAAATGTTGAAAAATAAATTTTATAATTTTTAAAATCTCTCTGATATCAAGGAAATCAGAGAAGCAAATTTTGCAATTTTCTGATTTTTCTATGATTTATTATAATTATTTTAGTGAAAATGCTAGAAAATACATTTTTTTTAATTTTAAAATTACCCTAGAGCTTTAAAAATTAATATCTTACCAAATAGACCTAGGAAAAATATGGGACTTGTTCCTAAGTGATTAAAATTCAAAATATGACATTTTGGTGAATTTTATTATTTTTGTGATTTTTATTATTTTTTAATTATTAAAAATATTAAAATAATATTAAAAATCAACTTTTTTAGAAAATTGAAATTTTAATTTTCTTAAACTCCCCTGATATCAGAGAGACTCCAAAAACCAATTTGGTGAATTTTTGAAAGATATTTTGAAAGTTATGAATTTTTAAAGTTTAAAATGACTAAGTGGCTTAATCAACCCAATTAGTGGGGCTAACCAAGTCCAATTGACCTCAAATTTTTATGATGGGTTCCTCTGATCCTAAAGGTCAGTGGAGAATTGATTTCAAGTCAATTTGATCTATAGTTAACTCTAATTAATTAGAGATCTATTTTGGGTGTTTAAGCCAATTAGGGTTAATCTAAGTGAATTAACTCAAATCCTATTTTTCCTAGGGTTCTCTGGTCATAAGGAACATCACCAAATTTTCCTAGAATTTATTTCACAACATGCTAATTTTTGAAATTAAAATACTTAAAACAGCAACATGCATTTGAAAAATCAATAACTTTTCACAGAGATGGCCTCTGACCTTGGAAAATTCAAGGAATGTCCCTAAGTTCAGAGGCTTCAGAAGCCCTATGGTCTCATGCCATGGTGAATTGTATGAATGCATGGAGAATTAAATGTATGCAGAGAGTAAATAAATTACTAAAAATAAAATACTGGACAAAATTGAATGATTTCTTTTCCACATTATTCTCCTCTCGTTCACCGAGCAAGAGGGTATTTTTATTTTATTTTTGTGATTTTTCTACACAGAGATATGAATTTTCCAAGTTTAGGGAATTAAATAAATAGGAAAATACCCTATTTTTCTATTTATCCACGCGGCGCCGCGTCAACCTCGGCAGCTCCGAATGCACACGCGGCGCGCTCCCATTCGACGCCGCCATCTGAGTCAGCAACCCGGGCCCCGCGGTTCTCGTACCGTCTCCTGGTCCGACGCCATCTGAGCCGTCCGTCCACGCGTGTATTAAATGGACGGCATCCGTTCATCGTCCCCAAGTGTCCTCACCCGAGAGCCGTCCACACTAAATCCTTAATATCTCACTCGATACTCAATGGATTTTCATGTTCTTATGCTCTATGGATTCGTCTTGAAGAGACGAACACATCTATACGGTTATCATGCATTGAAATTAAGGCATTTGAAATGGAGAATCTCCGGAAGCTCGGGATGAAGAATTAGCTCATACCTTAGCTGCGAGAGGTGAAGCCTCGATCGGAGATGCTTGGCACGTTCGTTGGAGCTGCAGGAGGCTAGGGATGAAGCCTGGGGATGTGGTGAATTGCCTAGGTGTGATTTCCACCAAAGCTGATCACAACCTTTGGAGTCTGGAACAACTGGGTGACCCGGAGATGGGGCTTTTGTCGGTGGACACCTTCCCTCGGTCCGGTGCGAGTGTAGGACCAATCAATTTGGGGATTGGCTCACTGTGGAGAAGTGTCCTGGTTTTGGGTGGAATTTCAACTCGAAATCGAGCTCGCAGAGAAGAAATGGCAGGGGGATCTCACCTGGGGATCAAGTGCTCGTGTGTGGGGAGGAGTCCGGAACAATTTTGGCGAGTTTCAGTAAGGTCTGGTTCAGCACCTCTCATGGCCGAGAAGGTGAGGGGTTTAAATAGGAGATGTTGGAGGGCCTCCCAGGGGGAGTTGAGGGCTGGGATCAGCTGCTCTTGGCATGTGAAGAACAGCCATGGTGGCCATTTGGAGTGGGGCAGCTCAGCAGGATGGAATTTCAAAGCTTTGGCTTCTCCCAAGGTTTCGGGCATGGTGTTTTCCGGCGATCGGGTGGCCGGCCGGCTGAGCATGGGTCACCCTCAAGGTCGGGTGGTCGTGGCGGGACTTGGTGCAATCAATTGGCAAATGCCATGTGTAAAAGGCTTGGATTAGAATGGAATGGGAGAGGGCTTATTTTGGCTCAAATTGGTCAACCCCTCCACTTGGGCTAGGTGCACCACCCAAGGCTTGGTTTTGGCTGAGGGAAAAGTGATTTGGCTCAGCATAATCAGTAGGGTCAAGTCACCATCCAAGCACAATTAGAGCATAAGCATGGTTAAGGGGAATCATGGGAGTGGTTAATCACCTTTAGGAATTAAGGAAAGAGCCTCCTCCTTTTGCCCAAAATGGCATGGTGACATGTAAAGAGGCTCTCATGGCTTGCATATGGCTTGTGCATGGCTCCATGGCTCCATTTGGCTTGGGAAAAGGTTGGGTCAATTTCATAAAAATGGGTTTTAAGAATTTTGGATATTTTGGTGTGAATTTGTATGGGGCTTGATTTGGAATTGTTTGATGATGGAATTATAACTTAGGGAATGGCTTTGATTAAATGGATGGCAAATGGAAATGTCATGTGGGCTTTAGGGCCAAATTTGGGCTTTTGTATTTGGTGGAAATGGGCTTTTAGGGAGGTTTAGGGAAGTGGGCTTTTAAATTTAAAATGGATTTTGGGATGAAATTTTGGTAAAGGCTTGGGCCAAATAATTGTTGAGTTTGGTTTAGGGATGCTTCATGAGTGGTTTGAAACAAGTTTGAGGTGATTTGGGTTTGAATTGGTTTGAATTTGGGTTTAATTGGTAAGTGGGCTAAGGTGGGTCAAATTGGGCTAACTTGGGCCAATGTTGGGCTAGAGTTGAAATTGATGTAAAATTAATGTTGGGAAATGTTTATGGGAGTGTTTCAAAGAGGTTTTGGCTTTGGTTAGGTTTTGATTTTGGGGATTTGGGCTCATTTGGGCTAGGTTTGGGTTTAGGTCAAAAATGGGCCTTTTAGCTTTGGGTTAAATTTGAGTGGGGTTTGGATCAAAGTTTTGGGCAAATCATGTTAGTGTTTTGTTTATGGGGATGTCAAGGAAGGTTTAGAAAAGATTTGGGGTTAATTGGAGTTGAATTGGGTGAGTTTGGGTTAGGTTTGGGTCATAGGTCCAAATTGGGCTTTAAGGCCAAAAGTGAAATTGGATCCCAATGCCAATCAAATTGGGCTTGTATTTGGTCTAGGTTGGTGTTGGGGATGTTGAATTGAAGTTTAGAATTGAATTGGACCAAAATTTGGATCAATTGGGTAGGTTTGGTTTGACATTGGGTTCATTTTGGGTTAAAATGGGTCAAATTGGGGGTTTTGATAAAAGTGGGGTAAATTGACAAAATTGGCCCATGGTGTAGTTGAACAAAATGAAATTGGGAATATTTGGGATTTTCTGGAATTTTCTGGGAATTTTCTGAATTTTTGGATTTTTTGGGTCAAAAGGGGTATTTTGGGTATTTGGAAGGTATTGGGGGGTATTTTTGGAATTTTTGATATTTTTGGATATGGATGATCAGTTTGAGTGATGTGGAAATGTTTGGGATTGATTTTGGAGAATTTTGGGTAATTTGGAAATTTTTGAGAAATTTGGGCTATTCGGGGCTTTGGGTAGGTTGGCGGGTGTTGGGTCCGGGGGTCAAAAATTGAAAATTTGGAAAATTGAAGATTGGGTGGATGTAAGTGAAATGAAATCATTTTTGTTGAGCCATGAAGCCATATCAAGCCCACATGAGCCATGAAGGGACTCATTTGAGGCATTCACCATGTTGTTCCTAACCCTCTTAGCCAGGGCTTAGGGGTTAAGGACCATCCATGTGAATCACCTACATGAGTCAGGAAGTCAAGTTAGGTATAGGTGTGGTTTAGGAGGTGTGTGAAAGTGTAGTGCATAGGTGTAGTGTATGTGTAAGTCAACCCTTCACCAGACCAGGCCACCTGAAGCGATCCTAAGGCCAAAGAGTCCTATAGGAACTCATCCTTTAAACTTCTACGCTTGATTTCAACCCTCTAGGTGATTAGGGGTCTATAGTCAAGTTTGTGGAGTTTGCAGGGAGTTAAGAAGTGGTTTAAAATTCTAGATGGTGGATCCCAATTCTAATCCTCTAAGATAGTCGAAAGGAAAAGCCTAAGGCTAGATCCTAAGTACTAAAGAGAAGAAGAGAAGACCTCATCAAAAATGAGGTCAACAAATGGACCCCCGATAGGTGTGGTGAGTCGACGGAGCACACCGCGCGTATTGGTGTTGACCGAAACGATCAACAAAACCAACACGGATGCCCAAGTAACAAACTTAGGACAAAGTAGAAGAGCTTCCGTCGGGGAGTGTCAAGTATATCTCTGGGACAGGAGATTCTTGAACTCTCGCTGGGGAAAGGAAAAGGAGGTGAATCCCAAATCACATGTTCTGGGAGAATTTCGATTTAGATTTTATTTCGTTTCATGTTTAAGTCATGATGTGTGAGTTTAGATTTCAATTTGGAGTTTCAATTTAGATTGAAGTTTGTCAAGATTAATTTGAAGGGATTTGATTTGAAATGAAAATTGGAATTTTGAAGTTTTAGATGTAACATCTTCAACCCCAAAAGAAGATCGAATCGATTGGATTGAGTCATTGCAATGAGGAAAGACCTCAGAATAATGCGGTATTGGATGTAAAATCCGTAACCTCAAGAGTTTGATTTGATGTATTTCGAGTGCAATAGGAAAAGAATCCTAAAGCGATGCGGTCTTGGATGTAAAATCCTCGACCCAAAAGTTTGAATTTGATGTATTTCGGTGCGGTAGGAAGAGAATCCTAAGCGAGTGCGGTCTTGGATGTAAAATCCTCGACCCAAAGGTTTGAATTGATGTATTTCGGTGCGGTAGGAAGGGAATCCTAAACGGTGCAGTCTTGGATGTAAAATCCTCGACCCAAAGGTTTGAATTTGATGTATTTCGAGTGCGGTAGGAAGAGAATCCTAAGCGAGTGCGATCTTGGATGTAAAATCCTCGACCCAAAGGTTTGAATTGATGTATTTCGGTGCGGTAGGAAGAGAATCCTAAAGCGGTGCGAGTCTTGGATGTAAAATCCTCGACCCAAAGGTTTGAATTGATGTATTTCGGTGCAATAGGAAGAGAATCCTAAAGCGGTGCGGTCTTGGATGTAAGATCCTCGACCCAAAGGTTTGAATTGATGTATTTCGGTGCAATAGGAAGAGAATCCTAAAGCGAGTGCGGTCTTGGATGTAAAATCCTCGACCCAAAGGTTTGAATTGATGTATTTCGGTGCGGTAGGAAGAGAATCCTAAAGCGGTGCGGTCTTGGATGTAAAATCCTCGACCCAAAGGTTTGAATTGATGTATTTCGGTGCAATAGGAAGAGAATCCTAGCAAGTGCGGTCTTGGATGTAAAATCCTCGACCCAAAGGTTTGAATTGATGTATTTCGGTGCGGTAGGAAGAGAATCCTAAAGCGATGCGGTCTTGGATGTAAAATCCTCGACCCAAAGGTTTGAATTGATGTATTTCAGTGCGAGTAGGAAGAGAATCCTAAAGCGGTGCAGTCTTGGATGTAAAATCCTCGACCCAAAGGTTTGAATTGATGTATTTCAGAGTGCAGTAGGAAGAGAATCCTAAGCGAGTGCGGTCTTGGATGTAAAATCCTCGACCCAAAGGTTTGAATTGATGTATTTCGAGTGCAGTAGGAAGAGAATCCTAAGCAGTGCGAGTCTTGGATGTAAAATCCTCGACCCAAAGGTTTGAATTGATGTATTTCGAGTGCGGTAGGAAGAGAATCCTAAGCGATGCGGTCTTGGATGTAAAATCCTCGACCCAAAGGTTTGAATTGATGTATTTCGAGTGCGGTAGGAAGAGAATCCTAAAGCGAGTGCGGTCTTGGATGTAAAATCCTCGACCCAAAGGTTTGAATTGATGTATTTCAGTGCGAGTAGGAAGAGAATCCTAAAGCGGTGCAGTCTTGGATGTAAAATCCTCGACCCAAAGGTTTGAATTGATGTATTTCAGTGCAGTAGGAAGAGAATCCTAAAGCAGTGCAGTCTTGGATGTAAAATCCTCGACCCAAAGGTTTGAATTGATGTAATGTTTGATGTGAGATCTGGAAAGATCGAATTTGAGATTTGAAATAGAGATTTGGAATCTGGAAAAATTGAATTTGAGATTTGATAGAGATTTGGAATCTGGAAAGATTGAATTTGAATTTCGATCGAGATGAGTTTGAAATTTGGAAAGATTTGAATTTGAATTTTAATCGAGATTGGATTCGAAATTTGATTGAGAATTTGATTTAACATTCTTGTTGATTTTGTTTATCCTTTAATGATTCAAATTTTATTTTGTTGTTTGTTTAATGTTCATGTGAATTTGGTGTTTGTCATTTTTTAGATTTTTTTTTTGGAAAGTTTTCTTTTATCTTTTTTTTTCTTTTCTGTTCTTCGTTCGAAGTTCATTTAACTTTAGCGGCGTTTCCCAATCAATTTGCACAAAAGAGGTGAAGGCCAAAAATGTGACATAGTCACTTTCATTCCAATCATGCTGAAGATACATCGTACAACTTGATCTGGAATATATTTCATACAATCCATGTAGACTCAAAACGGACTGTGTATGATCTTTGTCGATCCCTCTAAAGAAGCATCTGTCAAAAGTCCATGTCTGAATAGTGAGATACATGGTCAATAACATCACCTTCCAAGCCATCCTTGGCAAGGATGCCGTATGGATGTACATTGGAGGTGTGATATTTTCCATGTAACTCACAGCTCGTAAGGCCGGAGGCTCTCTAGCTCCGGGTCTGGCTGGAAATGGTAAGGTGTCCTTCTGTCGTCCATCCTTCTGAACGTAACTGAAATCCTCTTCACTGGTACTCCTGGTATGCAATGCTTGGCGATATCTGCTCCGTTACCCTTCAGTATCATGACGGAACCTACCGGTAGTGGTATCTTTACTGGCCCTCGGAACTCACTCGGGCTCGCTATCCGGAGGTCGGATCCGAACATGATGTTACACTCGCTCGGAAAAGAGGCTGTGCGAAAGGCTCGACAAAGTCATGGTGATCAATGTGTGGGGGTATACGGTCACCTCGCTTGTAGATGTTGATGATGCGAGCTATTGGGTATGCGGTCTGTGGCGGTACCCTCCATGTTATCAATCTCTTTACCATTCTCTTGATGACTAATGGCATCGGGTCCACTTGCCCATGACGGAGTATTCCGGCGGGTTTCCCTTCCGTCCTCGGCAAAGTTGTAACGACATCCACATTGTATTGTGATTCTTCCTTTCCCCGGCATCCATCTCCGGGGCTCGAGTATGTGTTTTCCCTTAGGCGGCTCGCTCGGCCGGTCTTTTCAAATCCCGGATGCAATCCACGATTTGCTTCGTTGCTCGTACTGCGAGAATACATCCGTATGTAATTCGAGGCCCTCCAGATATATTGATTCTTCGCCTCTAATCCTTTCAAAGTATTCAAAGGTTTTCTTTTCAACATTTTGCATTCTCTCCAGCTCGTATTCCGGAATGATCTGCGGATGGCGAGGCACGGTGACGTATTGTGGGATATAAGGTTCGATCCCTTCACGTTCTCCTGCATACCTCGGCTCCTCAGGGATGATGTCTGTCGGGACATCCCCCGGGGTTGCTTCGCAACAAGGTCATGCATCATTGGTGGTTCTATCCGGTGGCGTGGTAGCCTTCTTTCTTCTGGTCTTTGTGGGATTTCTCTGGTTCTTTCTGTCATCCTAGGAGTTGGCCTCCTTTCTTCGGTTCTCGGTGAACCGGTGTCCTCGAAGTGTATACACCGACATTAGCAACCGCCTCGTCGTGTCGATCCGCGGCTAGTTTTGTCAACATCTTACGGATACGGCGATTCTTATTTCTTCGTTGCGTTGTCGCGAGAGTAGCTCTCCGAACTTCTTGAATCTCTGTGGGCGCGGCGCCGACAAGCTCGCCCTCTGCCGTAGCGACTACGGACTTCATTTTCTTATCTTCTTCAATATTTGCCTTTCTTTTCTTGTTGCTTGGATTGGTGGCTTGGGCCACCCACTTTCATCACCTGTATGTCCGGGCGAGTTCTTCTCGGTCAACCGGGACCCGGTCACTTTCCTCGTATCGTAGGCCTGTCGGTGCGAAATCCGAGTCAATCTCGATTACCGCTCCATCTTTCACCCTCTTTTCATCAAGTGCAAGGCTTACGCCATTCTTAAAGTTCAAGACCAACCGCCCGCTCGACATTTCCTCGCGAAAAGACAAGGAAAAGGATCGGGGCCGTACTAAGAACAAGAACATTAAGAAAAATGTTTATTAAAGACATTTTTTTTTATTCTTATATTTTTAAACTTAATAGGAATGAAGTGGGATAAGATCAGGTAAGAGATTTTGATTTGGAAAAGAAAACAAGGAAAAATTTATTATCAGGATTTTATTTATTTTAGCACATTTTATTATTTTTTTGGGTTCGGACCCAGTCATAAGTAATCACTTCACCCGTGCTTCTAGGGATGGAAAGTTCATTCCTTCGAAACATCGAGTAGCGTAATACTTTTTCAAGTATCGTCCATTGATCGGAAGCATATGTCGCTCTCCTTGGCGGTTCACTAGGCGGTAGGAACCTCCCGAGTATACTGCTTCAACCACAAACAGATCCTTCCCAAGTGGGTTCAAATTTTCCTCCTATCTTGCGGTGTGCAAGAATAGGTCTTTGAGAACGAGAACTAGATCACCAACTTTGAAGGTTCTTGGGCGGACCGGCTTGTCATGGGCTTGAACCATCTTAGCTCGGTACGGTTCTAAATTCCGTTGCGCCGCAAGTCTTTTCCCTTCCGGGCTCTCTAATTCTTCGAGTCGTAATTTGGCGTTCTCTTCACGTTGTGATTTTATTTGCAAGTCGCAATTCGAGTGAAGGAAGCCGAACCTCTAAGGGTAACACTCGCCTCGGACCCATACACCGGAGCGTAAGGTGTAGCTTGCGTAGGAGTTACGAAGGTTGTCCGGTAGAGCCCATAAAGCTTCTAACAACTTCTCGTGCCAATTTCTCTTATTGTCGTCTAAAGCCTTCTTTAAAATTTGAACGAGAGTTTTATTAAAAGCCTCAGCAAGGCCGTTTGCTCTTGGGTAGTAAATTGTTGAATATCGCCAGTCGATTCCGTGTCTCCTGACAAAATTGTTGATTTGTGTGCTTCTGAAGGCTGACCCATTATCTGAGATGACCCTGCGCGGCACCCCGAAACGGTAAACAACTTGGTTCTTGAAAAATTGTAGTACGTGATGTGCTTTCACTTCTCTTAGTGGAACTGCCTCTGCCCACTTGGAAAAGTAATCTGTAGCCGCAAGAATGAAGCGATGTCCTTTTGACGACGGTGGTTCTATTGGACCCACTATATTCGTGCCCCAACATTCAAATGGCCACGATGCAATTGTCGGATGTAGCACATTTGGAGGTTGGTGTAGAACCACTCCGTGCACTTGGCATCGGTGACAGCTCTTGGCGATTTTCATGCGGTCGGTCATCATTGAGGGCCGGTAGTACCCTAGTCTTTTAATTTTCATTTTCATCTTCGGACCCGACTGGTGAGCGCCACGAGTCCTGAATGCACCTCCTTAACAATTTCACGGGCTTCGGACCCACTTAGGCACCTTAGCCACATTTGATCAAAAGACCTTCTGTATAATGTGTTGTTTATTAATGCGTAGGACGCAGTTCTTTTCTTGATCCGATGGGCTAACGACCTATCGTCCGGTAGTTTTCTCGTTTGCGGTGTAATCCATCAATGGCTGTCGCCAATCTTCCGTGTTTTCTGTTACTGCTGCAATTGATTCTTCTTTCTTATCTGATCTGCGTATCGTGTCAATGTCAAGCTGTGATAGGACCTGGCGTCCGTGAACTGACACTTCTACTGATTCATCTTGCAAACAAGCAAATTCTTTTGCGAGACGAGCTAGCGCATCCGCTAAAGCGTTTTCTTTTCTGGGAATTTTGTAGATTGTCACATTTGGAATTTGTTCCAACAGCTGTATGGCATACTGGAAGTATTGCTCGAGTCTTGGTTTTAAAATTGCATCTTGTCCGGCGATCCGTTGAATGATTAACCGTGAATCCCCGTAGATGTTGATGTCCGTTATCCCCATTTGAATGGTTAATTCCGATCTCGTTATGAGGGCTTCGTATTCCGCTTCGTTGTTTGTACACGGCTCTGTCAAGTGGTAGGAGTATCTTAACATCCCCCGCTCCGGTGTTATAAAGATTAGCCCGATTCTCGCCTTACGGGCACTATCACTTGCGATTTTTCGTCTTTGTGCGCCGAAGATGCTCCGTCGAAATATAATTCCCAACGTCGATCATCAAGGTCTTCTAGGTTCATTATTCGTTCATCCGGCAAGTCGTCATTGAGAGGCGATTCGCCGCAAAGGGTGTGCTGCGAGGAAATCTGCTAAGATTTGTCCCTTTACGGCACGGAGAGGCACGAAAGTTATATCGAATTGCAATAATATCATTGACCATCTGGCAAGTCTGCCGGAAAGCGTTGGACGAGTCATCAAGTATTGCAATGGATTAAACTTCGAGATCAGGTTGACCTTATGAGAAAGCATGTAATGCCCGAGCTTTTGAGCGGCGAAGATCGGGGCCAAACAATGCTTTTCAATTGCGGGATACCTTATTTCCGTCGGCGATGAAACGACGACTTAAGTAATAAAGAGCATTTTCTTTACCCTCATCATTGACTCAGGCTAACGAGGCTCGAGGAGTCGTCTAAAGCCGCGGTATAAAGTATTAGCGGTCTACCCGAGACCAGGGTCTGCTAAGACAGGAGGTGTCATTAAATATTGTTTAATGTCCTCGAAGGCCCTCCGGCATTTCTCTTCCCAAATAAATTTGGCGTCCTTTTTAACTAGTGCCGAGAAAGGCCGACACCTACTCGACGAGTTTGAGATAAAGCGTCGAAGATATGCCGGCTTCCCTTGAAAAGATCGTAGTTGTTTTAAGGTTTTGGGAGGCGGCATTTCTAAGATAGCTTTAATCTTTCCGGATCGATTTCAATTCCACGATGTCGGACAACGAATCCTAAGAATTTCCGGAGGTGACGCCGAAGGCGCATTTTAAGGGATTCATCTTAAGGTTAAATTGTCTTAATCGTTCGAAAACAATTCTCAAATCATACAAATGGTTGTCCTTTACTTTGCTTTTGATGACCACATCGTCCACGTAGCATTCGACTTGATTGTGGATGAGATCATCAAAAATTCTTGTCATTGCTCTTTGGTAGGTTGCTCCGCGTTCTTCAATCCGAATGGCATCACCGTGTAGCAAAATACTCCGATCGGCGTTCGAATGCTCGTAAGCTTTTCATCTTCTCGGAGCCATTTTTATTTGGTTGTATCCCGAAGATCCATCCATGAATGAGAATATTTCATGTGTTGAAGCGATGTCGATCATTAATTACGGGATCGGTAGAGGAAATTCATCTTTTGGACATGCTTTGTTTAAATCTCCGAAATCCACACAAATTCGATCCGACCATTCTTCTTCCCGATCGGTACCACGTTGGCTAACCAAGTCGGGTATTGTTCTTCACGGACAAATTTAGCGTCTATTAACTTTTTAACCTCGACTATGACTTGTTGTTCGATTTCTAGACGCATTCTTCTGGGACTTTGTCTGACTGGAACAGAAGTAGGGTCCACTCCTAGTTTATGGACTGCGACCTCCGGAGCTAAACACGGCATCTCATCGTAGCTCCAAGCAAAACGAGTCTTTGAATTCCATTAATAACTTGATTATTTCTCCGGAGTCTTCTTTATTGAGTAAAGAGCTAACAAAGGTAGGTCCGAGCTCTTTGCTTAGTACCTAAGTTAACTTCTATTAACTCATCTATTGTAGATTTGATTTCTTCTTCGAATTCGGTGGAGCGTCTCCAATTTGTAAATCTTCGAGTTCGTCCGTAGTTTCCATGCGGTTTTCATTAGATTCGCAGGTGACAACCAAGCAAAATTCGGTATCGTCAACCGATCCTACCGTGCCGAATCCGAGACCATGCTTTGAGTTGGGTGGACGACCGGAGTTATTCCATAAATTTTCAAAACGTTGTGATTGACCTTTTGTCCATCTGTCGAGGTAAGAAACCACGTTGAATTAAATTTTGAACACGGGGAGAGTACCACTCAAAAGGCAATTCCATTAATTCCGATGAAGTAGCATCTTCAAATTGTACATTATTTTCGGTTTGGAGGAAGAAGCACCACGGTAGAATTTGATTGGTTTTGCACCACCGCTACGTACCTCTTTCGACCTCCATACCCTCGATCTTATTAGAATGGATCGGGGTCGGGGTCATAGTATGTACATAGTGGTTAATCTTCTCGTACATTGATTTATATTCTTCGTTTCTTTCATCTTCGATAGGGATTTTGAATTGCGGCTTCTTTCGACTTATTGTCGTCGCTTCTTGTTTGATTTCTCTTTCTTCTTCGAACTATCTTCCCAATCGACATTAATGGTTGGTTTCCTCTCGTCCAATCGTCCTAACGTCTCTACCACGACCTCGTCCCCGGCCTCGACCTCGGATGCGAGTTGTGGAGAAACCTTCACCATCTCGCCGTAAGGGAGTGGTGAGGGACTGTTGGACTAGAACTTCAGGTTCTTCGTTGTTCTGAACTTTCTTTGCTTCATTTGTTATGGTATCTCTGGAGAAGATCGTTTTCTTCGGCGGTGCATAATAAGCTGCACCCTCGTGGATTCCAATTTCATGTACGGAGAATGGTTGTAAGTCACCTTTGATGCACCTGTTCCCCTCCATCGTAGTACTTGATGCACCGATGTAGAGATGATGGTACCATCCTGTTTTCATGTATCCATGGTCGGCCCGAGAGAGCGTTGAATGACGTTTCGAATCAATTATGTGAAATTTCGCGGTTGTCTTTGCTAAGTCACCGGTCTTCATCAGTAGCGTTATTGAGCCGAGGGCTCTTTCTCCTTTCTGGTTGAATCCTCTTAATAACATTTTGTCCGCTTCGAGCTCGCGGGCATCAATTTCCAAGTATGCTAGCGTTCGAAGATTCATTATATTGATTGATGCTCCTGGATCCACCAATACTCTGGAGAGTGTAAATTTTCCGATTGTAATCGAAATGTACAACGGTCGGTTGTGATCTCGCTATTCCAAGTAGTAGGTCGTCGTCCGTGAAGGTAACACCTCGTCGTTCCTTTAACGAGCAAACCTCATCTAAGGACTCTCCGGCCATTCGAGCTAAGCAAATTTCTGGATCAAGTAAGGCCTTGATCGAGCTTCTCTCATCTCCTTTGATAAGATGAGGGCGTCGTAGATGCTCGGCTTGGTCGGCGCTTTCTAAGATGGGCTAGCACGTTGTAGTCCACTTTGCTTTCATGTGTCTCTGCTTCTTCTCGAATGGGTATTTCTTCGCACGGGTTGGTTCTTCCTGAACAACCACCTGCTTCCCTTTGTCTTTTGGACCCATTCTCGGAGGTAGAACTTTCCCACTTCTTAAGTTGACTTCTGTAATTTCTTCTGAATCTATTGTTGAGCTCGCCGGTGTCTCTTCTTGAATCGGAATGACAGGCTCTTCCGGATTAGCTTCAGAGTCTGAAGGCTCTAACTCTATCGTGATCGGAGCTCCTCGAAACTCACGAGATAGATTCGTTGCTTGTTGAACTCTCGTAGCCTCCTTGATGGATGTCTTCTTCATTATTTTGCTTGTCGAGATCGTGTATGATTTGAGAATTGTCGTTGGTATCGAAATCGATATCCGGATTATCGTTAGTTACGTAATCGTTAGAAACGATCAAAACGTAGCCAACGCTATCACCCTTATCATTATATGATCCCACCGAAGTGAGCGGATAATCATACGTAGTCAAGGGTTCGAGGGATTTCTCCCCCGAATCGGAAACAACTATCCTAGGATAAGCAACCCCTAGTCTAGCCTTAGGTGCCTCAGTCTTCTCTTCTTCGTCAATTTTCTTCTTCTCTTCAATCGTCTCCTGTTGAGGTGGTTCTTCTATCGCAAGTGATAGTACCGGCTTAACGGGTTTCAAACTCCGAATCGAAGCTCGTACCGAAGCGGTCCGGATGTCGTCTAAAATCTTTTCGAAGACCTCGTCCAAGCGGTAGTCCATCCATCGTCGGTTGTATAGGGATCTATCGGAATGATGGGATCGGCCGAGATAACATTGACGGAACCTCCTTTCGGGGTTCCTTCATGTACTCCTTCGGGATCGTTATATTCCCTTTCCGCGAGTTGTCATTGAGCCAACTTTTGAAGGTAATGCAATCTTCTATTTTGTGTCCAAGCATTTGGTGGTAAGGGCAAAAGTTGGGATCACCCTTCTTGTTGACTTCCTCCGGTCTTTTAGGCTCGGCGACTGGAAATCCGGAGTCTTCATCGACTCGCGGAACATTTTCGGACTCGCTTCATTCTTGAACGGATATTCTCTCGCTCAAAAGCTCTCTTAATGTACGTTGCGGACGAGGTGGTTGTTCATATTGCGGAGATGACCGATAGCCGGGCCGGGTTCGCTGGTAATTCGTTGTGGTTGTTGCGGCCGTTCGGTGGTATTTGCATCGGTTGCTTGCCTTTGTCAACCGCTCGCGACGATCCCGGATTTCTTTTCAAAAGTCTTTACGGGCTTTTGTTTATCCGTCTTGTCGGTGAAACTTAATTGCTTTGCCTCCTCTTGCAAGCTTCCGGCCTTGCTTAACAACTTCTCGAAAGTCTTAATAGTAAATCCCTTGAGGAGAAGTGCTATCGGGCCATGGATGCTTTTTAGCAAAATGCCGACTGCATGCTGTTCTTGCAGTTGTGGTTCACACTTCATACTTAAGTTCCTCCATCGGAGTATGTAATCCACCAAAGTTTCATTCGGCTTTTGTTTCTCTATCACTAAATCACCTATAGTGATGTGGTGCTGAGCTCCGGCGAATCGCTTGATGAAGAGGTTCTCTAGCTCTGAGAATGTCTTTACCGAACCGTTTGGTAATTCTGCATACCCGCCGAAGGCGATTCTCGACGGACCGCCGACGAACCGTTGGAAGAGTAATGCATCGCTCCCGCCGCATTGCAACAACCGGCACGAAAGTGTGCCACATGCCGTCGGGGGTTCCGGTTCCGTCGAAGGTCTTGAACGGAGGTGGTACGAAGCCTTTCGGGTATTGGACGCGTCGAATTCTTCGGGGTAAGGTCTACCCGCCGAATGGATGTCCCGCTCTTTGATTGTGCTAAGGCTTCTCGCACTTCGCCGTTCCACCAAGTTCTTGATATCCTTTTCGGGAATCATACTTTGTGTTGTATCCTTTTAGTCGATCATCCCCATTGACGGACGTAATCTCCTTTCCTCCGTCTACAATGTGAATGACCTCCGGGGGTGTTTCCCTTTGTGGTTGTACTTGACTCCGGAGAGTGGCCGCAGCTACGGCCATCTCTTCCATCCTTTTCGCCATTCGAGCGATCGTGTCGTCTTTCTCTTGAAGCCGTCTTCTCATCGCTCCGGCTCCTCTCTTTCGCGGCCGCAGGAGCACCTTGCGAAGCTGATGAAGCTCGTGTCTCAACCATGTTGATTTCTGCGTATTCGTCGTCCATGAATTCCGATGAATCAATCTCGTCTCCGAACTTTTCCTCTCTTTCTTTTGCCAATCGTCGGATATCGGTTCTCAACTTTTCCATGGCATCTTCTAGCGGGGCTTTCTGTGTGTCTTCGTGGTTGTCGTGCGATAGTTGCCGGGTCCCCTTTATCGCGGTAGCACTTTCTTCAGATTCAAGTCTCCTGGCGAGACTTTCTTTCTCGGGCTGCTGTTTCAATCTCAACTGCCCAGTAGTGGGACGCCATACCATCCTTCTGGCAGCAGAAGGTCTAGGACCGCATGGTCCGTCGGCCAAATGCTCGGAAGGTGGTATCCTCCCTAATTTGTAATCCCGAGACGACAACGGGCGGACTAGCCTTCATTCTTTTACTTGGCTTTTCCGTCATGATGGCGGGTTCTACTCGGGGCCCAAGACGGGATTTCGACCGGCACCCGCCCTATCCTCCGTAGAATTTCGACACGGGCGCTTTTCCTTCTTCGCTAACTTTTCTACCAAAGTTTGCAGTCGAGCAAACGGCGTAGTTCTAGTTCTTTTCTTGCGGCTATCGTTGTAATATGCGGGTCGTGGTAATGTGGCAAGCAATCTTGCGAATGTTTTCTTCATCTTCACGGCGGAGAGGGGATGAAACCCGCTTCCTCCCAAGAGTGGTATGTATTCGAGCAGCGGTGTATATTCGGCGAGTTCCGGAATTTCCCTAGGAAAGCAATTTCAGCAGCTCTCGGCTTCTTTAGCGATCCTTCTATTTCGTTTCTTCTCCGGGTCTTTGTTAGTGACGGAATTCTCGAACCTGGACCCGATCTCGAAAACGAAGGTCTTACAGGAAGATCCGTACCCTCCACGGTAACAGGTCCATCATAATCTTGGATTTCTTTCCCCTTAGATTTGGCAAAAGTCGGGGCGGGTGCAGCAACAACTAGACCAGGTGGGGGTAGAAAGAACAGGTCCTCCCGTGGACGTCGGTACTCCTCTTAGTCGGGATCCTTTGCAGAGGAGGGAATTCTTGGGTCGACCTAAGGTCGAATCTGACGACGGCTCTTCGGCTTCGGGTACCTTGTTCATCGGTGCAAAGAGGGAGACGTTGGTGACCTTGACGTTCGTGTTTTCAAATCCTTGTCCAAATCGGATGATTCCATTGTCGGGCAACTCATCTTTATAGACGGCGAGGTCCAGATCCATTGGTGAAGGAGAAAATCAGTTTCGGGGCTTCCATTTCTGCAGGGTAGATTCTGGTTGTCAGTCCCAAGTTATGCTTCTTTTCTTTAGGACGAAAAGAAAGGAATCGAAAAGAGTCCGAACTCATTCATGTTCACGTATTTATAAAAAGGAATCACTTATTTAAAGAATCACTTATTAGAGAGTTTGTTTATTTAGAACGGAGTGTTCAAAGGTGTAGGGAAGGTAAGGAATCTGAATCGGAGTTGGAAGGGAAAAGAGAGTCTTAGGCAAGACTTCTCGACCCGAAGGATCACTCCTAAACTAACACCTATCGGGGGTCCACCCCACCTTAGAAATGAGGTAAAAGGATCTCGGAACCTCTCTGTTTATGGGTGTCTAAACAGTGGCTCCTAAATCCGAGAGAATATTGGTTATACTTGTTCAAGGTAGAAATGAACACAATATTCCAACGGAAAGAAGGGTAGTTTGATCCATTAGGGACATGGATACACTACCGATTTTTGAAAGCAGAACTACTTGATTAGAATGGAGAGAGGAACTATTCCCAGCCGGAGTCGCCGAAGTTGTCGGCATATTTTTAGGTTGAGTTTCATATTTTAAAAAGGGGTCGCCTAACGAAGTTGTCGGCGAATTTTAAATTTAAATATAGATATAATTTAGAAAGTAATATTTGATTTTGAAAATAATTTTAAATTTGAAGATTTTAAGAGATGAAATCAAACCGATCTCACATCCCAAATAGTTTATATAAACGAGCACCGCACCGCAAACCGTGTATCTATCCCTAAGAATAGACACACTGCTTGACAGTGGGGCTCGGTTAAATAAACTAGAAGATTTGTGACATCCGTTTGGTCTGCGAACCAATTTTATAAGCCGACAAATTCCCCGCTTAATACGAAACTATTAAACGAGGTTTATATTACCCGGGTTCTTAAAGTTCCCTATAAGGGCAAGCCCCTATAGTTAATTACATCTTAAGTGACGGGAATCACCTAAGAAAACTCTCGATAATAATCAATAATTCCGCTCTCAAGAATTTCAAAGTTTAAGTTTTCAAAGGATCGAATTTTGGAAATTTCAATAGAGGAATGGATCAAATTTAGAACATTTTTATTTTGGGAATTCAAAGGAAGAAAAGTAGGAGAGATCACGGATTCGAAGCGGACTTCGGTAATCTCCCGACTATCCTATTGTTTGGCTTGGATTTAGGAAAGTCCTAATGTTTGTTTAATGTTTTAATCTTGCCAATTTTAGTTAATTAGGGCTTATACTTATATGATAGAATCATACAAATTGCTCGGAAGATGTGAGGGTTTATGTCGTATCGGACGACTACCTCGGAGTCCTAAGACCGGTTAGGGCTTAATTTGCAATGCAAATGCCTAACGAAGAGTTGAGGATTTATGTTGCACTAGGCAAACTACCTCGAAGTCCTATGGTTTGGTTATTTAATTCTAAGAAAGTTTTGTTGAAGTAGGTTCAAGTTTTGCTGACGACGATGGCCGTGCTGCCCACCATGCTCCGAGCTCCTTGTTGTTGCAGAGGTTTAGTTTTAGAAATCATAAATCGGGAGATGAGAGAAGTGTTCTGGTTTAGAGAAGTCTTAATTTCCAAGTTGTTTTTTTTGTGTTTTAATTAAAACAAATCTTAAAGTTGATTATAACGACACCGGTTAAGATCCCACGGTTCCATCCTTCCGGCATCATTACTTTTATCGGATTCACTTAGTCCAGATGAATTTGCTAAACTCAACTCGAATGAGTTCCACACTTTCATTTAGCACCGTGGAAATCCCGTTAAGCAACACGTAGGTTACATCATCCGAGGTATTCCCGATCATCCAACAAGACGTTTTAATTTAGTTGTAATTGTAGTTTTGTGTTCTCGTTTGTGATTAAATTTTGAGTTGTCTTATATTTTGAAATGTTGTGGAGGTGAATTTTATCTTGTAGTGTCTTTTAATTTAGTTATGGGTTTCAGCTTTGGTTTCCGTCCTAAAGGTGTAGGTTTTCATGCAACTCGTTGTTTATCATGCAAGAAAAATAAAGTGCATTTGCAATAAAATAAACTCGCAATAAAATAAAAGCGTACCCGGAGGGTCTTCCCGTCATCCCAAGCCGCACTTAAAACACGGTTAGAATATTTAAGCAAGTTCCTAGGTAAAGCTAAGGGAAAGGTTTATGGTTTTCTACCAAGTTCCTAATCCTATAGCTAGTCATTTCCTATGACGTCCAGGTTCCTTGTGTTTTTAGTTTGAAGACGATTTTCTTCATCAAAGAACAATTAAGTTCAATTGTTCTTATCAACATCCTATCATATCGAGGAAGTGCTTAGGAGAGATCCCAAACATCTTTTCAATATTTCTAGGATTGTTTTAAGCCCAAATGAATTTAATTGTGTAAATGAATCGATCGTCCGAGGTTTTCAAGTTTTGTTAACTTGCTCGGTGAACTAGGACATTTGAATGTCCTATAAGTGAAGTAACATTTCATTTTAATGTTCTATTTAGGAGTTATGATAACTAAAGCTCCTAAGGGCAAAATGATATTTAATGATTTGTGATTCAAATTTAAGTTCAAATTAATGATTTAAGTTTGGAATAGTGTTCAAGTTATTTTAGATTTATTTCTTCATGTCTTAAGTGAGGTTATTTAATTCAACTTAATTTAATTTAACTTAATTTAATTTAATTTAATTTAGTTTAATTTAGTTTCGATTTGATTTAATTTAATTCAATTTAATTTATTTGATTTAATTTTTTAATTTAATTTAATTTAATTTTAATTTAATTTAATTTAATTTAATTTAATTTAATTTAATTTAATTTATTTAATTTAATTTAATTTATTTATTTAATTTAATTTAATTTAATTTAATTTAATTTATTTAATTTAATTTTTAATTCATTTAATTTAATTTAACTTGTTTATTTAATTTAATTTAATTTATTTAATTTAATTTTTAATTCATTTAATTTAATTTAACTTGTTTATTTAATTTAATTTAATTTAATTTAATTTAATTAAACTTTTAATCTTAATTTAATTTAGTTTAATTGAAAATTTTTGAAAGAGTTTAATGATTTAATTTTAGTTTAATGATTAAGTCTTTTAATATTTTAAATTTGAGTTATCATTTTAATTAAGAGTTGAGTATTAATGAGATGATTAATTTAGGGATTTTTAAATTAAAGAGTAAATCTCTTCCTAATAATATCCCTATTTTAATAATTCCAAATTTATTATTCTTCCAAATTCAATTAATTATTTAATTAAAGTTTAATCATTTTAAATTGCTTAATGGGTTTCTACCCTTCAATTGTTAAATTTCAATCATCCAAATCAGGTTAGGATCAAATATTTTACTTGTTAATTTTTTTATTAAACCTAAAGTTTTAATTAAAGGTTAAAATTTTAATTACCATTTTGCCCTTTAAGCTTAATAATTTCATAACTCACTAAATTGAACTCAAATGAACTTGAAATTTTTATGTGACTTCACTTATGTGTCAATAAAGACATGAGAGGAGAAAATGTGATTTTTCTGTATTTAATTTATTTATATAATTATTTTTTGTAGAAAATAGAAATTTCCAAGGAAAATTCAATAATATGACCAAGGAAAAGTTTCTGTCCTTAAGAAAATTAGGGGACATTCCTAATGACCAGAGGACCATTTGGACCAAATTTTGTGATTTTTTGAATTATATTTTATTTATTAGAATTATTTTAAGTTCTGGAGTATTAATTAATTTAAAAATAAAATAAATGTTGAAAAATAAATTTTATAATTTTTAAAATCTCTCTGATATCAAGGAAATCAGAGAAGCAAATTTTGCAATTTTCTGATTTTTCTATGATTTATTATAATTATTTTAGTGAAAATGCTAGAAAATACATTTTTTTTAATTTTAAAATTACCCTAGAGCTTTAAAAATTAATATCTTACCAAATAGACCTAGGAAAAATATGGGACTTGTTCCTAAGTGATTAAAATTCAAAATATGACATTTTGGTGAATTTTATTATTTTTGTGATTTTTATTATTTTTTAATTATTAAAAATATTAAAATAATATTAAAAATCAACTTTTTTAGAAAATTGAAATTTTAATTTTCTTAAACTCCCCTGATATCAGAGAGACTCCAAAAACCAATTTGGTGAATTTTTGAAAGATATTTTGAAAGTTATGAATTTTTAAAGTTTAAAATGACTAAGTGGCTTAATCAACCCAATTAGTGGGGCTAACCAAGTCCAATTGACCTCAAATTTTTATGATGGGTTCCTCTGATCCTAAAGGTCAGTGGAGAATTGATTTCAAGTCAATTTGATCTATAGTTAACTCTAATTAATTAGAGATCTATTTTGGGTGTTTAAGCCAATTAGGGTTAATCTAAGTGAATTAACTCAAATCCTATTTTTCCTAGGGTTCTCTGGTCATAAGGAACATCACCAAATTTTCCTAGAATTTATTTCACAACATGCTAATTTTTGAAATTAAAATACTTAAAACAGCAACATGCATTTGAAAAATCAATAACTTTTCACAGATGGCCTCCGACCTTGGAAAATTCAAGGAATGTCCCTAAGTTCAGAGGCTTCAGAAGCCCTATGGTCTCATGCCATGGTGAATTGTATGAATGCATGGAGAATTAAATGTATGCAGAGAGTAAATAAATTACTAAAAATAAAATACTGGACAAAATTGAATGATTTCTTTTCCACATTATTCTCCTCTCGTTCACCGAGCAAGAGGGTATTTTTATTTTATTTTTGTGATTTTTCTACACAGTAGATATGAATTTTCCAAGTTTAGGGAATTAAATAAATAGGAAAATACCCTATTTTTCTATTTATCCACGCGGCGCCGCGTCAACCTCGGCAGCTCCGAATGCACACGCGGCGCGCTCCCATTCGACGCCGCCATCCGAGTCGGCAACCCGGGCCCCGCGGTTCTCGTACCGTCTCCGGTCCGACGCCATCCGAGCCGTCCGTCCACGCGTGTATTAAATGGACGGCATCCGTTCATCGTCCCCAAGTGTCCTCACCCGAGAGCCGTCCACACTAAATCCTTAATATCTCACTCGATACTCAATGGATTTTCATGTTCTTATGCTCTATGGATTCGTCTTGAAGAGACGAACACATCTATACGGTTATCATGCATTGAAATTAAGGCATTTGAAATGGAGAATCTCCGAAGCTCGGGATGAAGAATTAGCTCATACCTTAGCTCGAGAGGTGAAGCCTCGATCGGAGATGCTTGGCACGTTCGTTGGAGGCTGCAGGAGGCTAGGGATGAAGCCCAGGGATGTGGTGAATCGCTCAGGTGTGATTTCCACCAAAGCCGATCACAACCTTTGAGTCCGGAACAACCGGGTGACCCGGAGATGGGGCTTTTGCTGGTGGACACCTTCCCTCGGTCCGGTGCAGGTGTAGGACCAATCAATTTGGGGATTGGCTCACTGTGGAGAAGCGTCCTGGTTTTGGGTGGAATTTCAACTCTGAAATCGAGCTCACAGAGAAGAAATGGCAGGGGGATCTCACTGGGGATCAAGTGCTCTGTGTGTGGGGAGGAGTCTGGAACAATTTTGGCAGAGTTTCAGTAAGGTCTGGTTCAGCACCTCTCATGGCCGAGAAGGTGAGGGGTTTAAATAGGAGATGTTGGAGGGCCTCCTGTGGGAGTTGAGGGCTGGGATCGACTGCTCTTGGCATGTGAAGAACGGCCATGGTGGCCATTTGGAGTGGGGCAGCTCGGCAGATGGAATTTCAAAGCTTTGGCTTCTCCCGAGGTTTCGGGCATGGTGTTTTCCTGGCGACCGGGTGGCCGGCCGGCCAGGCATGGGTCACCCTCAAGGTCAGTGGGTCGTGGCGGGACTTGGTGCAATCGATCGGCAAATGCCATGTGTAAAAGGCTTGGATTAGAATGGAATGGGAGAGGGCTTATTTTGGCTCAAATTGGTCAACCCCTCCACTTGGGCTAGGTGCACCACCCAAGGCTTGGTTTTGGTCGAGGGAAAAGTGATTTGGCTCAAGCATAATCAGTAGGGTCAAGTCACCATCCAAGCACAATTAGGCATAAGCATGGTTAAGGGGAATCATGGGAGTGGTTAATCACCTTTAGGAATTAAGGAAAGAGCCTCCTCCTTTTGCCCAAAATGGCATGGTGACATGTAAAGAGGCTCTCATGGCTTGCATATGGCTTGTGCATGGCTCCATGGCTCCATTTGGCTTGGGAAAAGGTTGGGTCAATTTCATAAAAATGGGTTTTAAGAATTTTGGATATTTTGGTGTGAATTTGTATGGGGCTTGATTTGGAATTGTTTGATGATGGAATTATAACTTAGGGAATGGCTTTGATTAAATGGATGGCAAATGGAAATGTCATGTGGGCTTTAGGGCCAAATTTGGGCTTTTGTATTTCGTGGAAATGGGCTTTTAGGGAGGTTTAGGGAAGTGGGCTTTTAAATTTAAAATGGATTTTGGGATGAAATTTTGGTAAAGGCTTGGGCCAAATAATTGTTGAGTTTGGTTTAGGGATGCTTCATGAGTGGTTTGAAACAAGTTTGAGGTGATTTGGGTTTGAATTGGTTTGAATTTGGGTTTAATTGGTAAGTGGGCTAAGGTGGGTCAAATTGGGCTAACTTGGGCCAATGTTGGGCTAGAGTTGAAATTGATGTAAAATTAATGTTGGGAAATGTTTATGGGAGTGTTTCAAAGAGGTTTTGGCTTTGGTTAGGTTTTGATTTTGGGGATTTGGGCTCATTTGGGCTAGGTTTGGGTTTAGGTCAAAAATGGGCCTTTTAGCTTGGGTTAAATTTGAGTGGGGTTTGGATCAAAGTTTTGGGCAAATCATGTTAGTGTTTTGTTTATGGGGATGTCAAGGAAGGTTTAGAAAAGATTTGGGGTTAATTGGAGTTGAATTGGGTGAGTTTGGGTTAGGTTTGGGTCATAGGTCCAAATTGGGCTTTAAGGCCAAAAGTGAAATTGGATCCCAATGCCAATCAAATTGGGCTTGTATTTGGTCTAGGTTGGTGTTGGGGATGTTGAATTGAAGTTTAGAATTGAATTGGACCAAAATTTGGATCAATTGGGTAGGTTTGGTTTGACATTGGGTTCATTTTGGGTTAAAATGGGTCAAATTGGGGGTTTTGATAAAAGTGGGGTAAATTGACAAAATTGGCCCATGGTGTAGTTGAACAAAATGAAATTGGGAATATTTGGGATTTTCTGGAATTTTCTGGGAATTTTCTGAATTTTTGGATTTTTTGGGTCAAAAGGGGTATTTTGGGTATTTGGAAGGTAATGGGGGTATTTTTGGAATTTTTGATATTTTTGGATATGGATGATCAGTTTGAGTGATGTGGAAATGTTTGGGATTGATTTTGGAGAATTTTGGGTAATTTGGAAATTTTTGAGAAATTTGAGCTATTCGAGAGCTTTGGGTAGGTCGGCGGGTGTTGGGTCCTGGGGTCAAAAATTGAAAATTTGGAAAATTGAAGATTGGGTGGATGTAAGTGAAATGAAATCATTTTTGTTGAGCCATGAAGCCATATCAAGCCCACATGAGCCATGAAGGGACTCATTTGAGGCATTCACCATGTTGTTCCTAACCCTCTTAGCCAAGGGCTTAGGGGTTAAGGACCATCCATGTGAATCACCTACATGAGTCAGGAAGTCAAGTTAGGTATAGGTGTGGTTTAGGAGGTGTGTGAAAGTGTAGTGCATAGGTGTAGTGTATGTGTAAGTCAACCCTTCACCAGACCAGGCCACCCAGGGCAGTCCTAAGGCCAAAGAGTCCTATAGGAACTCATCCTTTAAACTTCCACGCTTGATTTCAACCCTCTAGGTGATTAGGGGTCTATAGTCAAGTTTGTGGAGTTTGCAGGGAGTTAAGAAGTGGTTTAAAATTCTAGATGGTGGATCCCAATTCTAATCCTCTAAGATAGTCAAAGGAAAAGCCTAAGACTAGATCCTAAGTACTAAAGAGAAGAAGAGAAGACCTCATCAAAAATGAGGTCAACACCCCTATATTTTGAAAAATTTACAAGCATTTCTGAATTAGATAGTAATACATATTTTCATTCTCTTTCATCTAAGATATTTCTAAACTTTAAATTGGTCTCATTTACTAAATTTTTTTTTCTAAATTGCACTACAATATTTCTAGACTAAAATTTTAGAAACTCCTAAAGAAACTCATACACATGATTTGTTTATGTGGTTTTACAAGATTATAGTGTTACTTGAGGACAAATAACATTTAAGTTTGGGGGAATTTGATCCACTTAAAAATACCTATTTTTATGCCTTATTTATGATTCAATTTTTAAAGATATTATGTTTTAATGAAAGGTATTTTTATGTTGTTGGTTATAGGTGATGAAAAAAGGAGTTCAAGAAGGAAAAAAGAGCAAAAAGGAGCAAAAATAGAGCTAAAAAGCAAAGTTGCCAAAATTATAGGTCTGGCGCTTAGGCGCTAGAATCCGACGCTTAGGTGTCAGTTCGATACTAAAGCAGTTAAGATTTTTGATAACTTCGGGAAGTTATTTTGATGGTGTTAAGCGGTTATCAGACCTTCTAGAAGACTGGAAGTTACTCCTGATACATAAGACATGTGATACAATGCATCTGGACACAGGAAAACAGTTTAATCGCGAAGAGGTGCGATCTAAAGTGAAGGGGTGCGATGATTTGGTCACGGAGTCCGGCGCCTAGGTGCCAGATCCCAGAGCCTAGGCGCCACAGTTACTTTCTAGATGATTCATTGAATTCAGACGAATTTTGAAGAGGTGCCTTAAGCAACCCCTGGTCATTTTCGAAGTCCTATAAATATGGATCATTTCTACAGCCAAAGGGTCCCCGTTTCAAGTCATTTTCTTTATGGTGAGCCATTTTAGAGTTAGGTTTAAGTATGAAGATGTAGATTTCTACATCTTATGGAGAGATTGGTGAGGGATTTTGAGAGATTTATGCAAGGCGTGTATGAGCGGTGCATGGATCCGCGGGAGACTTTGGTGGAGAGATTTTCTTCTTTCTTTCAGAGGAAAAAGCTAAGTATTGTGTTCTTCATTTTCTTGTAATTGTTGTAAATACTTTCTGGTGGATTTTCTTTGATTTAAACAAGGTTTTCTGTTGTGTTTTATCCATGCTTCGTAAGTAATTTTCATTACTATTTTACTTTAATATAAAGTAGTGACATGTGTAGGAAATTCATTTTTATGATAGAATTATCTTTATTTTCATGTGATGAGTAATATCTCCATCGCTTCTTTGGCATAACTCAGGTGGTAATAAGTTATGTTAAAATCTGTTTTAAGAACTCGAAAGAGCAGTGATCTCACAACAAGAGTGCACTCACACTGTCCGGTTGACTAGTAAAATAGTTAGGCGACAATGCAACTTTTATGGAAATATAAATTAATGATATATTTTTATTAAATGCTTCTAGGTGACAGATAGTTGCATAAAACTATTAGATTATTAAAGATATATGTTCTTTGTTGGCACTTAATTTATTACATAATTCTATCAATTCTTTTACTTCTTATGTCATTATTTTCATTTACTTTTGTTTTGTAATGAAATAGATGCATGTTCAGGAATTAAGATTTTCTTAGATATTCTCTTATTAAATTATGGTGATGATATTCATATCGCATCTTCATTTACTTTACAAATCGATCACTTGTATGTTAAAATCTGTTGAAGAATTCTGAGACCTAACTGGAGATGAGTTCTTAACTAGTAGATATCACATGGATCTTTGAGTAACGAAGGCCTTGAGTGGGTTATTCATGGTGAACACAAATAAATAGGGAGATATTGTTGATTGGGCGTAGAATTCATTAGCTTTTAGATTGACAGACTAAATTCTAATAATTTAATATGGGTCACTAGTAGGGCCGACCATAGCCACCCTTGGACATCTAGAAGTGAGAGCCAAGATTAACCCATTCTACTAATAATACATTATGAACTGATCTATAGATTAGCCAATTTTCTTTAAGCCTTGATAGAGGGTAAAGAAAAGGATTGCTTCTATTTGACACTACTACAGAAAATTCTAAGCATGTCTTTCCTACACATTATCTATGTAATTGCAAGAGAATGGTAGTCTTTAACATCTCAAAGTTCTCCAAACCAATTTATCTAGATTAGTTATTATTTTATTTAAGATCTTTATTTAGGACTAGTTATTAGGAAAATCATTATAATCGACATTCCAAATTTAGGCCTTATAGAAATAGACTGGAAATAGCCTAAAGAATTTCTTACCTCGCTTCTTTGTGGGATCGATACAGTGGTTATAAAAGAAAACCTTATATTACTTGAAACGATACATATACTTGCGTAGTACCCCTAGTGTGTAAAATATTTTCTAAAATTTTACAACATTTCAATTTTTTACACTAGCCGCTATTTACAAATTGGGTCAAGTTTTTGGCCATCTTTTAGAAGCAAATAATTATTGCGTAATTGCGGGTTAGGTCAATAAGCAAGAATCTTTCTTTACAGTACTCAGAATTCTCCTTCAAAACGGCAATGTGGAAGAAATCTCTCACTTCCCTTCCACTCTTACAATCTATCAAAGAAGTCCTCACAAATATCACTATCTGAACTCACTAGTTAACACTTTAGAAACTCTATATGGACTCAATAGACTCACACACTTGACTCTCTAATATATTAGATTGACATGTGGTCGACACAAATGGAAGCTAGTGGACTCTTTTTTCGGCCCCAAATTGTTCCTTTTAAAATAGTTGAAGAGTTTCCAAGAGTTCTCCAAGCATCCCTTCAAAAATCATCCACATTCAATGCACCTCGTGAAAGAACCGTCGATCCCGCTGTCGGCGGCCTCGAGCTCACCACAGGCGGCCTTCTAGAATACTTAGTTGTAGACCCTTCTGCATAAGCTCCGCTGTCGGCAGCCTCGATCTCGTTGTCGGCGGGTTCCCTTGTAATATATTCTAAACTCTCAGGAAAAACATGCCGTCGGCGCCATTGATCTCGCCGTCTGCGCCCCAGATTAAATTTTCATAATTTTGATCCTTTTTGCTCCAAATTTGCTCCTTTTTGCATATTTTCGCTCCAATGTCCATAAATCAACATATCTACAGAAAAACATCAAAAATACCTTTTTTTAAAGTTCAATATCATCAAAATCAATATAAAATAGGCATGAAAATCTTAACATTTTTCATTGTGAATTATTATAAAAACATGTGTCGGCTTATTTTTAGGTTATGTGTTTTATTTTGAAAAGGGGGGTCGCCTACAGAAATTGTCGACGAATTTTTTATATTTTAAATTTAATTTAAATATATATATATAGTTTAAAAGATAACATTTGATTTTGAAAGTAATTTTAAGTTTAAAAGTTTTAAGATATGAAATCAAACTGATCTCACATCCCAAATAGTTTATATAAACGAGCACCGCATCATAAACCGTGTATCTATCCCGAAGAATAGACACACTGCTTGATAATGGGGCTCAATTAAATAAACTAGAAGATCTGTGACATCCGTTTGGTCTGCGAACCAACTTTATAAGTCGACAAATTCCCCTGTTTAATATGAAAACATTAAACAGGGTTTATATTACTCAGGTTCTTAAAATTCCCTATAAGGGCAAGCCCCTATAGTTAATTACATCTTAAGTGACGGGAATCACCTAAGAAAACTCTCGATAATAATAGGTAGTTATGCTCTCAAGAATTTCAAAGTTTAAGTCTTCAAGGGATTGAATTTTGGAATTTCAATAGGGAATGGTTCAAATTTAGAACATTTTATTTTGGGAATTCAAAGGAAGAAAGGTAGGAGAAATCACGGATTCGAAGCGAACTTCGGTAATTTCCCGACTATCCTACTGTTTGGCTTGAACTTAGGAAAGTCCTAATGTTTATTTAATGTTTTGATCTTGCCAATTTTAATTAATTAGGACTTATATTCGTATGATAAAATCATACAAATAACTTCGAAGATGTGAGGGTATATGTCGTATCGGACGACTACCTCGGAGTCCTAAGACCGGTTAGGGCTTAATTTACATGATATGATCATGCAAATTCCTAACGAAGAGTTGAGGATTTATGTTGCACTAGGCAAGCTACCTCGAAGTCCTATGGCTTGGTTATTTAATTCTAAGAAAGTTTTGCTGAAGTAGACTCAGGTTTTACTGATGACGATGGCCGTGCTGCCCACCATGCTCCGAGCTCCTTATTGTTGCAGAGGTTTAGTTTTAGAAATCATAAATCAGGAGATGAGAGAAGTGTTCTGGTTTAGAGAAAGACTTAATTTCCAAGTGTTTTTTATGTTTTAACAAATCTTAAAGTTGATTATAACAACACCGGTTAAGATCCCACTCGGTTCCATCCTTCCGCATCGTTATTTTTATCGGATTCACTTAGTCCGGATGAATTTGCTAAACTCAACCGAATGAGTTCCACACTTTCATTTAGACCGTGAGAAATCCCGTTAGCAACACGTAGGTTACATCATCCGAGGTATTCCCGATCATCCAACAAGACGTTTTAATTTAGTTGTAGTTGTAGTTTTGTTGTTTTGTTTGTGATTAAAATTTAAGTTGTTTTATATTTTGAAATGTTGTGGCGGTGAATTTTATCTTGTAATGACTTTTAATTTAGTTTTGGTTTCAGTTTTAGGGACTATCCTAAAGGTGTGGGTTTTCATGCAACAATTGTTTATCATGCAAGAAAAGTAAGTGCGATGCGATTAAATAAATTGCAATAAGGTAAATTGCAATAAAATAAAAGCATACCTGGAGGGTCTTCCCGTCATCCCAAGCTGCACTTAAAGCGCAATTAGAATATTTAAGCATTTAAAACAGATTCCTAGGTAAAGCTAAGGGAAGGGTTATGGTTTTCTACCAAGTTCCTAATCCTATAGCTAGTCATCTCCTATGACGTCTAGGTTCTTGTATTTTGGTTTGAGGACGATTTTCTTCATCAAAGAACAATTAAGTTCAATTGTTCTTATAAACATCCTATCATATCGAGGAAGTGCTTAAGACAAATCTTAAACATCTTTTCAATATTTCTAGGATTATTTTAAGTCCAAGAGAATTTAATTATACAAATGAATTAATCGTCCGGAGTTCAAGTTTTGTTATCTTGCTCAGTGAACTAGGACATTTGAATATCCCATAAGTGAAGTAACACTTCACTTAACGTTTCGTTTAGGAGTTATGACGACAAAAGCTTTCGAGGGCAAATTGATGTTCAAGTGACTTATGATTTGATTTAATTTCAGTTAATGGATTTAAGTTTGGAATAGTGTTCAAGTTGTTTTAGATTTATTTTTGAATTCTTTATGTCTTAGGTGATGTTATATTTAATTTAATTTAATTTAACTTAGTTCAATTAAATTAATTTAATTCAATTTTAATTTAATGTGGTTTAATTTAATTTAATTTTAGTTAATTTAATATAATATGATTTAATTTAATTTAATTTAATTTAATTTAATTTAATTTAATTTAATTTATTTTAATTTAATTTAATTTAATATGTTTTAATTTAATTTAATTTAATTTAATTTAATTTAATTTAATTTAATTTTTAATTTGATTTTATTTTTAATTTTAATTTAATATTTTATTTTAAAAGGGTTTAATTTACATAATTTAATTTAATTCAATTTAATGATTAAGTCTTTTAGCATTTTAAATCTTAAATTGAATTATCATTTTAATTAGGAATTAAATATTATTGAGATGATTAATTTAGGGATTCTTAAATTAAAGAACAAATCTCTTCCTAATAATATTCCTATTTTAATAATTCCAATTTTATTATTCTTCCAAATTTAATTAATTATTTTATTAAGGTTTATTTTAATTATTTTTAAATTGTTTAATAGGTTTCTACCCTTTAATTATTAAATTTCAATCATCCAAGTCAGATTAGGATCAAATATTTTACTCTTTAATTTTATTAAACCTAAAGTTTTAATTAAGGGTTAAAATTTAATTACCATTTTGCCCTTCAAGCTTAATAATTTCATAACTCACTAAATTGAGCTTAAATGAATTTGAAATTTTTATGTGACTTCACTCATATGTCAATAAAGACATGAGAGGAGAAAATGTGATTTTTCTGTGTTTAATTTATTTATGTAATTATTTTTGGTGGAAAATAGGGATTTCCAAGGAAAATTAAATAACATGACCAAGGGAAAGTTTCTGTCCTTAAGAAAATTATGGGACATTCCTAATGACCAGAGGACCACTTGGACCAATTTTGGTGATTTTTTGAATTATATTCTTTTTATTATAATTATTTTGAGTTTTGGAGTATTAATTAATTTAAAAAATAAAATAAATGTTGAAAAATGAATTTTATATTTTTCAAAAGTCTCTCTAGTATCAAGGAGATCAGAGAATCAATTTTTATAATTTTATGATTTTTCTTTGATTTATTAGAATTATTTTAGTGGAAATGCTAGAAAATACATTTTTTAATTTTAAAATTACCCTAGGGCTTTAAAATTTAATATCTCATCATAGAGACCTAAGAAAAATATGGGGTTTGTTCCTAAGTGATTAAAATTCAAAATGTAACATTTTGGTGAATTTTATTATTTTTGTGATTTTTATTATTTTTTAATTATTAAAATATTAAAATAATACAAAAAATCAACTTTTTTAGAAAATTGAAATTTTAATTTTCTTAAATTCCCCTGATATCAGAGAGACTCCAAAACCAATTTGGTGAGTTTTTGAAAAGTATTTTGAAAGTTATGAATTTTTAAAGTTTAAATTGGCTAAATGGCTTAATCAACCCATTTAGTAGGGCTAACCAAGTCCAATTGACTTCAAACTTTTATAGTGGGTTCCTCTGATCCTAAAGGTCAGTGGAGAATTGACTTCAAGTCAATTGTATGATTAACTCTAATTAATTAAGGACCTATTTTGGGTGTTTAAGCCAATTAGGGTTATTTCAAGTGGATTAATTCAAAATCTATTTTTCCTATGTGCCTCTGGTCATAATAAACATCACCAAATTTTCTTGGAATTTATTTCACAACATGCTAATTATTGGATTTAAAATACTCAGACTAGTGACCTAGAATTGAAAAATCAATAACTTCTCATAGGGATGGTCTCTGACTTTGGAAAATTCAGGAAATGTTCCCAAATTCAGAGGCTTCAAAAGCCCTATGGTCTTATGCCATGGTGAATTTCCTATATACATGGAGAATTAAAACAATGCAGACAGTAAATAAATCATTAAAAATAAAATACTTGATGAAATTAAATGATTTCTTTTCCACATTATTCTCCTCTGTTCACTGAGCAAGAGGGTATTTTTATTTTATTTTTCTAATTTTTCTACACAAAGTTATGCATTTTTGAAGTTTACGGAATTAAATAAATAAGAAAATACCCTAATTTTCTACTTATCCACGCGGCGCCGCGTCAACCTAGGCATCTCCGAAGCTCCACGCGGCGTCTCCTGATTCGGCGCCGCCATCTGACTCAGCGATCCAGGGCCCCGCGGGTCACGTACCAACGTGCTGTTCGACTCAATCCAGACCGTCCACTCGATACAAGCTCGATCCGAAGGTTCATGGTCATCGTCTACGACTGGTGTGCACCCGTGACCGTCAACCTTCTAACCCTAATTTCTCACTCGATTCTCAATGGTTTTCGTGTTCTTATGCTCTATGGATTCGTCTTGAGGAGACGAACACATCCATACGGTAAACATGTATTTAAATTGACTCAAATTAAATGGAGAATCTCTGTAAGCTCGGGAAGAAGAGTGAGTCCATACCTTTGCTCGGAGAAGTGAAGCTTCGATCCGAGAGTTGTGTCACCTTCGATTGGGTCCAAGCAAGCTCCGGATGAAGTCCCTCGGCTCGGTGAATTGTCTAGCTATGAAAGTGACCACGGCCGATCACAAAGCTTGGAGGCCGGGACAATTAGGTGGCTCGGAGATGGGGCTTTCGATGGGAAACTTCTCCTCTCGGTCCGGTGAAGGTGTAGGACCAGTCAATTTGGGGATTGATCCACCGTGGAGAAGTGTCCTGGTTTTTGTCGTCGAAGTTCGAGCTCAAAATCGAGCTCAACTGGAGGGAATTGGGGCTGGAATCCAGTGGGGATCAAGTGCTCTATGTGTGGAGAGTGATCTGGAATGATTTTGGCAGAGTTTCCTTAAGGTTTGGTTCAGCACCTCCCATGGCCGAGAAGGGGTGGTGTTTAAATAGGAGAGGGTGGAGGGCCTCCCAGGGGGAGTTAGGGCTTGGGATCGACCGCTCTCGGCAAGAGAAGAACAATGCCATGGTGGCCATTGGGCATGGGGCGGCTCAGCAGGTGAGAATTCCAAGTTTGGGCTCACATGTGAGCTCTCGGCTCGGTGGTTTCCGGCGGCCGTGGTGGCTGGCCGGCCGGGGTCAGGTCATCGTTGTCATCGGGGAGGTCGTGGCTGGGGCTTAGTGCGGTCTAATCGGCATTAGCCATGTGTAAAGGACTTGGATTAAAATGGAATGGAGATAAGGTCACTTTGAGTTCAAATGGGTCAACCCACCATTTTGGGCTTGGTGCACCCTTCCAAGTTCGATTTTGGGCCGGGAGGCTCATGTGAGTCAACCTACCAAAGGTAGTGAAGTCCACATCAAAGATTAGGTGGCAAAGTGTGGTTTAGAGTGTATCATGTTTAAGGTAAGAAGGGCTTAAGAAAGGTTTAAGAAAGAGATCCCTTCTCTTGCCATTAATGGTTTGGTGAGGTGGAAAGTGGATTCCATGGCTCTCATGGCTCCTATGGGGCTCATGCATGGTTTCATGGCTCACCTTTGGCTTGTGGAAAAGCCAAGTCAATTTCATGGAAATGGGTTTAAGGAAATTTTGGCATTTTGATGGGAATTTGGCATATGGCTTGATTTGGATTTATTTTATCATGGATTTAGAACTTAGGAGATGGTCCTATCAAATGGATGATGATAGGGAATTGTCATGTGGGCTTTGGGCCCTTTTGAAATTATTTTTGATGGGCTTTTAGGAAGGCTAAGGGGATGGGCCTTTAGGTTTAAGAATGGATTCATGGATGGGAATTTTGTAGAAGTTTGGGCCAAATAATTGTTGGGTTTGGTTTAGGGATATGTCATGAGTGATTTGAAATGAGTTTAGAGTGATTTAGGTTTGAATGGGGTTGGATTTGGGCCTCTTTGGTGAATGGGCCAATATAGGTCAAATTGGGCTAATTTGGGCCAATGTTGGGCTAGGGTTGAAATTGATGTAAAATTAATGTTGGGAAATGTTTATGGGATTGTTTCAAAGAGGTTTCAACTTTTGTTGGGGTTGGATTTTGGGGTTTGGGCCTATTTGGGTTAAGTTTGGGTTTAGGTCAAAATTGGGCTTTTTAGCTTTGAGTTGAATTTGAGTGGGGTTTGGGTCTAAATTTTGGGCAAATCATGTTAGTTTTTTTTTTTGTGGGGATGTTAGGGAAGGTTTAGAAAAGATTTGGGGTTAATTGGAGTTGAATTGGGTTAGTTTGGGTCATGTTTGGATCATGGGTCCAAATTGGGCTTTTAAGGCCAAAAGTGAAATTGGATCCAAATGTCAATCAAATTGGACTTGGATTTGGCCTAGATTGGTGTTGGGAATGTTGAATTGAAGTCTAGAATTGAATTGGACCAGAATTTGAGTCAATTGGGTAGGTTTGGTTTGACATTGGGTTCACTTTGGGTTAAAATGGGTCAAATTGGGGTTTTTGATAAAAGTGGGGTAAATTGATAAAATTGGCCCATGGTGTAGTTGAACAAAATGAAATTGGGAATATGTGAGATTTTCTGGAATTTTCTGGGAATTTTCGGAATTTTTGGATTTTTTTGGTTAAGAGGGGTATTTTGGGTATTTGGAGGGTATTGAGAGGTATTTTTGGAATTTTTTGTACTTTTGACTATGAATGATCAATTTGAGTAATGTGGGAATGTTTGGGATTGTTTTTGAGGAATTTTGGGTGATTTGGAAATTTTGAGAAATTTGGGTAATTTCAAGGGTTTTGGGTAGGCTAGGCGGGTGTAGGGTCCCGGGGGTCAAAAATTGAAAATTTAGAAAATTGAAGATTAGATGAATGTAAGTGGAATGAAATCATTTTGGTTGAGCCATGAAGCCATATCAAGCCCACATGAGCCATGAAGGGACTCATTTGAGGCATCCACTATGTTGTTCCTAACCCTCTTAGCCAGGGCTTAGGGGTTAAGGACCAACCATGTGAATCACCTTTATGAGTCGGAGATCAAGTTGGGTATGGGTGTGGTTTTAAGAGGTGTGTGAAAGTGTAGTGTATAGGTGTAGTGTATGTGTAAGCCAGCCCTCACCAGACCAGGCCACCCAGGGTAGTCCTAAGGCCAAAGAGTCTTATAGGAAACTCATCCTTTAAACTTCCACATTTGATCTCAACCCTCTAGGTGATTAGGGGTCTACAATCAAGTTTGTGGAGTTTGCAGGGAGTTAAGAAGTGGTTTGAATTTCTAAGTGGTGGGTCCCAATTCTAATCCTCTAGGACAGACAAAGGAAAAGGCCTAAGGCTAGATCCTAAGTACTAAAGAGAAGAAGAGAAGACCTCATCAAAATTGAGGTCAACAAATGGACCCCCAATAGGTGTGGTGAGCTGACGGAGCACACCGCGCGTATTGGTGTTGACCGAAGCGATCAACAAAACCAACACAAAAGTCCAAACGATAAGCTTGAGACAGAGTAGAAGAGTTTCCGCTGGGGAGTGTCAAGTATATCTCCGAGGTCGGAGATTCCTAAACTCTCGCCTGGGAAAGGAAAAGGAGGTGAATCCCAAATCACATGACTCTGGGGAATTTTGATTTAGAATTCATTTTGTTTTGGTTTAAGTTTTGATGTGTGAGCTTAGATTTCAATTTGGAGTTTTAATTTAGATTGAAGTTTTGTCAAAATTAATTTAAAGGGATTTGAACTTGAAATGAAAATTAAAATTTTGTGGTTTTAGATGTAACATCTTCAACCTCAAAAGAAAATTGGATTGATTGGATCAAATCATTACAATGAGGAGAGATCTCAGAGCAATGCGGTATTGGGTGTAAAATCCTTAATCTCAAGAGTTTGATTTGGTGTGCTTCATTGCAATAGGAAGAGAATCTAAAGCAATGCGGTAGTGGATGTAAAATCCTCAACCCCAAAAATTTGATTTTGATGTATTTCATTGCAATAGGGAAAGAATCCTAAAGCAATGCAGTCTCGGATGTAAAATCCTCAACCCCAAAAATTTGATTTTGATGTATTTCATTGCAATAGGGAAAGAATCCTAAAGCAATGCAGTCTCGGATGTAAAATCCTCAATCCCAAAAATTTGATTTTGATGTATTTCATTGCGATAGGGAAAGAATCCTAAAGCAATGCAGTCTCGGATGTAAAATCCTCAACCCCAAAAATTTGATTTTGATGTATTTCATTGCAATAGGGAAAGAATCCTAAAGCAATGCAGTTTCGGATGTAAAATCCTCAACCTCAAAAATTTGATTTTGATGTATTTCATTGCGATAGGGAAAGAATCCTAAAGCAATGCAGTTTCGGATGTAAAATCCTCAACCCCAAAAATTTGATTTTGATGTATTTCATTGCGATAGGGAAAGAATCCTAAAGCAATGCGAGTTTCGGATGTAAAATCCTCAACCCCAAAAATTTGATTTTGATGTATTTCATTGCGATAGGAAAGAATCCTAAAGCAATGCAGTTTCGGATGTAAAATCCTCAACCCCAAAAATTTGATTTTGATGTATTTCATTGCGATAAGGAAAGAATCCTAAAGCAATGCAGTTTCGGATGTAAAATCCTCAACCCCAAAAATTTGATTTTGATGTATTTCATTGCAATAGGGAAAGAATCCTAAAGCAATGCAGTCTCGGATGTAAAATCCTCAACCCCAAAAATTTGATTTTGATGTATTTCATTGCGATAGGGAAAGAATCCTAAAGCAATGCAGTTTCGGATGTAAAATCCTCAACCCCAAAAATTTGATTTTGATGTATTTCATTGCAATAGGGAAAGAATCCTAAAGCAATGCAGTCTCGGATGTAAAATCCTCAACCCCAAAAATTTGATTTTGATGTATTTCATTGCAATAGGGAAAGAATCCTAAAGCAATGCAGTCTCGGATGTAAAATCCTCAACCCCAAAAATTTGATTTTTGAATGGTAATTGATATTGCAAAGATTTGTAGTGTTGATTTGAAGAGTGTGGAATTTCGGTGTTTCGAGAATTTCATGAAAGTTGTAAAAGACTTTCATGGAAGGAAATAGATTAGGAGGGAATATGTAGATGCTACATATCCCATTCGAAAGAGTTGATCGGAAGTTACTGGTTTGGATTGGATACAATTCCTCGCCATCAGATTCGATCCGTGTCAATGGGATCAACCGCTTCCATCCCAGACAAGGGAGAGAGTAGAACGGATTTGATTTCAGATTTGGAAGATTGAGTTTGAATTTGATTGAGGTTTGATTTGAGATCTAGAAAGATTGAATTGGAAATTTGATTTAAAATTTGTGGTCATTTTGTTTGTCCTTTAACGATTCAAATTTTATTTTATCGTGAATTTGGAGTTTATTATTTTTTAGATTTTCAAGGAAAGTTTTCTTTTATTCTTTTTGTTTCTTTTCTGTTCTTTGTTCGGTTTGTCCTTTAACGATTCAAATTTTATTTTATCGTGAATTTGGAGTTTATTATTTTTTAGATTTTCAAGGAAAGTTTTCTTTTATTCTTTTTGTTTCTTTTCTGTTCTTTGTTCGAAGTTCATTTAACTTTAATGGCGTTTCTCGGTCGACTTGCACAAAAGAGGTGAAGGCCAAAAATGTGACATGGTCACTTTCATTCCAATCATGCTCGAAGATACATCATACAACTCGATCCGGAATACATCTCATACAATCCATATAGACTCAAAACGGACTATGTATGATCTTTGTCGATCTATCCAAAAAGGCATCCGTCAAAAATCCATGTCCGAATAGTGAGGTACATGGTCAATAACATCACCTTCCAAGCCATCCTCGGCAAGGATGCCGTATGGATGTACGTTGGAGGTGTGATACTTTCCATGTAACTCACGAGCTCGTAAGGCCGGAGGCTCTCTAGCTCCGGGTCTTCGCTGGAAGTGGTAAGGTGCTTTCCGTCGTCCATCCTTCGAAAGTAACCGAGATCCGCTTCACCGGTACTCCCGGTATGCAATGTTTAGCGACATCCGCTCCGTTGCCCTTCGGTATCATGACGGAACCTACCGGTAATGATATCTTTACCGGCCCTCGGAACTCACTCGGGCCTCGCTATCCGGAGGTCGGATCCGAACATGATATTACACTCGTTCGGAAAAGAAACCGTGCGTAAAGGTCCGACAAAATCGTGGTGATCTATGTGTGGGGGTATACGATCACCCTTCTTGTAAATGTTAATGATGCAATCGTTGGGTATGCAATCTGCCGGCAATACCCTCCATGCTATCATTCTTTTTACCATCCTTTTGATGACTAATGGCATTGGATCCACTCGGCCATGACGGAGTATCCCCAGTGGGTTTCCCTTCCTGTCTTCTGCGAAGTTGTAGCAGCATCCACATTGTATTGTAATTCTTCCTTTCCCTGGCATCCATCTCCGGGGTTCTGAGTAAGTGTTTTCTCTTAGGCGACCCGCTCGGCCCATTCTTTTCAAATCCCGGATGCAGTCTACGATTTGTTGTTGTTCGTGCTCTGAGAACACGTCTGTATGTAGCTCGAGGCCTTGTAGTATATTGATCCTCCCGCCTCCGATTCTCTCGAAGTATTCAAAGTTTTCTTCTCGACATTCCGCATCCTTTCTAGCTCGTATTCCGGAATAATTTGCAAATGGCGAGGCCTCGGTGACGTATTGTGGGATATATGGCTCAATCCCTTCACGTTCTCCCCGCATACCTCGGCTCCTCGGGGATGGTGTCCGTCGGGACATCCTCCGGGGTTGCTTCCGCAACAAGGTTATGCATTACGGTGGCTTTGTCCGGTGGCGTTGTAGCCTCCTTTCCTCTCGTTCTTCTTGAGATTTCCCTGGTCTCTTCGTTATCCTCGGAGTCGGCCTCCTTTCTTCGAGTCCCCGGTGAACCGGTGTCCTCGAAGTGTATGTACCGCGCAGTAGCATCGCCTCGTCGCGCCGGTCCGCCGCTAGTTTGGTTAACATCTTGCGGATACGGCGATTTTTGTTTCTTCGTTGAGTCGTCGTGAGAGTAGCTCTTCGTACTTCTCGAATCTCTCGGGCGCGGCGCCGACAAGCTCGCCCTCTCGCCGTAGCGACTACGCATTTGATTCTCTTATCTTCTTCGGTGTTTGTTTTTCTTTTCTTGTTGTTGGATTGGTGGCTTGGGCCACCCACTCTCATCATCGTCCGACCAGGCGGTTCCTCTCGATCAACCGGGACCCGATCACTTTCCTCGTATTGCGAGCCCGCCGGTGCGAAGTCCGAGTCAATCTCGATCATCGCTCCATCTTTCACCCTCTTTTCGTCGAGTGCAAGGCTTACGCCATTTCTAAAGTTCAGGACCAACAGCTCGTTCGACATTTCCTCGCGAAAAGACAAGGAAAAGGATCGGGGGCTGTACTAAGAACAAGAACATTAAGAAAATGTTTATTAAAGACAGCTTTTTTTATTTTATTACTTTTTGTATTTTTAAATTTAACAGGAGTGAAATGGGATAAGATCAGGAAAGAGATTTTGATTTGGAAAAGAAAACAAGGAAAACTTTATTATCATGATTTTATTTATTTTAGCATATTTTTTATTATTTTTGGGTTTGGACCCAGTCATAAGTAACTACTTCACCCGTGCTTCTAGGGATGAAGAATTCATTCCTTCGAAACATCAGGTAGCGTAATACTTTTTCAAGTATCGTCCGTTGATCGGAAGCATATGTCGTTCGCCTTGGCAGTTCACTAGCCGGTAGGAGCCTCCCGAGTAGATCGCCTCAACAACAAACGGTCCTTCCCAAGTGGGTTCAAATTTTCCTCCTATCTTGCGGTGTGCAAGGATAGGTCTCTTGAGAACGAGAACTAAGTCACCAACATCGAAGGTTCTTGGGCGGACCGATCCGTCATGAGCTTGAACCATCTTAGCTTGGTATAGTTCTAAATTCTGTCGCGTCGCGAGTCTTTTCCTTCCGTGTTTTCCAATTCTTCTAGTCGTAATTTGGCATTCTCTTCGTCGTGATTTTGTTTGCAACTACAATTTTGAGTGAAGGAAGGCCGGACCTCTAAGGATAACATCGCCTCGGACCCATACACCGGAGCGTAAGGTGTAGCTTCGAGTAGGAGTTCGAAGGTTGTCCGGTAGGCCCACAAGGCTTCTAACAACTTCTCGTGCCAATTTCTCTTATTATTGTCCAAGGTTTTCTTTAAGATTTGAACGAGGGTTTTATTAAAAGCCTCGACCAGTGCCGTTTGCTCTCGGGTAGTAAATTGTCGAATATCGCCGATCGATTCCGTGTCTTCCGACAAAATTGTTGATTTGTGTGCTTCCGAATGCCGACCCATTATCCGAGATAATCTCGCGCGGCACTCCGAAACGGTAGACAACTTGGTTCTTGAAAAATTGTAGCATGTGATGTGCTTTCACTTCTCTAAGTGGAACCGCCTCGCCCACTTTGAAAAGTAATCCGTAGCCGCAAGAATGAAGCGATGTCCTTTTGAAGATGGTGGTTCTATTGGACCCACTATATCTGTGCCCCAACATTCAAATGGCCACGACACAATTGTCGGATGTAGCACATTTGGAGGTTGGTGTAGAACCACTCCGTGTACTTGGCATTGGTGACAGCTCTTGGCGACTTTCATGCGATCGGTCATCATCGAGGGCCGTAGTACTCTAGTCTTTTAATTTTCATTTTCATCTTCGGACCCGACCGGTGAGCGCCACGAGTCCTGAATGCACCTCTTTAACGATTTCACGAGCCTCGGACCCGCTTAGGCACCTCAGCCACATTTGATCGAAAGACCTTCTGTATAACGTATCGTTTATTAATGCGTAGGACAGAGTTATTTTCTTGATCTGATGGGCTAACGACCTATCGTCTGGTAGTTTTCCTATTTGCAGGTAGTCTATTAATGGCTGTCGCCAATCTTTTGAGTTTTCCGTCACTCGTTGCAACCGATTCTTCTTCTTTTTCGATTTGTGTATTGTGTCTATGTCGAGCCGTGATAGGACTCGACGTCCGTGAACCGACACTTCCACCGATTCATCTTGCAAGCAGGCAAATTCTTTTGCGAGTCGGGCTAACGCATCTGCTAAAGCATTTTCTTTTCTGGGAATTTTGTAGATCGTCACATTCGGAATTTGTTCCAACAGTTTCATGGCATAGGCTTCTTCAAAAGGGTTAGACATTAGTGATCCACCAGTAGCAGCATCAATAATGGATCTAAGAGATCTTACTAATCCATTATAAAATGTTTGAATAATTAACCAATCTGGTAAAGCATGATGTGGGCATCTTCTAAGAAGTCCTTTAAATCTTTCCCAAGATTCATATATCGATTCTCCCTCATACTGACTAAAAGATGGGATATTGTTTCTAAGCTTAGCAGTCTTAGATGGTGGAAAATAATTTGATAAGAATTTTTGTGAAAGTTCCCTCCAAGTTATAATAGATCGAGGTGCTAACGAATTTAACCAAGCCTTAGCCATATCCCTTAGTGAAAAAGGAAAAAATCTAAGTCTGACATCATCATCAGACACTCTGTCATATTTAAAAGTAGCACAAAGTTCTAAGAAACTTGCAAGATGTAAATTAGGATCTTCATTTGAAGTTCCACCGAATTGAATGTTTTGTACCATTTGGATAATTGCAGGTTTAAGCTCAAATGAATTAGCATCTACATCAGGATTTTGGATAGTTAAGTAAATTTCATCTAATGTAGGGTTGGCGTAATCTCTTAGTGGTCTAGATTGATGTTCATTTTCTATTCTTTGGTTGTTAACGTTGTTTTCCATTATTTCAGAATTTTTAGGTACTTTTCTTAGTTTTCTAATTCTCCTAACAGTGCGTTCTAATTCCAAATCATAGGGTATAAGATTTTCATAACCAAATTTATGCATACAATCGAAATCAGCACACAGTAAAACACTTAACTAAATAAGTTGTAATTCTATTAAAAAGTTTTCTAACAGTCCTAAATCATCGTTACTCTAATTATGTTATATTCCCCGACAACGGCGCCAAATGAATTGAACCACTCCGCATACTTAGCGTAATTTTAATTTTTTGTAACAAGTATATAATATATTCTTCAATCGCAGAGTTACTATTCAATGCAAGTATACATATCGCTCAAGTAATACAGGGCTCTAGTGGAGTCCTGGATATCGATCCCACAGGGAATATTTTAGAGGCTACGAACTAAGATTATAGAAATCAATTCAGAATCACAACTTGGAAATCAAAATTATTTATCTGTCACTAATATGCAATCGACAATAATAAGAAGTTTTAATAAACTAGTTCTACTAACAGATAACTAATTCTACTAATAAAGTGAAGTTCAAATATATAAGAAAGAATCTTTCTTTACATTACGCAGAATTCTCCTTCAAAACTGTAATGTGGAAGAAATCTCTCACTTCCCTTCCACTCTTACAATCTCTCGAAGAATTCCTCACAAATATCACTATCTGAACTCACTAATTAACACTCTAGAAACTCTATATGGACTCACTGGACTTACACACTTGACTCTCTAATAGATTAGATTGACACGTGGTGGACACAAATGGACGCTAGTGGACTCTTTTTTTGGCCTCAAATTGTTCCTTTTAAAATAGTTGAAGAGTTTCCAAGGGTTCTCCAAGCATTGCTTCAAAAATCGTCCACATTCAATGCACCTCGTGAAAGAACCGTCGATCACGCCGTCGGTGGCCTTCTAAAATACTTAGCCTTGGACCCTTCTGCTTAAGCCCCGCTGTTGGTGGCCTCGATCTCGCCGTCGGAGGGCTCCTTTATGAACTCTTGGGTAAAACACGCCGTCGGCGCCTTCTATCTCGTCATCACCGCCCTAGATCAAATTTTTATAATTTTGGTTCTTTTTTCTCCAAATTCGCTCCTTTTTGCATATTTTCACTCCAATGTCTATAAATCAACATATCTGTAGATAAACATCAAAAATATCCTTTTTAAAGTGCAATATCATCAAAATCAATATAAAATAGGCATGAAAATCTTAACCTTTTTTCGTTTGGTCAGGAGGCAACCCATAGTTATCGGTGTGCTTTGTTTTGAGTTTATTTTGTGTGTTTGATGTTTGGTTTGAGGTAAGAATTATATTATAGTATTTTGATTATATTATGTTAGTGGAGATTAATGAGACCTTAATTGTAAATTGGATGAGTTAAAATGAGTATTTGGATGTTTAGCAGACTCGTGTTAAATTGAGCACTGACGAATAAGCGCCAGCAGTTGGTGCTTAGGCACCAGAGTTATGAAAAATATGAAAAATGATATTCTAGAAGCCATTATCATGGGGAAGTTGAACGGGACGTGATTTCATGGATATAGAACATGGGACGATAGTTCTTAAGCATCTAAAGCCTATAAATAGGAGCCAGATTAAAGGACTTTCATCCCATTCCAAATTTCCACCCTAAGAGCCTTAAAGAAGAGTTTAAGTTAGAAAATGTCTTCTCGGGGCAGTTAAGTTAACAAGAAAGAAGATGCAAACAAGAAGAAGTTCATTTGTGAGAGTGCGCAAGAGTTATATAACAGATTTCTAGCTGTTAGTATTCAAGGAATAGCAGAGAAGATTACAAAGATCAAGGCCGATGCTGCATCAATAGAAGCAAAGGAAATTAAAACTAACACACATTCAACACATATTTAATGGCAATAAAAGATGTAATTTAGTCATACTATTCATGTTCAAGAAGCGGATAAAATGATGTTTTTGAAGAACAAGTGGATAGAAGAAGATTCAGTAAGAGTTTTCAACTATCGTCCATTCTATCAAATCTATATACGAAATGGTTCAGATGGAACTATCGAGGTTTGGATATGTTTCACCTAATGGAGAATGGAATTAAGTTCTTATATTGTATTAAGTGTTAGTAAGTTGTGTTAAGTGTTTGTGTTTTGTGTTTTATATTTTGTTGTGTGTTATAAATTTGCTTTTGTTTTAAGTATTTGTTTAGTGTTTTGTTTAATTGTTTAAATGAGAGTAGCAAAATGAGATCTTATCCAAGGATATTGGATTAAAGACTTGTGCTTTGTAATTGTAATTTGTATTTGTTTTATTTAGTAAAGAGTTTTTGTGTTTGTGTAAAACTTTTGTGGAATCCATTTTTAATCTATAAAACCGTAATTATAGAGATAAGACGATTATAAGGAGATGATATACTTATTAAAACAATTTAGGGTTGATTAAATGAGCAAAAATGTGTATTTAACAAAAAAAATTCAAAAACTGTGATTTCGCGGGTAAGCGCCGAGACCCCACGCTTACGGGCCAGTACTTCACAACTAAGAGCCAAACGTTCGTGCTTAGGCGCAAGTTCGTGAAATTCAATTTTTAGGTCTTAAAAACCCAAAAAAAATCACAATTTTTTCAGCCCCATCGTCTTCTTCGTTCGGAGTTCGCAACTTAATAAATTAAGGCATCACCAAAATTTGCTATTTTTGAGCTGTTTCAAGTGGAAATTGCTAGATTTGATCTTCTTGAGGTAAGAGCTCTACTCGTATGTAAAAATTTTTTATTTTCACCATATAGTTTGATTACATTTTGAAGAAATCCAAAAATCACTATTCATGGTGAAAATTTAAGAAAAGGCTTTGGAAATTACTTGGATTTAGTAGTTTAAGCCTTTAGAAGTTGAGTTTAGTGATTTTAAGTTAAATGTAGAATTTATGGTAATTTTTATGCAAATTTTAGAAATGGCACCAAAGAGAAGCAAGGCGAGATCCACTTTTAATTCAGACAAGTTTATAAGTTCTAAAGCTCAGATCGATACGTGGAAGCTCTACAGTCGCATAAACTGATTCAAGAGCGAGCTTTTTATAAGCCAGGTGGAGTTATAGATGATATGATCGTTAGACACCTTTGAGACAGGTTATGTTGTTTCACGGCTGTAGCTGTTACTTCTGTTGTACAAGAGTTATATGCAAATCTTCCGGAGTCAAAAGAAATTTTGTGTTAGTACAAAGATAGTTGGTTCATTTTACTCCCGAGGTAATAAAGGAGTTTTATCTGCTGCTGCCTTACATTTTGTTTCTATTCAAATTATACTCCTACGAAGGACGAATTTGATGAAATCATTTATGTTTTGACTGATGGAAGAGGATTATGGAAAATAACGAACGAGAGAAGAGTTAACTTCCTTGCTTCAAAGTTAAATGCCACCTCTAAGGCCTGACGTTATTTCATATCATCCAAGTTGCTTCCTACTAATCTTTTAAGCGAGGTGAAAAGAGCAAGAACTACATTGAATTACAGTATTCATCAAGGGAAAGCGATAAATATTGGGAAGATTATTTATGATTGTATTTGGATGTCTGCCAGAGCTGCCACCACTACAGGTATTTGATTTGCTTCCCTTATACATTCATTGTGTGAGTAGGCTCGTGTAAGATCTGAAAATTGGGAAGAGGTCCTTCAGCCTCTTAAGCCTATTATTAGTTTGAATGTGAAGAGATATGTTGAGCATTCACTTTTTGGCTGGAGAGGAGGACTTTTTTAGAGCTCCAAGTGCATCTAATTATGCTGCTTCTACATCTCGTGCTTCCACATCTCAGGCATCATCAGGTTAGTTATCTTATTTACATACTAAACTTTTAAAGAAAATGAAATATAATATCAATTATACTACGGATCGAATTCATGATATTGAAAGAAAGGTAGATCATATTGGGGATTATCTTCAGAGCATAGTGAGTATGAGGTGAACTATCACAGTTATATGGATAGATTGATTAGAGGTGACTATAGTGTTGTGTTACCCTCACATCCACATTTTACCCCATATGAGCCTGCACGCACCTGGAATGAAGGAGAGAATGATGAGGAAGAAGATGAGGATTAGGATTGATGTTTTGTGTTGTTTTCTGTTATGTTATGTGATTTATGTTAGAGTTTTTATTCTAAATGCGATGTTATTTACTATTTGTGGTTGTTAAGTGAACTATTTGTCGTAATTGTGACTGATGTAATAGTTACTGAGCTACTTTAGTTTGTTTTTATGTTATTTGTAAATGTTTTTTGTTTGTGATATGTGATGTGAATGTTTAGTGTTTTTGTGGAAGTAAATGTGTCAGTGAATTTGTAATGTACTTTGTTTGCTAGTTTAGAACTTGTTCCAGAAACTATTTAGGAAAGTTTAAAACACTATTAAAATCCACTATTTAAATTTCATGCTTAACTTTACAATTTACTACCATATATATTTTAGTTATGGATTTCTGTTTAAGTATGTGTGAATTTGCTTTTATTTCCTCCACTAATTTAGAAGTCTTTTGAATTTCTTTTATAAAATATAAAGTTAAAAATTTGATCTAGTTATTTTCATTCCTGTTTTTAATTATTATACATGCATATTTAGGATATAAAAATTCTTGCAAGCATGATACTTATAGTTATTTATTCCTGCCCATTTATCTTTTTAGTTTGCTTGAATGTTTTACTATAACAAAAATTTTAAAGTTTGGGGGGATAATAAAAAAAATTTTCAAAAACTAAAATTATATTTGTTCTCAAATGCTATAAATAAAATTTAGATTTTGATTGAAGAATAAATATGGGTATGAAGTTATATTAGGGAAATAAAATTTTGAATATAGAAATGAGTAATAGAATTTAGTTAAAATCTATAGTAAGGATGAAAAATTTCAAGTTAAAAAATTTCTTAGTGTCGAAATGATAAATATTTTTTAACTATCTTAGTAAGAAAAATTGTATTTTTAGAAAAATAGAAGGATTAGACTTTTATATTTAAAACTTAAATTTTGTTTGTTGAAAATAACTTTCAAATATTTATCTACCTTATGCTTTAGGAAAGGAAGGGTAGAATTCAAAATTATCAAAGGCCTATCTAGATATTGTAATCATTACCTTATAAAAAAAAAAGAAAATAAAAAGTGAAAAATAGAATGTGAAAAGGAAGGAGAAGCTTGAGGATTTAAGGGCATAATCAAAAATTGGTTCCACACCTGATCTTTCTAGAGTATAAGACTTGAGAAAATCTTGAAGCTTATAAATATAATATTGTTAGTATAATTAATTTTAGTAAAAATTTTAAGTAAAGAAAATAAAATGCCTAAACACTATCTTTTGAAAAATCTATAAGTATTTCTAAATAAGATAGAAACTCATATTTTTCATTGACTTTTACTTAAGAGATTTCTAAACATTAAATTGGTCTCATATACTAAAATTTTTTCTAAATTGGACTACTACATTTCTAGAACAAAATTTTAGAAACTCCGAAAGAAACTCATCACATAAATTGCTTGTTTGATTTTTATATGATTATAATGTCACTTGAGGACAAGGAACATTTCATGTTTAGGAGATTTTGAAATACCTAAAATATATAGTATTTTTATACACATTTTTATACCTAATTTTGATGATATTGCACTTTAATGGAAGGTATTTTGTGTATTTTTTTTGCAGGTATGATTAAATGGATGAGTTTGATGAAAGGAGTGAAGAAAGACCAAATATGGAGAAAAAATAAAGAAAGGTGCAAAATTAATTTGTGGCGGCTAAGTGCCTGGAGCCACGTTTACGCGTCAGAGCTTCGTGGATATGCGCCCAGACATGGAGCTTACATGCCATAAGTCTTACGGCTAAGCGCCGAGACCTTGCGCTTACACGTGGCGGTTACTAAAGAGGAGTTATTTGATTTTTGGCACAATTTTAAAGAGGTGTTTGAGGCATCTCTTGGTACAAATGTGGGTAACTTCCTATTGGTGCCAAAATTAATTTAAATTACTCTTGAATGGATGCATCTCTTGGAGGATTCATTGAATCTAGACACAATTTGAAGAGATACAAAGACACCTATTGGAAAATTATAAAAAGAGGGCTTATAAATCAGAAAAGTGGTTGTTGTTGGAGAGTGTGGTTTATGTTTAGTATGTACAAGAGTTATTTTTGTACTACAGTACTACACTTCACAATTTCTACTTACTTTACTATAATTTGTATTAGGATTAAAAGTGATATTTGGAATTCTTAGAGTTGGGGGCCAACCTCTAAGGAGCATTGTAAGGAAAAGCAAAGTTTTCAAGGGAATTTCAAGAGTTTGGTGGAGAGGATTTACAGATAAATCTTTATCTTTGTTATTACATTTGGTTTTTTAATTAAGTCTTCTTTTTTCACTATGATTTCCACTTTTAAACCAAGTTGTGATTGTATTTTCTCCATGAATTCTGAGTAGTTTTCTTTATATTTTCTCTTAAAATAATGAAGTAATAAAGTTATGGAAAAATGTTGTGTGAAGTATAGGAATTCAATAATGGAAAAAGTTGTGATGATTCAAAACCTTGCACTTCATTTACTTCTTGATTTGATCAACTAAGATGTTAATATATGTTGTGAGAACATGTAAGAACCGGTATGTTATTGTCTTCATCAAAAATTGGAAAAAATCACATGAAACTACATGGGTGAGATTGTAATACATATGATTAAGTGTAAATAAATACGGAGATATACTTTAATGGGTGTAGAATTAGAGAATTTTAAAGTGACAGGCTAAAACCCCCAATTTGATTTATTATTTTATGATTTGATACGAGATGTTAGCCCCCAGGTAGAGAGAGAAGAGGAAACTCTAGAGTGAGAGATAGTACATATCCTGCTTAGCCCATCTTCAATATTTATAAAGTAATAGATTAACCTATGTTCTTTATAGCATCTCTAGTAAGGGTAAAGAATATAATTGTTGCTATTTGGCACAACACATTTAGATACTTCCACAAAAAAAATTCTATGTATTGTTACTGGTTCATAATAAGGAAAAAGATATTTTATTTGCATTTGCTTTCATCTTACAAAAATTTAGTTAAAGTAGTTGTTTGCTTCATTTCAAATTATAAAAATTAACAAAAAGAATAGAATTTTCTTTCCTAGAATATTATCTTTAGTTTGGGTAAGATCTTTCTTAAAAGTAAAAATTATTTTTCTTTTTTCTTTATTTATCATTTTTCCTGTGGGTTCGATATCTCGGGGCTTAATCAGAAAGTCATATATTACTTGATAAAGATATGTATACATACGTAGCATCTCATTTTAAAATATTATTAAAGAGAAGTATCAATTAATATATAAAATGTAAGCATAAATATTCTGAGATCAATAATCATCATGACGATCATCTAAAGTGGATGAAGGGTGAGCAACAATACTTGAGGTAGAAGGTCTGGAAGTTGAGATTGAAGGTATGGAAGTTGAGTAAGAAGGAATGTCAGTGCTTCCACCTCTAGTTCTCAATCCAGCATGTAATTCATATGTATACACATTGGGTCTGCTGATGGGTTTAAGATATTATAATAGTTCTTCCCATCTCTCATATCTTACTCCTGATTGCTCACATAAAGTAAAACTCAGAGCATGGAATCCTAAACCTCCAGTAGTTCCACCTTTAGAAGAAGATGGTATTCTGATAAATAAGGGATTCAATATTTATTCATTTATTTTTTGAAAGTGAAAGTTCAAAGTAGCTCACTCTTTAGTAACTTCGCGAAGATGATTGGAGGAAAGAGTCATGCAGAAATAAAATAGTGTCATGTCTTGGAATTTGCATTTAAAATTGAGGTACAGAAGTTTACATTGTGGTTATTCTTAACTTTCCAAACTCCCCTTCCATTAGTCAAAAATGAAATAACTTCATCCAAATTTGATTTAGAAATCTCAAATGAAGATTATTCGCAATCTATTTCATCCTGCAATCGGTAAAGAGCATTAATCCGTTTAGGGGTAAAATTTACACTTTTTCCACAAACAAATATTTAGTCATCAGAGGCTTCTTGGAGGTTGGCGTAAAACTCCTGTACAATTGAGATAACTACCACTGCTGTGAATTAACAAAAGTTTTTCCAATGCTGGTCTGCTATCAAACTTTCTATAACACCTCTAGGTTTGAAGACAGCTCGTTCTTGAATCAAATTTTTAGAGGTGAGTTGATCATTATATCGATATCATGCTTTGATGTTGACAAACTTCTTAAAATCAAAGAATTCCCTTCCATTCCCCCTCTTAGTTTTAGAAGCCATGAAAATTTCTAAAAAAATCCAAAATAAATCCAAATAAATTCGCAATAAAGGTTTAATGAACTCCTAAAATCAAAAGCAATGCTAAGAAACTTCACACCATGGATTCTTTACTATATTTTCCAAGTTCTTCAATTTTTCATATTCCATAATGTAAAAGAAATCCATGGTTGCCCTCATAATTCTACGTTTGTGGTTCCTCTTTTGGGACTTGGTTAGCGACGCTACTCTCAAACTTGAACCAATATCAAACACTAATGGTGGGGTAGAAAATGCATAAAGTGAGTCTTTTTAACACAGAATATTTTTTCCTTTAGCATATGGAACTGTAAAAGTAGTAGCAACAAATCTAGTGGTTGGTGTGACTACTCTCCTTGGCACAAGAGTGGCAGATCTGTGGGGCGCTGAAATGACAGACTTCGCAGGATTAGGGCAGTAAATATCATCTTCTTGAAAGAAGGGAAGTCCTGGGAACAGTTCAAATCCAATTTGGTGGACGGTTCTTAAATATCTAGGGCAGCAAATTTAACAACGACAAATGGGGCCTTTCTAAATACCACCTCAAACTCATTGAACCTGGACCCGAACTTGATCATGGGTGCGATGAGACGAGCTTCTCAGCTGGTAGGCAAGTTGCAGGATAAGGTCAAGGTTGGGGAAGACATCGTAACTATCAATTTAAAAGTTCCAAGGGTGACCGATGGCATAGACCTTGTAATTATAGTGTAAACACTACAAATTAACAAAGTTCAATACATCTTTCTTATTCCAATTTATTTATTTTTTTTGTTTTAAAATTTGAAGTGTTTTTTCCAAGTTTGTTACTTATCGGTAATTTGATGAGTTTTAAACAATTTCAATATTCTGATGGAGTTAGGAAGCGTAGATTTGGCCCTACTTACGAATAATCGATTGAACTCAAAAGATATGAAGTAAAGGTGAAGCTCGGGACCCAGTGCAGGGCCAACATCACAACGCACCACGCCCAGGTGTAACTAATTCACCAACACACCTATTGGGGGTCTAACCCCACACAAAAAGAAAAACCCTAGAAATTCCTGAACCCTTCTTTTTAATGATAGTTAAACAGATGGTGCTGGAATCGAAAAAAGTTGACTATACTTCCTTAAGAAACAAATGAGAAAAGCATGTCAACGAAAGAAGGGTAATCTGGACCATGAGGGGCATGGACTCATTGCTGATGTATGAAGACAAAACCTCCTGATCATAATGGAGAGAAAACCTAGTCCCTAGAGGAGTCGCCAAAATTTTTCGGTCGCTGGACTTGAAATTTTTCGGTTGCTTTAAAAATATGATTAATATATATATATACATAATTCTGAAAATTAATATTTTAAACGAGAACTAAACAATAAGCCATGCATGTACCTCGAGAAATAGACACATTGCTTGATGATGAGATTTGATCAAACAAACAACATAATTTATGACTTTCTATTTGGTCAGCGAAACCTTTATGTTAACCACCCCTATCTAATATGAAAGATTAGATAGGTTTTATATTAAGTTAGGTTCTTAATATAAAATAGGGTAAGCCTTTATAATTAATTATATCTTAGACAACCGAAGTCACCTAAGAAAACTCTCAATTTAGATTAGTGGTATTGTCTTCATGAATTTTAATGTATAAAGTTTTTAAGGTTAGACATGGAAAATTCAAAGGGGAAAGGATACAGTTATTATGAAATCCAAATGAAGAAAGGTAAGGGATGTCACCCAAACTATCCTATGATTTGGCTTCAATTTTGTGGAGATATTATTTTATGTTTCATCCTGCCAATTTTATTATTAGATCTTACATTTACATGATACTGTTCATGCAAATAGCCTAAAAATAGGAGGATTTACGTCGTACTGAACAATGATCTCGAAATCCTAAGACGAGTTAGGTCTTATATTGCACAACATGGTTGTACAGAGGCCTAAAAGATAAATTGAGGATTTATATTGCACTAGGAAGACAACTTCGAAGTTCTATGGCTTTTTGTTTAATCTAAGGAAAAGATTTATTGTTGTAGACTCATTTGCTCACTTGAAGATGCTCTTCTTGTAGGTCCTCATCATGCTGCCAATGGCGTATGCTCAAGCTCCTCGTCGAAGTAGCAATCCTAAGTTCTAAGGTTCAAAAGGTTTTACCATGTATGTTTCAAAATTTAGTTTTGTTATTGTTATTTAAGTGTTTTATTTATGAGAATTTTAATTTAATTCGACACCGTTTAGGATCCCAAGGTTCCCACACTCCGGCATCACTATTATCTTTTTATTTTACTTAGCTTAAATGAGTTGTTAGGCTCATTTAGATTGGATAATTCTCATTAGCAACCATATGTTACCTCATCTGAGAGATCCTCATAAATTAAAAGAAGTGATGTAAGTGTGTTGGCTAGCTTTAAAAGTGTATTTAATTTTTGAAAACATATTTTGATCTGTTTGTTTTGTCCTATAGGCACGCATAGTAAAGTAAATAATAGATAAATAAAATGTGCTAAAAAATAAAGTATAGTAAAGTAAAATGCTATAAATAAACTGTAAAAACATACCTGAGCTTTGCTACCACTACATGGTTAGGGGAATAAAGCATAATATAATTTGCAGGGAATTTAAATAAATTGCAGGAAAGTAAGCAGAGCAAGAAAAATCCAGTACAAGAAAAGTAGAAAAGTATATCGCAAGAAACACGAGCAATTAAAATAAAACTGTTAGTCACACATGAAAGATCAAGACTAGGTATAAGACATTAGTAAAGGTAGGGGCTCAGAGCTGGACTGTGTGCTTCCCGACCTTGGGTAAGAGCTACCAACCCGACAATCTATAGAGAGCAGTCCTAAAACAATCCAAGTAACCATGGACCTTTATGAATTTTCAACAAGATTCTTTATCTTTAATGCAAAAGCTATTATTGAAAGTTTTCATGCAGAGTTTGTTTTAACAAGAAAATGAAACATTGATTTAGTTTTGTAAAGTAGTGTAGTGCACATGTTAGTCAGTTTAATCAAGTTAGGACTACTAACAATCTAAGAGTGTCGAGGGCAACAATCTCACCAAGAGTTAGTGAATAGTATCATAGGTCCTTTTCTATCCCTTATTAAAGGTTCTTGAGGTAAGAGATACTATTCTGAAATTCTCACATCGTATCGCATCCCTTGTTTTAGCACACATTAGCATTTTTGTCATCACTCCAGCCACCTAGACCTTAGACTTATACTAGTATAATGATCCATATATGGCAAAAATAAATGTCTTAGGTCTCAGTCTTATACCAGTCTCACAAGGACTTAAATACCTTAGAGTAGACTCAAGTTCTTGAACATTGGGTTGTAAATGTAGGATAAGTAGTTAAGGGCATTTCTATTGATTTAGATGAATTAACGGGTCCCAGGGCATAACTTGGTGGGTCCCTAATGATTTTAAGCATGATTTTCTTCATCAAATCATAATAAGTTCAATTGTCATTCAAGGAATCCAAAAGACCATAAAAGTGCTCGAGGTATAACCCTAAACAACTTTTAAAATTTTTTGAAACATTTCGAGTTCTTTTGAACTTATTATGTTAATAAATCATTCATTTGCAGTCAAATTAGGTTTTTGTGGTGATATTTTAACATGTGCTTAATGAACACTAATGTTTTAATTATCCCAAGAGCGGGGTAACTAAGTATTCACTTGATGTTTTATTTAAAAATTATGTGGGTGGACGCCCTTAAGGACAATTTAAATTATTAAGAACTCTTGTTCTTTCAATTAAGATTGGGTCTATAGTGTTTTAGGGGTATTTAAAATTAGTCATGATTCATTTTCTAAACCTCATTAAATAATCTAGAATAAACCTAACTCACTAATAAGCCCTTAAGGTTTCATAAAAAAATTCATAATTACTAGAAATGTTGAATTAAATGGGTTTATTTATTATTGAAAGATTATACTTATCATTTGATCACTGATTAGGGCTTCTGATTAGCTAATTATTATCTTCCTAACACAAGCCCACTGCTCTAGAATCATTCGATCTGATTAACCTCCAAGTCATAATAATTCAGGAAATTATAATTTTACTCTTGTTGTTAATGGTGATGGATTGGTTTCTACCACTTAAACCCTTTGTGTTCTAATCATTCAAGATAATTAATTAAGATTAATATTAACCATTTACCCTTTAGTTTAACCTAAATTTTAATTAGAGCTTAGAATTTCATAATTACCGTTTTACCCTTAATGCCCTCTACTTCATAATCCTTTAAATTCAACTCAAATGACTTTAAGATTTTCTTGTTACCCTACTCATGGGTCAATTAGAACATTCGATGAGATATTATATTTCATTAAGTATTACTATTTTTATTTAATTTAATAATTATTTTAAATTGAAAAATTGGGATTTTTGAAGATAATTAAAATAATTAAGTAAAATAAACCCCTTGTACTTAAAAAAATTATTGCAGGTACAATTAGGTCAAAGGACCATCAGGAAGAGTTTTATGTGAAAGTTTGAAATATATTATAATTTTTATAATCATTAAATGATCTTTTAAGGAATAAATAAATAAAGAAAGTAAATTTTTATTATTAAAATCTCCTTTTATATTTTTCATAAATCTCTTTGATCTCGAGGAACTCAGAGAAAATTATTTTGATATTTTTTCATTTTTATTTATTTTTTTTAATTTTTAAATTGAAAAATAGGCTAAAAATAAAGTAATTATTTTAACTACAATTTTATTTTTTTTACGTGCCCTTGGTCACAAGGAACACCACAAACCACTTTTTGTATTTTTCTATTATTTCTTTGAATTTATATAATTATTTTAAGCAAAACTTCATATTTAGAAAATTAATCTTTATATCAAAATTAAATTTTAATGGCCTTAGATTTTTACAAAAGCCTCATGAAGTGTTAAGCTTCAATTTGGCCCAATTTAATGATTATTTCAATTATTTTGTATTTTTTTAATTTTGGTATTTTTTTAATTTAAAAATAGTATGATAGGTTTTAAATTTTAAAAATTCAATTTTTATTTTTCTAGGTTCATTTAATCATAGTTAACCTATCAAACCTATTTTCATAATTTTTTTATTTATATTTTATTTTTAATCATTATTTTCAATATAAAATAGTGATTTATTTTGAAAATTAAGTTTTTCCTCGTTAAAGATGCTTTATGAATTTGAGAAAATCAGAGAACATCCCTCAGTATGAGAGGAATGAATTCCCAAAATTTTACATTTTTTTATTATTATATACTTATTTAAAATTTTAAAAAAATAGTTAGTATTTAATTAATTAAAAATAAAATATAAAGAAAATAGTTTTGATTTTTGATACATAATTTTCTCCTATGTTCTTGAGCGCATATGTATTTTTATTTTATTTTTATAAATTTTCTACACCAAGTTATGATTTTTCAAAGTTTTAGTATGTAATTAAATCAAAAAATATCAATTTTTCTACTTATCCTACTTAGCGCCTCGCAAACCTACAACGGCGCCGAGATTTCCACGCAGTGCACTCCCATTTGACACTGCCTTCCACGTCAGCTGCCACGCGGATCCAAATTCACGCACCATTCCATCGTGCGGCTCCATCTCATCCGTCCAACCAATGCACGTGCGATCAGACAACTGAGGGTCTTCATCCTCAACTGGCCTAACCCGCAAACTGTTCATATTCTAACCCTAAGATCTAGATCAATACTCAACCAAATCACATGGGGTTTGTTCTTACACCTTCATCTAGTCCAGAAGAACACATGCATACGGTTAATCATCCCTGAAATTACACTTTTCTTCATAAAAGGCTCAAACCAAGCTCAGATTTAAGGAAAATGGTGTATACCTTAGCCCAAGAGGTAAGGTCTCAATTTGGTGTGTTCTGAAGCTTCATCGTGAGCTGGTGCACCTTCCCCAAGTTTTGGTTCAAACAGAGGTTGAGGTTGTGTAGGAGTTCCACCTGAGGGTGGTGTGGCCTATGTGGAAGTCTGGTGTAGAGGGCTCTAGGAATGGAGATTTTGATGGGGAACTTCCTCTTGAGGCCTGGGGTAGCTTAGGAGAGCTCCATTTGGGATTTGGTGGAGTTTGTGGAGATGAAAAAATATACCTTGGTTTTCAAAAATGAAATTGGGCTTGAATAGTGGGATTGAACTCAGGGAGGTTTGGAGAAGCTCTAGAGTGATTTTGGCAGAGTTTCCCTAAGGAGTTGGATCTCTTCTTACTTGGTCTTGAAGTGGTGGTTTTTAAATAGAAGGGGAAGGGTTGTCTAATTAGGCTGGCCAGTAGGTGCAAAGTGAAGCTTAGGTGAAGGGCTGAACAACACGAGTGACCAATGGAGTGAGCCACATTGGATGGGTGCAATTGGGTTCAAACCATGGGGAAGGCTCTCTCGATTTTGGGTTTTTGGATGACTAAGCTGGCCTGTCATGGCAGGATTGGTGGCTAGCTGGGAACCAGAGAAGCTTAATGGTGATGGCTTAGGGACTTGGGAAGGCTAGTGGCAATTATCCCTTTGGTTTAGTCATTTATAGGAAGAAATCCCCCAATTTGGGAGACCCTTGGTTCATGGCTCATCTAGAGTGGACTAGATGGATCTATGTTGGGTCTTATGGTCCAAGTGATGGTTGTGGTGGCCAAAGTTAGGCTAGACCAAGTGGCTTAAGGTGAATTTGGAATTTGGGCTTAAAATCATGGCTTAGGCTTGGACATGGATTTGAGCTTGGCTAGGGTTTGGATTTTAATCAATTGAAAGTTCAAATTGATTTGGAATATTGTCATGAGGAGTTTAGGTATCAATTGGGTTGAAATTAAGGTTTCATGGAGTTTAGGCTAGCTTTGAATATGAGTCTAAACCAATTGAATGTTCAACTTAATCTAAGGGAATGTTGTGAAGGGGTTAGGATTCAAAGTTGGGAAAATTGAATTGATTATGGGGTTCAATTTGATGGAGTTTAGAAATATGGTCAAAATTGGGGATTTAAATTGGGCTTTGGATTTTGGGTTTAAAATTGGGTTTAATTAGCTTGAATTTGATTTAAATTAGGTTTATGCATGATGAAAATTAATTTAGATTTGGAATTAGGAGAATTTGAAATCAAATGGTGGAAATTTAGAGTGATTTCGGAATTTAGGCATTTAGTGGAAATTTAGGAATTTTGCTCAATTTTGGTGGATTTGGTTGAAATTGGAGACATTGGGTGGTTAAAATTAATTTTGGGGACATTTGGTGTGGTTTTGGAGATTTTGGGAATTTTTTGGGGATGATGGGCATTTTGGTAATTTGGCAAGTTTGGTGGTATTTTGGAAATTTTGAGGATTTTGGGGCATTTTGGGCAATTTGAGTGGTTTGGAAAGGTTTGAAATGATTTATGGAGGGAATTTGGAATTTGGGCAATTTTGAGAAAATTAGGATTTCAGAGGCATTTTAGTAATTTTAGAAAAGTTGGGGCTAAAAGGTCATAAATGGGGATTTTGGAAAAATTTAGATCAATTGAGGATTCTAATCATCATATTACCCTTTTTGAGCCATAAGACCAAGAGGGATCCCATTTTGGATCCTCCATTTGTTGGTCCTAGCCACACCCTAGCTTAAGGCTAAGGGTTTTGGGGGGCCGCCCACATGATTTTCCGAAATAGTTGGGAACCAAGCTAAGAATGACTGGTTTAGGAAGTGTGTGTTAATGTGGGGAGTTGTGTGTGTTGTGCAAGACTGAATAAGGCCACGCCACCCAGGGCTAACCCTAAGGCTAGATAGTTCTATGGGAACCCTTCTCAAGCTCCCGCATGCCTGACTGCATCCTACTAAGTGTTAGAGGTTAGAACCAAACATGTGGAACTCCAAGAAAAGTAAGGAAGTTTTTAGAATTTATACTGGGGTAGAGTTCCATCACTAGTCCTCTAGGATAGTCAACAAGAAAGTCCTGTGGCTAGATCCTAGGATTCTAAAAAAGAAAGACTAGACCTCAACAAAAGTGAGGTCAACAAATAGACCCCCAATAGGTGTGGTGTGCAGACAAGCACACCGCACATATTGGCGTTGACTGAAGTGGTCAACAAAACCAACATAACCACCTAAGCTAACACACTCGGGACAGAGCGCAGGAACAAATGAGAATAGTATTCAGTGGAGAATTAGCATGTGTTTTCAAATTGTAGCTCTGAATTCAAGTTTTTAAATTTTAGAGTGACTTTCATATTTCATGTCGCGATTTTATTTTTCATTTATCTTTGTGAAGGAGTGTTTTATGAATTTATGGAGGCAACCGTCGGGATTCCTTATAAAAAACCTGACAGTCGGGGCAAGCTTAATTTACTTTGATTTTGCCTTTAATTTTGATTTTATTTTTAACGTGAAAACAAATTTAAATTGGGATAAATGCAGAGACCAGGTCAAGGTGGAAAGCACTAGGACTCACATCCTCTCTGAGAGGTAGCGGTGGCATTGAGAATGTCACATTTTGAAGGAAAGCTTAGGGACTCACATCCAATCTAAGAGGTGACGAGCTACATTGGGAAGGAAAGATCAGGGACTCACATCCAACCCAAGAGGTAGCAAAAGTGTTGAGAAGAGAATCGGATGCCTTGCTCCATTTAAGAGGGTCTCACATCAATCTCAAAGTGCTAAGAATATTATATTAGGAAAGAAAGCTCGGGGACTCACATCGAACCTAAGAGGTGACGAGACACATTGGGAAGGAAAGCTCAGGGACTCACACCCAATCCAAGAGGTAGCAAAAGTGCTGAGAAGAGAATCAGATGTCTTGCTTCATTTAAGAGGATCTCACACCAATCTCTAATTACTAAAAATGTCACATTAGGAACAAATTCTCAGAGACTCGCATCCAACCTAAGAGGTGACAAGCTACATTGGGAAGGAAAGCTCAATGACTCACATCCAACCTAAGAGGTAGGAAAAGTGCTGAGAAAAAAAACGAATGCCTTGCTCCATTTAAAGGAGGTCTCACATCGAACTTAAAGTTCAGAGAATGTCACATGAGGAAGGAAAGCTCAGGGAATCACATCCAACTTAAGATGTGACGAGCTACATTAAGAAAGAAAGCTCAGGGACTCACATCCAACCCGAGAGGTAGAAAAAGTGCTGAGATGAGAATCGAATGTCTTGCTCCATTTAAAGAAGTTTCACATTGATCTCAAAGTGCAGAGCTCCAATTTAAGGGGCTCTTACACCTTCCTCAAAGTATTGATAAGTGAATCGGATGTCTTGCTCCACTTAAGGAGGTCTCATACCGACCTCAAGTGCTATGATGAGGACTAGGAAGCATTGCTCCATTTTAGGGGGCCTTACACCTGCCTCAAAATGCTGAGAATGTCACATTAGGAAGGAAACCTCAAGGACTCACATCCAACCTAAGAGGTCACAAGCTACATTGGGAAGGAAAGCTCAGGGACTCACATCCAACCCAAAAGGTAACAAAAGTGCTTAGAAGAGAATCAGATGACTTGCTATATTTAAGGGGGTCTCACACCAATCTTTAAGTTCTGAGAATGTCATATTAGGAAGGAAAGCTCGGAGACTCACATCGAATCTAAGAGGTGACAAGCTACATTTGGAAGGAAAGCTCAAAGACTCACATCCAACCTAAGACATAACAAAAGTGCTGAGAAGAGAATCAGATGCCTTGCTTCATTTAAGGGAGTTTCACACTGATCTCAAAGTTTTGAGAATGTCACATTAGGAAGGAATACTCAGGAACTCACATCCAACCTAAGAGGTGATGAGCAACATTAGGAAGGAAAGCTCTGGGACTCACATCCAGTCCAAGAGGTAGCAAAAGTACTGAGAAGAGAATCAGATGGCTTGCTCCATTTAAAGGGGGTCTCACACCTATCTTGAAGTGCATATAATGTCACATTAGGAAGGAAAGCTCGGGGACTCACATCCAACCTAAGACATGACAAGCTACATTCGGAAGGAAAGCTCAAGGACTCACATTCAACCCAAGAGGTAGCAAAAGCGCTGAGAAGAGAATCGAATGTCTTGTTCCATTTAATGGGGGTCTCATATAGATCTCAAAGTGCAGAGATGAGGACTAGGATGCCTTGCTCCATATAAGGGGCTCTTGCACCTGCCTCGAAGTGCTGAGAAGAGAATCAGGTGTCTTGCTCCATTTAAGGGGATCTCATACCGACCTTGAGTTCTGAGATGAGGAATAGGATGCCCTGCTTTATTTTAGGGGGCCTTATACCTGCCTCAAAGTACTGAGAATGTCACATTGGGAAGGAATGCTCAATTACTCACATCCAACCTAAAAGATGACGAGTTACATTGGGAAGGAAAGCTAAGGGACTCCTATCCAACCCAAGTGGTAACAAAAGTGTTGAGAAGAGAATGTGATGCCTTGCTCCTTTTAAGGGGGTATTACACTGATCTCGAAGTGCTGAGAATGTCACATTAAGAAGGAAAGCTCAGGGCCTCACATCCAACCTAAGAGGTGACGAGCTACATTGGAAGGAAACCTCAGGGACTCACATCCAGCATAAGAGGTAGTAAAAGTGTTGAGAAGAGAATCAGATGACTTGCTCAGTTTAAGGGGTTATCTCAAAGTGCTGAGAATGTCACATTAGGAAGGAAAGCACAGGGACTCACATCCAACCTAATAGGTGATGAGCTACATTGGGAGGGAAAGCTTAGGGACTCACATCCAACTCAAGAGGTAGCGAGGGGGAAGTAGAATTTAGGTATTGCCCCCGAGATGTGAAGTGGAACATAGGTACGAGCCTCAGAATGAGAATGGAAAGTTGTGGAATTTGTGAAGCAGAAAAGTGTCGCGAAGAGTGTGGAGTTCGAACGAATTTGTTCATTATCGTTTTCCATTATTAAGATATCTTTTTAGGTTTTATGTTCTCCCATTTTGAATTTTAATTTTTTCAATTTCTAAATTTTCTTTGGTATTGTTCTTTATTTGTTATAATTTAAGACCAATGTATGGTCTTGCTGCTTTTTATCAATCGCACAAACGTAGCAACTTCGTAACACATGCTAAAATAAAAAAAAAGCTTTATTGATTCTACTTTGAACATGTAATACAACTGATCATAAGCTGAAGTCACTGAAAACAATATCAGGAATGCATCCAAGTATAAATGTAATATGCTATGTCATATATTGTCTGCTTTGACATAGTACAAAAGTAGCAAACCTTGCTTGTTTTCTAACGTCATTTTGTGATCAAGCTAACCTCCTAAGCTACGCTTTGGAACTAAAGTTCCCTTGTGTATACTTATAGGTACAGCTATCTCATAGCTCTAGTGATCGAAGCCTCTCCAATTCTGGATCGGGACGATATTCGTATAGTACCTTGTTATCGTCCATCCTTCGTAATGTAACCAAAGCTTCTATATGTGGGATTCTGGGGATGTAGTGCTTAGCCAAATCTAATCCATCACCTTTCAACATTAGTACCGATCCAACCAGTAGTGGAAACTTATCCGACCCTCAGAACTCCTTTGGACCATCTATTTGTATATCTTTACCGAATAAAATGTTGCTCTTGCTATGAACAAAAATGTGCACAAAGGCCTGACGAAGTTACGGTGATCAATGTGAGGGGGAATACAATCTCCTTCTTCGTAAATGTTGATAATGCAACTGTTCGGAATGCAATCTACCAGCAATATATGTCATTCCACCATTTTCTTAATCATTTTCTTTATTGCGGATGGCAGGGGATCCACTTCATCATTTCTAAAAAATCCCCGGGGGTTCCCTTGCCTGTCCCTTACAAAATTGGAACAACAACCTCATTGGATAGTTATCCTGCCTTTTCCTCACAACCATTTCTCTATTTCTGAATATGTTTTCTTCCTTAAGCGACCTGCTCTACTTAAGTCTCTAAGGCTGAACACGCAATCCAAAATCTTGCTTTCGACACTTTTTGAAAATACACTAGTTTGTAACTCAAGACCTTCCTAGATTATGACAAACTTTCCCTGAATTTCAACAAAGTGTTCAAACTCTTGCTTCCGGACCCCTCGAATATTTGCCAGCTCGTAATCTGGAATATTCTGTGATCATCAGGGTTGCCTCTCTGGCTCATCTCTATGAACAATCTGCGACCATCGCGGCTCAACAAACTGTGGTATATACGACTCCACCTCTGGGTGCTCCGCACTTCTGAACATCAGTAAAACTGCTGTATACTCTTCAAAAGTCCCGTAACGCTCCAAGTGAAGGATGTTACATTTTGTGCACTCTGTGAATGTTGTTGTTGACGACATCTGCCTCGGTATATCTATGTTGCATGTTGGGCATCCTGCGCAATGCTCCTCCGGTGACTATTGGTTTTGCTTTCCCTGTTCATATGATTACTATAACTTGTTTTGCTACTTCTATGTACTATATTTTTGTCGCTTTTTTGCTACAATTTATTTAAATTTCTTGCAAATATATTATGCTTTATGATACTAACTATGCAGCAGTAGTGGAGGCCCAGGTACGCATTTACATTTTATGTATTTTAATCTCCCTATTTACTTTATATCATTTTCTACCTGCATTTATTTACTTTACATGCAAAACTAAAACCAAATCAAAATCAAAAATAGCAAAATACATTTTTAAAAATATTATTACACTTTCAAAACAATGAACGAACTTAATACTCCTTTTGGGTTTACGAGGATTTCTCGAATGAGGTAACCTACAGTTGTTAATGTGAATTCTCCGATGTAAATGAGCTTAACAACTTCTTTAGACTAAGTAAACTCAAAAGAAAATAGTGGTTTCAGGATGATGGAACCATGGTATCTTAATCGTTGTCGCTTAACATAAATTAAAATTTCCTCCAAATATTTGAACAACAACAACAAAAACAACAAAAACTCAAAACATTGACACATAAGCTGCAAAACCATGAAACCTTAAACCTTGGAATTGCTACTTCAACGAGAAGCTTGGAGAAAACACCGTGGGTAACACGACGAGGGCACACAGAAGAACATATTCAAGAGAGCAAACAACTTAACATCAGCAAATCTTTCCTTAGAATTAAACAAGTCATAGAACTTTGAGGTAGTCCACTTAGTGCGTGATAAATTCACACCTTAGCTTTAGGCTCCTGCACAATCATGCTGAGCAGTATAAGTCCTAAATTTTTTAAGGCTCTGAGGTTGTTATTTAGTACGACGTAAGCCCTCCTATCTTCCTAAGTTATTTACATGATTGATATCATGTAAGTGTAAGCCCTAAATAATAAAATTGGCAAGATGAAACATCTAATAATATATCTTCGAAACTGAAACCAAATTAGGATAGCTTGAGAAGTCACCGAGGTTCTGCTCAGGATCTATGACATCCCTTACCTTTATTCCTTTGGATTCTATAATAATTATTTCTACTTGGTCCCTTCCCATTTGAATTTTCCATGTCTGACCTTGAGACCCTAAACGTTTAATTCATGAAGATAAGTACCACTGATCTAAATCGAGATTTTTCTTAAGTAACTTTGGTCATTTAATTAACTATAGGGACTTGCTCTTATAGGAAACTTTAGAACCCATAAAAAATAAACCCTATCTAATCTTTTATGTTAGATATGTGTGTTTGTCGGTCAACATAAATGTTCACAGACCAAAATAAATGTCATAAATTCTTTAGTTTATTTAATCGAGTTTCGCTATTAAATAATGCGTATATTCCTCGGGATAGATGCATCACTCGTGGTGTTGTGTTCGATCATTTAAACTATTAAATATATGAGATCGGTCTGATCTCGTATTTTGAAAATTAAAAATTCTACTTTTCAAAATTATATATATATATATATATATATATATATATATATATATATATATATATATATATATATATATATATATATATATATATATTAAATTAATTTGTATTTTGAAGCAACTGATAAATTCAAATTTGGCGACCGATGAGCCTCTTCCAAGATCATAAGAAAGTCTTTGGATTTCATATTATTATTTAGCTTTTTAAAACATGCAAATCCCCTCATGTTTTTTATTTTTCCTATTTGATTGCACTATTATAACTGTAAGATTCCTATTATATTAAAACAGTGCATGTTAACTTAATTATTTTGTTAATCTACTTTTGTAGTACTAGACCACAACCCAATTTAACTTTCCAAGAGACCAATTCATAATTATATTAAGTACAACAAGTTAACATATGTATCAACGTGCAAATTAAGTTATTAAGATTCACAAAGATGAATTTCATCTAAATTCCTAAATCGTAATTCAAGGGAGAAAATCTAATGACTTGACATGATAAATGAAAATAAGATATCTTTCATTGAAAATGAAAAGAAAAGTTTACATACAAGTAAAAATAGACAAACCTAATTAATCATCACTTATTTCATAATATTCCTCATATTTACAACTTAGTACTTCCATATTTTTATACTGGTGAAAGAAAGTAAAAAAAATCTTAAAATTATTTTCACTATCATGCATGCTTGGGGTGTCTTTCACTCTTTTCACTTCATCACTCATTGCACTATCATCTCCATTCATCTCTAAGTCACCTCTCTTTTTCTATATAGCTATGAAAGAGTAAAAAAAATGAGTCCAAAAGCCCCATTTCCTTCAAATTCAAGGTATGTAAGCACGTGGACAAGTGAAACTTCTAGAAATTAGAAAAACTACTCTAGGTTGATTTTAAGTGCCTAGGTGTCAACATGGAGCATCGCCTATTCAAGCTCTTGGTCATAAGTGGTGTAAGAATTCTTTGTCAAGTGTCTAAATGCCAGGATTGTTACCTAGCCGGAACTTCTATAGGCACTAAGTGCTTGGATTACACTCTAGGGTGTTTGGACTAGGTGTCATGGTGCTTAGAATGGGTTTCATGGTGCTTGGATTGGGCGGCTACTTTCCTTCTCTATGTGTGACAAATTTTGGAGCTGATTTTGGTACCAAGTTTCCAGGCATGGGCGCCATGGCTTCAAGCTAAGACATAGTCCACATTTTATTCTTTATGCTCCTCTATATTGACTACATACCTATATATTACATATTCAAAGACAATGTAAATGACACAAAATAATAGAGAAAATGTAAGAAATTTCACATCAATTTTCAACTTATCGAATTCCCTCAAACATTACATCCTCTCAACTAATTCAAAATCTAAAGTTAGAATTTTTAAATAATTCGTGATAAATATTTGGCTTACGATTATAGTGTTCTTTATTAATGAGGTAAATAAATAATTCAAAATACACAAATCTCTTCTTAAGATTGAATTTTCTTAAAAACCCATAATATTACAATATTACTTATAACAATACACTATCTATACAATTATTTCTATATCACTTATGTTTGGTTGACTAAAATAAGATTTCTTCTCAAATGTATATAATTCAATCTGAGTAATCAATTTAATAATATTAATTTGATTATTATTCTCTTTGATACAAAATTTTGAATTTTGAATTAAGGATATTTTTAATTCTTAGGGAGATGGAAACCAATTTTGAATCCAAGCTAACCTCAAGCTTCCCCTCCAAAGCTTCAAATTCCTTTTATTTTTCCTTTAAATTTAAATGTAGATTACTATATTTTTTAAAAATTTTTTTATTTATTTTGAATATTAATTCTTTCTTAATTCAATTTCTCAATTGCTTCCCAACTTAATTTAAAATATTGTAATTCAAGGGATATTAACTAAGAATAAAATTATTGAAACTACTTAGTAATTAAATTTTATATATATTTGAAGAATTCATTCATATTTATTCAATTTAGTCTAAGCATTTAAGAATCATTATATAGAAGAGTAATTAATCATAATCAGAGATTAGTCATTAGTGAGTTACTAATTGTTTTTCATAAATTAATAATTTAATCATTATAAATCACAATGAGTCCTAATCATTTTTTAAAAAATCTAAGATTTAGATATCTACCCTTACTTTAGGGAACAGTTTTAACGCAAATCTCTTCTTCAAACTTATTTTTAATACTACAAATGTAAATAATAATAAAAGGATGGGGAAAAGATAGTCACATGGTGAAGCATGAATATAAACACTTATTAGTTATAAAGTACTAACTTGAGACAAATATAACAACAAAAGTAAATACACATCTAATTAGGAAACTCATTACATATCAATCACATTACAACCATATCAATCACATAAAAATAGACAAATATATATACAAACATCACTAAATAGTATCAAGTAAAATTAAAGCATAAGAAGCTAGAAATCAGGATAGCATGAGTGAATGGTGGCTCTGAAGAGACAATTTTATCAAACTATAAATGTACACAATAAAGCAAGGAAAGATGCTTTGTATTGTCTCCCAGTAAGTTCTTTGTTTAGCATCCTTATCTTGTTTAAAGCACGCACATACATCATAAAATAAAGTAAATATGCAATCAAATCATAAGATAATGCTTGGAGTATCCCCTAAGTAGCGCTTAGTTTTATGTCCTCTGCCTGACACAATCAAATCATACATATAAATTTTTCCTAGGATAAGATTGTCCTTATATGGTCTCCAATCAATCACCCAATATTTTTTATACCGTACAGACTCTTATATATCATTCAATTATGATCCTAATTTTTCATCACTTAGAAATATTAATTTCTTATTTTTTAAACTCTCTTTCAAAATCTCTTTCAACTTCCTTCTTTCTATTTAAATCACTCTACAGGGGGATAAGTAGGGGATAGATTTGGATTATAAATTTGAAAACTTAAGTCTTCGTTTGAGTTCAAATAGTTAACACCCATTTTTGTAAATAAATATTTGCCCTGTCGGTCACAAGAAATGACCTTATGAGAATAATTAGGATCTCAATATCTTCCTTTATATCCAATACTATAAAATTATTTGGTAAGATGAACTTATTTATCTTCATTACGACATCTTTTATGCTACCCTAAAAAGTCAAAGAACAATCAGCTAACTAAACGGCCATAATGGTATGTTGAATCTTTCATAATTTTAGTCTGTTAATTATTGAAAAGGACATTAAATTTATGTTAGCTCCTAGGTCACAAAATATATTTTCTATAAATTAATCTCCTATAGTGCATGGAACGATAAAATACCTGTTTCTTTCGATTTTCTTGGGAGCTTCTTTTGAATTATAACACCACACGATTTCATCAATGCCACAATTTCAAATTTTAAAATTTACATTTTTTTTAGAAAAAAATTTCATAAATTTCATGTAGCTAGCCATTTGTTCAAGTGCCTTAGAAAATGTAATGTTAATGGTAAGTTTGTTGAACACTTGTAAGAATTGGTGGTCCAATTTTTTATTCTATTAATCTTTTAAGGAAAAGGTCATGGTGGTCTCTCTTGCTCTTTCCTAGGAGGTGAAGGTTTTTTTCTAAGTATGAAAAAAGTTTTCACTAACTATTTCAGACTCAGGTTATTTTTCTATGTTATGGTATTCCCCAACAAACTCCTCTAAATCCTTCTCACTCCTAAGTTCAATGGCCTTGTACCAATCTACACCTTTATCTTTACTTAGTATTCACCTCATTCACGTCTTATGGAATCTGTGACTCAACGAATTTGCTAACTGCCCCAATTGATTTTTGATGTTCCATATGGCTGTTGTTTTACTCTATAATTGATTCTCCATATTCACTATAAATTCTTCCAAAGAAAATCTCTTTTCCTAGCATAAGGATTAAAAGTGAATCAAAATGGCTAAGTCAGTCTCAGGTTTAAATTATTACCTTGATTATTTTAGTTGCCTGAAGAATTAGGTCGGTTGCTACCCCAATCTAATTTCTTACATGCTCACTACTATTTTCATTAAATTTGGATGATTCCTCCACCATGTGTGACATGGCATTATGGGTTGATTATTTATAGCATTCATGGATTCCATAGATATAATACTAGGATCAACTAGCTGTCCGTAGGCACTCTTCTATGAATGATCCCAGTGCAGAACAAAAGCTTAGATTGTTTGGCATCCTTGATATGATCCCAGGCGACTCTTGCAAATTTGGCAGTCTTTGAAGTGGATGAAGCAAACCAATCCTGATTACAAATTAGCATGCCCAGTGATGGAAAAACACAACTCCTATCATTCCCATGAATGTTTTTATCAATTTGTTCTACATTTTGCATGTTGTGAAGGTACAGAGATCCTAGGAAAGGCAGTTGCCTTGAAGAGTTTAACACTCATTCAGTTTATTAATATGCTTTAGATTGGAGATCAAATTGGTTCATCGAAGTTTTTCACGCATCTTCTCACCTAAGTGGGAATCTACAATGTTCCATGAGGTTTCACATTCCTCGTGTAAGACATCCAGGGTGTTGCTAGAACATTTCAACAGCTGCTCAATATCAGATTTTACAAGTGATTAGCTTAGATTCACCCCAAATCTATTTATATAACCATTTTCATTTAGAACATACAACACATCCAGTTTTTTAAGGGAGTTTACCTTCCCAATTACAGGTACCTGATGAAGTGTCGGATTTACAAAGCCGCCATAAGCACCACCACTAACACGTACATGATCCCATAACAATATTAATTCAAAATATAACAAGTTAAAATTTTCATTAAAAGTACAAGCAAGTCCTGCATTTTGTTGTTAATATCTTCAAGCTGAAATGTAAATGCCAATGTAAACCATCTAAAAAACTGCAAAATGCAACATGACTTTACAACAGCAATAAGGATTTGCACAGTGTAATTAGAATAGTAATTGGAGAGGATATGTCACTTCACACAAGAGATATAAATCATAGCCATTGCAAATGCGTCCTTAAGGTTTGTTAGTTGAAGGAGACTTAGGCTCCCTACGCGTTTCATCAAAAAAGTAAAATTTACAAAACCGGGAAAGAAGTTCTATCTAACACACCCATACAACTCACGCAAAAAATAAGAATCTAAGGTCCTCTTTCCGAAAAAGAAAGACAAAACAATACACAAGACACACACAGACAACCCAAACAAACAAAACAAAACTAGACAAAACTAAGCAAGATCCAAGAAGGCAAGCTCCAAAAGAGCATCCAGAACCATAGAAGCAATCTGAACACGAGAAAGAGATAAACCAAACTTTGCAGCCCAATGCGCAGCCCTGTTACCTTCCCGCTTGACATGCATCCTTAAGGTTAGTTAGCTTTTGCAATCACGGTAATTATCATCACTGCCACTTTGAAGCAGGTGAAGTGGTTCTTAAAGAAATTGCAAACAGTACGCCGCTAGGAGAAGCATGTAAAGAATAATTTCTTAAGACCATCGCTGCTGTAAACTGTTGTAGACAGCACAGTGCCTTCTACATTATCCTTACAAATATCCATTCATACTGCACACTGCATGTGATAGCCTCTACATTTGCATATGCATTCATGAGGCAATAACCAAGTACATCTTACAATAGCTAATGTAGAACAAACAAAACGTACATGAACACCAACAAATGCATTAAATAGAGAAGATAACATTACAATACGTTCATATATGAAAACTTGAAACAATTTTTCAGAGAAGTTACTTTACTTCAGGTCGATACACTTTTGCAGCACAAGAAATTCATTCAACATAAAGTTAATTTTTAATTTCATATCTCCCATAAATAACTGAACAAACTTGAGATTGAAAAGCAATTTTTTCCAAAATATCTGCTCTTCTCTTGCTTGGAATCTGAACAACGTATGTGATCTGAAACATAGTATAGAAGTGACACTTATCACATATTAAATTTGTATAGAAGTGACATTACATATTAAATTTTACCGATTCAGCAACGTCTGAAGACATGAATTTCGTTCATATTCTGTATAAAACTTGAAACATAATTGTATTTAAATTTAAGGATCATAAAACCTGAAAGTTTGCAAAATATGCATGTAGGAAATGAGTCTTCCGCTTGGATTAAAATGCACTTTTAGTTATACTGCAAAAAGTACATATATTGAGATGCTATTCTCCAAGGAAAACAAAATATGGCATTTTCCAAAATACAAAAAAACAAAAAATGAAAGAGAAGAAACAAATCTCTCTATCTCCCAGCCCACTGCTTCTCCCCTCATATTTCCTTCGATCTTTATTTTTTATTTTACTCCAATGACCACCAAACTTGATTGTAAGTTAAAACCACTTTATTGCATTTATCATGACTTCAGTTCGCAATAATGAATATAAAAAAACCTGCAGTCACAATACAAAAATGTAAGCATCAAATACGTAGACATGTTTATAGAACTTTACATACATAGCACTCAATTCCCATGTGTTTATATATCCAACACCTAAACTTTGTTTTTTACATTTGTAACACATCAAAGATAATAATTCTTTTAACTTTTTAAAATGAAAAACACCTTTTCATGAATAGTAAGAGAAGTGTATGGGTAAAAATTTAAGTTTATATCTTACCTATGTAAACACGAATTGAGTGGTATATATGTAAATCTTCCTGAAACTTTAATCAAAATAATTGCATGTTTTATGAGAGCTTTCCATCACATAAAATTTCATGGGAGCATTTACACGCATACAACACCATCATAATTTATTTTGATCCCAACCAAAAATTGGATATGATATATATATATATATATATATATATATATATATATATATATATATATATATATGATGCATTCTCTATGTTATACCCCACCTTCGGGATAATTTTTTTTCCAATACTTTGGCGATTTGCCTTGCTCTAAAAAATAATGCTGGCTCCCCCATATACAAATCCGTTATCGGCTCGGATTGAGCTCGAGTCAAAACTCACACGTAAAAAATTGCTCGAAATAAAGCGAGATAGAGTCATTGTTATACTATGCCTAACCCAGATCAACTCGAGATCAGATCAAAAACAACCCTAATGATTGAGAATTAATGAACTAAAAATATAAAATAAGTATAGATTTTACAAGCATATTAGAGATAGTAAAATACCAATAGCCACTGAAGGAGGGAGAGTGAACCACGTGAGCAGTACATAACCAAACAGTGCATCCTGAGGCAGAAAGCCTGCATCCTTATCAACAGCAATCCCTGATATGGGAAGCGCAGTGTATCTCACTAACCAACAACAACAACAACAACAACAAAGCCTTAATCCCACTAAGTGGGGTCGGCTACATGAATCTTTTTTCTCCATTGCGTCCTATTTAGTGTCAAATTTTCGTTTAATTCTAATAAATTAAGATATTTTTTTTATGCAATAAGCCCAAGTTTTCCTAGTTCTACCTCTGCCTTTCTTAACATAAGTTATATAAAACAACTACTCTCCTAATCGGATCATCAGGTGGTCGACGTTTAATGTGACCAAACCATCTAAATCGACTCTCTAATTTTATCCGTCATTGGTGCAACACCAATCCTATTACGGATATATTCATTTCACATTTTGTCTCTTAAGTGTAAAGCCACTCATCCACCTAATCATTCTCATCTCGGCAACACTTAACTTAGCATTATGCTTCTCTTTTAAAGGCCAACATTCAGCACCATAGAGCATTGCAGGTCTCACCACCATCTTATAAAATTTTCCTTTCAGTCTAAGCGGTACTTTTCTATTACACAATAGGCCGGACGCATTCCTCCACTTCAACCAACCAACTTGAATTCTACTATTAACATCCCCATCTATATCACCATCGCTTTGAACAATGGACCTGAGATATCTAAATCGTTCACACCTTTTAATAATTTGATCAACCAAAGTTACACTTCTGTCACTAGAGCTACTATTACTAAAATTACATTCCATGTATTCAGTTTTAGTTCTACTCAAACGAAGACCTTTAGACTCCAATGTAGACCTCCATAATACAAGTTTTTCCGGCTCTTTTTCCCTCGTCTTATCCACGAGGAGGATATCATCAGCAAAAAGCATACACCAAGGTACATCCTCTTGTAAATGCCCAATAAGACCATCCATAAATAAAGCAAAATGATATGGGCATAAAGCCGATCCCTGACGTAAACCAACAGAAATAGTAAAATATTTGGTCAATCCTCCTTCAGTTCGAACATGTAACAGCTCTAGTATACATATCTTTAATGATTTGAATATAAGTCATATCAAAACCTTTCTTCTCAAAGACTCTCCCCAAAGAACATCTCTAGGAATCTTATCTAAATTAATAAAAATCAAATGTAGATCCTCCTTATTATCTCTGTACTTCTCCATCAAACCTCTTAATAAATGTATAGCTTCCATAGTAGACCTGCCTGGCATAAATCCAAACTGATTATGAGAAACCTTGATAATACGTCTATGTTCAATTACCCTCTCCCATAATTTTAAAGTATGACACATCAATCTAATTCCTCTATAATTTGCAAACTCTTGTGCATCTCCTTTATTTTTAAAAATGGGGACCAAAATACTCTTCCTCCATTCCTCAGGCATCTTTTTAATTTTTAAATAATATTAAAAAATTTAGTAAGCCAAGAAACCCGCAAATCACCTAAACATTTCCACACTTTAATTGGGATATATCATCAGGTCTTACAGACTTTCCACCCTTAGTTTTCTTTGAAACCTCCTCAACTTCTTTTCTAATAATGCGACGGTAAAAATGAAAAGTTTTATTATTATTAACGATATTAAGATTACTAAGGTCGATCGTATTTTTAGCATCTTCATCAAAAAGTTTATCAAAATAACTCACCCACCTATGTTGAATATCTTTTTCTAAGAAAAACACTTTTTGATTTTCAGCTTTAATACACTTTACTTGAGTTAAATCTTTACTTTTCTTTTCTCTTTGTTTGGCTAGTTTATACATATATTTTTCACCCTCCTTAGTATGTAACATGTTAAATATCTCACTAACCCAATTACTATAATTATAGAAGACTTCACTGCTGATTTTCATAAACCTGATTAACAAAATTATTAAATTATATAAATAAATTATACAAATTAAAGTTTGAAGCTTACCATTGATAAGATTTCCCCCAATAATGAGAGTTGTACAAGGTAGAGTTCCGTGTCTGTGTAGAAGTCAAATCTGTTAGGTATGGCTCATATCTAAGGAGTTGGAGTTTTCTTGGTGAAGAGGTGTGACTCCTGGTGAAAAAGAGTGTCTCTTGGAAGTGTGTGTTGAGGGGGAGCGAGGGCGAGTTAGTAATTTATCCGTGTGGTTTTATCTATAAATAGATGTGTAACCCTATGAGTATGTGAACCAAACTATTGTAACTCCCCTGAAATAGTAAAATTCGCCGCTCTGCTCCCTAGGACGTAGGCATGTCTATGCCGAACCTCGTTAAATCTCTGTGTTCTTCTTCTGAATTTGCGTCTTGTTTGCCCTGAATTTTCATAACAATTGGTATCCGAGCGTCAGGTTTAAGAGGCGAAGGGATCGACGCAGGAAGAAAGAAGAATGAAGGATTTGAGATTTGGTTTGCGGCAGAGGAGAAAGTTAGGTTCCGTGTGATAAATTCGCAGATTGCCGCACGAGAAATTCCAAGAAGCAGATTCGGACGAAGAAATTTGGGAACTGTGGGCTTCGAAGCAAGGAAGTTCGCTGGAATTCGGAGGGCTCCGGGAGCGGCGAAGCGAGAGGCTTCGCGGAGCGGCGGGTGAATCGTGGCATTGTTCGCCTGCAAAGGAGCGAAAGTTGGCATCACACTCGTACAAAGGAGTTCCGCCAGGTCTGTGCGCGAGCAGGCGTTCGGTTTCGCGGCGAGAAGAAGCAGACGAGGGAGTTCGCGTTCGTTTTTCGTGAACAGCAGTTCGCGTTCAGTTCGCGACGTCGGGAGAGGAGTTCGGCTCGGCGAACTGGGCGCGGCAGGCGAGGCCGTGACAGAGAAGTTCATCGCGCAGGGAACCTGCAGTTCGCGCCAGTTTGGGACGCGACAGTATCGGGAGACAGGGAGCAGGAAAGTTGCGAACAGGGAGCCGGGAAATCACGAGGTTTCACGAACAGGCGTGATTCGGAGGCAGTTCGCAGAGTCGGGACTGCTCGCGATCAGGTGGAATTCGCGAGTTCGGACAGAGGAGGCGGACAGCTCGCTTGCGCTGGAACAGTTAGTGAAGCGGTTCGCTCCGTGCAGTTGCTGCAAAGAGGCGTGTGATTCTGCGAGGAGGCTTCGCGGCAATTCGGTCCAGAGGAGAGCAGTTATCGCACGAACAGTCGCCATATTTCGCGAGGCGCGGTTGAGTTTGCGCCAGAGGGGTTCGCGAACAGCAGCGGAGAACAGGCGCTCAAGTAGTGCGACGGTTCGCGGAATTTCGTGATCAGGCGGATCACGGCAGTTGAGCTCTGCGAAGAACCGTCAGGACGGTTTTTGGAGTCGCGGAGGTTGGCTTCGTTCGGCTACATGCGGAGCAGAACAGACGCCATGACTGCATCTTCTTCTTCAAGGAATATGGAATGATCTAGTAGAATATTCCCTCCATACTCTCAAATTAAGGCAGCAGACGGTTCGTGCTGTTGGCGGTCTCGGGAGAGAGGGAGGAGAGGAATCTGGGAATCTCCCATCCCCACTAGAAGAATATTCCTTCCTCGCCAAGGTATTGTTCTGCTGGAGGCTGGAAGGAAGGAGCAATCAGCAGCGGAACAGGAGATAGAGACGCTGGAAGCTGGAAGGAAGGAGGAATCTTCCATTTGCACTAAAGGAATATTTCCTCCCTGTCAAAATGGTTTCCTGCCAGCGTTAACTGTTTCCAGTTCGCAAATGGGAGGAGAAATTTGGCTCTAATTTCTGCTGAAACTGTTGAACGAAGGGAATTGAAATGATGTTTGCCGGAGTTTCTGTCGGCAGAGGGAATTTTTAAAATTCCTATCAGTGAAGGGAATTAATTCATATTTTTTCTGCCAGCGCAGAAGGAATTTATGCTGATAGAGGGCAGCAGGAGTTTTTGGCTATGAGAAGTATGCCCAGGATCGCGGCAACGAACATGTGGAGTTCGGCGCGATGGGCTGCTGTTCCAGGGGAGTTCGGCCGAAGGTTGCAAGCGTCGGTTCGATGCCCGAAGAGGTGCGACGTTTGGAGTCCGCGGCAGCGGTGAACCAATAGCAGTTATAGAGCAGGAGTTTGCACTTGAGTTTACTGCGGTGGCAGTGAACATGTGGAACAGGTGGAGCTCAGATTTTTTCTCGAAGTGCAGCGAGACATTGCAAACGTCAGAAGAGTTCGCAAGGACAGTTTGCAAGGACAATTCGGCGGGAAGGATCCGCGGCTGGAGCAGGTCGACGGATTGACCGGATTTCGCAAGCAGCCGGGACGTAGAAGTTACTGCGGGTGTCAGGTGGATGGTAGTTATCGTCAGCGACAAAAAGGTGACTGCGCGGGTGGAAGTATCCGCGAACAATTGGTTTGGTGGAGGACTTGCGAGCAGAGCCGAGGTGCAGGCAACAGGAAAGACTTCGCAGATTTTGGGAAGAAGATCGGGTTCACGACTGAGGTTCCTGCAGTTGCTGTAAGTTTGGGCAACAGGCTTGTCGACAGGTGGTTGGCGCGATAGCCTTAGTGGCGGGCGCGCGACAGAATTTCGCGAAGGTGTTTCGCGAGGTGGAGTTTGCGATCAGGCGGACTAGGCATCGATTTCGCGAAGGGTTTTCGACGCGGCGATTTGCGATTATCGAATGATTCAAGGCTCGCGGGAACGAACAGGCGAAACAGTTCGGATACAGGGCTGCGGTTCGGCGAGTATCTGTGATCAGCGGAGTTCGCAGGTTTGTTGCAGATGATGTTACAACAGGTGAATCGCGGTAGGTGAATCGCGAGGCAAAGCTCAGTTCGCAAGTACGTCGCATGAGGAGTTGCGACAAGTGGAGTTCGGCAGGGTGCAGGTGGCGAGCAGACACGATTATTTCGTGAACAGGAGTTTCGTGGAGGTATTCCTCGAGCAAGTGCGAAGGGATTCGTAACTCGCGGAAACAACAATTGGCCGAGGTACTGGTGCAAACAGGAATGTGCTTTGGGTGCTAGATGGCATGGTTGACCAAGCCAGGTTAGATGGTTTAGTTGCTCAACTCACTTGGTTTAAGAATCTACGTAAGTATTTCTCCTAGGAGATTGGATATTCGCAGAGTGAAGATTTTCTCCTAAGGGCTGAATATTTGCAAAGGTGGAGATTTGACAGATGTATTTCTCCTAAGAGGCTGAATATTTGCTAAGATGGAGATTTGTTTAGTAGGCACATATATCGGGTGAAGCATTTCTCCTAAGGTGCTGGATATTCGCTAAAGTGGAGAATTGTTAGGTATAGCTCAATCTAAGGAGTTGGAGTTTTCTTGGTGAAGAGGTGTGACTCCTGGTGAAAAGGAGTATCTCTTGAAAGTTAGTGGGTTGAGGGGGAGCGAGGGCGAGTTAGTAATTTATCCGTGTGGTTTTATCTATAAATAGATGTGTAACCCTATGGGTATGTGAACCGAACTATTATAACTCCTCTGAAATACTGAAATTAGCCGCTCTGCTCCCGAGGACGTAGGCATGTCTATGCTGAACCTCGTTAAATCTCTGTGTTCTTCTTCTGAATTTGCGTTTTGTTTGCCCTGAATTTTCATAACAAAATCAACTGGTAATTAATTAATCAATTCCTTCTAAATTAAATAAGAATTAGAAAAAAAAAACTTTTTTTTAAAATTATAGAAAGTTGAAATTATATCACCAGGTTCTCCATAAACAAAATGGGATTTTCCAAAAGAGATTGAAGAGCTCTTCGTAGATGAAAAGGAACAGCCTCCCCATCATTAATCTCAAAATCTTTGAAAGACAAAACAAAGATGCATTCAGAATATGCAGAGTGAGAGAAAATGGATAGAACAACCTATACGTATGTTTATACATCCAGAAAGAAGAGTAAAAATGGAACAAGCATGCAACGTGTTGAAATTGGGAAACACTAATCAAGCCCATCAAACCACCATCACTATCTTTGTAAAAGTTAAATACACCTTTTCATACGTAGGTGTATGACACCAAAGTACTATATAAGTGTAAATATCAATTTGGAGTGTTAGATATGTAAATATATAATAATTCTGCGGTATGTATGTAAATTCCCCTAAAAACAATAAAAAATAAGAAGGTAATACTAGCAACAGTGTTGTAGAAACATGTACCTTACTAGTAATGCACAAAAATAAACGCTATAGAAAAGATGTAGATGGTACTTACATTGGCTTCAGCTGCAGTATTAACATTCCCATTGAATGGAAATGCTCCACCGAGAATAACAATCTATTGCCTAACGAGCTCAATCTCATACCAAAAACTGGCATGGCCGGAAAAGGATTCTGTAGGTTCAACTCACATCGGTTCCCCAGTCATCCCAGTTTCAAACTCCCAATCAAAGAATCAAATTCCCAATCAAACAAGCAAATAAGTCAGTCGGTTAGTAAGAGGTGAAGATACTTCCAGGGCCAATGTATCTGAAAATTCAAATGGGATTCTCATCTACCTAAACAAGCAACCAAAATAAGAGGAATTTACATGTGAAAATTAATCTGAATGTGTGTTCAAACAGAGATGTTCTATAAATCTAGCATTAGCAAGAATGACTAGTTTCCTAGACCTAGACTATCCACCCAAGAAAGTCAAAAAATTACCAGGTGCAGAGCATAGCTTGAAGCCAATCAGTATAAACGTTTCCGCTGGTTGTTAAGCTGATAACATCTATTTCCGGCTATCTTAGCACACAAAATCACCATCCTGAAGCAAAATTTAAAAAAAAAAAAAAAAGAACAAATCTTTTTAAACTAAAAGAAAAATGCTCCCAGAAATCTAATGAATGGATTCGAGAAGAAAAATTTTACCCACCAATCCAAGGGTCAATGTGATAAATTTTTTTTTCTCCCCACTTCTCTCATTGCAAAGTTTGAGATCAGAAAGCAACTTCGCTCAGTCAATTCCTCATTATTTTCAAATTGGAGCAAAAAAAATAAAAAATTTGATATAGAGCTCACAGAGTCAAGCCAGAATAAGCCAGAAACAAATAGCATTAATAAAAATCAAAGAGTACCCACAACGATGGAGAGTACCTGCACTGCCTGACTGAGTGTCTAAGAAACAGATTGCGGGAAATACAGACTGCATAAATGGGAGGAGGAAGGAGAAGTGACAAGGAGACGAGACAGGAGAGCAAGATGGCGTGGACGATGACCAACAGAGTAAGAGATGGACGTGATCGAAACCCTATGGGAAGGGAGACGAAGGCGAGCAGGCAATGGATAGTGGCTATATTGAAGAAGGGGAAGTAGTGGGTGGTTAATGTAAATACATAAGTTTAGGTGTTTGAGGTGTTATATTTGAAGTTTTGGGCAGCAGGTATGTAAAAAACAACAAATAAAAAACATTAAGCAAGCTATAACTCAAATCATAGTGGGGAAACATCAACGCCAAACTCAATGCATTATTGAGAGGATCCTCAAAATAAAATTTAAAGGCAATCGAAAAGGTACCAACCAAGTTTCAACTTTCACAACAATCAATAATTATGACAAAAAAAAATACAGGATTCATAATTACTACACGAACTAAGGTTTAAACTTTAAGGTGCAAAAAACAAATTACTCTGCCATGCTATCAGAATTGTGATCATCAACATCACTGATTGCAAGTTCAGCAATCAACTCATCTATTGGAATAGAAGGAAGCTCATCTCCTCCAACAGTAGATGCAATCTCTGATGGTTGATAATCATTGTCGCGATAAAGTGAAATGTTAAACCTCAATTCTGGGTTCTCCTCTAGCTCCCTCAAGAACTCCTCATAATCATCAGTCCTCTTCTCCTCATCCATTTTCCCTTTGGTGTTGTCAATCTCCATGTTCAAGCTCTTCAGCTTCCAAGAACGACCCTTTCCACGCTTCTTTTGCCGCTTCTCTTCATAGCTCTTCTTTACAAGAATCACATTAGGTAAATCAAGGCCTCTATACTTGTTGATCTCAAAGTCATTTATATTGGCTCCATAAAGATCGTATCCAAGTGCATAATCTCCTGGATTCAAAAGATGCCCAAGATGTGTCTTGACAGTGAAAATATTATCATTCTTCCCGAAATCAGAAACCCTTGCCACCTGCACGTAGGCCAATGCATACTTTGATCCTCCAACAACCATCTCTGAGGACTCCATCTCTATATCCAATACAATATACTCAACAAGTTGCCGACTTGAGAGCAGGGCCTTAAAGGGTGATCCCCAGTATTGCTTTGAATCAAGGAAAACAGTTCTTAGGGTGAATGGATCTAATAAGGCGATGCTACTAGTCACCTTGGTGCAGAGAACAAGTGGACCAATGTTACCGAGAGTGTTGGCAACCTTGGGTGGGAGGCAGATCAAGTCTTCCCTACAAATGGGGCAGATCTCAACAGAGAAGGTGTGCTTGTAGTTGTACGTGTTGCTCTTGGTATCATGGGATACCAGCTGCTTATCAGACCTTGACTGAACAGGAACAGAGCTGGAGATGAAATCAACGAACTTGATGGCATGGCTACGATTTCCAAAGAAGAAATCTATACCTCGGTCAGCCTCTTTGATGCGGAGAGTTCGTGCTGCTGCGCCATGATGAAGGATCAGTTGCTCCAGATGGAAAAAGGTGCGACGGTGGGAGACATGCTGGCGGAGCTGAACTGCAGCAACCCACTGGTCAGGATTGGCTTGGGAACGGGAACATGACTCGCAGAGGTTATCGTGCTGTGTGAATTCAATGAGGTGGGATTGCTCTAGGATGGCGCCATTGAGGGCCTCTCTCTGGACTCGGAGGCGGAGCTTAATACGCTTGGAGTGGGGCTCGGTCCACACAAACTCAGCGTTGACGATGCGAACATGGCGGGTGAGGGGCTTAAGGCGGCGAAGACAGAACGAGAGGAGCTCTTTGGATTCAAGATCAGCGCGAATCCATGTGCGTGGGGGTTGCAAGTAACTGCGACACTCGGGGCAGTAGACGAGGGAAGCGTGGCGTGGGAGGCCCTCAGTGATGTCTACCCGGGAACGGAGACAGCGGACGCACATGTTCGCTGGATTTGGGGACATGGGGACGCCGCAGATGCAACAGAGGACGGTACCTACGGTTTGAGACGGCAGGAACATGCCTGAAGCCGCCAGATCCGACATCTGCATGGTATGGAAAACTTTAATATAAAAAAGAGAAGCTTTTAAATGATTAGAACAATGGAAATTCGATCGATGAATATTTCAGGGACTGTCTGGCAATGGATTTAGAGCAGGATTTAACCTTGATTTAGGCTACATCTTGCCAGAAGGTAGCTTTGGACAAAAAAAATCCGGATTTGGTGGATTTCGGCAAGCTTACCTTGGTCAACGGATTCTGGCAACGAATTCTCGTAGGAGCGTAGCGGAAGGATGAGAATGATGGGAGCTTCGGTGGTCTCTGTACGCCGCGATGTCTTCGTTGCCTTCCCAGCTAGCTCTAATCGCGACTGTATCGCCAGGGTTCGTTCACGAAGGCGGTGGTTTTGGTTGAAACGGGAGGGGTAGGGACAAAAGCGAGGGTTTTGGGCAGAGAGAGGAAGTTCGGGCGAAACCGGGCGAGGATGGAGGCGAGGGTTTGGGGGTTAATTTACTTTTTTTTAAGTTTTATTTTATTAATTTATTTGATTAAAAATTAACAATTAATAATTAATTTCATATATTATCAAATTAATTATAATTAGATAAATTTATTTTTAATTATTTAATAATTAAACAAAGAATAAATGTATTTTTTGAAATTCTAATTAATAAAATTCTAAATAATTTTTAATTAATATAATTGATACACTACCAATAAATTTATCAAGCGACATGAATCTTGAGGTATAATATAGATATCAAGACAAATTTTTGATCAAAGAATATTCAAATTTCAATTAGAAGTCATTCAGAGCTTTGGTTTTAGCAAACTTACAGTCGAACTGACCAGCCTAATAAGACAGACCAATAATATCAAAATTGATCTAATCCGAGTAAAATCAAGCTTAGTCATTAAACCAAACTTGGACGTTTTTCGAACACATTTGGAATGTCAAATAAATGCTGAATCTAGCAAGCCTATAGTCAAACCAAGTGTCTTGAAAAGACGAATCCAGCAAGCCCAAGATCGTTCAACACTCAAATATCCATCAAGTACCATATGATCGAAGGAATCTCTCCGGATCGTCCAATCAAAGCTGTTTCTATTCTTGCATTAATTGCACCGTAACATTATAAATTTAAGGAAGAGTTTGAACTCGAGACGAATAGTTCAACACCAGCATATCTACTGTATCGTCGTCGATCGCCACCTGCTTCGTTAACTAACGCTCGACCATCGTTGGCTTTCATTGATCAGGGATGACCACCTTCAACCGTTGTTGACCACCACTGACCTCGGTCGACCGTTGTTGATCGCCTCCAATCTTTGTTATGTTGATCACCGCCAACCACCGTCGACTACTATCAATCTGAAGCCGCCAATCAATCAGTGTTGCACGTTCATAGCAACAAATTCATCATCACCTGATTTACAAGATTTATTAAATCCTACTAGCTTAAATCAAATTTTGTTGTCATACAAGATCTGATGGCTTGAAGTGAATGACAAGCGTTGTGGATCGACTAGAAGAAGAAAATGTGCTAAATAGGTCAAAGAAAATGGGTCAGGACACAATGGAGGAAATCGAAGTGGGCTAGCGTTATGAGAAAATGGGTGGTTTCCGTTTGGGCAGGAAGAACATGATAGAGCGCTATGTGTATAAGAAATAGCCTCAGCTAAATGCTCGATTTTTACAATAATAAAAGTTGTTAGGGAGATTTACATTCGTACCATTTAAAACAGCAACACCCCTCCCCCATCTCACCTTGTATTTAAGTTATAATGCTTGTATGTATGCAAGTGTTTGTATGTATGTAAGTGTGAGAGTTGAGTTCAGAGCAAACCTAAAGGTGATTATGGTTGTAAGAGAATAAGAGCTAACAGGGTCCTTTCATTTATGGTGCGTTTGGGGCAGCTTATCTGCTGTTTCACCGTTTTGAAAACACTACCTTACTGTTTTGAAATTGCGTTTGCACAGATTATATGAAAAAACATTTTGTTTTTACACTAAATATGGAACACAGGTCGAATCCTGTGGTCTGCTTTTCCAGATAAGTAACTGATCTGGATAATAAGCTGTCTCAAACGTACCCTTAATGAAATCCACTCAAGTAAAATTAAGATCAAGATTTTTATTGTAAACAAAATTTTATTTTTTTACAAGACCATAACAATTAGAAAATTTAAATTTATCTATAAGTATAATTAGGAGATTTGAGAATTGTATGATTAAATTTCAATGCTATGTGAACAATAATTTTTAGTTAAATTTTAAAATATTATTGAAATTTTAATTTGTTAACAAAAGAATTATTAATATTATTAAATAAGAAATCTATTAAATATTTTAAAAGATTTAGACTATATCCATATCGAGATAATGAATTAAACTTATATGCATACATACATGATTTATTGGGACAAGGTGCACGTTTAGATTTTTAGCCCTTATTTAGTACGGTTGTAATGGAGCCGAGTATATTGTAGATTGGATTTGACTAGATAATACTACAATTTATTTTGATAATACTATAAGTTATTCACGTTCAAGTCATGCTTGAGCTGAGCTTTCACACTTTTATTCAACATTAGATTGTTTGAATTTTTTTAATACTTAAACTTGATTTATACTTACTTTGTTTATGTCAATTCAATGAGCAGTTAATGGAGTTAATAAAGATGCCAAAAAATTTAACCAGTATTTAGGTTTTCATGTAAAATTTTTAACAAATAATTTTAAAAACAAATCTAAATAAATAATAAATTGAATAAATTTTGAACTGGTATCTAATTTTTTTTGCATAAACTATGTATGTATGTATATATATATATATATATATATATATATATATATATATATATATATATATATATATATATATTCAAAAACTTGCCACAGGTGCAGGTAATCTATTCAAAAGATCAAAAAGTACAATTACATCACACGAATAAGAGGGATGAACAAAATATCCATATGCAACAAAAATTTCAGCTGAGGTGAAGGAAATGTAGCAATAACAATAGCCTCAGTATTTCTACCTAAGAAAGCTAACCAATGGGCAGGAGCATTACATGTTCTGGGAGTGTGTACTTTAGTGGCTTGAGTGAATGGTATCGACCTGTTCATCCATCTTCTAATGTGCCAGGGAGGTTGTTCCAAATTTTGAAGGATTCTGATGCATATGAGAGAGTCAGATTCAACCAAGAGTTGGCTGATCCTGCAAGTGTTTGCAATATAGAGGGCCCAAAATATTGCAATGAATTCAGTTTCCAAGACATCCAATGCCATAGTGGGGGAGGAGAAGTTGATCAAGCAATTCCCCATACAATCTCTAAAAACACCACTAATTCCAGCTGCCTCCTTTACAAAGCTTCCATCAGTGTTAACCTTCACCCAAGTTCTAGGGGGGTGACCACATGAAAAGGGAAAGAGTGAATATATGCTTAGTAATTGTAACTAGCCTCCAAATTCTACACAGGTTGGGAAACCCTTTATGCTGAATAAGTTTGTGGATGTAATAGATGCAATGAGTAACAAGTGTTGTTACAGGTAGCTTTTCTTCCAATTTAGCTTTGTTTTTGCTCATCCAGATGAACCAAGCAACCAGGCTGGGAATAGCTTGGAGATTAATTGCACTCTAATCCATCCAACAACCATAAATAGAATTCTAGCTCAAATTTAGTGTATCAATGTTCAGCTTTTCTAATAGATTGGTCCATACTTCCTGGGAAAAGGAGCAAGCAAAGAAAATGTGTTCCAATGATTCTTCCTCGGCCAGGCATAAATGACAGCATGAAGGACCCCTCATACCCTTGAGTTTCAGGATATCATTGTCGGCATATTTTTAGGTTTGTGTTGTACTTTAGAAAAAGGAGTCGCCTAACAGAAATTGTCGGCGAATTTTAGATTTTAAATTTGATTTAAATATATATATATATATATAATTGGAAAAGTAGCATTTGATTTTGAAAATAATTTTAAATTTGAAAGTTTTAAGATATGAAATCAAACCGATCTCACATCCCGAATAGTTTATATAAACGAGCACCGCACCACAAACCATGTATTTATCCCGAGGAATGAACTACATCGCTTGATGATGAGGCTCGATTAAATAAACGAAAAGATTTGTGACATCCGTTTGGCCTGCGAACCAATTTTATAAGCCGACAAGTTCCCCTGCTTAATATAAAGGAATTAAGCACGGTTTATATTACCAAGGTTCTTAAAGTTCCCTATAAGGGCAAGCCCCTATAGTTAATTACATCTTAAATGACGGGAATCATTTAAGAAAACTCTCGATAATTATCAGTAGTTTTGCTTTCAAGAATTCCAAAGTTTAAGGTTTTCAAAGGATTGGATTTTGGAAATTTCAAAAGGGATTAGATCAAATTTGAAACAGTTTATTTCAGGAGTCCAAAGGAAGAGAAGTAGGAGAAGCTGAGGATCCAAGAAGAATCTTGGCAACTTCCCAAACTATCATATGGTTTGGCTTCAATCTTGAGAATTTATTTTATGTTTCAATCCTGCCAATTTTAGTTATTTAGTACTTATATTTATATGACATGATCATATAAATAGCCTCGAAGATGTGAGGGTTTATGTCGTATCAAACGCTACCTCGGAATCCTAAGACCGGTTAGGGCTTAATTTGCATAACATGATTATACAAATGCCTAACGAAAAAGTTGAGGATTTATGTTGCACTAAGCAAACTACCACGAAATCCTATGGCTTTGTTGTTTAATTCTAAGGAATGTTTAGCTGATGTAGACCCGAGTTTTGCTGAAGAAGACGGCCGTGCTGCCCACCATGCTCCGAGCTCCTTATTGTTGCAGAGGTTTAGTTTTAGAAGGTGAAAATCAGGAGATGAGAGAAGTGTTTTGGTTTAGAAATCTTAAAGTCCAAATGTTTTTTAGTGTTTTAATTAAAATAAATCTTAAAGTTGTTTAAACAGAACCGATTAAGATCCCACGGTTCCGTCATCCCAGCACCGTTATTTTCATCGAATTCACTTAGTCCAGATGAATTTGCTAAACTCAACTGAATGAGTTCCACACTTTCATTTAGACTCGTGGAAATCCCGTTAGCAACACGTGGGTTACATTATCCGAGGTATTCCTGATCATTCAACGAGACGTTTTAATTTAGTTATAATTGTAGTTTTGTTGTTCTGTTTGTGATTATATTTTGAGTTGTTTTATATTTTGGAATGTTGTGGCGGTGAATTTTATCTTGCGGTAACTTTTAATTTAGTTTTGGTTTCAGTTTTGTGGCTATCCTATAGGTATTGGTTTTCATGCAACAGTTGTTTTACCATGCAAGAAAAAGAAAAGTACAGTGCATGTAAGTAAATTGCAATAAAGTAAATTGTAAAAAAATAAAAGCGTACCTAGAGGGTCTTCCCGTCATCCCAAGCTGCACTTAAAACACATGTTAATGCATTTAGATATTTCAACAAATACCTAGGTAAAGCTAAGGGACAGGTTTTGGTTGTCTACCAAGATCCTAGTCCTATAAATAGTCATCTCCTATGACGTCTAGGTTCTTGTGTTTTGTTTAAGGATGATTTTCCTCACCAAAGAACAATTAAGTTCTATTATTCTTCTAAAACACCCCATCGTATCGAGGAAGTGTTTAAGACGAATCTTAAACAACTTTTCAATACTTCTGAGATTATTTTGAGTTCAAATGAATTTTATTAGTATTGGTGAATTAATCATCGAAAGGATTTTAATTTTGTTTTATTTCTTGCTCGGTGAACTTAGGACATTTGAATATCTTATGTGTGAAGTGACACTTCACTCGATGCTTCATTTAAAAGTTATAACAATAAAAGCCTTTTAAGGGCAAAGTAATAAATATTTTAATGATTTAATTTGATTTGATTTAATTATAAAAATTAATTAAAAATTATTAAGTTTGGAATAGGGTTCAAATTATTTTAGATTTAATTTAAATCTTTACACTTTAAGTGATATTATATTTCAGATTAACTTTTTATGTTTTAGATTTACTTATATTGAAAAAGGTGTTAAAATCTTTCATATGTTTTCGATTTAACTCTTAATGATTTCATTTAGGTTTGTTGTTAAGTGATGTTAATTTAATTTGATTTAATTTAATTTAATTTAATTTAACTTTATTTAATTTTAATTTAACTTTAATTTAATTTTAATTTAATTTAATTTAATTTAATTTAATTTTAATTTTAATTTAATTTTAATTTTAATTTAATTTTAATTTAATTTAAATTTAGTTTCAATATTTTAAATTTTATTAAATTTAATTGTTAAGGTGTTAATTTAATTTAGTTTAAACTTTGACTTGACTTAATTTAATTTAATTTAATTTAACTCCAAGATTTTAAATTTGATTTTTATTATTGGACTATTTAACATTTTAAGCTTTAATTCATTTAAGGGTTATCTTCTTTTAATTTTTAATTTATTTAGTTTGGATTATTATTTTAATTTTTTAATTAAGAACTAAATATTATTGAAGTGATTTATTTAGAGATTTTTAAATTAAAGAATAAATATCCTCTTAATAATATCCCTATTTTAATAATCCAAAATTTAAATATATTCTTTCCAAAATTTAAATTATTTAATTAATTAGAATTTCATTTTGATATTTTCAAAGTGTTTAATGGGTTTCTACCCTTTTAATTTTCCTAAGCTTCAATCATCCAAGAGAAAGTTAAAATCAAATATTTTACCCTCCATTTTGATTAAACCTAAAGTTTTAATTAAGGGTTAAAATTCTTTAATTACCTTTATGCCCTTTTAGGCTTATTTATTTCATAACTCACTAAATTGAGCTCAAATGAATCTGAAATTTTTATGTCACCTCATTCACATGTCATTTAAGACATTAGAGGAGAAAATGTGATTTTTCTGACTTTAATTTATTTATATAATTATTTTTAGTAGAAAATAGAGGTTTTCAAAGAAAATTCAACAACATGACCAAGGTAAAGTTTCTGTTCTTAAGAAAATTATGGGATGTTTATAATGACTAGAGGACCACTTGGACCAATTTTTGTGATTTTTTTGAATTATATTTTATTTATTATAATTATTTTGAGTTTTAGAGTATTAATTAAATTTAAAATAAAATAAAAATTGAAAAATAGATTTTATATTTTTCTTAATTTTCTCTAACCTCAAGGAGTCTAAAGAAACAATTTTATAATTTTCTGATTTTGCTTTGATTTATTAGAATTATTTTAGTGAAAAAGGTTGAAAATTCATTTTTTAAATATTAAAAATTACATTAAGCCTTTAAAATTCAATATCTTATCCTAGGGACTTAGGAAAAATATTTGGTTTGTTCCTAAGTGATTAGGAGTCAAAATGTGATATTTTTATGATTTTTAATATTTTTGTGATTTTTATTATTTTTTAATTATTAAAATATTAAAATATTGTGAAAAATCAACTTTTTTAGAAAATTCTAATTTTAATTTTCCTGAACTCCACTGATATCAAAGAAGCTCCAAAACCATTTTTGTGAATTTTTAAAAAGTTTTTTTGGAGTTATGAATTTTTAAATTTCCATTTTGCTTATGAGGCTTAATCAATCCATTTGGTGGGGTTAATCAAGTCCAATTGATTTCTAAATTTTATGTAAGGTTCCTCTGACCCTAAAGAGCAATGGAGAATTGTTTTCAAGTCAATTTGGTGTGTGGTTAACCCTAATTAATTCAAATTCAATTTTGGGAGTTTAGGTCAATTAGGGTTATTATGAATGAATTAACTCAAAATATATTGGTCCTAAGAAACACCACCAAATTTTCCTATAATTTATTTTACAACATGCTAGTTATTGGAATTAGAATACCTAAAACAGTGACATGAACTTGAAAAATCAATAACTTTTCACAGAGATGGCCTCTGACCTTGAAAAATTCAGGGAATGTTCCCAAGATCAGAGGCTTCAAAAGCACTATGGTCTCATGTCATGGTGAATTATCTATGCAAATGGAGAATCAAAACATTGGAAACAGTAAATAAATTATTAAAAATAAAATACTCATCTAATTAACTTGATTTCTTTTCCACATTATTCTCCTCTGTTCACTGAGCAAGAGGGTATTTTTATTTTATTTTTGTGATTTCTCTATGCAAAGATATGAATTTTTGAAGTTCTGGTATTTAAATAAATAAAAAAATCCTAATTTTCTACTTATCCGACTCGGCGCCGCGTCATCCTTGTTCGGATCGAAAGCCCACGCGTCGCTCCGTGATTCGGCGCCGCCATCTGAGTCAGTGCTACGGGGGCACGCCATTCACGTACCATTGCTCTGTCCGGCTTGATCTCGACCGTCCGCTCGATACACGCGCGATGCAACAGCTCCTGGTCATCATCTCCGACTGGTGTGCACCCGTGACCGTCCACACTAAAACCTTAAGATCTCACTCGATTCTCCATGGATTTTTGTGTTCTTATACTCTATCGATTCGTCTTGAAGAGACGAACACATCTATACTAGTTAAGGTGCATTGAAATCAACTCAAACTAAATGGAGAATCTCCAGGAGCTCGGGAGGAAGAGTGAATTCATACCTTTGCTCAGAGAAGTGAAGCTTCGATCTGAGGGTTGTGTCACCTTCGATTGAGTCTAAGCAAGCTCCAGATGAAGTCTCTTGCTCCTGGGAAATGCCAGGTAAAAAGTGACCAAGGCCGATCACAAAGCTTCGAGAGGTCGGAAGCAATGGCCGGCTCTGGTGAGGGGGCTTTTGGCCGGGAACTTCTCCTCTCGGTCCGGTGAAGGTGTAGAGTCAATCAATTTGAAGATTGGCTCACCGTGGTGAAGTGTCCTGGTTTGGGCTTGAATTTCAACTCCAAAATCGGACTCGCGGAGAGGGCTTTGAGGCTCGGATTTCGGTGGGGATCAAGTTCTCTGTGTCTGGAGAGGGGTCTGGAGCGATTTTGGCAGAGTTTTGGTAAGGTTTGGTTCAACACCTCTTTTGGACGAGAGGGTGGTGGGTTTAAATAGGCATGGCTGGAGGGCTTCCCAGGGGGGTTTGATGCTTTGGATCAGCTGCTCTATGCAAGAGAAGAACAGCCATGGTGTTCAATTGGACTGGGACAACTCAACAAGGAAGAATTGAAAATTTTGGCTCACATGGAACTCTCAGCCATGGCGTTTTCCGGCGACCCGGCGTGGCCGGCCTAGCAAGGTTAGGTCACCATCTCGATCGAAGGATCAGGGGTCGGCAATGGTGCAGTCAATTAGCCATGGACATGTGTAAAGAGTTTAGCTTTAAGTGGTATGGGGAGAGGGGTGATTTTGGATCCAAATGGGTCAAGTCATGCAAATGGGTTGGGTTCACCTCTCCAAGCTCTGGTTTGGGCTGAGGGAGGTCAGGTGAGTCAGCTAGATTAGTGGGGAGAAGTCTTTATCCAAGCATGTTTAAGTTTAAACATAGTTTAGGGGAAGCATGAAAAGGTTTAATCACCTTTAAGAGAATCCTTAAAGAGACTCCTCCTCTTGCCATTTATGGGATGGTCACATGTCAAACTTCTTATGGCTTTACATGGGGCTTAAGGATGGCTTCATGGCTTCATGGCTTCATTTGGGCTTGGGGATGGCTTTGTCAATTTCATTGGAATAGATTTTAAGAATTTTGGCATTTTGATGGGAATTTGGATAAAGCCTAATTTGGAATGATTTAATCATAGGTTTTAAACTTTAAGGAATGATTTTATCAAGTGGATGATGAGAAAGAATTGTCATGTGGGCTTTGGATGAATTTTTGGGCTTTTGGGTTTGGTGGAAGTAGGCTTTTTAAAAGGCTTAAATGGGTGGGCCTTTATATTTCAAAATGGAATTTTGGATGAAGAATTTTGTGAAAGACCATGCCAAATAAATGTTGGGTTTAGTTTAGAGATGTTTCATGAATGATTTGGAATCAATTTGGTGTGATTTGAAGTAGAATTGGGTTGAATTTGGGCTTTTTTGGTAAAGGGGCCAAGGTGGGCCAAATTGGGCTAACTTGGGCTACGGTTGGGCTAAGGTTGAATTTGGTGTAAAATTAATGTTGAAAAATATTTATGGGAGTGTTACAAAGAGTTTTCAACTTTGGTTGGGCTCTAATTTTGGGATTTGGGCCCATTTGGGTTAGGTTTGTGCTTAGGTAAAAAATGGAGATTTTGGTTTTGGGCTAGGTTTGGGTGGAGTTTAGGTTCAAATTTGGGGTAAATCTTGTAAGTGGTTTGCTTGTGGGGATGTTAGGAAGGTTTTAGAGAAGATTTGGGGTTAATTGGAGTTGAATTGGGTTTGTTTGGGCTAGGTTTAGGTCATGGGTCAAAATTGGGCCTTAAGCCCCAAATTGGAATTGGGCCCAAATGTCAATTAAATTGGACTTGGATTTGGTCTAAATTGATATTGGGGATATTGAATTGAAGTTTAGAATTGAATTGGACCAAAATTGAGGTCAATTGGGGTGGTTTGGTTTGACATTGGGTTCACTTGGGTTAAAAAAATGGCAAATTGGTGGTTTTGGTAAAAGTGGGGTAAATTGGAAAATTGGCCCATGGTGTAGTTGAACAAAATGAAATTGAGAATATTTGGGATTTTCTGGAATTTTCTGGGAATTTTTAGAATTTTTGGATTTTTGGGGTAAAAGGATATTTTGGTAATTTGGGGGGGGGTTTAGGGGTATTTTTGGAAATTTAGGTATTTTTGGCCAAAGATGGTCAATTTGAGTGGTGGGAAGTGTTTAGGATTAATTTTGAGGAAGCTTCAGTAATTTAGGTAATTTTGCAAATTTTGGGTCATTTCAAGGGAATTTGGTAGGTTTGGTGGGTCCGGGCTCCGTGGGTCAAAAACCGAAATTTTGAAAAAAGAAGATTGATCAAATGTGAGTGAAATGGAATCATTTTGGTTGAGCCATGAAGCCATATTAAGCCCATATGAGCCATGAGAGGACTCATTCGAGGCATTCACTATGTTGTTCCTAACCCTTTTAGCTGTGGGCTTAGGGGTTAAGGACCATCCATATGAATTACCTACATGAGTCAGGAAGTCAAGTTGGGTGAGAGCGTGGTTTTAGGACTTGGAATGTGTGTGAGAGTGTAGTGTATGTGCAAGTCAGCCTTCACCAGACCAGGCCATCCAGGGTATTCCTAAGGCCAAAAAGTCCTATAGGCAACTCATCATTTAAACCACCACATTTGATTTCAACCCTCTAGGTGATTAGGGGTCTACAATCAAGCATGTGGGGTTTGCAGGTGTTGACCTCATTTTTGATGAGGTCTTCTCTTCCCTCTTTAGTGTCTAGGATCTAGCCTTAGGCTTTTCCTTTGACTATCTTAGAGGACTAGAATCGGGACCCATCCCTTAGAAATTTAAACCACTTCTTGTCTCCTCGCAAACCCCACAAGCTTGATTGTAGACCCCTAATCACCTAGAGGGTTGAAATCAAATGTGGAGGTTTAAAGGATGAGTTCCCTATAGGACTCTTTGGCCTTAGGACCGCCCTGGTGGCTCGGTCGCAGTGAGGGTCGACTTACACACTCACTACACTCACACTCTACACTCTCACACACACAATCCAAATCCTAAAACCACACCCATACCCAACTTGACTCCCCGACTCATGTAGGTAATTCATATGGATGGACCCTAACCCCTAAGCCCCTGTTAAGAGGGTTAGGAACAACATAGATGAATGCCTCCAATGAGTCCTCTCATAGCTCATATAGGCTTAATATGACTTCATGGCTCAACCAAAGTGATTCCATTTCACTCATATTTGATCAATCTTTATTCTTCCAAAATTTCAATTTTTGACCCGGGGACCCTACACCCATCAAACCTACCAAAAGCCCTTGAAATTGCCCAAATCCTCCAAAAATCTCCAAATCACCCAAAAGTCCTCAGAATCAATCCTAAACATTTCCCCCCAACTCAAATTGACCATCTCCAGCCAAAAATACCAAAAATTTCTAAAAATACCCCCAATACCCTCCAAATTACCAAAATGCCCCTCTTGACCCAAAAATCCAAAAATTCAGAAAATTCCCAAAAAATTCCCAGAAAATTCCAGAAAATCCCAAATATTCTCAATTTCATTTTGTCCAACTACACCATGGGCCAAGTTTGTCAATTTATCCTACTTTTACCAAAACCCCCAATTTAGCCCATTTTAAATCCAAATGAACCCAATGTCAAACCAAATCACCCCAATTGGTCTCAATTTTGGTCCAATTCAATTCTAATCTTCAATTAAATATCCCCAATATCAATCTAGACCAAATTCAAGCCCAATTTGATTGACATTTGAATCCAATTTCATTTTTAAGCTTAAGGCCCAATTTTGACCCATGACCTAAACCTACCTCAAACCAACTCAATTCAATCCCAATTTGACCCAAATCTTTTCTAAAACCTTCCTAGCATCCCCACAAACAAAACACTAACATGATTTGCCCAAAATTTGGACCCAAACCTTACTCAAATTCAACCCAAACCCAAAATTCCCTAAATGGGCCTACACCCAAACCTAACCCAAATGGGCCTAAATCCCAAAATCAAAACCCAATCAAAGTTGAAACCTATTTGTAACACCCCCATAAACATTTCCCAACATTAATTTTACATCAATTTCAACCCTAGCCCAACATTGGCCCAAATTAGCCCAATTTGACCTATGATGGCCCCTTTACCAAAGAAGCCCAAATACAACCCAATTCAAACCCAAACCACCTCAAATTTGCTTCAAATCAATCTTGGCACATCCCTAAAATAAACCCAACATTTTTTTGGCCTAATCCTTCACAAAATTCCCATCCATAAATTTATTTTCAAACCTAAGGCCCACTTCCTTAAGCCTTCCTAAAAGGCCCATCCAAAATGATTTCAAAAAGCTCAAAATCCATCTTAAAGCCCACATGACAATCCTCTATCATCATCCATTTGATAAAACCATCCATAAGTTCTAAATTAGCCATCAATTTTTTCTAAACTAAGCCATATGCCAAATCCTATCAAATCACCCCTAAATTACCAAAATTCCTTAAAAGCCATTTTCATGAAACAAAGCCAACTTTTTTTCAAAGCCAAATGGAGCCAAGTATGAGCCATTTACAAGCCATATGAAGCCATGGGGGGTTTGACATGTGACCATACCAAAAGTAGCAAAAGGAGGGCCCCCTTTCTTAATCCTTCATTAAGCATTTTTAACCCCTTCCATGCTACACACTAAAACATGTTTAACCACATCACCTTGGATGGGGACTTCACCACCCCTTCCTAGCTGACCCAACTGATTTTTTCAGCCCAAAACCAGGTCATGGGGAGGTGAACCTAACCCAAAACCATGGCTTGGACCAAATCAAGCCAAAATGGCCTCTCCCCCATGCCATTTTAATCCAAGCTCTTTACATATGACATTGGTCAAATGCTTGCACAAACCTCCAGCCCTGAACCTCCTGACCCTGAGGGTGACCCATGCCTGCCGGCCAGCCACCTGGGCTGCCGGAAAACACCACACCTGAGAGCATCATGTGAGCCCAAGCTTGGAATTCTCACCTGCTGAGTTGCCCTATGCCCAATGGCCACCATGGCTGTTCTTCTCCTCACCAGAGCATCTGATCCCAAGCTCTAACTCCCCCTGGGAGAGCCTCCAGCCAGCTCTATTTAAACCCCACCTCTCTCGGCCATGGAGGAGGTGGTGAAACAAATCACACAGAAACTCTGCCAAAATCATTCCAGACTCTTCCCCACACCTGGAGAACTTGATCCCCACTGAAATCCCCCTGCCATTTCCCCTCTGCGAGCTCAATTTCAGAGTTGAAATTCAAGCCCAAAACTAGGACACTTCACCACAGTGAGCCAATCTCCAAATTGATTGGTCCTACACCTTCACCAGACCAAGAGGAGAAGTTACCCAGTGAAAGCCCCCTCTCCGGGCCACCCGGTTGCTCCGAGCCTCCAAGCTTTGTGATCGTCCGTGGTCACTTTTGTTCCTAGCAATTCACTGTGCCAAGGACTTCATCTCGAGCTTGCTTGGACCCAATCGAACGTAACACAACTCTCAGATCGAAGCTTCACTTCTCTGAGCAAAGGTATGAGCTCTCTCTTCTTCCCGAGCTTCTGAACATTCTCCATTTCAAATGCCTTAATTTCAATGCATGATCACTGTAGAGATGTATTCGTCTCTTTAAGACGAATCCATAGAGCACAAGAACACAAAAATCCGTTAAGTATTGAGTGAGATCTTAGGGTTTTAGTGTGGACGGTCACGGGTTCGCACCAGTCGTAGACGATGACTGGGAGCCATCGGATCGAGCGTGTATCGAGCGGACGGTCAGGATCGAGCCTGACAGCGCGATGGTACATGAACCGCGGGCCCCTGGAGCGCTGAGTCGGATGGCGGCGTCGAACCAGAAAGCGCCGCGTGGTTGTTCAGAGATGCTAAGGTTGACGCGGCGTCGATTCAGATAAATAGAAAAATAGGGATTTTCTTATTTATTTAATTACCATAACTTAGAAAATCCATAACTTTGTGTAGAAAAATCCTAAAAATAAAATAAAAATACCCTCTTGCTCAGTGAACAAAGGAGAATAATGTGGAAAAGAAATCAATTAATTTCATTCAGTATTTTATTTTTAATGATTTAATTACTCTCTGCACTATTTCAATTCTCCATTTGCATAGGCAATTCACCATGGCATGAGACCATAGGGCTTTTGAAGCCTCTGAACTTGGGAACACTCCCTAAATTTTCCAAGGTCAGAGGCCATCCCTATGAGAAGTTATTGATTTTTCAATTGCATGTTACTGTTTTAAATATTTTAATTCCAATAATTAGCATGTTAAGAAATAAATTCTAGAAAAATTTGGTGATATTTCTTATGACCAGAGGAACCTAGGAAAAAATAGGTTTTGAGTTAATTCACTTGGAATAACCCTGATTGGTCTAAACACCCAAAATTGAACTTTGATTAATTAGGGTTAACTATACATCAACTTAACTTGAAAACAATTCTCCACTTATCTTTAGGATCAGAGGAACATCACATAAAAATTTGAAATCAATTGGACTTGATTAACCCCACCAAATGGGTTGATTAAGCCTCTTAAGCAAAATGGATAAAATTAATCTTTAAAAATTTATAACTCACAAAATGCTTTTCAAAAATTCACAAAAATGATTTTGGAGCTTCTCTGATATCAGAGGAACTTAGGAAAATTAAAATTGTAATTTTCTAAAAAAGTTGATTTTTATCAATATTTTAATATTTTTAATAATTAAAAAATAATAAAAATCATAAAAATATTAAAAATCACCAAAATGTCCCATTTTGAATTCTAATTACTTAGGAACAAACCAAATATTTTTCTTAAGTCCCTAGGATAAGATATTGAATTTTAAAGGCTTAATGTAATTTTTAATATTAAAAAATGTATTTTCCAACCTTTTCACTAAAATAATTCTAATAAATAAAATATAATTCAAAAAAATCACCAAAATTGGTCCAAATGGTCCTATGGTCATTAGGAATATCCCATAATTTTCTTAAGGACAGAAACATTTCCTTGGTCATGTTTTTGAATTTTCCTTGAAAACCCCTATTTTCCATTAAAAATAATTACATAAATAAATTAAATACAGAAAAATCACATTTTCTCCTCTAAAGTCTTAATTGACATGTAAGTAAGGTTACATAAAAATTTCAAGTTCATTTGAGCTTAATTTAGTGAGTTATAGAATTATTAGGCTTGAAGGGCAAAATGGTAATTAAAAATTTCAACCTTTAATTAAAATTTTAGGATTAATCAGAAGGGGAGGGCAAAATATTTGATTTTAAACTAATTTTGGATGTTTGAAACTTAAATGATTGAGGGTAGAAACCTACTAACCACTTCAAATATAATTAAAATAAAACTTTAATTAATTAATTAATTGAAATTTTGGGAAAATGATGGAAATTGAAATTATTAAAGTAGGGATATTATTAAGAGGATATTTATTCTTTAATTTAAAAGTCCCTAAATAAATCACTTCAATAATACTTAATTCTTATTTAAAAATTAAATTAAAATAATAATCCAAATTAAAATTAAACTAAAATTAAATTAAATTAAATTAAACTAAAATTAAATTAAATTAAATTAAATTAAAATTAAATTAAATTAAAATTAAATTAAGTTAAATTAAATTAAATTAAAATTAAATTAAATCAAATTAAATTAAATTAAATTAAATTAAATTAAAATCAAATCAAATTAAATTAAAATTAAATTAAATTGAATTAAAATTAAATTGAATTAAATTAAATTAAAATCATTTAACAACAAACTTAAATGAAATCCTTAAGAATCAAATCTAAAATAACTTGAACACTATTCCAAACTTAAACTAACTTTTTATAATTAAGTCAAAATTAAAATTAAATCATTAAGTTTAAATCATTAAAAATATTTAATAATTTGATTTGCCGTTTTAAAGCTCTTATTATTATAACTCTTAAATGAGACATCAAGTGAAGTGTTACTTCACTTATAGGATATTCAAATGTCCTAGTTCACTGAGCAAGATAACAAAACTTAAACTCCTGGATGATTAATTCACTTGTATAATTAAATTCTCTTGGACTTAAAACAATCCTGCAGGTATCGAAAAGATGTTTAAGACTCGTCTTAAGCACTTCCTCAATATGATAGGATGTTTATAAGAACAACTGAATTTAATTGTTCTTGGGTGAAGAGAGTCATCCTTAAACTAAAACACAAGAACCTAGACGTGATAGGAGATGATTAGCTATAGAATTAGGACTTTGGCAGACAACCAAAACCTTTCCCTTAGCTTTACCTAGGTACTTGTTGAAATATTTAAATGCCTTAACATGTGTTTTAAGTGCAACTTGGGATGATGGGAAGACCCTCCAGGTACGCTTTTATTTTATTGCAATTTACTTTATTGCAATTTACTTACATGCACTGTACTTTACTTTTCTTGTATGATAAACAACTGTTGCATGAAAACCAAAACCTTTAGGATAGTCCCTGAACTGAAACTAAAACTAAATTAAAAGTCATTATAAGATAAAAATCACCGCCACAACATTTCAAAATATAAAACAACTCAAAATTTAATCACAAACAGAACAATAAAACTACAATTGCAACTAAATTAAAACGTCTCGTTGAATGATCGGGAATACCTCGGATGATGTAACCCACCTGTTGCTAACAGGATTTCCCACGGTCTAAATCAAAGTGTGAAACTCATTCAATTGAGTTTAGCAAATTCATCTAGACTAAGTGAATTCGATGAAAATAACGGTGTCGGGATGACGGAACCGTGGGATCTTAATCGGTTCTTTTTAAACAACTTTAAGATTTATTTTAATTAAAATATTAAAAACACTTGGATTTTAAGATTCTCTCTAAACCAAAACACTTCTCTCATCTCCTGATTTATGACTTCTAAAACTAAACCTCTGCAACAACAAGGAGCTCGGAGCATAGTGGGCAGCACGGCCATCGTCGTCAGCAAAACAACTCTACATCAGCTAAACATTTCTTAGAATTAAATAACAAAGCCATAGGACTCCGAGGTAGCTTGTCTAGTGCAACATAAATCCTCAACTCTTCGTTAGGCATTTGTATAATAATGTTATGTAAATTATGCCCTAACCGGTCTTAGGACTCCGAGGTAGTCATTTGATACTACATAAACCCTCACATCTTCGAGGCTATTTGCATGACTGTGTCATACAAATATAAGTCCTAATTAATTAAAATTGGCAAGATTGGAATATCAGATAATTTTAGGATTTTCTTAAATCCGAGCCAAACAATAGGATAGTTTGGGAAGTTGCCATGATTCCTCTTGATCCTCAGCTTCTCCTACTTCTTTTCCTTTGGATTCTCAAAATAAACTGTTCCGAAGTTGAGCTAATCCCTATTGAAAATTCAAAAATTAAAGTCCTTTGAAAACCTTAAACTTTGTAATTCTTGAGAGCAAAACCACTGATCATTATCGAGAGTTTTCGTTAATGATTCCCGTCATTTAAGATATAATTAACTATAGGGGCTTGCCCTTATAGGAAACTTTAAGAACCCAGGTAATATAAACCCTGCTTAATTCATTTATATTAAGCAGGGGAACTTGTCGGCTTATAAAATTGGTTCGCAGACCAAACGGATGTCACAAATCTTCTAGTTTATTTAATCGAGCCCTATCATCAAGAGGTGTGTCTATTCTTCGGGATAGATATACGGTTTGTGGTGCGATGCTCGTTTATATAAACTATTTGGGATGTGAGGTCAGTTTGATTTCATATCTTAAAATTTCCAAACTCAAAATTATTTTCAAAATAAAATGCTACTTTCTAAATTATATATATTTAAATTAAATTTAAAACCTAAAAATTCGCCGAAAATTTCTGTTAGGCGACCCCTTTTCAAAATACAACACACACCACCTAAAAATAAGCCGTACAACTTCTGGCGACTCCGCTGGGGACTAGTTCCTCTCTCCATTTTGATCAGATGGTTTTGCTTTCATAAATCGGTAGTGAGTCCATGCCCCTAGTGGACCAAACTACTATTCTTTCCGTTGGCATACCCCGCTCATTTATGTCTTGAGCGAGTATAGTCAACTCCTTTTTGGATTCTGGAGCCACTGTTTAGACACCCCTAAACAGAGAGGTTCCGGAATCCTCCCACCTCCCTAAAGAGGCGAGGTAGACCCCCGATAGGTGTGGTGGGTTATGATAGGTCTATCGAAGTAAATTCGATGCGAAATCAATCCCCCGCAAATTTCAGTCCGGGTCCTACCCTTCATTCCTCTTTGAGTTTGACTTTCTTTTTTGTAAACAAGTTAAACCTAAATCTCGCTCTCACAACATTCCATTTAAATTTCAACTAAAACAAAATTTCTTCAAAATTTTAAAAGCAAAATAAAACTTTTTAAAACACAGCAAATACACTAATAAACAATACACAAAATTTGAAATAAAAATTTACAAGGGCGTCCAATTTGTAAGACGAGTGCGTTAACTTTAGTACTTTCACTGAAACTGCAAGACACGGGACGTCACTAACTTCTGAGAATTCTTCAAATGACAGGGACAATGTCTTCACCGAAGTTGATATTCTCTCTCACCACTGGAGAAGAATTCCCTATCAATAGAGACGAGTTGCCTGATCTGGCAGTCATTAAGTTTGGATAAGGGTTCGACAATGTTGTAGCAATGTTTGGTGATGTGGCTGTCACAGTGCTGAAGTCTGAAATAAGCAAGTTCGTTAAGCCTGTCGTGGAGCTCAACTTGAAGCCTCGTTACGGAATTCTCCCTCCGGAAAGGATGTCGTTTGGAATGAATTCTTCTTTTGCTCGTAAGGTCTCGCTACGAAAAATGTTAGGATTGCTCCCGGAGTTGTGTCTCGCTCTTACCGCCGGATTCACCACCGTCGTACCGAGCCGCTCCGCTAACTAAAGGAAAAGAGATTCTACATGAGGGAAAGTTAGCCGGCGTTTATGACCTACCATTTTCCAGATTCAATATTGGGTCAAATTCAAAGCCCATACAACTGACAAAGGCATAGAAAAGAAGACCATCTCTTACGGATAGAGCAACAATGAGTCAATGATTAAACAAGGTATACCCGTTCAAGGAAGAGTCAGTGTCGAAGATATTCCATGACTTACTTCTAAGTTCAGAAATCAGACTACCTGAGCCGAAAAAGCCAGAGGAGGTTGGCAAGGAAGATCACCCGATGTACCGCCCATACCACCGGTTGCTCGGCCATACTATAGTAAAACCGCCTCGGCTTTAAGGACCGGCTTCGAGGAGAATTTCGAAGTGGAAAGGTGGTGATCCCGGAAGAATATTTAAAAGAACCCGAAAAAGGTTCCGTAAATATGATTTCGTATGATTCAATCGACTTCTACGAGACGACACCAAGTGCTCGGGAAATAAGTGATGTTACTCGAAAATCTCCAGTTGACCTTAAAGTCATCAAAGAAAAGTCAATTGAGGAGGCTGTGGAAAAGCTTCGAGCTAACATTGCACAACTGTCTAAAGATCAGAAAAACAACATTGAAGAGGAAGATTACGAACTAGCAGATTCCATGGAAGGTGAATTCGCAGAAATCGACGTCGTCGAGACTCAAACAACATAATCTGCGAGCGACACTCCGCCTTTTGGTGAAGAGAACGCCGCAGAGGATTGGCAAAGGGCCATTCAACAACGAGATGAACATATCAACCATTTAAAGAAGCAACTAGAAGAAGTGATGGCTGCAATGGCCACAATTCAAGGAAAGTCACAATCACCGCAAATAACACCTCCAGAAACAAACCAACTAGAGACCATTAATGTTACATATGAAAGAAGGGAGTTCACCGTCAATGTACAATAGAAGAGAGATTCAGTTCAGGGTCCAGTACCAGAAAAGGACATCAATCAAATGGTGGAACAGCAGGTGAGAGAAGCCCTGGCTCAGTCCAAAGAACGAACATCGATTCTGAAGGGTAGACCATCCCCTGAAGAGTTTGATGCTGTCCAATATCCCAAAGGTTTTGTATCACCTCAGTTTAAGATTTTTGATGGTACCGGAAACCCCTGACAGCATGTTGCACACTTTCGAGCAAGTTGCTGCAACGCGGGGGGTAGCAATGCATTGTTGTGTCGTCAATTTGTGAATAGCCTTTCGGGGGTTGCATTCGACTGGTACGCAGAGCTGCTAAATGGTTCGGTGAGAATGTTTATAGAATTGGAAGACCTCTTTGTTAAGCGGTTCGCTGGAGATAGACACCATATCACCATCGGTGATCTTGTGGTGGAGCGACATAAGCCAACCGAAACATTGGTAGACTACATTTTGCGACAGAGAAATTTGAGCCTGAAGTGTGAGCCACAGCTCCAGGAGCAACATGCAGTTGAAATTCTCTTAAAGAGCATCCATGGACCAGTTGCATTTCTCCTCAAAGGATTCACAATCAAAACGTTCGAGAAACTACTTTGCAAAGCTGGAAGTTTGCAAGAGGAAGCCAAATAGTTGGGTTTTCCAGAAAATTCTGAAAAGCTAGAGCCGGTCAAGACATTTGAGGAGTCTGAGACAATGGCAGTGGTGGATAAAGGCAAGCAGCCAATGCAGATCCAGATTGAACAGCCTCAACAACAGTACTATCAGCAGTCGTCTCAACAGTGGTCGCTTCGGATGGATGGAAGACAGGGTCCGTCTACGGCCAAGAAACTAAGCAGAGTATATTCTTTCAAAGATGAGGCAGTGGCAAAGATGTTTCAGAACTTGATTAAGAGGCCTGAGTTCAGATTGTCTGAGCCAAAGAAGCCAGATGAGGTTGATAAAAAGGATCACCCAAGATATTGCCCATATCACTGCATCGCTTGGGCACACCATAGAAAATTGCATCAGCTTCAAAGAATGGCTCGAGAAGAACTTTAAGAAGGGGAACATAACGATCCCAAAAGAATATTTGAGAGAGCCTGAAAGAGGTTTTATCAATATGATTTCGGTCGATCCAGTTGTTTCGATTGATTCTTACGTAGCTGATGTCGAATGACACGGTGCAGGTGAAAGCTTCAAAGAAAACAAAGGAAAATAACCAGATCCAAGCAGTTTCGGTACAGGCTAGAAGGCAGATTTCAAGACCTCTCCATCGGGAGAATGTAGGGTTTATCGTTTTAATACTACAATAAGTGTAAAAGGGACATTAGCAGAATCGATGTTAGTTTGTCCTATCCCTCCCACTGCAATGAATGAAAGAAAAGGAGTTTGTTTTTGTCCAGAATTGCTCTATATTTGGAAAAGCTTAAATTTGGATATTTTGCTAAGACTATGGTTTCGTGGAAGAATGAAATTAATGCTCTAATAACCGAGTCGTTTACTTTAAGGAATTTGGACTGGGTCCTAAATTGATTTCAAAATGAAGTAGTGTGGTTGAAATACGAATAATTGATTCGGGATATCACGAGCCTTTTAATTTCCCGCCATGTGGCTGGGTCCGGACTTTCGAATAAGTTATAATATCCCGTGATTCATGTTAAGAAACATTTTGGAATTATTAATTAGGGGAGTTTCGACATTCAAAATCTTTAACAAAAATATGCACTACCAGATACAGTAATTCTCAGAAAACCAAGGAGCAAAAAAAAAAGTTCCTGAGGAGAAGCTTGAGGTGGGCACAAAATCAAAAATTGGTGTCTCAATCAAGACTTTCAAAATCTTTAACATGTGCTCCACCAGATATAGTAATCCTCAATAAAAAAGGAGAGCAAAAAGCTCAATAAAAAAAAGAAAAAAAATGAGAAAGAAAAAGAAAAAGAATGCTCCCTGAGAAGAAGCTTGAGGCAAGCATATAATCAAAAATTGGTGTCTTAATCCTTCCCTGATTAATAAAACTTGAAAGACAACCTTAAGAAGTTTCCTCCAATATTATGCTTTGAGAAGAGTCAAGTGATTCTATGCCTTTTGGTTGGTCATTAATTGGCCCAGAAATATCTTTGGACGGTGAAAAATATTTTAATCACATGAACAGAAATTTTGAAATCTGCTTAAGCCCAGGAAGAAAGAATTAAACAAATGACAACGATATTAGCATTTAATGTAAATTCAACCCCGAATTCATATCCTTCAGTGCCCAGCAAATACAACTTCAACGTCAGATAGTAATTTCTCGAAGACAGTGTGAACACCCTTTACGAAATCGGTGACAAAATCAAATGACAACTGCTATGAACAAAGCTACGGAGTTGCAGCCTCCTAAACTGCGATGTCCTTAGAGATAACACATCTTTATAGGTGCTTGAAAGAATATAAATTCCGATAGCAACTTAAAGAGTGAGTTATTATCTACAGTTGATGATACCCTCAGAAGTACCGCGCATCGTGATGTTTCGTAGACAAATTCTTGTCCTACGAAGCACCGATGTCGCACTTGTCTAAAACTCGGGTCCGCATCTTAAAACAAATGAAACTAAATAAAACTCTGCATCAAACAAAATAAAAGTCAACATTTGAACAAAACAAAAAGAACTCGCACCTTGTGAATTTTTAAAAATCTCTCGCATAAGCATTTCGATAAAATTCAAAGACTCGCATGAACTTCTACAAATATTCTCTCGCACTTTACAATATGTTTTCACAATCTCTCGCATTCATAAATCTCGAGAATATGTCCAGATCTCCGCATTCATAAAACTCGCATTCCCAAATATCAGCAAAATCTTTCTCAAATCTCAAGCATAAGCCAAATCTCGAGAAAATTCTTCATAGTCATAAGCATAAATCAAATATCAACAAAATTTTTCACAACCACCGCATAAACCGAATCTCGGGAAAAATTCCCTATGGACCTCAAAGCAAAATTTCCCTCAATCTCTCGCATAAATAAATTTCAACAAAATTCTTCGATCTCAACGATAAGTCACAGAAATTCTTCAATGTCTCCGCATTCACGGAATCTCTCGCAATTCTCAGCACTTGGGATAGGCTTCCGCCCTACTCCCTTCTCGACGAATTCTCGACGAATTCTCGAGCATTCTCGAGAATCTCAGGCAATTCTCAGCATATTCTCAGCAGTTCTCAGCAATTCTCAGCAATCTCAGCATATTCTCAGGAATTCTCAGCAATCTCAGCACCTCAGCAATCTCAGCAGTTCTCAGCATATTCTCAGCACTCGGGATAGGCTTCCGCCGCACTCCCATCTCAGCTTATTCTCTGTAATTCTCAGCACTCGGGATAGGCTTCTGCCGTACTCCCATCTCAACATATTCTCAGCATTCGGGATAGGCTTCCGCCCTACTCCCTTCTCAGCAGTTCTCAGCACTCGGGATAGGCTTCCGCCCTACTCCATTCTCAACAATTCTCAGTGCTCGGGATAGGCTTCCGCCGTACTCCCATCTCAGCATATTCTCTGCAATTCTCAGCTCTCAGGATAGGCTTTCGCCCTACTCCCTTCTCAGTAATTCTCAGTACTCGGGATAGGCACAGTCCTACTCCTTTCTCAGCAATCTCAAAATTTGATCCTCTCGACGAAGAAATTGAAATTAAAGCACTCTGCATTTCGGATAGGCTTTGTCCTATTCTTCCTCAGCATTTGGGATAGACTCACTCCTAATCCTTCTCAACATACACAGTAGGGATAGGTTCAGTCCTAATCCTTCTCAGCATACACATATGGAATAGGTTCAGTCCTGCTTCCTTCTCAGCATACAAATGCATTCGGGTGGGCCTTAGCCCAACTCTTTTCTCCTCATAAAACCAAAATTGAAACTCAAATCGAAATTCAAACTCATAATTAAAACTTGAAATAAAAAATGAAACGAATCTAATATCCAATCTCTTAAAATCTTGTGATCTGAAATTCACCTCCTTTTTCCCCAGCGAGAGTTCTGGAATCTTCAGTCTTGGAGATTTACCTGATACTCTCCAGTGGAAATTTCTTACACTTCATCCTAAGTTTGTCACTTGGACATCTGTGTTGGTTTTTTTTATCTCTTCGGTCAACTCCAATACGCGCGGTGTGCTTGGTCAGCACACCACACCTATTGGGGGTCCATTTGTTGACCTCATTTTTGATGAGGTCTTCTCTTCCCTCTTTAGTGTCTAGGATCTAGCCTTAGGTTTTTCCTTTGACTATCTTAGAGGACTAGAATTGGGACCCATCCCTTAGAAATTTAAACCACTTCTGGTCTCCCTGCAAACCCAACAAGCTTGATTGTAGACCCCTAATCACCTAGAGGGTTGAAATCAAATGTGGAGGATTAAAGGATGAGTTCCCTAGACTGCCCTGGGTGGCCTGGTCGCAGTGAGGGTTGACTTACACACTCACTACACTCACACTCTACACTCTCACACACACAATCCAAATCCTAAAACCACACCCATACCCAACTTGACTCCCCGACTCATGTACGTAATTCATATGGATGGACCCTAACCCCTAAGCCCCTGGTTAAGAGGGTTAGGAACAACATAGTGAATGCCTCCAATGAGTCCTCTCATGGCTCATATAGGCTTAATATGACTTCATGGCTCAACCAAAGTGATTCCATTTCACTCATATTTGATCCTTCATTCTTCCAAAATTTCAATTTTTGACCCCGGGGACCCTACACTCATCAAACCTACCAAAAGCCCTTGAAATTGCCCAAATCCTCCAAAAATCTCCAAATCACCCAAAAGTCCTCAGAATCAATCCTAAACATTTTCCCCCCACTCAAATTGACCATCTCCAGCCAAAAATACCAAAAATTTCTAAAAATACCCCTAATACCCTCCAAATTACCAAAATGCCCCTCTTGACCCAAAAAGCCAAAAATTCAGAAAATTCCCAGAAAATTCCAGAAAATCCCAAATATTTCCAATTTCATTTTATCCAACTACACCATGGGCCAATTTTGTCAATTTACCCTACTTTTACCAAAACCCCCAATTTAGCCCATTTTAAACCTAAATGAACCCAATGCCAAACCAAATCACCCCAATTGGTCTCAATTTTGGTCCAATTCAATTCTAATCTTCAATTAACTTTCCGCAATATCAATCTAGACCAAATTCAAGCCCAATTGGATTGACATTTGAATCCAATTTCATTTTTAAGCTTAAGGCCCAATTTTGACCCATGACCTAAACCTACCTCAAACCAACTCAATTCAATCCCAATTTGACCCAAATCTTTTCTAAAACCTTCCTATCATCCCCACAAACAAAACACTAACATGATTTGCCCAAAATTTGGACCCAAACCTTACTCAAATTCAACCCAAACCCAAAATTCCCTAAATGGGCCTACACCCAAACCTAACCCAAATGGTCCTAAATCCCAAAATCGAAACCCAATCAAAGTTGAAACCTATTTGTAACACCCCCATAAACATTTCCCAACATTAATTTTACATCAATTTCAACCCTAGCCCAACATTGGCCCAAATTAGCCCAATTTGACCTATGATGGCCCCTTTACCAAAGAAGCCCAAATCCAGCCCAAATCCAACCCAATTCAAACCCAAACCACCTCAAATTTGCTTCAAATCAATCATGGCACATCCCTAAAATAAACCCAACATTTTTTTGGCCCAATACTTCACAAAATTCCCATCCATAAATTTATTTTCAAACCTAAGGCCCACTTCCTTAAGCCTTCCAAAAAGGCCCATCCAAAATGATTTCAAAAAGCCCAAAATCCATCTTAAAGCTCACATGACAATCCTCTATCATCATCCATTTGATAAAACCATCCCTAAGTTCTAAATTAGCCATCAATTTTTTTTAAACTAAGCCATATGTCAAATCCTATCAAATCACCCCTAAATTACCAAAATTCCCTAAAAGCCATTTTCGTGAAACAAAGCCAACTTTTTTTCAAAGCCAAATGGAGCCAAGTATGAGCCATTTACAAGCCATATGAAGCCATGGGGGGTTTGACATGTGACCATACCCAAAGTAGCAAAAGGAGGCCCCCCTTTCTTAATCCTTCATTAAGCATTTTAAATCCCTTCCATGCTACACACTAAAACATGTTTAACCACATCACCTTGGATGGGGACTTCACCACCCCTTCCTAGCTGACCCAATTGATTTTTCGGCCTCAAAACCGGGTCATGGGGAGGTGAACCTAACCCAAAACCATGGCTTGGACCAAATCAAGCCAAAATGGCCTCTCCCCCATGCCATTTTAATCCAAGCTCTTTACACATGGCATTGGCCGATTGCTTGCACAAACCTCCAGCCACGAACCTCCCGACCCCGAGGGTGACCCATGCTCGCCGGCCGCCCACTCGGCCGCCGAAAAACACCACACCCGAGAGCATCATGTGAGCCCAAGCTTGGAATTCTCACTCGCCGAGTTGCCCCATGCCCAATGGCCACCATGGCTGTTCTTCTCCTCAATAGAGTAGCAGATCCCAAGCCCTAACTCCCCCTGGGAGAGCCTCCAGCCAGCTCTATTTAAACCCCACCTCTCTCGGCCATGGGGGAGGTGCTGAAACAAATCACACAGAAACTCTGCTAAAATCATTCCATACTCTTCCCCACACCTGGAGAACTTGATCCCCACTGAAATCCCCCTGCCATTTCCTCTATGTGAGCTCAATTTCAGAGTTGAAGTTCAAGCCTAAAACCAGGACACTTCACCACAGTGAGCCAATCTCCAAATTGATTGGTCCTACACCTTCACCGGACCAAGAGGAGAAGTTCCCCAGGTGAAAGCCCCTCTCCGGAGCCACCCGGTTGCTCCGGCCTCCAAGCTTTGTGATCGGCCGTGGTCACTTTTGTACCTAGGAAATTCACCGTGCCAATGGACTTCATCCGGAGCTTGCTTGGACCCAATCGAACGTGACACAACTCTCAGATCGAAGCTTCACTTCTCTGAGCAAAGGTATGAGCTCTCTCTTCTTCCCAAGCTTCTGAACATTCTCCATTTCAAATGCCTTAATTTCAATGCATGATCACCGTATAGATGTATTCATCTCTTCAAGACGAATCCATAGAGCACAAGAACACAAAAATCCGTTAAGTATTTAGTGAGATCTTAGGGTTTTAGTGTGGATGGTCACGGGTTCACAGTAGTCGTAGACGATGACTGGGAGTCGTCGGATCGAGTGTGTATCGAGCGGACGGTCGGGATCGAGCCGGACAGCGCGATGGAACATGAACCGCGGGCCCCTGGAGCGCTGAGTGGGATGACGACGTCGAACCAGAAAGCGCTGGTCCGACCCGCAATTACGCAGTAAATTAACTTCCAAAAGATGGCAAAAAACTTGACCCGATTTCTAAATAGCGGCTAGTGTGCAAAATCTTAAATGATATAAAAATTAGAAAATATTTTACACACTAGGGGTACTACGCAAGTATACGTATCATTTCGAAGTAATATAGAGTTTTCTTTAAAAACCCCAAGTATCGATCCCACGAGGAAGTGAAGTAAGAGGTCTTTAGTCAAATTCTGTACTACTACTAATAGTCCTTAGTTTGGAATGTCGATTAAAATTGTGTTTTATATAGCAACTACTCCTAAATATAAGTGTTAAATGTAATAGTAACTATAACTAAATGCAAATAATAATTCTAAAGATAACCATTTTTGGATGAATTGGTTTGGAGAATTTTGAGATATTAAAAACTACTATTCTTATGTAATGAAATAGATAATGTATAGGATTGAGATGCATTTAATATTGCATGTGCCAAATAGGAGCAATCCTATTCTTTACCCTTTGGTCCGAGCATAAAGAACATTGACTAATCCTTTGTTTGGTTACTCGAATCCGCGCGTAGGTCGGGAGGATACCGGCCGCCACTTCGGAGCTCCCACGTTCCCCTCGCCCGAGGGCTAACATCTACACTTCAACACTCAAACGATAGGACCGAATTAAGAATTTTAGCTCGTCACTCTAAAATCTCCGATCTCGCGCCCGATTAATATTATTTCCTATTTATTTGCATTCAACTTCTATGAACTTCACCATTCATGGAATTTAAATGTGGTTCGTACTTAGTTGTAGAAAGCATAGCCCTCTCGGATCGTATGTTTTCACAACAAATTTTAACATTACAACAGGCCTTAATTGCAATGTAAATTAAGTGCAAGTAAAAACCATCACATTTATATCTAAATTAACTTCTAACATGCATCACAAAATCCTAAACATGATTTCTACTCATTGCAAAAGAAAAGTAAAAGGAAAATAATGGCATAATCATCTCATGTCACTATTTCCAAAGAAGAAGAAAGAGTAAGAGAGATACGTCACAAAGCACGAAGAACACGCAAAGGAAACTTCATTTAAACAAAGCAGATCCACTACATAAATGTTTACAAAATCATAAGATAATGAAGAACAATACTTAGCTTTTTCCTTTTGAAAGAAAGAGGAAGATCTCTCCCACAAAGTCTCCCGTCGATCCATGCAATGCTCATACAATCCCTTACAAATTCTCTCAAAAATCTCCTCTCCAATCTCTCCAAAAGGGTAGAAATCTACATTTCTACTCTTAATCTAAGAATCCTAAACATTCCTCTAAGTTTTTCTCCAATTTTTTCTCTCTAATCTTCTCTTAATCTCCTTTTTTCTAACCTATATTCGCCATTTTTAAAGAGTTTGGACGAATTCCTAAGAGTTTCCTTACGCACCCCTTCGAAAAAGTGTCCAAATACGTCGAATATTGGCCCAAAACCGCCAAAAGTCAGTTCGTGGTCGTCCGGGCCGCTGTCGGCGGGTTCGAACTCACTGTCGGCGAGCTTTTCGGCCATTTTTCGGTGGTCTTGGGAATATCTCGCCGTCGGCGAGATCGATCTCGCCGTCGGCAAGATCGATCTCGCCGTCGGCGAGCAGGCTGCTGCGCGGCTCCACCTTTTCGCTCCGTTTGGCTCCGTTTCAACTCCGTTTCGCCCCATTTCAGTTGCGTTGCGTTCGTAACAGATATCCCTACAAAATAAGCATAAAAATAACCTTTCTTTAAAGTATAATCTCATTCAAAAATATGCAAGAAGTGTAAAAGAGATTAAGCATCAAAAGACTTATCGAAAGGTGTCAGGGCAGAATTTCATTTCTTGCTCGTTTTTGCTCCAAATTGCACCGTTTTGCTTCCTTTTGTTCCAATCACCATTTCTTGTATCTAAAACCAAAAAACATACAAAATACCTTCCTTTAAAGTGTAATATCATCAAAAAATGAGTAAAATAATATAGCAAAAAGCATATATATTTTAGGCGTGTCAAAATCCCCCAAACTTAACTGTTACTTGTCCTCAAGTAACACTTTTACTACATAAAAATATAACTCAAGGCAATGTACTTTTCACCTGTAAGACACTAAAATTTTTCATTTAAAAGAATATATTGGTTAGATTTTTAGAAAGAAATTTAGTAACTCAGGTTAATGCTACAGGTATAAGAATATTTAGCAATCAAGTCAAAGGGTTCTAGTCTTCTATTTATTTCAAGATAAACCATAATTTGTCACATTAAGAATGCCTTGAAAGATTATGTGAAAAAGGAGTTCATGTAAACTTCATCAGAATGTAGGCCAATACTTTAAATATAAATTCAGAAATTAAATCAAGTTCTCCCTTTAGGGAGACTCAAGTGAAGCCAATTTTTGATTAGGCATCTCCTCAAGCTTCTCCTCATAAATATTTTTCTTTCTTTTTTTTTTCTTTTCTTTCGGGATCATTTTCAATCCTCTTTTTTTTCACTCTTTTTTCTTTTTCTATATTTTTTTAATGAGGATTACTATATCTGGAGAGCCTGTAATGATTTTAAACTTCACTCTCCTCTTTCTAAAGTTCAAACTTGAAACACGTCCTTACTTTATAATTAGGTATTAGCTTTATTATTCATCATAAAGTCATAATCTCTTCTTAACACACAATACTTTAAGTCTCTTAACATTTCAAAAATACAGTTTTCTTTATTTTAAATAGTTAACTATAATCAAATTCTTTCATACTAAATATCTTACCCTTTTAAAATAAACCTTTATTACTAAAAAGTTTCATCCAATCCTTCCATAATATTCAACTCAAATAAAAAATTTTAGTTATCTCAAGTGAGGTTCAATTGCTAGAAGTTGTGCTAAAATTTTTTTTTTTGAAAATATAACAATTGAGAACAAATAAGAGTTAATATTTTTCTTCCCCCCAAACTTAAATTTTAAAATATTTTGCAACTAATTCCATAAAATATAGCAGGAAGAAAAAGTAAAGGTTGAATATACTTACTACTACAACATTCTATCAAATTCATATCATGCATAATCAGGATAGAAAGACAGTAGGAGAAAGTAAATCTAGCCTAAAACATGCTTGTAATAAAATTACACTAAAAGGAAGTATTTTCACTTTAAAATTTTATTTTTCTTCCCACCCCCAAACTTAATTTTTAACATATGTAGCATTTAGTACAGAAAATATAAACAGGAAGAAAACAGTTTAAAAATTATATCTACCACAAATGTCTATTAAAATCATTTGCAAGTATTCATTAGGACGTAACAATATGCGGTAGAAAGTAAATCTAAACTAATCATGTCAAAATGAAATTAACTAAACCAAAGTCTAACTAGCATAGCAGGTATCAGCAAGGGATTATAAAAATGTTCTTCAAGACCTAAATAAAGTTGTAACACAAATATAAACACACATATAATAAATACAAACACAAATGATAAATGAGGATATTTCATCCTTTAACTCATCCAATCTCACTATGTTACCTTCAATTTCTAACGGAATCACTACACTAGTAAATTAGGTACTTTCAAATGATATTATAGATTATAATCTCAAAGATAAGATTATCCCTGATAAATTAGTTTTCGGACACCAATCTCAAGTATCATCTAATTCTTATAATTAAGCACCTATAACAGTTATAAAGATAGTGTAAGATCATCCATATGGTATTCATCAAATAGGTTCGCGACTCCTACCTAATGAAAATAAAGTTGTAGAAAGGAAGTAACAAACTAAGATGAAACTATAATAAGAAGTTAAGGAATCACCTCCCTCAAGACACACAAAGATCAAACTACTAACAATCTAAACATCTACCAATCATCAATCAAACTTATCAATACATTATAAAGCAAACATCATACAACACTAACAATCACGACTCTTAAAACATACTAAATCAAAACACACCGATAACTATGGGTTGCCTCCCATAAAGCGCTTGGTTTAACGTCATTAGCTCGACATATGATTCCACTCGGATCAAAATTCCATTTAAGTAATCCTCGATCAATCGCCCAATCATTTCCAGCTCCAGGGATTCCTATAAAATCCTCAAATTTTAATTTTTCATTTAGCTCTTCAATTTCGGTTGGATTTATATCATTGTTCCTCATATTTCCTTCTAGATCCAATATTCTTCTATTGATTTTCTGAAATTGCATATTAATATCATCCTTGAAATTGATAAGAAATGGATCTTTATAAGATACTTCAATATCTTCCAAATTTTGGATCAAATTCTCTTTAGATAATTCAGATTCAAGATCAAATTCTTCTATGTCACTCTTATGATTCAAGTTATCTTCCAATTCTTCCCCTTTATAATTATTAAATGATGGAGGATCTATCCTAGTTGAGAAAATAGGTTTTTTTAATTCCTTAGGAATTTCTTCCAATGGTCTTCCAATATCCTTATCCTCTTCTCTCAACTCAAAGTTCTTTTGAAATTTATCCTCAAATTCTCTTCCAAGTCCTAGTTCAATAATTTTATCTTGTTCATCATTCAATTCAGGTTTTTCTTGTGATTGAGTCGCATCTAAAGATATTAAGACTGGTTGTGTAGATGAATTCCCTAAATAGATAGGCTTTAAAATTGTATGGGGTACATCCATCTTAAGTTCATGAGATTTTCCAAGAGATAGAACTAAAAGTTTACTATTTTTGGTAGCGTCCATCATTTCACACCTCTCCTGAACATACATACAGTCTTCTTTACATAACATTTTTGACTCATCATGAAAGTCTATTTCAATCTCATTTGTTAACTTACTCTCAAAACTTTCTTGGAAATGTTCTTTACTTAGATAATCAATTTTATCCATCAAAAAACAATCATCATCTTTTCTCTCAGCTGGAAATTTCATAGTCTTTAATACATCAAAAGTAACTTCTTGGTCACTAATATTCATAGTCAACTCTCCTTTTGCGCATCTATCATAGCTTGTCCAGGTAATAAGGAAAGGTCTCCCTAAAATAATTGGAATTTCTTTATCTTCCTCAATATCTAATATAATAAAGTCCAAAGGAAAGATAAATTTATCCACTTTAATAAGCACATCTTCTATAACTCCTTTTGGATAAATGATAGATCGATCGCCCAACGTGAAGGGTTACAGTAGTGGGAGAAATATCGATTAAACCTAACCTTCTAAATATTGATAGAGGCATCACATTAATGTTCACTCCTAAATCTCATAAAGCTTTTCCACATAATTTTTCTTCAATTGCACAAGGAATTGTAAAGCTACAAGGATCTTTATGTTTCCGAGGAAAATTTTTCTGAAGTAAAGCGCTGCACTCCTTACTTAGTGCAATTGTCTGGTAATCCCCAAATTTCCTTTTCTTGTTTAATATATCCTTTATAAACTTTGCATAATTTGGCATCTGTTCCAAAGCTTCAGTGAAAGGAATATTTATCGTTAACTTCTTAAGTACTTTCATGAACTTTGAAAATTTTTTATCCAACTCATGCTTGTCTAAGTCTTTGAGGAAATGGAGGTGGTGGTTTTTCCAAATTGATTTTAGTTGGAGATATTAATTTTTCTAGATCCTTAGAAACATGTTCTTCGAGTCTTTTAGTTTCCTTTGTTTCTCTCACAACATCTTTCTCTTTTCTAACCACATCCTCTATATCTCTTCCAATTTTTAATTGGACAGCTTCTATTTGTTCATTAGTGTTCTCTTTAGGGTTGATCTCAATGTTGCTAGGAAGTGTTCCTTGGGGTTTATTGCTAAGTGAATTAGCAATTTGTCCCAGTTGATTCTCTATGTTTCTAATTGCAGCATTTTGACTTTGCAACTGGTTTCCCATTTGCAATACCACTTCTTCCATAGACGTCTTCTTATCCTCAAATTGTTGATCATCGTAAGAGTCTGGTGGATATGAAGGTCTATAGTTTGTGTTCTCCTGATTATTCCAACTTCCATTACGATTTGCATAATTATTTTCCCATTGTTGGTTTCCACCATCAGTAGTATGATTCCAGTTAAATTTAGGATGGTTCTCCCAACACGGGTTGTAAAAGTTAGAATATGGGTTGTTTATGGTATTTAAAGTCTCATATGATAATTTAGAATCAATTATAGGCCCTAATGAACTTTCCTCACTTACAGGAGTAAATTGAGGTTGGTTCATTCCAAATTGGTCCAACTTCCTTGATATTGCAGCAATCTGAGATGCAAGAATTGAAATCGTATCTGTATCATAAATACTAGCTACATTTTTATGATTTACCCTTGTAGAGGGCGATTGAAATTCATTTGTAGCGATTTCTTCAATTAATGCATATGCTTCATCAAATGATTTTGACATTAATGATCCACCAGCAGTAGCATCAATAATGGACCTAAGGGATCCTACTAACCCATTGTAAAAAGTTTGAATGATTAACCAATCGGGCAGAGCATGGTGTGGACACTTTCTTAGGAGTTCCTTAAATCTTTCCTGAGCTTCGTATATTGATTCCCCTTCATATTGACAAAATGAGATAATATCGTTTCTAAGTTTAGTAGTCCTTGAAGGTGGAAAATACTTAGCTAGGAATTTCTGACTTAACTCCTCCCAATTTTTAGTAGAGCCAGGTGCTAATGAATATAACCATATTTTAGCCTTATCCCTTAGTGAGAAAGGAAAAAGCCTTAGTCTAACAGCATCGTCTGACATACCGTTATAATGAAATGTAGCACAAAGTTCTAGAAAATTTGATAAGTGTAAATAGGGTTCCTCCAAAGGAGTTCCTCTAAACTGATTGTTCTGCACCAGTTGGATAATCTCAGAATTTATTTCAAATGAGTCAGCTTCTACGACAGGGTATTGTATACTTAAGTGAATTTCATTTGTCGTAGGATTTATGCAATCCCTCAATAATATATGATGATTTTCCAATTTATTATCTTGAAAGTTTTCCATTTCCACTTCTAGTTTTTTGAGTTCTTTCGAATTTTTATTTTTTTATTTTCTTCAAACTCGGGATAATAAGGCACAAGTCCTACAGATCCTTTGTTTCGCATACGTAACACAACAAATAATATATTAACAATTAAACAAATAAACAAAGAAATATATTCAACACAACAAAATATTTTTATGAACACCATATTTTACACACAAATAATTTTTTCACAACAATGTTTCATACAACAAAAAAATTTTTTCACACAAAAATAGTTTTTACTACACTACAGTTTTCCAAATCTAAGCCTAATTGCTTTAACTAAAATTCTCCTAAAGTTCTTACCGAAGTTTCCCCGGCAACGGCGCCAAAAACTTGGTCCGACCCGCAATTACGCAGTAAATTAACTTCCAAAAGATGGCCAAAAACTTGACCCGATTTCTAAATAGCGGCTAGTGTGCAAAATCTTAAATGATATAAAAATTAGAAAATATTTTACACACTAGGGGTACTACGCAAGTATACGTATCGTTTCAAGTAATATAGAGTTTTCTTTAAAAACCCCAGTATCGATCCCACGAGGAAGTGAAGTAAGAGGTCTTTAGTCAAATTCTAGTCTACTACTAATAGTCCTTAGTTTGGAATGTCGATTAAAATTGTGTTTTATATGGCAACTACTCCTAAATATAAGTGTTAAATGTAATAGTAACTATAACTAAATGCAAATAATAATTCTAAAGATAACCCTTTTTGGATGAATTGGTTTGGAGAAATTTGAGATATTAAAAACTACTATTCTTATGTAATGAAATAGATAATGTATAGGATTGAGATGCATTTAATATTTTATGATAGGAGCAATCCTATTCTTTACCCTTTGGTCCAGGCATAAAGAACATTGACTAATCTTTTGTTTGGTTACTGAATCTGCGGCTAGGCTGGGAGGATACCGGCTGCCACTTCGGAGCTCCCACGTTCCCCTCGCCTGAGGGCTAACATCTACACTTCAGCACCCAAACGATAGGACCGAATTAAGGATTTTAGCCTGTCACTCTAAAATCTCCAATTCTGCGCCCGATTAATATTATTTCCCTATTTATTTGCATTCAACTTCTATGACTTCACCATTCATGGAATTTAAATGTGGTTCGTACTTAGTTGTAGAAAGCATAGCCCTCTCGGATCGTATGTTTTCACAACAAATTTTAACATTACAACAGGCCTTAATTGCAATGTAAATGAAGTGCAAGTAAAAACCATCACATTTATATCTAAATTAACTTCTAACATGCATCACAAAATCCTAAACATGATTTCTACTCATTGCAAAAGAAAAGTAAAAGGAAAATAATGACATAATCATCTCATGTCACTATTTCCAAAGATGAAGAAAGAGTAAGAGAGATACGTCACAAAGCACGAATAAAACGCAAAGGAAACTTCATTTAAACAAAGCAGATCCACTACATAAATGTTTACAAAATCATAAGATAATGAAGAACAATACTTAGTTTTTTCCCTTTGAAAGAAAGAGGAAGATCTCTCCCACAAAGTCTCCCGTCGATCCATGCAATGCTCGTACAATCCCTTACAAATTCTCTCAAAAATCTCCTCTTCAATCTCTCCAAAAGGGTAGAAATCTACATTTCTACTCTTAATCTAAGAATCCTAAACATTCCTCTAAGTTTTTCTCCAATTTTTTTCTCTCTAATCTTCTCTTAATCTCCTTTTTTCTAACCTATATTCGCCATTTTTAAAGAGTTTGGACGAATTCCCAAGAGTTTTCTTACGCACCCCTTCGAAAAAGTGTCCAAATACGTCGAATATTGGCCCAAAACCGCCAAAAGTCAGTTCGTGGTCGTCCGGGCCGCTGTCGGCGGGTTCGAACTCACTGTCGGCGAGCTTTTTGGCCATTTTTCGGTGTTCTCGGGAAAATCTCGCCGTCGGCGAGCAGGCTGCTGCACGACTCCACCGTTTCGCTCCGTTTGGCTCCGTTTCAACTCCGTTTCGCCCCATTTCAGTTGCGTTGCGTTCGTAACAGATATCCCTACAAAATAAGCATAAAAATAACCTTTCTTTAAAGTATAATCTCATTCAAAAATATGCAAGAAGTGTAAAAGAGATTAAGCATCAAAAGACTTATCGAAAGGTGTCGTGCGTAATTTCATTTCTTGCTCGTTTTTGCTCCAAATTGCACCGTTTTTGCTTCCTTTTGTTCCAATCACCATTTCTTGTATCTAAAACCAAAAAACATACAAAATACCTTCCTTTAAAGTGTAATATCATCAAAAAATGAGTAAAATAATATAGCAAAAAGCATATATATTTTAGGCGTGTCAAAAGTGCCGCGTGGCTGTTCGGAGATGCTAAGGTTGACGCGGCACCGATTCAGATAAATAGAAAAATAAGGATTTTTCTTATTTATTTAATTACCAGAACTTAGAAAATCCATAACTTTGTATAGAAAAATCCTAAAAATAAAATAAAACTACCCTCTTGCTCAGTGAACAGAGGAGAATAATGTAGAAAAGAAATCAATTAATTTCATTCAGTATTTTATTTTTAATGATTTAATTACTCTCTGCACTATTTCAATTCTCCATTTGCATAGGCAATTCACCATGGCATGAGACCATAGGGCTTTTGAAGCCTCTGAACTTGGGAACATTCCTTGAATTTTTCAAGGTCAGAGGCCATCCCTATGAGAAGTTATTGATTTTTCAATTGCATGTTACTGTTTTGAGTATTTAATTCCAATAATTAGCATGTTGAGAAATAAATTCTAGGAAAATTTGGTGATGTTTCTTATGACCAGAGGAACCTAAGAAAAATAAGTTTTGAGTTAATTCACTTGGAATAACCCTGATTGGTCTAAACACCCAAAATTGAAGTTTAATTAATTAGGGTTAACTATATGTTAAATTAACTTGAAAACAATTCTCCACTGATCTTTAAGATCAGAGGAACATCACATAAAAATTTGAAATCAATTGGACTTGATTAACCCCACCAAATGGGTTGATTAAGCCTCTTAAGCAAAATGGATAAAATTAAACTTTAAAAATTCATAACTCACAAAATGCTTTTCAAAAATTCACAAAAATGATTTTGGAGCTTCTCTGATATCAGAGGAACTTAGGAAAATTAAAATTGTAATTTTCTAAAAAAGTTGATTTTTATCAATATTTTAATATTTTTTAAAATTAAAAAATAATAAAAAACATAAAAATATTAAAAATCACCAAAATGTCACATTTTGAATTCTAATTACTTAAGAACAAACCAAATATTTTTCTTAAGTCCCAAGGATAAGATATTGAATTTTAAAGGCTTAATGTAATTTTTAATATTAAAAAATGTATTTTCCAACCTTTTCACTAAAATAATTCTAATAAATAAAATATATTTAAAAAAAATCACAAAAATTGGTCCAAATGGTCCTATGGTCATTAGGAATATCCCATAATTTTCTTAAGGACAGAAACATTTCCTTGGTCATGTTATTGAATTTTCCTTGAAAACCCCTATTTTCCATTAAAAATAATTACATAAATAAATTAAATACAGAAAAATCACATTTTCTCCTCTAAAGTCTTAATTGACATGTAATTAAGGTTACATAAAAATTTCAAGTTCATTTGAGCTTAATTTAGTGAGTTATAGAATTATTAGGCTTGAAGGGCAAAATGGTAATTAATAATTTTAAGCTTTAATTAAAATTTTAGGATTAATCAAAAGGGGAGGGCAAAATATTTGATTTTAAACTGATTTTGGATGTTTGAAACTTAATTGATTGAGGGTAGAAACCTACTAACCACTTCAAATATAATTAAAATAAAACTTTAATTAATTAATTAATTGAAATTTTGGGAAAATGATGAAAATTGGAATTATTAAAGTAGGGATATTATTAAGAGGATATTTATTCTTTAATTTAAAAGTCCCTAAATAAATCACTTCAATAATACTTAATTCTTAATTAAAAAAAATTAAATTAAAATAATAATCCAAATTAAAATTAAACTAAAATTAAATTAAATTAAATTAAACTAAAATTAAATTAAATCAAAATTAAATTAAAATTAAATTAAAATAAAATTAAATTAATTTAAATTAAATTAAATTAAAATCAAATTAAATCAAATTAAATTAAATTAAATTAAATTAAATAAAAATCAAATCAAATTAAATTAAAATTAAATTAAATTGAATTAAAATTAAATTAAATTAAATTAAATTAAAATCATTTAACAACAAACTTAAATGAAATCCTTAAGAATCAAATCTAAAATAACTTGAACACTATTCCAAACTTAAACTAACTTTTTATAATTAAGTCAAAATTAAAATTAAATCATTAAGTTTAAATCATTAAAAATATTTAATAATTTGATTTGCCCTTTTATAGCTCTTATTATTATAACTCTTAAATGAGGCATCAAGTGAAGTGTTACTTCACTTATAGGATATTCAAATGTCCTAGTTCATTGAGCAAGATAACAAAACTTAAACTCCTGGATGATTAATTCACTTGTATAATTAAATTCTCTTGGACTTAAAATAATCCTAGAGGTATTGAAAAGATGTTTAAGACTCGTCTTAAGCACTTCCTCAATATGATAGGATGTTTATAAAAACAACTGAATTTAATTGTTCTTGGGTGAAGAGAGTCATCCTTAAACCAAAACACAAGAACCTGGACGTCATAGGAGATGATTAGCTATAGGATTAGGACTTTGGTAGACAATCAAAACCTTTCCCTTAGCTTTACCTAAGTACTTGTTGAAATATTTAAATGCCTTAACATGTGTTTTAAGTGCGACTTGGGATGATGGGAAGACCCTCCGAGTACGCTTTTATTTTATTGCAATTTACTTTATTGCAATTTACTTACATGCACTGTACTTTACTTTTCTTGTATGACAAACAACTGTTGCATGAAAACCGAAACCATTAGGATAGTCCCTGAACTGAAACTAAAACTAAATTAAAAGTCATTATAAGATAAAAATCTCCGCCACAACATTTCAAAATATAAAACAACTCAAAATTTAATCACAAACAGAACAATAAAACTACAATTGCAACTAAATTAAAACGTCTCGTTGAATGATCGGGAATACCTCGGATGATGTAACCTACGTGTTGCTAACGGGATTTCCCACGGTCTAAATGAAGCCTGTGGAACTCATTCAGTTGAGTTTAGCAAATTCATCCGGACTAAGTGAATTCGATGAAAATAATGGTGTCGGGATGACTGGAACCGTGGGATCTTAATCGGTTCTGTTTAAACAACTTTAAGATTTGTTTTAATTAAAATATTAAAAACACTTGGATTTTAAGATTCTCTCTAAACCAAAACACTTCTCTCATCTCCTGATTTATGACTTCTAAAACTAAACCTGTGCAACAATAAGGAGCTCGGAGCATAGTGGACAGCACGGCCATCATCGTCAGCAAAACAGCTCTACATCAGCTAAACATTTCTTAGAATTAAATAACAAAGCCATAGGACTCCGAGGTAGCTTGCCTAGTGCAACATAAATCCTCAACTCTTCGTTAGGCATTTGTATAATAATGTTATGTAAATTAAGCCCTAACCGGTCTTAGGACTCCGAGGTAGTCGTTTGATACGACATAAACCCTCACATCTTCGAGGCTATTTGCATGACTATGTCATACAAATATAAGTCCTAATTAATTAAAATTGGCAAGATTAGAATATCAGATAATTTTAGGATTTTCTTAAATCCGAGCCAAACAATAGGATATTTTGGGAAGTTGCCAAGATTCCTCTTGATCCTTAGCTTCTCCTACTTCTTTTCCTTTGGATTCTCAAAATAAACTGTTCCGAATTTGAGCTAATCCCTATTGAAAATTCAAAAATTCAAATCTTTTGAAAACCTTAAACTTTGTAATTCTTGAGAGCAAAACCACTGATCATTATCGAGAGTTTTCTTAAATGATTCCTGTCATTTAAGATGTAATTAACTATAGGTGCTTGCCCTTATAGGGAACTTTAAGAACCCGAGTAATATAAACCCCGCTTAATTCATTTATATTAAGCAGGGGAACTTGTCGGCTTATAAAATTGGTTCGCAGACCAAACGGATGTCACAAATCTTCTAGTTTATTTAATCGAGCCCTATCATCAAGCGGTGTGTCTATTCTTCGGGATAGATATACGATTTATGGTGCGGTGCTCGTTTATATAAACTATTTGGGATGTGAGGTCAGTTTGATTTCATATCTTAAATTTTCCAAACTCAAAATTATTTTCAAAATCAAATGCTACTTTCTAAATTATATATATTTAAATTAAATTTAAAACCTAAAAATTCGTCGACAATTTCTGTTAGGCGACCCCTTTTCAAAATACAACACACACAACCTAAAAATAAGCCGTACAGTAGGGAGTTAAGAAGTAGTTTGAATTTCTTAATGGTGGGTTCCATTTCTAGTCCTCTAAGATTAGTCAAAGGAAAAGCCTAAGGCTAGATCCTAAGTACTAAAGAGAGAAGCAAAAGACCTCACCAAAATTGAGGTCAATAAATGGACCCCCAATAGGTGTGGTGTGCTAACCAAGCACACCGTACGTATTGGCGTTGACCGAAGAGATCAACAAAACCAACACAAATGTCCAAGTGACAAACTTAGGACGAAGTAGAAGAATTTCCGCTGGGGAGTATTAGGTATATTTCCAAGACTGGAGATTCCTGAACTCTCGCTGGGGAATGGAAAATGAGGTGAACTCCAAATCACAAGATCTGGGGAATTCGATTTTGATTTCATTTTACTTTTAAATTTCAAGTTTCAATGTGTGAGTTTTGATTTCGATTTGTTCTGAGTTTCAATTTCGATTGAAGTATAATTTAAAATCAATTTAAGGAAATTTTGAATTTGAAATTTGGATTTGAAATGAGAATTGAAACACAGGTTTCAACCTCGGGCTTGCAAAGAGAGCTGAATTTAGGTACCGGCCTCGGAGTGAGAATCGAGTTTAAGTATCGACGGAAAAAGGATGAGAATCGGAATTTAGGTACTGATCTCGAGAGAGTGAGATTTGAAATTTAAGTATCAATCTTGAAAAAGAATCGAATTTTAGGTATCGATCTCGGAAAGAGAGTCGGAATTTAGGTACCGACCTCAAAATGAGAACCAGAATTTAGGTACCAGCCTCGAAAGTTGTGAATCAAAATTTAGGTATCAATTCGAAAGAGAGTCGGAATTTGGTACCGACCTTGAAGGAAGAGAACTGAAATTTGGTAACAGTCTCGGAAATTTAGAATTGAAATTTGGTATCAATTCGAAAGAGAGTCGGAATTTGGTACCGACCTCGAAAGGAAGAGAATTAAAATTTGGTACCAGTCTCAGAAATTTAGAATTGAAATTTGGTATCAATTCAAAAGAGAATTGGAATTTGGTACCGAACTCGAAGGAAGAGAACTGGAATTTGGTACCAGTCTCGGAAATTTAGAATTGAAATTTGGTATCAATTTGAAAGAGAGTCGGAATTTGGTACCGACCTCGAAAGGAAGAGAACTGGAATTTGGTACTAGTCTCAGAAATTTAGAATTGAAATTTGGTATCAATTCGAAAGAGAGTCGGAATTTGGTACCGACATCGAAGGAAGAGAACTGGAATTTGGTACCAGTCTCGGAAATTTAGAATTGAAATTTGGTATCAATTCGAAAGAGAGTCGAATTTGGTACCGACCTCGAAAGGAAGAGGACCGGAATTTGGTACCGATCTCGGAAATTTAGAATTGAAATTTGGTATCAATTCGAAAGAGAGTCGGAATTTGGTACCGACCTCGAAAGGAAGAGGACTCGGAATTTGGTACCGATCTCGAAATTTAGAATTGAAATGTGGTATCAATTCGAAAGAGAGTCGGAATTTGGTACCGACCTCGAAGGAAGAGAACTGGAATTTGGTACCAGTCTCGGAAATTTAGAATTGAAAATTGGTATCAATTTGAAAGAGAGTCGGAATTTGGTATCGACCTCGAAAGGAAGAGAACTGGAATTTGGTACCAGTATCGGAAATTTATCTGTTTGAAGAGGGACCCAGTCTTATGCCATCAGAACCAAATCGAACAAAGTTCGTGGCTCCGTGTCAACAGAACTAATCGATCCTCTAAAACACAGAGGAAAGAGAACTGAAAGGAACTGGTAAGCATACCAAGCTAAAAAGACTTGACTTAGCGACAAGTCGAAGAGAATATTCAAATTTCAAAAGAGTTTCCAACAAATTTCGATAGAGGAAAGAACTGAAAGGTTCGAATCAGAGGTTTGAGATCGAAATTCAATTCGAAGTTTAGATTCGTTTTGTTTGTCCTTTAACGTTCCCATTTTATTTTTTTGATGTTTATTTAGTGTTCATGTGAATTTGAAGTTCATTTTAATATTCAGATTTTTAGGAAAAATTCTCATTTATTTTATTTTCTTTTTTGTTCTTCGTTCAAAGTTCATTTAACTCTAATGGCGTTTCCCAGTCAATTTGCACAAAAAGAGGTGAAGGCAAAATATGACGTAGTCGTTTTCATTCCAACTTGCTGAAAATACATCATACAACTTGATCTAATCATGATGACATTTTCCTCGGAAATTTAATGTCTCATACAATCCATGTAAATCCAAAACGGATTGTGTAAGATTCTTGTTGATCCATCCAAAAGCGTCTGTCAAAAATCCATGTCTGAATAGTAAGAAACATGGGTAGTAACATCACCTTCCAAGCCACCCTTGGCAGGAATGCCGCATAGATGTGTATTGGAGGTGTGTTATTTCCCATGTAACTCACAGCTCGTAGGGCCGGAGACTCTCCAATTCTATATCTGGCTGAAAGTGGTAAGGCATTTTTCTGTCATCCATTCTTCTAAAAGTAACTGAGATCCGCTCAACAGGCACTCCTGGAATGCAATGCTTCGCAAAGTCTGCTCCGTTTCCTTTTAACACCAGGACGGAACCTACCGGTAGTGGTATCTCCACCGGCCCTCAGAACTCACCGGGACCTGCAATCCAGAGGTCAGATCAGAACATGATGTTGCACTTGGTTGACGAATGACACCGTGTAGAAGGGTCTAACAAAGTCATGATGGTCTATATGTGGAGGTATGCGGTCGCCTTCCTCGTAGATGTTAATAATGCGGTTGTTGGGTATGCAATCTGCAGGCAATACCCTCCACGTTATCATCCTTTTCACCATTCTCTTAATGATTCTTGGCATCGGATCCACCTCACTGTGATGGAGTATCCCTGGTGGATTTTAATTTCTGTCTATGGAAAAATTGTAGCAACATCCGCATTGGATTGTAACTCTTCCTTTTCCTGGCATTCATCTTTGGGGTTCTGAATAGGTCTTTTCTCTCAGGCGGCCAGCTCGGCCCATTTTATGTAATTCGAGGATACAGTCTACAATTTGTTGTTGCTCGTAATATGAGAATACATCTGTATGCAGCTCGAGGCCATCTAAAATGTTGACCCTCTTGTCTCCAATTCTTTCAAATTATTCAAAGGTTTTCTTCTCAACTAGTTGCATTTTCTCCAGCTCGTATTCCGGGATTATCTGAAGTCCTCGGTGTCTAGTAACATACTGCGGGATGTATGGCTTAACCCTACCACGTTCTTCTGCATGTCTCGGCTCTTCGGGGATAGTCTCTATAGGGACATCCTTCGTGGTTGCTTTCGCAACAAGACTCTTCGGATCCGGTACATCTGCTAGACGTCGAGGTACTGACTCTATTTCTGCTTTTCTTGGTACTTCTTTTATCTGTTCCGACTTTCTTGGAGTTAAAGTTCTTTTTTATGGTTCCTGACGAACCGGTCTCCTTAGAGCATTTGCACTAACGGTATCCACTGTCTGTTTATGTTGATCTTCTGCTAACTTGGTCAGCATTTTGCGAATGCGACGATTCTTATTTCTTCGCTAGGTAGCAGTGAGAGTAGCTCTCCTTAACCCTTGAATTTCTGTGGGCTCGGCACTGACAAGCCTACCCTCTGCTGTGGCAACCATTGTCGGTGAATTTTTAGATTATGTGTGGTATTTTGAAAAGGGGGGTCGCCTACTGAAATTGTCGGCAAATTTTTAATTTAATTTAAATAAATAATTTGAAAAGTAGTATTTGATTTTGAAAAATAATTTTAAATTTGAAAATTTTAAGATATGAAATCAAACTGATCTCACATCCCGAATAGTTTATATAAACGAGCACCGCATCACAAACCGTGCATCTATCTCGAAGAATAGACATACTGTTTGGTGATGGGGCTCGATTAAATAAACTAGAAGATTTGTGACATCCGTTTGGTCTGCGAACCAATTTTATAAGCCGACAAATTCCCCTGCTTAATATGAAAACATTAAACAGGGTTTATATTACCTGGGTTCTTAAAATTCCCTATAAGGGCAAGCCCCTATAGTTAATTACATCTTAAGTGATGAGAATCACCTAAGAAAACTCTCGATAATAATCAATAGTTCTGCTCTCAAGAATTTCAAAGTTTAAGTTTTCAAAGGATTGAATTTTGGAATTTCAATAGGGAATGGATCAAATTTGGAACATTTTATTTTGGGAATCCAAAGGAAGAAAGGTAGGAGAAATCACAGATTCGAAGCGAACTTCGGTAATTTCCCGACTATCCTATTGTTTGGCTTGAATTTAGGAAAGTCCTAATGTTTATTTAATGTTTTGATCTTGCCAATTTTAATTAATTAGGACTTATATTTGTATGATAAAATCATACGAAATAGCCTCGAAGATGTGAGGGTTTATGTCGTATCGGACGACTACCTCGGAGTCCTAAGACCGGTTAGGGCTTAATTTACATGACATGATCATGCAAATGCCTAACGAAGAGTTGAGGATTTATGTTGCACTAGGCAAACTACCTCGAAGTCCTATGGTTTGGTTATTTAGTTATAAGGAAAGTTTTGCTGAAGTAGACTCAGGTTTTGCTGATGACGATGGCCGTGCTGCCCACCATGCTCCGAGCTCCTTGTTGTTGCAGAGGATTAGTTTTAGAAGTCATAAATCAGGAGATGAGAGAAGTGTTCTGGTTTAGAGAAAATCTTAAAATCCAGGTGTTTTTAATATTTTAATTAAACAAATCTTAAAGTTGATTATAACAACACCGGTTAAGATCCCACGGTTCCATCCTTCCGGCATCGTTATTTTTATCGGATTCACTTAGTCCGGATGAATTTGCTAAACTCAACTGAATGAGTTCCACACTTTCATTTAGACCGTGGGAAATCCCGTTAGCAACACGTAGGTTACATCATCCGAGGTATTCCCGATCATCCAACAAGACGTTTTAATTTAGTTGTAGTTGTAGTTTTGTTGTTCGTTTGTGATTAAATTTTGAGTTGTTTTATATTTTGAAATGTTGTGGCGGTGAATTTTATCTTGTAATGACTTTTAATTTAGTTTTGGTTTCAGTTTTAGGGACTATCCTAAAGGTGTGGGTTTTCATGCAACAGTTGTTTATCATGCAAGAAAAGTAAGTACGATGCGATTAAATAAATTATAATAAGATAAATTGCAATAAAATAAAAGCGTACCTGGAGGGTCTTCCCGTCATCCCAAGCTGCACTTAAAACACAATTAGAATATTTAAGCATTTAAAACAAGTTCCTAGGTAAAGCTAAGGGAGGGGTTATGGTTTTCTACCAAGTTCCTAATCCTATAGCTAGTCATCTCCTATGACATCTAGGTTCTTGTATTTTGGTTTGAGGACGATTTTCTTCATCAAAGAACAATTAAGTTCAATTGTTCTTATAAACATCCTATCATATCGAGGAAGTGATTAAGACAAATCTTAAACATCTTTTTAATATTTCTAGGATTATTTTAAGTCCAAGAGAATTTAATTTTACAAATGAATTAATCGTCCGGGAGTTCAAGTTTTGTTATCTTGCTCAGTGAACTAGGACATTTGAATATCCTATAAGTGAAGTAACACTTCACTTAACACTCCATTTAGGAGTTATGACGAGCATGAGCTTTCGAGGGCAAATTGATGTTCAAGTGACCTATGATTTGATTTCAGTTAATAGATTTAAGTTTGGAATAGTGTTCAAGTTGTTTTGGATTTATTTTTGAATTCTTTATGTCTTAGGTGATGTTATTTTTAATTCAATTTAACCTTAACTTAGTTTAATTTAATTTAATTTAATTTAATTTAATTTAATGTGGTTTAATTTAATTTAATTTAAGTTAATTTAATATAATATGATTTAATTTAATTTAATTTAATTTAATTTAATTTAATTTAATTTAATTTAATTTAAATTAATTTAATGTGTTTTATTTTAATTTAATTTAATATGTTCTAATTTAATTTAATTTAATTTAATTTAAATTTTAATTTGATTTCATTTTTAATTTTAATTTAATATTTTATTTTAAAAGGGTTTGATTTAAATAATTTAACTTTAATTTAATTTAATGATTAAGTCTTTTAGCATTTTAAATCTTAAATTTGAATTATCATTTTAATTAGGAATTAAATATTATTGAGATGATTAATTTAGGGATTCTTAAATTAATGAATAAATCTCCTCCTAATGACATCCCTATTTTAATAATTCCAAATTTATTATTCTTCCAAATTTAATTAATTATTTTAATTAAAGTTCATTTCAATTATTTGTGAATTTTTTAATAGGTTCCTACCCTTTAATTATTTAAGTTTCAATCATCCAAATCAGATTAGGATCAAATATTTTACTCTTTAATTTTATTAAGCCTAAAGTTTTAATTAAAGATTAAAATTTTAATTACCCTTTTGCCCTTCAAGCTTAATGATTTCATAACTCACTAAATTGAGCTCAAATGAACTTGAAATTTTTATGTAACTTCACTCATATGTCAATAAAGACATTAGAGGAGAAAATGTGATTTTTCTATATTTAATTTATTTATGTAATTATTTTTGGTGGAAAATAAGGATTTCCAAGGAAAATTCAATAACATGACCAAGGAAAAGTTTCTATCCTTAAGAAAATTATAAGACATTCCTAATGACTAGAGGACCACTTGGACCAATTTTGGTGATTTTTTGAATTATATTATTTTTATTATAATTATTTTGAGTTTTGGAGTATTAATTAATTAAAAATAAAATAAAGGTTGAAAAATGAATTTTATATTTTCAAAAATCTCTCTGATATCAAGGAAATCAGAGAATCAATTTTTATAATTTTTTGATTTTTCTTTGATTTATTAGAATTATTTTAGTGGAAATCCTAGAAAATACATTTTTTTAATTTTAAAATTACCTTAAGGCTTTAAAATTTAATATCTCATCATAGAGACTTAAGAAAAATATGGGGTTTGTTCCTAAGTGACTAAAATTCAAAATGTGACATTTTGGTGAATTTTATTATTTTTGTGATTTTTATTATTTTTTAATTATTAAAATATTAAAATAATACAAAAAAAAATCAACTTTTTTAGAAAATTGAAATTTTAATTTTCTTAAATTTCCCTGATATTAGAGAGACTCCAAAACCAATTTGGTGAATTTTTGAAAAGTATTTTGAAAGTTATGAATTTTTAAAGTTTAAATTGGCTAAATGGCCTAATCAACCCATTTAGTAAGGCTAACCAAGTCCAATTAACTTCAAACTTTTATGGTGGGTTCCTCTGATGCTAAAGGTCAGTGGAGAATTGATTTCAAGTCAATTTGATGTATGGTTAGCTCTAATTAATTAAAGAGCTATTTTGGGTGTTTAAGCCAATTAGGGTTATTTCAAGTGGATTAATTCAAAACCTATTTTTCCTAGGGTCCTCTGGTCATAAGAAACATCACCAAATTTTCCTAGAATTTATTTCACAACATGCTAATTATTGGATTTAAAATACTCAAAACGAGTAACATGAATTTGAAAAATCAATAACTTCTCATAGGGATGGCTCTCGACTTTGGAAAATTCAGGGAATGTTCCCAAATTCAGAGGCTTCGAAAGCCCTATGGTCTCATGCCATGGTGAATTTCCAATATGCATGGAGAATTAAAACAATGCGGACGAGTAAATAAATCATTAAAAATAAAATACTTGATTAAATTAAATGATTTCTTTTCCACATTATTCTCCTCACGTTCACCGAGCAAGAGGGTATTTTTATTTTATTTTTCCGATTTTTCTACACAAAGTTATGCATTTTTGAAGTTTAAGGAATTAAATAAAAAGAAAATACCCTAATTTTCTACTTATCCACGCGGCGCCGACTCATCCTAGGCGGCTCCGAAGCTCCACGCGGCGTCTTCGATTCGGCGCCGCCATCCGACTCGGCCGATCCGGGGCCCCGCGGGTCACGTACCAACGCGGCCGTCCGACTCGATCTAGACCGTCCACTCGATACACGCTCGATCCGACGGCTCATGGTCATCGTCTACGACCGGTGTGCACCGTGACCGTCAACCTTCTAACCCTAATTTCTCACTCGATTCTCAACGGATTTTCGTGTTCTTATACTCTATGGATTCGTCTTGAGGAGACGAACACATCCATACGGTAAACATGTATTTAAATTGACTCAAATTAAATGGAGAATCTCTGTAAGCTCGGGAAGAAGAGTGAGTCCATACCTTTGCTCGCAGAAGTGAAGCTTCGATCTGAGAGTTGTGTCACCTTCGATTGGGTCCAAGGAAGCTCCAGATGAAGTCCCTTGGCCTGGTGAATTTTATAGCTATGAAAGTGACCACAGCCGATCACAAAGCTTGGAGGCTGGGACAATTGGGTGGCCTGAAGATGGGGCTTTCAGTGGGAAACTTCTCCTCTTGGTCTGGTGAAGGTGTAGGACCAGTCAATTTGGGAATTGATCCACTGTGGAGAAGTGTCCTGGTTTTTGTCTTGAAGTTTGAGCTCGAAAATTGAGCTCGACTGGAGGGAATTAGGCTGGAATTCGGTGGGGATCAAGTGCTCTATGTGTGGAGAGTGATCCGGAATGATTTTGGCGAAGTTTCCTTAAGGTTTGGTTCGAGCACCTTTCATGGCCGAGAAGGGGTGGTGTTTAAATAGGGGTGGTCGGAGAGCCTCGCGGGGATGGCCAAGGGTTGGGATCGAGCTGCTCTGGGCATGGGAAGAACAGCCATGGTGGCCATTGGGCATGGGGCAGCTCAGCCAGGTGGAATTCCAAAGTTTGTCTTCTCCCCATGTCTCGGCCATGGAGTTTTCCGGCGACCCAGGCGGCTGGCCGGCAGGCATGGGTCACCCTCAAGGTCAGGGGGTCCAGGGCTTGAAGTTGGTGTAGGCAATTGGGCTTGGACATGTGTAAAGTGTTTGGATTGAAATGGAATGGGGGGAAGACTATACTTGGCTAGGTTTGGTCAACCCATTTGTTTGGGCTGGGTTCACCTCCCCATGGTCGGCCTTGGGCTGAGAAAATCGAGTTAGGCTAGTCGGTCAAAAGGTGGTGATGTCCTTATCCAAGAATATTTGGATTAAATCTTGGTTAAGGGGAAACATGCTTAAGGCTAATGACTTTTAGGAGGTGGTTAAAGGACCTCCTCCTTTTGCCATTTAAGGAGGGTTGACCACTTAGAGATCCTCATGGCTTGCCAATGGCTTACATGTGGCTTCATGGCTCCATGTGGCTTGGGAAAAGATTGGGTCAATTTCATGAAAAGGGATATTATGGATTTTGGCATTTTGATGGAAATTGTTATGGGGTTTGATTTGGAATTGTTAAATTGATAAATTAGGACTTTAGGAATGACTTTAAATTGAATGTATGATGAAGGAAAGTGTCATGTGAGCTTTAGGATGATTTGGGCTTTTGAATTTGAAGAAAGTGGGCTTTTAGGAAGGTTTAAGGGAAGTGGGCTTTTTGATTTTAGGATGGGCATTTGGGTGAAAATTTTGTGAAGGACCATGTCAAATAAATGTTGGGTTTGATTTATGGATGTGTCATGAGTGATTTGAAGCAAGTTGGGAGTGATTTGGGTTTGAATTGGGTTGAATTTGGGCTTCCTTGGTGAATGGGTCGATATAGGTCAAATTGGGCTAACTTGGGCCAATGTTGGGCTAGGGTTGAAATTGATGTAAAATAAATGTTGGGAAATGTTTATGGGAGTGTTTCAAAGAGGTTTTGGCTTTGGTTGGGTTTTGACTTTGGGGTTTGGGCCTTATTTGGGCTAGGTTTAGGTTTAAGTCAAAATTGGGTCTTTTAGCTTTGGGTTGAATTTGAGTGGGGTTTGGGTCTAAATTTTGGGCAAATCATGTTAGTGTTTTGTTTGTAGGAATGTTAAGGAAGATTTAGAAAAGATTTGGGGTTAATTGGAGTTGAATTGGGTTAGTTTGGGTTAGGTTTGGGTCCAAATTGAGCTTTAAGGCCAAAAGTGAAATTGGATCCAAATGTCAATCAAATTGGACTTGGATTTGGTCTAGATTGGTGTTGGGGATGTTGAATTGAAGTTTAGAATTGAATTGGACCAGAATTTGGGTCAATTGGGTAGGTTTGGTTTGACATTGGGTTCACTTTGGGTTAAAATGGGTCAAATTGGGGATTTTGACAAAAGTGGGGTAAATTGACAAAATTGGCCCATGGTGTAGTTGAACATAATGAAATTGGGAATATTTGGGATTTTCTAGAATTTTCTGGGAATTTTCTGAATTTTTGGATTTTTTGGCTAAGAGGGGCATTTTGGGTATTTGGAGGGTATTGGGGGTATTTTTGGAATTTTTGGTATTTTTGGGTATGGATGATCAATTTGAGTAATGTGGGAATGTTTGAGATTGATTTTGAGGAATTATGGGTAATTTAGGTGATTTTGCAAATTTTGGGTGGTTTCAAGGGTTTTGGGTAGATTAGCGGGTGTAGGGTCCTGGGGTCAAAATTGAAAATTTGGAAAATTGAAGCTTGGGTGAATGTAAGTGGAATGAAATCATTTTGATTGAGCCATGAAGCAATATCAAGCCCACATGAGCCATGAAGGGACTCATTTGAGGCATCCACTATGTTGTTCCTAACCCTCTTAGCCAAGGGCTTAGGGGTTAAGGACCATCCATGTGAATCACCTTCATGAGTCAGGAGATCAAGTTGGGTATGGGTGTGGTTTTTTAGGAGGTGTGTGAAAGTGTAGTGTATAAATGTAGTGTATGTGTAAGTCAGCCCTTCACTGCGACCAAGCCACCTGTGGCGATCCTAAGGTCAAAGAGTCCTATAGGAACTCATCCTTTAAACTTCCACATTTGATTTCAACCCTCTAGGTGATTAGGGGTCTACGATCAAGTTTGTGGAGTTTGCAGGGAGTTAAGAAGTGGTTTGACTTTCTAAGTGGTGGGTCCCAATTCTAATCCTCTAAGATTAGTCAAAGGAAAAGCCTAAGGCTAGATCCTAAGTACTAAAGAGAAGAAGAGGAGACCTCATCAAAAATGAGGTCAACACGGCGCTGACAAGCCTACCCTCTGCTGTGGCAACCACGGACTTAACTTTTTTATATTCTTCGGTTGCATGAGCGGCGTTTGCTTTTCTTTTCTTGCTGCTGGATCGGTGGCTCGGGCCACCCATTTTCATCACTGTCTGGCTGTGAAGTTCTTCTTGATCAACTGGGATCCAATCATTTTCTTCATATTGTAAGTCAGCAGGTGTGAAGTCTGAGTCAATCTCTATCACTGCTCCATCCCTCACCCTCTTTTCATCAAGTGCTAGACTCACGCCATTTCTAAAGTTTAGAACCAACCGCCCGTTCGACATTTCCCTGCGAAAAAACAAGGAAAGGATCAGGGGCTGTACTAAGAACAAGAACAATAAGAAAAACACTTAAAAAATCTTATTCACTTCTTTTAAATTTAAAGAAAGTAGAAAGAGATGAGAAAATATCAAGAATGAATGGATTTAAAAGGAAAGATTGACATTTTATTATTACGATTTCCCATGTTTTCTTTTTAACATTTTCGTTGATGAGAGATTTTTTTTTTATCATCCATTTTATTTTGTTTTGGGTTCGGACCCAGTCATAAAGTGATTACTTCACCCGTGTTTCTAGGGATAAGATTCTACTTTAGAGGCCACCCTTCGAAACATCAGGTTGCGTAATACTTCTTTAAATACCGTCCATTGATTGGAAGCATGGGTCGTTCTCCACGGCAATTCACCAGTTGGTAGGAACTTCTAGAGTAGACTGTCTCGACCACAAATGGTCCCTCCCAGGTTGGTTCAAACTTACCTCCTTTCTTGCGGTGTGCAAGGATAGGTCTCTTGAGAACAAGTACTAAGTCACCGACTTTGAAAGTTCTTGGGCGGACCAGTTTATCATGGGCCTGGATCATCTTGGCTTGATACGGTTCCAAATCTGCTCGTGCGGAAAGTCTTTTCCCTTCCAAGCTTTCCAACTCTTCCAGTCATAGTCTGGCATTTTCTTCTGTAGTGATCTTTTCTGCAACTGCAATTCGGAGTGATGGAAGCTGAACTTCCAGGGGCAAGACGGCCTCGGACCCGTACACTAAAGCGTAAGGCGTAGACTGAGTAGGAGTCCTAAAAGTCGTCCTGTAGGCCCATAAGGCTTCTAACAACTTCTCGTGCCAATTTGTCTTGTTGTCGTCCAAAGTTTTCTTTAAAATTTGAATAAGAGTTTTATTAAAAGCCTCGGCCAAGCCGTTTGCTCTTGGGTAGTAGATCGTTGAGTATTGCCAATCGATCCCGTGTCTTCTGACAAAAATATTGATCTTTGTACTTTTGAATGCAGGCCCATTATCTGAAATGATCCTGCGCGGTACCCCAAAACGGTAGACGACTTGGTTCTTGAAAAACTATAGCACGTGGTGTGCCTTCACTTCTCTGAGTGGTATAGCTTCCGCCCATTTAGAAAAGTAGTCTGTAGCTGCAAGAATGAAGCGATGTCCTTTTGAAGAAGGTGGTTCTATCAGACCCACTATATTCGTGTCCCCAACACTCAAATGGCCACGACGCGATTGTCGGATGTAGCACATTTGGAGGTTGGTGTAGAACCACTCCGTGCACTTGGCACCGGTGACAACTTTTGAAACTTTCATACGATCGGTCATCATTGAGGGCCGTAGTACCATAGTCTTTTAATCTTCATTTTCATTTTCGGACCCGACTGATGAGCGCCACAAAATCCTGAATGCACTTCTTTGACAATTTCACGAGCCTCGGACCCACTCAGGCACCTTAGCCACATCTGGTCAAAAGACCTTCTGTATAACGTATTGTTTATTAATGCGTAAGACAGAGTTCTTCTCTTGATTTGATGGGCTAAAGACTTATTGTCAGGCAGGTTTCCTATTTGCAAGTAGTCTATTAATGGTCGCCGCCAATCTTACGTATTTTCCGTTATTTCCGCAATCGATTCTTCTGTTTTTCCGATTTGTGTACTCGTATCCATGTCGAGTTGTGATATGACTTGTCGTCCCTGAACTGACATTTCAACTGACTCATCCTGTAAGCAGGCAATTTCCTTTGCAAGAAGGGCTAACGCATCTGCGAGAGCATTTTCTCTTCTGGGAATCTTGTAGATTGTTACGTTTGGAATTTGTTCCAACAATTTCATGGCATACTGATGTTGACCTCATTTTTGATAAGGTCTTCTCTTCTTCTTTTTAGTACTTAGGATCTAGCCTTAGGCTTTTCCTTTGACTATCCTAGAGGATTAGAATTGGGACCCACCACTTAGAAATTCAAACAACTTCTTAACTCCCTGCAAACTCCACAAACTTGATTGTAGACCCCTAATCACCTAGAGGGTTGAAATCAAATGTGGAAGTTTAAAGGATGTGATCCTATAGGACTCTTTGGCTTTAGGACTGCCCTGGGTGGCCTGGTCTGGTGAAGGGGCTGACTTACACACACACACTACACTTATACACTATATTTTCACACACCTCCTAAAACCACACCTATACCCAACTTGACCTCCTGACTCATGAAGGTGATTCACATGGATGGTCCTTAACCCCTAAGCCCTTGGCTAAGAGGGTTAGGAACAATATAGTGAATGCCTCAAATGAGTCCCTTCATGGCTCATGTGGGCTTGATATGGCTTCATGACTCAACCAAAATGATTTCATTTCACTTATATTTACTCAATCTTCAATTTTCCAAATTTTTAATTTTTGACCCCGGGGACCCTACACCCGCCTAGCCTACCCAAAACCCTTGAAATTACCCAAAATTTTCAAAATTCTCCAAAATCACCCAAATTCCTCAAAACCAATCCCAAACATTCCCACATCACTCAAATTGATCATTCATAGCCAAAAATACCAAAAATTCTAAAAATACCTTCCAATACCCTCCAATTACCCAAAATGCCCCTCTTAACCAAAAAATCCAAAAATTCAGAAAATTCCCAAAAAATTCCATAAAATTCCAAATATTCCTAATTTCATTTTTTTCAACTACACCATGGGCCAATTTTGTTAATTTACCCCACTTTGGTCAAAATCCCCAATTTGACCCATCTCAACCCAAAGTGAACCCAATGTCAAACCAAACCTACCCAATTGACCCAAATTCTGGTCCAATTCAATTCTAAACTTCAATTCAACATCCCCAACACCAGTCTAGACCAAATCCAAGCCCAATTTGATTGACATTTGAATCCAATTTCACTTTTGACCTTAAAGCCCAATTTGGACCCATGACCCAAACTTAGCTCAAACTCACCCAATTCAACTCCAATTAACCCCAAATCTTTTCTAAACCTTCCCTAACATCCCCACAAACAAAACACTAACATGATTTGCGCAAAATTTAGACCCAAACCCCACTCAAATTCAACCCAAAGCTAAAAACCCCAATTTTGACCTAAACCCAAACCTAACCCAAATAAGCTCAAACCCCAAAATCAAAACCCAACCAAAGCCAAAACCTCTTTGAAACATTCCCATAAACATTTCCCAACATTAATTTTACATCAATTTCAACCTTAGCCCAACATTGGCCCAAGTTAGCCCAATTTGACCTACATTGGCCCATTTACCAAAGAGGTCCAAATTCAACCCAATTCAAACCCAAATCATTCCAAACTCATTTCAAATCATTCATGACATTCCCCTAAACCAAACCCAACAATTATTTGGCCCAAGCCTTTACCAAACTTTCATCCTAAAATCCATTTTAAAATCCAAAAGCCCACTTCCCTAACCATTTTAAAAGCCCATCTTCACTAAATTTTAAAGGCCCAAAATTCATACAAGGCCCATATGACACTCTTCTTCATCATGACTTCAATTAAAACCATTCCTAAAGTTCCAATCAAATATAAATTTATTCTAAATCAAGCTTCATGTTAACCTCTCATACATTTATCAAAAATGCCAAAATCCATTTTCATACAAGTAAGCCAAGCTATGTGCAAGCCATAGGCAAGCAAGCCATGAAGCCATGCATGAGCCACATGGAAGCCATGAAAGCCCCTTTACATGTCACCATGCTATCTTGGGCAAATGGAGGAGGTCCTTTCCATATTCCCTTAAGGTGATTAACCATGTCCATGTCTCCCCTAAACCATGTTTAATCTTAATTGTACTTGGATGGTGACCTTTCCCCACTAATCAAGCTGACCTAAACCACTTTCTCTTCAGCCCAAACTAGCCATGGGGAGGTGCACCTAGCCCAATCCATGCATTTGACCAATTTGAGCCAAAATACACCCTTACCCCATTCCACTTTGATTCAAACCTTTTACACATGGCAGCCACCAATTGACTTCACAAACATCAAGCCCTGACCCACCTGGACCTGAGGGTGACCCATGCCTGCCGGCCAGCCTCCTGGATCGCCGGAAAACACCACACCCGAGAGCTCACATGTGAGCCAACATTGAAATTCTCCCTTCGCCGAGTTGCCCCATGCCCAGGTGGCCATTGCAGCTGTTCTTCCCTTGCCAAGAGCGAGTCGATCCCGATCCCTAACTCCCCCTGGGAGGCCCTCCAGCCTCTCCTATTTAAACACCACGCCTCTCGGCCATGGAGGAGGTGCTGAACCAACCTTAAGGAAACTCTACCAAAATCATTCCATACCACTCTCCACACATAGAGCATTTGATTCCCACTGGATTCCAGCCCGAATTCCCTCCAGCTGAGCTCAATTTTGAGTTCAAATTTCAAGACAAAAACCGGGACACTTCTTCACGGTGGACCAATCCCCAAATTGATTGGTCCTACACCTTCACCGGACCAAGAGAAGAAGTTTACCGACAAAAGCCCCCTCACCGGAGCCGGCCATTGCTTCCGACCTCCAAGCTTTGTGATCGAGCTTGGTCGAAATCTTACCTAGACAATTCACCAGGCCAAGAGACTTCATCTGGAGCTTACTTGGACCCAATCGAAGGTGACACAACTCTCAGATCGAAGCTTCACTTCTCTGAGCAAAGGTATGGACTCACTCTTCTTCCCGAGCTTACGAGATTCTCTATTTAATTTGAGTCGATTTCGATACATGTTTACCGTATAGATGTGTTCGTCTCTTCAAGACGAATCCATAGAGCATAAGAACACAAAAATCCGTTGAGAATCGAGTGAGAAATTAGGGTTAGAAGGTTGACGGTCACGGGTTCACACCAGTCGTAGATGATGACCAGGAGCCATCGGATTGCGCGTGTATCGAGCGGACGGCCAGGATCGCGCCGGACGGAGCAACAGAACATGAACCGCGGGGCCCTGGAGCGCTGAGTCGGATGGCGGCGCCGAATCGGAAGACGACGCGTGGAGCTTCGGAGATGCCTAGGTTGAGCCGGCGCCGCGGTAGATAAGTAGGAAATTAGGCTATTTTTCTATTTATTTAATTCCCTAAACTTCAAAAATGCATAACTTTGTGTAGGAAAATCAGAAAAATAAAATAAAAATATCCTCTTGCTCAGTGAACAGAGGAGAATAATATGGAAAAGAAATCATTTAATTTCATTGAACATTTGATTTTTAATAATTAATTTACTCTCTACACATTTTCAATTCTCCATGCATGTATACAATTCACCATGGCATGAGACCATAGGGCTTTTGAAGCCTCTGAATTTGGGAACATTCTCTGAATTTTTCAAAGTCAGAGGCCATCCCTATGAAGAGTTATTAATTTTTCAATTCTAGGTTACTATTCTGAGTATTTTAATTCTAATAATTAGCATATTATGAAATAAATTCTAGGAAAATTTGGTGATGTTTATTATGACCAGAGAACCCTAGGAAAAATAGGTTTTGAGTTAATTCACTTGAAATAACCCTAATTGGCTTAAACACCCAAAATGGAGCTTTAATTAATTAGAGCTAATCATACATCAAATTGACTTGAAATCAATTCTCCACTGACCTTTAGGATCAGAGGAACCCACTATAAAAGTTTGAAGTCAATTGGACTTGGTTAGCCCTATCAAATGGGTTGATTAAGCCATTTAGCCAAAATTAAACTTAAAAAATTCATAACTTTCAAAATACTTTTAAAAAATCCACCAAATTTGTTTTGGAGCCTCTCTGATATCAGGGGAATTTAAGAAAATTAAAATTGCAATTTTCTAAAAAAGTTGATTTTTTGCATTATTTTAATATTTTTAATAATTAAAAAATAATAAAAATCACAAAAATAATAAAATTCACCAAAATGTCACATTTTAAATTTTAATCACTTAGGAACAAATCCCATATTTTTCTTAAGTCTCTATGGTGAGATATTAAATTTTAAAGCCTTAAGGTAATTTTAAAAATTAAAAAAAAATGTATTTTCTAACATTTCCACTAAAATAATTCCAATAAATCAAAGAAAAATCAGAAAATTATAAAAGTTGGTTCTATGATTTTCTTGATATCAGAGGGATTTTTGAAAAAATATAAAATTCATTTTTCAACCTTTATTTTATTTTTAAATTAATTAATACTCCAAAACTCAAAATAATTATAATAAAAAGAATATAATTCAATAAATCACCAAAATTGATCCAAGTGGTTCTCTGGTCATTAGAAATGTCCCATAATATTCTTATGGACAGAAACTTTCCCTTGGTCATGTTATTAAATTTTCCTTGGAAATCCCTATTTTCTACAAAAAATAATTACATAAATAAATTAAATATAGAAAAATCACATTTTCTCCTCTAATGTCTTTATTGACATATGAGTGAAGTCACATAAAAATTTCAAATTCATTTAAGCTCAATTTAGTGAGTTATGAAATTATTAAGCTTGAAGGGCAAAATGACAATTAAAATTTTAACCCTTAATTAAAACTTTAGGCTTAATAAAATGAAAGAATAAAATATTTGATCCTAATCTAATTTGGATGATTGAAATTTAAATAATTAAAGGGTAGAAACCTACCAAATAAATTTAAAAATAATTAAAATAAAACCTTAATTACATAATTAGTTAAATTTGGAAGAATAATAAAAAATTGGAATTATTATTAAAATAGGGATGTTATTAGGAAGAGATTTGTTCTTTAATTTAAGAATCCCTAAATTAATCACCTCAATAATATTTAATTCCTAATTAAAATGATAATCCAAATTCAAGATTTAAAATGCTAAAAGACTTAATCATTAAATTAAATTAAACTTAAATTATTTAAATTAAATCCTTTTAAAATTTCAATTAAATTAATACTTAAAAAATTAAAATTAAATCATTTTTAAAACATAAAAAATAAAATATTAAATTAAATTTAAAAATAAAATTAAATTAAAACTTAAATTAAATTAAAATCTAAAAATAAAAATTAAATTAAAATTAAAGTTTAAATTAAATTAAATTAAATTAAAATTTAAAATTAAATTAAATTAAATTAAATTAAAATCTAAAATTAAATTAAATTAAATTAAATTAAATTAAAACACATTAAATTAAATTAAATTAAACTAAATTAAATTAAACTAAATTAAATTAAATTAAATTAAATCATATTAAATTAAATTAAATTAAATTAAATCATATTAAATTAAATTAAATTAAATTAAATTAAATTAAATTAAAAAAATAAAACCAAGTTAAAATTAAAATTAAAGTAAATTAAATAAATTAAATAAAAATTAAAATTAAACTAAATTAAATCAAATTAAAATTAAATTAAATTAAATTGAATTAAAAAATAACATCACCTAAGACATAAATAATCCAAAAATAAATCTAAAACAACTTGAACACTATTCCAAACTTAAACCCATTAATTGAAATTAAATTAAATCACAAATCACTTGAACATCCATTTGCCCTCGAAAGCTTTTGTTATCATAACTCCTAAACGTAGTGTTAAGTGAGGTGTTACTTCACTTATAGGATATTCAAATGTCCTAGTTCACTGAGCAAGATAACAAAACTTGAACTCCGGACGATTAATTCATTTGTATAATTAAATTCTCTTGGACTTAAAATAATCCTAGAAATATTGAAAAGATGTTTAAGATTCGTCTTAAGCACTTCCTCGATATGATAGGATGTTTATAAGAATAATGGAACTTAATTATTCTTTGATGAAGAAAATCGTCCTTAAACCAAAATAAAAGAACCTAGACGTCATAGGAGGTGACTAGCCATAGAATTAGGAACTTGGTAGAAAACCATAACCCTTCCCTTAGCTTTATCTAGGAACTTGCTTTAAATGCTTAAATATTCTAATTGTGTTTTAAGTGCAGCTTGGGATGACGGGAAGACCCTCCAGGTACGCTTTTATTTTATTGCAATTTACCGTATTGCAATTTATTTAATCGCATCGCACTTACCTTTCTTGCATGATAAACAACTGTTGCATGAAAACCAAAACCTTTAGGGTAGTCCCCAAAACTGAAACCAAAACTAAAGTAAAAGTCATTACAAGATAAAATTCACCGCCGCAACATTTCAAAATATAAAACAACTCAAAATTTAATCACAAACAAAACAACAAAACTACAACTACAACTAAATTAAAACGTCTTGTTGGATGATCGGGAATACCTCGGATGATATAACCTACGTGTTGCTAACGGGATTTCCCACGGTCTAAATGAAAGTGTGGAACTCATTTAGTTGAGTTTAGCAAATTCATCTGGACTAAGTGAATCCGATAAAAATAACGATGCCGGAAGGATGGAACCGTGGGATCTTAATCGGTGTTGTTATAATCAACTTTAAGATTTGTTTTAATTGGTTCGCAGACCAAATGGATGTCACAAATCTTCTAGTTTATTTAACCGAGCCCCATCATCAAGCAGTGTGTCTACTCTCCGGGATAGATACACGGTTTGTGGTGCGGCACTCGTTTATATAAACTATTTAGGATGTGAGATCAGTTTAATTTCATATCTTAAAATTTTCACATTTAAAATTATTTTCAAAATCAAAACACTACTTTCCAAATCATATATATATATATATATATGTAAATTAAATTAAAAATTCACCGACAATTTCTGTAGGCGACCCCCCTTTTCAAAATAAAACACATAACCTAAAAATATGCCGACAACTGAAAGTACTGCTCGAGCATTGGCTTTAAAATTCTGTACTGTTCGGCGATCTGTTGAATGATCAACTGAGAATCTCTGTAGATGTTGATGTCCGTTATACCCATCTGAATGGTTAATTCCAATTCGGTTATGAGGGCTTTGTATTCCGCTTCGTTGTTTGTACATAGTTCCGTTAAGTGGTAGGAGTATCTTAACATCCCCCGCTCCGGTGTTATAAAGATTAGTTCGATTCCTGCCTTATCGGGCACTATCGTTTGCAATTCTTTGTTCTTCTGTGCTGAGGATGCACCGTCGAAGTATAGTTCCCAACGTCGATCATCAGGGTCATCTAGGCTCATTATCTGCTCATCAGGCAAATCGTCGTCGAGAGGCGAATCCGTCGGCAAAGGGTGTGCTGCGAGGAAGTTTGCTAGGACTTGTCCCTTTACGGCACAAAGAGGAACGAAAGTTATGTCGAATTGCAATAGTATCATCGACCACCTGACAAGTCTTCCAGAAAGCGTCGGTCGGGTCATCAAGTATTACAACGGATTAACTCTCGAAATAAGGTTGACCTTATGAGAAAGCATGTAATGCCCGAGCTTTTTAGCGGCGAAGATCAGGGCCAAACAATGCTTCTCAATCGGAGGATACATTACTTCAGTCGGGATTAGACGACGACTTAGGTAGTAGAGAGCATTTTCTTTTCCCTCGTCATTGACTCAGGCTAGCGGAGGCTCCGAGAGAATCGTCTAAAGCCGCGGTATAAAGTAACAACGGTCTACCTGAGACTGGGGCTGCTAAGACAGGAGGTGTCATTAAATATTGCTTAACGTTCTTGAAAGACCGCTGACATTTCTCATCCCAAACAAATTTGGCGTCCTTTTTAACCAATGCCGAGAAGGGCTGACACCTACCTGACAAGTTCGAGATAAAGCGTCGAAGACATGCCAACTTCCTTTGAAAGGATCGTAGTTGTTTCAAAGTTTTGGGAGGAGGCATTTCTAAAATAACTTTAATCTTCTCTGGATCGATTTCAATCCCGCGATGTCGGACAACAAATCCTAAGAATTTCCCGGAGGTGACGCCGAAGGCGCATTTTAAGGGATTCATCTTAAGGTTAAGTTGTCTTAGTCGTTCGAAAACAATTCTCAAATCATACAGGTGATCTTCCTTCAGTTTACTTTTGATGACCACATCATCCACGTAGCACTCGACTTGGTTGTGAATGAGATTATCAAAGATCTTCATCATCGCTCTTTGATATGTCGCTCCTGCGTTCTTTAATCCAAACGGCATTACTGTGTAGCAATACACTCCGATCGGCGTTCTGAATGCCGTGAGCTTTTCGTCTTCTGGTGCCATCTTTATCTGGTTGTATCCCGACGATCCATCCATAAATGAGAAGATTTCATGCGTCGAAGCGATGTCGATCATCAGTTCTGGGATTGGTAGTGGAAATTCATCCTTTGGACATGCTTTATTCAAATCTCTGAAATCCACGCAGATTCTGAATTGACCATTCTTCTTTCTAGACGCATTCTTCTCGGAGCTTGTCTGACTGGAACAGCAGTGTGATCCACTCCTAGCCTGTGAACTGCAACCTCTGGAGCTAATCCTGGCATTTCATCTAACTCCAAGCAAAACAGTCCTTAAATTCTAATAATAGCTTGATTATGTCTTCGGAGTCTTCTTTATTGAGTAAGGAGCTAACAAAGGTAGGCCTAGGCTCTTCGCTAGTACCTAAGTTAACTTACGTTAACTCGTCTATTGTAGATTTGATTTCTTCTTCGAATTCTAGTGGAGCGTCTCCGATTGGTAGATCTTCGAGGTCTTCTAAAGCTTCCAAGCAGTCTTTATTAGGTTCACAAGTGACAACCAAGCAAAATCCCGTATCATCAACTGATCCTACTGTGTCGAATCCGAGACCATGTTTTGAATTGGGAGGCCAACCGGCATTATTCCATAATTTTTCAAAGTGTTGTGATCAGCCTTTTGTCCATCGTCGAGGTAAGACACCGCGTTGAATTAAATTTTGAACACAGGGAGAGTACCACTCAAAAGGTAGTTCCATTAATTCAGATGAAGTAACATCTTCAAATTGTACATCACTTTCAGTTTTGGAAGAAGAAGCACCACGGTAGAACTTGATTGGTTTAATATCTCCACCATGTACTTCCTTGACCACCATACAATCGATCTTATTAGAATGGATCGGGGTCAGGGTCTTAGTATGCACATAGTGGTTAATCTTCTCGTACATTGATTTACATTCTTCATTCTTTTCATCTTCGAGAGAAATCTTGAATTGTAGTTCCTTCTGACTTATTGTCGTTGCTTCTTTCTCAATTTCTTCTTCTTCTTCGGAACTGTTCTCCCAATCAACATCGATGACCGGTTTCTTCTGTCCAACTGTTCCAAAGTTTCTTCCACGTCCTCATCCCCGGCCTCGACCTTGGGTGCGAGTTCTGGAGAAATCTTCATCATCTCGCCGTAAGGGAGTGGTGAGTAACTGTTGGACTAGAACTTCAGGTTCTTCATCGTCTCGAATTTCTTTTGCTTCATTTGGTATGATATTTCTCGAAAAGATTGTTTTCTTTGGAGGCGCGTAGTAGGCCACATCTTCATGAATTCCAATTTCATGCACGGAGAATGGTTGCAAGTCACCTTTGATACACTGTTCTCCTCCTTCGTAGTACTTTATGCACTGGTGCTGAGACGACGGTACCATCCAGTTTTCATGGATCCATGGCCGACCCAGTAGAGCGTTGAATGATGTTTCAGAATCAATTATGTGGAATTTTGCGTTTGTCTTTGCTAAATCACCGGTCTTCATTAGTAGTGTTATCGATGCAAGAGCTCTTTCTCCTTTTTGATTGAAGCCTCTTAATAACATCTTGTCTGCTTCAAGCTTGCGAGCATCAATTTCCAAATATGCTAGCGTCCAGAAGATTCATTATGTTGATTGATGCTCCACGATCAACCAACACTGCGGAGAGCGTAAACTTTCCAATAGTAGTCGAAATGTACAACGGTCGGTTGTGATCAGTTGTTCCCAATAATAGATCATTGTCCATGAAGGTAACACCTCGCTGTTCTCTTAACGAGCAAACCTCGTCGAAGGAATCACCGGCCATTTGAGCTAAACAAATCTCTGGATCAAGTAAAGCCTTGATCAGAGCTTCCCTCATCTCCTTTGATAGGATCAAAGCGTCGTATATGCTTAGTTTGGCTGGTAGCTTCCTAAGATGGGCTAGCACGTTATAGTCCACTTTATTACCATGTTCCTCAGTTTCTTCCCGAATGGCAGTTCCTCTGCTGAGGTTGACTCTTCCTGAGCAACCACCTGCTTTCCTTTATCCTTTGGACCCATTTTTGGGGGTAGAACTCTTCCGCTTCTTAGATTGACCTCTGTTATCTCTTCTAAGTTTACCGGTGTCTCCTCTTGAATTGGAACAACTGGCTCTTCTGAAGTTACTTCGGTGTCTGATAATTCTAATTCTATCGTGATCAGAGCTCCTCGGAATTCACAAATGGACTCGTTGCTTGTCGAGCTTTCGTAGCCTCCTTTGTGAACATCTTCTTCGTTGTGGTCATCGAGGTTGTGTATGATTTGAGAATCATTATTTGTATTGGAATCGAGATCCGGATTAAGACGGTTGTCGCTAGTTACATAATCGTTAGAAACAGTTAAAACGTAGCCAACGCCATAACCCTATCATTATAAGATCCTGCCGGGGCGAGCATATAATCATACAGAGTCAGGAGTTTGAGGGATTTCTCCCCCGAATCGGAAACAACCATCCTAGGATAAGCAGCCCCTAGTCTACCCTTCAGAGCCTCAGTCCTCTTCTCTTCCACGATCTTCTCCTCCTTCTGGGGCGGTTCTTCATTTGCAAGTGATAGTGCCGACTTGGCAGGCTTCAAACTTTGAGTTGAAGCACGCACCGAAGTGGTTTGGATGTGATCTTAAATTTTCTTCGATGATTTTGTCCAGACAGTAATCCATCCATCATCAGTCATGTACGGGTCTATCAGAACAATGGGATCCGTTGAAATAACATTGCCGGAACCTCCTTTCTGGGGTTCCTTCATGTATTACTTTGGGATCGTTATGTTCCCTTTTCAGAGATTTTCATCAAGCCAGCTCTTGAAAGTGATGCAATCCTCTATCTTGTGTCCGAGCATCCGGAGGTAAGGGCAATAGTTTGGATGATCTTTCTTATTAACTTCCTCCGGCCTCTTGGGCTCTGGCAGCTAAAAATCCGGTGTCTTCATTAAGCTACGGAACATCTTTGCTATTGCTTCAGTTTTGAATGGATATTCCCTATTCAGCAATTCTTTCAGGGTACGTTGTGGACGAGGTGGTTGTTCATAATGCTTGAGGCGATCGATAGCTCGGTCGAGGCTTGTTGATAGCCTCGTCGAGGTTCGTCGATAGATCTGTTGCGGTTGTTGGTATGTCCGTTGCGGTGGTTGGTAACTAGGCTGTGGCCGCTCTGTCTGTATCTGAACCGGCTGTTTGCCCTTATCTACTGCCGTGAAGATTCCATATTTCTTTTCAAATGTCTTCACATTTTTCTGCTTATCAGTCTTGTCTACAAAACTTAACTGCTTTGCCTCCTCTTGCAAGCTCCCGGCCTTGCTAAGCAACTTCTCGAAAGTCTTGATTGTAAATCCTTTAAGGGGAAGTGCTATCGGGCCATGGATACTCTTGAGCAAGATGCCGACTACATGTTGTTCTTGAAGATGTGGTTCACACTTCATGCTTAAGTTTCTCCATCGAAGTATATAATCTACTAAAGTCTCGTTCGGTTTCTGGTGCACCACCACTAGATCACCGATAGTGATGTGGTGCTGAGCCCCGACAAACCGCTTAACGAAAAGGTTTTCTAGTTCTGAAAAGGTCTTTACTGAACCGTTCGGCAATTCTGCGTACCAGTCGAAGGCAATCCACGATAAGCTGGCGACGAGCTCGTCGGAAGAGTAAGCGTCACTCCCACCGGCATTGCAGCAACTAGCACAAAAATGTGCGACATGCTGCCGGGGGTTTCCCGTTCCATCAAAAGTCTTAAACAGAGGTGGTACGAAACCTTTCGGGTATTGGACTGCATCGAGCTCTTCGGGGTAAGGTCTACCCGTTTGAATAGATGCTCCACTCTTAGATTGTGCTAGGGCTTCTCGCACCTGCTGTTCTACCATGTTTTTGATGTCCTTTTCTGGAATCATGCTTTGTGCAGGATCTTTCTTTGGTTGTTCATCTCCATTGATGGATGTGATCTCTTTTCCTCCATCTGCAATATGGATAATTTCAGGGGGTGTCTCTTTTTGAGGCTGAACTTGACTCTGGAGAGTGGCTAAAGCGACAGCCATCTCTTCCATCCTCTTTGCCATCTGGGAAATTTTATCATCCTTCTCTTGAAGTCGTGCTCTCATCACTTCCGGTTCATCTCTTTCGCGATTGCTGGAGCACCTTGTGAAGTTGATGATGCTCGCGTCTCAACCATGTTGATTTCAGCATACTCGTCATTCATAAATTCTGATGAATCAACTTCATCTTCTAGTTTTTCTTCTCTTTCTTTTGCTAACCGTCGGATGTCGGTCCTTAACTTGTCCATGGCATCTTCTAGTGGCCTTTTCCGTACGGTCTCGCAGTTGTCACGTGACGGTTGTTGAACTTCCTTTCCGGGAGTCCCCTTTATTGCAGTAGCACTTTCTTCTGATTCAAGTCTCCTGACGAGACTTTTCTTCTCAGGACATTGTTTTGGTCTTAGCTCGCCAATAGTAGGTCTCCATACCATCCTTCTTGCAGCCGGAAGCCTAGGGCCGGATGGTCTGTCGGCTATATGCTGGAAGGTGGTATCCTCCCAAATTTGCAGACCCGATACAACAACGGGTAAACTGGCTTTTATCTTCTTCTTTGGTTTCTCTGTGGCATCAACAGGCTCTATTCGCGGTCCGAGGCGGGATTTAGCTAGCACCCGTCCCATCCTTCCTAAGATTTCTGACACAAGGCATCTTTCTTTCTTTGCCAATCTTTCTATAACAGCTTGCAGTCTAGCAAATGTCGTAGTCTTATCCCTTTTCCTTTTGTAATTGCTGTAATACGCAGGTCGGGGTAATGCAGTGGCGATCCTTCGGACATCTTCTTCATCCAATGCAGCAGAGAGGGGGTGAAACCTACTCCCTTCTAACAGAGGTATATACTCAGGCAGTTCTTCTCTTTCCTCAGGAATTTCTTCTAGAAAAGCAACTTCAGCAGCTTTGGCTTTCTCGATCTTGGCGATCTTTACGCATCTATTTCTCCTTTGAGTCCGAGTTAGGGGTGCAACTCTTGAGCTGGACCCAATCTCAAAAATAGATGGTATTGTAGCAGAATCTGTACCCTCCACGGTGACAGGCTCATCACAGACTTGGGTTTCCTTCCCCTTTAGTTTGGCAGAAGTCAGGGTAGGTGCAGAGATGACTAGACCGGTGGGGGTAGAGATAACACTCCTCCTACAAACAGTAGTACTCCTTTCAGCTGGAACCCTTTGCAGGGGAGAGAATTCTTGAGTCGATTTCAGGTTGAACTCAATCAGGGGTTCTTCAGTTTCTGGCACTTTGTCCATTAGTGCGAAGAGAGTGACGTCAGTGATCTTAATATCCGTGTTGTCACATCCTTGTCCGAAAAGGATGATTCCATTGTCGGGCAGCTCATCCTTGTAAACGGCGAAGTCCATTCCATTGGTGAAGGAGAAGATTAACTTTGGGGCAGTCATTTTCTGCAGGGCAGATTCTGAATGTCAGTCCCAAATTATACTTCCTTTCGTCGTAAAGTTTAGGACGAACAAGAAAGAGTCCGAACACATTTTCGTTTATCTTAGTGTATTTGTGATTTTTTTTAAAAGAGATTGTTTATTAGCGGGTTCGTTTGTTAGAAACAAAATGATTAAAGGAAAAAGGTTATAGAAAAGGTAAAGGGCCCGATTTAGAATTAGAAAGGAAGAGAAAGTCTTATGCAAGACTTCTCGACTCGAAGGACCGCTCCTAAACTAACACCTATTGGGGGTCCACCCCACCTCAGAAAAGAGGTAAAAGGATCTCAAAACCTCTCCATTTAGGGGTGTCTAAACAGTGGCTCCTAAATTCGAGAGGAGTTGGCTATACACGTTCAAGACAGAGATGAATGGGGTATTCCAACGGAAGAATGGTAGTTTGCTCCACTAGGGACACGGGTACACTACCGATTTATGAAAGCAAAACCATTTGATTAAAATAGAGAGAGGAACTATTCCCCAGCGGAGTTGCCAGAAATTGTCGGCATATTTTTAGGTTTGTGTTGTACTTTAGAAAAAGGGGTCGCCTAACAGAAATTGTCGGCGAATTTTAGATTTTAAATTTGATTTAAATATATATATCTATAATTGGAAAAGTAGCATTTGATTTTGAAAATAATTTTAAATTTGAAAGTTTTAAGATATGAAATCAAACCGATCTCACATCCCGAATAGTTTATATAAACAAGCACCGCACCACAAACCATGTATTTATCCCGAGGAATAGACACACTGCTTGATGATGAGGCTCGATTAAATAAACTAAAAGATTTGTGACATCTGTTTGATCTGCGAACCAATTTTATAAGCCGACAAGTTCCCTTGCTTAATATAAAGGAATTAAGCGAGGTTTATATTACTCGGGTTCTTAAAGTTCCTATAAGGGCAAGCCCCTATAGTTAATTACATCTTAAATGACGGGAATCATTTAAGAAAACTCTCGATAATGATCAGTGGTTTTGCTCTCAAGAATTCCAAAGTTTAAGGTTTTCAAAGGATTGGATTTTGGAAATTCCAAAAGTGATTAGATCAAATTTGAAACAGTTTATTTCACGAGTCCAAATGAAGAGAAGTAGGAGAAGCTGAGGATCCAAGAAGAATCATGGAAACTTCCCAAACTATCCTATGGTTTGGCTTCAATCTTGAGAATATATTTAATGTTTCAATCCTGCTAATTTTTGTTACTTAGGACTTATATTTATATGACATGATCATATAAATAGCCTCGAAGATGTGAGGGTTTATGTCGTATCAAACGATTACCTCGGAATCCTAAGACCGGTTAGGGCTTAATTTGCATAACATGATTATACAAATGCCTAACAAAAAGTTGAGGATTTATGTTGCACTAAGCAAACTACCTCGAAATCCTATGGCTTTGTTGTTTAATTCTAAGGAATGTTTAGCTGATGTAGACCCGAGTTTTGCTGAAGAAGACGGTAGTGCTGCCCACAATGCTCCGAGCTCCTTGTTGTTGCAGAGGTTTAGTTTTAGAAGGTGAAAATCAGAAGATGAGAGAAGTGTTTTGGTTCAGAAATCTTAAAGTCCAAATGTCTTTTAGTATTTTAATTAAAATAAATCTTAAAGTTGTTTAAACAGAACAGATAAAATCCCACGGTTCCGTCATCCCGACACCGTTATTTTCATCGAATTCACTTAGTCCAAATGAATTTGCTAAACTCAACTGAATGAGTTCCACACTTTCATTTAGACCGTGGGAAATCCCGTTAGCAACACGTGGGTTACATCATTTGAGGTATTCCCGATCATTCAACAAGACGTTTTAATTTAGTTATAATTGTAGTTTTGTTGTTCTGTTTGTGATTAAATTTTAAGTTGTTTTATATTTTGGAATGTTGTGGCGGTGAATTTTATCTTGCGGTAACTTTTAATTTAGTTTTGGTTTCAGTTTTGTGGCTATCCTATAGGTTTTGGTTTTCATGCAACAGTTATTTTACCATGCAAGAAAAAGTAAAGTACAGTGCATGTAAGAAAATTACAATAAAGTAAATTGCAATAAAATAAAAGCGTACCTGGAGGGACTTCCCGTCATCCCAAGCTGCACTTAAAACACATGTTAAGACATTTAATATTTCAACAAATACCTAGGAAAAGCTAAGGGACAGGTTTTGGTTGTCTACCAAGATCCTAGTCTTATAACTAGTCATCTCCTATGACGTCTAGGTTCTTGTGTTTTGTTTAAGGATGATTTTCATCACCAAAGAACAATTAAGTTCAATTATTCTTCTAAAACACCCCATCGTATCGAGGAAGTGTTTAAGACGAATCTTAAACATCTTTTCAATACTTCTGGGATTATTTTGAGTTCAAATGAATTTTATTGTATTGGTGAATTAATCATCAAAGGATTTTAATTTTGTTTTGTTTCTTGCTCGGTGAACTTAGGACATTTGAATATCTTATGTGTGAAGTGACACTTCACTTGATGCTTCATTTAAGAGTTATAACAATAAAAGCCTTTTAAGGGCAAAGTAATAAATATTTTAATGATTTAATTTGATTTGATTTAATTATAAAAATTAATTAATGATTATTAAGTTTGGAATAGTGGTTCTAATTATTTTAGATTTAATTTAAATCTTTACACTTTAAGTGATATTATATTTCAAATTAACTTTTTATGTTTTAGATTTACTTATATTGAAAAAGGTGTTGAAATCTTTCATATGTTTTGATTTAACTCTTAATGATTTCATTTAGGTTTGTTGTTAAGTGATGTTAATTTAATTTAATTTAATTTAATTTAATTTAATTTAATTTAATTTAACTTTATTTAATTTAATTTAATTTTAATTTAACTTTAATTTAGTTTTAATTTTAATTTAATTTAATTTAATTTAATTTAATTTAATTTTAATTTTAATTTAATTTTAATTTTAATTTAATTTTAATTTAATTTAATTTTAGTTTCAATATTTTAAATTTAATTTAATTTAATTGTTAAGGTGTTAATTTAATTTAATTTAAACTTTGACTTGAGTTAATTTAATTTAATTTAATTTAACTCCAAGATTTTAAATTTGATTTTTATTATTGGACCATTTAACATTTTAAGCTTTAATTCATTTAAGGGTTATCTTCTTTTAATTTTTAATTTATTTAGTTTGGATTATTATTTTAATTTTTTAATTAAGAACTAAATATTATTGAAGTGATTTATTTAGGGATTTTTAAATTAAAGAATAAATATCCTCTTAATAATATCCCTAGTTTAATAATCCAAAATTTAAATATATTCTTTCCAAAATTTAAATTATTTAATTAATTAGAATTTCATTTTGATATTTTCAAAGTGTTTATTGGGTTTCTACCCTTTTAATTTCCCTAAGCTTCAATCATCCAAGAGAAAGTTAAAATCAAATATTTTACCCTCCATTTTGATTAAACCTAAAGTTTTAATTAAGGGTTAAAATTCTTTAATTACCTTTATGCCCTTTTAGGCTTATTTATTTCATAACTCACTAAATTGAGCTCAAATGAATTTGAAATTTTTATGTCACCTCACTCACATGTCAATTAAGACATTAAATGAGAAAATGTGATTTTTCTGACTTTAGTTTATTTATATAATTATTTTTAGTAGAAAATAGGGGTTTTCAAAGAAAATTCAACAACATGACCAAGGTAAAGTTTCTGTTCTTAAGAAAATTATGGGATATTTCTAATGACTAGAGGACCACTTGGACCAATTTTTGTGATTTTTTTGAATTATATTTTATTTAATATAATTATTTTGAGTTTTAGAGTATTAATTAAATTTAAAATAAAATAAAAATTGAAAAATAGATTTTATATTTTTCATAAAGTTCTCTAACCTCAAGGAGTCTAGAGAAATAATTTTTATAATTTTTTGATTTTGCTTTGATTTATTAGAATTATTTTAGTGAAAAAGGTTGAAAATTCATTTTTTAAATATTAAAAATTACATTAAGCCTTTAAAATTCAATATCTTATCCTAGGAACTTAGGAAAAATATTTGGTTTGTTCCTAAGTGATTGGGAGTCAAAATGTGATATTTTTATGATTTTTAATATTTTTGTGATTTTTATTAATTTTTAATTATTAAAATATTAAAATATTGTGAAAAATCAACTTTTTTAGAAAATTCTAATTTTAATTTTTCTGAACTCCCTTGATATCAGAGAAGCTCCAAAACCATTTTTGTGAATTTTTAAAAAGTATTTTTGGAGTTATGAATTTTTAAAGTTCCATTTTGCTTATGAGGCTTAATCAATCCATTTGGTGGGGTTAATCAAGTCCAATTGATTTCTAAATTTTATGTAAGGTTCCTCTGACCCTAAAAAACAATGGAGAATTATTTTTAAGTCAATTTGGTGTGTGGATAACCCTAATTAATTCAAATTCAATTTTAGGAGTTTAGGCCAATTAGGGTTATTATGAATGAATTAACTCAAAATATATTTTCCATAGGGTCCCTTGGTCCTAAGAAACACCACCAAATTTTCCTAGAATTTATTTTACAACATGCTAATTATTGGAATTAGAATACCTAAAACAGTGACATGAACTTGAAAAATCAATAACTTTTCACAGAGATGGCCTTTGACCTTGAAAAATTCAGGGAATGTTCCCAGGTCAGAGGCTTCAAAAGCCCTATGGTCTCATGCCATGGTGAATTGTCTATGCAAATGGAGAATCAAAACATTGGAAATAGTAAATAAATTATTAAAAATAAAATACTCATCCAATTAACTTGATTTCTTTTCCACATTATTCTCCTTTGTGATTTTTCTATGCAAAGATATGAATTTTTAAAGTTCTGGTATTTAAATAAATAAAAAAATCCTAATTTTCTACTAATCCGACTTGGCGCCGCGTCATCCTCGTCCGGATCGAAAGCCCACGAGCCGCACCGTGATTCGGTGCCGCCATCTGAGTCAGCACTACGGGGTCCGCCATTCATGTACCATTGCGCTGTCCGGCTTGATCTCGACCGTCCGCTCGATACACGCGCAATCAAATGGCTCCTGGTCATCGTCTCCGACTGGTGTGCACTCGTGACCGTCCACACTAAAACCTTAAGATCTCACTTGATTCTCCATGGATTTTTGCGTTCTTATACTCTATCGATTTGTCTTGAAGAGACGAACACATCTATACGGTTAAGGTGCATTGAAATCAACTCAAACTAAATGAAGAATCTCCAGGAGCTCGGGAGGAAGAGTGAATTCATACCTTTGCTCAGAGAAGCGAAGCTTCGATGCGAGGGTTGTGTCACCTTCGATTGAGTCCGAAGCAAGCTCCGGATGAAGTCTCTTGCTGCGGGAAATTCCTAGGTACAAAAGTGACCGAGGCCGATCACAAAGCTTGGAGGTCGGAAGCAATGGCTGGCTCTGGTGAGGGGCTTTTGTCGGGGAATTTCTCCTCTTGGTCCGAGTGAAGGTGTAGAGTCAATCAATTTGAAGATTGGCTCATTGTGGCGAAGTTTCCTGGTTTTGGGCTTGAATTTCAACTCCAAAATTGGACTCACAGAGAGGGCTTTATGGCTGGATTTCAGTGGTGATCAAGTTATCTATGTCTGGAGAGGGGTCTAAAGCGATTTTGGTAGAGTTTTGGTAAGGTTTGGTTCAACACCTCTTTTGGCCGAGAGGGTGGTGGGTTTAAATAGGCATGGCTGGAGGGCTTCCCAGGGGGGTTTGATGCTTGGGATCAGCTGCTCTATGCAAGAGAAGAACAACCATGGTGTTCAATTGGACTGGGACAACTCAACAAGGAAGAATTGAAAAATTTGGCTCACATGGAGCTCTCGGCCATGGCGTTTTCCGGCGACCCAGGCGGCTGGCCGGCAGGGTTAGGTCACCATCTTGATCAGAAGGATCAGGGGTTGGCAATGGTGCAGTCAATTAGCCATGGACATGTGTAAAGAGTTTAGCTTTAAGTGGTATGGGGAGAGGGGTGATTTTGGATCCAAATGGGTCAAGTCATGCAAATGGGTTGGGTTCACCTCTCCAAGCTTTGGTTTGGGTTGAGGGAGATTAGGTGAGTCAGCTAGATTAGTGGGGAGAAGTCACTATCCAAGCATGTTTAAGTTTAAACATAGTTTAGGGGAAGCATGAAAAGGTTTAATCACCTTTAAGAGAATCCTTAAAGAGACTCCTACTCTTGCCATTTATGGGATGGTCACATGTCAAACTTCTCATGGCTTTACATGGGGCTTAAGGATGGCTTCATGGCTTCATTTGGGCTTGGGGATGGCTTAGTCGATTTCATTGGAATGGATTTTAGGAATTTTGGCATTTTGATGGGAATTTGGATAAAGCCTAATTTGGAATGATTTAATCATAGGTTTCAAACTTTAGGGAATGATTTTATCAAGTGGATGATGAGAAAGAATTGTCATGTGGGCTTTGGATGAAGTTTTGGGCTTTTGGGTTTGGTGGAAGTGGGCTTTTTAAAAGGCTTAAATGGGTGGGCCTTTATATTTCAAAATGGACTTTTGGATGAAGAATTTTGTGAAAGACCATGCCAAATAAATGTTGGGTTTAGTTTAGAGATGTTTCATGAATGGTTTGGAATCAATTTGGTGTGATTTGGAGTAGAATTGGGTTGAATTTGGGCTTTTTGGTAAAGGGGCCAAGGTGGGCCAAATTGGGCTAACTTGGGCTACGGTTGGGCTAAGGTTGAATTTGGTGTAAAATTAATGTTGAAAAATGTTTATGGGAGTGTTACAAAGAGTTTTCAACTTTGGTTGGGCTTTAATTTTGGGATTTGGGCCCATTTGGGTTAGGTTTGGGCTTAGGTCAAAAATGGAGATTTTGATTTTGGGTTAGGTTTGGGTAGCATTTAGGTTCAAATTTGGGGTAAATCTTGTTAGTGTTTTGCTTGTGGCGATGTTAGGAAGGTTTTAGAGAAGATTTGGGGTTAATTGGAGTTGAATTGGATTGGTTTGGGCTACGTTTAGGTCATGGGTCAAAATTGGGCCTTAAGCCCCAAATTGGAATTGGGCCCAAATGTCAATCAAATTGGACTTGGATTTGGTCTAAATTGATATTGGGGATATTGATTTAAGTTTAGAATTGAATTGGACCAAAATTGAGGTCAATTGGAGTGGTTTGGTTTGACATTGGGTTCACTTGGAATAAAAAAAACGGGTCAAATTGGGGGTTTTGGTAAAAGTGGGGTAAATTGACAAAATTAGCCCATAGTGTAGTTGAACAAAATGAAATTGAGAATATTTGGGATGTTCTGGAATTTTTTGGGAATTTTTAGAATTTTTGGATTTTTGGGGTAAAAGAGTATTTTGGTAATTGGGGGGGGGGTTAGGGGTATTTTTGGAAATTTTGGTATTTTTGGCCAAAGATGGTCAATTTGAGTGGTGGGAAGTGTTTAAAATTAATTTTGAGGAAGCTTGGGTAATTTAGGTAATTTTGCAAATTTTGAGTTATTTCAAGGGTATTTGGTAGGTTTGGTGGGTCAGGGCCCGTGAGTCAAAGCTGAAATTTTTAAAAAAAGAAGATTGATCAAATGTGAGTGAAATGGAATCATTTTGGTTGAGCCATGAATCCATATTAAGCCCATATGAGTCATGAGAGGACTCATTTGAGGCATTCACTATGTTGTTCCTAACCCTTTTAACCGGGGCTTAGGGGTTAAGGACCATCCATATGAATTACCTACATGATTCAGGAAGTCAAGTTGGGTGAGAGTGTGGTTTTAGGACTTGGAATGTGTGTAAGAGTGTAGTGTATGTGCAAGTCAGCCCTCACCAGACCAGACCATCCAGGGTATTCCTAAGGCCAAAAAGTCCTATAGGGAACTCATCCTTTAAACCTCCACATTTGATTTCAACCCTCTAGGTGATTAGGGGTCTACAATCAAGCTTGTGGGGTTTGCAGGGAGTTAAGAAGTAGTTTGAATTTTTAAATGGTGGGCTCCATTTCTAGTCTTCTAAGATTAGTCAAAGGAAAAGCCTAAGGCTAGATCCTAAGTACTAAAGAGAGAAGCAAAAGACCTCACCAAAATTGAGGTCAACAATCATCTGTAGGTAATAAATGTTGCCATAATCTCCAACAAAAGGACATAAAAGGTGTTAAGAATTTCCCCCAAATTTCTTTAATCCAGTCAACTGGATTCCACTGAACAAATTTGGTATAAATATAGGTAGATAATTTCTGAGAAGGGTCTTGTTCGGTGACAATTCTGTCTTTCTGATCAGGAGAGAATGTTGTTCTCTAAACATTATTCAATTGGTCATCATTCAAGATGGTGCTCAACAAACTGCTGTGCCATTGATTATTCTACCATAGATCTTTGACTTGCCAGTGGTGAAACTCAGTGGGGACTGGCTGTGGATATATATATATATATGTTGCAAGAAAGCTCGACATAACTGTATCGTCTAAATTAGGTCTGGGTGGTTACGCGATCGTGCGGCTGTGATTGGCGCTCAACCCCCGCTAGATTTCCGCCACCACATAAGCTCGCGAGGGGGCCTCTCCGTGCTTCTTGGACAGCCATTCCCTAGGGTTTCTTCCCCGCCTCTGATTTCTATCCATTCCCTTCCTCTCCATCCTTACCCAACAAAAAAAATTATATAAAAAAAGATCCTTGAGGGAAATATATCGATCGCTGTACCAAATCTTTTATCCCAGTATCCATTATCTGTTATCTGTCGTCAGAATCCCTTGGAAGGGAGGGATTGTGTTCTATCTGTTTACGTTTATTCTCCTCTAGGGTTTTTTTAAGGGAGGAGGGAGGAGATTATCAGAAAAAAAAATTTTACAAAAAAGGAGATACGATTCATGGCGCAGTTGCAGGTTCCAATGGCGGTTTCTAACGGGTCTTTAGAGATTAATGTCGTTTCTTCTTCCTTCGGCGATGGGAACTCGATCGCGTTCCCGTCGACCTCGCTGTACGTGGAGGAAATTAATCTTAGCGTGACAGACTCACAATTGTTTGATTTGTTTGGCCAGATCGTCCATGTTGTTTCTATCCGCGTGTGCCATGATCTTACTACCCACTGATCGCTAGGATATGCTTGCATTGATTACAACAATCCGGTGGATGCGGCAAGGGCACTGGAATTGCTGAACTTCACCCCTCTTTATGGGAAGCCTATTCGAATAATGTATTCAAATCGTGACCCTAGCTTGCGTAAAAGCGGGGCAGCTAACATATTTATTAAGAATTTGGAGAAGGCAATTGATAACAAAGCTCTTCTGGACACCTTTTCTGCGTTTGGTAACATTCTTTCTTGCAAAGTTGAAACCGATGCGTCCGGCGATCAAAAGGCTTTGGTTTTGTACAGTTTGAGAAAGAGGAAGCTGCACTAAATGCTATTGAAAAGTTTAAATGGCATGTGTCTCAATGACAAGCCAATTTATGTTGGATATTTCCATCGAAAATCGGAGAGGGAGAATACGTTAGATGTAGCAAAATTTAACAATGTATTTGTAAAAAAATTATCAGAATCTACAACAGAAGATCATCTTAAAGAAGTTTTTGGTGAATTTGGAAAAATTACTAGTATTGTTGTAATGAGATCGTACGATGGAAAGTCTAAGTACTTTGGTTTTGTGAATTTTGAGAATCCTGAGGATGCTGCACGAGCTGTAAATGAACTCAATGGGAAGAAGTTTGATGGAAAAGAGTGGTATGTTGGAAAAGCACTGAAGAAACACGAAAGGGAGATAGAATTTAACGGGAGAAGTGAGCCGAGTAACAAGGAGATTGTTAACAATTACCAAGGCCTCAATTTATTTCTGAAGAACTTGGATGATAGTATTGGGGATGAGAAATTGAAGGAATTGTTTTCTGAATTTGACACTATCACATCATACAAGGTTATTCGAGAATCAAATGGAGCAAGTAAAGGATCGGGTTTTGTTGCCTTTTCAACAGCGGGAGAAGCTTCTCGAGCGCTTTCGGAAATGAATGGAAAGATGATTGGCAGTAAACCTCTCTTTGTTGCTTATGCACAACGTAAGGAAGAAAGGAGAGCACAACTGCAGGCACATTATGCCCCAATGCGTCCGGTGGCAGTGGCTACATCTGCTGCTCCAAGGATGCCAATATACTCCCCTGGTGCTCCTGGACTGCAGCAGCAAGTATTTTATGGCCAAGGTCCTCCTACTCTCATTACTCCATAGACTGGTTTTGGCTTCCAGCAGCAGCTAGTATCTGGAGTCAGACCTGCAGGGGCACCATTGCCAAATTTCTTGATGCCATTGGGTCAACAAGCTCTGCAAGCTCAACGACAGGGTCTCATACATCCCACGATGGGTTTGATCCAACCACAACCTCCTCTCCCAATTGTGCATCATCAGATGCTTCCTCGAGGATGTGGTGGCTATCGCTACCCTCCCGGACGAAATGGGTTTGATGTTCCGGTGTCGGCTGGTTTCGCCGGCAGAATGTCATCTGCTTATGACATGGGAGGTTGATCGGCAGGGGATGGTTCTCTGATGCAGCCAACTTCTGTTGATTCGATGACTACGGCTCTTGCCAATGCAACCCCAGATCAGCAGAGGAGAATTCTTGGGGAGAATATGCATCCTATGGTGTTTGAAATCGAGCGTGACAATGCAACAAAGGTAACTGGAATGCTTTTGGAATTGGATCAGACAGAAGTTCTACACCTGCTGGAGTCTCCCGAAGCTCTCAAGGCCAAGGTTGGTGAGGCTATGGAGGTCCTCAAGGATAGTGCTGCTGCGTCGCCACTCAGAACTGCCACTGATCAGCTCGCTGGACTCTCTCTCAATCCTGGCCTTATCGTCTGAACTTCCAAGTAATAATAATAATAATAATAATAATAATAATATACTTAATCATCATCATTATCATCATCATGCCTTATGAATCATTTTAATATTTACTCTTGTTTGATTTGGCTTTCATGAACGGATGCTTGGCCGTGAGACCATTTTTGTGTTTTTTGTTTTCTGGAAAGATTATTATGTGTGACTTAATATATATATATATATATATATATATATATATATATATATATATATGTTGCAAGTAAAATTTTTTGTAATATACTCATTAATTCAACTTAAATAATTTGAAAAAAGCAAAATTAAAAGCTAAGAAAATTATGAATGCTTCTATGCATTAGAAGCATTTCATGCCAATCAAGCATATATCAAATCCTCAAAATGACTGCCATCACTTTTACTCTCATTAAAACAAAATAATCTACTACAACTAAAATAAAACAAATGAGGAATAAGATATATCAATTTTATCAAAGGAAGAAAAATATCCTATGATTTATTAAACTATATAATTATTAATAATGATGCATTAATTCACATTATAAAATATATAATCAATAAATAGATATTATATATTTTTATAATGATTAATTAATTAATAATAAAAAAGTATGGTGGATTAAAAATGCTAGAAAATGATGCAATAATTATTAAATTGGGTAATAAATAAATATGTATTAATAAAACAAATATATATTAATAATTAATCATAAAATATTATTGATTTAATAATATGTTACTACATAGATATAATTATATAAGTTTTACTTAAATTATTTTTTATTTAAATAATATATCATAATTTAAAGATCATAGGAGTTATCGAAGAACTTAATATCGAAACATTGTACAAGTTACTTTTGAACAACTAAGAGTTTGGTGGTGAACATAAAGAAGCAATTTAGGTAAATGTTTAATTTATTTAAGATTCGAGCATTAAAAAAATATTTAAATTAATTTTTTTTATTTATTAATTTAAATAGATAGGATGGAACATTAATTGAGTTGAATTTAAATTGTTCATTAACTGGCCGGCCCGTGACAATGTGGACCGCCGACAATGAAAACTAATAATAATGCTTCGAGTTTAGATTTTTGTTCCTCGTTAAGTTTAGAATTTCAGCTCACAAGAGCAACGACTAGCCGGCAACACGACACAATGTCGTGGCACAAACTCAATAAATGTTCACATAAAAACAAATAAAAAGATTATTTATTGTCATCTAAATGACTAGAAACAATGCATGCATTCACCGAAAAGACTAAAGATAATGCTAATGATTAATATGTTCCACGATGAAAATTAACAATGCATGCATGTGTTGTTGTTTTAACCAAAAAAATAAAATAAAATTTTTGAAACCAGTTTTAGAGTTTAGGCAGGAGGGAGAAAATAAAAATAGAGAAATAGAGAATGAAAAGAATCTTAGAAATATAATATTATTAATCTTTCGAGCTTCCAAAAAAAGAAGTCCCATTTACATGTTACTGTTTTCATATTTATAGTAATTACAAGTTACATTGTGAAATATTGATAATACTCTTAAAATTATATATTGTTGACCGGTCGCAGTAAGTGTCAAAATAACTATTATTATGACTGAATCCCTTCTTGTCTGGTCTTCTTTTGACTTGCTCATATGATGACAAGTCGCTCGTCTGCTTACTTGGTTAGCGTTCTCGGTTCGATCAACTAGATAGTTGCCCTGTTTCTATTGGCGACACTTTCCATTTTGCCAGGGTTGATTCTTTGATAACTGACCCATCTACGACTGTCAGACCCGGATCATCGTACTTTGATCATACCTTTTATTCCCCGATTCTCTCATACATTAGTAAGTTGCAAGTTGCGATAAAAGTGACATAATTAAACTAAACTATTACTTGATCCGTATTTAATTAACTCTTAGAGAATAAACGATCTTGATTTCCATGCCCACGATTGCTTATAAATAAGTGGTAGTATATGTTGGCTTCCATTTTTGATGCAACATAGACGGGACGACCTTTTGGAGCATGGGTCGTATTTGGATCATACATGGCCTACTGTGACTCGAGGAGCCCTTGGGACCTTTAAGCTGGCACTTCGAGCACCATAATTGGGGTATGCACCTCCATAGTTGTGCTCTGAGGCGATCATTGCCAAGTCGCCATCTCCTTTAGTGTTCCTTGTGCTAGCGTGCGTTTCTACGTCATGGGGCTTTATCTTGCTAATATAGATGTTCTCGTGACGCAGTCCGTCGACAAAGTTAGCTCGCATCATATTCGTACCTTAAGCTCAAGATCCAGACAGATTTGTTGGAACAACATTTCTTTGGTGACACATGTGGAGAGCCTTCTCAGGCTCTAGGGATGCACTTATGACATCAACGAATGCCCGAGGGTCATTTCTTTCTAATATCTAGCCTTCCCAAGGTTCCACTAGGCTCAAAACCCCATCGACGAACTTTTCCAGAAGCCCGATTTATGTGAGGACTGGCATGACCATGCCTAAATTGGGTGTGGTCACACCCATGGAATGGCGTAAAGATGACCAAAACTGATGTGACCATGACTGAATTTTGGAGAGGTGCCCAGGTCCTCGATCAGCGTGACCATGCCTGAAGGTGGCATGAATACGCCTAAAGGTGACATGATCATGCTGTTTAGACAGAGCATCTGACGGAATTTCGCCGGGTCTTGGGCGAGGCAACCTCGACCACTCATTTGTGACGTTTTCTACAGTGGCATGAGCATGCTTCAATTCAGCATGGCTACGCCAGTTCAAATCATCTCATGAATTTTGCGCTCTAGCCCATGGACTTCCGCTGACGATGCCACCAGGACCACCGAATAATGCTCTTTGTCTAGTTCTTAATCCTCCCCAGCTATTATCACAATTATGAAAGTCCTTGGAAACAACACCAGAAACTTGATTCCCTGACAACTTGATTTAGTTATTAAAATTAGGTGTTTTTGCACACTGGGGTTTCTCATGCAATTATACGTATCGTTTCAGTAATATAAGACTCTATTGAATTGAGATTATCGATCCCACAAAGGAATGAATCCCTTAAGAAAGTTATAGCTTACCACTTTTAAGTCCTAGTTTGGGATTGTAATTAGGTGATAGCTCTACCAATTACTCCTACACTACTTCAATTAATTCTAATGCTAAAACCTACCTAACTTAATTGGATTGGTGATTATCAAGATATAAAGTGACCCTTTCTTGTGATGATATAAGTGATTGTGTAGGAATATATACTTCAAATTGCAAATGAGGTTAATGAAAAATAGGAGCAATTCTCTATTGTAGCCTCTCTCGAGTTCATAAATTAGTTTGGTTAAACTGGTTTTAATTCCTTAAACCCTAATTTAAACCCATCAAAACCTATTTTTCTATCTATTTGCATCGCTCTATGTAACTACTTTTCCTTCATCCACTGGTTCAATGTGAATACTCTAATCGTTCCTCCATCGTTCTTCTGAGCCATTATAGATCACAACAAATTTTAACAGCACATACGACCAATATAAAATGTAAATTATGTTTTGAAAAATATTCATCATATTAATGTTGAAATACCAATTCTATAGCATCCTAACATCCCACACATCCAACTTATTCATCACAAGAGAAAGGTAAGAAACATCTACTCACAATGCATGAAAAATACACCACAAATCATCATCTTATAACAATGAAAATCCACTAGAATCGTGTCTACAAATAGTAAAAGACAATATAGAACACAATAATTAGCTTTTTTCTTGAAAAAAGAGATAAAAATTCCTCCTCTAAAGATTTCCATGTGTTCCTTGCAATGTTGAGTATATCCCCTTACAGATTTCTCTCCAATTCCTCTCCAATCTTTCTAAGAAAGTGGAAAATACAAAACCCTAACTTTGCACTATGACTCCTCTGCCATCTTGGACTTCCAAAGGCTTTAGAATGCTTTAGAGTGCTCCCTCGAATTGCTTAAATTAACACCATAACTCCCCAAGTAGTGCTGAAGTAACTACAGAAAACTGCCCAGAAACTTGCCAACGCCTTGACACCACAGGGATGGCGCCTAGTCGTCGTCCTCTAGGTTTGCCTTAGTGGGTTCTGAAGCCCAAGTGTTACGCCTTGGCACCCAAGGCTGACACCTAAGCACTAGTCTGCTGGTCCCCAATTTGCTTTGTATGCCTTCACTTCGCTCCATATGTCCTACTTGTTATGCCTGCAAACAAAACACAAATATACCTTTATTTAAAGTGGAGTTTTATCCATAAAAAATTGCAATAAATAAATGAAATTAAGCATACCTTAGGATGCATTTGTTCTTCACAAAAAAAAAAAATTATTTGTGTGTGTCGGCTGTCAAAATGTGTTAGGTCTAATTTATATAAATATATATAGAATTTTGGAAAATATCATTTTAATTTTTTGAAAATATGAAATCAAACTGATCTCATATAAAAAATTGTTTAAATAAGCAAGCACTAAGTTACAAGCCGTGCATCTACCCCGAAGAATAGACACATTGCATACTAATGAGGCTCGATTAAATAAACTAAAGATTTATGATATCCGTTTGGTCTGCAAACCTTTATGTTGATCGATGACCCACTTTTGATATTTATACTTACAAAAATATGTTATTGATATTGGCAACGACACCAAAAACTTGATCCCGCACCAAATATATGTATTTATACTGATGATTCTTTTATGAAAATTATGATTTATAATGTGGATACTACGCAAGTATATGTATCGTTATCAAGTAATAAAGGGCTCTAATGGAGTCCAAGATATCGATCCCACAGGGAAGTTAGAGAATCTTAAAGACAAATTAAAGTGGACTTACTTACTAAGCTAGTATACGAAAATTAATAACACTTATACTAAAACTATTGCTCAAAAAGGTTTAAATGTAAGATTCTAATTTAGAAAACAAATATACTTATCTCAATTCTTCTCCCCAAGCAGACTCCTTGAAGTTCTTTTGACTCTTCCTTCCAGTACAACACACTTAATTAAACTCACTAAAACTCTCTGATTTACACTCCAACACAAATGAACACAAATTGACTTTAAAACGACACCAAAAGACACCAAAAAATGACACACAAAAGACACAAAAAATGACAATGAAAATGACACCGAAAATGACACACTAAAGGGACAAAAATCGTCTCTATTTATAGAAGGAGTCAAATCTTCAAAGGTTGCTTAAGCACCTCTTCAAAAAACGTCCAGGTTCATTGTATATGGCTCTTTTCAACTGTCTCGCCGTCGACGGGCTCGATCTCACCGTCGGCGGGCTTCTAGAAGGTGGGCTAACCGCGCCGATCTCGCTGTCGGCGGGCTCTATCTCGCCGTCGGCGGGCTCTTTATAATATATTAAAAAATTATCTGGAAAATCTCGCTGTCGGCGGCCTTGATCTCGCCGTTGGCGAGATAGTTCATTTTTCATCAAATTGAGTCCTTTTGCTCCAAATCGCTTCTTTTGTGCTTTTTGCTTTCGATCTTATAATTCTTCATTCATACGATAAAACAAAGAAAATACCTTTCTTTAAAGTGCAATTTCATATAAAATTGGTATGAAATTCTTAATACATTTTCTAGTGATCAAATTCCCCCAAACTTAAGTATTACTTATCCTCGAAGTAATTTTTATACTTAATAAAAGTAAATGATTATTTGTAATAAAACTTTTAATTCGGAAAGACTATGAATTAAATTTTAATAAATACTATAGTAAAGTTTAATAGAAATATTTTTAGATAATTAAATTAACTCTATAGATATAAAGATTTATCTAGTCATCGAAGCTTAAGATTTCTAGTCTTTTATTTATTTCAAGAATAACTATATTTGTAATATTAAATTACTTAAGATATTCAGTTGATAGGAATTCATGAAAACACTACTTAGTAAAATAATAATCCATAAATATAAGTTTAGAAATATAATTGAGTTTACCCTTTAGGTTGATTCGAATGAAGCCAATTTTTGATAAGGCATCTCCTCGAAACTTCTCCTCACTTATATTTATTATTTTTTTTTTTTCGGGGATTGATTTTCAATCCTTCTTTTTCTTTTCAAAGTGAGGATTACTATATACTGGATAGTACGTTAATGATTTTGAACTTCATTTTCCTCTTTCCTAAATTTGAAACTTGAAATATTTCCTTACCTTATATGTATTTTATAGTTTTTACTTCATAGGGTTTTAATCTCTTCTTTCTCAATTAAATACTTAAGAATTTCATATTTTAAAATATATTTTTCCTTACTTTAAATAGTTGACTATATTCTTATTCTTTTATACCAAATATCGTAATCTACAAAATTAGTTTAATTACTAGAAATATTTTATTCAACTTTCTATAATAATTAAATAAATTAATTCTAGTTTACTAAACTAAAGTTACTACAGAAAATCATTTTTATAATAATTTTTTTTGAAAATATAAAATGAGAACAATTTAATAATTAAATTTGTGTTTTTCCCTCCCCCAAACTTAAGTTTTTCTATCTAATCATATAGGGTGAAAAAAGCGTAATAGTTAAATCATATCTTCGAGCTTTAGGTATTTTTCTTTTTGAAATTTGCAGGTTTTCTTCATTACTTACTTAAACTGTACTGTTAGTATCTTTTTACACATATAATATTTAAGAAAAATTGATGGGTAAAGAAATTTTTGAAATAAGTACAAAATACTAACACAACTTATATTTAATCTACTGCTATACATACAATTGCTATTCTATTTAAAAATTACAATAACAGTTTGAAATATTAAAATAAACTAACTAATTTCAACAACAAAATTCCACAATTTAATATTACATAACAATCAGTTCATAAACTAAACATCCATTTTAAAGTTCCACAGAAATCACATAAACAATCATCCAACATAACAGTTAAAGTTCATAATTTAAACAACTTAAACAAATAAAAAATAAAAATCAAATCTCAAATCTAATCTCATAAATCAAAATCCCAAGCCACGTCATCGCCTCCTTGATCTGTAGGTGGAGTAGGCTGATATTGAATGTATCGAGGGCACTCAGGGAATACAACATCGAGTTCTCCTCTCCTGTAGCGACTCTCAGCATCGTAATAAGATCTCTCATAATCAGAGTGTCTCTGGAGATACTCACTGTCATAATCATGTCGCCTCTCCAAACCTCCAATCCTGTGATCAATATGCTCCAATTTCGCTTCTATCATCTCAAAACTCTTTCTCTGCAAGGTCATCTCATTCATCAGATCATGAAGGGTAGGGGAACTGTAAGTAGGAGGGTCATAACTTGTAGAGGAAATATCTCTACTCGAAGAAGGTACATAACTCCTTGTTCCATATCTCCATCCTTCGTGGGATTCATAGGTTTTAATATTAGCCGGAGTAATGGGTTTCATAGGCTCCACCCATTCCTCATCATCTCTCGCCTTCACCCCAGATAATTGGCAGAGTGCATAAATCAGACCAGGGTGTCCTAGTCCTCCTCCGCTCTCACTTCTAGCAGTGGCTAATATATTCTTGTAAATTACATTTCCCACATTAATACTCTTCGATTCCGAATACGAAATTCGGAATTGCTTCATCCCTTGTTACCTCACTATGGTGATACGTGGGTAACGAGTAGAAGCGAGATAAAATAATTCCGGGCTTTAGACAACACATTCAACATAGAGAGAGGAAAATTTACCCTTTCTCGCTGCTTGATCTTCCAAACTCCTTTCCCGTCAGTGAGAAAGTCTATCACTTCTTCCAGTGGTTCTTCCATAGTACCAAAAGTATCATACTCACTGGTGCAAGTCTCGTACTTCATAAAATGAATTGATTCTAGCAGCACTGAAATCAACCAAAAATCCTCTCACCTTGATTGGTGCATCTTCTATCACTGTTAAATTGGCATAAAATTCTTTAACTACTTCCACTGCAGCTATATTTGTGGTGTAACAGAAGTTCTCCCATCCTCTTTCCTTGATTATTCGTTCCACTTCTCCTCCTGGATTTTTAAAAACTCGATCTTGAATGCATTTCCTGGCTTGAATGTTGTGAAAATATCTTGATTGTGCCCTTGCATTCACAAATCGGTTTTCGTCGTAATCCAATTGTCTTCTTTGTCACGGAGCCATTTTTTTTTATCTATGAAATTCACAAAAATCTTAACGAATCTCCAAAATATTACTAAAATGGCTTCCTAATGTTACTAAAATCAATCTAAATCAAATTCCATGAATTTTTTCCAAGTCTTTTCTACACATTTCAAAATTTTTCCAAAAATCCTCAATGTAGAAGAAATTCATGGTGAAAATAAAAAATTTTTACATAGGAGTGAAGCTCTTACCAAGGAAAGATGAAATCCGACGTTAAAATGTCTTGAAATCGCTCCAAATCCCAGATCTATCAAGCCCTAGGTCGGTTTTTCGAAGTTTTGAGGAAGGGGATGATGAATAGTGTCGGTTGACCGGTCAAAATATAATACATTTCGCGATCTCGCTGTCGGCGAGCTAATTAATTCACCAAGGCCAAAGTTTCGGGAAAATCTCGCCGTCGGCAGGATTTTCGAATTTTCAAAAATTTTTATGTTTTCAATTATGTTCAATTTAATTAATCCTTGTTCTAATGTTCAGTCACTTAATTTGATATATTTTTCTAAGATTAGATATTCTACTGACTCATATAAGGTTTACACAACACAAACATTATAACTTTTATGAATGAAATCCATGAAATTACAAACTTCAAATACCACAAAACTAACAATTGACTTAGCAAATTAACCAAAACACATCTAACTCAACATTGCAATCCATACCACAATACTCTAAATGCTGAGACTAAACAAACAACATATAATCTCATATAAACAGAGATTAACTTCGTAAAATCCAAATTATATTAAAAATTAAGTTCAAATCAACACACATAAATAAAATAAGGATAAATCTCTGCTACTCATTGGAATCTGAACTAACTTCTTCCCTGATATTCCCAATAGATCGTAGGTGCACAAATAGATTGTAGAAAGGCCTGAAGGGGAATTCTTCTGTAGAATCTTCTTCAATCCATCCCTTCTGTCTCAACAGTCGTATGAAACTTGCCTCCAGATGTCCTGAATGATCGAAATGCTCCTTCATTCTCCAGTTTATATGATCGAATAAATCAGAGATATTATCAATAGAATTCATCACATTCTGTAATTGCTTCTCCAATCTTTAATTTTTCGTAGAATCGGAGTTAGTTTTATCGATCGAAAGGTCCGATTAAAGGATTGTTTTGAGATGCTTGATCAGAGATAATTGTTATATCATCATTGTTATCCAAAGTAGGTAACATATCTGTCGGATCTAATGGTTTCCAGGGTAACAACACTTTTTCCCAAGCTTCGTAGGAAACTTGGTACTGACTAAATAAAGAAAAAATTTTTGATGGGTGTCCGAGTCCATGAATCGATCCATTCACAATTAATCCTAATGCAGACTTCACAATGATAGATCCAACATCGATAGGTAATCCAGATTGAATACAGTAATTTAAAATTGCGCATTCCTTCAAGACTTTGTTTACCCTCATAGTGGGTAATAACTTCGACAAAATAAAGAAATGCCAATGCTTTGAGATGGGGTTAAGAAGTGATGCAGAAAAACTTACACACTCGTCTTCTCGTATTTCCCATTCATCAGGTTTGTCGGTCAGATATCGATATATCTCGTTCAAGTTGTATCTTGTCGGAACAAAATTTGAATAGTGGAAAATAGGGGTATTTTCAATCGAGTATAATTCATTGATTCGAGAAGGAGTGAAAGTTACCCATCTGCCTCTTATCTAAACACTTCCATTATGGATCGCATGCAGATTATAGTAGAATTCCTTAACTACTGGAATGACGAGAGCAGATGTTGTGTAGCATAATACCTCCCAATGTCACTGAACAATCATTTCTTCAATTATTGTCGTTGAATTCTCTGCTCCTCTGTTTATGAATCCTCTTTCTTTAATCAGTCGCTTCTTCATCAAAACTTTGTTGAATAGTCGCTGAGCCTCAGAACTGACGAACTTTCATCGGTTATACACTCCAGATTTCGTGGTTTCTAATGGGTTGGGGACCATTATGGATTGTTTTGGAGGGGCTCTATTCGTTTCTAGTGAAGGAATGGTGTAAATAATGAGTTCTAAATGTTTTGTAGTGAATATTATAGGTTAGAACCGCCCAAAACCGCAAAATAACTCTTAAAAACCACTTTTTAACTATCTCGCCGTCGGCGGTAACGATCTAGCCGTCGGCAAGCTAGTTAATACTTTAAACTGAATTTGGACGCGCCGATCTCGTCGGCGGGATCGATCTCGCCGTCGACGAGATTAGGTAAATTGCCCAATTTATGCTCCGGTCCAAATATTTTCTGATTTCTTCGTATAGATTCAAATTTGTGATGATTTTAAAAATTAAAATGAGTAGTAGAATTTATTCTATATTTTAATTTTCAATAACATTAGTAAATAAATCATAGTTAATTACGACTATGGGTTGCCTCCCATAAAGCGCTTGGTTTAGCGTCGTCAGCCCGACCTAATTTAGTTAGTAATCAGGTTGACTGAGCATTAAAACCTCTTTAAAATTTGGTCTTCTCCCTTCAAAATAAGGTTTTAATCTGTGTCCGTTTACTTTAAATCTATGCCTAGTTTTTGGATCTTCAATTTCTATAGTTACGTATGAAAATATTTGAGTTATAGTGAAAGGCCCTAACCATCGAGATTTCAATTTCCCAGAAAATAATTTCAATCTTGTATTATAAAGCAAAACTTCTTGTCCTGGCTCAAAATTCTTCAGGTTAATCTTCCGATCATGTCATAATTTCATTTTTAATTTATAAATTCTATCATTATGATAAGATTCATTTTTTAATTCTTCTAATTCATTCATTTGCAATAATCTCTTCTCACCAGCTTCTTTCAGATTGTAATTAAATTCTTTAATTGCCCAATAAGCTTTATGTTCTAATTCAACTGGTAAGTGGCAAGTCTTTCCATAAATAAGCCTCGTAAGGAGTCATTCCAATCGGAGTTTAATAAGCAATCCTGTATGCCCATAATGCAGTGTCTAGTCTTATAGACCAATCCAATCTATTAGGGTTTACAGTCTTTTCTAAAATACGTTTAATTTCTCGATTAGAAACTTCAGCTAATCCATTGGTTTGTGGATGATAAGCAGTTGATATCTTATGAATAATGTTAAATTTTTCTACTAGTTCGTGAATATATTTATTTCTAAAATGAGATCCTCCGTCAATGATAATCACTCTCGGCATTCCAAATCTAGTAAAAACATTTTTCATTAGAAACTTTGAAACACTTTTAGCATCACATCGAGGTAAAGCTTGTGCTTCAATCCATTTAGAAACATAATCAACAACAACTAATATATATGTGTTTCCAAATGAAGGAACAAATGGTCCCATAAAATCTAATCCCTAAACATCAAAAATCTCAACTTCTAATATAAAATTTAGAGGCATTTCATTTCTTCTAGCTATATTACCTACTCGTTGGCATTTGTCGCAAGTTACGATATATCTATAAACATCTCTAAAAAGAGTAGGCCGATAAAATCCAGATTGTAAAATTTTATAAGCGATTTTATCCGTTCCAAAATGTCCTCCAAATTCGGAATCATAACATTTCTGAATGATTTGTTCTGTTTCTTCATAAGGCACGCATCTTCTAATGATAAGATCCTTACATTGCTTATATAAATATGGTTCATCCCAAAAATATATTTTAGCATCATGAATAAATTTTTTCTATTGTTACAAAGTTAACATAGGTGGTAAAATATCACTTACAATATAATTTACTATATCAGCATACCATGGTATTTTCCACTCATTTATGTTATATAGTTGTTTGTCAGGAAAACTGTCAGTAATTTCATTATCAGTGTCAGATAATTCATTATATTCTAGCCTTAATAAATGATCTGCAATTTGATTATCAGTTCCCTTTTTGTTAATGATTTCAAAATCAAATTCTTGCATTAATAATATCCATCTAATTAATTTTGGTTTGGAATCTTTCTTTTGCATTAGATATTTAATAGCGAGTGATCGGTATGCACAATACGTTTAGTTCCAATTAGATAAGGCTTAAATTTATCAAAAGCATAAACAATTGCTAATAGCTCTTTTTCATTAACTGTATAATTCATTTCAGCATTATTAAGAGTTTTACTAGCATAGTATATACCTTTGAAAATTTTATCATATCTTTGCCCAAGTATTGCTCCTATAGCATAATCACTAGCATCACACATAAGTTCAAATGGTTTCTCCCAATCAGGTGAAACTATTATAGGTGCTGTGATTAATTTATCTTTTAATAATTCAAAAGCATTTAGGCATTCAGTTGTGAATTCAAATTTCTTGTCCTTTTCTAAAAGTTGGCATAGAGGTTTAGTAATTTTTTAAAAATCTTTTATGTAGTGTCTGTAGAATCCAGCATGTCCAAGAAAACTTCTTACCCCTTTTACTGTAGTTGGAGGTGGTAATTTAGCTATAACTTGAATTTTTGCAGGGTTTACTTCCATGCCATTTTCTGAAATTTTATGCCCTAATACAATTCCTCCTACAACCATAAATTGACAATTCTCCCAATTTAGAACTAAGTTAGTTTTCTCGCATACCTCTAATACTTTTTCAAGATGATTCAAGCATGTGTCAAATGACGTTCCAAATACAGAGAAATCATCCATAGATACTTCTATTTCATCATCAATTAATTTACTAAATATAGACATCATACATCTCAGGAATGTTGCAGGTGCATTACATAATCCAAAAGGCATTCTTTGAAAAGAAAATGTTCCATAAGGACTAGTAAATGTAGTTTTCTCTTGATCCTCAGGAGCAATAGGTATCTGATGATAACTGGTATACCCATCTAAAAAACAAAAATATTTATGTCCGGCTAATCTATCCAACATTTGGTCTAGAAATGGTAATGGGAAGTGATCTTTCCTGGTGGCTGCATTTAGTTTTCTATAGTCAATACATATACGCCATCCAGTAACTTGTCTTATAGGTATTAAATCATTATTTTCATTAGCTTTAACGATCGCACCTCCTTTCTTAGGAACACGGTGAATTGGCTTACCCAAGCCTTTGTCCAGAAATAGGATATATAATACCATTATCTAACCATTTTAATATTTTTTTATTGACTACTTCTTTCATTATTGGGTTTAATCTCCTTTGGGGATCTACTCTTGGCTTATCTTCATTATCTAAAATAATTCTGTGCATACAGATTGAAGGACTAATTCCTTTAATATCTGCTAAAGTCCAACCAAAAGTTTTCTTATATTTTTTTAATGTGTCTAACGGTTTTGTTCTTGTGATTCATTCAATTCAAGTTGATATAATAACTGGTAGGGTTGAATAGTTACCTAAGTAAGCATATTTTAAATGATTAAGTAAAATTTTTAATTCGAGTTCAGGAGGTCTAATAATTGACGGAACTATATTCTTTTCAGCATTTTCAGTATTATCCAACATTTCAAAATTTTCCTCTATATAATCCAGTTTTTCATTATCTGCTTCTTCAAATAATTCAGTATTTTCTTTTTCTAACTTTTCTTCATAATATTCTTTAAAATGTTCATTTTGCGAATGTTCAAGTATTTCCATTCGAAAACATTCATCATCTTTTTCTAAAGCGAGGATATTTCATTGATTTTGCTATGTTAAAAGTTACTTTTTGATCGTTTACTCTCATAGTCAATTCTCATTTCTGAACATCAATCATAGCTTTTCCAGTGGCTAAAAAGGGTCTTCCTAATATTATAGGAATTTCTTTATCTTCTTCCATATCTAGAACAATAAAATCTACCGAGAAGATAAATTTATCCACTTTTACTAACACATCTTCAATAACTCCCTTAGGATAAGTCACAGAACGATCGACTAATCGAAGAGTTACTTGAAGTAGGTGAAATTTCTCCTAATTCTAATCTTTTAAAAATTGATAGAGGCATTAGATTGATGCTTGCTCCTAAGTCACACAAAGCTTTTCCATAAAATTTTTCTCCAATAGCGCAATGTATAGTGACACTACTAGGATCTTTTAATTTTTCAGGATGCTTTTTCTGAATAATTGCACTACACTCTTCACTAAGTGCAACAGTTTCATTATCTGTGAATTTTCTTTTTTTATTTAAAATATCTTTCATAAATTTTACATAATTAGGCATTTGTTCTAATGCTTCTACAAAAGGAATATTTACTGTTAATTTTTTTAAAATTTCAAGGAATTTAGCAAATTGCTTATCTTTTTTATGTTGCTTTAGTCGTTGAGGAAATGGTGGTGGTGGTTTTTATATAGATATTTTCATAGGGATCAATGGATATTCTAAGTTTTGATCTTGCTGATCCTTTTCTTTTTCGATTTTCACTTCCTCATTTTTACTTTCTGTTTCTTTCTGAATTTTAGTTTCTAACTCTTTTCCACTTCGTAATTGTATCGCTTTAATTTGTTCTTTTCGTTGGTCTTTAGGATTTATTTTCACATTACTAGGAAAAGTTCCAGGAATTCTATTGTTAAGTGCGGTAGCGATATGTCCGAGTTGAGTTTCAATATTTTTAATTGCTGTTCCTTGATTTTGTAATTGATTTCCTTGAATTTGTAATTGATTTCCTTGATTTTGTAAGTGCTTGACCCATACTTAATATTACTTCTTCTATAGATAACTTCTTATCTTTAAATTGAGTGTTATTAAATCCAGGTGGATAAGAAGGTTTATAATTCGTATTTCCTTGATTAGGTGGATTTCCTATAGAGTTGTTCATCCATTCGTCGATTAGTTGTATTGTTATTCCAATTAAAATTTGGATGATTCTTCCAACCAGGATTATAATAATTCGCATAAGGATTATTGGGTCTATTATTAATAGCATTTATAGTTTCATAAGGAGATTGAGAATGTATAATTTGTCCAGATGAAATTTCTTCTAATATAGTAGGAGAATAATTCATTCCAAAATGATTTAATTTCTTTGATATAACAGCAATTTGAGAAGCTAACATAGATATTGCATCATTTTCATGAACACTGGCTATCTTTTTAGGGTTTATCCTTTCAGCGAGCCATTGAAAATTATTAGTAGCCATTTCTTCGATTAACGCATAGGCTTCATCAAATGGTTTTGACAATAATGAACCTCCAGCAGCAGCATCAATGATTGATCTAAGAGATCCTACTAATCCAATGTAAAAAGTTTGTATAATTAACCAATCTGGATGTGGGCATTTCCTAAGAAGTTCTTTAAATCTCTCCCAAGCTTCATATATGGATTCTCCATCAAACTGACCAAAAGATGTTATATCATTTCTAAGTTTTGCGAGTTTTCGAAGGAGGAAAATATTTGGATAGAAATTTTTGTGATAATTCTCCCCAAGTTTTAATAGATCCGAGTGCTTAATGAATTTAACCACATCTTAGCCTTATCCCTTAAAGAAAAGGAAAAAGCCTAAGTCTAATAGCATCATTAGATACTCCTTCATATTTAAAAGTAGCACATAGTTCCAAAAAACTAGCAAGATGTAAAATAGGATCTTCATTAGGTGAACCACTAAATTGATTATTCTGTACCATTCATATAATTGCAGGTTTAAGTTCGAATGAGTTAGCAGCTACATCAGGGTTTTGAATAGTTAGGTGAATTTCATCTAATGTAGGGTTGGCATAATCTCTTAATGGTCTTTGTTCGTTTATATTTTCAATTTCTGGATTATCTGCCATTTGTGTTAAATTTAAAATTTCTTTTTTTTTTGTTTTCTGATTTTTTTAATAGTGCGCTCTAATTCTGAATCGTAAGGTATTAAATTTTCGTTTCTAAATTTGTGCATACAATTTTTAAGTAAAATTTAAAATAATCACATTACTCACAGTAATTACTTCTAATAATTCTATTAATTACCTTAATAATTACTTTACTTCCCACGACAACGGCGCAAAAACTTGACCCACTTTTGATATTTATACTTACAAAAATATGTTATTGATATTGGCAACGACACCGAAAACTTGATCCCGCACCAAATATATGTATTTATACCGATGATTCTTTTATGAAAATTATGATTTATAATGTGGATACTACGTAAGTATACGTATCGTTATCAAGTAATAAAGGGCTCTAATGGAGTCCAAGATATCGATCCCACAGGGAAGTTAGAGAACTTTAAAGACAAATTAAAGTAGACTTACTTACTAAGCTAGTATACGGAAATTAATAACACTTATACTAAAACTATTGCTAAAAAGGTTTAAATGTAAGATTCTAATTTAGAAAAGCATCTTTCTCCTTGTTGAGAGAATTAAGTGAATGATGAATTAAAGTAGTTTAGAGTTTGTATTGTGCCAAATAGGAGCATTCCTATTCTTTACACTTTGGTCGAGGTGCGAAAGAACATTGACTAGTCCTATGTTTGATTGCCGAATCTGCTGGCTAGGTCGGGAGGATGCTGGTCGCCACTTCGAGCTCCCACGTTCCCCTCGCCCGAGGGCTAACATCTACACTTCAGCTCTCAAACAATAGGACCAAATTGAATATTTTAGTTTGTCACACTAAAATGTCTAATTCTACGCCCGATAGTTAATATTTCCCTATTTATTTGCACCCTCCTTCCAAGGCTTTTGACTTCCTTGAATCTCGGATGTAATCTTTACTATAGTTGATAATTCAACATATGTTAACAAATCAATTGGCCAAATTAAAAGTAAATTAAGTTCTAAGTAAAAGATTATCACAAATTTTATTTAATAATTTTAGACACAGTTACTTTGATTCGTCACTTCACATAATCTCAACAACAAGGAAAAAGACTAAGGAAACTACTCAGAAAGCATGGGAAAAATAACACAAAGCATGAATTTCATTAAAGTTAACAAATAATAACAAATATACTTATCTCAATTCTTCTCCCCAAGCAGACTCCTTGAAGTTCCTTTGACTCTTCCTACCAGTACAGCACACTTAATTAAACTCACCAAGACTCTCTGATTTACACTCCAACACAAATGAACACTAATTGACTTTAAAACAACACCAAAAGACACCAAAAAATGACACACAAAAGACACAAAAAATGACACCGAAAATGACGCCGAAAATGACACACTAAAGAGACATAAATCGTCTCTATTTATAGAAGGAGTCAAATCTTCAAAGGTTACTTAAGCACCTCTTCAAAAAGCGTCCAGGTTCATTGTATCTGGCTCATTTCAACAATCTCGCCGTCGGTGGGCTCGATCTCGTCGTCGGCGGGCTTCTAGAAGGTGGGCTAACCGCTCCGATCACTCTGTTGGCGGGCTTGATCTTGCCGTCGACGGGCTTTTTATAATACATTCAAAAATTCTCTGGAAAATCTCACTGTCGGCAGCTTTGATCTCGCCGTCGGCGGGATAGTTCATTTTTCATCAAATTGAGTCCTTTTTGCTCTAAATCCGCTTCTTTTGTGCTTTTTGCTTTCAGTACTTATAATTCTTCATTCCTGCAATAAAACAAATAAAATACATTTCTTTAAAGTTCAATTTCATATAAAATTGGTATGAAATTCTTAATACATTTTCTAGTGATCAATCAACAACTTCCCCTATCTAATAAAAAAGAATTAGAAAATGTTTATATTAATCTTGGGTCTTTAAGTTTCCCATAAAGGCAAGCCTCTATAGTTAATTACATCTTAGATAACTGAGGTCACTTAAGAAATCTCTTGATTTAGATCGAGACATATTATTTTCATGACTTCCAAAAGGTAGGAACTTCAAGAAAATGTGGTAATAGGAAATCCAATTGGTAAATGACTCAAATTTGGAACAGTTATTATAGGAATCCAAAGGAAGAGAATGATAGGGGAAAAAATAGCTCCAAGAAAAATGTTGGTGATTTCCCAAACTATCTTTTTGTTTGGATTCGACTTCAGATAATTATTAAATATTTTGTCCTGCCAATTTTATTATTTAGGGCTTACATTCACTTGATACCGATCATGTGAATAGCTTAGAGGATAGGAGGATTTATGTCGTATCAGACGAAAACCTCAGAATCTTAAGACGAGTTAGGTTTTATATTGAAAAAGTTACAAAAGCCTAAAGAGATCAAATGAGTATTTATGTTGCACTAAGAAAGCTACCTCAAAGTCCTATGGCTTTTATTTATTTCTATGGAATGGTTTAGTCGGTGTAGACTTGTTTTGCTGTTGAAGATGACTGTACTACCCATAATTATATGTTTCAAGTGCCTCGTTGTAGCAAGTTTAGTTTTAGAAGAGTCAAATGTAGGAAATGAGAGAAGTGTCATATCTTAGAAATGTTTAAATTGAGATGTCTTAATGTTTTATTAGGGGATACTTAAGTTGATTATGAAGACACCAGTTAGGATCCCATGGTTCCCTCATTCTGGTACCACAATTTTCTTCAGATTCACTTAGTCCAGATGAATTTATTAAATTTAACTAAATTAATTCAGTACTTTCATTCAGACCATGGGAGATCTCGTTAGCAGGTGTAGGTTGCCTCATCCGAGGTATTCCTGATCATCCAAAGAGACATTTTAATTTAGTTTCAATTGTCATTTTATTTTGTTTGTGATTAAATTTTAAGTTTTCTTTTATTTTGATTGTTGTGGTGGTGAATTTCATCTTTGTTTTGTTTTAATCTTGATTTTGTTTTTGGTTTTACTGTTATCCGAAAAGTTTTTATTTTAACATGCAGGGTTGTTTATCATGCAATTTCACACAGAAAAGAGTCGAGAAAGTAAATGAAAGTAAATTGCAGTGTAATAAAATAAAAGCGTACCTGACATTTTTTTTTCATTCCTTCACTTGAAAGTGTAACATTGCAATGCATATATATAATTTTGTAGGAATTAAAGCATGCTAGAAAGCAGGAAAAATAATTTTGAAGCGTACCCATCAAATCCTATGTCATAACTTGGTGGGTCCTATTTTAAATGTATAGATGACTCCTTAAACAAGGAATAATAAGTTTAATTATCCTCCATGGTATCCAAAAGAGTATGAGAAAGGTCTCAGGGGTTGGGCCCCATACATCACACAATCTTTTGAAGCTTCTCGAGTTCATTCAAAATTGTTATGTTGTTTAATGGTTCATCCTTATCATACCCTTATGCTCAATGAACTGATGTTCTGATCATCCAAAAAAGTGGAGTAATTATCACCCGATGTTCTATTTATGAATTATGTGGGTGGGGCCTTTAAGGGCACATTAACTTAATTAAGAAGCTTACCCGATTTGGTTTTGAAGTTGGGCTTGTAGTGTTTCAAATATGTTTACATTCATTTTCATCATCTTTTCTAACCCATATTAGTTAAGTTTGAAGCCTAGCTCACTACCTAGCCCTTAAAACATGATGGGTATATTTGATATTTAGGGAAAAGTTAACTTATGCGATCATGGTTCTTAGTCCTTATCAAACTATTAGATTTTTCATTAAACCATTGACTATGACTTTTGGATCATCAGATATTATCTTCCAAGGATGAAACCCTTAACTTAGGATCATTCAATTTGACTATCTTCCAAATTAAAATAATTAAAGAAATTGTAAATTTATCATTTCTGTCACAGAAGTGAGGTTAATTTCTACCATTTAAATCCCTAGTATTTCAATCATCTGAATATGTCAATTATGATTATTCATTACCCATTTCACCTTGCTTAGGCCTAAACATTAATTAAGGCTTAAATTTCTTAATTACATCTTGCCCCTATAAGGCCTATCACTTCATAATTTATTAAATCTAACTCAAATGACTTTGAGATTTTTATATTACCTCACCATGGGTCAATTAGAATATTAGAGGAGAAAATGTGATTTTTTCCAATTTTAATTTAATTTATATAATTATTTACATGCAAAAATGAGGATTTTCAAAGATAATTCAATAACTTAATTAAAACACAATATTTATTCTTAGAAAATTTATTGGAGGTTCATTTCTTGACAAGTGGACCACTTGGATAAATTTTCATGATTATTTGAATTTTAATTTAATTATTATAATTACTTTAAGTTCTGGAATGTTAATTAAATATAAAATATTAATTAGGTTAAAAATTAAATTTTATATTTTTCATAAATCTCCCTGAGGTCAGGAATTCAGAGAAACAAAATTTTTTTTTTATGATTTATATTTTAATTATTAGAGTTATTTTAGTGAGAAATTAGGAAAAATCCATTTTTAAGCTTAAAAAAAATTATTATTAACGCTTTTAAAATTAATATCTTAACTTAGAAAATTAGAAAAATTATTTTAATGGTTTTTAAATAATCAAGAGACCAAATGTGATATTTTAGTGGATTTTAATGTTTTAGTGATTTTTATGATTTTTAATTAATTTTAAAAAATTTTAATAAATTTTAAAATTCAAAAAATAAGCCTAAAAATGAAGTGTTTATTTTAATTACCATTTTATTTTTGTTAAACTCTCCTGGTCATAAGAAACTCCGAAAACCAATTTTATAATTTTACAACTTGTATTTTAGTTACTATAACTATTTTAATGCCAAAATTGTCATTTAACCTAGAAAATCAAATTGGGTGATCAAATTAACTCCAGAAAACTTGAAATTTTTTATGGGAGCTCCTCTGACCTAGCACACAGTGGAGAATCAAAATTAAGTTATTCACATTTAGATTTAAATCGTTTTATTGTTATTTTAATGTTAAAGGTTTAATTATCATTAGTGAGATTTTGAATGAGTTAATCCAAGTTTATATTTTTTCTCTGGTCTTCTAGTCACAGTGAACCTATTAAAATTTATTTTACATTTTTTATTCATATTTTAATTTTTATAATTTTTATAATAAAATAGAGTGGATTAACATTAAAATTAGGGATCTCTAGCTAGAGATGCCCCATGACCTTAGAAAAATCAGGGAAGATCTGTAACCATAGAGCCTTTAAGCCCTCCAAACCTCATGCCATGGTGAAATGGCTAGAGCTAATTAGGCCCAAAATAAGATTTATTGTATTTAATTATTTAATAAATAAGTTAGACATCAAGTAAACATCAAACCATTTCCACATTGTTCTCCTCTGTTTACTAAGTAAGACGGTAATTTTCTTTTATTTTTAGGATATTTCTACACGAAGTTATGAATTTTTAAAGGTAAACTAATTTAAATAAATAAAAAATCCCTATTTTCCTACTTAAACCACGCGGCGCTGACTGTATCCACGGCAGCTTCGAAATCTCATGTGGCGCGCTTCCATTAAATGCTGCTGTTTGACTCGGTAGCCACGCATCCCATACTTTATACACTGCGGTTCTGTCCAGCACTATTAGAGCCATCCACTAAATACACGTGCAATCCAACGGCTCTTGGTCACCATCCCCAATTGACCTAACCCATATAAATTCGACCTTATAACCCTATGATCTCAGCCTAGACTCAACCAAATCACTTCAAGTTTGATCCTGTAGACTCATCTAGTCAGACAAACATATCCATACAGTTTATACAGTATGAAATATAATATTCATGCATGGAGAATGAAAATAGGCTTGGGTTAAGGTGAGAGCTCTATACCTTGGTCTGTGAGGGGAGGCCTCAATCAAAATAGTTCTACACCTTCATAGTGACCTTTTGAAGCTCCTCCAAGCAGCAATTCGAGCTCTCCTTGGGTCCAGGCATGAACTTGATCAAACTCGATTTAAGAGGTTGATCAAACTTTATGTTAGGGGCTCTCTGTGATGGGGATTTTGTGGGGGATCAAGCTCGCCGGTGTGGGGATGGTGTAGGCAAAGTTAATTTGAATTTGGTTCAGTGTGGAGCTGTGACGGATGGTGTTCTGTTTCAGCTTAATTTTGAGCTCAAAAATTGAGCTCGGGCAGTGGGAGGGATGGCTGGAGGTTGGTTGGCTTGAGCTTATGAGGGCTGGAGGAAGCTTTTGAAACAATTAGACAGAGTCTCCCTAAGGTAAATGTGCATCCCCTGATATTTCTTTGGTTGTGAAGAAGGTGGGTTTAAATAGCCATGGCTGGGGTGGAGCTCAAGGGGTCAGCTTGGGTGCATTAGGTTTCTTATGTGGAGTGCAGAGCAGCTTCAGTGACCAAATTATGGCTTGACACATTGGATGGGCCAATTTGGGTTTCAATTTGGTTGGTTGACTCTCGCTTTTAAGTTGCTCCGGCGACTAGGCCGGCCTGCCAAGCTAGTGGGAGGTGTCCAGAAGGTTAGGTGAGCTAGAGGTCAGTCTTAATGGTGATTATGTGTTGTGGGAAAGGTTTGGGGTGGAGCAAAATTGAATTTGGCCAAATAAGGAAGGAGATCCTCTAAATTGGGGGACCCTTGGTCCATGGCTCTTGATCTAGGGTGGTTCCTAGGGTCCACTTAATGGCTGTGGTGGGCTTGACTTGGTCACATTGGGCTAGGTTTGGTCACATGAAATTTTGGGGACTTTGGGTTTAAGTTGGATTGAGTTGGGTTAAACTTGGTTTAAGTCCAAATGATTATTCAATGTGGTGTGTATGATTTTCATGAAGGATTTGGAAAATATTTGAAGTGGTTTTGAGTTGGTTTGGGAGGTGAATTTGGACATTTAGTTAATTTGGGCTAACATGGGTTAGGCTTGGGTTTATCTTAGGCTAAAGCTCGGCTAGGGTTCAATTAGTGGTTTTAAATTTGTGTAGGGGATTGTCATGAAAGGTTTTCAACATGAATTGGGTGGAAATTTTAGGGTTAGGGTATTCAATTTGGTGGAATTTGGTCATGTGGTCAATTTGAGGCAAATTTGAGGATTTTAACTTGGTTGGATTTGGGTGATGTTTGTGCTTAAATGTGGGTCAATTTATGGATCAATTTGGTTTGTAGGAATTTTTTGAAGAGTTTAGAATTCAATTTTGAGGAAATCAACTTGGCTAAGTGGCTCAATTTGGGGGATTTAAGTCATATGGTCAAAATGGGGTCTTTTTGATTTGGATTGAAATTGGATTTGAAATTGGATCAAATTGAGCTTGGATTTGGTTTGAATTGAGATTAGGCATGGTGAATTTGAGTTTAGAATTGAAATTGGTGAGGATTGGGGTCAATTGGTTGGACATTATAGGTGATTGAGGCATTTTAGGCCTAAAGGAGTAATTTGGGGCTTTTGGTCAAAAATGGGTCTAGTAAAGTAGTTCACATTAATTTTGAGGACATTTTGGATGATTTTGGAATTTTTGGGAATTTTTGGAATTTTTAAATTTGGAGGGGTATTTTGATCATTTTGGGTGTTTTGGGGGTATTTTGATGATTTTGGTGAATTTGAGGTGTTTTGAGAATTTTGAGTGGTAAGGAATGATTTGGGATAATATTTGGAGAAAATTGGCTAATTTAGACAATTTTTGGGATTTTTAGTCAAAATTAGGGTTAAGGGTAATTTGGTAATTTGGTGGAGTTTAGGGGTAAAGGGTCAAAAGTTAAAATTTTGGTAAGATTGGGTGTCCATTAAGAATTTCAACCTATTTGAGCCATGGACCAAGAGAAATCCCATTTTGGATCCTCCATATGCTAGATCTAGCCAAACCCTAGTCTAGGGCCCAGAGGGTTTGGGAACCACCTACATGAGTTTCCAAATGAGTAGGGAGGTCAAGTGTGAGGAAGTTTGATATGTTTGGTTTAGGGTTTGAGGTAGTGAGTGTAAGTGTAAAGTGGGTGTGAGTGTGTGTATGAGCCTGACCCAGACAAACTTCCCACGGTGAGTCCTAAGGCTTGACCATCTTATAGGGAACATGATACACCTAAAATATGTAGTGTTTTTATGCACATTTTTATACATATTTTTGATGATATTACACTTTAATGGAAGGTATTTTGTGTGTTTTTCTTACAAGGGAACCACTCCGCGCACTTAGCGTAATTTTAATTTTTTGTAACAAGTATATAATATATTCTTTAATCGCAGAGTTACTCTTCAACGCAAGTATACGTATCGCTGAAGTAATACAGGGCTCTAGTGGAGTCCTGGATATCGATCCCACAGGGAATATTTTAGAGACTACGAACTAGGATTATAGAAATCAATTCAGAATCACAACTAGGAAATCGAAATTGCCTATATGTCACTAATATGCAATTGACAATAGTATGAAGATTTAATAAACTAATTCTACTAATAGATAACTAATTCTACTAATAAAGTGAAGTTCAAATATATAAGCAAGAATCTTTCTTCTTTGTTAAGAAATTTAAGTGAATAGATAATTAGAATTAGTTTAAAAAGGTGTTGTGCCAAATAGGAGCATACCTATTCTTTACCCTTTGGTCCAGGCATAAAGAACATTGTCTACTCCTATGCTTGGTTACTAAATCTGCGGCTAGGCTGGGAGGATACCGACTCTCACTTCGGAGCTCCCACGCTCCCCTCGCCTGAGGGCTAACATCTACACTTCATCGCCCAAACGATAGGACCGAATTAAGGATTTTAGCATGTCACTCTAAAATCTCCAATTCTACGCCCGATGAATATTATTTTCCTATTTATTTGCATCCTAATTCCAAGGACTTTGACCTCCCTAAATCTCGGATGTAATCTTTCTTTTAGTTGTTAAAATCAACATATTTTAACTAATCAATTGGCCAGATTGAAAATAAATTAAAATTTAAGTAAAAGATTATCACAACTTCTTTAAACTTTTCTTGGCACACTAATTCAAATTACCATTTCACAAAAATATCAAAACAAGGAGAAAGACATAAAAACTACTCAGATTTCATGGAGAGGATAGGATAAAACTTGGATTTCATATATAAAAGTAAAGTTCTACAAACTAAAATAAGTAAAGACAACTTATCTTAAATTCCTCCCCAAGCAAATTCCTTGAAGTTCCTCTGAATCTCTTCCTTTCTTTACAGTACGCAAAATTCTCCTTCGAAACGACAAGGAGGAAGAAATCTCTCACTTCCCTTCCACTCTTACAATCTCTCGAAGAATTCCTCACAAATATCATTAATTTGAACTCACTGACTAACACTCTAAATTCTATGGACTCACTAGACTCACACACTACTATCTAATGGATTAGATGGACACGTGGTGGACACAAATGGACGCTAGTGGACCCTTATTTCTACCCCAAATTGATCTTATTAAAGTAGTTGAAGAATCTCTAAGAGTTTTTTAAGCATCCCTTCAAAAATCATCCACATTCAATGCACGTTGTGAGAGAACCGACTTTCCCTCCATCGGCGGCCTCGAGCTCGCCATCGGCGTCCTTCTAGAATACTTAGCCTTTGACCCTTTTGCATAAGCCCCGCTGTCGGCAGCCTCGATCTCGCAGTTGGTGGGCTCCCTTGTAATATTTTTCTGAACTCTCGAAAAAATTTCGTCGTCGACGTCGGTGCCATAGATCAAATTTTCATAATTTTGGTCCTTTTTGCTCCAAATTCGCTCTTTTTTTGCATATTTTTGCTCCAATGTCCTTAAATCTTCATATCTGCAACAAATCATCAAAAATACCCTTCTTTAATGTGCGATATCATCAAAATCAATATAAAATAAGCATGAAAATCTTAACATATTTTCAGTGGGTCAACATGTATGATTAAATGGATGGTTATGATGAAAAGAAAGAAAAAGGATCAAATTTGGAGCAAATATGAAGAAAATTGAAAAAGTGATGTGTGGCGGCTAAGTGCCAGAACTCCCATTTACGCGCCAAGGCCCTACGGCTATGCACCCGGATCTGAAGCTTACACGCTAGCTGGCTCGCGACTAAGCATAGGTACCTCGCGCTTAAGCATGGCAGTTTAAAAAGAGGAGTTATTTTAATTTAGGTGTCATTTTGAAGAGTTTTTGGAGGCATCTCTTGGTGGGAACGTGAGTACTTACCTATTGGTGCCAAATTAAATTTAAAATACACTAGAATGGATGCATCTCTTGGAAGATACATTGAATCTAGACACAATTTGAAGAGATACGAAGACACCTTTTTAAAAGCATAAAAAGTGGACTTGAAGATCAGAAAAATGGTTGTTGTTGGAGTGTGTGGTTAGTGTTTAAGAGTGAGGTTTATGTTATAGAGTTATTTTAGAACGCACCTCTCCACTTCACCATCTTTACTTTATTTTATATAGTTTGTACTAGGAGTAGAATTGAGATTTGGAGTCTACGGAGTTGGGCGCCAACCTCTATAGAGTATTGTAAGGGACATCAAAGTTTTCAAAGGAACTTCAAGAGTTGTGTGGAGAGAATTTACAGGTAACTCTTTATCTTTACATTACATTTAGTTTTTAATTAAGACTTGTTGTGTTTTCACTATGATATCTAATTTTAAAACAAGTTGTAATTGTATTTTCTCCATGAATTCTGAGTAGTTTTCTTTATCTTTTCCTTAAAATGATGTAGTAATTAAGTTATGGAACTATGTTGTGTGAAGTTTAGGACTTCAATGTTGGAAGAAGTTGTGTTGATTCAAAACCTTGCACTTTATTTACTTTTTGATTTGGCCAATTAAGATGTTAAAATATATTGTGAGAACATGTAAGATCGAGTGTAGTATTATCTTAGTCAACAATTGGAAAGAATCACATGAGATTGTATGGGTGAAAATGTAATCCATATGGTTGAGTGCAAATAAATAGGGAGATATACTTTGATGGGCATAGAATTAGAGGACTTTAGAGTGACAGGCTAAAGTCCCCAATTTGGTTTATTGTCTTATATTTTGATACGAGAAGTTAGCCCCTAGGTGGAGGGAATCAAGGAAACTCTAAAGTGAGAGCTAGTATCTTTTTTGTATAACCCGTCTTCATGATTTTTAGAACATTGAATTAACCTATATTCTTTATAGCATCTCTAGTAAGGGTAAAGAATATTATTGCTCCTATTTGGCACAACCCATTTTTAGATACTTCCACAACATATATTCTCCTTAACTTGTTACTAATTTATAAAAAAGGAAAAAGATATCATTTGCATAAGCTTTCATCTTACAAAAGTTTAGTTAAAGTAGGTGCTTACTTTCATTTCAAGGTATAAAAATTAACAAAAAGAATTAAATTATTTCTTAAAATATTATCTATAGTTTGAGAAAGATCTTTTCTAAAAGTAAAAAAGTTAATTTTCTATTTTCTGAATTAAAAGATATTTTCTTTATTATCAATTTCTCTGTGGGTTCGATATCCTGGGGCTTAATCAGAAAGTTCTATATTAATGGATAAAAGATACATATACTTGCGTAGTATCCACATTATAAAATTATTAAAAATGAGTATCAAATTATATATATATATATATATATATATATATATATATATATATATATATATATATATATATATACGTAAGCATAAATATGGAGTGGATCAGAAATCCTCTTGAACTTTCTTATGCTTGGTCTCATCCTCTTAAGTACTTAAAGGTAAGACTTTAAGCATTTGAAACTCCAATTTAAGCAAATAAGTGTTTTGAATTTCTATGGGGTTAGGGTTCCATTGCTAGTCTTTTAAGATAGTCACCAAGAGAGTCCTATGGCTAGACCCTAGGCTATTCTGAAGAAAGACTAGACCTCAACAAAAGTGAGGTCAACAAATGGACCACTAATAGGTGTGGTGTGATGGACAAGCACACCACATGTATTGTTGTTGACCGACAAGATCAACAAAACTAACACGACTGTCTGAGTCAATACACTCAAAATAGAACATAAATTTCAACGAGAGCATGTCTGTTGGAGATTATCTGGTAGAAAATCTTCAAGCTCAGGAACTCTCACTGGGGAAAGCGGGTGGAATACCTTCATTAGGGAGCTCTGAATTTCAAGCCTCTAAATTCTGAAGGAGATATGATTCGATTTGAAGTTGGTATCAGATTTAGATTTGGATTTTTGAATTTGAATTTGAATTTTAGTTTTAAATTTACGGGAATTTGACTTTATGGAATTTTAAATTTGTGGAAATTTCACTTTGATTTGAGAATTTTAATTTTGTGGGAATCTTTGAGTTTAAGGAGAGTGTAGAGGGGAAAGTCAAAATTTAAGTACCGACCATGAGAGGAGGGAATTAGAATTTAAGTACTGATTTCGGAGGATGAGAACTTGAATTTCGGTACCAGTCTCAGGAATGAGAATCATAATTTCAGTGCCGATCTCAAAAGAGGAGAATCCGACTTTAGGTACTGATCTCGAAGGATGAGAACTGAAATTTCAGTACCAACCTAGAGAATGAGAATCAAAATTTCGGTACCAATCTCTGAATTTCGTGGGGGTGGAAAATTTTTATGGATGGCAAAAATTTCTCAGATAGGAAGGAAATTTTTAGGCATTTTGAAGGAATCAGATGACCTTGCACCGACCCTGGAATTTCATGGATGACAGAAAATTTCTCGGAAAGGAAGCAAAAATTTAGAGATTTTGAAGGAATTGGCTGACCATGCTCTGACCCTGGAATTTATGGAAGACGGAAAATTTCTTGGATATAAGCAAAATTTTTGGGATTTTGAAGGAATTAGGTGACCATGCTCCGACCTTGGAATTTCATGGAAGGTGGAAAATTTCTTGGATGGGAAGCAGAAATTTAGGGATTTATCACGTTGTGAAGGAAAGCTCAGTAAATCACATCCAACTCAAGAAACAGAAAGAGGATCACATTATGAAGGAAAGCTTAGGGATTCACATCCAGCCTAATAGGTGACCGAGGGAATCAAAATTTAGGTACTAACCCCTCGAGATAAGAACTGAAATTTCGGTTCCAGCCTCAAAATGAGAATCAGAATTTCGGTACCTAACTCAAAATTTTGGAAATGCAGAGAATTTATGGAAGGAATGTGGAAGCTTATAGAGATTTATGGGGAAACGTTGTATAGAGATTGTGGAATTTTAAGGGGGTAGAAGTTGTGCAATTTGTGTGAATTCGTGGAGAGATGTACAAAATTATGAGATCATTTGATATTTGTGAGAAGTGACGTTATGAAGAATAGAAATTTGTAGAACGAGTGAGGAACTCGGGATTTCGAGGAGGATTTGCATTGATTTGATTTTATATTTTATCTTTTGTTTGCTTTTGTTATTTTTTCCTTTCATTTTCGTTTTGAATTTTTATTCCATTTTATTTTGAATTTTGATTTCATTTTCAATTTTTTATCATTCTTTGTTTGTTACAATTTTAGACCAATGTACGGTCCTGCGACTTTTTCATCCATAGCGCAATTAGAGGTACAAATTGTAATGAAAGAAAAACTAGCTCTTTGTTGATCTTGTCTTGAAAATGCGGTACGACTGAAATCATATGAAGCAAGACATCCAAAAAATTTGTAATATATCCGAACAAAAAAAACTAAAATATCATGTCATGTGTTGCTGCTGGTACAAAAGTAGCAACTGTGTATCTTCTGAGGTCACCATGTGAACAAGTTAACCTCCTAAGCTATGCTCCAAGACAGAAGTCCCCTCGCGTACGCTTACAGCTATTTCACAGCTCCAATAGCTAATTACCCTCCAAGTATGGATTTGGCTCATATCCGGATGGCGTCTTATCTTCGTTCATTAGGTAGAAATTAACTGAAATGTGGCGCTGTACCGCTCCAAGTATGCAGTGTTTTGACAGGTTTGCGCCATTTCCTTTCAATATCAAAACTGATCCAAATGGCAACAAGATCTCGACCGAACCTCTGAATTCTTCAGGCCCAACAATCTAAATTTCTCTTCCGAGCAGAATGTTGCTTTCACTCACAAATGAGATCATGCAGAAAAATCTCACGAAGTCACGATGATCAATATGGGGTAGAATGCAATCTCTCACTGCAACTATTTGGAATGCAATCTACTGGCAGTATGTGCCACTCAACCATCCTCTTTACCATTCTCTTTATCTCTGATGTCATCAGATCCACTTCATCATTTTGTAAAATCTCTAGGGGATTTCCTTATTGGTCTTTGATGCATGGCTGCAACCTAGGAATAAATATTTGAAAAGTATTTTCTATTCAGACACAAATTATAATCAGTTTAATAAGAAAGCAACCAATCTATATGCAAGTATACGCATCGTTCAAATAAGACAGGGCTCTAGCAATGTTCTGGTAAGCGATCCCATAAGGAGGAAGCAAACCTTAAAGCATAGCACAGAAAACCAATATTTAAATCTGCAATGAACTTAAAGTAAATACTAAAGGTTCAAAAGTTAACAATGCTAGAGATTTTAAGATCACTAAAGTACCTTCTATATTTCAAATTAAAGTTAACTACTACTACTATAAGTTTTTTAATGCAAGTTTAAAATTTAGAAAAAGTGTCCTAACCCTTACAATGATGTTATGGTGAGTGAATGATAAAGATTAGTAAGATTCTTGTATTGTGCTAAATAAGAGCATACCTATTCTTTACCCTCTTCCGAGTGTTATATAGAACATTGGCTAATCCTAGGTTTAGTCTCTAAATTCGTGGTTAGGCTGAGAGGATACTAGCTCTCACTCCAGAGCTCCCACTTCCCTTTGTATGAAGGCTAACTCTCACTTTAGTTTCCAAACACAAGGACTAAATTGAGAATTTTAGTCTACCACCCTAAAATTTCCAATTCTACGCCCAATAAACATATTTCCCTTTTTATTTTCACCAACCCCCATGAACTATATCATTCATTCATGTACATTGAATGTAATTTTCACTTTTGTTGTAGAAAGCATAGTCCTTTCGGATCTTATGTTTCACAATATTTTTTAACAATTCAATTAGCCAGATCTAAATGTAAAGGAAGTAGAAAGTGAAAAATTATCATAATTTCTTAACACTTATATGGTGCATCCAATCTAAACCATCACTTCACAATATACCATTACAAGGAGAAAGACTATATAATCTATTCAGAATTCATGAGGAATATATGACAAAACAAAGATTTTATATATAAAAGCAAATTCATACAAATAATAAGTAGTAAATACAACTTATCTCAATTTATTCCCCAAGCAAATCCCTTGAAGTTCCTTTGAATCTCCTTCTATCTTCACAACAACAGACAATTCTCTCTTGAAATAGTAGGGAAGAAATAATCTCTCACCTTCCCTCTCCTCCTACAAATCTTTTGAGAAGAATCCCTCATAAAACAACACTTAACATCAAACCCTAGACTCTAAAACACTTTACAAACTCTCACACCACTTCTTCTCTAGACTCCTCTCTTGAATTCTGGTGCCAAAATCAAATTAAATAGTCTAAGGATGATTTCCCTAAGAGATGCTTCAAGAATCCCTCCAAAAGTCGTCAAAATATATTGAATTTGGCCTCCACCGACATTGGGCACCATCGACACCTTATCACGCTTAATTATCTGAACTCTAGGAAAAAATGCATCGTCAGTGCCCATTCTGGTGCTGACAGTGCTAGAACTTCAAAATCTAGTTTTTCGCCCTGTTTTGCTCCAAATTCGTTCCTTTCTTGCTTCTTTTTGCTCAAATTTCCTAAAATCATCATATCTACAAAATAACATGCAAAATACATTTCTTTAAAGTGCAATATTGGTGCAACTTTATTAATTTAAAGAAATTAATGAACTCAGATTTAGATTTATATATTGATTTAAATAGTAATGAGTCATACAATTAACGCAAGTATACGTATCGCTCAAGTAATACAGGGCTCTAGTGGAGTCCTGGAATATCGATCCCATAGGGAGGCTTTACTTTTATGGCATAGCACAGAAACCTCTTATCGAATCACAACACAATTGCAAGTGGTTTAATTCTTGAAGTAAAGACAAACAGGTTCAGTTACTATATCTACCAAAGCACGTTCTAAAGTCTAGCAAGTTAAACTAACACAAGACTAAATTTATAACAAAGTTCAATTGCAAGAAAGAGTCTTCCTCCTTTCCATTCATAATGTGATGATTATTGTGACAAAGATCAGTGATGAAAATGTATTGTGCTAAACATTGGCTAATCCTAAGTTTAGTCCCCAAATCCGTTATTAGGCTGGGAGGATACTAGCTCTCACTCTAGAGCTCCCACTTCCCTTCACCTGAAGGCTAACTCTCGCTTTAGTTTCTAAACATTAGGACCAAATTGAGGATTTCAGCCTGTCACTCTGAAATCTCCAATTCTACGCCCATCAAAGTATATTTCCCTATTTATTTGCACTCAACCCCCATGAACTTCACCATTCGTGGAATTTGAATGGGACCTTCCCTTTTGTTGTGGAACTCATAATCATTTCGGAACATATATTTCCTAACAAGTTTTAACAATTCAATTGGCCAAATTAAAAAGTAAATGAAGTTCTAAGTGAAAAGGTCATCACAAATTCTCCATAATAAATCGGCACATCATTTCCATTTCACAACATCAACACATCACATGAAAAGGAGAAAGACAAAGAAATCTACTCAAGACTCATGAGGAAAAGATGACAAAACATGGATTTCATATATAAAAACAACGTCATACAAACAGAGTAAAGTAAAAAAAAACTTATCTCAAACTCTTCCCTAAGCGAATCTCAAGGAATTCCTTTGACTCCTCTTCTTTCTTCACAACAACACACAATTCTCTTTTTAGAATAGTAAGGAAGAAGAATCTCTCACTTTCCCTCTCCTCTCACACTCCTTAGAAAAGAAAAACACAAACCTAACTTCCTACACAAAAATGGAAAGAACTCACACTCTCAACTCTAAACTCTTCTCTTCCTTCCTTCCCTCCTTTGAAATGTGGCTCCAAAAGTGTTTAAATTCGGCCAAAATTGAATTCCCAAGAGTTTCCTCAAGTAACCTTTCAAAATCCAGACAAATACATTGAATCTAGTTCAAAATTGGGTTAGAGCGTGATCCGGTACTGGTAGGAGCACCGTTCGGCGCATTATTCTGCCAAAACGTCGTAACTCTCTGGAAACTAGAGCTGTCCAGCACTGGTGACAGTGTCGTTCGACGCTAGTTCAATAAAATGCACTTTTGCCTTTTTCGCTCTAAATTTGCTCCTTTTCACTTCCATTTTCTCCAAAGGCCTAAAATCATTCTACCTGCATGAAATCATCAAAAATACTTTCCTTTAAAGTGCAATATCATAAAAAACATTTATGAAATGAATAGTAAAAGGCTATCAAATTTTCAGTGGATCAAGATCCCCTAAATTTAACTGTTAATTGTCCTCAAGTAATTCTAGTTAATACATAAAATTATGATCCACTGCAATGAACTTTCTTTCTAGAATACCATAATTTTGATTTAGATAAGTACAATAGTAAAATTTTCAGAAAAATCTTTGAATAATTCAAGCAAATTCTGCAGGTGTAATAATATCTAGTAATCAAGTTTAAGAGTTCTGGCTTTCTATTCATTTCAAAAATGTTTGTAGATTTTCTTATTAAGACACTTAAAAGGATTAGATGAAAAGAAGTTTATGAGAACACTACTAGTAAAGATGCTAATCCATACACATAAGTTCAGGAAAGTAATTATGTTTTTTCCCTTTAGATAGGTCCAAGTGAAGCCAGTTTTTTATTAGGCATCTCCTCAAGCTTCTCCTCGCTTTTCTTTTCTTTTCTTCTTCTTTTTCTTTTTTCTTTTCTTTTCTTTTCTTTTGATTTTTTCCTTTTCTTTTCATTTCTTTTGCTTTTTGCTTTTCTTTTCTTTTGTTTTTCAGTGAGGATTACTGTATCTGGATAGCCTTTAATGATTTTGAACTTCACCCTTCTCACCCTAAATTTGAAACTTACCACATTCCTTTACCTTATAGGCATTTCTTTAGCTTATTAATGGTTCATCATAGAGCCTTAATCTTTTCCTATCACATAAAATTTTAAGATTCTTAATATTTCAAACATACAATTTTTTTTACTTTGAATAGTTGGCTATAGTCTTATACTTTTATACCAAATATCTTACATTACAAAATTACTTTTCATTACCAAACACTTTCATTCAATTTTATAAAATGAAATCAAAATACAGTTATCTGAAATTGAGTTATATTACAAGAAATCATGTTACTAATTTTTGAAAATAATTTTAAATGAGAACAATTAACAGTTAATTCTTTCCCTTCCCCCAAACTTAGATTTTTGAATATAATTAACATGGAAGAAAGAAAAGATCTAAATATAACTCATAATTCAATATACTGGCTTTGCATACATTTGAGTTTCAGCAGGTTTTTCTTCGTAAAGTAGAATAATAGACCTGAAATAATTAAGAAGCATTTCTATACACAAATATGGGTTAGATGTTTATAAAGAAGAAGTTTAAACACATTAAACATTTCACATAACATTAACATCCAACTGTTACTTGTACAGATTAAACTAGCAAACCAAACACATAAAAAACTTCACTATCACATCACATACATCACAAATTAACAAAAAAGTCTACTACAAGTACATCCGACACACATATAACATCTCGGATACAAATCATAAAGAGTCTAAGGCACATCACAAATACATAACACATACATCACAAAGTTCAAAGAAAAATAAAAATACACAAACAACCAATCTTCAACTTTTGCAGGAGCTCCACCATCATCAGGTTCCTTAGGCTGGCATGGAGTATACTCAGCGTAAGTAGGAAATACAACATCAGTGTCTCCCCTAAAAAATCTCATATGTGCGTCATGATAAGCTATCTCATATTCTCTTCACCGCACTTGATAATCATCATTAATTTTGTTCCTTACTTCTAGTCCCTCTACTCTAGCGTTTAACTTTTCCAATTGATCCATAACATCATGCAGAGTAGGCTCCCTAGATGTAGATGGTCTATCTCGACTAGAAGAAGGCTTATCAGCTCTCTTACTCCATTTCCATCCTACATGGGCTTCATAGGTTTTCAGATTTAATTTAGTAATAGGCTTCAGAGGGTGAACTACCTCATCATTATCTTCAATCATTACACCTGCCTGAATACATAAAGCATGAATCAGACTGGGGTGTCCTAGTTCGCCTGTAGTCTCTCCTTTTGAGCTTGTCAAAATACTTTTATGAATAATAGCCCTAATATTTATATTATTCATATTATGAATACAATAATTCAGAACAACTTTATCAACAGTAACATCACTGTTATGGTTGGTAGGTAACAGTCTTGCAGAAATGAAAAAATGCCGGGCTTTTGATACATGATTAAAATTAGAAAGGGGAAAATTAACTTTCATTCTCTGCTTAATCTTCCATTCACCTTTTCCATCAGTCAAAAATTTATAATCTCATTCAATGCTTGATTTGTGATAGAAAAATTTTCATATTCACAACGGTGGGGTGCTCTCAACTGATAAAATGCATTTATGCTGGCAAGGGTGAATTCAACCATTTGGCCTCTAACCATAATAAATTCACTCTCAGAATAATACAGATTAGCATACAATTCTCAAACAATACCCAACATCGCACTTGCAGTGAAATAACAGAAAATCTCCCATTGACGATTAGCAATCAGTTCTTCAAGCTTTCCTCCAGGATTTTCAAAGGCTCTTTCCTGAATACATTTCTTATTGCTAAGAAATGTACTAAAATGTGAACAGGCTTTGAAATTCACAAATTTACTTTCATCATATTCAAATTTCCTCTTCCCCTTAGCCAATCTTGGAGCCATTTATCTAAAAATATCAAAATTTTCCAAATCAATTTTAAAATTACAATGCAATCGACTCCAAGATAAATTTAAATAGATAAGAACTCAAAACCCATAAAAAATCTCCAAAGTTTCTCCAAAAACTTCAAAATTCTAAATCTTCCTAATGTAGGAGATTTCCACAGTCAAAATCAAAACATTTTAGGTTAAAGTGTAGCTCTTACCAAGAGAAGATGAAATCCGAACTTTTCCGGCTACAAAATCGCTTCAAATCTAAAAGCTAGTGAGCCCTATGCACAAAAATCATCCCTGATTGGAGGTTGAAGAAAAATATTTGGGCAAAAAGGGCGGGTCCTAGGGTTAAACCGCAAAAATTTAGAGTTTCGGCCATTTTTCGCATTTGAGTGTTGTCCAGCGCTAGAAGCAGCGCCGTTCGGTGCATTATTCTACTGAAATGGCCAAACTCTCTGACTTTTGATGCTGTCTGGCGCTGGTGGCAGCACCAGTTAAAAAATTGGGCTTCCGATTTTCTTTTGCAATTTAGATTATTTCAAGCCCGCTCCGATATCTAATTAGTCTAATTAAGCATTGAATAACATCCTAAAGCCTTGGCAAAAGATATTTTTTTAACACAAACAACACATAACATTACTTTCATATATAAAATCCATGAGTCATACACATATACACAACACTAAACATTACACATTTTTAAGCCATATAATCTTAAATTCAGCATCACACACAACCATAACACAATAATGCTGAAACTAAATAAACAAGCATGTCCATTCAAACCAAATAAAGTAAAGTAAAGTAAAGCAATCAGACATACAAACACATAAATACACTAATCAAGTTTTCATTCTTCCTCCAAACTATCATCAATTCTACGATCTCTCATCGATTGAACATGAACAAATAAATTTTAGAATGGATGGAATGGGAATTCTTCAGTAGAATCCTCTTCAATCCAACCTTTCCTTCTCATTAATACGTCAAACTTCCTTCAAGATATCTTGAATGATCAAAATGCTCCTTCATTCTCCAATCTAGATGATCAAAGAAATCAGAAAGATTGTTGATTGCATTCATCAGATGTTGTACTTCCTTCTCCAATTTCTTGATTTTCTTCAAGACGATCTGTGAACTTTCAGGAAAATAAGGAGGAATAGGTGCTGACCTTTGAGATGGTTGATCTTCAATAATGCTCATATCATTCATATCACCAATTGCCTAGTTATTATATGCATCTGCTGGGTCTATAGGCTTCCAAGGTAGAAGTACTCTTTCCCAGTTCTCATATGGTACTTGTGATTGACTACAGAGGAGAAATATGGTGGAAGGATTTCCAAGCCCACACTTTGATCCATGAACGATCAATCTCAAAACATACTTACCAATTATCGAACCAACATCAATATGCATTCCCATTTGAATACAATAATTCAGCATAACACACTCCTTAGTAACCTTACTTGTTTTGATTGTTGGGAGCAATTTTGCACAAATGAAGTAATGTAAGTGTTTCGACGTAGGATTTAACAGTGTGGTTGAGAAACTTACATACTTCCTATCTCTTATCTCCCATTCATCACTTTCATCCGTCATATATCTATATATGTCATTCATATTATCCTTCGTTGGAGCAAAATTTGAATAGTGGCATATTGACACATTCTTAATCATGTATAAATCATTAATCTTAGCAAGAGTAAATGTGAAAAACCTACCTCGCACATAAACTGATCCTTGGTTGATTCCATAAAGATTTTCATAAAACTCCTTCACAACCAGAACAACTACAGCGGTAGTAGTATGCACAATACTTCCCAACATCTCTGAATAATAATATCATCAATTCTATTTGTAGGAGAATTCTTACCTCGATTTACAAAGCCTCGCTCCTTAATTAGTCTCATTTTCGAGATATTTTGTTGTTGTGCCTCGAAACTTATGAACTTTCTATGGTTGATCACTTGAAATCTTTGAATTTCCATCGAGTCGGAATCCATTTGGACAAGAATTTGGGTCTTCCTCTTCGTTCCTTTGGATATTCCAGCATCTAGGGGCAGTTTTTGGAAGTCTAATGGAGGAGTTACAGCCCAAAACCGCCAAAACTCAGGTTTTAAAGACGAGAAATGATTTTATGAATAGCGGCGCTATCCGCTGCTGATAGCAGCACCGTTCAACGCTAGTTCAAATTCGCCAAACTTCACTTCGTTCAAATTTTTTCCAAATTTCGATTCGATTCATTTCTTAAATATTATTAATTATAATTAAGGAAGAATAAGACTTAATTAAGCAAAAAACAAACACAAATATCATATAAAACAAAGCACACATTCAATAACTCTGTGTTGCCTCCCACAAAGAACTTGGTTTAACGTCTTCAGCCCGACATAACTTTCAATTATTCATGTTGATCCAAAATTAAAACCTCTTTAAAATTAGGTCTATTGCCTTCAAAACATGGTTTTAATCTTTGGCCATTAATTTTCAATATTCTTTCAGAGTTAGGGTCTTCGATAATCACAGCTCCAAACTGATACACTTTTACGACAATGAAAGGTCCTGTCCATCTAGATTTCAGTTTCCCAGGAAATAATTTCAATCTTGTTTTGTATAATGCCATATTTTTCAGAGTTAGGGTCTTCGATAATCACAGCTCCAAACTGCTTATAAAACTTTTTATTCTGGTTCAAATTCCTTTTTGACAATCTTCCGATCATGCCATATTTTTCTTCTTTCCTTATTTATTTTATCATTATCATATGATTCATTTCTGATTTCTTCCAATTCATTCAATTGCAACAATCTCTTCTCACCAGCATCTTTCAAATTAAAATTTAATTTCTTTATCACCCAATATGCTTTATATTCTAATTAACTGGCAAGTGACAGATTTTTCCAAAGATTAATCTGTAAGGGGACATTCCTATAGGAGTTTTATAAGCAGTTTTGTATGCCCATAAAGCAGTATCTAATCTAGCAGACCAATCCAATTTTTCAGGATTAATGACTTTCTCCAGAATTCATTTAATTTCACGATTAGATACCTCTGATAAACCATTATTTTGGGGATGATAAGCTGTAGAGATTCTATGCATAATATATATTTTTCCACCAATCTCTAAATCAGATTGTTCTTAAATAGGGATCCTCCATCAGTGATGATTACTCTAGGCATTCCACATCTTGTGAAAATACTTTTCATTAAAAATCTCGAAACACTTTTAGCATCACACCTAGGTAAAGCTATTGCCTTAATCCATTTTGATACATAATCAACAACAATTAGTATATATATATATTTCCAAATGAAGGCATAAATAGTTCCATAAAATCTAATCCCCATGCATAAAAAATTTCAACTTCCAGAGTAAAATTAGGAGGCATTTCATTTCTTCTAGATATATTGTCTATTCTCTGACACCGATCACAAGTTTTGATAAATTTATAAATATCTCTGAAAAGTGTAGCTAATAAAATCCAGATTGCAAAATCTTATGTTCAGTTCTATCAATTCTGAAATGTCCTCCAAATTCAAAATCATGACATTCTCGAATAATTTTTCCAGTTTCTTCATAAGACACACATCTCCTAATAATAAGATCTTTACATTGCTTGTATAGAAAAGGATCGTCCCACAAAAAAAAATGATGCTAAATTTTTTCTGTTGTTGCATTGATAAATCAGGTGGTAAAATATTACTAACGATGTAGTTCACAATATCAGCATACCACGGTAAATTTCCTTCAATAATATTATATAATTGCTCATCAGAAAAAGTTTCAGTAATTTCCTTTTCAAAATCATCCAAATTAGGTTGTTCAAGTCTAGATAAATATCAGCTATTTAATTATCGACCCCTTTACTATTAAAGATCTCAAAATCAAATTCTTGCATTAAAAGCATCTATCGAATCAATTTTGGTTTTACATCCTTCTTTTGCATTTAGTATTTAATAACAGAATGATCAGTATGCACTATACATTTAGCTCCGATTAAGTAAGATCTAAATTTTTCAAAAGCATATACAATTGCTAATAACTCTCTTTTAGTATTAGTTTAATTAATTTGAGTAGCAGTAAGAGTCTTACTAGCATAGTATATAACTTTAAAAATTTTGTCATGTGTTTGCCTTAAAACAACTCCAATAGCATAATCGCTAGCATCAGACATTAATTCAAATGGTTTCGCCCAATCAGGTGAAACTATTATAAGTGTAGAATTAATTTTTTTCTTCAATAAATCGAAAGCTTTTAAACTTTCATCGTTAAAATCAAACTTTCTCTCTTTTTACAAAAGTTGGCATAGAGGCTTAGATAAAATTTTTTCTAAATTGCATAGGCACGCATCAAATGAATCTCCAAATACTGAGAAATCATCCATAAACACTTCTATTCCATCATCAATTAAATTGCTAAATATGGATGCCATACATCTTTGAAATGTTGAAGGTACATTACATCATCCAAAGAGCATTCTTCTAAAAACAAAAGTTACATAAGGGCTAGTAAATTTAGTTTTCTCGTGTTCCTCAGAAGCAATAGGTATTTGGTGACAACTGGTATATCCATCTAGAAAGCAATAGTACTTGTGTCCAGCAAGTCTGTTTAGCATTTCGTATAAAAAGGGTAAAGAAAAGTGATCTTTTTTGGTGGCGGCATTTAATTTTCTATAAACAATACATATTCGCCAACCTGTGACTTGTCTTGTTGGTATAATTTTATCTCGATCATTTACATCAATAGTCACTCCTCCTTTATTAGGAACATAATGAATTGGGCTCACCCAAACACTATTAGAAATAGGATATATAATTCCAGCATCTAACCACTTTAAAATATCTTTTTTAACCACTTCTTTCATTATTGGGTTCAGTCTTCTTGTGGATCAACTCTTAGTTTGTGTTGTTCTCCTAATAAAATTCTGTGCATATAGATCGAAGGACTGGTTCCTTTAATATCAGCTATGGACCAACCAAAAGTTTTTTTTGTATCTTTTTAAGGTTTTTAATAATTTTTATTCTTGATATTCATTTAAATCCGAAGATACAATGACTGGTAAGGTAGATGATTCTCCTAAAAACATGTACTTTAAATGATTAGGAAGAATTTTCAGCTCAAGTTCAAGGGGTTTAATGATAGATGGAATCAAACTTTTATCTCCATTTTCCACAGTATCCAATCTTTCAAAATTTTCCTGAACAAAGTCTAACTTTTCATTCTTCATATCATCCAAATCATCTTCATTTTCACTTCCATTTTCATCCTCACATTCCATATTTTCTTCAAATATTTCTTTAAAATAATCTTCTCTCAAATAATCGCAGACATCCATTCGATAACACTCATCATCTTTTTCAGTTGAAGGGTACTTCATAGATTTCAGAATATTGAAAGTTACCTCTTGGTCATTGACCCACTGAAAATATGTTAAAATTTTCATGCTTATTTTATATTGATTTTGATGATATTGCACTTTAAAGAAGGGTATTTTTGATGATTTGTTACAGATATGAAGATTTATGGACATTGGAGCGAAAATATGCAAAAAGGAGCGAATTTTGAGTAAAAAGGACCAAAATTATGAAAATTTGATCTAGGGCGCCGACGACGGACTTTTCCTGAGATTTCAAAAAATATTACAAGGGAGCCCGTCGACGGTGAGATCAAGGCCGCCGACAGCGGGGCTTATGTAGAAGGGTCCAAGGCTAAGTATTCTAGAAGGCCTCCGACGACGAGCTCGAGGCCGCTGACGGTGGGAAAGTCGGTTCTCTCACAAGGTGCATTGAATGTGGATGTTTTTTGAAGGGATGCTTGGAAAACTCTTGGAAACTTTTCAACTACTTTAAAAAGAACAAATTGGGACCGAAAAAAGGGTCCACTAGCATCCATTTGTGTCCACCACGTGTCTATCTAATCCATAGAGAGTCAAGTGTGTGAGTCTAGAGAGTCCATAGAGTATAGAGTGTTAGTTAGTGAGTTCAAATTAGTGATATTTGTGAGGAATTCTTCGAGAGATTGTAAGAATGGAAGGGAAGTGAGAGATTTCTTCCTCATTGCCATTTTGAAGGAGAATTTTGCGTACTGTAAAGAAAGGAAGAGATTTAGAGGAACTACAAGGAGTTTGCTTGGGGAGGAATTTAAGATAAATATGGGGAGGAATTAAGATAAGTTGTATTTACTTATTTTAGTTTGTAAAACTTTTGTTGACCTCATTTTTTATGAGGTCTTTTCTCTTCTCTCTCCTTAGTACTTAGGATCTAGCCTTAGGCTTTCCCTTTGACTATCTTAGAGGACTAGAAATGGAACCCACCACTTAGAAATTTAAACACCTCTTAACTCCCTGCAAACCCCATAGGTTTGATTGTAAACCCCTAAGTCACTTGGAGGGTTAAGATCAAATGTGGAGGTTTAAAAGATGAGTTCCCTATAGGACTCTTTGGCCTTAGGACTACCCTGGGTGGCCTGGTCTGGTGAGGGTTGACCTGCACAAATTACACTTTCACACACTTTCCAAATCCTAAAACCATTCATACCAAGCTTGACTTCTTGACTCATGTAGGTAATCCATATGGGTAGTCCTCAACCCCTAAGCCCTTGGCTAAGAGGGTTAGGAACAACATATTGAATGCCTCAAATGAGTCCTCTCATGGATCTTATGGGATTGATATGGCTTCATGGCTCAACCAAAGTGATTCCATTCTACTCAAACTTGATCAATCTTCATTTTTCCAAAATTTCAATTTTTGACCTTCGGGGCCCTACACCCACCAAACCTACTAAATGCCTTTGAAACTACCCAAAATTTGCAAAATTGACTAAATTATCCAAAATTCCTCAAAACCAATCCTAAACATTTCCCACCATTCAAATTGATCATCCTTAGCCAAATATACCAAAATTTCCAAAAATACCCCCCCAATACCCTCCAAATACCCAAAATGCCTTTTTTAACCAAAAATCCATAAATTCTGAAAATTCCCAAAAAATTCTAGAAAATTCCAAATATTCCTAATTTCATTTTTTTCAACTACACCATAAGCCAATTTTGTCAATTTAATCCACTTTTACGAAAACCCCCAATTTGACCCATTTTTAACCTAAGTGAACCCAATGTCAAACCAAACCACTCCAATTAACCTCAATGTTGATCCAATCCAATTCTAAACTTCAATTAAATATCCCCAATATCAATTTAGACCAAATCCAAGCTCAATTTGATTAACAATTGGATACAATTCCAATTTGAAGCTTAAAGCCCAATTTTGGCCCATGACCTAAACTTAGCCTAAACCAACCCAATTCAACTCCAATTAGCCCCAAATATTTTCCTAAACCTTCCTAATATCCCCACAAACAAAACACTAATAAAATTTGCCCCAAATTTGAACCTAAACTCCACTTAAACCTAACCCAAAGTCAAAATCCCCTAAATTGGCCTAAACCCAAACCTAACCCAAATAGGCCCAAATCCCAAAATTAAAGCCCAACCAAAATTGAAAACTCTTTATTACACCCCATAAACATTTCTCAATATTAATTTTACATCAAATCCAACATTAGCCCAACCTTAAACCAAGTTAGCCCAATTTGACCCACTTTGGCCCCTTTACTAAAAAGACCCAAATTAAACCCAATTTAATTCAAAATCACTTCAAATTTGTTCCAAATCCTTCATGACACATCCCTAAACTAATCCCAACATTTTTTTAACCAAATCTTTTACAAAATTTCCATATACCAATTTGTTTTCAAACCTAAAAGCCCACCTCCGTAAACCTTTTTAAAAGCCCACTTCCAACAAATTCAAAAGCCCAAATTTCATTCCAAAGCCCACATGAAATTTTTTTCTCATCATTCCCTATGATTTAAATCACCCCTAAGTCCAAAACCCATCATTTTGATTAAACCAAAATAGCATCATGACAAAACCAATAAAAAAATCTAAAGTTTTCAAAAAATTCCAAATAATCTTTTTTCATGAAAATTGACCAAGCCATGGACAAGCCATAGGCTAGTCATGAAGCCATCCTTAAGCCCCATGCAAGCCATGTGAGTGGTGTTCATGTGACCATATCATATTGGGCAAGAGGAGGAGCCTCTTTCTTGGTTTCCTTAAAGTAATTAAGCACTCCCATGTCTCCCCTAACCCATGCTTAAGCCTAATTGTACTTGGATTGTGACTTCAACCCACTAATCAAGCTGAATCAAGGGAGCTTTTCTCAGCCCAAATCAGACCATGGAAAGGTGAACCAAGCCCAACCTCATGCTTTGACCAATTTTAAATTAAACTCCTTTATTTAAGCTCCATTCATAGCCAAAGAGAAGAGATGCAAACGATTACCTTGGGGAAACTCTGCCAAATTGTTCCCAAAGCTTCTCCAAGCACTCCTAAGCTCAATCCAACCATTTCCAATTGAGGCCTCACCTCTTGGACAAAGGTAACAAATTTTTTCTCCTCCAACTGAGCTTATTTTAAATTTCTATAAATATTCACACGCTTTAAGTATATCATCACCGTATAGATGTGTGCTACTCGATTAGACGATCGTTTTAAAAAACATTTCACTCAATTTCGTTGAGAAACGAGTGAGATATCAAGGTTTGAAGGTAGTCGGTTTTGGGTGAATAGAACTAGAAGAGAGGAGCAGTGGCCGTCCGATCAAATGTGTATCGCATGGACGGCCGGGATGCAGTCGGACGGGAGCTTCATCTATAAGCAGAAACGCGCCAGCCAATCACGGAGCGACATGTGGCCGCCCTTGATAGCGATAGTTTGAGAGGGAAATTGGATTTTTGATTTATTTTTTAACATAAAATTCAAAAAATCATAACTTTTCATAGAAAAATCACAAAAATAAAATAAAAATACCATTTTGCTCAGTGAACAGAGGAGAACAATGTGGAAAATAATTGGGTTAATTTGATGAGAATTTTATTTTTAATTAATTATTTACTATTTTGAGTATTTTGATTCTCCATTTGCATACACAATTCACCATGGCATGAGACCATAGGGCTTTTCAAGCCTCTGATCTTGGGAACATTCCCTGAATTTTTCAAGGTCAGAGGCTATCTCTATGGCAAGTTATGTATTTTTTAAGTTTATGTCACTGTTTTGGTATTTTAATTCCAATAATTAGCATATTGCTAAATAATTCTAGAAAAATTTGGGGAAGTTTCTTAGGACCAGAGGACCCTAGGATAATTATGGTTATGCTTAATTCATTAAGAATAACCCTAATTAGTCTAAATACTCAAAATTGAATTTTAATTAATTAGGGTTAACCACAAATCAAAATAACTTGAAATCAATTCTCTTTTGATCTTTAGGATACAAAGAACCTTACATAAAAATTTGAAGTCAATTGGAAATGATTAGCCTCACTAAATGAATTAATTAAGCCACATGATAAAAATTAAACTTTAAAATTTTATAACTCCAAAAATACATTTAAAAAATTCACCAAATTGGTTTTGTGGGCTCTCTGATATCAGAGAAGTCTATAAAAATTAAAATTGAAATTTTCTAAAATTTTTCATTTTTAATGATATTTTTGATATTTAAATAATTAAAAAATAATAAAAATCACAAAAATAATAAAAATCATAAAAATGTCACATTTTGACTCCTAATCACTTAGAAACCAACCAAATATTTTTCCTAAGTCTCTAAGTTAAGAGCTCAAAACAATTTTTAATATTAAAAAATGTATTTTCCAACCTTTTCACTAAATTAATTCCAATAAATCAAAGAAAAATCAGAAAATTGTAAAATTTATTTCTCTAAACTCCTTGAGGTTAGAGAGATTTAAGAAAAATATAAAATCCATTTTTCAACTTTAATTTTATTTTATAATTAATTAACACTCCAAAATTCAAAATAATTATAATAAATAAAATATAATTTAAAAAATCACCAAAATTGGTTCAAGGTCCTCTGGTTATTAGGAACATCCCATAATTTTCTTAAGGATAGAAACCTTACTTTGGTCATGTTGTTGAATTTTCCTTAAAATCCCTTATTTTTCATTAAAAATAATTATATAATTAAATTAAATTCAGAAAAATCACATTTTCTCCTCTAATGTCTTAATTGACATGTGAGTGAGATGACATAAAAATTTCAAGTTCATTTGAACTCAATTTAGTGAGTTATGAAATAAATAAGCTTAAAAGGGCATAAAGGTAATTAAAGAATTTAAACCCCTTTATTAAAATTTTAGGTTTAATTAAAATGGAGGGTAAAATATTTGATTTTATCTTTCTTGGATGATTTAAACTTTGGGAAATTAAAAGGGTAGGAACCCATTAATCACTTTTAATAAATCAAAAATGAAACTTTAATTATTTAAACAATTTAAATTTCGGAAGATTAATGAAAATTTGAAGTATTAAAAATAGAGATATAACTTAAGAGGATATTAATTCTTTAATAAGAAAATCCCTAAATAAATCACTTCAATAATATTTAACTCTTAATTAAGATTAAAATGATAATCCAAACTAAGTAAATTAAAAATTAAAAAAAAACCCTTAAATTAAAGGAAAGCTCAAAATATTAAGTGGTTTAACAATTAAATTAAATTAAATTAAATTAAGTAAAAATTAAATTTAAACTAAAATTAACATTTTAATAATTAAATTAAATTAAATTTAAAATATTGAAATTAAATTAAATTAAATTAAGTTAAATTCAATTAAATTAAATTTAAATTAAATTAAATTAACATCACTCAATAATAAAAGTAAAACAAATTTGAAATATTAAGACAATTCATAATTAAGAATATAAAAAATCAAACTAATCAAGATTAACCTAAAATATCATAATTAACCTAAACCAAATCATTAAGATATATGAATAATCTATGTGAATTTGAAACACCAAAGATTAATTTAAAATATTAAGATCACTTAAAGTATAATGATTTAAACCAAAAATAATTTGAACACTATTCCAAACTTAAAATTATTAATTAAAACCTCATAATTAAACTAAATCACTTTAAACCATTAACTCAAACTTTAAATTAAGAATGATTAAAATTCTCAACAAACCAACTTGCCCCTAAAGGCTTTAATTATTATAACTCTTAAATAGAGTATTAAGTGAGGTGTCACTTCATTCATCAGGTAATCAAATGCCCAAGTTCACTGAGCAAGAGACAAAGCTTAACTAAAGTCCTGGATGATTAATTCACCTGTGCAACTAAATTTACTTGGACTCAAAATAATCTCAGAATTATTGAAAAGATGTATAGGACTCGTCCTAAGCACTTTCTTAATATGATGAGATGTTTTAGAATAACAATTGAACTTAATTGTTCTTTGGTGAAGAAAATCATCCATAAAAAAAACACAAGAACCTAGACGTCATAGGAAATGACTAGTTATAGGACTATGATCTTGGTAGACAACCAGAACCATCCCTTAGCTTTACCTAGGTACTTGTTGAAATATTTAAATGCCTTAACATGTGTTTTAAGTGCAGCTTGGGATGACGGGAAGACCCTCAGAGTACGCTTTTATTTTATTGCAATTTACTTACATGCACTTGCACTTTACTTTTTCTTGCATGTTAAACAAGATTGTTGCATTAAAACTGAAACCTTTAGGATAGTCACAAAGCCGAAACCTAAAACTAAATTAAAAGTCACCACAAGATAAAATTCACCGGCACAACATTCCAAAATATAAAATAACTCGAAATTTAATCACAAACGAACAACAAAACTACGATTGCAACTAAATTAAAACGCCTCGTTGAATGATCGGGAATACCTCGGATGATGTAACCCGCGTGTTGCTAACGGGATTTCCCACGGTCTAAATGAAAGTGTGGAACTCATTCGATTGAGTTTAGCAAATTCATACGGACTAAGTGAATTCGATGAAAATAATGGTGCGGGATGATGGAACAGTGAGATCTTAATCGGTTCTGTTTAAACAACTTTAAGATTTGTTTTAATTAAAATACTAAAAATATTTGGACTTTAAGATTTCTAAACCAAAACACTTCTCTCATCTCCTGATTTTCACCTTCTAAAACTAAACCTCTGCAACAACAAGGAGCTCGGAGCATAGTGGGCGGCACGACCATCTACTTCGACCAAAACTCGGATCTACACCAGCTAAACCTTTCTTAGAATTAAATAACCAAGCTATAGGACTTCGAGGTAGTTTGCCTAGTGCAACATAAATCCTCAACTCTTCGTTAGGCATTTGCATGCTCATGATTATATCATATAAATATAAGTCCTAATTAATTAAAATTGACAGGATTGCAATATTAAATGAATTCTCAAATTGAAACCAAACCATAAGATAGTTTGGGAAGTCGCCAAGATTCTTCTTGGATCCTCAGCTTCTCCTACTTCTCTTCCTTTGGACTCTCGAAATTAAGCTGTTCCAAATTTGATCCATTCCCAATTGAAATTTCCAAAATCCAATTGTTTGAAAACCTTAAACTTTGAAATTCTTGAGAGCAAAACCATTGATCATTATCGAGAGTTTTCTTAAATGATTCCCGTCATTTAAGATGTAATTAACAATAGGGGCTTGCCCTTATAGGGAACTTTAAGAACCCAGGTAATATAAACCCTGCTTAATTTCTTTATATTAAGCAGGGGAACTTGTCGGCTTATAAAGTTGGTTCACAGACCAAACGGATGTCACAAATCTTCTAGTTTATTTAACCGAGCCCCATCATCAAGCAGTGTGTCTATTCTTCGGGATAGATATACGGTTTGTGGTGCGGTGCTCGTTTATATAAACTATTTGGGATGTGAGATCAGTTTGATTTCATATCTTAAAATTTTCAAACTCAAAATTATTTTCAAAATCAAATACTACTTTCTAAATTATATATATATATTTAAATTAAATTTAAAATCTAAAAAATTCGCCGACAACTTCTGTAGGCGACCCCTTTTCAAAACACATAACCTAAAAATATGCCGACAACTTCTGGCGACTCCGCTGGGGACTGGTTCCTCTCTCCATTTTGATCAGATGGTTTTGCTTTCATAAATCGGTAGTGTATCCATGTCCCTACTAGAGCAAACTACAATTCTTTCCATTGGCATACCACGTTCATTTCTATCTTGAACGGGTATAGCCAACTTCTCTCGGATTTAGGAGCCACTGTTTAGACACCTCTAAACAAAGAGGTTCCGAAATCCTTTTACCTCTTTTCTGAGGTGGGGTGGACCCCCAATAGGTGTTAGCTTAGGAGCGGTCCCTCGGGTTGAGAAGTATTGCGAGTCTTTCTCTTCCTTTCCAATTCTGAATCGGGTCCTTTACCTTTTCTATACTTTAATCATTTTGTTCCTAACAAACAAATCCTCTAATAAACGAATTCTCTTAAAAATCACAAATACATTAAGATAAAAGGGAATGTGTTTGGACTCTTTCTTTTTCGTTCTAAGTTTTGTGACGAAAGGAAGCATAATTCGGGACTGACATTCGGAATCTACACTGCAGAAAATGACTGCCCCAAAGTTAATTTTCTCCTTCACCAATTGAGTGGACTTCGCTGTCTACAAGGATTAACTGCCCGACAATGGGATCATCCGTTTTGGACAAGGATTCGACAAAACAGATATCAAGTTCGCTGACGTCACTCTCTTCGCACTAATGGACAAAGTGCCAGAAACTGAGAAATCCCTGATTGAGTTCAACCTGAAGTCGGCTCAAGAATTCCCTCCCCTGCAAAGGGTTCCTGTTGAAAGAAGTACTGTTATTCGTAAGAGGATTGTTGTCTCTACCCCCACCGGTCTAGTCATCTTTGCACCTACCCGGCTACACGCAAGCGAAGGGGAAGGAAATCCAAGTCTGTGATGAGCCTGTCACCGTGGAGGGTACATATTTTTCTACAATACCATCTATTTTTGAGATAGGGTCCAGTTCAAGAGTTGCACCCCTAAATCGAACTCAAAGGAGAAATAGAAGCAAAAAGATAGCCAGGATTGAGAAAGCCAAGGCCGCTGAAGTTGCTTTCCTGGAAGAAATCCCTGAACTGCCTGAGTATACACCTCTGTTGAAAGGAAGTAGGTTTCACCCCCTCTCTGCTGCATCGGATGAAGAAGACATCCGAAGGATTGCCGCTACATTACCTCGACCTACATACTATAGTAACTACAAAAGAAAAGGGTTAAGACTACGCCATTTGCTCGGCTACAAGCTGTGATAGAAAAATTGGCAAAGAAAGAAAGATGCCCCGTGTCAGAAATCCTAAGAAGAATGGGACGAGTTTTAGCTAGATCCCGCCTCGGACCGCGAGTAGAGCCTGTCACTGCCATATAGAAACTAAGGAAGAAAATGAAAGCTAGTTCACCTGTTGTTGTATCGGGCCATCATGTTAGGGAGGACAACACCTACGCATATAGTAGACAGACCGTCCGGTCCTAGGCCTTCTGCTGCAAGAAGGATGGTGTGGCGACCTATTATTACCGAGCTGAGACCAACACAACGTCCTGAGAAGAAAAGCCTCGTCAGAGAGCTTGAATCTGAAGGAAGTGCTACTGCAATAAAAGAAACTCCCGAGAAAGAAATTCAACAGCCATCACACGACAACCGCGAGACCGTCTAGAAGAGACCCCTCGAGGATGCTATAGGAAAGCTAAAGAAGGATATTCGACGGTTGGCGAAAGAAAGAGGAGAAAAGTTAAAAAATGAAGTTGATTCATCAGAGTTCATGGATGAGGAGTATGCCGAGATCAATATGGTTGAGACACGAGCATCATCAGCTTCGCAAGGTGCTCCGGCAGTTGCGGAAAGAGATGAACCGGAAGTGATGAGAGCACAGCTTCGGGAAAGAGATGACACAATTTCCCAGATGGCAAAGAGGATGGAAGAGATGGCTCCTGCTTTAGCCACCTCCAGAGTCAGGTGCAACCTCAGAAAGAAACACCCCTAGAGATCTTCCATATTGCAGATGGAGGAAAAGAGATCACATCCGTCAACAGAGATGAGCCACCAAAGAAGGATTCTACACAGAGTATGATTCCCGAAAAGGACATTAAAAACATGGTAGAACAGCAGGTGCGAGAAGCTTTAGCACAATCCGAAGTGGAGCATCTATTCGAACGGGTAGACCTTACCACGAAGAATTTGATGTCGTCCAATACCCAAAAGGCTTCGTACCACCTCTGTTTAAGACTTTTGATGGAACGAGAAACCCCCGGCAGCATGTCGTACATTTTCGTGCTAATTGCTGCAATGCCGGTGGGAGTGACTCTTTACTCTTCCATCAGTTCGTTAGCAGTTTGTCAGGGATCGCCTTTGACTGGTACGCAGAATTGCCAAATGGTTCAGTTAAAACCTTTGCAGAATTGGAAAACATCTTCGTTAAGCGGTTTGCCGGGGCTCGACATCACATCACCATCGGTGATCTAGTGGTGGAGCACCAGAAACCGAACGAGACTTTAGTAGATTACATACTTCGATGGAGAAATTTAAGCATGAAGTGTGAACCACAGCTTCAAGAACAGCATGCAGTCGGCATCTTGCTTAAGAGTATCCATGGCCCGATAACACTTCTCCTTAAAGGATTTACAATCAAGACTTTCAAGAAGTTGCTTAGCAAGGCCGGGAGCTTACAAGAGGAAGCAAAGCAGCTAAGTTTCGTGGACAAGACCAATAAACAGAAGCCTGTAAAAGCATTTGAAAAGAAATTCGGAATCGTAGTGGCAGTCGATAAAGGCAAGCAGCCAGTACAGATACAGCCAGAGCGGCCACAGCCTAGCTATCAACCACCACAACGTACTTACCAACAACCTCAGCAGGGCTATCAACAGCCTCGACCGAGCTATTAGCCTCCTCAACATTATGAACAACCGCCTCGTCCACAGTATACCCTGAAAGATTTTCTGAATAAGGAATATCCATTCAAAACTGAAGCAGTAGCAAAGATGTTCCGCAATTTAATGAAGACACCAGATTTTCAGCTACCGGAGCCCGAGAGGCCAGAAGAAGTCAACAAGAAAGATCATCCAAACTATTGCCTTTACCACCGAATGCTCGGACATAAGATAGAGAATTGCATCACTTTCAAGATTTGGCTTGACGACAACCTCCGGAAAGGGAACATAACGATCTCGAAGGAATACATGAAGGAAACCCAAAAGGGAGGTTCCATCAATGTTATTTCAACGAATCCTATTGTTCCGATAGACCCTTACACAACCCATGATGGATGGATTACCGTCTGGACAAAGTCTTCAAAGAAAATCTTGGATCATATCCAGAACGCTTTGGTATATGCTTCAACTCAGAGTTTGAAACCTACCGAGCCGGCACTATTGCTTGCGATTGAAGAACCGCCCCAGAAGGAGGAGATGATCGTGAAAGAGAAGAAAACTGAGGCTCCGAAGGGTAGACTAGGGGCTGCTTATCGTAGGATAGTTGTTTCCGATTCAGGGGAGAAATCCCTCGAACTTATGACTCTGTATGATTATTTGCTCGCCCCCGGCGAGATCTTATAATGATAAGAGTTATGGCATTGGCTACGTTTTGACTGTTTCTAACGATTACACAACTAACGAAAACCAAGCTAATCCGGATCTCAATTCCGATATAAATAACAATTCTCAAATCATACTAAACCTCAATGACCACGACGAAGGAGAAGATATTAACAAAAATGGCTACAAAAGCTCAACAAGCAACGAGTCTATTTGTGAATTTTGAGGAGCTCTGATTGCAATAGAATTAGAGTCATCAGATTCCGAAGCAACTGCAAAAGAGCCGATTATTCCAATTCAAGAGGATACACGGGCGGATTCAACACCAAATTCGAAGAAATAAGCTGAAGTAAATCTAAGAAGTGGAAAAGTTCTACCTCCGAGAATGGGTCCAAAAGATAAAGGAAAGCGGTGGTTGCTCGGGAAGAGCCAACCTCGGCGGAGGAATTGCCGATTCGGGAAGAAACCGAGGAACATGGTAATAAAGTGGACTATAACGTGCTAGCCCATCTTAGGAAGCTACCAACCAAGCCGAGCATATACGATGCTCGATCCCGTTAAAGGAGATGAGGGAAGCTCGATCGAGGCTCTACTTGATCCGAGAGATTTGTTTAGCTCAAATGGCCGGTAATTCCTTCGATGAGGTTTGCTCGTTGAAAGAGCAGTGAGGTGTTACCTTCACAGACAATGATTTATTACTGGGAACAGCAGATCACAATCGACCGTTGTACATTTCAGTCACTATTGGAAAGTTTATGCTCTCTAGGGTGTTGGTTGATCCGAAAGCATCAATCAGCATAATGAGTCTTCGAACGTTAGCATATTTGGAAATTGATGCTCCCGACCTCGAAGCAGACAAGATGTTATTTAGAGGGTTCAATCAGAAAGGAGAAAGAGCTCTAGGATCGATCACACTGTTAATGAAAACCGGTGATCTAGCAAAGACAACCGCAAAATTCCACATAATTGATTCTGAAACATCATTCAACGCTCTACTGGGTCGGCCATGGATCCATGAAAATCGGATGGTACCGTCGTCTCTGCACCAGTGCATAAACTATTACGAAAGAAGAAAAACAGTGTATCAAAGGTGACTTGCAACCATTCTCCGTACACGAGATTGGAATTCATGAAGATACAGCCTATTACGCGCCTCCGAAGAAAATAATATTTTCCAGAAACACCGTACCGAATGAAGCAAAAGAAGTGCAAGATGATAAAGAGCCTGAAATTCTAGTCCAGCAGTTACTCACCACTCCCTTATGGCGAGATGGTGAAGGTTTCTCCAGAACTCGCACCCGAGGTCGAGGCCGGGGACGGGGTCATGGAAGAGACGTTAGAACAGTTGGACAGAAGAAACCAGTCATCAACGTTGATTGGGAGAACAGTTCTGAAGAAGAAGAAATTAAGAAAGAAGCAACAATAGTAAATCAAAAGAAACCCTAGTTCAAGATCTCTCTCGAAAATGAAAAGAATGAAGAATATAAATTGAAGATGTTGCTTCATCTGAACTAATGGAACTGCCTTTTGAGTGGTACTCTCCCTGTGTTCAAAATTTAATTCAACGTGGTGTCTTATCTCGACGATGGACAAAAGGTCAATCACAACATTTTGAAAAATTATGGAATAATGCCAGCCGGCCTCCCAATTGAAAACATGGTCTCGGATTCGGCACGGTAGGATCAGTTGACGATACAGGATTTTGGTTGGTTGTCACTTGTGAGCCTAATGAAGACTGCTCGGAAGCTTCAGGAGATCTCGAAGATCTACCAATCGGAGATGCTCCGCCAGAATTCGAAGAAGAAATTAAATCTATAATAGACGAGTTAATGGAAGTTAACTTAGGTACTAGCGAAGACCTAGGCCGACCTTTGTTAGCTCCTTACTCAATAAAGAAGACTCCAAAAACATAATCAAGATATTAATGGAGTTCAAAGATTATTTTGCTTGGAGTTACAACGAAATTCCAGGATTAGCTCCAGAGGATGCAGTTCACAGGCTAGGAGTGGATCACACTGCAGTTCCAGTCAGACAAGCTCCGAGAAGAATGCGTCTAGAGATTGAACAACAAGTAATAGCTAAAGTTAAGAAGCTAATAGACGCTAAATTTGTCTATGAAGAACAATACCCGACTTTCTTAGCCAATGTGGTACCAGTCAGAAAGAAGAATGGTCAGATCAGAATCTGCGTGGATTTCAGAGATTTGAATAAAGCATGTCCAAAGGATGAATTCCCGCTACCAATTCCAGAATTGATGATCGACATCGCTTCAACACATGAAGTCTTCTCTTTCATGGATGGATCTTCAGGATACAACCAGATAAAGATGGCACCAGAAGATTAAAAGCTAACAGCCTTCAGAACGCCAATTGGAGTGTACTACTACACAGTGATGCCATTTGGATTGAAGAACGCAGGAGCAACTTATCAAAGAGCAATGACAAGGATTTTTGATGATCTCATTCACAACCAAGTCGAGTGTTACGTGGATGATGTGGTCATCAAGGGCAAATTAAAGGAAGATCACTTATATGATTTGAGAATTGTTTTCGAGCGATTAAGACAATTTAACCTTAAGATGAATACCCTGAAATGCGCCTTCGGCGTCACCTCTAGGAAATTCTTAGCATTTGTCGTCTGAAATCGTGGAATTGAAATCGATCCGGAGAAGATTAAAGCTATCTTAGAAATGCCACCTCCCAAAACCTTGAAACAACTACGATCCTTTCAAAGAAAATTGGCATATCTTCGACGCTTTATGTCGAATTTGTCAGGAAGGTGTCAGCATTTTTCTGCTTTGGTCAAGAAGGATGCCAAGTTTACTTGGGACTCCAAATGTCAACATGCCTTCGATGACATCAAACAATACCTAATGAAACCTCCTGTCTTAGCAGCCCCAGTCTCGGGACGACCGTTGATACTTTATACCGCGGCTTTAGACGACTCTCTCGGAGCCCTATTAGCCCAGGTCAATGATGAGGGAAAAGAAAACGCGCTCTATTACCTAATCCGTCGTCTAATTCCGACGGAAGTAAAGTATCCTCCTATTGAGAAGCACTGTTTAGCCCTGATCTTCGCCGCGCAGAAGCTCAGGCACTACATGCTTTCTCATAAGGTCAACCTTATTTCGAAGTTTAATCTGTTGCAATATTTGATGACCCGTCCGACACTTTCCGGCAGACTTTCTAGGTGGTCGATGATACTATGTGCAATTCGATATAAATTTCATTCCTCTTCGTCGCAGTAAAGGGACAAGTCTCGACGGACTTCCTTGCAGCACACCCTTTACCGGCAGAATCGCCTCTCAACGACGACTTGCCAGATGAGCACATAATGAGCCTAGAAGACCCCGATGATCAGCGTTGGGAACTGTACTTCGACGGAGCATCTTCAGCACATAAAGATAAAGAATCGTAAACGATAGTGCCGAAAGGCAGAAATCAGACTAATCTTTATAACACCGAAACGGGGGATGTTGAGGTATTCCTACCATCTAACATAACCGTGTACAAATAATGAGGCAGAATACGAAGCCCTCATAACAAGATTGGAATTAACCATTCAGATGAGAAAAACAGTTATCATATCTACGGAGATTCACAGTTGACCATTCAACAAGTTGCGGGATAGTACAAGATTTTAAAACCAAGACTCGAGCAGTACTTTCAGTACGCCATGAAACTGTTCGAGCAAATTCCAAATGTAACAATCTACAAGATTCTCATAAGAGAAAATGCTCTCGCAGATGTGTTAGCTCGACTTGCAAAATAATTTGCCTGCTTGCAGGATGAGTCAGTTGAAATCTCAGTTCAGGGACGGCAGATTCTCTCACAGCTCGACATTGATACAATACACAAATCAGAAAAAGCAGAAGAAACAATTGCAGTAGTGATAGAAAATGCAGAAGATTGGCGTCAGCCGCTAATAGACTACTTGCAAACAGGAAACCTACCAGACGATAAGTCGATAGCCCATCAAATCAAGAAAAGAACTATGTCTTATGCATTGATAAACAACACGTTATACAGAAGTTCTTTTGATCAGATTTGGCTAAGATGCCTGAGTGGGTCCGAGGCTCGTGAAATTGTCAAAGAAGTACACTTAGGACTTTGTGGCGCTCATCAATCGGGTCTGAAAATGAAAATGAAGATTAAAAGACTAGGGTACTACTGGCCCTCAATGATGACCGATTGCATGAAGGTCACCAAGAGTTGTCACCAGTGCCAAGTACATGGAGTGGTTCTACATCAGCCTCCAAATGTGCTACATCCGACAATCGCATCGTGGCCATTTGAGTGTTGGGGCACAGATATTGTGGGTCCGATAGAACCGCCTTCTTCAAGAGGACAAAGCTTCATTCTTGCAGCTACAGATTACTTTTCTAAGTGGGCAGAAGCAGTACCGCTCAGAGAAGTGAAAGCACATCACGTCTTATAGTTTTCGAGAATCGAGTCGTTCTACCGTTTTGGGGTACCACGCGGAATTATCTCGGATAACGGGTCCGCATTCGAAGCACGAAGATCAACAAATTTGTCGGAAGACACGGGATCGGCGGCGCTATTCAACAATCTACTACCCGAGAGCGAACGGCTTGGCGAGGCTTTTAATAAAACTCTCGTCCAAATCCTAAAGAAAACTTTGGACGACAACAAGAGAAATTGGCACGAGAAGTTGTTAGAAGCCTTATGGGCCTACAGGACGACTTTCAGAACTCCCACCCAGTCTACGCCTTACGCCTTAGTGTACGAGTACGAGGCCGTTCTACCCTTAGAGGTTGAGCTTCCGTCTCTCAGAATTACAGTTGCAAACAAAATCACTACAGAAGAAAATGACAAACTATGACTAGAAGAGTTAGAAAGGTTGGAAGGAAAAAGACTTTCAGCACAGCAGAATCTGGAACTGTATCAAGCCAAGATGATCCAGGCCCATGATAAATTAGTCCGTCCCAGGACATTCAAAGTCGGTGACTTGGTTTTGGTTCTCAGAAGACCTATTCTTGCACATCGCAAGATAGGTGGTAAATTTGAACCGACTTGGGAAGGGCCATTCGTGATCGAGACAGTTTACTCAGGAGGTTCCTACCAGCTTGTAAATTACCGTGGAGAACGACCTATGCTTCCAATTAATGGACGATATCTAAAGAAGTATTACGCAACCTGATGTTTCGAAGGATGAATCCTCATTCCTAGAAGCACGGGCACAGTAATCATTTGCAACTGGGTCCAAACCCAAAACATAAAAAAATGGATGATAAAAAAGAAAATTATTAACAAAAGATGTGTTAAAATAAAACGTGTGGAATTGTAATGATAAAATGTCAATCTTTCATTTTAAATCAATTCATTCCTGACCTTTCCTTTATCTCTTCCTACTTTCTTTAAAAATTAAAAGAGATAAATAAGATTTTTCATTAATAAATATTTTTCTTATTGTTCTTGTTCTTAGTACAGCCCCTGATCCTTTCCTTGTTTTTTGCAGGGAAATGTCGAATGGGCGGTTGGTTCTGAACTCTAGAAATGGTGTGAGTCTAGCACTTGATGAAAAGAGGGTGAGGGATGGAGCCGTGATCGAGATTGACTCTGACTTCACACCAGCCGGGATACAATATGAAGAAAATGATTGGACCCCGATTGATCGGGAAGAGTTCCACAGTCAGACAGTGATGAAATTGCGTGGCCCAAGTCAGCAGTCCACCAGCAAGAAGAGAAAAGCAAACACCGCTCATGCAACAAGAGAAGATAAGAAAGTTAAGTCTGTCGTTGCTACAGCAGAGGGCAGGCTTGTCAGTGCCATGCCCACAGAAATCCAAGGGGTAAGGAGACCTACTCTCACTGTCACCCAGCGGAGGAACAAGAATCGCCGCATTCGCAAGATGTTAACCACGTTAGCAGCAGATCAACATGAAGAGACAGTTGCTACCGTCAATACAAATACTCCGAAGAAATTGGTTCGTCAAGAACACCGAAAGGAGGAGAGCAACTCCAAGGAAAGCGAACGGATAAAGGAAATTCCAAGAAGAGCGAGAAATAGAATCGGCGCCTCGACGCCAAATAGATGCACCGGCTGCGAAGAGTCTTGTTGCGAAAGCGACCCGGAGGATGTCCCGACGAGAGACTATCCTCGAGGAGCCAAGACATGCGGGGAGAGCGTGCCGGGGTTGAACCATACATTCCCCGTGCGTTACTAGACCTCGGCGATTGCGGATAATTCGGAATATGAGTTGGAAAGAATGCAGAATGTTGAAAAGAAAACTTTTGAATACTTTGAGAGAACTGGAGGCAAGAGGATAATATCTTGGAAGGCCTCGAGCTGCATACAGATGTATTCTAAGATTACGAGCAGCAACAAATTATAGATTGCGTCATTGAACTTCAGAAAATGGGCCGAGCCGGCCGCCTGAGGGAAAGACCTATTCAAAACCCCGAAGATGGATGCCAGGAAAAGGAAGAATTACAATCCAATGCGGATGTTGCTACAACTTCACGGTAGACGAGAAAGGGAATCCACCAGGAATACTCCGTCACGGTGAGGTGGATCCGATGCCGAATATTATTAAAAGAATGGTAAAAAGGATGATAACATGGAGGGTATTGCTTGCGGATGCATACCCGACATTGCATCATTAACATCTACAAGGAGGGCGACTGCATACCTCCACACATAGACCATCATGATTTCGTTAGGCCTTTCTACACAGTGTCTTTTGTCAACCAGTGCAATATCATGTTCGGATCTGACCTCCGGATTGCAGGCCCTGGTGAGTTCCGAGGGTCGGTGGAGATACCACTACTGGTAGGTTCCGTCCTGGTATTGAAAGGAAACAGAGCAGACATCGCAAAACATTGCTTTCCAGGAGTGCATGTTGAGTGGATCTCTGTCACTTTCAGGAGAATGGATGACAGAAAAATGTCTTTCCACTTTCAGCCAAATCCAGAGTTAGAGAGTCTCCGGCCCTACGTGTTGTGATTTACATGGGAGATAGCACACCTCCAATGCACATCCATACGACATTCCTGCCAATGATGTCTTGGAAGGTGATTTTATTGTCCATGAATCTCACTATTCAGACATGGATTTTGACAACTGCTTTTAGAAGAAACTTGAAGAATCTTACACAATCCGTTTTGGAATTATGTGGATTGTATGAGATGTTGAATTTTCAAGGAAAATATCATCATGTTTTGGATCGAGCTATATGATGTATTTTCAACAAGATTGGAATGAAAACGACCATGTCATGTTTTGCCTCACCTCTTTTTGTGAAAATTGACTGGGAAACACCATTAAGTTAAATGAACTTTGAACAAAGAACAAAGGGAAAATAAAAATAAATGAGAACTCTTTTAAACATCTGAATGTCAAAACGAACCCCAAATAAATATGAACTTTAAATTGAAAAGTCAAGCTAAAATCAGATTACAACAAACTAAAACAAATTCTGGAATTTGAAATCCCCAGCCTTCGGCTATTCTCAAATCTCTTTTTGACTCTCCATATTTCTTTCCCTCTTTTGAGAAGGTCAGTGAATCTGACGACACGAACCACGAAAATTTTCGATTTGGTTCGATGGCATGGATTCATATCCTTCGCCAAGTAATCGGACTTTGATCGATCCTCATGGGACGTGAAACACTTTCACGTCTCATTCCAAGTCTTCCAATAAACTCGAAATCTCACGACAAATTTCTACCCTTTAAACCTTCGAGACTGGAACCGGATTCAGTTCTCTTTAAACCTTCGAGATTGGAACCGGTTCCATTTCTCTTTAAACCTTCGAGGCTGGGACCAGATTCCAGTTCTCTTTAAACCTTTGAGACTGGAACCAGATTCCAGTTCTCTTTAAACCTTCGAGACTGGGACCGGATTCCCGTTCTCTTTAAACCTTCGAGATTGGAACCTGTTTCCATTCCTCTTTAAACCTTCGAGACTGGAACCAAATTCCAGTTCTCTTTAAACCTTCGAGATTGGAACAAGTTTCCATTTCTCTTTAAACCTTCGAGATTGGAATTAGTTTCCATTTCTCTTCAAACCTTCGAGACTGGAACCAGATTCCAGTTCTCTTTAAACCTTCGAGACTGGGACCAGATTCCAGTTCTCTTTAAACCTTCGAGACTGGAACCAGATTTCAGTTCTCTTCAAACCTTCGAGACTGGTACCAGATTCCAGCTCTCTTTAAACCTTCGAGACTGGAACTAGATTCCAGTTCTCTTTAAACCTTCAATATTGGAACCAGTTTCCATTTCTCTTTAAACCTTCGAGATTGGAACTAGATTCCAGTTCTCTTTAAACCTTCGAGATTGGAACCAGTTTCCATTTCTCTTTAAACCTTCGAGACTGGAGCAAGATTCCAGTTCTCTTTAAACCTTCGAGATTGGAACTAGATTCTAATTCTCTTTAAATCTTCGAGAATGGAACCAGATTCCAATTCTCTTTAAATCTTCAAGACTGGAACCAGATTCCAGTTCTCTTTAAACCTTCGAGACTGGTACCAAATTCCAGTTCTCTCCTTTCGAGGTCGGTACCAAATTTGGACTCTCTTCCAGAGATTGATACCAGATTTCAACTCCGATTCTCACTCCTAGGCTGGTAACCAAATTCCAGTTCTCTTCGCAATCCCGAGGTTGGAACCGAGGTTCTAATTCTCATTTCAAATCCAGATTTCCTTGAATTGATTTTTAAATTAAACCTCAATCGAAATTGAAACTCAGAACAAATGAAATCTAAACTCACACATTAAAAAAAAAACTTGGAATAGAAAATGAAATGAAATCTAAATCAAATTTCCCCAGATCTTATGATCTGGAATTCACCTCCTTCTCTTTTCCCCAGCGAGAGTTCAAGGATCTCCAGTCTTGGAGATATACTGTTACTCCCAGTGAAAATTTTCCTGCACTCTGTTCTAAGTGTGTCACTTAGATGCCTGTGTTGGTTTTGTTGATCTCTTCGGTCAATGCCAATACGCGTGGTGTGCTTGGTTAGCACATCACACCTATTGGGGGTCCATTTGTTGACCTCGTTTTTGATGAGGTCTTTTCTCTTCTCTCTCCTTAGTACTTAGGATCTAGCCTTAGGCTTTCCCTTTGACTATCTTAGAGGAATAGAAATGAAACCCACCACTTAGAAATTTAAACACCTCTTAACTCCTCACAAACCCCATAAGTTTGATTGTAAAACCACTAAGTCACTTGGAGGGTTAAGATCGAATGTCGAGGTTTAAAAGATGAGTTCCCTATAGGACTCTTTGGCCTTAGGACTACCATGGGTGGCACAGTGTCAGTGAGGGTTGACTCTGCACACATTACACTTTCACACACATTCCAAATCCTAAAACCATTCATACCTAGCTTGACTTTCGACTCATGTAGGTAATCCATATGGATGGTCCTCGACCCACAAGCCCTTGGGTAAGAGGGTTAGGAAAAACATAGTGAATGCCTCGAATGAGTCCTCTCATGGATCTTATGGGCTTGATATGGCTTCATGGCTCAACCAAAGTGATTCCATTCTACTCGAACTTGATCAATCTTCATTTTTCCAAAATTTCAATTTTTGACCTCCCGGGCCCTACACCCACCAAACCTACCAAATGCCCTTGAAACTACCTAAAATTTGCAAAATTTCCTAAATTATCAAAAATTCCTCAAAACCAATCCTAAACATATCCCACCATTCAAATTGATCATCCTTAGCCAAATATACCAAAATTTCTAAAAATACCCCCCCAATACCCTCCAAATACCCAGAATGCCCTTTTTAACCAAAAATCCATAAATTCTAAAAATTCCTAAAAAATTCCAAAAAATCCCAAATATTCCAAATTTCATTTTTTTCAACTACAACATAAGCCAATTTTGTTAATTTAACCCACTTTTACCAAAACCCCCAATTTGACCCATTTTTAACTTAGTGAACCCGATGTCGAAGCCAAACCACTCTAATTAACCTCGATGTTGGTCCAATCCAATTCTAAACTTCAATTCGATATCCCCGATATCAATTTAAACGAAATCCAAGAACAATTTGATTAACATTTGGATCCGATTCCAATTTGAAGCTTAAAGCCCGATTTTGGCCCATGACGCTAAACTTAGCTACAAGCCGACCCGATTCAACTCCAATTAGCCCCAAATATTTTCCTAAACCTTTCTAATATCCCCAAAAACAAAACACTAACAAGATTTGCGCAAATTTGAACTTAAACTCCACCCAAGCCTAACCCAAAGTCAAAATCCCCTAAATTGGCCTAAACCCAACCTAACCCAAATAGGCCCAAATCCCAAAATTAAAGCCCAACCAAAATTGAAAAACTCTTTGTTACACCCCATAAAAATTTCTCAACATTAATTTTACATCAAATCCAACATTAGCCCAACCTTAAACCAAGTTAGCCCAAATTGACCCACTTTGGCCCCTTTACTAAAAAGACCCAAACTAAACCCAATTTAATTCAAAATCACTTCAAATTTGTTCCAAATCACTCATGACACATCCCTAAACTAAACCCAACATTTGTTTGACCAAATCTTTTACAAAATTTCCATCTACCAATTTGTTTTCAAACCTAAAAGCCCACCTCATTAAACCTTTTTTAAAGCTCACTTCCAACAAATTCAAAAGCCCAAATTTTATTCCAAAGCCCACATGAAATTTTTCCTCATCATTCCCTATGATTTAAATCACCCCTACGTCCAAAACCCATCATTTTAATTAAACCAAAATAACATAATGACAAAACCAATCAAAAAATCCAAAGTTTTCAAAAAATCCAAATAACATTTTTTCATGAAAATTGACCAAGCCACGAACAAGCCATAGGCTAGCCATGAAGCCATCCTTAAGCCCCATGCAAGCCATGTGAGTGGTGTTCATGTGACCATACCATATTGGGCAAGAGGAGGAGCCTCTTTCTTGATTCCCTTAAAGTAATTAAGCACTCCCATGTCTCCCCTAAACCATGCTTAAGCCTAATTGTACTTGGATTGTGAATTCTCCCCACTAATCAAGCTGAATCAAGGGAGCTTTTCTCAACCCAAATCAGACCATGGAAAGTTGAACCAAGCCCAACCTCATGCTTTGACAAATTTGAACTTAAACTCCTCTATTTAAGCTCCATTCATGGCGAAGAGAAGAGATGCAAAAGATTACCTTGGGGAAACTGCGCAAATTGTTTCCAAAGCTTCTCCAAGCACTCCTAAGCTCAATCCGACCATTTCCGATTGAGGCCTCACCTCGTGGACAAAGGTATCAAATTTTTCTCCTCCAACCGAGCTTATTTTAAATTTACGTAAATATTCACATGCTTTAAGTATATCATCACTTTGTATAGATGTGTGCTACTCGATTAGATGATCGTTTTAAAAAACATTTCACTCAATTTTGTTGAGAAACGAGTGAGATATCAAGGTTTGAAAGTAGACGGTTTTGGGTGAATAGAACAAGGAGAGAGGAGCAGTAGCCGTCCGATCACATGTGTATCGCACGGACGGCCGAGATGCAGTCGGACGGGAGCTTCATCCATAAGTAGAAATGCGCCAGCCAATCACGGAGCGACACGTGGCCCCCCTTGATAGCGATAGTTTGAGAGGGATATTGGATTTTTGATTTATTTTTGAACATAAACTTTAAAAAATCATAACGTTTCATAGAAAAATCATAAAAATAAAATAAAAATACTCTATTGCTCAGTGAACAGAGGATAACAACGTGGAGAAAGATTTGGGTTAATTTGATGAGTATTTTATTTTTAATTAATTATTTACTATTTTGAGTATTTTGATTCTCCATTTGTATACACAATTCACCATGGCATGAGACCATAGGGCTTTTGAAGCCTCTGATCTTGGGAACATTCTCTGAATTTTTTAAGGTTAGAGGCTATCTCTATGGCAAGTTATATATTTTTCAAGTTTATGTCACTGTTTTGGTATTTTAATTCCAATAATTAGCATATTACTCAATAGATTCTAGAAAAATTAGGACAAGTTTTTTAGGACCAGACGATCCTAGGATAATTATGGTTAGGCTTAATTCATTAAGAATAACCCTAATTAGCCTAAATACTCAAAATTAAATTTTAATTATTTAGGATTAACCACACATCAAAATAACTTGAAATCAATTTGCCATTGATCTTTAGGATACAGAGAACCTTGCATAAAAATTTGAAGTCAATTGGAAATGATTAGCCCCACAAAATGAATTAATTAAGCCACATGATCAAAATTAAAATTTAAAAATTCATAACTCAAAAAATACATTTCAAAAATTCACCAAATTGGTTTTGTGGGCTCTCTCATATCAGAGGAGTCTATAAAAATTAAAATTGGAATTTTCTAAAATTTTTCATTTTAATGATATTTTTTATATTTAAATAATTAAAAAATAATAAAAATAATAAAAATAATAAAAATCATAAAAAAGTCACATTTTGACTCCTAATCACTTAGAAACCAACCAAATATTTTTCCTAAGTCTCTAAGTTAAGATATTGAATTTTAAAGGCTCAAAACAATTTTTAATATTAAAAAATGGATTTTCCAACCTTTTCACTAAATTAATTCCAATAAATCAAAGAAAAAAATTAGAAAATTAGAAAATTTGTTTTTTTGAACTCCTTGATATTAAAGAGATTTAAGAAAAATATAAAATCAATTTTTCAACTTTAATTTTATTTTATAATTAATTAACACTCCAAAATTTAAAATAATTATAATAAATAAAGTATAATTTAAAAAATCACAAAAATTGGTCCAAATGGTCCTCTAGTTATTAGGAACATCCCATAATTTTATTAAGGATAGAAACCTTGCTTTGGTCATGTTGTTGAATTTTCCTTGAAATCCCTTATTTTTCACTAAAAATAACTATATAAATAAATTAAATTCAGAAAAATCACATTTTCTCCTCTGATGTCTTAATTGACATTCGAGTGAGGTGACATAAAAATTTTAAGTTCATTTGAACTCAATGTAGTGAGTTATGAAATAAATAAGCGTAAAAGGGCATAAAGGTAATTAAAGAATTTAAACCCCTTTATTAAAATTTTAGGTTTAATTAAAATGGAGGGTAAAATATTTGATTTTATCTTTCTTGGATGATTTAAACTTTGGGAAATTAAAAGGGTAGGAACCCATTAATCACTTAATAAACCAAAAATGAAACTTTAATTATTTAAACAATTTAAATTTTGGAAGATTAATGAAAATTTGAATTATTAAAAATAGGGATATAACTTGAGAGGATATTAATTCTTTAATAAAAAAATCCCTAAATAAATCACTTCAATAATATTTAACTCTTAATTAAGATTAAAATGATAATCCAAACTAAGTAAATTAAAAATTGAAAAAAAATAACCCTTAAATTAAAGGAAAGCTCAAAATATTAAGTGGTTTTACAATTAAATTAAATTTAAATTAAATTAAATTAAATTAAATTAAATTAAATTAAGTAAAAATTAAATTAAAATCAAATTAAACTAACATTTTAACAATTAAATTAAATTAAATTTAAAATATTGAAATTAAATTAAATTAAATTATGTTAAATTCAATTAAATTAAATTTAAATTATATTAAATTAACATCACTCAATAATAAAAGTAAAACAAATTTGAAATATTAAGACAATTCATAATTAAGAATATAAAAAATCAAACTAATCAAGATTAACCTAAAATATCATAATTAACCTAAACCAAATCATTAAGATTTATGAATAATCTAAGTGAATTTGAAACACCAATGATTAATTTAAAATATTAAGATCACTTAAAGTATAAAGATTTAAACAAAAAATAATTTGAACACTATTCCAAACTTAAAATAATTAATTAAAACCTCATAATTAAACTAAATCACTTTAAACCATTAACTCGAACTTCAAATTAAGAATGATTAAAATTCTCAACAAACTGACACGCTCCTAAAGGCTTTAATTATTATAACTCTTAAATGGAGTATTAAGTGAGATGTCACTTCATTCATCGAGTAATCAAATGCCCGAGTTCACTCGAGCAAGAGACAAAGCTTAAGTAAACTCTTGGATGATTAATTCACCTGTGCAACTAAATTTACTTGGACTCAAAATAATCTCAGAAGTATTGAAAAGATGTTTAGGACTCGTCCTAAGCACTTTCTCAATATGATGAGATGTTTTAGAAGAACAATTGAACTTAATTGTTCTTTGGTGAAGAAAATCATCCATAAACAGAACACAAGAACCTAGACGTCATAAGAAATGACTAGTTATAGGATTATGATCTTGGTAGACAACCAGAACCTTGCCTTAGCTTTACCTAGGTACTTGTTGAAATATTTAAATGCCTTAACATGTGTTTTAAGTGCGGCTTGGGATGACGGGAAGACCCTCCGGGTACGCTTTTATTTTATTGCAATTTACTTACATGCACTTGCACTTTACTTTTTCTTGCATGTTAAACAAGATTGTTGCATGAAAGCCGAAACCTTTAGGATAGTCACAAAGCCGAAACCCAAAACTAAATTAAAAGTCACCACAAGATAAAATTCACCGCCACAACATTCCAACATATAAAACAACTCAAAATTTAATTACAAACAGAACAACAAAACTACAATTGTAACTAAATTAAAATGTATCGTTGAATGATCGGGAATACCTCAGATGATGTAACCCACGTGTTGCTAACGGGATTTCCCACGGTCTAAATGAAAGTGTGGAACTCATTCGGTTGAGTTTAGCAAATTCATCTGGACTAAGTGAATTCGATGAAAATAACGGTGCCGGGATGACGGAACCGTGAGATCTTAATCGGTTCTGTTTAAACAACTTTAAGATTTGTTTTAATTAAAATATTAAAAATATTTGGACTTTAAGATTTCTAAACCAAAACACTTCTCTCATCTTCTGATTTTCACCTTCTAAAACTAAACCTCTGCAACAACAAGGAGCTCGGAGCATAGTGGGCAGCACGGCCATCTACTTCAGCAAAACTCGGATCTACACCAGCTAAACCTTTCTTAGATTTAAATAACCAAGCCATAGGACTTCGAGGTAGTTTGCCTAGTGCAACATAAATCCTCAACTCTTCGTTAGGCATTTGCATGATCATGTCATGTAAATTAAGCCTCTAACGGTCTTAGGACTCCGAGGTAGTCGTTTGGTACGACATAAACCCTCACATCTTCGAGGTTATTTGTGTGATTATATCATATAAATATAAGTCCTAATTAATTAAAATTGGGCTGGATTGCAATATTAAATAAATTCTCAAATTGAAACCAAACCATAGGATAGTTTGGGAAGTTGCCAAGATTTTTCTTGGATCCTCAGCTTCTCCTACTTCTCTTCCTTTGGACTCCTGAAATTAACTGTTCTAAAGTTGATCCATTCCCAATTGAAATTTCCAAAATCCAATTGTTTGAAAACCTTAAACTTTGAAATTCTTGAGAGCAAAACAACTGATCATTATCGAGAGTTTTCTTAAATGATTCCCGTCATTTAAGATGTAATTAACTATTGGGGCTTGCCCTTATATGGAACTTTAAGAACCCAGGTAATATAAACCCTGCTTAATTTTTTTATATTAAGCAGGGGAACTTGTCGGCTTATAAAGTTGGTACGCAGACCAAATGGATGTCACAAATCTTCTAGTTTATTTAACCAAGCCCCATCATCAAGCAGTGTGTCTATTCTTCGGGATAGATATACGATTTGTGGTGCGGTGCTCGTTTATATAAACTATTTGGGATGTGAGATCAGTTTGATTTCATATCTTAAATTTTTCAAACTCAAAATTATTTTCAAAATCAAATACTGCTTTCTAAATTATATATATATTTAAATTAAATTTAAAATCTAAAAAATTCGCAGGCGACCCCTTTTCAAAACACATAACCTAAAAATATGCAGACAACTTTGCTTTTATATATGAAATCCAAGTTTTATCTTATCCTCTCCCTGAAATCTGAGTAGTTTTTCTGTCTTTCTCCTTGTTTTGATATTTTTTTGAAATGGTAATTTGAATTAGTGTGGCAAGAAAAAGTTTAAAGAAGTTGTGATAATCGTTCAATTAAATCTTAATTTACTTTCAATTTGGCCAATTGATTAGTTAAAATATGTTGAGTTTACAACTAAGGTAAAGATTACATCCAAGATTCAGGGAGGTCAAATTCCTTGGAAGTAGGGTGCTAATAAATAGGGAAATAATATTCATTGGGCGTAAAATTGGAGATTTTAGAGTGACAGGCTAAAATCCTCAATTCAGTCCTATCGTTTGGGTGCTGAAGTGTAGATGTTAGCCCTCAGGCGAGGGGAACATGGGAGCTCAGAAGTGAGAGCCGGTATCCTCCCAGCCTAGCAGCAGATTCAGTAACTAAGTATAGGATTAGTCAATGTTCTTTATGCCTGGACCAAAGGGTAAAGAATATGTATGCTCCTCTTTGGCACAACACAGTTTTAAACTAATTCTAATTATCCATTCACTTAAATTTCTTAACAAAGGAGAAAGATTCTTGCTTATATATTTAAACTTCACCTTATTAGTAGAATTAGTTATCTGTTAGTAGAACTAGTTTATTAAATCTTCATATTATTGTCGATTGAATATTAGTGACAGATATACAATTTCGATTTCCAAGTTTTGATTCTGAATTCTTTTCTATAATCCTAGTTCGTAGCCTCTAAAATATTCCCTGTGGGATCAATAACTAGGACTCCACTAGAGCCCTGTATTACTTGAGCGATACATATACTTTCGTTGAATAGTAACTATGAGATTAAAGAATATATTATTTACTTATTACAAAAAATTAAAATTACACTAAGTGCGTAGAGTGGTTCAGTCATTAACTCTCATAATTAATTCTCCTTTTTGGACATCAATCATAGCTCTCCCAGTAGCAAGGAATGGTCTTCCCAAAATAATTGGAATTTCTTTATCTTCCTCTATATCTAATACAATAAAGTCCATAGAAAAGATAAATTTATCCACCTTTACTAATACATCTTCCATAACTCCTTTAGGATAAGTGATAGAATGATCAGTCAGTTGAAGAGTCACAGATGTAGGTGAAATTTTTCCTATTCCCAATCTTTTGAAAGCTGATAAAGGCATAAGATTAATACTAGCTCCACGATCACATAAAGCTCTTCCGAAAAAAATTTCACCTATAGTGCACGAGATAGTGAAACGACCTGGGTCTTTAAGTTTCTTAGGAAGCTTTTCTGGATAACTGCACTACACTCACCACTAAGTGCAACAGTCTCATGGTCTTTAAAATTTCTCTTCCTTTTAAGTATATCCATCATAAACTTTGCATAATCAGGCATCTGCTCTAATGCTTCAACAAAGGGAATATTAATCGTCAATTTCTTAAGAATTTCCAAAAATTTTGCAAATCTTTTATCCCTATTTTGTTTCTTTAGTCTTTGAGGAAAAGGAGGAGGTGGTTTTTCAACAGTTATATTCATTGGTTCTATCGGATATTCTTCTGGATATATCTTATTAGAAGCATTCTCAATGTTCTCTTCCTCTCTTTCAACTTCGACTTCTTTTTAAACTCTTAGTTCCAATTCTTTTCCAATCCTTAATTGAATAGCCTTAATTTGCTCTTTGTTTTGATCTTTCGGGTTGATCTCAATATTGCTAGGAAGATTCCCATAAGGTTTATTATGAAGCACAGTAAAGATATGTCTCAATTGATTTTTAATGTTCTTCATCGCAACATTTTGAGCTTGAATTTGATTACCCATATTCATAATCATTTCTTCAGGACAACTCCCTTTACTTAAATTGTTGATTACTATTAAAACCAGGAGGATAAGAAGGTATAAAATTGGTATTTCCTTGGTTGTTCAGATTTCCAATTGGATTCATAGGATTCTTTCCCCATTACGGGTTAACGACAGCATTGGTATTATTCCAGTTTAAGTTCAGATGATTCCTCCAACTAGGATTATAATAATTTGAATAAGGATTATTGACTTTATTATGTATAGCATAAAAGGTTTCACAAGACATTTGAGAGTCTATCATCTATCCTGATGAATTTTCTTCTAACACTAGGGGTGTTGGAGAATAATTTATTCCATATTAATCTATTTTCTTAGAAAATGCAGAAATTTGAGAGACTATCATAGTTATCACATCAGAATCATGAATACTGGCTATTCTCTTATGATTTACCTGCTCATAGGGCCATTGAAAATTATTAGTAGCCATCTCTTCAGTTAACGAATATGCTTCATCAAAAGGTTTTGACATTAATGATCCACCAGCAACAGCATCGATAATCGATCTCAATGATCCTACTAATCCATTATAGAAGGTTTAAATTATTAATCAGTCTGGTAAAGCATGGTGTGGACACTTCCTTGGAATATCTTTAAATCTTTCCCAAGCTTCATATATGGATTCTCCATCAAACTGACTAAAAGATGTGATATCATTTCTCAACTTAGCAGTTTTGGAAGGAGGAAAATATTTCGACAGAAACTTTTGTAAAAGCTCTCCCCAAGTTCTAATAGATCCAGGTGCTAACGAATTTAACCATGCCTTAGCCTTATCCCTAAGTGGAAAAGGAAAAAGTCTAAGTCTAACAGTATCGTTTGACACTCCATCATATTTAAAAGTTGCACGTAGTTCTAGAAAACTAGCAAGATGTAAGTTAGGATCTTCATTAGGCGTTCCTTCAAATTGATTATTTTGTACCATTTGGATAATAGCAGGTTTAAGCTCAAATGAATTAGCAGCAACATCAGAATTTTGAATAGTTAAGTGAATTTCATCTGCTGTTGGATTAGCATAATCTCTTAAAGGTATTGGTATATTTTCGTTTTGATTGTTTAAATTGTTTGCCATTTTGTGAGGATTTGCAGATTGTTTTTGTTATTTTCAAATTTTTCTAATAGTATGCTCTAATTCAGAATCGTAAGGTATGAACCACTCCGCGCACTTAGCATAATTTAATTTTTTGTAACAAGTATATAATATATTCTTTTACCGCAGAGTTACTATTCAGTGCACGTATACGTATCGCTCAAGTAATACAAGGCTCTAGTGGAGTCATAGACATCGATCCCACAGGGAATATTTTAGAGGCTACGAACTAGGATTTTAGAAACCAATTCAGAATCACAACTTGGAAATCAAAATTGTCTATCTGTCACTAATATGCAATCGACAATAATATGAAGATTTAATAAACTAATTCTATTAACATAAAACTAATTTTACTAATAAAGTGAAGTTCAAATATATAAGTAAGAATCTTTCTCCTTTGTTAAGAAATTTAAGTGAATGAATAATTAGAACTAGTTTAAAAAATGTGTTGTGCCAAATAGAAGCATACCTATTCTTTACCCTTTGGTCCAGGCATAAAGAATATTGACTAATCCTATGCTTGGTTATTGAATTTGCGGCTAGGCTGGGAGGATACTGGCTCTCACTTCAAAGCCCCCATGTTCCCCTTGCCTGAGGGCTAACATCTACACTTCAGTACCCAAATGATAGGACCAAATTGAGGATTTTAGTCAGTCACTCTAAAATCTACAATTCTACGTCCGATGAATATTATTTCCCTATTTATTTGCACCCTACTTCCAAGGCCTTTGACCTCCCCAAATCTCTGATGTAATCTTTACTTTAGTTGTTAAACTCAACATATTTTAACTAATCAATAAGCCAGATTGAAAGTAAATTAAGATTTAAGTAAAAGATTATCATAACTTCTTTAAACTTTTCTTGGCACACTAATTCAATTTACCATTTCACAAAAATATCAAAACAAGGAGAAAGACAAAAAAAAAACTACTCAGATTTCATGGAAAGGATACAATAAAACTTGGATTTCATATATAAAAGTAAAGTTTTACAAACTAAAATAATTAAATACAACTTATCTTAAATTCCTCCCCAAATAACTCCTTGAAGTTCCTCTGAATCTCTTCCTTTTTTTACAGTACGCAAAATTCTCCTTCGAAACGATAATGAGGAAGAAATATCTCACTTCCCTTCCACTCTTACAATCTCTCAAAGAATTCCTCACAAATATCACTATTTGAACTCACTAATTAACACTCTAGAAACTCTATGGACTCACTAGACTCACACACTTGACTCTCTAATGGATTAGATGGACACGTGGTGGACAAAAATGGACGCTACTGGACCCTTTTTTCAGCCCCAAATTGTTCCTTTTAAAATAGTTGAAGAGTTTCCAAGAGTTTTCTAAGCATCCTTTCAAAAATCTTCCACATTCAATGCACCTTGTGAGAGAACCGACTTTCCCGTCGTTGGCGGCCTCGAGCTTTCCATCGGTGGCCTTCTAGAATACTTAGCCTTGGACCCTTCTGCATAAGCCCCACTGTCAGTGGCCTAGATCTCGCCGTCGGCGGGCTCCCTTGTCATATATTCTGAACTCTCGGGAAAAATCACCGTCGGTGTCGTCAATCTCGCTGTCGGCACCCTAGATCAAATTTTCATAATTTTGGTCCTTTTTGCTCCAAATTCACTCCTTTTTACATAATTTCGCTCCAATGTCCTTAAATCTTCATATCTGCAACAAATCATCAAAAATTCCCTTCTTTAAAGTGCAATATCATCAAAATCAATATAAAATAAGTATGAAAATCTTAACATATTTTCAGTGGGTCAAAACACACCAAACTTAACTATTACTTGTCCTCAAGTAATCTTTAGTACTACATAAAAGTTATGATTTCATTGTGGTAAAATTTTAATTCAAAAAGGCTATAATTTTGATTTAAATAATTATCATAGTAAGAATTCTTAGAAAGATTTTCAAGTAATTAGATTAACTCTGCATATGTAAGGCTATCTAGTCATCAAGTCTAAGAGTACTAGTTTTCTATTCATTTCAAGAATGACTATATGTTGCAATACCAATTCACATAGAATATTCAGAAGATAGGAAATTCATGAGGACACTACTAGTAAAGAAACTAGTCATAAATATAAGTTCAGAAATGTTTTTAGTTTTCCCTTTAGGTTAATCCAAGTGAAGCCAATTTTTGATAAGGAATCTCCTTAAGCTTCTCCTCACTTACTTTTTCTTTTCTTTTTTTACTCTTTTGGATTGTTTTTCAATCCTATTCTTTTTTCTTTTTTTCTTTTTCAAGTGAGGATTACTATATCTGGATAGCCTGTTAATAAATTTTGAACTTCACCCTTCTTTTCCGAAATTTGAAACTTTAAAAGATTCTTTACCTTATATGTAATTCATAGTTTTTACATCATTGAATCCCAATCTTTTCTTTCTCAACTAAATTCCTAAGATTCTTAACATTTCAAAATATGATTTTCTTTACTTTAAATAGTTAACTATATTCTTATCCTATTATACTAAATATCTTAACCTAAAAAATTAATTTTCATAATAAAAAATATTTCTTTGAATCTTTTATAACATTTAGATAAAATCTAAATATAGTTATCTGAATTAAATTTTATCACAAAAATCATATTTAAAAATTTTGAAAATATTTTGATTGAGAACACATAATAGTTAATAATTTTCTCCCACACCCAAATTTAAAGTTTTCAATAATAGAAGTAATACAGGGTGGAAAGAAAAATTCTGAATATAAATCATACATTTGCACTTTAGGCATTTTTGTCTTTTTGAAATTTTGCAGGTTCTTCTAAAAAATTTTTAACTTCAAATGACCTGTAATATTAAAAACCTTTCTACACATATAACAGTTTAGAGAATTTGCTGAGGTAATGAAAAAGCAAGTATATAAATTAAAACATTTAACAACAAGAATTAACTACATAAGACATATGCATTTCACAACACAGAACAAACAATCTACTATTTTTAACTTTAAAGTTCACAATTACAATTACAATCACAATCCATTACAAACATTCAGAAATGAAAATACAAACTATAAAACTAAACACATATCTCAGAAACAAAACATAGTCCACAAAATATAAACAATAAAAATGAAAGTACTACAACAAGACAAACACATACATCACATCACATCACAAAGATCTGACTTCAAAATCCCATACTAAATCTTCATCTCCCTGGTTAGCAAGTGGATTGGGTTGATAATGAGTATAACGGGGGCATTCAAGAAAAATGACATCAGGCTCACCTCTGTAGTGTCTAGCCTGAGCATCGTAATAAGCAATCTCAAAATCAAAGTGTCGCTGAAGACACTCACTATCGTGATCATGTCTCCGCTCTAAACCTTCAAACCTATGATCAATTCTTTCCTGTTTTCCATCTAAATTTTCAAAACTTTTCCACAGCAGGGTCATCACATTCATCAAATCATACAGAGTAGGGGAGCTTGATGCAGGAGGGTCATAACTACTAGAAGGGATGTCTCTACTAGTAGAAGGTGCCTTGCTCCTACTCCCAGATCTCCATTCCTCATGGGATTCATAAGTTTTCAAATTTGCTTTACTAATTGGTTTCATAGGGTGCACCCATTCTTCATCATCTCTTGCTTCCACTCTAGATAGTTGGCAAAGTGCATAAATTAGGCCAGGATGCCCTAAATATCCACTTGATTCACTCTTTATTGTAGCCAGAATATTCTGATAAATTATTCTCCCCACATTAATACTTCTATTGTTCTGAATACAAAAATTTAGAATAGCTCTGTCTCTCGAGACTTCACTATGGTGATAGGTCGGTAGCAAAGTAGAACAAATGAAGTAATGCCATGCCTTAGCTGTGACATTCATCATAGACAGAGGAAAGTTAATCCGTTCACGATGCTTAATTTTCCAAACTCCTTTCCCATCAGTGAGAAAGTCAATAATATTGTCTAACGGACCTTCCATAGTTTCAAATGTTTCATACTCACTAGAATAAAAATTGTGAAGCTCGTAAAAAGAATTAATGCGGACAGAATTAAAATCGACAGAAAATCCTCTTACTTGGACAGGCTCGTCCTCAAGTTGAGTCAAATTAGAATAGAACTCTCTCGCAACTTCAATATCAGCTTTATTGGTAGTGTAACAGAAGTTCTCCCATATCCTTTCTCTAATGACTCGTTCCACCTCTCCTCCGGGATCATCAAAAACTCGGTCTTGAATACAGTTCTTTCCTTAGAAGATTGAAGTGTATCTCAATTGTGCTTTAGCATTTATAAATCGAGCCTCGTCGAATTCAAGTCTCCTCTTTTGACGTGGAGCAATTGTTCGATCTATCAAAATTAAAAAAATCCAAACTAAACTCCAAAATAATAATACAATAGCTTCTAAAGGTGGTTTTAAGTAATCTAAATCGAGTTCCATGAATTTCTTCCAATTATTTTCTCCACATTTTCAATTTTTCTGAAATTCCTCAATGTGGAATAAATTTATGGTGAAAATAAAATAATTTTACATAGGAGGGAAGCTCTTACCAAGGGAAGATGAAATCTGGTGTTAAAATGCATTGAAATCGCTCCAAATCTGAGATCTATCAAGCCCTAGGTTGAAATTTTTGGTAAATCGAGGAAGAAGACGATGGATAGTGGCGGTTGACTGGTCAAAATCACAGTTAAAAGATAAATTTTTGGATCTCACCATCGGCGGGGTCATTCACTGTGTCGGCGGGCTCCAATGAATTTAATTCCAATAGCCTTGGAAAAATCACGCAGTCGGCGGCCTCGAGCGCGTTATCAGCGAGATTCTCAAATATTGATCTTTTTTCAAATTTTTGCGATTTCGATCAATTTTAAGCCTCGTCGTCATCCTTTCGATCATTTTAATCATATATTTTAAGTGATTAAGTGATGTATTAATACAAATAAACATACACACAACAAAACTTCACAATTATATATTAAATCGTAGTGTTTACAATACACATTACATAACACACAAATCAGGTATTTTCTCAACTTAAATTCATTTAATCAGCGTCCAAATCCAAAACAAAACACTCAAAATGCTGAAAACAAACATTTCAAATATAATCTCAACTATACTGAGATTAAAATGCAAACTAAGAAAGCAAACACACAAACATAGTTCAAATAAAGTTCAACATAAAGAAACAAATAAAGTAAAGCAATTCTACTACTCTTCTAAATCAATGCTGGTATCTCCTCTGATATCACCCATCACTTGAACATGGACGAAAAGGTTAAAATAAGGTCGGAATGGGAATTCTTAAGTTGAATCTTCTTCAATCCATCCCATCCTCCTCATTAAGCGTATCAAACTCGTTTCAAAATGCCAGTATGATAAAAATGTTCTGTCATCCTCCAATCGATATGATCAAAGAAATTAGACATATTGTTAACTGTACTCATTAAATTTTGTACATGCTTCTCCAGATTCTTGATTCTGTGTAAGATTATTGGTGTCTTGTCTGCTACTAGAGGTCGAATAGGAATAGAATTTTGTGATGCTTGATCCATAATCACGCCTATATCATTCTCTTCATCATTGGCTGGGAACATACGGGTTGAGTCTAAAGGTTTCCAAGGTAGCAGTACCTTTTCCAAAATCTCATATGATACTTGAAACAGACTGCATATTGAGAAAATTGTTGAAGGATGTCCAAGCCCTTGAGATGATCCTTGAACGATCAAGCCAAACACAGACTTCACAATAATTGATCCAATATCAATTAGCCATCTCATTTGAATGCAGTAGTTCAATATAGCACTCTCTTTGGTGACTTTACCGATTTTCATTGTCGGTAATAATTTTACAGAGATAAAAAATTGTCAATGTTTCAAAACTGGATTTAAAAGTGTTGCAGAAAAACTGACGTACCCGTTTTCTCTAACTTCCCAGTCATCAGTTTCGTCCGTCAAATATTGGTAAATTTCATTCATCTTATCTTTCGTCAGCACAAAATTGGAATAATGGCAGACAGGAACATTCTCAAGCATGTATAATTCATTAATTCGTCCAGATTAAATGTTATCCACCTACCTCGCACATAAACACTTCCTTAGTTGATTCCATGCAGATTAGCGTAGAACTCCTTCACCACTGGAACAATTGCTGCGGCAGTAGTATAGAAAAATACTTTCCATCTTCGCCGCATGATCATTTTTTTAATTGATGACGAAGAATTGCTTAATCCTCGATTGATAAATCCTCTTTTCTTGATTAGCCTTCTCTTTGACATACCTTGTTGAAAAGTCATTGTGCCTCAGCACTGACGATCTTTCGCCGGTTGAGCAATTGAAATCTAGGGTAATCTACAGAATTTGAATCCATTAGAGAGGTATTCAAGGGATTTTCCATTTGTTTTTGGGAAGTGGAGTGTTTAGGAACCGTCCATAGAAGTTTATAGGGGATAAATTCGCTAAGAATTGTCAAAAACCGTCATTTTGAACTCGAAAAACTACCCACTCGCCGATCTCTCTATCTATGACCTCGATGAAGCTGCCAGTGAGCTATGTGTAATTAAATTCCAGAGCTCTTGGGAAAAACCAGCCATCGGCGGCGTCGAGCGCGCCGTCTGTGCCCTAGGTAAAATTTTGCACAAAAACACTGTGGTTAAATACATTTCTCTATGTATCCAAATTCTTGATAATCAAAGGGCAAATACAAGTAGTAGAATTTAATATTACTAAAAACTAACGATAAATTCAAACAAACACTCAAAAAAATAAAGATAACTATGGGTTGCCTCCCACAAAGCACTTGGTTTAACGTCGTCAGCTCGACCTATTCAGGTATTATTCAGGTTGACTGAGCATTAAGACCACTTTAAAATTCGGTCTTTTACCCTCAAAATATGGTTTTAATCTATGTCCATTTAGTTTAAATCTATTCCCAGTCTTCGACCTTCAATTTCAACAGCTCCATAAGTATAAACTTAAGTTACAGTAAAGGGTCCTAACCACGAGACTTCAATTTCTCAGGAAATAACTTCAGCCTTGTATTGTAATGTAAAACTTCTTGCCCTGGTTCAAAGTTCTTTTAATTAATCTTCCGCTCATGTCTTAACTTCAGTTTTCCTTATAAATTCTATTGTTATCATAAGATTCATTTCTTAATTATTCTAATTCATTCAATTATAATAATCTCTTCTCACCAGCATTTTTCAAATTATAATTGAATTCTTTAATCGCCCAATATGCTTTATGCTCCAATTCTACTGGTAAGTGACAAGTCTTTCCATAAATAAGTCTGTAAGGAGTCATACCAATAGGAGTTTTATAAGCAGTCCTGTATGCCCATAATGCAGTATCCAGTCTCGTAGATCAATCTACTCTACTAGGGTTTATAGTCTTTTCTAAATTTTGTTAATCTCACGATTAGAAACTTCAGCTAAACCACTGGTTTGAGGATGATAACCAGTAGAGAATCTATGAATAATATTAAACTTTTCTGCCAATCTCTGAATATATTTATTCCTAAAAATGGATTCTCCGTTAGTGATAATCACTCTCAGCATACCATATCTTGTGAAAATGTTTTTCATTAAGAATCTTGAAACACTTTTAGTATCACAACAAGGTAAAGCTTATGCTTCAATTCACTTTGATACATATGAACTGCAATCAAAATATATAAGTTCCCAAATGAAGGAATAAATGGTCCCATGAAATATAATCCCCAAACATAAAAAATCTTAACTTATAACATGAAATTCAGAGGCATTTCATTTCTTCTAGATATATTACCTACTCGTTGGCATCTATCACAAGTTTTGATATATCTATAAACATCTCTAAAGAGAGTAGTTCAATAAAATCCAGCTTGTAAAATTTTGTGCACAGTATTGTCAATCCCAAATGTCCATCAAATTCATAATCATGACAATTTTGAATAATCAGTTCAGTTTCTTCATAAGGCACACATCTCCTAATAATAAGATCGTTATATTGCTTATATAAATATGGTTCATCCCAAAAATATGCTTTTGCATCATGAATGAATTTTTTCATTGCTTGCGGTGTTAGCATAGGTGGCAAAATATCACTTACTTATATAATTAACTATATCGAGCATACAGAGGTATTTTCCACTCATTAATATTATAAAGTTGTTCATCGGGGAAAGCATACGTTATTTCATTATCGGTGTCAAATAATTCATGATATTCTAGTCTCGACAAATGATCGGCAATTTGATTATCAGTTCCCTTTCTATCAATCACCACAAAATCGAATTCTTGCATTAAAAGTACCCATCTGATTAATCTTGGCTTAGTATCCTTCTTTTGCATCAGATATTTAATAGCATAATGATCAGTATGCACAATACATTTAGTCCCAATTAAATAAGATTTGAATTTATCAAAAGCATACACAATAGCCAGTAACTCTGTTTCAGTAACTGTATAGTTAATTTGAACATCATTAAGAGGTCTATTAGCATAGTATATAACTTTAAAAATTTTATCATATCTTTGACCAAGAACAGCTCCAATAGCATAATCACTCGCATCGCACATTAATTCAAATGGTTTCTCCCAGTAAGGTGAAACTATTACAGGTGTTGTGATTAGTTTTTCCTTTAATAACTCAAAAGCATTTAAGCAGTCTTAGGTAAATTCAAATTTCTTGTCCTTTTCTAAAAGTTGGCATAGAGGTTTGGTAATTTTTGAAAAATCTTTAATATAACGCCTGTAAAAACCACCCTATCCAAGAAAATTTCTTACCCCTCTCACTGTAGTAGGAGGTGGTAATTTAGCTATAACTTGAATTTTTGCAGGGTCTACTTCCTTGTCATTTTTTGAAATTTTATGCCCTAATACAATTACTCCTGCAACCATAAATTAACATTTCTCCCAATTTAGAACTAAATTAGTTCTTTCGTATAGCTCCAAAAGTTTTTCAAGATGATTTAAGCATGCATCAAATGATGTTCCAAACACAGAGAAATCATCCATAAATATTTCTATTCCATTATCAATTAACTTACTAAATATGGACATCATACATCTCTGGAATGTCGTAGGTGCATTACATAATCCAAAAGGCATTCTTCAAAAAGCAAAAGTTCCATAAGGACTAGTAAATGTTATTTTCTCTTGATCCTCATGAGCAATAGGTATTTGATGGTAACTGGTATAGTCATCCAAAAAGCAGTAGTACTTGTGTCCAGCAAGTCTATCCAACATTTAATCTAGAAAAGGAAGAGGAAAGTGATCTTTTCTAGTGGCGACATTTAATTTTCTATAATCAATACAAATACGCCATCCAAAAACTTGTCTGATAGGTATTAATTCATTATTTTCATTTGCTTCAACAGTTACTCCTCCTTTCTTAGGAACACAATGAATTGGACTTACCAAAGTACTATCCGAAATAGGATATATAATTCCAGCATCTAACCATTTTAAAATCTCTTTTTAACTACTTCTTTCATAATAGGGTTCAGTCTCCTTTGTGGATCAATTCTTGGTTTATGTTTATGATTTAATAAAATTTTGTGCATGCAAATCGAATGACTAATTCCTTTTATATCAGCCAGAGTCCATCCAAAAGCTTTTTTGTACTTTTTTAAGGTATCCATTAATTTTTGTACTTGAATTTTATTTAAGTCCTAGGATACAATTACTGGTAATGTCGAAAACTCTCCTAAAAATACATACTTCAAATGATTTGGAAGATTTTTTAATTCAAGTTCAGGGGGTTTTATAGCAGATGGAATTAATATTTCATTTTCTGGTGCTGTTGAATCGAGCGTTTCAAATTGTTTCTGAATATAATCAGCTTATTTGCTATCAATTTCATCATAAATATCTTTTTCCATATCTTCTTTTTCTTCAAAATTTTCCATGAAATATACTTTTCTCAAATAATCACATATATCCATTCTAAAACATTCATTATCTTTTTCTATTAAAGGATATTTCACTGACTTTGAGATGTTAAAGGTTACTTCTTGATCATTTACTCTCATAATCAATTCTATTTTTTGAACATCTATCATGGCTCTTCCTGTAGCTAAGAATGGTCTTCCTAAAATAATAGATATTTCCTTATCTTCTTCCTTATCTAAAATAATAAAGTCCACAGGAAAGATAAATTTATCAATCTTGACCATAACATCTTCTACAACTCCTTTAGAATGTGTAATAGATCGATCCGCTAACTGTAGAGTTACAGAAGTTGGTGTAATCTCTCTTAGGACCTTTTAAAAGTTGATAGAGGCATCAAATTTATGCTAGCTCCCAAATCACATAATGCTCGCCCATAAAATTTTTCACCAATAGCACACGGGATAGTGAAACTACCAGGATCTTTAAGTTTTTCAGGAAGCTTTCTTTGAATTATAACACTACACTCTTCACTGAGTACAACGGTCTCATGATCTAGTAACTTCCTCTTTTTGTTGAGTATATCCTTCATCAATTTAACATAATTAGGCATTTGTTCCAAAGCTTCAACAAAAGGAATATTAATTGACATTTTTTTTAAGATGTCTAAGAATTTAGCAAATCTTTTTCCCTTATCTTGTTGCTTTAGTCTTTGAGGAAATGGTGATGGTGGTCTTTAAACAGTAATTTTCATAGGTTTCAGAGGAAAATTAGGATATAAACTTTCGTTTTCTCTTTCAGTTTCTTCTTTTTCCTTTTCAACTACTGAGTTTCTTTTTGAACTCTTGTTTCCAACTCTTTTCCACTTCTTAATTGAATAGCCTTGATCTGTTCTTTTCCTTGATCTTTAGGATTTACTTCAACATTGCTAGGTAAAGTTCTAACAGGTCTATTGCTCAGTGCAGTAACAATTTGCCCTAATTAGTTTTCTATGTTTTTAATATCACTTCCTTGAATTTGTAATTGATTTCCCATATTCAAAACTAGTTCTTCCATATATAGCTTCTTCTCCTTAAATTTTGAATTATTATAAAAACCTGGTGGATTAGAAAGTCTATAATTGGAATTACCTTGATTGTTTATATTTCCAACTGGTTTACAGGCTTGTTTCCCCATTGAGGATTAACAAGATTAGCATTACCTTGGTTATTTCAATTAAAGTATGGATGATTCTTGCAACCTGGATTATAATAGTTTGAATAAGGGTTATTTTGCATATTATTTATCAAATTTATAGTTTCATATGAAGATTGAGCATCTACAATTTGTCCTAATGAATTTTCTTCTAACACTGGAGGTGTTTGAGAACGATTCATTCCGTATTAATTTATTTTCTTTGAAAGAGCAGCAATTTGAGAAACTATCATAGTTAAAGCATCTGAATCATGAATACCGGCTACTTTCTTAGGATTTACCCTTTCAGCAGGCCATTGAAAATTATTAGTAGTCATTTCTTCTATAAAAGCATAAGCTTCTTCAAAAGGTTTATACATTAGTGATCCACCAGCAGCAGTGTCAATGATGGATCTAAGAGATCCTATTAGTCCATTATAAAAAGTTTGAATAATTAACCAATCTGGTAGAGCATGATGTGGGCATATTCTAAGAAGTTCTTTAAATCTTTCCCAAGATTCATATATCGATTCTCCCTCATACTGACTGAAATATGTGATATCGTTTCTAAGCTTAGCAGTCTTTGATGGTGGAAAATATTTCGATAAGAATTTTTGTGAAAGTTCCCCCTAAGTTCTAATAGATCCAGGTGCTAACGAATTTAACCAAGCCTTAGCCTTATCCCTTAGTGAAAAAGGAAAAAGTCTAAGTCTGACAGCATCGTCAGACACTCTGTCATATTTAAAAGTAGCAAAAAGTTCTAGAAAACTCGCAAGATGTTAATTAGGATCTTCATTTGAAGTTCCACTGAATTGATGTTTTGTACCATTTGGATAATTACAGGTTTAAGCTCAAATGAATTAGCAACTACGTCAGGATTTTGGATTGTTAAGTGAATTTTACCAAATATAGCGTTAGCGTAATCTCTTAGTGGTCTAAATTGATGTTCATTTTCTATTATTTGGTTGTTTACATTGTTTTCCATTGTGTTAAGATTATCAGGATTTCTAGGTTCTTTTCTTAGTTTTCTAATTCTTCTAGCAGTGTGTTCTAATTCTGAATCATAGGGTATAAGATTTTCAGAACCAAGTTTACGCATGCAATCGAAACCAGTACACAACAAAACAGTTAACTAAATATAAGTTGCAAATCTATTAAAAAGTTTTCTAACAGTCCTAAATTGTCCATTACTCTAATTATGTTATATTCCCCAGCAACGGTGCCAAAAACTTAAACCACTCTACGCACTTAGCATAATTTTAATTTTTTGTAACAAATATATATTCTTTAATCGCAGAGTTACTATTCAACGCAAGTATACGTATCACACAAGTAATACAGGGCTCTATTGGTGTCCTGGATATGGATCCCACAGGGAATATTTTAGAGGTTACGAACTAGGATTTTAGAAACCAATTCAGAATCACAACTTAGAAATCGAAATTGCCTATCTGTCACTAATATGCAATCGATAATAATATGAAAATTTAATAAACTAATTCTACTAAAAGATAACTGATTTTACTAATAAAGTGAAGTTCAAATATATAAGCAAGGATCTTTCTCCTTTGTTAAGAAATTTAAGTGAATGGATAATTAGAATTAGTTTAAAAAATGTGTTGTGCCAAATAGGAGCATACCTATTCTTTACCCTTTGGTCCAGGCATAAAGAACATTGACTAATCCCATGCTTGGTTACTGAATCTGCGGCTAGGCTGGGAGGATACGGGCTCTCACTTCATAGCTCCCATGTTCCCCTCGCCTGAGGGCTAACATCTACATTTTAGTATATCACTCTAAAATCTCCAATTCTACACCCAATGAATATTATTTCCCTATTTATTTGCACCCTACTTCCAAGACTTTGACCTCCCTGAATCTCGGATGTAATCTTAACTTTAGTTGTTAAACTTAACATATTTTAACTAATCAATTGGCCAGATTGAAAGTATATTAAGATTTAATTAAAAGATTATCACAACTTCTTTAAACTTTTCTTGGCACACTAATTCAATTTATCATTTCACAAAAATATCAAAATAAGGAGAAAGACAAAAAAACTTAGATTTCATGGAGAGGATACAATAAAACTTGGATTTCATATATAAAAGTAAAGTTCTACAAACTAAAATAAGTAAATACAACTTATCTTAAATTCCTCCCCAAGCAAAATCTTTGAAGTTCCTCTGAATCTCTTTCTTTTTTTTACAATACGCAGAATTCTCCTTCGAAACGGAAATGAGGAAGAAATCTCTCACTTCCCTTCCACTCTTACAATCTCTCGAAGAATTCCTCACAAATATCACTATTTGAACTCACTAATTAACACTCTAGAAAGTCTATGGACTCACTGGACTCACACACTTGACTCTCTAATGGATTAGATGGACACGTGGTGAACACAAATGGAAGCTAGTGGACCCTTTTTTGGCCCTAAATTGTTCCTTTTAAAATAGTTGAAGAGTTTCCAAGAGTTTTCCAAGCATCCCTTCAAAAATCGTCCACATTCAATGCACCTTGTGAGAGAACTGACTTTCCCACTGTCGGCGGCCTTCTAGAATACTTAGCCTTGGACCTTCTACATAAGCCCAGCTGTCGATGGCCTCGATCTCGCCATCGGTGGGCTCCCTTGTAATATATTCTGAACTCTCAGGAAAAATCTGCCGTCGGCGCCATCGATCTCGCCGTCGCCCTAGATCAAATTTTCATAATTTTGGTCTTTTTTGCTCCAAATTCACTCCTTTTTGCATATTTTTGCTCCAATGTCCCTAAATCTTCATATCTGGAACAAATCATCAAAAATACCCTTCTTTAAAGTGCAATATCGTCAAAATCAATCTAAAATAAGCATGAAAATCTTAACATATTTTTAGTGGGTCAAGATACTAAACCTATAGGTTTGATACTATACATACAAACACAATAAACACCACTAAAAATAAACAGACACACAAAACTATGGCTTAGAATTCAAATATATGATTTCCAATACTACAAAAATAAATTTTAACAGTTACTTTTTCTTTTACCTTGTCTCCCCGGCAACGACGCCAAAAAATTGGTGCGAATTTTTAATTTGCAAAAATTAATGAACTCATATTTAAATTTATATATTGATTTAAATGATAATGAGTCACAAAATTAACGTAAGTATACATATCGCTCAAGTAATACAGGGCTCTAGTGGAGTCCTGGAACATCGATCTCGTAGGGAGGCTTTAATTTTATGGCATAGCACAAAAATCTCTTATCGAATCACAACACAATTGCATGTGGTTTAATTCTTGAAGTAAAGACAAACAGGTTTAGTTACTATATCTACCAAAGCACGTTCTAAACTCTAGCAAGTTAAACTAACACAAGACTAAATTTATAACAAAGTTCAATTGCATGAAAGAGTCTTCCTCCTTTCCATTCATAATGTGATGATTATTATGACAAAGATCAGTGATGCAAATGTATTGTGCCAAATAAGAGCATTTCTATTCTTTACCCATATTTCAACTTATAAAGAACATTAACTAATCCTACGTTTAGTCCCAAAATCTGTGGTTAGGCTGAGAGGATACTGGCTCTCACTCTAGAGCTTCCACTTCCCTTCACCTGAAGGCTAACTCTCGCTTTAGTTTCTAAACATTAGGACCAAATTGAGGATTTCAGCCTGTCACTCTGAAATCTCAAATTCTACGCCCATCAAAGTATATTTCACTATTTATTCGAACTCAACCCCCATGAACTTCACCATTCATGGAATTTGAATGTGACCTTCACTTTTATTGTGGAACTCATAATCCTTTCAGAACATATGTTTCCCAACAAGTTTTAACAATTCATTTGGCCAGATCAAAAAGTAAATGAAGTTCTAAGTGAAAAGGTAATCACAAATTCTCCATAGTAAATCAACACACCATTTCCATTTCACAACATCAACACATCACATGAAAATGAGAAAGACAAAGAAATCTACTCAAGACTCATGAGGAGAAGATGTCAAAACATGAATTTCATATATAAAAATAACGTCATACAAACAGAGTAAAGTAAAGACAACTTATCTTAAACTTTTCCCCAAGTGAATCTCAAGAAATTCCTTTGACTCGTCTTCTTTCTTCACAACAACAGTCAATTCTCTCTTTAGAATAGTAAGGAAGAAGTAATCTCTCACTTTCCCTCTCCTCTCACACTCCTTAGAAAAGAAAAACACAAACCTAACTTCCTACAAAAAATGGAAAGAACTCACTCTCTAAACTCTAAACTCTTCTCTTCCTTTCTTCCCCTCTTTGAAATGTGGCTCCAAAAGTGTTTAAATTCGGCCAAAACTGAATTCCCAAGAGTTTCCTAAGAAACCTTTTAGAATCCAGCCAAATACATTGAATCTAGTTTAAAATGGGGATAAGATGTTGTTCGGCGCTGGTAGGAGCGTCGTTCGGCGCATTATTCCACCAAAACGTCTTAACTCATAGGCACCTGTCATGCATCTGGTTAATTAGCTTCTCGTTCATGTGGTTCAATAAAATGCACTATTGTCCTTTTTCACTCCAAATTTACTCCATTTCACTTCCTTTTGCTCTAAAGGCCTAAAATCATTGTACCTGCATGAAATCATCAAAAATACATTCCTTTAAAGTGCAATATCATCAAAAACAAGTATGAAATGAATAGTAAAAAGCTATCAAATTTTTAGTGGATCAAATATCACCAAAAATGAGTACCGTATATATAGGAAATATCAAACATATTTTTGGTGCATCAGAATCCGCCAAACTTAACTATTACTTGTCCTCAAGTAATCCTTTTACTACATAAAAATATGACTCTTAGTAGTGAACTTTACTTAAAGAATACTATGATTTTTTGTTTAAATGAATACAATTACAAGAATTTTTAGAAAGATTTTCAGTAACTTAGGTCAAAACTATAGGTTTAGAAACATTTAGTAATTAAGTTTAAGAGTTCTAGTCTCCTATTTATTTCAATAATAATCATTATGTGTTACATTAAGGTTACTTTGAAGGATTATATGAAAAAGAAGCTCTTGAGAACTCTATTAGTAAGGATGCTAATACTTCAATATAAATTCAGAAATGTAACTAAGCTTTCCCCTTAAGTTGATTCAAGTGATGCCGATTTTTGATTAGGCATCTCCTAAAGTTTCTCCTCTCTCTCACACACACACACACACACACACACACACACACACAAAACATATATATATATATATATATATATATATATATATATATATATATATATATATATATATATATGTATAGGGGAAGGAGCAACTCATGGCTTCCTACATGTTAAAATGAGGAAAAGGGTACATGTAAAAGGAGGTACAAGGGTCCCCATCTAAGAACAAAAACAAACCTTAGTAAACCTATGGGATCCCTTATCCACATTACAACTCCACACCAAAAAGTAAAAACAGCTAATAAAAAGTGGGAACAAAAAGGTACAAGTAAAGCCAAGAAGCCAAAGAACCCAGATGATGGTGTGCTCAAAAGCCTAGTAAGTCCTCAAAAAGAAAACCGAAGGACAATTATATTTAAAAAGGGAGGTGGTAGCTGATCCATGAAAAAAATACCCATTTTTATGCCTTGATTTTTATCAAATTTTTAATGATATTATGCTTTAATGAAAGGTATTTTTGTGTGTTTGGATATAGGTGATGGAAAAATGTTCAAGAAGAAAAAAAAGTGAAAAAGGAGCAAAAAGGAGCAAAAATGGAGCCAAAATGCAAAATTGTCAAAATTATTGGTCTGGCGCCTAGGCGCCAGAATTCGGCGCCTAAGCGCCAGGTCGATATGGGATCTGTCAAGATTTTTGACGACTTTTGGATGGTTATTTTGACGGTGTTAGCGGTTATTGGACCTTCAGAAGAGCGGCGAGTTGTTCTGGTTTATAGGACATGTGATACAATGTATTTGGACGCTTGGAAACGGTTTTAATCGCGAAGAGGTGCGATCCAAAGTGAAGAGGTGTGAAGAACTAGACGCAGAGTCCGGTACCTAGGCGCCAGATTCCGGCGCCTAGGCACCAGACACACCTTCTAGAAGATTCATTGAATGTGGACACATTTTGAAGAGATGCCTCAAGACAACCCTTGAAGCCTATAAATAGGAGGGTACTCCTTCAGAGAAAAACGCCCACATATGCCCCCCATACATCCCCCTATCTAGAGCCCCATCTAGAGAGAGAATTAGGGAAATACTTTAGGGCCACTTTTATTAATTAGTGAGTTTATATAGAGTGTGTATTGAGAGTTTAAAGAGTTGGTGCTTTTGAAGTTTATTTGCTTTGGAATCAGAAGAATTCAGAGGTTCAGTAGGAGAAACACTTGAGATAAGTATTTGTAATTTTATTCAAAGTTTTATTATCATGTTTTGTAGTTTAAATTCAATGTGTTGAGTAGTTAGTTTACTTTCTCCTTTCAATTATGAAAAGATAAATAAGATAATATAAAATTCGATGGAGAATTAAAAACTATTTATATTTTAAAACATTGTAATGATATTAATACTGAATCTTCATTTACTTTACAAATTGATCACTTGTATTGTTAAAATCTATTGAAGAGTTTTGATACCTAGAAGCAGATGAATTCTTAACTAGTAGATATCACATGAATCCTTTGGTAGTCGAAGGCCTTGTGCAGGTTATTCAAGGTGAAGTGCAAATAAATAGGAAGATATTAAATAATGGGCGTAGAATTATTAAGTTTTTAGAGTGACAGACTAAATTCTTGTGATTTGGTTTATAGAGATGGAAAAGGTCACTAGTAGGGCTGACCATAGCCACCTTTGGACATCTAGTAGTGTGAGCCAAGATTAACCCATTCTACTAACAATACATCCGGACCTGATCTATAGGCTAGCCAATGTTCGTTACACTGGATCGAAAGGGTAAAGAATATGAATGCTTCTATTTGGCACAATACCATAAATTTATATTCTCCACAAATATTATCATTATCTTAGAAAATCTTGGATTAATTGAAAAGAAGAAAGTTGTGTTCTTATTGATATTTACACCAATCATTTCATTACTGCTTTATTATTGCATCTTTCATTACTGCTTTATTATTGCATCTAGTAAATTAAAAACATAAAATTTATAAAATATAAAAGAAATACATAAAAATAAAATTAAAATATTTAAAAATCCATAACTCACTCTTCGTGGGATCGATACTGGGGTTTTTATTTCAAAGCCCTATATTACTTGATACGATACGTATACTTGCGTAGTACCCCTAGTGTGTAAAATATTTTCAATAAAATTATCTTTGTATACACTAGTTGTTGTTATTACCTATTACATATATTTGAAAGCATTAATTATTATATTTGTCATCAGCGGATTGCGGGTCAAGTTTTTGGCGCTGTTGTCGGGGATTGAATTTTTAGTACGCATATATATAGCATTGGGTCAAGTTTTTGGCGCCGTTGCCGGGATTGAATTTTTAGTACGCATATATATAGCATTGGGTCAAGTTTTTGGCGCCGTTGCACGGGGAGGAGCGGAGTAGATTTTAAATATTTTTATTTTATTCATTTTCTTTTATTGTCAAAAATATACAATACCAAAAAAATATATATATAGATATAAAATAAAAAAAAAAATTTATATAAGTAGAGATTTTATTTCTTGTTAATTTACTTTTTATGCGTAGTGATGGATCTGAAGGATTATTACCTTTAGATTCTGAATTAGAAAGAAGTATTAAAAGAATTTAAAAAGGAAAACAAACTAAAAAAAATTCAAGAGATGGCTAATTTACATAACAATTTACAAAATCCAATTGAAATTAATGAACAAAATGTTTACAAACCATTAAGGGATTATGCTAACCCTACAGTTGATGAACTTCATAGTAGTATTCAAATACCTACTGTAGATGCTAATTCTTTTGAGCTTAAACCATCTATAATTCAAATGGTTCAAAATAATCAATTTGGAGGAACACCAAATGAGGATCCAAATTTACACCTTGCTAGTTTTTTAGAAAATATAACAATGTTTCTAATGATGCTTTTAGACTTAGACTCTTTCCTTTTTCTTTAAGAGATAAAGCAAAGATGTGGTTGAACTCATTAGCAACAGGTTCTATTAAAACATGGGCTGAAATGGCCCAAAAATTCCTTGCTAAATATTTTCCTCCTTCTAAAACTACTAAATTAAGAAATGATATTATTTCATTTAGTCAATTTGACGGGGAGACAATTTATGAAACTTGGGAAAGATTTAAAGAACTACTAAGAAAATGTCCTCATCATGCTTTACCTGATTGGTTAATTATTCAAACATTTTATAATGGTTTAATTAGATCACTAAAATCAATTATTGATCTGTCTTCTTGGAGGTTCTTTAATGTCTAAATCATTTGAAGAAGCTTATACTTTAATTGAAGAAATGACTAATAATAATTTTCAATGGCCTTCTGAAAGGATTAATCCTAAAAGAATGTCAAGTATTCAAGATAATGAAGCCTTTTCTATCTTAGCTTCACAAGTAGCTGCAATATCTAAGAAATTAGATAATTTTACCATCAACATATCACATAACAACTCATCTAATATTGAAGATTCTCAAACTATTGAAACTTTACAAGCTATTGCTAGTAAAAATAATCTTTATTCAAACTATTATAATCCTGGATGGAAAAATCTGGAATAATCAACAACAACAATGGGGCAATAATCATTCCCATCCAACTGGAAATTGGAATAATCTAGTAAATTCAAATTATAAACCACCTGGATTTAATAATCAACAGAAAAAGTTATCAATAGAAGAATTAATTTTACAAATGGGTAATCAATTACAAAATCAAAATACTGTTATTTGTAATATTGAGAATCAAATGGGACAAATCGCTAATTTAATTAATTACAGATCTCCAGGAACACTTCCTAGTAATGTTGAAATTAATCCAAAAGAAACTGGAAAAGAACATGAACATGTTAAAGCTGTACAACTTAGAAGTGGAAAGGAATTAAAAGAAAGAATGCAGAATGAAATTGAAAAAGAGATTGAGGTTGAAGAGATTGAAAAACCTAGAGAAACTCCTTCTCCTAATCAAGATCAAACTAATATTTCTATTAATGTGGAAGTTGAAAAACTACCACCACCTTTTCCTCAAAGATTTAAACAGCAGAAGCTTGATCATCAATTTTCTAAGTTCTTTGAAATTTTTAAGAAACTTACTATAAATATACCCTTTCTTGAAGCCTTGGAACGGATGCCAACTTATGCGAAATTTATGAAGGATATATTAAGTAAGAAACAAAAATTTGAAGCTTTTGAAACTGTTGCACTAAGTGAAGAATGTAGTGCAATAATTCAAAAGAAATTACCTCAGAAACTTAAAGATCCTGGAAGTTTTACTATACCTTGTGCTATTGGAGAAAAATTTTGTGGAAAAGCTTTGTGTGATTTAGGAGCAAGTATTAATCTCATGCCATTTTCTATTTATCGAAGGTTGAATTTAGGAGAGATTACTCCCACCACTTTAACCCTTCAGTTAGCTGATAGATCTATCACTTAACCTAAAGGAGTTATAGAGGATGTACTTGTTAAAGTAGATAAATTTATCTTCCCTGTAGATTTCATTGTGCTTGATATGGAAGAAGATAAAGAAATACCAATTATTTTAGGGAGACCTTTTCTAGCTACCGGATGAGCTATGATTGATGTGCAAAAAGGAGAATTAACTATGAGAGTTAATGATCCAGAGATTAAATTCGATGTTCTTAAATCGATGAAGTACACGACAAAGAAAAATGTTATCGAATGGATATTTTTGATTTTATAATTGAAAAACACTATCGAGAAAAATTTAAAATCATTCATGAAGAAGAAATTAAATTTTTAACTGATGAAAATGAAGAACTAAAAGAAGATGAATTACTTAAAGAAACTCATTATATTAAAGACAACTGAGAAACTTTAGACATAACTCAAAATGATATACTTTTACCCTCAATTAAAAAAGTCCCTGAACTAGAATTAAAAATGTTACCTTCACATTTAAAGTATGCATTTCTTGGAAATTCATTAACTTTACCTGTTATTATTTCTTCTGAGCTAAGTTTAGATCAAGAAGAAAAATTAATAGGAGTGTTAAAGAATTATAAAAAAGCTTTTGGTTGGACTATTGCTGATATAAGAGGAATAAGCCCTTCCATTTGTATGCATAGAATTTTAATGGAAGAAAATTTTAAATCGACTTTTGAACCGCAAAGAAGATTAAATCCTATCATGAAAGAGGTTGTTAAAAAAGAGATTTTAAAATGGTTAGATGCTGGAATTATTTATCCTATTTCGGATAGCTGAATGGGTAAGTCTTATTCATTGTGTTCGAAGAAAGGAGGAGTAAGCTGTCATTGTCGATGATAAAAATGAACTAATTCCTACAAGATAAGTTACTGGATGACAAATTTGCATTGATTATCAGAAGTTAAATGACGCCACTAGAAAGGATCATTTTCCTTTACCTTTCTTGGATCAAATGCTTGACAAATTAGCTGGATACTCATATTTTTATTTTCTGGATGGATATTCTGGTTATCATCAATTACTTATTGCTCCTGAGGACCAAGAGAAAACAAAATTTACAAGTCCTTATGGAACATTTGTCTTTAGAAGAATGCCTTTTGGTTTATGTAATGCATTTGCAACTTTTCAAAGATGTATGATGTCAATATTTTGTGATTTGATTGACAAAGGAATTGAAGCATTCATGGACGATTTTTTAGTTTTTGGAACTTCTTTTGAGTCTTGTTTGAAAAATATTACCAAAGTTCTGAAAAGATGTGAAGAAACAAATTTAGTTCTTAACTGGGAAAAATGTCAATTTATGGTCACAGAAGGCATTGTACTTGGTCATAGAGTTTCACAAAAGGGATGGAAGTTGATCGAAGCAAAAGTAAAAATTATTCTTTGACTGTGACCCCTACTATCATTCTTGATGTGAGAAGTTTTCTAGGTCATCTTTGGATTTTATAGACGATATATAAAGGGATTTTCTAAAATTGCTAAACCTCTTTGCCATTTATTGGAAAAAGAAGCTAAATTTGAATTTAATGAAGACTGTGTTAATGCTTTTAATATTTTAAAAGATAAATTAATAACTGCACCTATAATTATTGCACCTAATTGGAATAAAACTTTTGAATTAATGTGCGATGCAAGTGATTTTGCAATTGGAGCTGTATGGGGACAAAAATATGAGAAAATTTTCAAAGTTATATATTATCTTAGTAAAACTCTTACTGAAACTCAAAGAAATTACACTACTGCTTGAGAAAGAGCTTTTAGTTATAGTATATGCCTTTGATAAATTTAGACCTTATCTTCTTGGTACCAAATGCACTAGTTCATACTGATCATTCCGCTATTAAATATTTAATGATGAAAAAAGATGTTAAACCTAGATTGATAAGATGGGTTTTACTTCTAAAATTTGATTTTCAAATAGTGGATAGAAAAGGAACGGATAACTAAATTGCTGATCATTTATCTAGAATTAAGAATGATGTTATTACTTGAAGAAAATATAAATGAAAAATTTCACGATGAACATTTGTATGTTATTCGAGGATGCCAAACACCTTGGTATGCGAGATATAGTTAACTATTTAGTTAGCAATATTTTACCTTATGGATTGGATAACAAATTTATTAAGAAATTTAAAAATGATGCTAAATCTTATATTTGGGAATATCCTCATTTACTTAAATTAGGAAGAGATTACGTAATTCGTAGATGCGTACCTTATGAAGAAACTTATCTTATTATTCAAAAATGTCATGATTCCGAATTTGGAGGACATTTTAGAGTAGATAAAGCTGCATTTAAAATTTTAAATTCGAGATTTTATTGGCCTACCTTATTTAAAGATGTGAGACATTATGTGAAAACATGTGATCGATGTCGAAAGGATGGGAAATATATCAAGAAAGATGAAATGCCTTTAAAGCTATATATTGGAAGTTGCAATTTTCGATATATGGGGTTTAGACTTTATGGGACCATTTGTACCATCATGCGGAAAAATTTATATTTTATTAGCGGTTGATTACGTTTCAAAGTGGATTGAAGTTTGTAGCTTTACCTAGTTGTGATTCCAAAAGTGTTTCAAAACTTTTAAAGAAGATGATTTTTTCAAGATTTGGAATGCACTAGGTAATTATCACAAATGGTGGAAGTCATTTTAGAAATTTTAGAATTCGATCATCATTGGAAAATTTTGGAATCGAAACACGAGTATTATGCATATCACCCACAAACAAGTGGAATGGTGAAGTATCGAAACGAGAGAAATTAAAAGAATTTTAGAGAAAGCTGTTAATCCTAAAAAGAGCTGATTGGGTTGATAGACTTGATTCGCATTATGGGCTTATATAACGGCTTATAAGACACCAATCGGAATGTCACCTTATCGGTTAGTTTATGGTAAACATTGTCACTTACTGTTGAACTTGAACATAAAGCTTATTGGGCGATAAAGGAGTTTAATTTTGATTTGAATACTACGAGGAGAAAAATGATTATTGCGATTGAATGAGATGGATGAAATAAGAAATGAATCATATGAAAATGCGAGGATTTATAAAGAGAAAATGAAAATATTACATGATAAAAAGATTTCAAGAAAAATATTTGAGCCTAGACAGAAGTATTATTATTTAATACTCGTTTAAGACTTTTTCTGGAAAATTAAGATCAAAATTGATAGGACCATATATAATTGAAAAAGTATACCATTATGGAGCAGTGGATGTTAAAGATCCCAAAACGGGAAAAATTTTTAAAGTTAATGGATTAAGACTGAAGCCTTATTTGGGAGATTTTAAAAAGATTTATAAAGAGGCTTATGAGTTGAGTCTACCTGATTAAAAGACTTAATTAGGTTGGGCTGACGACATTAAACTAAGCGCTTTGTGGGAGGCAACCCATAGTTATTTGTTGTTTTGTATGTTTATACATTTATAATGTAAGGTTATGTCTCGGACTTGTTTAATTTTATATTATTTTAGAAAATTTGAATGCTAACAAGTCTTTATTGACTTAAGCTGAAAATTATCTCGAATTATATAAAGCTTAGACATTAGATCACTCTATTTCATATATGAGTAAAAAGGAGATCAAGTTAACCTTCATTAGGATTGCTTATAATTTGTGTTACTGAGTCTATATTGATCTTACCATTCTAAACTACCTATTTTAGAGAACAAAACTTTGAAGTTTAACGTTAGGAAAAACGGAGTCGAACATGGTTCCAGCGCCTAAGCGCCAGAGTAAAACTATGTGTCGATGGGTCCGGCGCCTAGGCCCTAGATTTGGTGCCTAAGCGCCACAGTTACTGGATCGTGTCAAAACCGAAAATCTTCAGTTTTTCACATGATTTTCTCTTATAAATGACCCTATCTTCATCCCCAATCCTTATGCAATCATTATTTTGACCCATACACTCCATTCTTGAGAGATTAGAGAGGATTTTTGAAGAAATGGAGAGGAGAAATCTTGGAGAAAAGGCTAGAGACAAGGTTTCAAAGGATCCTCGACCCTACTTCGATGGTTTCATCGTTGTAAGTTTGGAGAAAATTTCTAGTCATCTAGATAAGTTTGAAGCAGAGTTTAAAAGCATTGGAGATCGCCTCCATAAGATGTATCATCAAATTGAACATCTGGAATGGCAGACGAAACTTCAATTTGATCATCTAGCGGCTTATCAAGATGCTCAAGTGGAGATGTATTCGAAGAACAATTGGATCGACGAGAAACCGCTACGGATTTTCTGAGGGCGTTAGTATTTTTTCCAAGTGGGCTGAATAGTTTTCATTGTGAAGATAATGGGAATTAGATAGTGATGTGGTGAGATTGTGATTTATCTAGTGTGTCGTTGTATCGATTTAGTGAATCAATTGTGTTTGTTTGTGTGTTTGCTTTCATCTTCAAGTGTGTTGTATTTGCTTTCAAATTTGTGTTGTTTGATTATTGTTAGAACTTGAATCATGTTATGATACTTATCTGAATTGTGTTGAGCCCGAAATTTAAAATCATAAATGGAATTAGAAGAGTTTGATTTAAACTTGTGTTTAATTGGAGGATTTAATTTTTAATTTTTAAAAATTTTTGGAAATTATTTTGGAAGATGGAAACTGAAGCAATACTCTTATATGAGTAATTAGAAGTTTAATTTATGAATTTTGGTGGAAAATAAAATTTTTAAGAGATTTTTTTGGAAAGGCGAGTCTGGCGCCTAGGCGCCGGTTCGGCCTGCTTACCTGAAAAACACCATTTAAACCCCCATTAGCCATTTTTGACGCCTAAGCTTCATCTTCTTCCTCTTTTTTGCGAAAACACACCACCTAAATCCATTTTGAGGTCAAAACATCAAGATTTTGAGCCCGAAATCACTTGATTTCTTCATGTCAAGGTCAGATCTACACTCTAATCCATTTATTTTTTATTTTCACCATAGTTTTTCTTATTTTTGACTAAAAACCGAGATTTTGAGAAAAATTTTGATTTTTAGTGTTTCTCCATGAATTTATAAACTCATTTTAAGTTTCTTAAGCTTAAAAAGATTTTAAATCTTTGATTCCTTAATTTATTTGTGTTTTCTTTCACGTTTAGATGTCACCGAAATCAAAGCGAGGAAAGGCACGAGAAAATTTTGACAGTAGCAAATTCGCGACTGCGGCAGCGCATTTTCGATATCACGAATTTGCGACATCCAGAAAATTTATCTCAGAGCGAAGCTTTTACAGTCCCGGTGAAATGATTGAAACACGATCGTTGCGCACAACTGGCAACAATTCTGTTATTTCACTTTTGTTGTTGTTATTCCAGTCGTGCGCGAATTTTATGCTAACTTTTTGGATGCGGAAGACTATGAAGTCTTCGTCAGAGGTGTTGGAGTAGGATTTACTCCAGAAAGGATCAATGTTTTTTATGGACTGCCACCTACCATCGAGTGCCACTATTCTGGATTATCTCCATCTGAGGGAGATCTTGAGATGATTATTGCTTATTTGACTGACAGCACTAGAGCTTGGAAGATCCAGAATGATAAACGGGTAAATTTCAAATCTTCTAAGTTAAATGGTATTTCAAAGGCATGACATTACTTTATTTCTGCAAGACTTATACCTTCCAACCACACGAGCGAAGTGACTAGAGATCGAGCTATTTTAAACTACTTGCATTCGGGAGAGGAAGGCGATAGATGTCGGCGGTATTATTTATGATTCTATGGAGTCTCTTGCTAGATCCGGTACTTACGTAGGGCTAGGATTCCCATCTCTGATTTATTCTTTATGTGTGAACAATGGAGTCACTACTGATATTTCTGAGGAGAAGCTGAAGTCTACCAAGCCAATTGGGTAGGAGAGTGTTAGTATCTATGATCGTCTTCGTGGGAAGAGATCTACAGCCCCTTCTACTTCTGCACCTACTCCAGGTAGAGCTTCCACTTCCATACCTTCTACTTCTACTGCTGAGCCACCGTCTAGTTTTTGGGAATCGATGCATGATCAATTTGTGGAGCAGCAGAATGAGTTATTTCTAACTCACTGCAGAATTGATACTATGGATAAGAAGATTGATCAGCTATCTGATTACACCCAGAGGAAGAGTGAATATGATGCTGTATATTTAGAGTCTTTAGTCAGATTCTTGAAGGGTGAGCATGATATTCAGTTTCCCACCTATCCTAGATTTTCACCATATGTTGATCCTAAGGATGTGGAGTTTTCTTTTGGTGATGACGATGACAAGGCTACAAACAGTGAATAGTAGCCTGATTTACCTCTGAGATGTTCTGAGTCTGTTGTTAGTTTAGTTTTTGTTTGATAGTACTGATTGTTGTTTGTTGTTTACTAGTTTAGATTTGTTTATGAGACTTTGTATGAATCATTTGATGTTGAGACTATTTTAGATATTTAGTTGCAGACTGAAATTTGAATGAATTTGTGTTTATTTTTGGTTTCAGCCTACTACTTAGTATTTTAGAATAGTTAGTAATTTTATTTTATTTCTGTTAGTAACATAGTTATTTAATTCAACTACTGTTATATAAAATTTTTGAGCCTGCTTACTTTTATATGCTCCATTATTTCTGTAATATTCATAAAAAGCATGTGTAGAAGTAAATTATATTTCTTTCTAGAATTTTTTTACATGCTTATAAAATTCCTTTTTAAATTATACTTTTCTTTCTCTCATACTTTATTATTTTCATGATATACCAAAACTTAAGTTTGGGGGAAGATAAAATACATGCAAATTTAAATTTTATTTGTCCTTAATAAACTAATATTTTCTAAAAAAAAAATCTTAACATAACATAAGGAATGAAGAATTTATTTAAGATCACTTAAATTTTTGAATTTATAAATAATTTAGTGGACTTAACCAAAATTTTAATAATTTTGATTTATTTTAAGAATAGAATTATTTAACTTAAAGAAGAATAATATTAAGAAATTTTTCTATTCATAACAGAAATAATTGAATTTTAGAAGTATTAAGAAATCAAAAATTATAACTTGAAAAAAAAAGATTGAAAATCTTTTTGAAATCTATTCATGTTATAATAATTAAGTGAAAATGTAAAAGTTTGAAAATATAAGTTAAGGATAGTGAAGTTCAAAATCATTAACAGGCTATCCAGATACAGTAATCCTCACTATGAAAAAAAAAAAGAGAAAAAGAGGAGAAGCTTGAGGATATGCCTAATCAAAAATTGGCTTCACTTGAATTATCTTATATGAAGAAAACTAGTTACATACTTTTACTTAATTTTCATGCATGAATCTTTATTTAAGAAAGACTTTTCATGAAAATCTTTTTCTTGTAAATAATCTATGTGATCTTAATATAATAAACTTCTATTATTTTTTAAATGAATGAAAAATTTTTGAAGTCTTATGATTTGGTAGTTGAATTTTCTTTAAATTCTTAAAATTAAACTTAGTTAGTGAAATTTGGTTAATGATTTACTAAAGCCTTTATAAGATCAAAAATTAGAAGGAGTCTTAAATATTTATCTTTCATTCCAAATGTTATACATTTTATATAATAAAAAGGGTTACTTTAGGACAAGTAACATTTAAGTTTGGGGGATTTTGATCCATGAAAAAAATACCCATTTTTATGCCTTGATTTTTATCAATTTTTTAAGGATATTATGCTTTAATGAAAGGTATTTTTGTGTTTTTCGATATAGGTGATGGAAAAATGTTCAAGAAGAAACAAAAGTGAAAAAGGAGCAAAAAGGAGCAAAAAGGAGAAAAATTGAGCCAAAATGCAAAATTGTCAAAATTATTGGTACGGCGCTGGCGCAGATCCGCGCCTAGCACCGGGTCGATACGGGATCTGTCAAGATTTTTGACTACTTTTGGACAGTTATTTTGACGGTGTTAGCGAGTTATTGGACCTTTTAGAAGACTGGCAGTTGTTCCTGGTTTATAGGACATGTGATACAATGTATTTGGACGCTTGGAAATGGTTTTAATCGCGAAGAGGTGCGATCCAAAGTGAAGAGGTGCGAAGAACTAGACGCAGAGTCCGGCGCCTAGGCGCCAGACACACCTTCTAGAAGATTCATTGAATGTGGACACATTTTGAAGAGGTGCTTCAAGGCAACCCTTGAAGCCTATAAATAGGAGGGTACCCCTTCAGAGAAAAACACCCACATAGGCCCCCCATACATCCCTCTATCTAAAGCCCCATCTAGAGGGAGAATTAGAGAAATACTTTAGGCCACTTCTATTAATTAGTGAGTTTATTTAGAGTGTGTATTGAGAGTTTAAAGAGTTGGTGCTTTTGAAGTTTATTTGCTTTGGAGTCAGAAGAATTCAGAGGTTCAGTAGGAGAAACACTTGAGATAAGTATTTGTAATTTTATTCAAAATTTTTATTATCATTTTTTGTTGTTTAAATTCAATGTGTTCTGAGTAGTTAGTTTACTTTCTCCTTTCAATTATGAAAAGATAAATAAGATAATATAAAATTCGATGGAGAATTAAAAACTATTTATATTTTAAAATATTGTGATGATATTAATACCGGATCTTCATTTACTTTACAAATTGATCATTTTTATTATTAAAATTTGTTGAAGAGTTTTGATACCTAGAAGGAGATGAATTCTTAACTAGTAGATATCACATGAATCCTTGGGTAGTCGAAGGCCTTGTGCGGGTTATTCAAGGTGAAGTGCAAATAAATAGGAAGATATTATACAATGGGCGTAAAATTAATAAGTTTTTAGAGTGACAGACTAAATTCTTGTGATTTGGTTTATAGAGAAGGAAAGGGTCACTAGTAGGGCCGACCATAGCCACCCTTGGACATCTAGTAGTGTGAGCCTAGATTAACCCATTCTACTAACAATACATCCGGACTCGATCTATAAGCTAGCCTGATGTTTGTTACACTGGATCGAAAGGGTAAAGAATATGAATGCTTCTATTTGGCACAATACCATAAATTTATATTCTCCACGAATATTATCATTATCTTAGAAAATCTTGGATTAATTGAAAGGAACAAAGTTGTGTTCTTATTGCTTATTTACACCAATCATTTCATTATTGCTTTATTATTGCATCTTTCATTCTTGCTTTATTATTGCATCTAGTAAATTAAAAATATCAAATTTATAAACTATAAAAGAAATACATAAAAATAAAATTAAAATATTTTAAAATCCATAACTCACTCCTCGTGGGATTGATACTGGGGTCTTTGTTTCAAAGCCCTATATTACTTGATAAGATACGTATACTTGCGTAGTACCCCTAGTGTGTAAAATATTTTCAATAAAATTATCTTTGTATACGCTAGTTGCTATTAATACCTATTACATATATTTGAAAGCATTAATTATTATATTTGTCATCAGCGGATTGCGGGTCAAGTTTTGGCGCCGTTGCCGGGGATTGAATTTTTAGTACGTATATATAAAGCATTGGGTCAAGTTTTTGGCGCCGTTGCCGGGGATTGAATTTTTAGTACGCATATATATAGCATTGGGTCAGTAGCAGATTTTGATAAGTCAAGTCTATCAGAATTAGATCAGTCAGCATTAGCTCAGTAGGGGCCTAAAAAACATACAGGATGACATTACACTTAACAATGCTGAGATAAGGAGCCTAGAGCATACAGCCTCCAGTTGAGATTACTGCTATGGAAAAGAAACACCAATGTCCTGGGAGGTAATAACCCTTCTGGCTAGCCAGATGGCTGGCCTGATCCCATCCCCGGTGGCATGACAGCCCATAGTTCCAGTGTAACACAAACATGATCCAATACTTGAGACAATGTACGGCTTATTTTTGGGTTTGTGGTGTTGTATTTTTGAAAAGAGGTCGCCTACAGAAATTGTCGGCGAATTTTTAATTTAATTTAAATAAATAATTTGAAAAAGTAGTATTTGATTTTGAAAATAATTTTAAATTTGAAAATTTTAAGATATGAAATCAAGCCGATCTCACATCCCGAATAGTTTATATAAACGAGCGCCGCACCACGAACCGTGTATCTATCCCGAAGAATAGACACATTGCTTGATGATGGGACTCGATTAAATAAACTAGAAAGGTTTGTGACATCCGTTTGGTCACGCGAACCAATTTTATAAGCCGACAAGTTCCCCGCTTAATATAAATGAATTAAGCGAGGGTTTATATTACTCAGGTTCTTAAAGTTCCCTATAAGGGCAAGCCCCTATAGTTAATTACATCTTAAGTGACGGAAATCACCTAAGAAAACTCTCGATAATAATCGGTAGTTACGCTCTCAAGAATTTCAAAGTTTAAGTTTTCGAGGATTGAATTTTGGAATTTCGATAGGGAATGGATCAAATTTGGAACATTTTATTTTAGGAGTCCAAAGGAAGAGAAGTAGGGGATGTCACAGACCCGAAGTGAACTTCGGTGACTTCCCAGACTATCCTAATGTTAGGCTTTGAATTTCGGAAGTGAATTTATTTAAGTTTCAATCTCGCGAATTAATTATAGGAATTACATTTACATAATCACTCGATTATACAAATAACCTCGAAAGGTAGGAGGATTTACATCGTATCGGACGACAACCTCGGAATCCTAAAGCGAGTTAGGGCTTATATTGCACGACGAAGGCCGTACAAAGGCCTAAAAGAACGAGTGAGGATTTATGTCGCACTAGGCGGACTACCTCGAATCCTATGGCTTGTTGTTTAAACTAAAGAATAGTTTTCTTGATGTCGACACGAGTTTCTGCGCTGACGATGGCCGTCTTGCCCACCATGCTACGAGCTCCTTGTTGTTGCGAGAGGTTCAGTTATAGAAGGTGAAAAATCAAGAGATGAGGGAAGTGTTTGGTTTTAGAGAAAGTCTTAATTTCCGTGTGTTTTTAATATTTTAATTAAAACAGATCTTAAAGTTGATTAAACAGAACCGATTAAGATCCCACGGTTCCGTCATCCCGGCACCGTTATTTTCATCGAATTCACTTAGTCCGGATGAATTTGCTAAACTCAACTAAATGAGTTCCGCACTTTCATTTAGCACCGTGGGAAATCCCGTTAGCAACACGTGGGTTACATCATCCGAGGTATTCCCGATCATTCAATGAGACGTTTTAATTTAGTTGTAGTTGTAGTTTTGTTGTTTTGTTTGTGATTAAATTTTGAGTTATTTTTATATTTTGAATGTTGTGGCGATGAATTTTATCTTGTAGTGTCTTTTAATTTAGTTATGGGTTTCAGTTTTGGTTTCTGTCCTAAAGGTGTAGGTTTTCATACAACTGTTGTTTATCATGCAAGAAAGGTAAGTGCGATGCGATTAAATAAATTGCAGTAAAGTAAATTGCAATAAAATAAAAGCGTACCTGGAGGGCCTTCCCGTCATCCCAAGCTGCACTTAAAATACAATTTAGAGCATTTAAGCATTTATGACAATTTCCTAGGTAAAGCTAAGGGAAGGGTTATGGTTTTCTACCAAAGTCCTAATCCTATAGCTAGTCATTCCTATGACGTCTAGGTTCTTGTATTTTAGTTTGAGGACGATTTTCTTCATCAAAGAACAACTAAGTTCAATTGTTCTTATAAATATCCTATCATATTGAGGAAGTGCTTAAGACGAATCTTAAACATCTTTTCAACATTTCTAGGATTGTTTTAAGTCCAGGAGAATTTAATTATACAAATGAATTAATCATCCGGGAGTTTAAGTTTTGTTATCTCGCTCAGTGAACTAGGACATTTGAATATCCTATAAGTGAAGTAACACTTCACTTAATGCTCCGTTTAGGAGTTATGACAACAAAAACTTCCTAGGGCAAATGGATGTTCAAGTGGGTTGTGATTTAATTTTAGTTAATGGATTTAAGTTTGGAATAGTGTTCAAGTTGTTTTAGATTTATTTTTGAATTCTTCATGTCTTTATATTTAATTTAATTTAATTTAATTTAACTTAATTTAATTTAATGTGGTTTAATTTAATTTAATTTAACTTAAGTTAATTTAATGTAATATGATTTAGCTTAATTTAATTTGATTTAATTTAATTTAATTTAATTTAATTTAGTTTTAATTTAATTTAATTTAATTTAATTTAATTTAATATAATATAATATAATATAATATAATATAATTTAATTTAATTTAATTTAATTTAATATAATTTAATTTAATTTAATATAATATAATATAATATAATTTAATTTAATTTAATTTAATTTAATTTAATTTAATTTAATTTAATTTAATTTTTAATTTTTAATTTAATTTTTTAATTTTAAAGGGATTTGTTTTAAATAATTTAACTTTAACTTTATTTAATGATTAAGTCTTTTAACATTTCAAATCTTAAACTTGGATTATCATTTTAATTAGGAATTAAATATTATTGGGATGATTAATTTAGGGATTCTTAAATTAAAGAGTAAATCTCTTCCTAATAATATCCCTATTTTAATAATTCCAATTTTATTATTCTTCCAAATTTAACTAATTATTTAATTAAGGTTTATTTCAATTATTTTAAATTGTTTAGTAGGTTTCTACCCTTTAATTATCTAAATTTCAATCATCCAAATCAAGTTAAAATCAAATATTTTACCTATTAATTTCATTAAGCCTAAAGTCTTAATTAAAGGGTTAAGATTTTAATTACCATTTTTGCCCTTCAAGCCTAATAATTCTATAACTCACTAAATTGAGCTCAAATGAATTTGAAATTTTTATGTGACCTCACTCATATGTCAATAAAGACATTAGAGGAGAAAATGTGATTTTTCTGTATTTAATTTATTTATTTAATTTTTTTTGGTGAAAAATGGGGATTTTCAAGGAAAATTTAACAACATGACCAAGGGAAAGTTTCTGTCCTTAAGAAAATTATGAGACATTCCTAATGACCAGAAGACCACTTGGACCAATTTTTGTGATTTTTGGAATTATATTTTATTTATTAGAATTATTTTAAGTTCTGGAGTATTAATTAATTTAAAAATAGGATATAAGTTGAAAAATGAATTTCATAATTTTTAAAATTCTCTCTGATATCAAAGATTCCTGAGAACCAAATTTTACAATTTTTTTATTTTTCTTTGATTTATTATAATTATTTTAGTGAAAATGCTAGAAAATACATTTTTTTAATTTTAAAATTACCCTAGGGCTTTAAAATTTAATATCTCATTAAATAGACCTAAGAAAAATATGGGGTTTGTTCCTAGGTGATTATATTTCAAAATATGACATTTTGGTGAATTTTATTATTTTTGTGAATTTTATTATTTTTTAATTATTAAAATATTAAAATAATACTACAAAATTAACTTTTTTAGAAAATTGAAATTTTAATTTTCCTGAATTCCCCTGATATCAGAGAGGCTCCAAAACCAATTTGGTGAATTTTTGAAAGGTATTTTGAAAGTTATGTATTTTTAAAGTTTAAAATGACTAAATGGCTTAATCGACCCATTTAGTAGGGCTAACCAAGTCCGATTGACTTCAAACTTTTATGGTGGGTTCCTTTGATCCTAAAGGTCAGTGGAGAATTGATTTCAAGTCAATTTGATCTATGGTCAACTCTAATTAATTAGGGGTCTATTTTGGGTATTTAAGCCAATTAGGGTTATCTTAAGTGAATTAACTCGAGTCCTATTTTTCCTAGGGTTCTCTGGTCATAAGGAACATCACCAAATTTTCCTAGAATTTATTTCACAACATGCTAATTTTTGGAATTAAAATACTCAAAACGACAACATGCATTTGAAAAATCAATAACTTTTCACATAGGTGGCCTCGACCTTGGAAAATTCGGGGAATGTTCTCGAAGTTCGGAGGCTTCAAAGCCCTATGGTCCCATGCCATGGTGAATTGTATGAATGCATGGAGAATTAAAACAATGCGGGGAGTAAATAATTAATTAAAAATAAAATACTTGGACAAAATTAATTAATTTCTTTTTCACATTATTCTCCTTTGTTCACCGAGCAAGAGGGTATTTTTATTTTATTTTTAGGATTTTTCTACACAAAGATATGAATTTTCAAAGTTCGGGGAATTAAATAAATTAGGAAAATCCCTAATTTTCTACTTAAGTGACGCGGCGCCGCGTCGGCCTCGGCGACTCCGAATGCACACGCGGCGCGCTCCCATTTGACGCCGCCTTCGACTCGGCGCCACGCGGCCCGCGGTTCATGTATCATCTCCTCGTCCGACGCCATCCGAGCGCGTCCGTCGCGCGTGTATTAAATGAACGGCATCCGTTCATCGTCCCCAAGCCTCCTAATCCGAGAACCGTCCACCTTCTAGCCCTAAGATCTCACTCGATTCTCCATGGATTTTTATGTTCTTATGCTCTATGGATTCGTCTTGAAGAGACGAACACATCTATACGGCTAATGCTTATTGAAATTGACTCATTTGAAATGGAGAATGTTTAGAAGCTCGGGATGAAGAATTGATCCATACCTTAGCTTTGAGAGGTGAAGCCTCGATCAGAGATGCTCGGCACGTTCGTTGGAGCTGCGGGAGGCTAGGGATGAAGCTCGGGGATGTGGTGAATTGCTCAGGTGTGATTTCCACCAAGGCTGATCACAACCTTTGGAGTCCGGAACAAGCTGGGTGACTCGGAGAGGGGGCTTTTCTTGGAAAACTTCTTCTCTTGGCTCTGGTGAAGGTGTAGGTGAGTTTAATTTGATTTTGGTGGAGGATTCGAAGTGTCCTGTTCGGCTCGAGAATTGAGCTCCAAAATTGAGCTCGATCGATGGGGATTAGAGCGAGGAGGACGGTAGGGATCAATTGCTCTAAGTACGGAGGGAGTGAGGAGTGATTTTGGCGAGTTTTGGTATGGTACGGTTCGGCACCTCCTTTGGCCGAGAGGGTGAGGGGTTTAAATAGGCATGGGCTGGAGGCTCTCCCGGGGGAGTTGAGGGTCGGGATCGGTGCTCTTGGCATGTGAAGAACGGCCATGGTGGCCATTTGGAGTGAGGCGGCTCGGCGGGTGAGAATTCCAAGTTTGGGCTCACATGTGAGCTCTCGGCTCAGTGGTTTCCGGCGGGCGTGGTGGGCGGCCGGCCGAGGTCGAGGTCACCCTCGAAGCTCGGGTGGGTCGGGGCTGGAGGCTTGTGCGGTCGGTGGGCCTTGCCATGTGTAAAGGGGTGGCTTGGAATGGAATGGGGAAGAGGCCATTTTGGCTTCAATTTGGTCAACCCATTGGTTTGGGTTGGGTGCACCTCCCCATGGCCTGATTTTGGGCTGAGAGGATCGGTTAGGTCGACCAAGAGAGGATGGTGTGGTCTCTATCCAAATAGTTTAAGTTAATTTTGGGTTATAGTGTTGCATTAAAGAGGTTAAAATGGCTTAAGGAAGGCTTAGGAAAGGACTCCCTCCACTTGCCATTAATAGCTTGGTGACAAGTCAAACCCCCCATGGCTTCATGTGGCTTATCTATGGCTTGCATGGCTTGTCTTTGGCTTGGGAAAAGTTGAGTCAATTTCATGGAAATGGATTTAAGAGAAATTTTGGTGTTTTAGGGGTGATTTGGCATGAGGCTTAATTTGGAATTATTTGATGATGTGATTAGAACTTAGGGAATGGCTTTGATTAAGTGGATGGCAAATGGAAATGTCATGTGGGCTTTAGGGTAGATTTTGGGCTCATTAAAATGGTTTTAGATGGGCTTTTAAAATGGTTTAGGAAAGTGGGCTTTTGAATTTTAAAATGGATTTTGGGATGAAATTTTGGTAAAGGCTTGGGCCAAATAATTGTTGAGTTTGGTTTAGGGATGTGTCATGAGTGGTTTGAAACAAATTTGAGGTGATTTGGGTTTGAATTGGGTTGGATATGGGCCTTTTGGTAAAGAGGCTAAGGTGGGCCAAAATGGGCTACCATGGGCCAAAGTTGGGCTAGAGTTGAAATTGATGTAAAATTAATGTTGGGAAATGTTTATGGGAGTGTTTCAAAGAGGTTTTGGCTTAGGTTAGGTTTTGATTTTGAGGTTTGGGTCTATTTGGGCTAGGTTTAGGTTTAGGTCGAAATTGGGCTTTTTGATTTTGGGTTGAATTTGAGTGGGGTTTGGGTCTAAATTTTGGGCAAATCATGTTAGTGTTTTGTTTATGGGGATGTTAAGGAAGGTTTAGAAAAGATTTGGGATTAATTGGAGTTGAATTGGGTGAGTTTGGGCTAAGTTTGGGTCATGGGTCCAAATTGGGCTTTAAGGCCAAAAGTGAAATTGGATCCCGATGCCAATCAAATTGGGCTTGGATTGGGTCTAGATTGGTGTTGGGGATGTTGAATTGAAGTTTAGAATTGAATTGGACCAGAATTTGGGTCAATTGGGTAGGTTAGGTTTGACATTGGGTTCACTTTGGGTTAAAATGGGTCAAATTGCGGGTTTTGATAAAAGTGGGGTAAATTGGCAAAATTGGCCCATGGTGTAGTTGAACAAAATGAAATTGGGAATATTTGGGATTTTCTGGAATTTTCTGGGAATTTTCTGAATTTTTGGATTTTTTGGCTAAGATGGGTATTTTGGGTATTTGGAGGGTATTGGGAGGTATTTTTGGAATTTTTGGTATTTTTGGTTATGGATTATCAATTTGAGTGGGGAGGAAATGTTTAGGATTGGTCTTGAGGAATTTTGGGTAATTTAGGTGATTTTGGAAATTTTGGGTAGTTTCAAGGGCATTTGGTAGGTTAGGCGGGTGTAGGATCCGGAGTCAAAATTGAAAATTTGGAAAATTGAAAATTTGGAAAATTGAAGATTGGGTGAATATAAGTGGAATAAAATCATTTTGGTTGAGCCATGAAGCCACATCAAGCCCATATGAGTCATGAAGGGACTCATTTGAGGCATTCAGCTATGTTGTTCCTAACCCTTAGCTCGAGGGCTTAGGGGTTAAGGACCATCCATGTGAATCACTTACATGAGTCGGGAGGTCGAGTTAGGCATAGGTGTGGTTTTAGGAGGTGTATGGAAGTGTAGTGTATGAGTGTAGTGTGTGTGTAAGTCGGCCCCTCCACTGCAGACCGGGCCAGCCGGGCGATCCTGAGGCCGAAGAGTCCTATAGGAACTCATCCTTTAAACTTCCACACTTGATTTCAACCCTCTAGGTGATTAGGGGTCTACGGTCGAGTTTGTGGAGTTTGCGAGGAGTTAAGAAGTGGTTTGAATTTCTAAGTGGTGGGTCCCGATTCTAATCCTCTAAGATAGTCGAAGGAAAAGCTCAAGGCTAGATCCTAAGTACTAAAGAGAAGAAGAGAAGACCTCATCAAAAATGAGGTCAACAGACAATACCAGTAAAATCCATGAAAATGTGATCCTTCAGGGCAGGAGAGATGTGTCCAATCTTAGGTGGGGGATCTCCAGTCTGTCCTCAGGGCGGGGGGGGGGGGGGGAGGGGAGAAACCACCACCTCCAAAGTAGCAGCACCAGCATGAGCAAGCCAATTGGCTGGCTTGTTTCCCTCCTTGAAGATGAAGGAAAAGTGAGCATGGGGAGGCCTGATGCTAAGAATTTATTGTAACCAGTAGTTGTGGTGCCAATTGATGTGGGTATCATTGTCAAGGATATGTAGCAGCACAGTGGAGTCTACCTCTAGCCAGAGGGTATTCCAGGATGCATTCCAAGCAAACTTCAGTGCCCAAAACACAGCAATCAGCTTAGCTTTAAGGGCATCATGATCAATTACTGGGGCTTGAAAGAATAATAAACAATGTCATATATGGTTCCTGAACACTCCCCCCACTCCTGTACTGTTGCTAGAGTAGCTGCCATCAGTATTAATTTTAATGGTAGGGTGATTTGGGGGCTTCCAAAAAACTATTATGAAAAGTGGGGGAGCTGCAACAATTGGTAGAGCAGTCTTAAGAATATTGGGGAACCTTTTATATGTGATAATCTTGTTCAAGTAAGATTTGCAATTTCTCACCACTTGAAGGACAGTAGCTGATTTCCCTTCAAGCTTAGTTGGTTTCTAGCCTGCCAAAGAAACCAAGTCACAATGAAAGGTACAACATGATACTTTTGATCTCTCCAGCTTTGCCAGCAAGTATTGAAGAAGTCCCAGTGAATGGTAGATCTTCCAGATGCAATTGTGGGAGCAGCTCCTTCCAGACAGCTTGGGAGAAAGTGCACCTGAAGAATAGATGAGGAATGGATTCCTCTTGAACAAGGCACAGCATACATCTTGATGGTCCCCTTAGTCCTTTCATTTTTAAAATATCATATGTAGGAAGAAGATTGTGAACAGTTCTCCAACAAAAAAAGGACATAGAGGGGGACAAGAATTTACCTCAAATGATGTCTCCCCAAGGTACTTGAAACCAAGAATAGGATTTGGAGTAGATTGCTTTGGTAATACTATGATGTTGGAAGATTTGCCAATTAATCTTATCAGGTCTGGTTCTGTTAAATTGGACAGTAGAGATTTTGATAGCTGAAGAATCCTGAAGAATGGCCCTAAGGTGAGGAAGTGACCAATGTTGGCCATCCCAGCAATCAGCCACACGAATAATAGTGTTTGCAGATTCCAGTCTAGGAATGAGCCAGTCCTTAGGGCACCAGTTATCAAGCCAGAAATTGATCTCACCATTTCCCAGTTCCCAGAAAAAAAGATCCTCAGCAATGTGTCTAATCTTGAGCATCCTGACCCAGAGTTTAGAGTCCCCCAATTTCCTAACAGTGAGTGTGGGATGCTGGTATCTACAGCATTTCCCTTTCAGGACTTTTTCCAATAGGGAGGTCTAAGATCTAAAATTGATCCATATTGTGCATAAATTGACCTACAATAGTTGTTGGTGCCCTTTGAATCTCAGGCTACCAGCCATAATAGGCTTAGTCACCTTCTGCCAAGATGCCCAGGGCAATCGTTGTCTTTGGCCTGACCAAAAAAATCTGTTGAAAGCTCTCTCCAATTGCAGCTATGTACTTTTCTTCATTGTTGTCATTTACATAATGCAGGAAGGGAAGGTGGTGAGTATACTCTTGAGCAAAGTAATTCGACCCCCATTGGCAAGGAAGGAATTAGTCCAACAGTTTAGTTGAGAATTTATCTTAGTAAGAACATCATCAAATTGGATTTGCTTGGCTCTACCAGTGATGAGAGGGACCCCTAGGTATTTAATAGGAAGAGTGCTGTTGGAGAACCCAGTGTAAGTCATGATCCAGTTCTTAGTGTGTATAGAGGTCTTCTTAGAAAAGATCAGCTGACATTTATCAGGATTAAACAGCATGCCTGAGTGAGCTTGGAACATGTGCAAACAGTGTCTCACCTCTTTGACAGCATTCCTATGTGCACTTGAGAAAAGCATAATATCATCTGCATAAATGAGGTATGAGATTGCAATGCTTGATCTATGATAGTACCTGGAATAATTCTGAGTGATTAGAGTCTTATTGAGCATTCTGGAGAGGTAATTCAATGCAAGGATGAAAATAATTGGGGAGAGTGGATCTCCTTATTTGAGACCTCTTGTTGCACTGAATTACCCCAAGCTTGACCATTTAGCAGTATAGAGTGCTCATTAGAAAGCGACGCATTTCCTATGAGTGTGCGAGACTGTAGCCGAAGCCCACTACAGTAAAGACATCCATGATGAAATCCCAGTTTATAGTATCATAATCCTTTTGTATGTCCAATTTATAAATCAGGTTACCCCCTCTATGTTACTTATCCAAATCCAACATAAGTTTTTGAGCAAGTAGTACATTATCAATAATGGATCTACCTTTAACAAAGGCAGTTTGATTTGGGTAGATCAACCTATCAAGATGGGGTTGAAATCTCCCCACAATAAATTTGCTGATTGTCTTGTTGATCACTAATGGAAGACATATAGGTCTGAAATGCTCCCATTTCTCACGAGGATGTCATTTTTTGGGACCAGCACAACATTGGAAGTACTAAAGTAAATTGGAAGGGGTGGCCTTGGAAGAAGCTTTGGATACAAAGAATAACATCCAATTTAATAATATCCCAAGCTTTTTTGTAAAAATCCGCAATATAGCCATATCCGGCCTCGCGAGCTTTTAGAGTCAGTCTCATCGAATTAAGGGCCATCCAGATTTCCTGCTCAGATGGAATTTCAGTTAGCTCGAGAGTATTAGTGTAAGCTAATTCTTCAATGAAATAGGAATCATCAACAGACAATCTGTGCTCAGTAGTGTGAGTAAGTAACTGTTGAAAATGATTAACTGCATCCTGGGCAATCTTAGAATTGTTCTGGAGACATCTACCCTCAGCAGTATGAATGGAGTGTATAGTGTTACACTTTCTCCTATATTTAATATAGGCATGATAATAATTCGTATTCCTGTCCCCATCTTTGAAGTGGTTAACAGCAGCTTTTTGTTTCAACAACAGTTCCTGCTTTCTATATCAATCAGAAGTACATTTTGTGTTGTGAATAACTGATCCTTATTAGCAATGCCATTTTGGACCTCAGCTTCTAATCTCATCACTTTTTTTTCAGATTCAGGAAGGGTTATGTCTCTCTCAACAAGGACTCTAGCAGCAGCAGGTCTTGACTTGTCTTTGGGTTGGGGGGTCTATTTTCTGGGGAGTACCAAGGACTTTTGCAATATTAAAGAGAGAATTTTTGTTATAGTATCTGAAGAGGAGACCTGGGAATTTAAACCAGATGGGAACCATAGGTGGCTCCTTCCTTGGATCAAAGTCAGATGTCCACTTAATTAATTTCATTTCAGCTCCAGTAATTGTAATGGCCTGTTTCCCACACAATCTTGCATAATCCTCATCAGTTGATAGCTGTATTAGTAGGTGTCTACCATCAAGTAATCCCAATTTCCAGGCACCAATAAATTGGAATGACTCAAAGTAGCTCCTCACAAGATCCATTTTGGGATGCCCCAAGGAAAATTTCCCTATCAGAGTTAACTTTACTTCATTATTGAGGGTGTCTAAATCCTGATCAGTGAAAAAGGCTGCAGGTTCCACATCCTTAACCCAGCAGGATTAATAAAAGGACAGGAGGTTTTGCCAGCAGCCGCATCATGTAAGGTTTGAGATAACACAAGTTAGTCTGAGTTAAGAGGGCCCTCATTACTTTTGCCCACCACACCTACATAAGTGGCTTTAGTCCACTGCACATTGGTATCCACCTCAATGGGAAATTCCATGGTAGGTGGAAAGGGCAAGACAAGCAGCAGAAGAACCAGAGAGACCAAGTGAGACTTCAATGGAACAGTAAAATTTAAAAGAGAAGTTGCACGGGAAGGGCAAAAAGCCCTTAAACTCGCAAAGAACACCACAAAGCTGGGTTACTAGGTACCCAAGGACCCAGTCTCCAGCCACCACTCCTCCGCCATCGTCACCAGCCATCCGGAAACCCTACAGCAGAGCAAATCCCGCCATCATATATATATATATATATATATATATATATATATATATATATATATATATATATATTATTTCTTTTTGGGATTACTTTCAATCCTTTTTTTTCTTTTTTTATTTTCTTGTGAGGATTACTATATCTGGATAGCCTTTAATAACTTTGAACTTCACTCTCCTCTCCCTAAAGTTTGAACTTGAAACATCTCTTTACTTTATAGTTATATATTAGCTTTTAAATGATTCATCATAAAGTCACAATCTTTTCTTCTCACATAAACCTCTATGACTCTTAACATTTCAAAAATACAATTTTTTTTACTTTAAAAGGTCAACTATAGTATAATCCTTTTATACTAAATATCTTAGCCCCATAAAGTTAACCTTCATTATAAAAACTTTCATTCAAATATGCTATGATAGTTAAATGAGATAAAAAAATTAGTTATCTAAAGTTAGGCTCAGCTACTTTAAGTCACGTTAAAATAATTTTGAAAATATTTTTTAATTGAGAACAAAAAAGTTTAATTTTACTCCCCAAACTTAAATTTTTCAGTGCATATCAAATTAATAAAAGAGCATATCAAATTAATAAAAGAGAGGGAAAATGAAAAAGCTAACTAACCTTTTTGTCCCGGGCATTTGATTCTTTTGAAGTTTGTATGTATTAATTAAAAATTTAACTACAGGCATAGAATAGTTAGAAGCATTGTTCACATATATATCAGAGATTTGCAGGGTAAATAAAATTTAAAACACAACTTAAAACACTTAATACAACATCCATTAAAATTTTACTACAACTGAAACAAACCAAAAAAAGTTGCAATACAACTTAACTAAATTAAAAAAGTACAATTACTACACATATCAGCTACACAAACACAAAAATCTACAAAAAATTAACAAACATAAAGAATACTACACTACCAATCATCCTCTCTTTCTTCTTCTGATCTCTGTTTCTCCTCATACTGGTATAAAATATAATAGGGGCAAGTAGGAAATATCACACCAACTTCTCCCCTCATAAATCTCATCTGAGCATTATGATAAGCTATGATGTTATTTCTTGCTTCCACTCTTCTCCTCTGATAATCATCATTGATGTTATTTCTTGCTTCCAATCCATCAATCCTAATATGAAGCCTCGTAAGATCACTTTGTTGTATCATCAACCGCTCCATAACATCATAAATAGTAGGAGTTTTAGAGGTAGAAGGAATGACATGACTAGTAGAGGGAATCTCACTACTCTTACTTCTAGATCTCCATCCTACATGAGAGTCATAAGTGTGAATGTTGGCTTTACTAATAGGCTTTAAAGGATGAAGAAACTCTTCTCTACTATCAACCTCTACTCCTGATTGTCTACATAATGTGTAAATCAGGGCAGGATGTCCCAATCCTCAAGTGATTTTCCCTTTAGCTATAGTCTGAATACTATTATGAATAATTCTATCAATGTCAATTATTCTCATGTTTTGGATACAAAAATTTAGAATAGATCTATCTCTTGAAACTTCACAATTATGATAGGTAGTAGTCTTGTGGAAATAAACTAATGTCAGTCTTTAGATGCTACATTTAGAGTGGAAGCAAGAAAATTTATCTTTTTTCTTTGCTTTATTTTCCACTCCCATTTTCCATCCACCGTTCCAAAAGATTTTTACTCACAGAATTAATTATCTCTCAACTGGTAGAAAACATTAATTTGTGCAGGAGTGAATTCTACCATTTGTCCTCGAACCAGCACATATTCTTCTTTCTCAGTCCATCGCAAGTTAGCATAATACTCACGGACTACATCAAAAACTGCATTGGTAGAAAAATAACAAAAATTTTCCCAATTCCGATCAACAATCACCTGATCCACAACTTCGCCCAGATTTTCAAATCCTCGATTATGTAAACACTTTTTGCTTCAGAGTGTAGATTGAAGTAATATTGTGCTTTAATATTCACAAATTTCCTTTCATCAAAATCAACCTTTCTTTTTTCCTTTAAACATCTTTGGAGCCATATCAAAATATTCTAAAAAACTTACAAATAAATCCCAATAATTCCAAAATCACAATGTAAAGACTCCAAAGTCAAATCTAACATGTAAGCACCTTTCACCATGGAGTTTCTCAAATTTTTCTTCAAAACCCCCAAATTTTTAGATTTCTCCAATGTAGGAGATTTCCATGGTGAAAATAAAAAAATTTTAGTTTAAAGTAGAGCTCTTACTAAGAGAAGATAAGATCCAATCTCAAAAAGCCCTGAAATCGCCTCAAATCCAAATGCAAACAAGCCCTAGGAGTGCCATTCAACCTTGGCTAGGGGTTGAAGGTGGTCAAATGCGATCAAAGGCTACAAATTGCAAATTTAAAACATCCAGGATGTGTTAAGGTTTTGGGCATCGTTGACGCTAGATAGTATTTTTAGGATTCCATAAAATTTTGCAATTTTGATCGTTTCAAAGTTATAAGGATATCTAATTAGCCTTTCAAGCATCTATATACATAACTAAGTGATGAACTAATACAATTATTACGCAAACAACAAAAAACATCACTTATATATATATAATCCACAATTACATCCTTACACATATAAGTCATTCTACCACATCAATAATTCAGCATTGCAATCAAATCACAACACTCTAACGCTGAAACAGAACATAAACTCAAATCTCAAGCATAATAAGTCTAAAATCACACTATGAGCAAGCAAAAAACAATTCAATATAAACCAAAGAAAGTCTAAATACTAAATAAAGTAGATAAAACAGAGAATCACTACTCCTCATTAGTGTCAGTGCTATCTTCTTTAATATCTCTCATAATTTGGAAATTGTGAATGGGTGGGTTGATATGGGAATTCATCAGTCGAATCCCTTTCAATCCAAGCCTTTTTCTTCATCAAACAAATCAATCCTTCTTCCATACGCTCGGTATGGTCGAGCTGTTCCTTCATCCTTCAATCCAGATGATCAAATAATTCAAATATATTGTTAATTGTATCCAAAAGATTTCGTACGTCTTTCTCCAGTTTCTTAATCTTCTTCAAAATTAACTACACATTTTCAAGAAAATGAGGTTGAATAGGTAGTAAACTCTGAGATGGGATCTATCATTATGCTTAAATCATTTTCATCCCAGTTGTTGGAAAGTCATAAATATTAGTTGGGTCCATGAGCTTCCAAGGGAGAAGCACTTTTTTTCAACTTTCATATGGTACCTGTGATTGGTTGTAGAGAAGTAAAATAGTGGAAGGATGTCCCAAACCATAGTTTGATCCATGCACAATCAAAGCCAAAACAGATTTCATAATTATGGTACCAATATCAATAAACCTCTAGTTTGAATGCAATAGTTCAATATTGCTCTTTCCTTCTTCACTTTACTAATTTTCATGATCAAAAGTAATTTCAAAGATATAAAAAATATCATTGCTTCGACTAAAGATTCAATAAGGTAGTAGAGAAATTGACATACCCATCGACTCTTATCTCCTAATCTTTGCCTTCAACCATCAAATATCAATAGATTTCATTCATATTATCTCTCGTAGGGGCAAAATTTGTGTAATGATAGATTGGCACATTATCTATCTTGTAAAGTTCATTAATCTTTGTAGGAGTGAATTGTATCCACCCACCTCGCACATAGACGACTCCTTGGTTGATTCCATGAAGATTTGCGTAAAATTCCTTCACAACAAAAATGACTACTGCGATAGTAGTATAAAAAATCACTTCCCAACGCCTCTGCATAATAATTTCTTCAACACGAGTACTAGGAACATTCATACCTCGATCGACAAATCATCTTTCCTTGATAAGTCTCCTCTTTATAAGGACTTTGTCACAAAGTCGCTATGCTTCAAAACTGACAAACTTTCTCCTGTTGAAAACTTTAAATCTTGGAGAATCAAAGAAGTTAGAAGTCATGGAATGCAAAATTTGGAATTACCCTTTCATTTTTCTGGAGTAACTAGAATTTAAAATGAGTTTGGGAAGTTATAATGGTGAAACTCCCACTAAAAACCGCCAAATTGCTCCATTTGTAACTCCAAAAACCGCTAAGCTCCGAATATTACAAATGCTCTCTAGAAAATCTAGTCGTCGGCACCCATTTTGGTGCTGACGGTGCCAGAGCACAGTTTTACTCCAACAACATTTTCGTCCAAATAAACTCTGAATATTTGATATAATTTAATATTTAACACCATTAAGGATATTTATGAGTGAGTATGACTCAAATATATGACTATCAAATAATAAAATCACCTATACCCAAATCAAAACAAACTAAAAAACACAGATAACTATGGGTTGCCTCCCATAATAAACTTGGTTTAACGTCGTTAGCCCGACAAACATTAGTTTTAGTCATGATGACTTAACATTAAAAGCAGTTTAAAATTTGTTTGTGACCCCTCAAAATATGGTTTTAATCGATGCCCTTTAACTTTAAATATTCTTCTAGTTTTAGGATCTACAATATCAATAGCTCCAAACTGGTAAACTTTTATAATAGTGAAAGGTCCTATCCAACTAAACTTTAGTTTTCCAGGAAATAATTTCAACCTTGTATTATACAATAAAACTTCCTATCAGGTTCAAATCTCTTTCTTATAATCTTTCAATCATGCCATATCTTCATTTTATCCTTATAATTTCTATCATGATCATAAGATTTATTTCTAATTTCTTCCAATTCATTAAGTTGTAATAATCTTTTCTCACCAGAATCTTTTAAATTAAATCAAACTCTTTAATCTCCCAATATGCTTTATTTTCCAATTCAACTGGTAAATGATAAGTTTTCCAAAAATCAATCAATAAGGAGACATTCCTAAAGGAGTTTTATAATCAGTCATATATGCCCATAATGCAGTATCTAATCTCACAGATGAATTTAATTTATAAGGATTTACAAATTTCTCTAAAATTTGATTAATTTTGCATTTAGATACTTCAACAAAACCACTTATATGGTGATGATAAGCAATTGAAATTCTATGCATAAAATTATATTTTTGAGTCAATCTTTAGATCTGATTATTTCTAAAATGAGATCCACCATTAGTAATGATAACTCTCGCATTCCATATCATGTAAAAATATTTTTTATTAAAAGTTTTGAAACACATCAAGCATCAGATTTAGGTAAAGCTATGACTTCAATCCATTTTGATACATAATCCACTGCAATAAATATGTATATATATATATATATATATATATATATATATATTCACAAATGAAGGAATAAATAGTCTCATAAAATCTAATCCCCAAACATCAAATATTTCAACTTCCAATGTAAAATTTAGGGGCATTTAATTTCTTCTAGAAATATTACCTACTCGCTGACACTGATCACAAGTTTTATATATCTATTAACATCCATTAAAGACTAAGCCAATATAATCCATATTGTAAAATTTTATTTGCAGTTTTGTCAGTTCCAAAATGTTCTCCAAATTCAGAATATTGATGTTGGTACTAGAATTGTTAAATCTGTTGTGGGATTGATCGTTCATGGATCAAAGTATAGGCTTGGACATCCTTCCACCATAATTCTGCTCCGCAGTTAATCATAAGTGCCATATGAGAATTGGGAAAGAGTACTTCAACCTTGGAAGCCTGTAGACCTAATGGATGAACATAGTAACCAGGAAGTTGGTGATATGAATGACTGAGTATCATTGAAGTCTCTAATTGTTTGAACTGATTACTTTGCTTTGCTTTGCATGGATTTACATTTGGACTTGCTTTCTTGTTCAGTTTTCAGTGTTATTGTGTTGTGGTTGTGAGCGACGCTGAATTTTAGTATTTATGGCTTGACGATGTATAACATTTAGTGTTATTTAAGTGTGGTTGTAATTTGGATTTTATATATCAAAGTGATGTTTTGTGTTGTTTGTGCTAAAAAAATATCATTTGCCATGGCTTTAGTATGTTATTCAATGCTTAAATGGATTAATTAGACTTCAGAGCGGATCAAAAAGATCAAAATTGCAAAAGAAAGTTAGAAGCCCAGTTTTTGAACTGGCGCTGAACGGTGATGTCACCAACGCTGAACCGCGCCAAAAGACAGAGAGTTTGGCCTGTTGAGCAGAAAATAGCGTTGTCACCAGCGCTGGACCGCGCTCGACCGACAAAAAGGCCTTAAACCAAAAAATTACATGATTTAACTCTGGGACCCACCATTTTTGATCAAACGATCATCTTCTATCTCCAACCAAGGTTAATTTTTGTACCTAGGGCTCACTTGCATTTGAATTTTAAGCAATTTCGTGGCCAGAAAAGTTCGAATTTCATCTTGTCTTTGTAAGAGCTACACTTTATACTAAATTTTTTTGATTTTGACCATGGAAATCTTCTACATTAGGAAGATTTGAATTTTGAGGTTTTTAGAGAAAATTTGGAGATTTTCAATGGTATTGGAGTTCTTATCTATTTAAATTTACTTTGGAGTCCATTACATTGAAATTTTGAAATTGATTTGGATAAATTTGATATTTCTAGACAAATGGCTCCAAGAATAGCTAAAGGGAAGAGAAAATTTGATTACGATGAGAGTAAATTTGTAAATTTCAAGGCTTATTCCTGCTTTAGTACAGTTCTTAGAAATAAAATGTGTATTCAAGAAAAAGCCTTTGAAAATCCTAGAGGTGTGATTGAAGAACTAATTGTAAATCGTCAATGGGAAATTTTCTGTTATTTTACTGCTGAAGCAATGCTGGAGATTGTAAGAGAATTTTATGCAAATTCATACTATTCTAAGAGTGCATATATTCTGGTTAGAGGAAAAATGGTTGAATTTACCCCCACACGTATCAATGCATTTTATCAGTTGAGAGAACCTTTCTTATGTGAATACAAAAATTTTCCTGTTACTAATGAAGCATTGGATATGCTTATGAATTATTTGACTGACGGAAAAGGGGAATGGAAGATTAAACAAAGGCAAGAAGTTAACTTCCCCCTTTCTACATTGAATCCTGAATCGAAAGCTGGCATTATTTCATTTCTGCAAGATTTATGCCCACCAGCCATCTCGACAAAGTTACTGTAGAAAGAAATATTCTGAATTACTATATTCAGAACATCAAAATTATCAATATTGGGGCTATTATTCATAAGAGTATTTTAACAAATTCAAAGGAGAGACTACAGGTAGATTATGACACCCCAGCCTGATTCATGCCTTGTGTATTCAGTCAAGTGTAGCAATTGAAGATAATGATGAGGTAGTCCATCTCCTGAAGCCCATTAGTAAATTAAATCTGAAAACCTATGAAGCCCATGTAGGATGGAAATGGAGTAAGAGAGCTGATGCACCTTCTTCTAGTCAGGAGAGACCATCTACATCTAGGGAACCTACTCTGCATGATGTTATAAATCAGTTAGAGAAGTTGAACACCATAGTAGATGGACTAGTAGCAATAATAAGATAAATGATGATTATCAAGTGTGGTGGCGAGAATTTGAGATAGCTAATCATGACACACAGATGAGATTCTTCAATGGAGACACTAATGTTGTATTTCCTACATACCCTGAGTACACTCCATAACAGCCTGATGAACCTGATGATGTTGGAGCTCCTGCAGATGATGATTGGTATTTTATGCATTTTTATTTTCATTTTATTTTGTAATTGTTGATATATTTGTGATGTACCTAAGACTCTGTGATTTGTATCTGTGATGTAATTTGTATTTGGTTGTATTTGTAGTGAACTTTATATTGAACTGTGATGAATGTGATGTGATAGTCGAGTTTGCATGTGTTTAGTTTATTAGTTTACTTAGTGATAGTAACAATTGGATATTAATATTACGTGCTTAGTTGATGTTTTATGTTTTAAAATTTTAAACTTCTTCCCTTGCAAAATTCTAACACATATTTGTGTGTAGAAATGCTCTTAATTATTTCTGGTCTACTATTCTAACTTATGAAGAAAACCTGCTTAAACTCAAAGGTATGAAAAGGCCAACATATTGAGATATGAGTTATATATGTTTATATCTTTTCTTTCTTCTCATGTTGATTGTATTGATATTCAAAAATTTAAGTTTGGGGGAGAGAAAGAATTAATTGTTAATTGTTCTCATTCAAAAGTTCTTTCAAAATTATTAACATGTTTTCCTGTGATAGAATTCAACTTCAGATAACTGTATTTTGATTTTCTTTAAGTATTTTGTGGATTTGAATGAAATTATTTGGTAATGAAAAGTAATTTTGTAGGCTAAGATATTTGGTATAAGAGAATAAGACTATAGTCAACCATTCAAAGTAAGAAAAACTGTATGTCTGAAGTATTAAGAATCCTAAAACTTTATGTGAAAGGAAAGGTTTAGGACTCTATGATGAATCAATATTAAGCTAAAGAAATGCATATAAGTTAAAAGATTGTGGTAAGTTTCAAATTTAGGGTGAAAAGGGTGAAGTTTAAAATTATTAAGGCTATCCAGATATAGTACTCATCACTTGAAAAAAAGAAAAGTAAAAAGCAAAAGAAAAGAAAAAAAAAAGAAGAGAAAAAAAGAAGAAAAAGAAAAGAAAAATGAGGAGAAGCTTGAGGAGATGCCTAATAAAAAATTAGCTTCACTTGGACCAACCTAAAGGGAAAAACTAAATTACATTCCTGAACTTATATGTATGGCTTAACATCTTTACTAGTAGTGTTCTCATAAACTTTTTTTCATGTAATCCTTTTTAAGTGCCTAAATAGGACAATCTATAGTCATTTTTGAAATGAATAGAAGGCTAGAACTCTTAGACTTGATTACTAAATAGTCCTACATCTGCATAATTTACTTGAATTATTCAAAGATTTTTCTGAAAATTTTACTATTGTACTTATCTAAGTCAAAATTATGGTATTCTAGAAAGAAAGTTCATTGCAGTGGATCATTATTTTATGTATTAACTAAGATTACTTGAGGAAAATTAATAGTTAAGTTTGGGAGATCTTGATCCACTAAAAATTTGATAGCTTCTTAATGCTCATTTCATACATATTTTTTATGATATTGCACTTTAAAGAAATGTATTTTTCATTATTTCATGCAGGTACAACGATTTTAGGTCTTTGGAGCAAAAAGAAGTGAAAAGGAGCAAATTTGGAGCAAAATGGAGCAAAAGTGCATTTTATTGAACTAGCATTGAACAACACTGTCACCAGCGTCAGACCGCGCCAATTTAAAGAGACTTTCAGCCAGAAGGCAGAAAATAGCACCGTACGGTGCCCTATCCTGCGCCGGACCGCGCCTTATCCCGATTTCAAACTAGATTCATTGTATTTGGCTGAATTTTGGATGGATGCTTGAAGAAACTCTTGGGGAATCAGTTATGACCAGATTTAAACTATTTTGGAGCCAAATTTAGTGAGGGGGAGAGAGTTTAGAGTGTGAGGGAGTGAAGAGTGAGTGTGTCTTTTCATTTTGTTTAAGAAATCTAGGGTTTGTGTGTCTTTTCTAAGGAGTGTAAGAGGAGAGGGGAAGTGAGAGATTTCTTATTCCTTAATTATCTAAAGAGAGAATTGTGTGTTATTGTGAAGAAAGAAGATGAGTCAAAGGAATTCCTTGAGATTCGCTTGGGGAAGTGTTTGAGATAAGTTGTCTTTTCTTTACTCTTTTTATATGACGTTACTTTTATATATAAAATCCATGTTTTTTCATCATTTCCTCGTGAATCTTGAGTAGATTTCTTTGTCTTCCTCCTTTTCATGTGATGTGTTGATGTTGTGATTGATCCACCCGATATTTATACTTACAATTATGATATAAAAATTGACAAAGGAGACAGAAACTTGATCCCGCCGAATATATAGGCTTATGATTTTGATTTATAATGTGGATACTACACAAGTATACGTATCGTTTATTAAGTAATATAGGACTTTCTGATTAAGCCCCGAGATATCGAACCCACAGGGAAAGTGAAAATCTTTAAAGAAATAAGAAAATTATCTTTTTACTTTTTAAATTGGCTTTTGAAAGTATGTTTTGATTTTGAAAAGTTTGATAATTGATTTTACTCTTTAAATTTTCTTATAAAAGTTAAAAAAGAAATTAAAATGATAATAATTGTAAACACGATATGAAAAACACTATTAACTAGAATATCTTTTTCTTTCTTTTATAAAGTAGTAATAATTATGAAAACATTGTTGTGGAAGTATTTAAATTTGTTGTGAAAAATAGAAGCAAATGTATTTTTTACCCTTACTTGGTTCAATAAAGAACATTGGTTAAGTTGAAATTTTATCATTTTGAACATGGTTAGGCAGGGAAGATACCAGCTCTCACTCTAGAGTTCCCTCATTTCCCTCCACCTGGGGGCTAACTTCTCATAACAAAATGTAAAACTTCAAACCAAATTAGGGGCTTTTAACCTGTCACACTAAAAATCGTCTAATTTTACTCCCCTTTTAAAACATCTTCTAATATATTACATTCAATTATATGAACTATAATTTTCACCCATTTAACTGCATGTGATTCTTTCTAACTTTTATAAGACAATACCGCATTGGATCTTACATAATCTCACCACAAATTTTACATCTTAACAGGCTAAATTAAGAAGTAAATAAAATTAATAGAATCAATTTTCACAACTTCTTCCAACTTTAAACACATATACTTTCCATAACAATTCTTCATGAATTACTTACTTCTTCATCTAAGAAAGAAAAAGATAAAGTAAACTACTCAGAATGCATTGAGAAAATATAAAAACACATTGATTTGAAATTAAAAACCATAAAAAAAATAATAAACAAAAACAAGTATTAATTAAAAACTAAATATGAGAACAAAAGTAAACACTTATATGAAAATCCTTTCCACAAGACTCAGGAAGTTCATCTGAAACTTCGACTCTTCACTAAACTACTCCTCAGAGCAAGTCTCTCAACTTCGATGACTCAGAATACAACCTTTAGACTTCAATAAAAACTAAACTAAAAAAAAAGAAAAGAAGTGGGAAGAAGAAGGCTTCAATCCTACCCTTTTCTCTTTTCTACTCTCTACTCCTACTCCTAATTAAAACTAAAATAAAAACTCCGTAAAAATGCAATGGAAGAACCCTTCAAAATGTAAAGGAAGAGCCCCTTAAATTTTCCTAAGACTCTCTTTAAATATTAGGCCAAAAGGTGTCTTGGTGTCTCTTCAAAATGTGTCCAGATTCATTGTATTCACCAAAGAATGCACCCCTTCATTCAAACTTGCCGCCCAAAGGAAGTTATGGAAGTTACCATTAAGAGTTGCATCCCATCCCCTTTGAAAATGGCACCAAATTTAAACTAAACTCAAGTTTTAACTGTGGCGGCTAAGCGCCGGCCAAGTGGCGATTTTCATTTTTCATCTTTTTGCTCCAAATTTGATCCAATATTGCTCCCTTCATCATAATCACTCCTTTTCATCATACATGCAAGAAAAACACAAAATACCCTCCATTAAAGTGCAATATCATCAAAAATAGGTATAAAAATGTAAAAAATACTATATATTTTAGGTGTATCAAAATCCCCCAAACTTAAAATTTTACTTGTCCTCAAGTGACAGTTAATCTTATAGAAAAAATTTTAACATGCAAATTTTGTAATGAGTTTCTTAGGAAGATAACAAAATTTTGTTCTAGAAATGGAATAGTCCAACTTAGAAAAAAATTTTGTAATTAAGACCAACTTAAAGTTTAGAAAGTTCGTAAGGAAAGAAAAGTGACAAATATAAGTCTCTATCTAATTCAGAAATATTTGTAGATTCTTCAAAATATAGGATTCAAACATCTTATCTTTCTCACTTAAAAAATCTTTATTTGAAAATAATTTTACTTACTATATTATAATCTTAAGCTTTAGATTTTCTCTAAACTTATATGTTAAACTTTAGGTATGGAACCAATTTTTGATTAGGCCCTTAAATCCTCAAGCTTCTCCTCCCTTTTTACATACTATTTTCACTTTTTCTTTTTCTTTTTCTTTTTTTTCTTTTTTATTTTTTCTTTTTTTCTAAGGCAAGGATTACTGTATCTGGATAGGCCTTTAATGATTTTTAATTCCACCCTTCCATTTAAAATAAAGGTCAGATATATATCTTTCACTTAAAAATCATAAAAATAGTATTTGAAAATTATTCTTCAATAAAAGAATTTAAGCTTTGAAGAATAAAAGTCAAATCTTCTATTTATCCAAAAATATAAAATTTCTTACTAAAGATATATAACTATATTTAACATCTCTTCGTTAAGAAAATTTTAACTTTAAGTTTTTCATGATTACTATAAATTTTCAATTAAATTCTTTTATTCATTTCTATATTCAAAAATTTGTTCCCCTAATATAACTTCATATACATAATTGTTCTCAATCAAGAAATAAGATTTATTTTAAGTATTCTTAAGAACAAATAAAATTTTAGGTTTTTGAAAAAAGAATTTTTGTTTTTAAAATTGCCCCCCAAACTTTAATTTTTAGTTAGGATAAAACATTTAGGCATAAGAAATGATACCTGGGTGAGAATTAAAGACTAATATAACATGTTTGCAGGAATTTAAATATCCTAAATATGCAAGTATAACAATTTAAACAACAAGAGTAAAATGAAATTAAATTCATTTTTTTTAAAACATTTTCTTTTTATTACAAGAAAAGTAAAAATTTCAAAAGACTTCTACAGTAGTGGAGGTTTTCAAAGCAAATACACACCAACTGAAATCACACTGATACTAGATAGCAAATGGTAGTGGTAGATTTTTTTAAAGTTTTTAAGCATGTATTTTCTTAAATAGTAGTTTCTATAGTGTTCTCTAATCTCCTAACAGTTTTAGAATTAAAGTACACCCTAAAAAAAACACTAATACAACATACACATTAAAACATTTACTACCACACACACTACACTCAAAGCAACATATAAAACATCAATCCAACAACAATACATCTGAATATTCATAACAGATAAATAGTACAACTACAATCTGCATACTATCAGAGTTCACATCACAACACAATCATCAAACAAAATACTAGACAAAGTACACAATAACACAGTACAACAACACAACAACTAAAATAAACAATATACATCTACTCTTCATCCTCATCATCATCATCCTGCTCGTTCCAATTTCTGGATGACACATAAGGTATGTAGAATGGATGAGGGGGCATCTCAGCACTCTGATCACCTCTAATCAGTCTCACCAAATAATGCTGATAATTCTCCTCATATTCATTATGTTTTACAATACATCTCTCCACATTATCCATCTTACCATCCATATCTTTCAGATGCTCTCGAGTAAGACTCACTTTTTTCAAAATTTTTCTTAATAAACCAATTTGTGACTCAGTACATGATGAGGCACGTGAAGTAGTAGCACGAGAAGTAGATGCAGCAGAAGCAGAAGCAGAAGCAGAAGCAGAAGCAGAAGTAATAGAAGCCCTACCAAATCCTCCTCTCCAGCTAAATTCTGAATGTACATATTAAGCTTCAATGTTTACACTGGTGATAGGTCTCAAAGACTGAAGTACCTCTTCCCAGGTTTCAAATTTCACTTCAGACCGTTCACCTAATGAATGAATCAGGGAAGGAAATCCCATACTTGCAGTAGTGGTAGATTTGGCACAATTCACAATATAATTATAAATGATCGCTCTAATATTTATAGGCTTCCCTTGCTGAATGCAGTGGTTCAAAATAGCTCTTTCCCTCATCACTTCACTTGTATGACTTGAAGGCAACAGTTTAGAAGAGATAAAATAATGCCATGCCTTAGAAGTGGCATTTAATTTGGAAGCAGGAAAATTCACTCTTCTAAAATTCGTTATTTTCCATAATCCTCTTCCATCAGTCAAAAATCCCATTATCTCATCTAACTCTCCCTCCGTAGGAAGAAAATTAGAATAAAAACAAAACATAGAAGGAGGCAGTTGATAGAAAGTGTTAATTACCCCAGAAGAAAAGTTCACATCTTGCCCCCTAACCATCACTAAACTCTCTTCTGATGCAGGCAAATTTGCATAGAATTCTCTAACAACATAAACAACAGCAACAACGAAGAAGCAACAGTAGTTCTCTCAGTTCCTCCTAACAATCATATCTTCAATCACTTCTCCTGGCTTACTGAACACTCTTTCAGGAATTAATTTACGTGAATGCAACGCATCGATGTATCGTTCCTCAGCCTTCGCACTAACAAATTTATCGGAATCAAACTTCGTCTTTCCTCTTGCGCGCTTTGATTTTGGAGCCATCTCTAAAAATTCACGAAAAATTTACCATAAATTCTAAAATCAAACTATACTTGCTAAATTATCTTCCAAAAGATATTTCCACTAAATCCAAGCAATTTCTTAAGTTTTTCCTCAAATTTTCACCATGAATAGTGATTTAAGATTTTACAAAATGTACTCAAAATACATGGTAAAAAAAAATTTTTACTTAGGAGTAGTGCTCATACCTCAAGGAATCCAAATTTACAAATTTTTATTGAGATCGGCTCTTAAATGGTCCAAATGAAGGATGCCCTGGACTCTCTCTCGCGTGAAAATGATGGGTTGAAGATGAACAGGGGAGTTAAAATGGTGAGTCACGGGTTTTTAACTGTTGGGAACCAATTTTCGCAAACTGGTGCCTAAGCGCGAACCTTCGACGCTTAGCCGCAAAATTTGGCGCTTAAACGCCGGCACTCTGGCGCTTAGCCGCCAATACCCAGATTTTCACAATTAAGGTATATGCTTTAAACCACTTCGTTAATCACCCTTAATCTCTTCAAAATAATTATCTCTTCCCCATAAATCTTCCAATATTCCAATTCAAATGTTAAATATTCTTCGATTCCAAATAAATTTCACACAAACACAAACTTATATTCATTAAAACAAACATAACACTTAATACAATCCTAGAATTTCTATCCACATATATAGGATGAAATTCTCTAGATACAAGAGACTTAATATCAAACTGATAAGTTTACATCTCTAGGATGTAACTATCACATCATAAGGCGTAATTAAAAAGTTAAATATAAACACTAAACACACCAAACAAAACACATAAGAACACAAAACATATTAAACAAAACACATAAGAACACTAAACATATAAAAACAAAGCGCACTTAATTTGAATCTCTATTAGGTGGATTATATCCAGGACCACTATTATTCTCATTTGACCCTTCTAGAATATAAATCTGATAGAATGGGCGATAATTGTTCATTCTTACATCTTCTTCTTTAATCCATTTGTTCTTCAAAACATCGCCTTATCTGCTTCTTCCACGTATCTTGAATGACTGAATTGCATCTTGAGTTGCCATCCCATGTGCTCCAACTGTAAGTTAGTTTCGTTGATCTTTGCTTCCATTGAAGTCACTCGGGCTTCAATTTTTGCAATCATTTTTGCAATCCCTTGAATACTAACAGTGAGAAATCCATTGAATAACTCTTTAGCACTGTCACTATTGTATTTACTCTTGTCAGAATCTTGCTTCTTCTTAAACTCATTCTCCCAGGAAGACATGATGTACTCAAAATACTCTTCTTAAGACTCAGGAATGAAAATAGGACTTGGGGCAAGTGTTTCTCTTAAATTAGGTTCTTTTTATAGACTTGAGAAATGCTAAAACTACCCCAAGACGGTTTAAAACTCCAAAATAACTTCCAAAACCTCTCCCCCACGATCTAGGCTTCTAGAATCTCATTTTTCACGTTTTTTGTAACTCTGGCGCCTAAGCGCCAACTAGGCGGCGCTTAGCCGCCAGTGCTCAATTTAGCACAGGTCTGCCAAATGTCCAAATTTTCATTCTAACTCCTCTAAGTCATCAAATAAGGTCAAATAAACTCTATTTAGTTTAAAAACTCCAAATTACTACCACTAAAAACATAAAAAAAACCTAAACAAAGCAAACAAAGCACACAAAATAAACATAAAGCAAAGCACACCGATAAATATGGGTTGCCTCCCACAAAGCGCTTGGTTTAATGTCTTCAACTTGACAAACCCAGAACTCATTATGAGTGACCCGACATCAGATTCTCATCAGACTTAGATTGCTCGACTGAAAAGTAAGGTTTAAGTCTATTTCCATTAACTTTAAATATTTTTCCAGTCTTAGGATCTTGAACATCCACAGCTTCATAGGAATAAATTTTCATCATAATAAAAGGACCCATCCATTTGGACTTAAGTTTTCCAGAAAATGTTCTCAATCTGGCATTATACAGCAAAACTTTCTGTCCTGGCACAAGATTTTTAGTAATAATCTTCCGATCATGCCAAAACTTCATCTTTTCCTTATAAATCTTAGCACTTTCATAAGATTCATTCCTTATCTTTTCAAACTCATTTAATTGCAATAATCTCTTCTCAGCAGCATCTTTTAACTTATAATTGAACTCTTAATAGCCCAAAATTCTTTATGCTCAAGTTCAATAGGTAAATGACAAGCTTTTCCAAAAATCAGCCTATATGGGGACATTCCTATAGGGGTTCTGTAGGCAGTCCTATAGGCCCACAAAGCATAATCCAGTATGATTAACCAATCCTTTCTATTTGGATTAACAGTCTTTTCCAATATTCTTTTAATTTCAGGATTGGATAATTCAACCAAACCACTTGTCTGCGGATGATAAGCGAGCATGATGCGATGATTAATATGATATTTCTTTGCTAACTTTCAATAATCACATTTCTAAAATGACTTCCCCCATCAGTTATGATTACTCTTGGTATTCCAAATCTGCAAAATATATTCTTCATAAAAAACTTTGCAATACTTTGAGCATCACATCGAGGTAAAGCAATAGCTTCAATCCATTTAGAAACATAGTCTACTGCCATCAAAATATAAACATTTCCGAAAGAAGGTGTAAATATTCCCATAAAATCTAATCCCCAAACATCAAATATTTCAACTTTCAATATATAATTGAGGGGCATCTCATTTCTCCTAAAAATATTGCCTACATGCTGACATCTATCATAATTTTTAATATAAACATTCACATCCTTAAAAATTGTAGGACAATAAAATCCAGATTGTAAGATTTTATATGCAGTTTTATTACTTCCAAAATGTCCCCCATAATCAGAATCATGAAATTTTTTAATAATTTCATAAATCTCTTCCAAAGGTACACATCTTCGAATTATAAGATCCTTTCCTTCTTTAAATAAAAATGAGTCATCCCAAAAATAAGTCTTAGCATCAAACAGAAATTTCTTCTCTTCCTAATATGTCAAATCATACGGTATAATATCACTGACAATAAAATTTACTATGTCTGCATACCACGGAACACGCCACTCATTAACAGTGAACAATTTTTCATCAGGAAAATTTTCATTAATTTCTTCAACATCAGAGAGAGATTTTTTAATTTTTAGCCTAGACAAATGATCAGCAATTTGATTTTCAGAACCCTTTTTATCTACTATCTCAAAGTCAAATTCTTGTAAAAGAAGAATCCATCTTATCGGTCTCGGTTTTGCATCTTTTGTGTTCGTTAAGTATTTGATATCAGAATGATCAGTATGCACAACACATTTAGTTCAAATTAAATATGATCGAAATTTGTCAAAGGCAAATACTATAGCTAATAACTCTTTCTCAGTAGTGGTATAATTAATTTAAGCTTCATTAAGAGTTTTACGAGCATAATAAATAACTTTGTAAATCTTATCATATTTCCGACCCAAAACAGTACCAATAGCATAATTACTAGCATCACACATTAATTCAAAAGGTTTTTCCCAATTTGGTGAAAATATTACAGGTGCAGTGATTAATTTTTCTTTTAATGTTTCAAAGGCTTTAAGGCAATCATCATCAAAATTAAAATTGCATCATTTTCCAATGAACGACATAAAGGTTTTGTAATCTTTGAAAAGTCTTTGATGTAACGCACCGTAGAATCCAAGTATGTCCTAAAAAACTTCTAATTCCCCTTACATTAGTTGGGCAAGGTAAATTAGATATAACTTAAATTTTTGCAGGATCTACCTCCAAACCTTTTTCTGAAATCCGATGTCCCAAAACAATTCCTCCTGCTACCATAAATTGGCATTTTTTCCAGTTAAGGACCAAATTAGTTTCTTCACAGTGTTTTAGAATCTTAGATAAATGTTCTAAACATGATTCAAACGAAATTCCAAATACTGAAAAGTCATCCATAAAAACTTCAATCCCTTTTTTAATTAAATCACAAAAAATAGCCATCATACATCTCTGAAATGTAGCAGGGGCATTACATAAACCAAAGGGCATTCTTCTAAAAGTAAATGTACAATAAGGACTGGTAAACATAGTTTTCTCTTGATCCTCAGGAGCAATTTGAATTTGGTGGTAACTAGTATATCCATCCAGAAAATAAAAATATTTATGCCCAGCCAGTCTATCCAACATTTGATCCAGAAATGGGAGTAGAAAGTGATCTTTCCTTGTGGAAAGATTTAATTTTCTATAATCAATGCATATTCGCCACCCTGTAACTTGTCTTATTGGTATTATTTCATTCTTTTCATTAGCAGTCACAGTCACTTCTCCTTTCTTAGGAATACAATGAATAGGAATAACCCATGCACTATCTGAAATAGAGTAGATAATTCCAGCATCCAACCATTTTAAAATTTCTTTCTTAACAACGTCTTTCATGATAGGATTTAATCTCCTTTGGGGATCAGCCCACGGTTTGCAATTATCTTCTATAAAAATTCTATGCATACAAATTGAAGGACTAATTCCTTTAATATCAGCAATTGTCCATCCAAAAGCTTTCGTGTGCTTCTTCAAAATTTTAAACAAACTCTCTTCTTCTTTTTCAATTAATTGAGAGGAAATTATAACTGGCAAAGTTGAGGATTCACCTAGAAAAACATACTTCAAATTATCAGGAAGCATTTTTAACTCAAGTTCAGGAGGTTTTTTAATTAATGGACAATAAGATTCATCTTTTTCAGTCAAATCTAACAATTCAAAACTTTCACAAACATACTTTAAATCTTCCTCTTGAAAATCTTCAGAATCATGTAACTCCTCTTCTTGCTTATGTTCCAATTCTTCTCTTTCAAATTTCTCTTCATAAGTTGATTTGAAATGACATTCACTCAAATATTTGATAACATCCATCCTATAACATTCATCTTCTTTACCTCTAGCAAGATATTTCATCGATTTTGAAATATTAAATGTAACAGTCTGATCATTAACCCTCATCGTTAATTCGACTTTTTGCACATCTATCATAGCTCGGCCTGTAGCTAGGAAAGGTCTTCCCAAAGTTATAGGTATCTATTTATCTTCCTCCATATCTAACACAATGAAATCAACAGGAAAAATAAATTGATCCACTTTAACCAAAACATCATCTATAACTCCTTTAGGATATGTGATCAAACGATCTGCTATTTGCAGAGTTACAGTAGTTGGGGTTATTTTTCATAGCCCCAGTCTTTTGAATATTGATAGAGGCATAAGGTTAATGCTTACACCTAAATCACATAAAGCTTTTCCATAGAATCTTTCTCCGATTGCACATGGAATTGTGAAACTACCAGGATCTTTAAGCTTTTCAGGAAGCTTTTTCTGAATTATTGCACTGTACTCCTCACTAAGTGCAACAGCTCGTTATCTTCAAACTTCTTTTTCTTGTTAAGAATATCCTTCATAAATTTTGCATAGCTTGGTATTTGTTCTAAGGCTTCAGCAAAAGGAATATTAATAGTAAGCTTCTTAAATATCTCCAAGAATTTTGAAAATTGCTTATCCAACTTTTGTTGACGAAGTCTCTGAGGAAATGAAGGTGGTGGTTTTTCTAAATCAACCTTAGGTGGAGAAACAGGTCTTTACAAACCTTTCGGAGCATCCTCTTTTGGTTCTTCAATCTCTTCTTTCTCTATTTCAGTTTCTTTTTGAAATCTATCTTTCAATTCTCTTCCACTTCTCAGTTGAATTTCTTTTACTTGTTCTTTATTCTTTTCTCTTGGATTTACTTCAGTATTACTTGGAAGCATTCCTTGGGATCTATTATTTAAGGCATTTGCAATTGTCTCAATTGATTTTCAATATTTCTGATGGTTGCTCCTTGAATTTGTAATTGATTTCCCATATGTGACACCACTTCTTCAATAGACAACTTTTTCTCCTTTAATTGTACAACATTGTTATAACCCATAGGATAAGTTAATCTATTATTATTATTATTATTATTATTTCCTTGGTTGTTCCAATTCCCCAATTGGTTTACTTGGTGGTTCCCCCATTGTTGATTAACACCGCCCTGATTATTGGTATTCCAGTTAAAATTTGGATGATTCTTCCAAACTGGGTTATAATAATTGGAATATGGGTTGTTAGGCTTAATTATGACATTCACAGTTTTTGGTGAAGAATAAGAATCAACCATTTGGTCTAATGAATTTTCTTCAATCATGGAATGTGGCTCAGAAAAATTCATCCCAAATTGGTCTATCTTTCTTGAAACAACAGCAACTTGATTTGCAAACATTGTAAAAGCATCATTTTCAAAAACACTGGCTACCATTTTAGGATTTAACCTTTCAGAAGACCATTGAAAATTATTAGTAGTCATTTCTTCAATTAAAACATAAACATCAGAAAATGGTTTAGACATTAATGATCCACCAGCAGCAGCATCGATGATCAATCTAAGAGATCCAACTAATCAATTATAAAAAGTTTGAATTCTTAACCAATCTGGTATCGAATGATGTGGACATTTCCTGAGGAGATCTTTAAATCTTTCTCATACTTCGTATATTGATTCCCCTTCAAACCGACAAAAAGATGTAATATCATTTCTCAACTTAGCGATCTTAGATGGTGGAAAATATTTAGCAAAGAATTTTTGTGACAGTTCACCCTAAGTTCTAATTGATCCAGGTGCTAACGAATGTAACCATATTTTAGCTTTATCCCTTAGTGAGAAAGGATAAAGTTTAAGTCTAATAGCATCATCCGAAACACCATCATATTTAAAAGTAGCACACAACTCTAGAAAATTAGTAAGAAGCAAATTTGGATCTTTAGTTGTTGCTCCCCCAAACTGATTATTAGACACCATTTGGATAATAGCAGGTTTAAGCTCAAAAGAATTAGCAGCTATAGCAAGGTTTTGAATACTACGACCAAGTTCATCCACTGTAGGGTTAACATAAACTCTTAAAGGTCTTAATTCTTGATGGATGCCAACATTTTGATCTTGATGATTTGCCATTTCTTGAATATTTTTATCTTTTTCTGTATTTTTAATTTTTTTAAATTTTCTGATAGTTCTTTCTAATTCAAAATCGTAAGGCACAAGTCCCTCAGAATCTGAACTACTCATACAACAATAAAACAAAACAAAACACAGCACACTAACAAAAACAAAGAAAAGTAAAAATTTAAAATTTCTTAATTTTCTTTAAAATGTAATTTTAATTAATTTCTTTCCCCGGGAACGGTGCCAAAAACTTGATCCACCCGATATATATACTTACAATTATGATATGAAAATTGGCAACGGCGACAGAAACTTGATCCCGCCGGATATATATGCTTATGATTTTGATTTTATATTATAGGTGTATCAGTGATATGGAAACGATATGTTGATTTATTATGGAGAATTTATGATGACCTTTTCACTTCGTACTTCATTTAATTTTTTATCTAGCCGATTAAATTGTTAAAACTTGTTGGGAAATATATGTTTTGAAAGGATTATGAGTTCCACAACAAAAGTGAAGGTCACATTCAATGTTCATGAATGATTGACGTAGTTCATGGGGGTTTGGTGCAAATAAATAAGGAAATATACTTTGATGGGCGTAGAATTGGAGATTTCAGAGTGATAGACTAAAATCCCCAATTTGGTACTAGTGTTTGGAAACCAAAGCGAGAGTTAGCCTTTAGGGGAAGGGAAGTGGGAGCTCTGGAGTGAGAGCCAGTATCCTCCCAGCCTAACAATGGATTTGGGGACTGAACTTAGGATTAGCCAATGTTCTTTATGCACTTGGAAAATGGTAAAGAATAGAAATGCTCCTATTTGACACAATACATTTGCATCACTGATCTATGTCACAAAAATCATCATATTATTATGAGAGAGGAGGAAGATTCTTTCTTACAACTGAACTTTGTTATAAATTTAGTCTTGTGTTAGTTTAACTTGCTAGAAAGTTAGAACATACTTTGGTAGAATTAGTAACTACAACTATATTTTAAGATTAGTAAATACTTGCATTTGTGATGTGATTCGAGAAGTGATTTCTGTACTACGTTATAAAATTAATTGTCTCCCTGTGGGATCGATATCCGGGACTCCACTAGAGCCCTGTATTACTTGAGTGTTACGTATACTTGCGTTTAATTGTGTGACTCAATAGAAAACTAAATCAATATATACATACATCTGAGTTCATAAATTTTAGCAATTTAAAAAAGTCGCACTGACAACCCAAACATTTAGGTTTATCATTGCTCTTAAAATTAATTTATTTACAGCCTACTCACAAGATTCATGAAGTAATGTACAAAAAAATGGATCTCTATTCCCACCCGAAATACTATTGCTGCCAGCAATGAAGAAAATGAATTATTTTGTAAGAAATTACAAAAGGGAAAAATACATAAATGCATGTATTGTCAGAAGAAGGATACTCTACAATGAATACGAGATAAGCTTGAAGCAAAAAATAATGGGATACAACTGTAAAGCAAAATAATTTTTAAGAATATTTCATACCAGCATTTACTCTCCACCAAAGGAATTATTGGCCACGTCCTACTGCATCAATTGGAAAAAGAATCTTTTCGTACCAACATTATTGGCTACTCCATACTCCACCGATTGAGTTATTTAAAAAATCGTCAGTCATGACAACGTAAGAAGCAAATTATCGTCATCCATAACATCTACAAAGGTTTTCCAGGTCTATTTAATACTATATTCACTGAAGGTGAGCACAGAGAGAAATTAGTGAGTCTTCTTTTTCTTCTTTCTCCACCTCTCCTCTTGTAATCTAATTATGTGTGCAAGCCATAGCGGCTAAATAGAGTTTTTTCGACTCTTCTATCTGTAAGTATGTTATGAAAAATGTAAGGTTATGTTGTTCTTATCGTTAGTTTATAATAATATTATGTTCTTTTGTTTCTACTTCTTCTGGCTACGCTTAGTGTAGGAAACGAACAAAAGCTGTGCTTTGCATCTTTGAAGTGATTATATAGGGTTGTGGTCTAATATGGATATATGTGATTTTATTAAGCCCTAGTTTTCTCTAGACAACCACAGAGAAAAGTATAATATGAACCGAAATTGTTAAGGTCAAACCCTAGAATACGAAGAAGCAATGCAATATATTGTTAAGATAAACTCTGAGTAGGAAGCATGATAGACCCACGTATTTCATAACATTTAATAAACATAAGAGCGAAAAGAATTTGTTAAGAATTGAAGATGATATAAATAAATGAGAAATATAAATAAGAAATCTAAATAAATCTGTTGGAAATAATATTCGAAATATGGAAGAACTAGTATATAAAATAAAATATTACAATAAACAATCTGAGATATCAAAGAATAAAAAACTACATCAAAACCTTTGATAGAGGATCAAATGGAAAAAAATGAAATTTTCTAATAAAAAAAATGGTATGTATATGGTGTGTGTGTGTGTTTGTGTGTTTGTGTGTGTGTGTGTGTGTAATATAGTCACTTTTTTGGCCCATTGGTAGAGAAGTATAAGTCTCCTCAGGTCAAGAGTTAGAATCCCCTTTAGGCGAGTTGACTGCTATATGGAGATGATATTCAAATAATAAGTTCACATGGTTCAATCCTAGTAGTAGCGAGATTGCAAACTTAATGGGATTGGTTGGCGGTTTCGCCCGTCTACCAATCATTTCAAAAAAAATGAAAAAAACAATGTATATATATATATATATATATATATATATATATATATATATATTAAAGATTAATTGACGAGTCGGAAACTGCCGATCAACCCCTATAGAGTTGAACTAACCATGGAGCGGACCCCCTTCCAACCCTATGTGCTATTCAAATCCTCCAAGTAAGGGGTGAGATTCGAATCACCGACCCGATGGACTTACATCAAAGGCCGCAACCAATGAGCCAAGCGCCCCCCCCCCACGCGCGCGCGCGCACGCAGATATATATATATATATATATATATATATATATATATATATATATATATATATATATATATATATATATATAAAGAATCAGTGTTTGAGTCTGGTGGGCCCTAAATACCTATTCCATTTTGCGCTTGACAAATATAATGGGGTGTTTGCGCCATGTGCCTAATATTCGATAACTCAGCGTCACGGGGGATCAAACCTTTGACCCGATGGGGCTTATAGTGAGCCTCGCCAATCAACAGGCCAAGGCATCACACACACACACACACACACACACACACACACACACACACACACACACACACACACACACACACACACACACACACACACACACACACACACATAATTGACTAGAAGGCTATAAAGATTTTTTATCAATTTAAATTACCAACTATAAACTTAAATGAATATTTTAAAATAAATAATAAGATTTAAATGTCGCCTCATCATTAATATCCTACGGCTTTGTGACTAGGATTAACAAAATGGCACAATGCTCGTGAACAGTTTGTGTTTGGCTTGATAGGCAGACGAGCCAAACTCAAATAAGTTTTTTTATCTCGATATTTAAACGAGCCGAACACGAACAATGATATTTTTAACAAGCCGAGCTGGTGCTCGCTCAAGCTTGGCTTGTTTACACCCTTAATTACTGCGTGCGTGACTAGAGTTGTCAAAATGGTTCTTTGTTCGTGAAGAGCTCGTGTTCGACTCGCTAAGCAAACAAGCCGAACATAAACAAATTTTTGTATTCGAAATATAAAGTAAGTCAAACAAGAACAGTAGTATTTTTTAATGAGTCAAACACGAGATGAGCTCAAATTAGTTGTAGTTCTGCTCGTTAATACCCTAATACATATTTATATACCACTGAAATCTTTGATTTCACATCAAGACATTATAAGTGTAAATATAAACCTTTAGGTGTTTATATTTAAATAGGTCAAAATTTTTTGGTATATAAAAGCGGAATAAAAAATGTTCTCTTGAAGAGCAGAGTATTAATTTGAAGTTTTTACCCGCACATCATCAAAAACTTTATAAATAATAAATTAATGATTCAAATCTTAAATATTTCTTAAATCTACGTTCCTCGTTTCAGCCACCCGGCACCTCCCATTCCGTTCGCCTCCGTCTACTCTGCCTTCCTCCGTCACGGGATGGTGACGGTGGTGAATGGAAGGAAGGTCTGAGGAAGGGGAAGGGGAAGGGGAAGGGGAAGGAGAACGGGAGAAAGAAGTAGAAGAACCGTTTTTCATAACTTCAGGATCCTCAAAGAAGGGGGCTTGTACAGGGCTGGTAGATAAATAGTCAGAAGGTTTCTTGCTGCTTTGGAATTTCAATAAGGCTGCGGTGCCAAATTAAGGAAGAAAGGAGACATGCCCCACAACTTTTCCGATCCAATCTCTCTTCGACGGCCACCGCACGCCTTCGCCTTGCCTCGGCTACTCTTGACGGAGAAATGTTCCTTGTGCGCGGGAATGAGATGGGAGGAAGGTAAGAGTAGACGAAGGCAAATCGAATGGGGTGCTTGGCGGCTGAAATGAGGAGTAGTAAGTTGAAGGTGACTTATTTGAAATATTTATGATTTGAATGGTTAATTTGTTATTTAAGTTTTAGGTGGTGTGTAGGTAAAATCCTACATATTAATTAACATAAAATTTATCACAATCTATCCTCATTTTTTATATCCTATTTTCACATCATTAATGGTTTTTTATTTTGTTTTTATATGATTTTAAAACTGGAGTGACTTCGCAAATTAAAATAAAAGTATTTTCTTACAATATCATCATATAGACGGCTGAGTGATAACACTGCTACCGACGAGATAAAATAGTGATTACTATTAACTTTTTAAATTTTTTTAATATCAATTTAAAATAATTAATTTAAAAAAAATACATCGAATTTGGCCTATATCAAAGGACAAAAGGAGCTTTATTGGTCGAATTTTAACTATACATTGCTTGAAGAAAACGCTACCTTATCCTCTGCATCTCCATGGCCAAAATGAGTGTCCCTTCCACACACAGCAATGATTAAGTAATTTTGTCATAATATTTCTGAACTTCTTGTCCTCCTCCAATAATACTAGACAAGCTCCTGATGGATTCGATGCTGCTTGCTGGGCTTTTCTTTATTCCTCTGATCTTCCTGCTGGTAGAAAAAAGAAAGCGGAAATCAAACACAAAGAAGGCACCTCATCTTCCATCACCGAGAAAGTTTCCTTTTATCGGTAATCTCCATCAATTGGGCTCGTTACCCCATCGTTCGCTTTTCGAGCTATCAAAGAAGTATGGACCCCTCATGCTTCTACAGCTAGGAAGCATACCCACTCTTGTAGTTTCATCACCTTCTTTTGCTCGAGAGATCACTAGAACTCATGATCTCGTATTTGCAAGCCGGCCTTCACTTAAGGTTTCAAGGTTTTTGCTGTACAACCATAACGATTTAGTCTTTGCCCCTTATGGAGAATATTGGAGACAGATCCGGAAGGTATGTGTCACCAACCTCCTAAGCTATAAAATGATAAAGTCCTTTAGTCTAGTGCGTATGGAAGAAGTTTCATTAATGATCGAAGGAATTTCACGCATAGCTTCAACCAATAATGGAGTTGTATGCATGTCTGAGATCCTGAATTCATTGACATGCGACGTCATATGCAAATCTCTTTTCGGGTCATCGTTAGGTGAAGAGAAGAAGAAGCTTCTTTGCGAGCTTATTCACAAGACCGTTGATTCATTTCAAGCAGTGTTTCTCGAGGACTACTTCCCCAGGTTGAGATGGCTAGATGTGCTCTTTGGATTGGAAGGCAAGCTTAGAAGACAATCTGAGAAATGGGATGCTCTTCTTGGGGACTTTATTCATGACCATATTTGTCGGTTGAATGAAGGACAGAGCACAAGCAGTACAGATTTCATTGATGTGTTGCTTCTGCTGCAGAAAAATTCAAGCTTAGAGTTTGATCTCACAAATGAACATATTAAGGCAATTTTAATGGTATTTTTTTTCACTTCCATTTTTTAATGCAAAAACTGCTAATGATAAAAAAGAAACAGGAATTTTCTGCATAATTATTGTTCATGTGACAACTGTTGTCACTTATTTTAATTTATCTAATAATTTCTCTTTTTCTAGCACCCAAATAGATTCTATTTATGTTGTACTCGGTATAAAAAGTAAAACTTGTATCTTATGATAAAATGAAGATCTAACATCCCTTTGTGCTTCCAAAGGATATGATTGCTGCTGGAACAGACACAACCTTTGTCGTTCTTGAATGGAGCATGGCTGAACTCATTCGAAACCCAGATGTCATGGCAAAGGTGCAGAATGAAGTGAGAGAAGTAGCTCATGGAAAGGAAGTAGTCGGGGAGGAACTCTTGGATAAACTGAACTACATGAGGGCTGTCATAAAGGAAGTTCTTCATCTGCATCCACCTGTTCCATTACTTCTCCCTCATGAATCATTGCATGATTGCCAAATTCAAGAATATCACATTTCTAAAAAGACCAGAGTCCTTATCAATGCATGGGCTATTGGAAGAGATGATGTTTACTGGAAAGAAGCACAAGATTTTAAACCCGAGAGATTCTTGAGCAGTGATGTGGACTATAAAGGTAATGATTTTCACTACATTCCATTTGGTTCTGGTCGCAGAATTTGCCCTGGAATACAATTTGCAGTCGCTCTTATTGAGATTTCTTTGGCAAATCTCTTGCATCGCTTCAATTGGACACTACCTAGCGGCATCTCTTATGAGAGCTTGGATATGCAAGAGGAGGCAGGACTAACAACTCCAAGAAAAGAGAAGCTTGAATTGGTTCCACTAGCTGTAAAAACTTAATTGAAAATCCGTCACATTTGATGTTATTATTGCAAATAATGCATTTTAAGCGCCATAGCTTAAACATTTAATGTTATTCTTGATATGGGTGACAGTTGGAACCTTTTATGCCATTTCAAATGAATGTGTATTAAATAATTAAGAGGGAATGAAAGTGAGTCTTCCTTTGGTTTGATTTGGTTTTCCTTCTGATGCATGAAAATAAACAGATAAAAAGCATTAAATAAGAGAGAGGCTATTAAGCAAATTGTTTTAAGGTTCAAATGTTTGGTTTAATTTACATTGGTATTTAATGAACTTAGCAGATAAAAAGGACTAAAATTAGAGAGAGTTTATTTTCACTCAATGGGGATTTATGGTGAAGGCTATCTTGTGATATGTCCTTTATATAATATCACATTTTGGTTTTCTAAAAATAACATCATTTTCACTTCCAAAATATTTTTAGATGTCAAATTGTTAGCCATTATGTATGTTGAAGTTTGTTGCATATTCATGAGCATTTCATCAATTGATAGAAGTTTAAGATATTCTTATCAAACATTAAAATTTGTCATAGCAAACAATATTCTGTGAATTGTTTTGGGTCGGCTGGTTAAAAATTTAGAAATTGTCTGTCGTCGAAAAGAGTATCCCAACACCCGGTTTAAAATAGATTTAATTTAATATAAATATATAATTTGGAAAAATATAATTTTTAATTTTTTTAAAAGTGAAATCAAACTGATCTCATGCATGCAATAGTTTATATAATAAAAAATTTCACTACAAGCCATGTATCTATCCCGACAAATGGATACATTATTTAGTGGTGAGGCTTGATCAAATAAACTAAAGACTCATGACATCCATTTGGTCTGCGAACCATGTATGTTGACCAACAACTTCTCCTATCTAATATAAAAGGATTAGATAGGGTTTATATTAATCTAGGGTCTTTAAGTTTCCTAGAAAGGCAAGCCTTTATAGTTAAGTACATCTTAGATAACCAAAGTCACCAAAGAAAACTCTTGATTTAGATATGGAAATATTATATTCATGACTTACAAAAGGTAGGATCCTCACGAAAATGTGGTAATAGGGAATCCAATAGGTTAGTGACTTAAGTTTTAGAACAGTTATTGTAGGAATCAAAAAAAATGAAAGCTAGAGGAAGACATAGATCCAAGAAGAGTCTTGGTGACTTCCCAAACTATCTTATGGTTTGACTTCAATTTGAGATAGTTATTTTTTGTTTTATTTTACCAATTTTATTATTTAGGGCTTACATTCACTTGGTACCAATCATGCGAATAGCCTGGAAGATAGGAGGATTTATTTCATACCCGATGACAGCCTTAGAACCTAAGACGAGTCAGGGCTTATATTGTACAAGGTGCAAAGGCCTAAAGAGATAAATTAAGGATTTATGTTGCACTAGGCAAACTACCTCGAAGTCCTATGACTTCTTGTATTTCGAAGGATTTTTGCTATTGAAGATGGTCGTGCTGCCCACTATATATACTCAAAGCTCCTCGTCGTAGCAGGTTTAGTTTTAGATGTGTCAAATTGAAGAGATGAGAGAAGTGTCATGTTTTAGAAATGTTTAAATTGAGGTGTCTTAATATCTTATTAGAGAAATATTTAAGTTAATTATAGTGACACTGGTTAGGATCCCATGGTTCCCTCATTTCAACACTACTATTTTCTTTGGATTCACTTAGTTCAGATGGATTTATTGAACTCAACTTAATGAATTCCATACTTTCATTTAGACTATGGGAAAGCTAGTTAGCAGCCATAGGTTGCCTCCGGCGAGGGATTGCCGATCATCCGATAGAGACATTTTAATTTAGTTGTAATTGTAATTTTTGTTTTATTTATAATTAAATTTTGAGTTGTCTTATATTTTGATTCTTGTGGCGGTGAATTTTATTTTGTTTTAATTTGATTTGATTTTTTGTTTCAGTTTTGTTGCTATCCTAAAGATTTTAATTTTCATGTAGGTTGACATTGTTATTTAACATGCAAGCTTGTAGGCAAGAAAGTACAATAAAGAAAGTGCAGGAAAAGAAGGTATTGTAAACTTTAAAAGTGTACCTATCGAGTATTCTCATTCCTCCACCTGAAACTTTAGTATCTTTTGCAGTAAACATTTATAATTTGCATAAAAGTAAAGCCTATAAATAGGTTCATCATGGGCCTATCGAGTCTTATGTCAAAACTTGGTGTGTTCTATTATTCATTTGAGAGATACTGTCCTTTAGTAAGTATAAAAGGTTCTGTTATCCTGCAAGATATCCAGAAGACTTGTGAAAAGATTTAGAGAATGCCTAGATATTTCACAACCCTTTTTGAACTTTCTTGAGTTCATTTGTACTTATCATACTCATTAAATGATTCATCCATTTCATACCCTTATGCTCAATGAACTAATGTTTTGATCATTCCAAAAGCGGGGTAATTATCACTTGATATTCCATTTTTAAATTATGTGAGTAAAGACTCCTAGGGGCAAACTGACCTAATTAAGGAGCTTAGCTGATTTAATTTTAAAATTAGGCTTGTAGTGTTTCAAAAAGTGTTTGATATTGGTTAAGCTTTCTTTTCTAAACCTCATTAATCAAATTTAATTAAGGTTAGTCTCACAACCATGCCCTTAAGACTTTAGTGGGTATATTTATATTTTTTTTAAAAAAAATGTTAAGTTCACTTTTATGATTATAATTCTTATCAAAATATTGAATTATAATTGGACCACTGACTAAAGGTTTTGAATCATTAGGTATCATTTTCTAGGAATGAAACCCCTCACTTAGGATCATTAAATTTTGATTATCTTCCAAATTAATATAATTAAAAAAATTACAAGTTTATCTTTTAATATGAAAAAAGTGAGGTGGGTTTCTACCACTTATCCCCCCATGTGTCAATCATTTTAACATGTTTACTAAGATCATTCATTACCATTTACCCTTTAATAAGACTTAAATGTTAATTAAGACTAAATTCTTCAAAATTACAATTTTGCCCCCAATGCCTTAATACTTCATAATTAATCAAATTTAACTCAAATGACTTTGAAATTTTATGTTACCTCACTTATGAGTCAATTAAAACATCAAAGGGAAAAATGTGATTTTTGTAAATTTAATTTAATTTTTATAATTATTTTCATGCAAAATGAGGATTTTCAAAGATAATTTAACAACTTGATGAAAAAAATCTTTTATTCTTATGAAAATTATTGGAGGTTCACATCGACTAGGAGACAACTTGGACCAAATTTCATGATTTTTTGAATTTTAATTTAATTATTATAATTATTTTAATTTATGGAGTATTAATTAAATATAAAATATTAATTAGGTTAAAAATTAAGTTAGGTATTTTTCATAAATCTCTCTAAGGTCAGGGAACCCAATGAAATAAATTTCATATTTTTGTGATTTATATTTCAATTATTGGAATTATTGGAATGGGAAAATAAAAAAAATCCATTTTTAAGCTTAAAAATTATTTTTAACCCATTTAAAATTTAATATCTTCATTTTAAAAATTAGAAATTATTAAAATTGTTCCTAAGTGATCAAGAGATAATTTAGAATATTTCCACAAATTTTATTATTTTCATGATTTTTATGAATTGTTAATTATTAAAATATTTAAAGTAGCCTTAGAAATGAAAATTTTATTTTAATTCCAATTTTATTTTTCTTATGTTTCTCTAATGATAAGGAACTCCCAAAATCAATTTCATAATTATTCAACTTATATTTTAATTATTAGAATTATTTTAATACCAAAAATGTCATTTAACTTTAAAAATTCATTTGAGTGGTCAAATTAACTCTAAATGATTTCAAATAAATTTTTTTTGGAGTTCCTCTAACACTTCACCACAGTAGAGAATTATTTTTAAGCCATTTAAATTGATATTTAATCCAATTTAATTTTCTTTTAGTTTTGGGGTTTGATGGCAGTTAGGGTTATATTTAATGACTTAAGCCAAGTTATAATTTTCCTATGGTCCTCTCATCACATTGAACCTACCAAAATTTACTTTGCATTTTTTCATCAATATTTTAATCATTATATTTTTACACCAAAACAAAGGTGATTAATTTGAAAATTAGGCTTCTCCACTTAGCGATCCCCCCAGACCTTGGAAAAATCAGTGATGATCCCTCATGATAGAGGGATCAAAAGTCCAAAATTTCAAGCCATGGTGAAATGTACATGCAAATGGAGAACTAAAATATCAAATACTATATTTAAATAATTAAAAATCAAAGATATATCAAATAAACTTGAAATCATTTCCACATTGTTCTCCTCTGTTCACCGAGCAAGAGGGTATCTTTCTTTTATTTTTTAAGATTTTTCTACACCAAGTTATAGATTTTTAAAGGTCCACTGATTTAACTAATTCTTTTTAATCATATTTTTCTACTTATTCGAAGCGGTGCCACATCATCCTTAATTGCTCTGAGGCCCCATTCGGCGCACTGCCATCTGACTTAACTTCGCGCTTTATGCACAAAGAGTTCATTCGACGCGATCCCAGCCCTCCATTTGATACACACTTCATCCAACGACACCTGGCCTTCATCCCCAACTGGTGTGCACAAAGAACCGTCCACCTTCTAACTCTAATATCTCGCTCGATATTCAACCACATCACATGGAGTTTGTTTCTATGGACTTATCTAGCCCAGACAAACCTATCTATACAACTAACCTAGCCCTAAATCAAGCCAACATGAATGAAGAAATGAAATAAGCTCGAGAGAGGGGGAGAGTTCAATACCTTTGTCTGAGAGGGGAGGCCTCAATCAGATGGTTGTAGCAGCCTCGATTGGACCCAACGAGCCTCCAGATAAAGCCTCTTGCTTTGGTGAAATGTCTAGACCCAAGTTCAACTAGGCGCAATTTCAGAAGTTGATCAAAGTCTATGCTAGGGGTTCTCTGTGATGGGGCTTTGATGGGGGAACTTCTTCTTCAGTGTGGGGATGGTGTGGGTGCAATAATTTAGATTTAGTCCATTGTGGAGATGTGGTGGGGAGTGTCATATTTTTTGCTGAGAATTGAGCTCTAAAATTAGCTCTGGGTAGTGGGATTCAATGGCTAAGGATGGTGGGCTTGTACTCAAAAGGTCCCAAAGCAGATCTCAGGGCAATTTGGCTTTCATTAGGAAAATTTTAACACCCCCCTCTTGGTCGTGAAGGATGGCTTTTATAGCCATGGCCATTGGGCTGAGCTCATGGCTTGCTATTGGGTGGGATTAGTTGCTTAGGTGGAAGGCAAAAAGGCATAAGTGACCAATCAGGGTTGAACAGCTTGGGAGGTGAGTTTGGGTTTTGATCCAAGAGTGGTGGCTCTCAGTTTGGCTTCCTCTAGCGACTAGGCCGACCAGCTAGGGGAGGGGAGGGTGGCCAGTGGTCAGGTGAGCCAGTGGTCAGGCCATCATGGAGAGCAATTGAGTGGGTGATTAATTTTGTTAAAGATCCATATGGTTTAAACACTTTAGGAAAGAAATCTCCTAATTTGGAGGACCCTTGGTCCATGGCTTGAGTAGGGTGGGCTAGAGGCATCTATGTCAGTCTCTAGGATCAATTTGGTGGCAGTTGAAGGTTTAGTTTGATCAATTTGGCTAGGTTTGGTCAATATGGCTCATCGGTTCAATTTTGGGTAATGTGGGTTCAAATTAGACAAGCTTAGGCTTGAGCTTGGGTTGGGTCTAATTGATTGTTCAACTTTGTGTGGGTAACTGTCATGAAGTATTTATAAAAGGATTAGAGTGATTTTGAATATGTTTGGGGGGTCAATTTGGCTTGATTTGGGTACTTGGTTAATTTGGGGATATTTGGGTACTTGGTTAATTTGGGGATATTTGGGTTAGCTTGAGTTTTGATTAGGTTATAGTGGAGTTATGGCTCAATTGATGGTTCCAAAAAATATATTTGATTGTTATGAAGAGAATTCAACATAAATTGGGTATCAATTTTGGAGTGAGGGCATTCAACTTAATGGATTTTGGACATGTGATCAATTTGGGGTATAATTGGGAATTTTGGATTTGGTTAGACTTGGGTAAGGTTTGGGCCCAAATTGGGGGCAATTGCTGGTTAAATTTTGTTTAGAGGGATGTCATAAAGAGTTTAAAATTCAAAATTGGGGTAAATTGATTGACATTAGGTTTTATTTGGGGAGAATTGGTCATATGGTCAAAACTGAGACTTTTGGTTGGGTTTAAATTTGGCTTGCAATTGGGTCAAATTGGGCTTCGATTTGGTTTAGATTGAAATTGGAGATGTGTTGGTCGTTAAATTTGAAAAAAAGGGGTTTTAAAATATAGTTTAGATTTAAAATTGTTTAATTTAAAATAATAAGGTATATCTCTTTTTTGAAAATAATAATATTTTAATGTTTGAAAAATAAGACAATATACCATACATTCAATTGTTTAAATTAAACGAGCATAACACCGTGACACGCCTAAAATATATACGCTTTTTGCTATATCATTTTACTCATTTTTGATGAAATTACACTTTAAAGGAAGATATTTTGTATGTTTTTTGTTTTAGATACAAGAAATGATGATTGGAGCAAAAAGAAATAAAAACGGTGCAATTTAGAGCAAAAACGAGCAAGAAATGAAATTTTGTCCTGACACCTTTCGATAAGTCTTTCGATGCTTAATCTCTTTTACACTTCTTGCATATTTTTGAATGAGATTACACATTAAAGAAATGTTGTTTTTATGCTTATTTTGTAGGGCTATCTGTTACGAATGCAACACAACTGAAACGGGGCGAATCGGAGCTAAAACGGAGCCAAACGGAGCGAAACGGTGGAGCTGCGCAGCAATCTGCTCGCCGACGGAGGCCTCGATCCCGCCGATAGCGAGATTTTCCCGAGAAGGCCGAAATATGACCGAAAAGCTTGCCGACAGCGCCCTCGAGCCCCCCGACAGTGAGCCTTAGCAGTTGGCCAATGTTCTAGAAGCCCGCCGACGGCGAGAAGGTCGGTTCAAGCACAGATTCATCGAATATGGACGCCTTTTGAAAATGTGCTTAAGCAACCTTTAGGAATTTTTCTACTTCTTTAAAAAGAGACAAATTTGAAGAGGAATTTAGAGGAGAAAAAGTGGAAAAAAGAGAGGAATGTTTAGAATTCTTAAATTAAGAGTAGAAATGTAGATTTCTACCCTTTTGGAGATATTGGAGAGGAGAATTTGAGAGAATTTGTAAGGGATTTCGCTAGCATTGCATGGATCGCCGGGAGAATTTATGGGAGAGATCTTGGTCTTTCTTTCAAAGGGAAAAAGCTAAGTATTGTTCTTCATTATCTTATAATTTTGTAAACATTTATTTAGTGGATTTGCTTTGGTTACATGAAGTTTCCGTTGTGTTTTCGGGCTTTGTGACGTATCTCTCTTACTTTTTCTTCTTCTTTGGAAATAGCGGCATGAGAAGATTATGTCATTATTTTCCTTTTATTTTTCTTTTGTAATGAGTAGAAATCATGTTTGGGATTTTGTGATGCATGGTAGAAGAAAATTTAATTATAAATGTGATGGTTTTTACTTGCACTTAATTTACATTGCAATTAAGGCCTGTTGTAATGTTAAAATTTGTTGTGAAAACATAAGATCCGAGAGGGTTATGCTTTCTACAACTAAGTACGAATTACATTCAAATTCCATGGATGGTGAAGTTCATGGGAATTGAATGCAAATAAATAGGGAAATAATATTAATCGGGCGTAGAATTGGAGATTTTAGAGTGACAGACTAAAATCCTCAATTCGGTCCTATCGTTTGGGTGCTGAAGTGTAGATTGTTAGCCCTCAGGCGAGGGGAACGTGGGAGCTCCGAAGTGAGAGCTGGTATCCTCCCAGCCTAGCCGCAGATTCATTAACCAAGCATAGGATTAGTCAATGTTCTTTATGCTTGGACCAAAGGGTAAAGAATACGATTGCTCCTATTTGGCACATACAATATTAAATGCATCTCATTCCTATACATTATCTATTTCATTACCTAAGAATAGTAGTTTTTAATATCTCAAAATTCTCCAAACCAACTCATCCAAAAAAGGGTTATCTTTAGAATTATTATTTGCATTTAGTTATAGTTACTATTACATTTAACACTTGTATTTAGGAGTAGTTGCTAGATAAAACACAATTTTAATCGACATTCCAAACTAAGGACTATTAGTAGTAGACTAGAATTTGACTAAAAAATTCTTACTTGACTTCCTCGTGGGATCGATACTGGCGTTTTTAAAGAAAACTCTACATTACTTGAAATGATACGTATACTTGCGTAGTACCCCTAGTGTGTAAAATATTTTCTAATTTTTATATCATTTAAGATTTTGCACACTAGCCGTTATTTATAAATCGAGTCAAGTTTTTGGCCATCTTTTGGAAGTTAATTTACTGCGTAATTGAGGGTCGGGTCAAGTTTTTGGCGCCGTTGCCGAGGAAGCTTCGGTAAGAACTTTAGGAGACTTTTAGTTGAAGTAATTAGGCTTAGACTTGGAAAATTGTAGTATTGTAAAAACTATTTTTGTGTGAAAAGTGTTTTTATATGAAAAGTGTTGTGAAAAAAAAAAGAAGAAAAAAAATTATTAAAATTGTTTGTGTGAAAAATATGGTGTTTGTGAAAACGTTTTGTTGTGTTGAATATATTTTTCATTTAATTTATATAATTGTTAATGTATTGTTTGTTGTGTTACGTATGTGAAACAAAGGATCTGCAGGACTTGTGCCTTATGATCCCGAGTTTGGAGAAGATAAAAAAATAAAAATACAGAAAGGACACAAAAAATTAGAAATGGAGATGTAAAACTTTCAAGATAATAACTTAGAAAATCATCATAAATCATTGAGGGATTACATAAATCCTACGACAGATGAAATTCATTCTAGTATACAAAACCCTGTCGTAGAAGCTGACTCGTTTGAAATAAATCCTGAGATTGTCCAACTGGTGCAGAATAATTAGTTTGGGGGGAACTCCTTCGGAGGATCCCTATTTACACTTATCTTATTTTCTAGAACTTTGTGCTACATTTCTTTATAATGGCATGTCAGAAGATGCTGTTAGACTAAGGTTTTTTCCTTTCTCACTAAAGGATAAGGCTAAAATGTGGTTATAGTCATTAGCACCTGGTTCTATTAAAAATTGGGAGGATTTAACTCAGAAATTCTTAGCTAAGTATTTTCCACCTTCAAGGACTACTAAACTTAGAAACAATATTATCTCATTTTTTCAGTATGAAGGAGAATCAATATACGAAGCCTGGGAAAGATTTAAGGAACTCCTAAGAAAGTGTCCACACCATGCTCTGTCCGATTGGTTAATCATTCAAACTTTTTAAAATGGGTTAGTAGGATCCCTTAAGTCTATAATTGATGCTGCCGGTGGTGGATCATTAATGTCAAAATCATTTAATGAAGCGTATGCATTAATTGAAGAAATGGTTACAAATGAATTTCAATGGCCCTCTGCAAGGGTAAATCATAAAAATGTAGCTAGTGTTCATGATACGGATACAGTTTCAATTCTTGCATTCAGATTGCTGCAATATCAAGCAAGTTGGACTAATTTGGAATGAACCAACCTTTATTTACTCCTGTAAGTGAGGGAAGTTCATTAGGGCCTATAATTGATTCTAAATTATCATATGAGACTTTAAATACCATAAACAACCCATATTCTAACTTTTACAACCCATGTTGGGAGAACCATCCTAAATTTAACTGGAATCATACTACTGATGGTGGAAACCAACAATGGGAAAATAGTCATGCAAATCCTAATGGAAGTTGGAATAATCACGGGAACACAAACTTTAGACCTTCATATCCACCGGACTCTAACAATGATCAACAATTTGAAGATAAAAAAATGTATATGGAAGAAGTGGTATTGCAAATGGGAAACCAATTGCAAAGTCAAAATGCTGCGATTAGAAACATAGAGAATCAACTGGGACAAATTGCTAATTCACTTAGCAATAGACCCAAAGGAACACTTCCTAACGAACATTGAGATCAACCCTAAAGAGAACACTAATGAACAAATAGAAGCTGTCCAATTAAAAATTGGAAGAGATATAGAGGATGTGGTTAGAAAAGAGAAAGATGTTGTGAGAGAAACAAAGGAAACTAAAAGATCTGAAGAACATGTTTCTAAGGATCTGGAAAAATTAATATCTCCAACTAAAATTAGTTTGGAAAAACCACCACCTCCATTTCCTCAAAGACTTAGACAACATGAGTTTGATAAAAAATTTTCAAAGTTCATGAAAGTACTTAAGAAGTTAACGATAAATATTCCTTTTACTGAAGCTTTGGAACAGATGCCAAGTTATGCAAAGTTTATAAAGGATAAATTAAACAAGAAAAGGAAATTTAGGGATTACGAGACAGTTGCAATAAGTGAGGAGTACAACGCTATACTTCAGAAAAATTTTCCTCGGAAACTTAAAAATCCTTGTAGCTTTACAATTCCTTGTGCAATTGGAAAAATATTATGTGGAAAAGCTTTATGTGATTTAGGAGTGAGCATTAATGTGATGCCTCTATCTATATTTAGAAGGTTAGGTTTAGTCGATATTTCTCCCACTACTGTAACCCTTCTATTAGCTGATCGATCTATCATTTATCCAAAAGGAGTTAATAAAGACGTGCTTGTTAAAGTGGATAAATTTATCTTTCCTTTGGACTTTATTGTATTAGATATGAAGGAAGATAAAGAAATTCCAATTATTTTAGGGAGACCTTTCCTTGTTACTAGACAAGCTATGATAGATGTGCAAAAAGGAAAGTTGACCATGAATATTAATGACAATGAAGTCACTTTTGATGTATTAAAGACTACGAAATATCCAGTTGAGAGAAAAGATGATGATTGTTTTTGGATGGATGAAATTGATTATCTAAGTAAAGACCATTTCCAAGAAAGTTTGAGAGTAAGTTAACAAATGAGATTGAAATAGATTTTCATGATGATTCAAAAACATTACTTAAAGAAGTCTGTATGTATGTTCAGGAGAAGTGTGAAATGATGAACGCTACCAAAAATAGTAATATTTTAATTCCATCTGTTGAAAAATCTCAAGAATATAAAATGGATGTACCCCATACAATTTTAAAGCCTATATATTTAGGGAATTCATCTACACAACCAGTCTTAATATCTTTAGATTCGACTCAATCATAAGAAAAACCTGAATTGAACGATGAACAAGATAAAATTATTGAACTAAGATTTAGAAGAGAATTTGAGGATAAATTTCAAAAGAACTTTGAGTTGAGAAAAGAGGATAAGAATATTGGAAGACCATTGGAAGAAATTCCTAGGGAATTAGAAAAACTTATTTCCTCAACTAAGATAGATCCTCCATCATTTAATAATTATAAAGGGGAAGAATTGGAAGATAACTTGAATCATAAGAATATCACAGAAGAATTTGATCTAGAATCTGAATTATCTAGAGAGAATCTAATCCAAAATTTGGGAGATATTGAAGTATCTTATAAAGATCCATTTCTTATAAATTTCAATGATGATATTAATATGCGGATTGAAAAAATCAATAGAAGAATATTGGATCTAGAAAGAAATATGAGGAATTATGATATAAATCAAACTGAAAATGAAGAGCTAAATGAAAATTAAAATTTGAGCATTTTATAGGAATCCCTGGATCTGAAAATGATTGGGCGGTTGATCAAGGATTACTTAAATAGAATTTTGATCCATGTGGAATCATTTGTCGGGCTAACGACGTTAAACCAAGCGCTTTATGGGAGGCAACCTAAAGTTATCAGTGTTCTTTGATTTAGTGTGCTTGAGACTCATGATTATTAGTGATCTATTGTATTTGCTTTTTAGTGGATTGATCAGTTTGATTGATGATATTAGTATTTGATTTGATCTTTGTGTGTCATGAGGGAGGAGATTCCTTAACTTCTTATTATGGTTAGACTTGTTCTCTTGTAGTAGTTGGATCAACGAGTTTGTTATGACTTGGGTATCACTCGGACTTGAGTTTTACAAGAGATACCATGAATTTATATTGTAACATATCTATCTCAATTTTGATACTTCTTTTATTTATTTTCATTAGGTAGGAGTCGCGAACCTATTTGATGGACACCATATGAATGATCTTACACTATCTTTATAACTGTTAAAAGTGCTTAATTATAGGGATTAGGTGATGCCTGAGATTGGTACCTAGGAGCCAATATATCAGGAGTAATCTTATCCTTGGGATTATAATCTATAAAATCATTTTAAAGTACCTAATTTACTAGTGTAGTGATTCCGTTAGAAATTGAAGGTAACGTAGTGAGATTGGTTGAGTTAAAGGATGAATTAACCTCATTTATCATATGTGTGTTTATGTTTGTGTTACAACATTATTTAGGTCTTGAAGAACATTTTTATATTCCCTTACTGATACCTACAATGCTAGTTAGACTTTGGTTTAGTTAATTTCATTCTGGCATGATTAGTTTAGATTTATTTTCTGCTGCATATTGTTCTATCCTAATGAATACTTGTAAATGATTTTGATAGACATTTGTGGTAGATAGAATTTCTAAATTGTTTTCTTCCTGCTTATATTTTATGTACTGAATGCTATATATGTTAAAAAATTAAGTTTGGGGGTAGGAAGAAAAATAAAATTTTAATGTGAAAATACTTCCTTTTAGTGTAATTTTATTACAAGCATGGTTTAGGTTAGTTTTACTTTCTCCTACAGTCATTTTATCCTGATTATGCATGATATGAATTTGATAGGATGTTGAAGTAGTAAGTATATTCAACCTTTACTTTTTCTTCCTGCTACATTTTATGGAATTAGTTGCAAAATATTTTAAAATTTAAGTTTTGGGGGAAGAAAAATATTAACTCTTATTTATTCTCAATTATTATATTTTCAAAAATTATTAGCATAACTTTTGGCAATTGAACCTCGCTTGAGATAACTAAAACTTTTTATTTTAGTTGAATATTATGGAAGGATTGGATGAAAGTTTTTAGTAATAAAAGTTAATTTTATAAGGATAAGATATTTGGTATAAAAGAATTTGATTATAGTTAACTATTTAAAGTAAAGAAAACTGTATTTTTGAAATGTTAAGAGACTTAAAGTATTATGTGTTAAGAAGAGATTGTGAATTTATGATGAATAATAAAGCTCATTCCTAATTATAAAGTAAGGATGTGTTTCAAGTTTGAACTTTAGAAAGAGGAGAGTAAAGTTCAAAATCATTACAGGCTCTCCAGATATAGTAATCCTCATTTAAAAAAAAAGAGAGAGAAAAAGAAAAGAGAGTGAAAAAAAAGGGAATTGAAAATGATCCCGAAAGAAAAGAAAAAAAAAAGAATGAATGAAAAATATTTATGAGGAGAAGCTTGAGAAGATGCCTAATCAAAAATTGGCTTCACTTGAGTCACTCTAAAGGGAAAACTTGATTTCATTTCTGAATTTATATTTAAAGTATTGGCCTACATTCTGATAAAGTTTGCATGAACTTCTTTTTCACATAATCTTTCAAGACATTCTTAATGTGACAAATTATGGCTTATTTTGAAATAAAAGAAGACTAGAACACTTTGACTTGATTGCTGAATATTCTTAAACTTGTAGTGTTAACCCGAGTTACTGAATTTCTTTCTAAAAGTCTAACCAATATATTCTTTTAAACGAAAAATTTTAGTGTCTTACAGGTGAAAAGTACATTGCCCTGAGTTATATTTTTATGTAGTAAAAGTGTTACTTGAAAATAAGTAACAGTTAAGTTTTAGGAATTTTGACATGCCTAAAATATATACACTTTTTCTTATATCATTTTACTCATTTTTGATGATATTACACTTTAAAGGAAGGTATTTTGTATGTTTTTTGGTTTTAAGTACAAGAAATGGTGATTGGAGAAAAAGAAATAAAAACGGTGCAATTTAGAGCAAAAACGAGAAAGAAATGAAATTCTGCCCTGACACCTTTCGATAAGTCTTTTGATGTTTAATCTCTTTTACACTTCTTGCATATTTTTGAATGAGATTACACTTTAAAGAAAGGTTGTTTTTATCCTTATTTTGTAGGGCTATCTGTTACGAATATAACGCAACTGAAACGGGGCGAATCAGAGCTAAAACGGAGCCAAATAGAGCGAAACGGTGGAGCTGCGCAGCAGTCTGCTCGCCGACGGTGGCCTCGATCCCGTCGACGGCGAGATTTTCCCGAGAAGGCCGAAATATGACCGAAAAGCTCGCCGACAGTGCCCTCGAGCCCACCGACAGCTAGCCTTAGCAGTTGGCCCATGTTCTAGAAGCCCGCCGACGGCGAGCCCGTCGATGGCGAGAACGAGCCCGCCGACGACGAGAAACACAGATTCATCGAATATGGACGCCTTTTGAAAATGTGCTTAAGCAACCTTTGGGAATTTTTTTTAAAAAGAGACGAATTTGAAGAGGAATTTAGAGGAGAAAAAGTGGAAAAAAAGAGAGGAATGTTTAGGATTCTTAGATTAAGAGTAGAAATGTAGATTTCTACCCTTTTGGAGAGATTGGAGAGGAGAATTTGAGAGAATTTGTAAGGGATTTCGCTAGCATTGCATGGATCGCCGGGAGACTTTATGGGAGAGATCTTCGTCTTTCTTTTAAGGGGAAAAATCTAAGTATTATTCTTCATTATCTTATAATTTTGTAAACATTTATTTAGTGGATTTGCTTTGGTTACATGAAGTTTCCGTTGTATTTTCTTCGCGCTTTGTGGTGTATCTCTCTTACTTTTTCTTCTTCTTTGGAAATAGCGACATGAGAAGATTATGTCATTATTTTCCTTTTACTTTCTTTTGTAATGAGTAGAAATCATGTTTAGGATCTGTGATGCAGGGTAGAAGAAAATTTAATTATAAATGTGATGGTTTTTACTTGCACTTAATTTACATTGCAATTAAGGCATGTTGTAATGTTAAAATTTGTTGTGAAAACATACGATCCGAGAGGGTTATGCTTTCTACAACTAAATACGAACCACATTCAAATTCCATAGATGGTGAAATTCATGAGAATGGAATGCAAATAAATAGGGAAATAATATTAATCGGGCGTAGAATTGGAGATTTTAGAGTGACAGGCTAAAATGCTCAATTCGGTCCTATCGTTTGGGTGCTGAAGTGTAGATTGTTAGCCCTCAGGCGAGGGGAATGTGGGATCTCCGAAGTGAGAGCCGGTATCCTTCTAGCCTAGCCGCAGATTCAGTAACCATGTATAGGATTAGTCAATGTTCTTTATGCCTGGACCAAAGGGTAAAGAATAGAATTGCTCCTATTTGGCACATACAATATTAAATGCATCTCATTCCTATACATTATCTATTTCATTACATAAGAATAGTAGTTTTTAATATCTCAAAATTCTCCAAACCAACTCATCCAAAAAAGGGTTATCTTTAGAATTATTATTTGCATTTAGTTATAGTTACTATTTACATTTAACACTTGTATTTAGGAGTAGTTGCTAGATAAAACATAATTTTAATCGACATTTCAAACTAAGGACTATTAGTAGTAGACTAAAATTTGAACAAAAACTTCTTACTTCACTTCCTCGTGGGATCGATACTGGAGTTTTTAAAGAAAACTCTATATTACTTGAAACGATACGTATACTTGCGTAGTACCCCTAGTGTGTAAAATATTTTCTAATTTTTATATCATTTAAGATTTTGCACACTAGCCGCTATTTATAAATCGGGTTAAGTTTTTGGCCATCTTTTGGAAGTTAATTTACTGCGTAATTGCGGGTCGGGTCACACCGCAAGTAATACATCTATTCTGAAGAGTAGACATATCACTTGAATAATGGAGCTCGATTAACTAAACTACAGAGTCTATGATATCTGGTGGTCTGCGAAACCATTTTTTGGCCAATAAGTTTACCTATTTAATACAAAAGACCAAATAGGGTTTATATTATTTGGGTTCTAAAGTTCCCTATAAAGGCAAGCCCCTATAGTTAATTACATCTTAAATGACGAGATTTACTTAAGAAAACTTTCGATTTAGATCAGCAGTTCTGCTTTCAAAAATTTTAAAGTTTAGGCTTTCACGATTGGACATTGGAAATTCAAAAGGGAATAGATCAAATTAGGAATAGTTATTTTAGGAGTCCAAAGAAACGAAAATGTAGGGAATGTCCCGGGTCCGAGATAAGCCTCGGTGACTTCCCAACTATCGTTTTTGTTTGGCTTCAATTTCGAGGGGAGTATTACCTAATATTTCAATCCTGTCAATTTTATATATTTAGGGCTTGTAATCGCACGAAACCCGATCGTACAAATAGCCTAAGAAGATAGGAGGATTTACACAGTACCGCACAGTAACTTCGGAATCCTAAAAGTATTAGGACTTATATTGCATAACCGAGCTGTGCTAAAGTCTAAAAGACGGAGTGAGTTACATCACGCTGGTAGACCACCTCGAAGTTCTATGGGTTTTTTTTTTATTTATTTCTAGAAAAGAAGATTGTTGTTGTAGAGTTGTTCGCTTCCTCGTCGTGCTGCCCACTGTATATGCTCCAAGCTCCTTGTTGCAGCAGGTTCAGTTTTAGAAATGTCAAATTGTAGAGATGAGAGGAGTGTCAAGTTTTGGAGTTCAGGTTTTCTAGTGTGTCAAATTTAATGTCTTATTAAGAGGAAATATTAAAGTTGATTAAGTGATACCAGTTAGGATCCTACGGTTCCCTCATTCCGACACCGCTATTTTCTTCGAATTCACTTAGTCCAGATTAATTTACCAAATTCAACTAAATGAATTCAGTACTTTCATTCAGACCGTGGGAAATCTCGTTAGCAGCCGTAGGTTACTTCCTCCGAGGGATTCCTGATCATCCGATAGAGACGATTTGAATTAGTTGTAATTGTTGTTTTAGTTGTTTTGTTTGTGATTAAATTTTGAGTTGTCTTATATTTTGATTGTTGTGACGGTGAATTTGATTTTGGTTTCATTTTGTTTTCATGGGCATCCTAAAATTTTCAGTTCCGACATGCAGGAAGAAGTAAAGCATTTAATAAATAAATCAATGTAAATTGCAATAAATAAATGTGTACCTGACAGTCTTCAAGTACATCTGCTGAAACGTAGCATCGAAAGCAGGTATATAGACATATGTACATGTTTTCATTGTTATTTATTATTTATTTATTATTAGTATTGCATGCGTATACGTATTGATTATTAGTATTTTATTATTTTGTATATATATATATGCATATGTTGTTATGATTATTTAAATTTTGTTTATTATCATCGTTATTACTTATTGTTATTTATGTATGGTGCCGTTATTATTATTATTATTAATATTGTAGTTATTGTTCTTTATTATTACTTATATATTACAATTATCACCACATTTTGTATCATATATATTATTATCAATTTATCGTTATTATTTTTCAAGTATTATCACTATAATTTTATTATTATTATTATTATTATTATTATTATTATTATTATTATTATTGATATTATATACAATTATATATGATGGTCATTACTTATATGTTATTATTCTTGCACATTATATATATTATACACATTACTATTAATATATTATTACTGTTTATTGTTATTAATATTAGTATAATTTTTATAATTCTTATCATTAATTATTGACTTATCTATCTATATTTATATACAATTATTACTATTATTTACATGCATATATACATATATATATATATATATATATATATATATATATATATATATATATAATTTTATTATTTATATTGTGGCTTCATTTTATTATTATTATTATTATTTAGTTATGTTTGTATATTAATATATATTTATGTTTTTATTTTCTTTCTATGTATAATATTTGTATAATTATATATGTACTTTATTATTAGTTTTTGGTCGTTATTATATATTTTACTTATTTATATGTATTCATGTGTATTTATTATAGTTTAACATGCATACATTGTTATTATTATCTTTATTTTATTATTATTATTATTTATATATATATATATATATATATATATATATATATATATATATATATATATATATATATATATATATATATATATATATATATATATATATAAGTTACATTTATTATTATTATTGTTATTATTATTATTATTATATTATTATTATTGTTATTTTGTGAGTTTTAGGTGGTATGCATGTATATTTCTCTTTTTATTTTTATTTTTATTTTTACTGTAATATAAGAAGAATTGGGTGGTATTTATGTAAATCTCTCTCTCTCTCTTGCGTGTAAATAGGTAGAAATTGAGTGTTAAATTTAGAAATGTAAATACATAGAAATTGAGTGGTATGTACGTAAAATTTCCTTTTTTTTTTTTTGTGTGGGCAAATATCTTGGATGTAAATCTTTCATTTCTCGTTGCTTTTATTTATTTTTTTTTGGGTTCTCCGCAGCAGGAGCAAAGAAGAAGAGGTATGAGACGTACCTGATTGAGACGTCGCCCGAGGGAGGCTCGTCGAAGGGAGGAAGCTGCCGGAGAAGACGAAGAAAGATGAGGAGGATGGCAGTTTTTTTTTTTTTTTTTTTTTTTTCTTGGTTGGAGGAGAGGAAGATGATAGAGGCCGATGACTGTTTTGCTTGGTTAGAGGAGAAGAAGATGGTAGAGGAGAGGAAGATGGTGGAGGAGGAGGGCTGTTTTGCTTGGTTAGAGGAGAGGAAGATGGTGGAGGAGGTTGATTGGTGAAGAGAGGAGTTTGAGTAGCTTTTATAGGAGAATGAGAGTGCGAGATATAGAGAGAGGGAGAGATTTTTTTTTTATTATTATTTGTTTAATAGACGCATGCATTAGATATGGGAGAGAGAGGTATGGGTTTAGATATGATAGCCTGACTCTCTTTTTCTTTTTTTTGCATGCGTGAGATGAGAGATTGCCTTTTTCATTATTTATATTATATTATTAGTATGATGATGATGATGATGATAATAATAATAGTAATATAATTATTGTTTATGTATTCTTCATGTGGACTTGATACCGAGGTGAAACGAATATCCCTCAAAGTAAAATCAACTTTCCGGACACACTCGCACGGTCTGTTTCGTCATTTGGGGTCGTTCGGACCACTTTTTCATAATCGGGTCCAAAACAATAATTTGCGCATTTTAAGCCAGTACTCGAAACCGTGGCTGACGAACGTCCTCCGTAGGTAAAATCGACGTCCCAGATACACTTGCATGGTTCGTTTCATCTTTCGGGGACGTTCGGACAACCTCATCGACGATCGGGTCAAAAATGCGTTAAATTTAATTTTCATAGAAATTTTGGCTCGCGATGGATTGTTTTGAAAATTAATTTTAATTTCAATTAATTATGAAGCAAATAAAAGCCCGAGCGACGCAAATTCTTTGTTTAAATATGTCAACTGTCCAAATTGTGTTGTTCGTGCGCGCGAATGTAAAATTGTGCACTAGGCAACCCTTTGGCTTAATGGTCCAATGGGGACTCTTTTTTTAGTGCCGTTATATTAGTTTTAACATTCTAAATGTTAGAGATCAAGAACTATACATGCGAAACTTCAAAAAGAGTAAAGAGGAGGTTCGAATTTCTAAAATGAGGTGGGCTCCATTACTAAGGCTCTAGGATAGTCGAAGAGAGAATCCTAAGACTAGATCCTAAATCCTAAATCCTAAGAAGAAAATTAGACCTCGCCAAAAATCAGGTCAACAAATGGACCCCCAATAGGTGTGGTGTGCTAACGAAGCACACCATGCGTATTGGAAGTTGACGGAAGAGCTCAACAAGACCAAAACAAACATTCCAAGTCAACACACTTAGAACAGTACAGAGAAAGAGTGAAAAAGGTCTCCGGTGGGGAGTATCTGGCGAACCTTCGATCAAGGCTGAAGATTCCAGAACTCTCACTGAGGTTTAGAAGATGAATCTCAAATTATCAAATTTCAGGTGTAGATTTCAGATTTGTGTCAGATTCTGATTTGTCTTTGATTTTGGGTTTCAAATTGATTTGATTTTTTATTATTTCTTTTATTTTGATTTCGATGAAGTTTCGAGAGTTTAAGATAAACGAGAAGATTGGATAGAGATGGAAGGTACAGAGGTTTACACCCAACTTAAAGAGGTAACAAAAGCGCGGAGAGACTATACCAATTCGGGCAGCCGTAGGGGACATTACGTCCGGACTGGATCTAGTGGAAAAATGGCTATCGTTAAGGACATTACGCCAGGAAGAAAAGACTATCAGCTTGGAAAATCACTGGGGAAGTTACATCTGAACAAAATATAGTCGAGAAATGGCAAACAACATGGAAGTTATGCCAAGAAGAAAAGACTACCAGCTCGGAATACCACCAGGGAAGTTACATCCGAACAAGATATAGTCGAGAAATGACAACCGTCAAGGAAGTTACGCTAGGAAGAAAAGACTACCAACTCGGAATATCACCAGGGAAGTTACATCCGAACAAGATATAGTCGAGAAATGGCAACCATCAAGGAAGTTAAGCCAGGAAGAAAAAATTATCAGCTCGGAATACCACCAGGGAAGTTACATTTGAACAAGATATAGTTGAGAACCGGCAACCGACAAGGAAGATATGCCAGGAAGAAAAGACTACCAGCTTGAAATACCACTAGGGAAGTTACATCCGAACAAGATATAATTAAGAACCGGCAACCATTAAGGAAGTTACGCAAGGAAGAAAAGACTATCAGCTCTGAATACCATCAGAGAAGTTACATCTGTACAAGATATAGTCGAGAAATGGCAACCGTCAAGGAAGTTACACCAGGAAGAAAAGACTATCAGCTCGGAATACCACCAGGGAAGTTACATCCAAACAAGATATAGTCGATAAAAATCTTGTATGTTGTCTTAGGATTTATTACGGGGTTATAAGTAAAACTTCATATCTAACCTTAGTGAAACAGAAGAACTAGAACAACTCAGAATACCGCCGAGGGGATGTTACATATGAGCTGGAACTAGCCGAGAAAAATTTCGTCTGTTGTCTTGGGATTTATTACGGGGTTAGAAGTAAAACTTCATACCCAACCTAATAGAAACAAAAGAACTAGAACAACTCAAAATACCTCCAGGGGGAAGTTACATCTGAGGTGGAACAAGCCGAGAATAATTTCGTCTGTTGTTTTAGGATTTATTACGGGGTTAGAAGTAAAACTTCATACCCAACCTAAGCAAAACAGGAGAACTAGAACAATTCAGAATATCACCGGAGGAAGTTACATCTGAGCTGGAACTAGCCAAAAAAAAATGTCGTATGTTGTCTTAGGATTTATTACGAGGTTAGAAGTAAAACTCCGTACCCATCCTAAGCGAAATAGGAGAACTAGAACAACTCAGAATACCGTCGGGAGAAGTTACATCTGGGCTGAAACTAGCCGAGAAAAATGTCGTCTGTTGTCTTAGGATTTATTACGGGGTTAGAAGTAAAACTTCATACCCAACCTAAGCGAAACAGGAGAACTAGAACAACTAAGAATACCTCCGGGGGAAGTTACATCTGAGCTGGAACTAGCCAAGAAAAAATGTTATGTTGTCTTAGGATTTATTACGAGGTTAGAAGTAAAACTCCGTACCCAACCTAAGCAAAATATGAGAACTAGAACAACTCAAAATACCGCTGGGGGAAGTTACATTTGAGCTGAAAGAATGTCGGAGACTTATATCAATCCTAAGAGTTAGCGAATGCTGAGAAAGAATGTGCTGAGGAAGGGTGTGGCTCCATGCCAACAGAACATACAAGACCTTGTGGCTCCATGTCAATAGAACCATCTGATCCTCTCTCACACGAGAAAGAGAATTGAAAGGGAATCAACAACGACACCAGACTGAGGAAAATAAACTTGGTAACGAGTCAAGTGGAAGATTTGAATTTGAATTTTAAATAAAATGGAAAATTTGTGGGACATTGTAAGAATTCAAAATTTGTAAAAAGTTTGAATTTTAGAGTTTGAGTTTCAGATTTCCCGTGAGAAAGAATCAATTTGAAAGAGGGTACGAGGGTATCTCGCATCCAACTCGAAGAGTTTATCAAAAGAAGTTTGTGTGGGAAAGGGTGCGGCTCCTTACCAACAAAACCTACGAGACCTCGTGGCTCCGTGTCAATAGAACCAACTATTCCTCTCTCACACGAGAAAGAAAATTTAAAGGAAATTGATAACAACACTGGGCTGAAGAAGCTCAATTTGGTAACAAGTTAGGAGAGGAACTCAGGGTTTTTTTTTTTTTTTTTACATTTGTTTTCTGATTTTCTTTGTTTTGATGGTTTGATTCTATTTTAATTTAAATTTTTTCTTGATTTGAATTTTGTTTTGATTTGAATTTTATTTCATTTTGGTTTGAATTTCTATTTGATTTGTATACACATTTTTTATTTTGTTCAATTTTGATGGATACATTCTTTATTTTTGTTATTTATTTGTTCGTTGTTTCATTCATTGGGGAATTTATTGTTATTTATTTGTTTTGAAATTTTATTGTATTCATTTAAGTTTTATGACTTTTCTTTTGTTGTATATATATATTTTTTAGTCAGAATTTGGACTCAGTTACAAGCAAGTGCGACATCTGTGCTTCGTAGAACGAGGTTGTCTTTGAAACATCATGATGCGCAGCACTTCTTGAGGTATCGTCTACTAACTGAAGGCACGTGTAGAAAATAACTCACTCATCAAGGTAATAACAGAATTATACTTTTTTCAAATACATATAAAGATATGTTATTTCTACAGCTGAAGTTGTTGTAACTTTGTAGCTCCGTCGTAACGATCGTCGTTTCTTTGACACTGATTTGTAAGGATTATCCAAGTTGTCTTTAAGAAGTTGCTCTGACGTCTTTCGAATTGATGTTGGAGTCAAAATTTTTGGGTATTTAAGGATGTGCTTCAGGCTCGAATTTCCATTAATTGCTCATAATATGACCCTTTCACTTCAGTTCTTTCTTTCTGGGACTAAGCAGATTTCAAAATTTCAGATCAAGTGTTGAAAATATTTTTCATTTCCCAAAGATATTTGAAAGCCCGTTAATAATGAACCAAATGACACAGCTTCACTCAACCTTTTTCTGAACATAATATCAGAAGAATTTTCTTAGGAGAATATTTCAGGTTTTATTAATCAGGGGAGACTTTAGACACCAATTTTTGATTTGATGCTCACCTCAAGCTTCTTCTCAGGGAGCCCCTTTTTATCTTTGCTGCTTTTCTTTACTGAGAATTACTATATCTAGTGAAACATATTTCTTTTAAAGATTTTGAATGTTTGAATTTTGACACCAATTTTTGATTGTATGCCTACCTCAAGCTTCTTCTCAGAAAACTTTTTTTTATTTCACTAAGAATTACTATATCTATTGGAGCACACTTTAATGATTTTGAATGTCTGAACTTAAACACCAATTTTTAATTTTATGCTCACCTCAAGCTTCTTCTCAGGGAGCTCTTCAATTTTTTTTATTATCTTTCTTTTGCTCCTTTTATTTTCTGAGAAGCATACTCTAAGGATTTTGAATGTCCAAACTCCCCTACTTAATATTCCTCGAATATTTCTTAATATGAATTCTAAGACAATATAGTTCGTTCGAAAGTCAGGACCCAGTCACTTAACAGGAGATTAAAACGCTTGCAATATCCCGAATCAATTACTCGTATTTCAAACACACAGTTTCATTCTAAAATCTACTTAGGACCCAGTCCGAAGTCTTTAAAAGGAGGACCCAGTTATTAGGGCATTAATTTAATTCTTTGCAAAAGTCACGATCTTGTTAAAACACCAGATGTTGTCTTTAGTTTCTCCTTTCTCGATTGTCTTTTTGTTGGAGCTTCGAAGGGGCTTTGTTTAAGCTTTTCAAATAATGAATAATTCTGGGCAACCAGCCAGTTCTTTCTCTTCTTTGTTTTATTGCGGTGGGAGGGTTGGGACAACTACGCATTATCTTGTTGATGTCATTTTTTATTGTTGACCTTGGTAGTTAAATTGTGGACAGACTTGTCACGGGGCAATTCCCCGGTGAAGTAAAGCTCAGCTTCAGCTATGTCATCGTTTCTATCACTTGAAGAATTTCGAAAACTAGTAATGTCCCGTGTTTTTTTAATTCCAGCGAAAGTACTGAAGTAACGCACTTGTCTTGTGAACTGGGCCTCCTTTGAAATTTATTCATGTGAAGTTTTTTTATTTCAAAATTTTGTATTTTGTTTTATTGTTAGGATTTTTATTTTTGATTTGAAATTTTGGCAAAATTTTTGTTTTGGGTTGTTGTATTGAAATTTCAGTTTGACATGTTTGCAACAAGTTAAACCTGAAGAGGAACGAAGTGTCGGACCCGTTTCGAGATTTAGAGGAGGTTGATTTCGCATCAAACTCACTTAAATAGACCGCTCCTATTATAACACACTTATTGGGGGTCCACCTTGTCTCTTTGAGGAGGTGGGAAAGATTTTGGAACCTCACTGTTTAAGGGTGTTTAAACAGTGGCTCTAGAATTAAAAAGGATTTGACTATGCTCGCTCAAGATAGAAACGAGCGAGGTATGCCAACAGAAAAAATGGTAGTTTGGTCCACTAGGGACATTGACTCACTACCGATTTATGAAAGCAAACTATCTGATCATTGAAGGAGAGAAGAACCAGTCCTCAGCGGAGTCGCCAGAAATTGTCGGCTGTTAAATTTGAAAAGGGGGATTTTAAAATATAGTTTAGATTTAAAATAGTTTAATTTAAAATAATAGCGTATATCTCTTTTTTGAAAATAATATTATTTTAATGTTTGAAAAATAAGAAATATACTATACATTCAATAGTTTAAATTAAACGAGCATAACACCGCAAGTAATACATCTATCTCGAAGAGTAGACATAGCACTTGAATAATGAAGCTCGATTAACTAAACTACAGAGTCTATGATATATGGTCAGTCTGCGAAACCATTTTTTGGCCAACAAGTTTACCTATTTAATACAAAATACCAAATAGGGTTTATATTATCTGGGTTTTAAAGTTCCCTATAAAGGCATGCCCCTATAGTTAATTAAACCTTAAATGACAGGAGTCACTTAAAAAAACTTTCGATTAAGATCAGTAGTTCTGCTTTCAAGAATTTCAAAGTTTAGGCTTTCACGATTGGACATTGGAAATTCAAAAGGGAATTGATCAAATTAAGAACAGTTATTTTAGGAGTCAAAAGGAACGAAAATGTAGAGAATGTCACGGGTCCGAGATAAGCCTCGGTGACTTCCCAACTATCGTATTTGTTTGGCTTCAATTTCAAGGGGAGTATCACCTAGTATTTCAATCCTGCCAATTTTATTTATTTAGGGTTTGTATTCGCACGAAACCCGAGATAGGAGGATTTACACCGTACCGCACGGTAACCTTGAAATCCTAAAAGTTTTAGGACTTATATTGCATAACAGAGTTGTGCAAAAGCCTAAAAGATGGAGTGAGGATTTACATTGCGCTGGGCAGACCACCTCGAAGTTTTATGGGTTTTTATTTATTTATTTCTAGGAAAGAAGATTCTTTGTTGTAGAGTTGTTCGCTTCCTCGTCGTGCTAACCACTGTATATGCTCCAAGCTCCTCATTGCAGTAGGTTCAATTTATAAATATCAAATTGCAGAGATGAGAGGAGTGTCAAGTTTTGGAGTTTAGGTTTTCTAGTGTGTCAAATTTAATGTCTTATTAAGGGGAAATATTAAAGTTGATTAAGCGATACCAGTTAAGATCCTACGGTTCCCTCATTCCGGCACCACTATTTTCTTCGAATTCACTTAGTATAGATTAATTTACCAAATTCAACTAAATGAATTTAGTACCTTCATCAGACCGTGTGAAATCTTGTTAGCAGCCGTAGGTTGCCTCCTCCGAAGGATTCTCGATAATCCGATAGAGATGATTTGATTTAATTACAATTGTTGTTTTGGTTGTTTGGTTTGTGATTAAATTTTGAGTTGTCTTATATTTTGATTGTCGTGGCTGTGAATTTGACTTTGGTTTCATTTTGTTTTCACGGCTATTGACCCGACTTGCAATTACGCAGTAAATTAACTTTTAAAAGATGGCCAAAAACTTGACCCGATTTATAAATAGCGGCTAGTGTGCAAAATCTTAAATGATATAAAAATTAGAAAATATTTTACACACTAGGGGTACTACGCAAGTATACGTATCGTTTCAAGTAATATAGAGTTTTCTTTAAAAACCCCAGTATCGATCCTACGAGGAAGTGAAATAAGAAGTCTTTAATCAAATTCTAGTCTACTACTAATAGTCCTTAGTTTGGAATATCGATTAAAATTGTGTTTTATCTAGCAACTATTCCTAAATGCAAGTGTTAAATGTAAAGATAGTAACTATATCTAAATACAAATAACAATTCTAAAGATAACCCTTTTTGGATGAATTGGTTTGGAGAATTTTGAGGTACTAAAAACTACAATTCTTATGTAATGAAATAGATAATGTATAGGAATGAGATGCATTAAATATTGTATGTGCCAAATAGGAGCAATCCTATTCTTTACCATTTGGTCCAGGCATAAAGAACATTGATTAATCCTATGCTTGGTTACTGAATCCGTGGCTAGGCTGGGAGGATACCGACTCTCACTTCGGAGCTCCCACGTTCCCCTCGCCTGAGGGCTAACAATCTACACTTCAGCACCCAAACGATAGGACCGAATTGAGGATTTTAGCCTGTCACTCTAAAATCTCCAATTCTACGCCCGATAATTATATTTCCCTATTTATTTGCATTCAATCCTCATGAACTTCACCATCCATGGAATTTGAATTTGGTTTCACTTTGTTGAGAATTACACCGCCCTTTCCGGTCGATGCAAATACAACGAATTTTAACACTACAATGGGCCCTTATTGCAATGTAAATGAAGTGCAAGTAAAAACCATCACATTTATAATTAAATTTACTTCTACCATGCATCACAATATCCTAAACATGATTTCTACTCTTTACAAAAGAAAAGTAAAGGAAAACAATGGCATAATCTTCTTATGCCAGTATTTCCAAAAAAGAAGAAATAGTAAGAGAGATGCGTCACAAAGCACGAAGAAAACATTAAAGAAACTTCATTTAACAAAAGCAAATTCACTAAATAAATGTTTACAAAATTATAAGATAATGAAGAACAATACTTAGTTTTTTCCCTTTGAAAGAAAGACGAAGATCTCTCCCATAAAGTCTCCCGGCGATCCATGCAATGCTAGCGAAATCCCTTACAAATTCTCTCAAAATCTCCTCTCAAATCTCTCCAAAAAGGTAGAAATCTACATTTCTACTCTTAATCTAAGAATCCTAAACATTCCTCTAAGTTTTTCTCTCCTTTCCTCTATTGTTTCTCTTCCATTTTCTAACCTATATTCGCCATTTTAAAGAGTATGGACGAAGTTTGAAGAGTTCCCTTAAGCACCCCTTCGAAAAAGCGTCCAAATACGTCGAATATTGGCCCAAAACTGCCAAAAGTCGGTTCATGGTCGTCCGGGCCGCTGTCGACGGCCTTTTCGGCCATATTTCGGTGGTCTCGGGAAAATCTCGCCGTCGGCGAGCAGGCTGCTGCGCGGCTCCACGGTTTCGCTCCGTTTGGCTCCGTTTCAACTCCGTTTCGCCCCATTTCAGTTGCGTTGCGTTCGTAACAGATAGCCCTACAAAATAAGCATAAAAATAACCTTTCTTTAAAGTATAATCTCATTCAAAAATATGCAAGAAGTGTAAAAGAGATTAAGCATCAAAAAACTTATCGAAAGGTGTTAGGGCAGAATTTCATTTCTTGCTCGTTTTTACTCCAAATTGCACATTTTTTGCTTCCTTTTGCTCCAATCACCATTTCTTGTACCTAAAACCAAAAAACATACAAAATATCTTCCTTTAAAGTGTAATATCATAAAAAAATAAGTAAAATGATATAGCAAAAAGCATATATATTTTAGGCGTGTCAGCTATCCTAAAAGTTTCAGTTCTGACATGCAGGAAGAAGTAAAATATTTAATAAATAAATCAATATAAATTGCAATAAATAAATGTGTACCTGACAGTCTTCGAGTACATCCGCTAAAACGTAGCAGGTATATAGACATATGTACATGTTTTCATTGTTATTTATTATTTATTTATTATTAGTATTGCCTATGTATACGTATTGATTATTAGTATTTTATTATTGTGTATATATATATGCATATGTTATTATGATTATTTAAATTTTATTTATTATCATCGTTATTACTTCTTATTATTTATGTATGGTATCGTTATTATTATTATTGTTAACGTCGCTGTTATTGTTCTTTATTATTTCTTATATATTATAATTATCACCACATTTTGTATCATATATATTATTATCAATTTATCGTTATTATTTTTCAATTACTAACACTATTATTGTTATTGTTATTATTATTATTATTATTATTATTATTATTATTATTTATATTATTATTATTATTGATATTATATACAATATTATATGATGGTCATTACTTATATGTTATTTTTCTTATACATTATATATATTATACACATTACTATTAATATATTATTACTGTTTATTGTTATTAATATTAATATCATTTTTATAATTCTTAGAATTAATTATTGACTTATCTATCTATATTTATATACAACTATTACTATTATTTACATGCATATATATATATATATATATATATATATATATATATATATATATATATATATATATATATATATATATATATATATTATTTTATTATTTATATTGTGGCTACATTTTATTATTATTATTATTTTTTTATGTTTGTATATTAATATATATTTGTATATGTATATACGTACATTATTATTAGTTTATTGTCGTTATTATATATTTTACTTATTTATATATATTCATGTGTATTTATTATAGTTTAACATGCATACATTGTTATTATATTCTTTATTTTATTTTATATATATATATATATATATATATATATATAGATAAAAGTTTACATTTATTATTATTATTATTGTTATTATTATTATTATTGTTATATTATTATTTTGTGAGTTTTAGGTGGTATGCATGTAAATTTATCTTTTTATTTTTATTTTTATTTTTATTTTTATTTTTATTATTTTTTTTTGCTGTAATATAAGAAGAATTGGGTGGTATTTATGTAAATCTATCTCTCTTGCGTGTAAATAGATAGAAATTGAGTGGTAAATTTAGAAATGCAAATACATAGAAATTGGGTGGTATGTATGTAAAATTTCCGATTTATTTTTTTGTGTTTGCAAATATCTTGGACGTAAATCTATCATTTCTCGTTGTTTTTTTTTTCTTTATTCTTTTTTTTTTTTTTTGTTCTCCGCAGCAGCAAAGAAGAAGTGGTATGAGACGTACCTGATTGAAGCGTCGCCGGAGGGAGGAAGCTCGCCGGAGAAGGCGAAGAAAGATGAGGAAGATGGCTGTTTTTTTTTTTTTTTGGTTGGAGGAGAGGAAGATGATGGAGGAAGATGACTATTTTGCTTGGTTAGAGGAGAAGAAGATGGTGGAGGAGAGGAAGATGGTGGAGGAGGAGGGCAGTTTTGCTTGGTTAGAGGAGAGGAAGATGGTGGAGAAGAGGAAAATGGTGGAGGAGGTTGATTCGTGAAGGAGGAATTTGAGTTGCTTTTACAGGAGAATGAGAGGGAGAGATATAGAGACTGGGAGATATTTTATTATTATTATTATTATTATTATTTGTTTAATAGGCGCATGCATTAGATATGGGAGAGAGAGGTGTGGGTTTAGTTAGGATAGCCTGACTTTTTTTTTTTTTTGCATGCCTGAGATGAGGGATTGCCTTTTTTATTATTTATATTATATTATTAGTATGATAATAATAATAATAACAATAGTAATATAATTATTGTTTATGTATTCTTCTTCTAGACTTGACACCGTGGTGAAATAAATGTCCCTCAAAGTAAAATCGACGTTCCGGACGCACTCGCACGGTCCGTTTCGTCATCTGGGGTCGTTCGGACCACTTTTTCGACAATCTGGTCCAAAACAATAATTTGCGCATTTTAAGCCCGTACTCGAAACTGTAGCGCGACGAATGTCCTCCGTAGGTAAAATCAAAGTACCAAACACACTTGAGTGGTCCGTGTCGTCTTTCGGGGTCGTTCAGACAACCTCATCGACGATCGGGTCAAAAATGCATTAAATTTAGTTTTCATAGAAATTTCGGCTCGTGATGGATCGTTTTGAAAATTAATTTTAATTCAATTAATTATGGAGAAAATAAAAGCTCAAGCGACGCGAATTCAGTGTTTAAACATGTCAACTGACCAAATTGTGTTGTTCGTGCGCGCGAAGGTGAAATTGTGCACAAGGCAACCCTATGGCTTAATGGTCCAATAGGGACTCTTTTTTGAGTGCCGTCATATTAGTTTTAACCTTCTAAATGTTAGAGATCAAGAACCATAGATGTAGAACTTCAAAACGAGTAAAGAGGAGGTTCAAATTTCTAAATGAGGCGGGCTCCATTACTAAGGCTCTAGGATAGTCGAAGGGAGAATCCTAAGGCTAGATCTTAAATCATAAAAAGAAAATTAGACCTCGACAAAAATGAGGTCAACAGGATGATGAATTAGACTTTCAAATTAAGATTGGGCAAGATTGGGGTCAATTGGGTAGACATTGGGGAAGATTTAGGCATTTTGGACTTAAAGGGGGAATTTAGTGCTTTTGGTTAAATTGGGCTAATTTGGTCAAATTAGGTCAATTTGGTGGTTCAAAATTGAAATTGGGAATATTTGGGGTTTTGGAAATTTTAGGAATTTTTGGGCTAGAAGGGGCATTTTGGTCATTTGGGTATTTTGGGAATTTTGTTAAATTTGAGGTGTTCTAAGTATTTTAAGTGGTGAGGAATGTTTTGGGATGAACTTTGAGAGAATTTGGTAATTTTGGTTGATTTTCAGAATTTTGGACGAAATTAGGGTTTTAGGGGCAATTTGGTCATTTGGTGGTGTTTAGGGGTAAAGGGGTCAAAAGTTTGAATTTTTCGTAAAATTGGGGTTAAATGTAATTGATAGCCCATTTGGGCCATGGACCAAGGAAATTCCCCATTTGGACCCTCCATGTACTGGTACTAACCAAACCCTAGCTTGGGGCTAGAGCTTAGAGAAACCACTCACATGAGTTTCCAAAAAAGTAGGGGATTAAGCCCCAAGGAAATTTGGTATGGGATTGTGAGGTAGTGAGTGTAAGTGTAAAGTGCAAGTGTGTGTGTGAGCTTTACCCAGACCAGACCTCACGTGGTAAGTACTAAGGCTTGACCATCCTATAGAGACCTCCTCTTGAGCTTCCTAATACCTGGTCTCATACTCCTGAGCACTTAGAGGTTTGACATTAAGCATTTGAAAACTCCAAGTGAAGCAAGGAAGTGTTTTGAATTTCTATGGGGTACGGGTTTCATTGCTAGTCCTCTAAGATGTTAACTAAGAGAGTCCTATGGCTACACCCTAGACTACCTAAAGAAAGACTAGACCTCAACAAAAGTGAGGTCAACATTTTGATATGAATAGAGTTATGGTATTAAACAAGCCACAAGCATTTGAAGTTATCAACATACGACAAAACTTCTCCTCATGATAAAGATAAGAGCTTGGTTTTATTGCGCATACTTATTCAACTTGCTTAAACTAAAAAAATATAGGCCATCAGTAGTGGTTAAATAATGTTAGACATTCTTTTCCACTACGATACCTCTCTGATTATTGATATCAACATAACAGATTATTATCAATTATCTTACAACAATATTTAGTGTGAAGAAAATAGCTCGTGATATTCAAGTTGAAATAAATAATTTAATAAAAAAAATTAACATGAATATTCCAAAAACAATAGAGACAATATCATATAATTTTAAAAATAAGCTATTATTTCACTAGATAATAATTTAGAAACTATGATTTATAAAATAAAATCATATCATAGAAATATAAATATTTTTGGGGTTTCACTTTCTAAATTAAATTTTATGATGATGAGTTTACATTAGTAAGATTGAGGTTTTTCTTGTATAATTTTGAATGAGGCAAGCCCAAGGAAAAGTTAGTGATAAGTTTAATGAGTGATTTAGTCAGTTCAATTGGCCTAGTGAGTTAAACCTTAATTTTTAGCCAGTAAATCTCAACTAGATGAGATTTTCATGTGCGAAATTTATACTTATTCATCCTATTGAACTCAACACCTTCTCATTATTTCCTGATAGATTTATAAATTTTTTCTTATTTTGACAACTCATTCCTGTAAACTTTCATAGCGTGTCTAAGCGTTTTGACACTTTCAAATACCTCGGCCTTCATCCTAAACATCTAGAACCCCACTGTCTAATCTTGTTGCATTGAATGGTTGGTGGAGCTACCTCTTTATTCAATCATTTAAGATTCATGTGCTTTAAATCAAGTAAAACTAATTGCATTACTATAGGTTATTTACTTATTTAGGTTAGTATTTAACAATGTCTTTTTTTTATATAACATTTGTATTGTATTTTATTTGCGTTAGCTTTGCATTTTTATGATATATTTTATTATGTTTAATTATGACCTCATGCTCACAAGAATTAAAAATTTATACTTATTCTTCTATAAGGGTATTTTCTATAACGCTGGAGATTCTAAATACATGAACGATTCATGCCTCACTTCTTATATTAATATTTGCTAGCTAACTTCCTCCAATGAGCATGATATATTCATGACACAAGATAACTTTAAAACTCTTAGTAATAAAAATTATAATATTAATATAAATCTATATTTCTTTTAGCTTACATAATTTATCCTTAATTTAGTAGGGTTCCATATAAAGCTATGGTAAGATAATAAGTCCGAATGAATTAGTAGCCCTAGACTAGGATTATAAGAAATAATGGACTAGTACCTTATATATCACATCACATAATTAAGATTTGTGCACATATTTTTTGTATAAACTTAAGACCAAGATGTATAAATATAGAATCCGCCCAACAATTTTTTTTCTTAAGTGTATTATCAAACTCAATTATAACTAGCCTTTAATTATTATACATTATTTCATCATAGATTTATTTACAACTCCTAATGATTCTCCACTTTTTTTGTTATTTGTGTAATTGGTTACAGAATTTTCAATATAAATTTTTTTTTTACAATAAAAGGTTTTTTTTTTTTTGTGAAATTAATAACTTTTTATGGAATGGCTAAAATTAATCAGATGAGAATGACTTCCTAAAAATAGGTTGTTTATTACATTTCCTTTGGCCACAATTTTATATATAAATAAATATTCTTATTGATCTCATCTTTTGTCAACCTTCTTTTTTTTGGCCTTAAACTATTCCCATCTAAACCAAGGATTCATTCCCAGTACCTCTAGATGGCTGGTTTCAACTCGATATATTCTAGCTGACAAGTTGAACTCCAACATGGCTTTGTGGGCTAGGCCTGATAGGCTTGTCTTTGGCAAGGCCTGGATGTGTGTTGGTGTAACCCATTGATGAATTGGTGAGGCTTTGCTTAAGTTATACTCAAATTAAAATAAATATAATCATTAAATTACTTAAGCAAAAGTTAAAACTCAATTTAATTTTAACTAATTTATAATCAATCAAAATTATGCTGATTATTAGAAATGAATTTCAATATAAATTAACTTGAGTTAAACTAGTATAAATTTTGTGTGTGTGAACCAGAGTGGTCATGTCGGACCAAAATGATTGTGGATGGTGGTTATACAGGCAATGGCGTGATGAGTCAGACCATAAAACATGGGACAACATGGGTCGTCGTTGGCCAGGTTGGTCTTTATGGTTTCTTGAATGGTTTCGACATAAAGTGCACAAAATGTGACAACATTTTCATAGAGAGTTTATGGAGTAAAATTTTTGAATTTTTGCTCCCATTTACCCAAATTTTGGCCAATATATAGGCCCAAGAAGGGAAGGATAAGACACACTTTCCCTTCTTAGGCTAAAGTGTAATCTGGAGTCCCTTTACATGCTATCATTCTGTTTTGATATTTTGCAACCCAAGTGTACTTGGCCTGCTATTCTACCTCTTTCTACGTTGGTGTTCACAGCCAAAATCTCTTGACCTATTGTTATGCCTCTTTCTATGTTAGGGTTACGGAACCACGGAGTCCCTTAGCTTTCTATTGTGTTGTTCCATCTATGCAGCTATTGAAGACTACTTGTCCCCTTCTGGCCTATTGTTGTGCCACTTTTTAGTGAGGAGGTTTGATGCTTACAAAAGATTCACTGATGCAATTTCAAAAGAAGATCCACTTTCTAAACATTATGGTGGTGAGGTTTCTTACTCTAACAGATTGAGCCTGTTTGTCGCTTTCTAGTTACACTGTGATTTATGAGTAGTTTTGTAGTTTCTACTAGTTTTTAAATTGATGAAAATTTTGAAAGATATTAAGGTTAGTGATGCACAACTCTCATGTTTGGTGGTGATGATCACTATCAGCTTGATTAACTTCTACAAAAAATGGTAGCCAAGCTGACACTGAAGATCTTATGTAGGCTTAACAAGTTTTTTGTTGGCGTACATGGATTAATATCTTTTAAGATCAAGGTGTTAGATCTATAAATAAGGGATCTAATATAGTACTAGTCTGTCACATTAAATAACTAGGGATTTTGTGAGAGTCAGAAGAAACTGCAATAGCTATCTATTTCTCTCTAGATCATAGTAGATTAGATATTCTGGATGCTTGAATTTCGGGATCTCAGAGATATTTAGTTTGAGGTATAATACATTAAAAACTTTTAGCGGAGGAATCTCTATTTAAGACATACATTTTATTTATCATAGAAGATCATTTACGATGATAGCAATGTAATCTGAGAAGAAGAGACATCAATTAGAGCTCGTTTTACCTTCAAAGTAGGTCTTACACAACAATGAATGTGAGATCCTTCCTCTAAAGCATAGTAAAAATAGGAAAGATACAAAAATACCCTCCATCAGACCTTTAAAGATCCACATTTCATAGTAAAACTCTAAGTTAGTCAAGATCAAATATCTCTTTTCTGAGTATAAGAAAATATATGATTCCAAACATGAAGAATTTGCAAGCTTAGAGATTGATTGACAGACCACAAAATTGAGATGTCTATCAAGATGACATTCCTCTCATTACATCAAAATTTAGAGATTACTCAGGCGGAGTTTGTACTAGTATGGGTGTTATCATTAAATTTTGTTCAGAAGTTTAGGGTGTTAATTTGAATGACATTGGACTATATTTTCTCCATTCATATATTCCTGTAGCTCAAGACATCTATTAAGACTACCCGATATGTGTATTTGGCAAGTAACCAGGGTTGGAGTTGATATAGCGTTACCCAAGAGAGTTCTTCATTGGTTAACATCAATTTTGATATGGGACATGTCTATTGTCCATTTGAGTGTTTAAGGGTCATGATCCATCCATTGGAGCCTCCTGTAGCTAATAGCAAAATCAAGATGTGTTCGTCTCAATTAGATGACGGTGAGAAACAAACAACACTTAATTTGATTGAGTATCGAGTAAGATATTAGGTCTAGAAGTTGGACGGTTCTCGGGTTAGGACAATTGGGGACGACGAACGGATGCTGTACGTTTCTACGTGTATCGAATGACCAGTCAAGATGGACAAAATGGGAGGGCGGTACGCGAACCGCAGGTACACGTGGAAAGCGCGGTAAATCAACGAATGACATGTGGGCTTCGACGGATCTGTGGTTTGACGTGTTGCCGCGTTAGATAAATTGTTAAAGAGTGTATTTTGTTATTATTTAAATGCATTAAATTATTTAATTTTAAAAATTCATATCTTGGTGTAGAGAAATAAAAAAAATAAAAGAAAAATACATATATGCTCAGTGAAGAGAGGAGAATTTATTGGAGTAAAAATTAAATATAATTTTTAAATATTTTATTTCAAAATTAATTACATACTCCAGAGAGTAATTAAATCATATTTAATCAAATATTTATCCAAATCAAATGAAATTTAGTGGGTTTATCCATAATGACTTTAGGAGTCTTCCATGATTTTTTCAAAGTCAAAGACAACCCTAACTTCAACAACCCTATCTTTTTAGGATTATTAGTATTATTTTAATTAAAAATTTATAAAAAATATAATAAAAATCTGAAAATATGAAATTAAGTTTAGTTGGTTCATTGTGGATAGAGGACTCTAGAAAAAAAATCAAATTTAAAAGGTTAAAATGTATTTTTTTTAAATTTAATAAAAATTATTAAAAATTAACAAAAAATCAAATAATTGAAAAAATCATTAAAATGACCCAAATTGAAGAAAACGATCCTAGGAGGCCACTGTAAAAATATAGAAGACATAAAATTACTTTTAAAATAAAAATGTATTTTTTAAGTAAATAAGGATTACATGGCAAAATAATTATAAAAAATAAAATAAAAAATATATATAAAAATTAATTTGGAGTGCTCTTTGACACTAGAAACACTTTGTAAAAATAAAGTTAAAGTTAAATACAAAGTTCATTTTTCAAGTATTTCTCAATTTAAAAATAAATAAAATATTAAAAATCACAAAAATGTAAAAATATTTAAAAATATCAAAATTTTGATTTTGTTCATAAAAAACAGCTTAAAAATGCTTTTTTAAATTTTAAAGATGTAAAAATATTTTTTAAGTATTTAAATGTATTTTTTTATATTTTTTGGATAAAATAATTTTTAAAAATTAAATAAAAATCAATAAAATATGAAATAAAATTCTTTAAGTTTTTCGAGGTGAAAGAGATCAATAAAAAATATAAAATGAATTTTTGAAATGAATTTTTTTCTATATATTTACTCATTAGAATCAACTAAAAATTATAAGAAATTAAAATATAATAAAAAAGTTCATGAAAACCATTCTAAGTGGTCTACTAACCTAGGTGAACCTTTAAAAATTTCCTAAGAACAAAAAGTATGTTTTAGTTAGTAAATCTAATTAAACATTGAAATTTCCTATTTGTAGACAAAAATAATTATTAAAATTGAATAAAAAAAATCAATAAAAGGTGAATTATCCTCTGAAATTTCAATTGACTAATGAGTAGAGTAACAACAAAGTTTTGAAGTGTTTAGATTTAAATTGAAAGAATTATGAAGTAGAAAGCCTTGAGGGCAAAGTGGTAATTTTGGAATTTCACACCCTAATTAAGATTTAGGTTTAATTAGAGGATAAAATGGTAAGATTTATGATAATTAACTCTCTGAGATGAATGAAACATAAGGGGTTAAAAAGGTAGAAATCAATTCACATCGTTTTCTACAAAAGGGTAAAATTGTAATTAATCAATTGTTATGGTGTGAAAGATAATTAACTTCAGATGACCCTAATGTAAGGGGCATAAGCTAGGAAGACAATAATTCATTGATTTGAATCCCCAAATCAGTGTTTAAGTATAATTCAATCTTTTAATAAGAATTTAACACATTCCATAAAACTCTTTTAAAATTACAAATTTACCCATAAAAACTTAAGAGCTTGATAGTTGGTGCGACTTTTTAAATTTGCAAAAATTAATGAACTCAGGTTTAGTTTTATATATTGATTTAAATGATAATGAGTCACACAACTAACGTAAGTATACGTATCGCTCAAGTAATACAGGGCTCTAATGAAGTCCTATAATATCGATCCAACACGGAGGCTTTACTTTTTGGGCATAGCACAGAAATCTCTTATCGAATCACAACATAATTGTAAGTGGTTTAAATTTTAAAGTAAAGACAAACATGTTCAGTTACTATTTCTATCAAAGCACGTTTTAAATTCTAGCATGTTAAACTAATACAAGACTAAATTTATACCAAAGTTCAGTTGCAAGAAAGAGTCTTCCTCCTTTCCATTCATAATGTGATGATTATTGTGACATAGATTAGTGATACAAATGTATTGTGCCAAATAGGAGCATTTTTATTCTTTACGCATAGTTCAGCGTATAAAGAACATTGGCTATTCCTAAGTTTAGTCCCCAAATCCGTGGGTAGGTTGGGAGGATACTGGCTCTCACTCCAGAGCTCCCACTTCTCTTCACCTGAAGGCTAACTCTCGCTTCAGTTTCTAAACATTAGGACCAAATTGAGGATTTCATCCTGTCACTTTGAAATCTCCAATTCTACGCCCATCCAACTAAATTTCCCTATTTATTGACACTCAATCCCCATGATTTACATCACTCATTCATGGACATTGAATGTGACCTTTACTTTTGTTATGGAACTCATAATCCTTTTAGAACATATGTTTCCCAACAAGTTTTAACAATTTAATTGGCCAGATCAAAAAGTAAATGAAGTTCTAAGTGAAAAGGTCATAAAAAATTTTCCATAATAAATCGACATATCATTTCCATTTGACAACATCAACACAACACATGAAAAAGAGAAAGACAAAGAAATCTACTCAAGATTCATGAGGAAAAGATGACAAAACATAAATTTTATATAAAAAACAACGTCATACAAATAAAGTAAAGTAAAGACAACTTATCTCAAACTCTTCCCCATGCAAATCTCAAGGAATTCCTTTGACTCCTCTTTTGTATTCACAACAACACACAATTCTCTCTTTAGAATAGTAAGGAAGAAGAAATCTCTCATTTTCCCTCTCCTCTCACACTCCTTAGAAGAGAAAACACAAACCTAACTTCCTACAAAAAATGAAAAGAAAACTCTCTCTAAACTGTAAACTCTTCTCTTCCTTTCTTCCCCCCTTTGAAATCTGGCTCCAAAAGTGTTTAAATTTGGCCAAAACTGAATTCCCAAGAGTTTTCTTAAGCAACCTTGCAAAATTCGGTCAAATACATTGAATCTAGTTCAAAATTGGGATACGACGCTGTCCGGCGCTGGTAGGAGCACCGTTCAGCGCATTATTTCACCAAAACATCGCAACTCTCTAGAAATTAGCGCTGTCCAATGCTGGTCATAATGCCATTCTGCGCTAGTTCAATAAATGCACTTTTGTTCTTTTCACTCCAAATTTGTTCCTTTTCGCTTCCTTTTGCTCCAAAAACCTAAAATCATTGTACCTGCATGAAATCATCTAAAATCATCAAAAACAGGTATGAATTGAATAGTCAAAAGCTATCAAATTATCAGTGGATCAGGATCCCCCAAATTAAACTATTACTTGTCCTCAAGTAATTCTAGTTAATACATAAAATTATGATCCACTGCAATGAACTTTCTTCATAATTTTGATTTAGATAAGTACAATAGTAAAATTTTTAGAAAGATCTTTGAAAAAATTAAGTAAATTCTGCAGGTGTAAGAATATCTAGTAATCAAGCTTAAGAGTTCTAGCTTTCTATTCATTTCAAAACTGATTGTAGATTGTCCTATTAAGGCACTTAAAAGGATTACATGAAAAAAAGTTTATGAGAACACTACTAGTAAAGATGCTAATCCATACATATAAGTTCAGGAATGTAATTAAGTTTTTCCCTTTAGGTAGGTCCAAGTGAAGCCAATTTTTTATTAGGAATCTCCTCAAGCTTCTCCTCACTTCTCTTTTTCTTTTCTTTTGCTTTTTGCTTTTCTTTTCTTTTCTTTTGCTTTTTTTTCTTTTCTTTTATTTTTTTTTAGTGAGGATTACTATAGCTTGATAGCCTTTAATGATTTTGAACTGGACCCTTCTCACCCTAAATTTTAAACTTGCCACATTCCTATACCTTATAGGCATTCCTTTAGCTTATTAATGATTCATCATAGAGTCTCAATCCTTTCATATCACAAAAAATTTTAAGATTCTTAATATTCCAAACATACAGCTTTTCTTACTTTGAATAGTTGACTATAGTCCTATACTTTTATACCAAATATCTTACATCACAAAATTACTTTTCATTACCAAATACTTTCATTTAATTTTATAAAATACTTAAATAAAATAAAAATACAGTTATCTGAAATTGAGTTCTATTACAGGAAATCATGTTAATAATTTAGAAAATAATTTTAAAATGAGAACAACTAACAGTTAATTCTTTCCCTTCCCCCAAACTTAAAATTTTGAATATAATTAACATGGAAGAAAGAAAAGATTTAATTATAGCTCATATCTCAATATGCTGGGCCTTTCATACCTTTGAGTTTAAGCAGGTTTTTCTTCATAAAGTAGAACAGCAGATCTGAAATAATTAAGAAGTATTTCTATACACAAATACGGGTTAGAAGTTTATAAAGAAGAAATTTAAACACATTAAACAGTGCACATAACATTAACATCCAACTGTTACTTTTACAAATTAAACTAGCAATCCAAACACATAAAAACTCTACTCACATCACATACATCACAAATAAATAGAAGTCCACTACAAGTACATCTAACACATATAACATCTCATATACAAATCATAAGGAGTCTCAGGTACATCACAAACATAAAATACAAATGCATCACTAGGTTCAATGAAAAATAAAAATAAAAATACACAAACTACCAATCTTCATCTTTTGCAGGAGCTCCACCATCATCAGGTTCTTCAGGCTGGTAAGGAGTATACTCAGGGTAAGTAGGAAATACAACATCAATGTCTCCTCTGAAAAATCTCATCTGTGCTTCATGATAAGCTATCTCATATTCTCTCCGCCGCACTTGATAATCATCATTTATCTTTTTCCTTACTTCTAGTCCCTCTACTCTGGTGTTTAACATTTTCGGCTGATCCATAACATCATGCAGAGTACGCTCCCTTGATGTAGATGGTCTATCTCGACTAGAAGAAGGCTCATCAGCTTTCTTACTCTATTTCCATCCTACATGGGCTTCATAAGTTTTCATATTCAGTTTAGTAATGGGCTTCAGGGGGTGGATTACCTCATCATTATCTTCAATCACTACACCTGACCGAATACATAAAGCATGAATAAGACTGGGGTGTCCTAGTCCTCCTGTACTTTCTCCTTTTGAGCTTATCATAATACTTTTATGAATAATAGCTCCAATATTTATATTCTTCATGTTCTGAATACAATAATTCAAAACAACTCTATCAACAGTAACATCACTGTGATGGTTGGTAGGTAACAGTCTTGCATAAGTGAAATAATGTCAGGCTTTTGACACTGGATTCAAAGTAGAAAGGGGGAAGTTAACTTTTAGTCTCTGCTTAATCTTCCATTCCCCTTTTCCATTAGTTAAAAAGTTTACAATCATATCCAATGCTTCATTTGTAATAGAAAAATTTTAATATTCATAATTGTATGGTGCTCTCAACTGATAAAAGGCATTTATGCTGGCAGAGGTGAATTCAACCATTTGGTCTCGAACCAGAATGTATTCAAATACAGATAGCATAAAATTCTCTAACAATACCCAGCATCACATTTGCAGTAAAATAATAGAAAATCTCCCATTGACGATTAACAATCATTTCTTCCAGCATTCCTCTAGGATTTTCAAAGGCTCTTTCTTGAATACATTTCTTATTGCTAAGAAACGCACTAAAACGTGAATAGGCTTTGATATTTACAAATTTACTTTCATCATATTTAGATTTCCTCTTCCCTTTAGCCAATCTTGGAGCCATTTATCTAAAAATACCAAAAATTGTCAAATCAATTTTAAAATTACAAAGCAATGGACTCCAATATAAATTTAGAAAGATAAGAACTCAAAATCCATGAAATATCTCCAAAGTTTCTCCAAAAACTTCAAAATTTTGAATCTTCCTAATGTAGGAGATTTCACCGGTTAAAGTCGAAAAATTTTAGGTTAAAGTGTAGCTCTTACCAAAAAAAGATGAAATCCGAACTTTTCTGGCCACGAAATCGCTTTAAATCCAAATTCTAGTGAGCCCTAGGTGCGAAATCAACCTTGGATGGAGGTTGAAGACAAAGATTTGGGCAAAAATGGTGGGTCCCAGGGTTAAATCACGAAAATTTGGAGTTTCGAGCTATTTTCGCATTTGAGCGTTGTTCGACGTTGGAAGCAACACCGTTCGGCGCATTATTCTGCAAATATGGCAAAACTCTCTGACTTTTGGTGTTTTCCGGCGCTGGTGGCAGCGCCGTTAGGCGTCTGTTCAAAAACTGGGCTTCCGACTTTCTTTTGCAATTTCAATCTTTTCAAGCTCGCTCTGATGTCTAATTAGTCTAATTAAGCATTGAATAACATCCTAAAGCCTTGGCAAATGATAGTTTTTTAACATAAAAAACTCATAACATTAATTTCATATATAAAATCCATGAGTCATACACATACACACAACACTAAACATTACACATTTTCAAGCCATATAATCTTAAATTCAACATCGCACACAACCACAACACAATAACGCTGAGAACTAAACAAACAAGCATGTCCAAATATAACATTCAAGCCAAATAAAGTAAAGTAAAGCAAATTAATCCGATACAAAAATACAGAAATACAACAATCAAGTTTCATTCTTCCTCCGAACTATCATCAATTCTAAGATCTCCTATCGATTGAGCATGAACAAATAAATTGTAGAATGGACGAAACGGAAATTCTTCAATAGAATCCTCTTCAATCCAACCTTTTCTTCTCATCAATCGCGTCAAAATTTTTTCAACTTATCCAAAATGATCAAAATGCTCCTTCATTCTCCAATACAAATGATCAAAGAAATCATAAAGATTGTTGATTGCATTCATCAGATGTTGAACTTCCTTTATCCAATTTGTTGATTTTATTCAAGATGAATTTTGAATTTTTAGAAAAATAAGGAGGAATAGGTGCTGAACTTTTGAGATGTTTGATCTTCAATAATGCTCATATCAATCATATCACCAATTGCCTGGTTATTATATGCATCTGCTGGGTCTATAGGCTTCCAAGGTTGAAGTACTCTTTCCCAGTTCTCACATGGAACTTGTGATTGACTGCAGAGGAGAAATATGGTGGAAGGATTTCCAAGCCCATACTTTGATCTATGAATGATCAATCCCAAAACAGACTTAACAATTATCGAACCAATATCAATAGGCATTCCTGTTAGAGTACATTAATTCAGAATAACACACTCCTTAGTTACCTTACTGATTTTCATTGTTGGGAGCAATTTTGCACAAATGAAGTAATGTAAGTGTTTTGACGTAGGATTTAACAGTGTGGTTGAGAAACTTACATACCTGCTATCTCTTATCTCCTATTCATCACTTTCATCCGTCAGATATCTGTATATGTCATTCATATTGTCCTTTGTCGGGGAAAAAATTTGAATAGTGGCAGATTGACACATTTTCAATCATGTATAAATCATTAATTTTTGCAATAGTAAATGTGACAAACCTACTTTGCACATAAACTAATCCTTCATTGATTCCATGAAGATTTGTATAAAACTCCTTCACTACCGGAACAACTACAGTGGTGATAGTATAACACAGTACTTCCCAACGTCTCTAAACAATAATCATCAATTCAAAACATAGGAGAATTCGTACCTCGATTTACAAAGCCTTGCTCCTTAATTAATCTCATTTTAGAGATATTTTTGTTGAAAAGTCAGTGCGCCTCGAAACTTACGAACTTTCTACGGTTGAACACTTGAAATCTTTGAGTTTCCATCAAATCAAAATCCATTTGGATAAAAATTTGGGTCTTCCTCTTCGTTCCTTTGGATGTTCCAGTTTCTAGGGGCAGTTTTTGGGAGTTCTAAATGAGGATTTACCGCCTAGAACCACAAAATCTCAGATTTTAAAGACGAGAAACGATTTTCTTAACAGTAGCGCTATCCGGCGCTGATAGCAGTGCCGTTCGGCTCTAGTTCAACTTTCGCGAAACTTCATTGCATTTAAATTTTTTCCAAATTTTTATTTGATTCAATTCTTAAATGTTATTAATGATAATTAAGGAAGAATAAGACTTAAATAAGTAACAAAAAAACACAAATAACATATAAAACAAAGCACACACTCAATAACTGTGGGTTTCCTCCCACAAGCGCTTGGTTTAACGTCGTCAGCCCGACATAGCTTTCAGTTATTCAAGTTGATGCAACATTAAAACCTCTTTAAAATTAGGTCTATTGCCTTTAAAATATGGTTTTAATCTTTGGCCATTAACTTTGAATATTTTTTTAGATTTGGGGTCTTCGATAATCACAGCTCCAAACTGATATACTTTTATAATAGTGAAAGGTCCTATCCATCTAGATTTCAGTTTCCCAGGAAATAACTTCAATCTTGTATTGTATAATAAAACTTTTTATCCTGGTTCAAATTCCTTTTTGACAATCTTTCGATCATCCCATATTTTTCTTCTTTCCTTATATATTCTATCATTTTCATATGATTCATTTTGGATTTCTTCCAATTCATTTAATTGCAACAGTCTCTTCTCACCAGCCTCTTTTAAATTAATATTTAATTTCTTTATCGCTCAATATACTTTATATTCCAATTCATCTGGCAAGTGACAGGGTTTTCTAAATATTAATCTGTAAGGGGACATTCCTATAAAAATTTTATACACTGTTATGTTTGCCCATAAAACAGTATCTAATCTAGTAGACCAATCTAATTTTTCAGGATTAATGAATTTCTCCAGAATTCTTTTAATTTCATGATTAGATACCTCTACTAAACCATTAGTTTGGGGATGATAAGCTGTAGAGATTCTATGCACAATGTTATATTTTTCCACTAATCTCTGAATCAGATTATTCTTATAATGGGATCCTCCATCAGTAATGATTAATCTAAGCATTCCATATCTTGTGAAAATATTTTTCATTAAAAACCTCGAAACACTTTTAGCATCACACCTACGTAAAGCTATTGCCTCAATCTATTTTGATACATAATCAAAAGCAATCAGTATATATATATTTCCAAATGAAGGCATAAATGATCCCATAAAATCTAATCCCGATGCATCCAAAATTTTAACTTCCAGATTAAAATTAAGAGGAATTTTATTTCTTCTAGATATATTGCCTATTCTCTGACATCGATCACAAGTTTTGATTAAAATTATAAACATCTCTGAAAAGTGTAGACCAATAAAATCCAGATTACAAAATCTTATATGCAGTTCTATCAATTCCAAAATGTCCTCCAAATTCTGAATCATGACATTCTTGAATAGTTTTTTCAGTTTCTTCATAAGGCACACATCTACTAATAATAAGATCTTTACATTGCTTATACATATAAGGATCGTCCCAGAAATAACATTTAGCATCATGCTTAAATTTTTTCTCATTGTTACATTGTTAAATGAGGTGGTAAAATATTACTAACGATGTAGTTCACAATATCAGCAACCACGGTAAATTTTCTTCAATAATATTATATAATTGCTAATCAGAAAAAGTTTCATTAACTTTCTTTTCAAAATCATCCAAATTAGGTTGTTCAAGTCTAGATAAATGATCAGCTATTTGATTATCGACCCTTTTTCTATTAATAATCTCAAAATCAAATTCTTGCATTAAAAGCATCCATCGAATCAGTCTTGGTTTTGCATTAAATATTTAATTGCAGCGTGCTCATTATGCACTATTCATTTAGTTCCGATTAAGTAAGATCTAAATTTTTCAAAGGCATATACAATTTCAAATAACTCTCTTTCAGTAGTAGTGTAATTAATTTGAGTAGTAGTGAGAGTCTTATTAGCATAGTATATAACTATAAACATTTTGTCATGTCTTTGCCATAAAACAATTCTAATATCATAATCGCTAGCATCACACATTAATTCAAATGGTTTCTCCCAATCAGGTGAAACTATTATAGGTGCAACAATTAATTTTTCCTTCAATAGATCGAAAGCTTTTAAACATTCATCATTAAAATCAAACTTTCTATCTTTTTCCAAAAGTTGGCATAGAGGCTTAGAGATTTTTGAAAAGTCTTTGATATATTTCCTGTAGAATCCTACATGTCCCAAAAAGCTGCTTACCCTTCTCACAGTTATTGTAGGTAGTAATTTTTCTATAACATGAATTTTCACAGGATCTACTTCCATGCCATATTCAGATATTTTATGCCCAAGCACAATTCCTCCAGCAACCATAACTTGACACTTTTCGTAGTTTTGGACTAAATTTGTTCTTTCACATACTTCAAAAACTTTTTCTAAGTTGCATAGACATGCATCAATGAATTTCTAAATACTGAGAAATCATCCATAAAAACTTCTATTCCATCATCAATTAATTTGCTAAATATGGATGTCATATATCATTGAAATTTTGTAGGTGCATTACATAATCCAAGAGGCTAGTAAATGTAGTCTTCTCTTGATCCTTAGGAGTAATAGATATTTAGTGATAACCAGTTTATCCATATAGAAAGCAATAATACTTGTGTCCAGCAAGTCTATCTAGCATTTGGTCTAAAGAGGGTAAAGAAAAGTGATCTTTTCTAGTGGCGACGTTTAATTTTCTATAATCAATACATATTCGCCAACCAGTGACTTGTCTTGTCGGTATAATTTTATCTCCATCATTTACATCGTCAGTCACTCCTTCTTTCTTAGGAATACAATGAATTGGGCTCACCCAAACACTATCAGAAATAGGATATATAATTCCAACATCTAACATCTTTAAAATCTCTTTTTTAACCACTTCTTTCATTATTGGGTTTAGTCTCCTTTGTGGATCAACTCTTGGTTTGTGTTGTTTATCGAATAAAATTCTGTTCATACAGATCAAAGGACTGATTCCTTTAATATCAGTTATGGACCAACCAAAAGCCTTTTTGTATCTTTTTAAAGTTTCCAATAATTTTTGTTCTTGATATTCATTTAAATCGGAAGATACAATGACTGGTAGAGTAGATGATTCTTCTAAAAACTTATACTTTAAATTTTTTTGAAGAATTTTCAGCTCAAGTTTAGTGGGTTTAATGATAGATGAAATCATACTTTTATTTCCACTTTCCATAGTATCCAATCTTTCAAAATTTTCCTGAACAAAGTCTAACTTTTCATTCTTCATATCATCTAAATCATCTTCATTTTCACTTTCATTTTCATCCTCATATTCCAGATTTTCTTCAAATACTTCTCTAAAATGATCTTCTCTTAAATATTTGCAGACTTCCATTCGATAGCACTCATCATCTTTTTCAGTTGAAGGGTACTTCATAAAATTCAGAATGTTGAAAGTTACCTCTTGGTCATTAACTCTCGTAGTTAATTGTCCTTTCTGGACATAAATTATAGCTCTTCTAGTTGCAAGGAATGGTCTTCCCAAGATAATTGGAATTTCTTTATCTTCCTCCATATCTAATACAATAAAGTCTACAGGAAAGATAAATTTATCCACCTTTACTAATACAGCTTCAACAAAGGATAAGTGATAGAACGATCATCCAGTTGAAGAGTCACAGATGTAGGTGAAATTTCTCCTATTCCCAATCTTTTGAAAGTTGATAAAGGCATAAGATTAATATTAGCTCCAAGATCACATAAAGCTCTTCCGAAAAATTTTTCACTTATAGCGCACGAGATAGTGAAACTACCTGGGTCTTTAAGTTTTTCAAGAAGCTTTTTCTGAATAATTACACTACACTCACCGCTAAGTGCAAAAGTCTCGTGGTCCTTAAACTTTCTTTTCTTTTTAAGTATATCCTTCATAAACTTTGCATAATTAGAAATCTTCTCTAATGCTTCAACAAATGGAATATTAATCGTTAATTTCTTAATAATTTTCAAAAATTTTGTAAATCTATTATTCATGTTCTGTTTCTTTAGTCTTTGAGGAAAAGGAGGAGGTGGTTTTTCAACAGTTATCTTCATTGGTCTAAAGGATATTCATCTGGATATATCTTATTAGAATCTTTCTCAATTTTCACTTCATCTCTTTCAATTTTGACTTCTTTTTAAACTCTTGCTTCCAATTCTTTTCCACTCATTAATTGAATAGCCTTTATTTGCTCTTTATTTTGATCTTTCGTGTTAATCTCAACATTGCCAGGAAGATTCCCAGAAGGACTATTATTAAGCGCAGTAAAGATATGTCCCAATTGATTTTCAATGTTCTTCATTGCAATGTTTTGAGCTTGAATTTGATTACCCATATTCAGAATCTTTTCTTCAGTAGATAACTTCTTTTCTTTAAATTATTGATTACTATTAAAAGCAGGAGGATAAGAAGGTCTAAATTTGGTATTTCCTTGGTTGTTCGAATTTCCAACTGGATTCATAGGATTGTTTCCCCATTGCAGATTAACAACAGCATTGGTTTTATTCCAGTTGAAATTCAGATGATTTCTCCAACTAGGATTATAATAATTTGAATAAGGATTATTCAATTTAATATGTATAGCATTCAAGGTTTCATAAGACATTTGAGAGTCCATCATCTGTTCTGATGAATTTTCTTCTACCACTGGAGGTGTTGGAGAATAATTCATTCCATATTGATCTATTTTCTTAGAAAGTGCAGTAATTTGAGAGACTATCATAGTTATCGCATTAGAATCATAAATACTGGCTACTCTCTTAGGATTTACCCGCTCAGAGGGACATTAAAAATTATTAGTAGCTATCTCTTCAATTAACGAATATGTTCACTAAAAGGTTTTGACATTAATGATCCACTAGTAGCAGCATCAATAATCGATCTCAAAGATCCCACTTATCCATTATAAAAGGATTGAATTATTAACCAGTCTGGTAAAGCATGTTGTGGACATTTCCTCAGAAGGTCTTTAAATCTTTCCAAAGCTTCATATATGGATTCTCCATCAAACTGTTTAAAAGATGTGATGTCATTTCTCAACTTAGCAGTTTTGGAAGGAGGAAAATATTTTGACAGAAACTTTTATTAAAGCTCTCCCGAAGTTCTAATAGATCCAGGCGCTAATGAATTTAACCACGCCTTAGCCTTATCTCTTAGTGAAAAAGGAAAAAGTCTAAGCCTAACAACATCGTTCGACACTCCATCATATTTAAAAATAGCACATAGTTCTAGAAAACTAGCGAGATGTAAGTTAGGATATTCATTAGGTGTTCCTCCAAATTGATTATTCTGTACCATTTGGATAATAGTAGGTTTAAGCTCAAATGAATTATTAACAACATCAAGATTTTGAATAGTTAAGTGAATTTCATCTGCTGTTGGATTAGCATTATCTCTTAAAGGTCTTGGTATATTTTCATTTTGATTGTTTAAATTGTTCGCCATTTTATGAGGATTTACAGATTGCTTTTGTTGTTTTCGAATTTTTTTAATAGTACGCTCCAATTCAGAATCGTAAGGCACTAAACCTATGGATCTGATACTACGCATACAAGCACAATAAACATACACTAACAATAAACACAAACACATAACTATGACTTGCAATTCAAATATATGATTTCAAATACTACAAAAATAAAGTTTTACAATTACTTTTTCTTTTACCTTGCCTCCCCGGCAACGGCGCCAAAAAATTGGTGCGACTTTTTTAATTTGCAAAAATTAGTGAACTCAGATTTAGTTTTATATATTGATTTAAATGATAATGAGTCACACAATTAAGGCAAGTATACATATCGCTTAACTAATACATGGCTCTAATGGAGTCCTGGAATATCGATCCCACAGGGAGGCTTTACTTTTCGGGCGTAGCATAGAAATCTCTTATCGAATCACAGCACAATTGCAAGTGGTTTAAATCTTAAAATAAAGACAAACAAGTTCAATTCCTATTTCTACCAAAGCATGTTCTAAGTTCTAGCAAGTTAAACTAACACAAGACTAAATTTATAACAAACTTCAGTTGTAAGAAAGAGTCTTCCTCCTTTCCATTCATAATATGATGATTATTGTGACATAGATCAGTGATACAAATGTATTATGCCAAATAGGAGCATTCCTATTCTTTACCTATATTTCAGCGTATAAAGAACATTGGCTAATCCTATGTTTAGTCCCAAAATCTGTGGTTAGGCTGGGAGGATACTGGCTCTCACTCCAGAGCTCCCACTTCCCTTCACCTGAAGGCTAACTCTCGCTTCAGTTTCTAAACATTAGGACCAAATTGAGGATTTCAGCCTGTCACTCTGAAATCTCCAATTCTATGCCCATCAAAGTATATTTCCCTATTTATTTGCACTCAATCCCCATGAACTACATCTCTCATTCATGGACATTGAATGTGACCTTCACTTTTGTTGTGGAACTCATAATCCTTTCGGAACATATGTTTCCCAACAAGTTTTAATAATTTAATTGGCCAGATCAAAAAGTAAATGAAGTTCTAAGTTAAAAGGTCATCACAAATTTTCCAAAATAAATCGACACATCATTACTATTTCACAACATCAACACATCACATGAAAAGGAGGAAGACAAAGAAATCTACTCGAGACTCATGAGGAAAAGATGACAAAACATGAATTATATATATATAAACAACGCCATATAAACAAACTAAAGTAAAGACAACTTATCTCAAACTCTTCCCCAAGCGAATCTCAAGGAATTCCTTTGACTCCTCTTCTTTCTTCACAACAACACACAATTCTCTCTCTAGAATAGTAAGGAAGAAGAAATCTCTCACTTTCCCTCTCTTCTCACACTCCTTAGAATAGAAAACACAAGCCTAACTTCCTACACAAAATAGAAAGAAAACTCTCTGTAAACTCTAAACTCTTCTCTTCCTTTCTTCCCCCCTTTGAAAATTGGCTCTAAAAGTGTTTAAATTCGACAATAACTGAATTCCCAAGAGTTTCCTCAAGCAACCTTTCAAAATCCGGCCAAATACATTGAGTCTAGTTTAAAATTGGGAAACGACGCTGTCCGACGCTGGTAGGAGCTCCTTTCGGTGCATTATCCGCCAAAACATCATAACTCTCTGGAAACTGGTGCTGTCCAGTGCTGGTCACAGTGCCGTTTGGTGCTAGTTCAATAACATGTACTTTGGTTCTTTTTGGCTCCAAATTTGCTTCTTTTTGCTTTCTTTTGCTCCAAAGGCCTAAAATCATTGTACTTGCACGAAATCATCAAAAATACATTCCTTTAAAGAGAAATATCATCAAAAGCAGGTATGAAATGAAAAGTAAAAAGTTATCAAATTTTAGTGGATCAATAGTGAACTAGGATTGATCCACAATCATTTTATAAGTTTTAGAAAAGAAAACATAACCAATTATAAACATTTTCCAAACACTACAAGATCAACTTCAAATGAAAATAAGGGGTAAGGGTTCCTTAATGACTTAATTTGTCCTTAAGGGTGTTTTTCCACAAAATGCCAAAATGGAATATCAAATGAATAACTTGGTACCCTTAGTCATGGGATAATTAAAATATTGAAGTTCATTGAGCACAAGTTAAAACACCACAAATAAATTTTAACTTAATCCGGGATGATTAATTCAACTTAATCGGGGATGATTAATTCAAAAATATAATAAGATTAAGTAAACTCAAAATGATCTAGAAAATTTCAAAGTTGTTTAGAGTCACTCCCTGATCGCCTTTGTAATCTTTTGGGCATTTTGAAGAAAAATCAAACTTATCATAATTTCTTGAAGAAAATCATTCAGAAAAAATAAAGAACCTCTGAAAAATTAAACAAAAGATAAAATACATAGGGACCCGTTAAATCTCACTTCAAAATAAAATACCCTACATTGCTTATCCTACACTAAAACCTAATTCTCAAGGGTATGGGCCTTTGATAAAAAGTCTAAACCCTTGTGAGCAAATGGAGAATTTGAAATGCAACATATGGATCATCATTTTTGTGTAAGTTGGAGGTCTAGGTGGCAAGGGTAATGATGACATTGCTCATGTGTGCTAAGAATGGGATTTAGAATAGTATCTCCTACCTCAGAGACCCCTTTGGGGAGAGGTTACTACTGATGATACTTTTCATCAGCTTTTGATAGATTTTATCTCTGACACTCTTAGGTTGCCCGTAGTCCTAGTCTGATTGGAATGATTAGGTTGTGGACTATATTGCTTTATAAAAATACTTACAATATAAGAAAACAAGGAAAAAATTTCTTTGTGACATGATTACTTTTGATTGCTAAAGTAAACTTCACATGCTTGAAAATTAAATAATTTTTGATGAAAACTTATAAAAGTCCATGGGTTAATCACTTGGATTGAGGTTAGGAATTACCCTCCTTGGATTGCCAGGTTGGTAGCTTTTATCCGAAGTTTGAATTATAAAGCACTCAGCCCAGATCTGAGCCCATACCTTTACTTAGTTCTTACATTCAACTCCAGTCTTTCATATGTGACACTAGGTTTTCTTTTACTTGTTCTGGTTTTCTGACGACTTGTTCGGATTCCTTTATATCGATTTTTATTGCAATTTACTTAAATTTTCTACCACTATACTATATTTATTATACTAAACTTACGACAATAGCATGAGTGTCAGTTACACATTTACAGTATATTTACTGCAGTTTTACTACTTTACTTTACAACATATTTATTTATGCAAGTTTTATTATACATGCAAAACAAAAAAAAAGAACACTTTCGAAAATAATAATACACTTTTAAAACCTCAATACAAACATAATTAAGCCTTTTAGATTCACGAGAATTCCTCAAATGAAGTAACATACGGTTGTGAACGAGAATCCTCTGGTTTAAACAAGTTTAGCAATTTGTTTAGACTAAGTAAATTCAAAAGAAAACAGTGATGCCAGGAAGTCGGAACCGTGGGATCTTGACTTATGTCGCTTAACATAAAATAAGATTCCCTCCAAACACTTCAGTATTAAAATCCAATAATAACTAAACATGATACATAAACTATAAAACTTGGAGTGATCGCAACAACAAGGAGCAAGCTGCGAGCAAATGGAGGTGGACTTCCGAAGGTATTCAACATTCTACAATAAAGTATATTGACTACAATAAAAATGTGAAGCATACACAAGAACATCTTTGAGAGAGCAAAAAAATATCTTCACTAGCAAAACCTTCCTTAGTTTTAAACAACATTACCCATAGGATTTCAAGGTTGTACGCCTAGTGAGACATTGTGCAACATAAGTCCCAACTCTCTTTAGGATTCCGAAGTCTTCATTCAGTATGACATAAATTTTTCTATCTTTCAGAACACTTGCATGATCGCATATCATGTAAATGTAAGCCCTAAATAATAAAAACGGCTGGAGTAAACATAAAAATAACATCATCTTTGAATTTGAAGCCAAACAGTATGATAGTTTGGGAAGTCACTGAGGTTCGTCTCAAAGTCTGTGACATTACCTACTCCTCATTCCGTTGGACTCCTAAAATAACTGTTCTTATTTGAGCCACTCCCATTTTATTTTTTTTCATGTCTAACCTTGAAAGCTATATCCTTGAATCTCTTGAAGACAATACCCCTGATCATTATCGAGAATTTTCTTAAGTGACTTTGGTCATTTAAGATGTAATTAACTATAAAGGCTTGCCTCTTAGGGGACTAATGAGCCTAGGTAAAATAAACCCTATGTAAACTTCAATATTTGGTAGGGAACATATTAGCCACACGAAAGGTTCACAGAACAAATGATTGTCATAACCTATTTAGTTTATGTATTCGAGCTCACTGTCAAGTAGTATGCCTATCTCTCGGGATAGTGTATTACTTGTTATGTTTGGCTCGATCACTTAAACAATTTAAAATATATGAGATCTATCTCGCCTCATATTTTTCAAAATTAAAACAGTATTTTTAAAATAAATAAATAAATAAATATATATATATATACTCATTTTTGACCTAATGACCACCCCATTGACCCAAAAGGTCAACTTTTGACCAAAAAGTCAACTTTGACCAAATGACCAACCAATTGACCAAAAATGGTCAAACCTTGACCCAATAGGTCAACTTTTGACCAAAAAGTCAATTTTGGTCAAAATAGTCAATTTTTGACCTAATGACCAACCAATTGACCAAAAATGGTCAATCAAAAAAGTTAAATGACCAACCAATTGACCAAAACCTTGACCCAATGACCAACCACTTGACAAAAAATGGTCAAATCTTAACCCAATGACCACCCCATTGACCAAATATGTCAACTTTTGACCAAAAAGTCAATTTTGGTCAAAATAATCAATTTTTAGCCTAATGACCATCCATTGACCTAATAGGTCAACTTTTGACCAAAAAGTTAACTTTCATCAAAATGGTCAGTTTCTGACCCAATGACCAATCCATTGAGCTAATTGGTCAACTTTTGATCAAAAAATCAACTTTGGTCATAATGGTTAATCCTTGGCCCAATAACGGACCAATTGACCCAATAAGTCAACTTTTGACCAAAAAGTTAACTTTAGTAAAAATGGTCAATTCTTGACCCAATGACCAACCCATTGACCCAATAGGTCAACTGTTGACCAAAAAGTCAATTTTGGACAAAATAGTTAATTTTTAACCTAATGACCACCCAATTGACCCAATAGTTCAACTTTGGTTAAAATGGTCAATTTCTGACCCAACGACCAACTCTTTGACCCAATAGGCCAGCTTTTGACCAAAGAGTAAACTTTGGTCAAAATGATCAATCCTTGACCCAATGACCAACCCATTGACCCAATAGGGCAACTTTTGACCAAATAGTCAATTTTTTGTCAAAATAGTTAATTTTTGACCTAATGACCAATTATTGATCAAGTAAGTCTATCAAAAAGTCAACTTTACTCAAAACACCTTAATAACATGTAAAGTAAATGTAAAGGGGAACTTATCTTCAACCTGCAAGAAAAATAATGTCAGAGTAATTCTTACAAAAGAAATAATTTCGACTTTATTTCTTTGGTTGATTTTAATTTGAGTTAGGTTTTAGATTCATTGTCGTTTGAATTGAGAGGTTTTAAGTCTAATGTAGATTAGACTTAAATAAAATCTAACATAAGTTAGACTTTTAGATTTGATGTCATTTGAATTGAGTAAAGTCTTAGATTCAACGTCGTTTGAATATAAAGATGTTTAGATCAAATCTTATATTTAGTATCGTTTAAATCTAAAGATGTTTAAATTAAATCTTAGATTTAGTATCGTTTAAATCTAAAGATATTTGAGTGAAGTGTAGATTCAATATAGGCTGAATCTAAAGAATTTGACTTAAGCATGTTGGACCTAAGTAATATTTGAATTAGATTCAATGTAGGTTGAATCAAATTTAAGTTTGAATCAAGTTCAATGTAGGTTGAACCTGAGTTAAGTTTGAGTTAGGTTTAAAGTGGATTGAACTTAAGTCAGGTTTGAGTTATACTTGGATCCAAATTAGGTTGAACCCAAGTATAGGTTAAGTTTAACTTAGGTTCAAGTTAGGATGAACCTAAGAGGTTTAAGTTTAATTTAGATTCAAGTTGGGTTGAGCCTAAGTTTTGACTTAAGTTCTTATTAAATTAAGTCTTGGGTTCAAGTTAGGTTGAACCTAAGTTAGACGTAGATTTAGGTTCAATAAGGGTTGAACCTAAGGTTTGGTTAACTTGGGTTCAAGTTAGGTTGAACCTAAGTTAGAAGTTGACTTGGTTTAATATAGGTTGAACTTAAGGTTAGGTTAACTTAGGTTCACATTAGGTCGAACTTAAGTTAGAATTTGATTTAGGTGCAATATGGGTTGAACCTAAGGTTTGGTTAACTTGGGTTCAAGTTAGGTTGAGCCTAAGTTAGAAGTTAATTTAGGTTCAACATGGGTTGAACCTAAGGTTTAATTAACTTAGATTCAAGTTAGGTTGAACCTAAGTTATGGTTTTGATTTGAGATAGACTTAATTAGGGATTAGGGTTACTTAAGCCTAAGATAAAAAAGACATAAAGGTTAATTAAGTCTAATTAGGTTAGAACTAATTAGGATTTAAGGCAGTTTAGGCTTAATATGAGTAAGGCTTAAAGGTTAATTAAGTCTAATTAGAGCCAGATTTAATAAGGATTTAAGGGTGTGTAGGCCTAATGTAAGTAAGGCTTAATGGTTAATTAAGTCTAATTAGGGTTAGTCTCAATTAAGATTTAAGGTTTTTTAAGCCTAATGTAATTAAGTCTAATTAGGGTTAGACTTAATTAGGTTTTGAGGTTGTTTATGCCTAATGTAAGTAAGGCTTATTGGTTAATTAAGTCTAATTAGGGTTAGACTTAATTAGGATTTAAGGTTGTTTAAGCCTAAAGTAAGTAATGTCTAATGGTTAATTAAGTCTAATTAGGGTTAGACTTAATTAGGTTTTGAGGTTGTCTAAACCAAATGTAAGTAAGGCTTAAAGGTTAATTAAGTCTAATTAGGGTAAGAATTAATTAGGATTTAAGGTTGTTTAAGCCTAATGTAAGTAAGGCTTAATAGTTAATTAAGTCTAATTAGGGTTAGACTTAATTAGGTTTTAGGGTTGTTTAAGCCTAATGTAAGTAAGGCTTAAAGGTCAAGTATGTCTAATTAGGGGTTAGACTTAATTAGGATTTACGGTTGTTTAAGCCTAATGTAAGTAAGGTTTAATGGTTAATTAAGTCTAATTAGGGTTAGACTTAATTAGGTTTTAAGGTTGTCTAAGCCTAATGTAAGTAAGGCTTAAAGGTTAATTAAGTCTCATTAGGGTTAGAATTAATTAGGATTTAAGGTTGTTTAAGCCTAATGTAAGTAAGGTTTAACGGTTAATTAAGTCTAATTAGGGCTAGACTTAATTAGGTTTTAAGGTTGTTTAAGCCTAATGTAAGTAAGGCTTAAAGGTTAATTAAGTCTAATTAGGGTTAGACTTAATTGGGATTTAAGGTTGTTTAAGCCTAACGTAAGTAAGGCTTAAAGGTTAATTAAGTCTAATTAAGGTTAGACATAATTAGGATTAAAGCTTTAATTAAACCTAATTTAGGTAAGGTTTAATTAATTAATTAGACCTTATTAGGGTTAGGTCTAATTAGGTTTTAGGATTAATTAAACCTAATTTATGTAAGGTTTAATTTGATTAGTTAGACCTAATTCTGGTCAGGTCTAATTTGGGTTTAGGATTAATTAAACCTAATTTAAGTAAGGTATAATTGGATTAATTAGACCCAATTAGGGTTAGGTCTAATTAGGGTTTAAGATTAATTAAACCTAATTTAAGTAATGTTTAATTTGATTAATTTGACCTAATTATGGTAAGGACTAATTAGGGTTTAGGATTAATTAAACCTAATGTAAGTAAGGTTTAATTTTATTAATTAGACCAAATTAAGGTTAGGTCTAATTAGGGTATAAGATTAATTAAACCTAATTTAAGTAAGGATTAGTTTGATTAATTAGATCTGATTAGGGTTAGGTCTAATTAGAGTTTAATTTGTCTTAAAGCTACTGTAATTAAGGCTTAAGGTGATTAATCGTAGTCTAAGGAGGGGTTAGACCTAATTAGGGTTTGATTTGTCTTAAACTTAATGTAATTAAGTTTTAAGGTGATTAATCAAATCTAATAATGGGTTAGACCTAATTTAGGTTTGATTTGTCTTAAACCTAATTTAATAAGGGTTTAAGGTGATTAATCAGGTCTAATGAGGGTTTAGACCTAATTAGGGTTTGATTTGTCTTAAACCTAATGTAATTAAGGTTTAAGGTAATTAATGAGGTGTAATGAGGGGGGTTAGACCTACTTAGGGTTTGATTATTATTAAACCTAATTTGATTATTGTTGAATGTGATTAATCAGGCTAATGAGAGGCTAGACCTAATTAGGGTTTGTTTTGTCTTAAACCTAATGTAATTGAGGTTTATAGTGATTAATCAGGTTTAATGAGGGGCTAGACCTAATTAGGGTTTGATTTGTATTAAACTTAATTTGATTAAGGATTAATGTGATTAATCAGGTCTAATAAGCGGTGAGACCTAATTAGGGTTTGATTTGTCTTAAACCTAATGTAATTAAGGTTTAAGGTGATTAATCAGGTCTAATGAAGGGTTAGACCTAATTAGGGTTTGATTTGTTTTAAACCTAATTTGATTAAGGTTTAATGGAATTAATTTAGTCTAATGAGTGTCTTAGACCCAATTAAGGTTTATGGTATTAAACCTAATGTGGTTACGGCCTAATTAAGATTAATTAGGTCCAATGAGTGTTTTAGACCTAATTAGAGTTTAATTTGAGTCCAATTGGAATTGAGCTCAAGATTAACTTAGCCCATTGTAGAATGGGCTAGAATTAAGATTTTATGGTTTTAATTACAATTTTGTAACTTTAATCCTAAAAGCATAAGATGTCATTTTCAATTCTCTAAAGGCTAAGTTTTGTCATTTTAGAGTTTATGTCTATCACTCTAAGGCTCTTAACTAATTTTGAAGGTAATTTTCCTATTTCCTAATTCTTATAATTATTTTGATAATAATTACTTAAGTTTTATAGGAAAATAAATATTCTTACCCAGAGACTTCCTATCTTTTGGAAAAATCATAGAATGTTCCTAAGGATGAAAAGATTGTTATGGGAAAATTTCATAATTTTTGGACTTATAATTATTTTTAAATGATTAAATTACTACAGATAGTAATTAATTAATTAAAAATAAAATATAAATCATTAAATTATGATTTTGGTCTTATAATTTTCTCCTAATCACCTTGAATATGAGGGTATTTTTAATATATTTTTTTATTTTTGGATGTTAAAATATCTATTTTTAATTATTTTAAAGTTGATCTGGATAAAAATAAATCCATATTAACCAGAAAGAACCAGGGGAGGTTGCGTATCCTCGTACTCCAATAAATGCGCTTGATTAGCTTCGGGGTTCCGAATACGAGATCATGATGGATTAAATAAGAACCGTTCATTTCCAAAACACATAAATGGACAACATCCGTTTATCTCCTTTGTTCTGGTCTATTCCGTAAGCTGTCCATGGTTTAGAAACAAATTCTAGCTCGATTCTCAATGGATTCGAGTGATTTTTGTTTCTAGAGCATCATCTGAAGAAGACGAAGACATTCATACGGTCATGATGATGTTGTGGAATGGTTTGTTTCACAAAGTGTCAAACCCGAGCTCGGGTTAAGTCTAAAGATCCATACCTTGGCCTGAGTTGATGGGATTTCAATTTGATTGGTTCCACAGCTTCATCTTGACCTCAAAAATCTTAATCCCAACTTAATATGAAGTTAAATTGAGCCTGGGTGTGAGTTTGTTCTCAAGATGTCTAGGCTTGAGAGGAGGATGTTGAACAGTGGATTAGAGCCTAAGGGGAAGGCCAATTTTGAATAGGCTTGTCTTCGTAAAGCTTTAGGAAGCTTCTGGAGTGATCAATTTGAAGTTTTGAAGAACTTCATTTCAAATCCGAAATATGTCCTGGTTTCGGGTAGGGAAATTAGGGCAAACCATTGGGTTTCATGGGTCATTTCTATGTGGGATCAATTGCTTATGTCCTAATGAGAAACTTTGATGTTCAAAGTTTTTGGATTTTGCCATTCTATCTATATTTCCTATTTTGGTCTGCTCTCCTTAGCCTTCTCTGTTCTGGCCTTTTTTATAGCAATGGAAGTCATGGCTAAACTTAGGCTTGCCTAGGGGAGGTGATTACTGGTCCATCCTGTCTTGGAGATAAGGTTTGAGCAATGTGGAAGCTATGGTTGAGCATCCCTAGATTAATTCATGGTGAATTCAATCATGGTGAGAGTTTGACTCCTTATCTTGGCTTGCCTCTATTGGTCTCTCTTTGAGGTGGATAAGACTTGGTAACTTGCTAAAATTACCTCAGCTACATGATTTTTATTGATCATTCAATGTCTTGAAGGGGAGAATGACACCATAGTCTCATCTTCCATCCTTGTCATGGATTGGCCATGTTGGGTTTTAACCATGGTAAGAGAGGTGGCTTAAGTAATGTTCCCCTTCCATTGGATAGTCCATGGGGTGCTTGAGATGTTATTTCTATTGGTCGGCCACCTCACTTTATGTAAATGGATGAGTCACTTAATGTCTTGGGAGGAAGGTGACACATATTTTTCTTCACTCTATTATTTTGGTCATGATGGCTCTTAACCATGGGTTTACCTTGGTTAATTCCATTGATTAGATGAAGGTGGAGTTGCATGATGAACTCAACACCTCAACATCCTAAGCTTCTTAAAAGGGTTCCACTTAATCCCTCTTTATCCCTATGGGTGTTTTGAAGGTTGTATTTGATTCATCTTCTGGAAACATATTTATTTGATTGTGTCCTGATGATTCATCCATAAAGAAAAATATTGCATGTGTGGATGCTATATCAGTCATTAATTATGAGATTGGTAAACAAAATTCGTCCTTCAGACAGGCCATGTTTAGATCTTTGAAGTCTACACAGACCCTGATTTTGCCTTTTTTCTTTTTAACCGACACTACATTAGCTAGCCATGTCGGATAATTCTCTTCTTGTATAAAACCAGCCTCAATCAATTTCTTAACTTCAATAATGATTTGTTGTTCTATTTTGACATGCATCCTTCTTGGAGCTTGTTTAACAGGGATTTCTATTTGATTAATCCCAAGTTTGTGGACTGCGACTTCTGGAGCTAGTCCAGACATTTTGTCATAAGTCCAGGCGAAGCGGTCTTTGTATCTTTTTAACAGTTGAATTATTTCTTTTGCTTCCTGGTCGTTAAGGAATGAACTAATGAAAGTTGGTTTTGGATTTTCATCGGTCCCTAAATTTATTTTTTTTAATTCATCAACCGTTGATTTGATTTCATCTTCCAATTCTGGAGGAGCATCTTCGATTGGAAGGTCTAGTGTCTGTTCAGAATTATGTTCTTTAGTGATGACAAGACAAAATTGTGTATCATCTCGAGGTTCTAGAGTGCCAAATTCAATACCCTCTTTAGCGTTAGGCTAGGGTTTCGTTTATTGTTATCCCACATTTTTTCAATAACATGTGATTTTTTAATGACCTTTGTTTGAGCATTAAACTATTTTGAATAAATTTTTGTACCTAAGGAGAATACAACTCAGAAGGGATTTTCATTGATTTCACAAAAATTTCATCTTCTAATTTTACATCGGTTTCAATACTAGAAGAAGTGAGCGAAGTCTAAACTTAATTGGCCTTTTATCATCACCACATATTTCTTTGACCATTAAATCCTCAATTTTAGAAGTTGAGATTGGAGTTAGGGTCATAGCATGTATATAATGATTAATTTTCTCTTACATAGACTAAAATTGCTTTTCTTTGTCTTCTTCTTCAAGAGGTATTTTGAACCGAGGTTCTTTTTGAACCAATGGTTTCTTCTTTTGCATCTTCTTCAGAGTTCAAGTTTTCTTTTCATCGTCCTCGTCCCCGGCCTCGACCTCGAGTGTGAGTTTGATGACAATTATTACCCTTTGTCCGTCTTGAAGAGGAATCGTCATTTTCATTTATTTTCTTTTCTTTGTCTTCTCCTTTTGTATTCACCACTTCTTCTTTGGAGAATACTGTTTGTTTAATCATAGCATAATATGTAGCATCTTCATGCACTCCAATTTTATGGATCGAGAATTGTTATAGATCTCTTACAATACAACATTCTTTCTGTTTTTGTAAATATTTAATGTTGTGATGAAGTGATGAAGGAACCATTTTATTTTCATGAAGCCATGGTCTACCAAGTAGAGCATTAAAAGAGGTATGGAAATTGATGATATGGAATTTTGCCTTTGTCATCAAATCATCCATTTTTAGGAGCAATGTTATTGACCCTAAGCCTCGTTCTCCTTGTTCATTAAATCCTCATAACATCATTGTATCTCTTGATAGTTGAGATGCATAAATATCCAAATATGCAAGAGTCTTTAAATTCATTATGTTAATCGAGGCCCTGGATCAATAAGCCCTCTTGAAAGTTTCGTGCCATTTAAGTTTATTGTGATGCATAGTTGATGATTATGTTCAGTCATTCTAAGTAACAAGTCATTGTCATAAAAAGTAATCCTTATTTGTTCTTCTAATGGACAAACTTCACTCTGAGTGATACTAGCAGGTTGAGCTAAACAAATGTTTGGATCTAGAAGGGCTTTTATCAATGACTCCCTCATTTGTTTTGAAAGCATAAGAGCGTCATAAATGCTCAATTTTGCTGGTAATTTTCTTAGATGAGCTTTTACTTTGTAATCCATATTGTGAGGACTGTCTTCTTTTTTCTTTAGATAATTGTGGGTGTATTGAAGGAATGATCTTTTCCGATGTGACTATTTGTTTTTCCTTTTCTTATGGAGCCATTCTGGGAGGCAGACTTTTCAACTTTGCAAATTAATTTCAATTATTTCTTCCGGTTTCTCGTCTGAATCTTTTGTCTCCGAGTCTGAAGGCCCCAATTCTATGGAATTTAATGTTCCTTGTTGTTGAAGTGTGACAATATCATTTTCATCTTTGTCGTTATCAGAATTGTCACTAATATTATTGTCGTTTTGATTGTCATTAAACTGGTATAGATCGTGTATGATTTGAGTATCGTCTACAGGATTGAAATTGGAACTATCATTTTCAGAAGCATCATCTAAAATAGACAAAATTAAAGCAAAACTGAAAATATTATTATTAACAGCAGTGGTAAAATGGAAGTTATACAAAGTCAACGACGTGAGGGATTTACTCCCTTTGTCCGAGACAACTATCCTAATAGAAGGTAAAGAAACATGAGAACTAGAAGATATAAAAGGAATAGTAGTTCCTATGTCTAAAAGACCTCTAATCCTTTTTGGTTCTCTATTTTTCTTTTTCTTTCTTTTCTTGGAAAATTTTGTAATTTGTAAGTCCGTTAGGATCTCTTCAAAAGATTTACCTTGAGCAATGTTGTTTTTGTCTTTGTCATGAGGATTAGGAATAAGTTTATAGATCGAAATCATAATGACTGAACCTTTTTCAGGTTCTTTCATATACACTTTTGGGATTACAATATTCCCTTCTTTAAAGTTACACTCTAACGAGTCTTTGAAGACAAAACATTCTTCGATTTTATATCCAAGCATCCTGCGATAAGGATAATAATTGGGATTATTTTTCATGTCAACCTCTCCTGGCCTTTTAGACTCAGGTAGCTTGAAATCTGGCATTTTTAGCAAGATACAGAATATTTTGTTAACGTACCTCTATCTTGAATGGTTATTCCTTATTCATTCTTTCAATCATCAATCTCTTGTCAGTTGGTACTGAAATTGTTTGTTGAAATTGTAATTAAGAAGCTTTCTGTTGTGGCGGTTAATTTATATTACGTCGTTGTTTCTTTTGTTCGGTTTGAACTTGCATCACTTGTTTCCCTTTTCTGCAATGTTTCCTGGTTTCCTCTCAAATGTTTTGATAGACTTTATATTTTCTATCTTTTTTGTTACACTCATCTGCTTCGCTTCTTCTTGAAGATTGGTAGCTTTACTAAGTAGTTTTTCAAATGTGTTTATTGTGAATCCTTTAAGCATGAATGCGATAGGACCATAGATATTCTTAAGCAAGATTTCAACAGCATGTTGTTCCTGGAGTTGTAGTCCACATTTCATGCTAAGATTTCTCCAGTGCAAAATGTATCCACTAAACTCTCTCCTGGTTTTTGTTTTTCTATTATCCGATCACCAACTGTTGTATGGTGTTGTGCTCCAGCGAACCGTTGAATGAAAATGCTTTCAAGTTCTACAAATGTTTTAACGTATCCGTCAGGAAGTTCCGTATACTAGTCAAAGGCAACTTTTGTGAGACTATTAACAAATTGACAAAATAAAATAGCGTTACTTCCTCCTATGTTGCAACAACTTGCTCAAAGTGTGCAAGATGCTGACGAGGATTACCGGTCCCATAAAAAAATTTGAAGAGAGGTTGAACAAAGTCTTTGTGGTTTAGACAAAATCAAATTCCTCTGGATAAGGTCTACCCTTTGTAATTAATGATCCAGACTTTACTTGAGCCATTGTTTCTTTTATCTTTTTTTTAAGTAATTATGTTATTTCCTTTTCTAGAATTCCACTTTGAGAGGAATCCTTTCTCTTTTGAGTGCTTTCTTCAACTTCTACTAGCTCTCTTTTGTCCTTTAGAATGTGTATTACCTCTGGCCTAATAATTTGAAAGGCAGGCAACAAATTCATTGGTGAATTTTGTAAAGCTGCTGCCAATTCTTCCATTTTTTGTTTGAGACGATTGATTTGTTCATCTTGCTTCAACTAATCGCTCGTAATTCTTCTGTCGTATCTTCTTCACTTAATTCTCGTGCCAAGGAGGTAGATCGTGTTTCTACCATGTTTATTTCAGGGACCTCCTCATTTAAACTATTTGAAGAATCTTTCTTTTTCCATATTGAGAATTGTTTAATATCATTTTCAACTTTTTCAATCTTTCCTCAAATGACTTTATAGGACGTTATTCACAGGTTCTTTCCTGAGAACTGTGTGCAGGAGTACTCATAATATCCGAGATTCCTTCCAATGACTCTCATTTCCATACATTATTTTTAAGTATATGACGACATATACTTTGAATTATATCATCGTTTTGTGAATAAAAATGATCTCCACTTTGTAACATTTGGACCAGAGTCGTCATTTTAGCATATGTATCTTCAGCATCTGATATTAATTTGTTTTGTTTGGTCCTATCTTTTGTGACAGTTACATCTTTAACTCTTGGCCCCAGGCGGAATATTACTGGTACCTGAGTACACTGACTGTCTAATGGGAATTGGTGATCCATTTCTTGATAAGTTGGATCTTCAATTGCAAGAATTCCTCTTTTCATTGTCATAGAGACATACATCCCTTTTTATCTAACAATCGAGAAATTGAATATATTTCTTTTCGTGCTAATCTTTTAAACACAAAATATATGGTGTGAATTGACGGAGAACATTCGGGTTGGAAATTATTATCCTCATATTCAACAGGTTTGGGAAAAATTGGGTTTTCTTTTGAAAAGGAAGGGTTTCCAAAAACACTTTGTTCAAATTCAGATGTCTCAAAATCATCATTTTCGTTCCATCTCATCTTCCTTTTAAGAGAACGAGATTTATTTTTACGTGGGGAACGAGTTTTTGGAACATTCTTGGAACAAGATCCAACTTCATATATAAACAGAGGCGAAATGTCATTTTCTTGTTCAACCCAAGTTTTGTTTCCTAGTTTGTCAATTCATTCTTACATTTCCTCAAAAGTATATTTTTCTACAGGAATGTATTTAGGTAAGCCATCTGTAAAGTTAAGAAAATCTTCTTAAGCATCCAGATTGAATTCCTGGAAGGATTGTATATCAGTTTGATATGAATTATTTAGTGCAAATTTAGTTTCATCAAATAATTCAAAGTCATTCTGATAAAGTAAATGTCATCATCAATTGGTGTATTGAGATCTTGAAAATAAGAAAAGACTGCATCCAGGATTTCCATTGCAACTTTTTTGAAAATTCAAGGAGCATAAAAGGTCATGGCCTCATTTATAAACTAGGAATTTATTTTGTCTTATTTTATTGTTATGAAATGTCAAAAATAACTCTTCAAAGAGTTAAATTTTGAAAGATGTGATCCTTTCTGTCAAAGGAAGAAACATATTTAAAAATAAGTGATTTAACAAAAGATGAGAATAAATAAAATCCCTAGGGGAGTCGCCAAATAAAATCTTTTGGTGGCATCCGGAACCGTCCAAGATTTCTCGGTGTCGATGTCGATGTCATTATTTTGGAGTCACCACTCTGTTTATCTATAATATTGCCCTAATCTTCAACAAATTTTATTTATTTTCAATCATGTAAAGGATCCTTATATAACAAGGGGTTTGAAGAAAATAAGGGCTAATAACATCGAAAATAGTAGAATAAGAAAAATTAGTGATAATCCATATAAAAGGGGACTCTATAATGCCCTATTCTAGAAATTTTATATAAGGACGATCACATATGAAATTTTGATAACCAAATGTTTCTAGGTGTGATACTGATGCACCAAAAATATATTAGGTTTTTGCTATATAATTTTACTCATTTTTTGTGATATTGCACTTTAAAGAAATGTATTTTCATGTTTTCTTTGCAGGTATGATGACTTTAGGTGATTGGAGCAAAAAGAAGCAAAAAGGAACAAATTTGGAGCAAAAAAGGAGCAAAATAAAAAAAAATTGAACACTGGCGCCGCCGGTGCCCAATTCCAGAGAGTTCAAATAATTTTTTGGGGGACCAGCGCCGTCGGCGCCCTATCCAGCACCGCCGACGCCCAAGTTCGATGGAACTCAAATTCAATGTATTTGGATGACTTTTTGAAGGAGTGCTTGAAGAAACTCTTGAGGAATTCATTTCTAACTTATTTTAGACCATTTTAGACGCCAAAAAGAGAAGAACTAAAGGAATTAAAGGGGAATTGTGAGGGGTGTGATAGAGAGAATGTGTTAGAGTTTGTAAAAAGTGTGTAGAATTCTTGTATTGTAAGGGATTCTTTTTTAAGGAGTGTAGGAGAAGGAGTAAAGTGAGAGATTGCTCCTTCCTTGCCATTCTAAAGAGGGAATTGAGCGTTGAAGAGAGAGAGAGAAAAGGATTCAAAGGAACTATAAGAGAATTGCTTGGGAAAGAGAAAGAGATAAGTTGTATTTACTTTTGTGTTTGTATAACTTTGCTTTTATATAAAATCCATGTTTTGTTGTAACTTCCTCTTGAGTTCTGAGTAGAATTCTTTGTCTTTCTTCTTGCAATGAGATGTGGTGAAGTGTTGATGTAGATTTGATGTGCCATAAAAATGTTAAAAAAATAGTAATGGTTTTCCATTTTAAACTTCATTTACTTTTTGATCTGGCCAATTAAATTGTTAAAATCTATTGTGAAAAAGTCAAATCTGAAAGGACTAAGTGTTTTACAACAATAGTGGAGAATCTATTCAATGTCCATGAATGAGTTGCGTAGTTCATGGGAACTGAGTGCAAATAAATAGGGAAATACTATTTAATGGGTGTCAAATTGGAGGTTTTAGAGTGACAGGCTGAACTCCCTAATTTGGTCTTAGAGTTTGGTAACTAAAGCTAAGGTTAGTCTTCCGGTGAAGGGAGGTGGGAGCTCTGAAGTGACAGCCAGTATCCTCCCAGCCTAACCACAGATTTAGTGACTAAGCCTAGGATTTGCCAATGTTCTTTTCATACTTGAAAGAGGGGTACTCTGACGAGGGTAAAGAATATGAATGCTTTTATTTAGCACAATATAAATTTATTATCAATCTATATCAATCACTCACCATAGAATCATTGCAAGAGAAAAGAGACTTTTCCTTATATAAACCTTTCAATTACAAAACTTAGTGTGTGTTTGTTAGTTAATCCTGCTTAGAAAATTTAGAAGTAGCTTGTAGTAAATCTAATTTTTATTATCTTTGCATTAACATATTAAATAGTACTTGAACTTGCATTGTAAATTGGTGTTAGATTTCAACATCTTTGCTATATTTTGAAGAGTTCCTACCTTCCTCGTGGGATCGATAACCAGGAGTCCACTAGAGCCCTGTATTACTTGAATGATACGTATAGTAGTGTATATGGGTGATTGTTTAATTATTAAATTAATCTGTTTGCAAAACTAAATTGAAACTACCTTTCGAAAATTGACATTTGAGGCAGTTCGCAGTTACAGCGTATTGTCGGGGATGGTATAAACGGTAACTAATCAAAATTGTAGTAGTTGAAACTTTTACTTTGTAGTTTGTAATTGTGTGTGTTTGTTTACTTTTTTTTGTGTTTTGTGCGATTTTATATGTGTAGGAGTGGATCGATAGGTTTAGTGCCTTGCGATCCAGAGTTAGAGCTTATTATTAGAAAAATTTAAAAATAACAAAAACAATATGAAAATCCTCACAAAATGGCGAACAACCAAGAAAATCAAAGAAATGAAAATAAAAATTTACCAAGACCTTTGTCGGTCGCTTTTTTTTATTATGTTGAGGTTGATACTTTAAAAATATGTTTTTTGGGTATTTTGTTTTAAAAAGGGTTTTAATTTTATAAAATAGAATTTTGATTAATTTAATATATATATATATATATATATATATATATATATATATATATATATATGAAAATTTTTATGAAATCAAACCAACCTCATATAAATAATAGTTTAGATAATCAAGCATTTCGCCGCAAGACATGTATTAAATCCGAAGAATAAGTACATAACTTAAGGTGAAGCTTGATCAAATAAACTAAAGAATTTATGACATCCGTTTGATCTGCGAACTATTTTGACCGACAATTTCCCCTATCTAAAATGAAAGAATTAGATAGGGTTTATATTAATATGGGGTCTTTAAGTTTCCTATAAGGGCAAGCTCCTATAGTTAATTACATCTTCGATAACCAAAGTCACCTAAGAAAACTCTTGATGTAGATCAGGAAATATTTATATTCATGACTATCGGCATATTTTAGGTTATGTGTTGTATTTTAAAAAAGGGTCGCCTACAGAAGTTGTTGGCATATTTTAAATTTTAATTTATATATATATATATATATATATATATATATATATATATATATATATATATATATATAGTTTGAAAAGTAGCATTTAGTTTTTGAAAATAATTTTAAGTTAAAAAAATTTTAAGATATGAAGTCAAACCGATCTCACATCCCAAATAATTTATATAAACGAGCACCGCATCACAAACCGTGTATCTATCCCTAGGAATAGACACACTGCTTGATGATGGGGCTCGATTAAATAAAATAAGAGATTTGTGACATCTGTTTGGTTTGCGAACCAATTTTATAAGCCAACAAGTTCCCCTGCTTAATATAAATAAATTAAGCAGGGTTTATATTACCTGGGTTCTTAAAGTTCCCTATAAGGGCAAGCCCCTATAGTTAATTACATATAAAATGACGGGAATCATTTAATAAAACTCTTGTTAAAGATCAGTTGTTTTGTTCTCAAGAATTTCAAAGTTTAAGGTTTCAAAGAATTGAATTTCAGAATTCCAAAATAGATTAGCTCAAATTTGTAACAGTTTATTTCAGGAGTCCAAAGGAAGAGAAGTAGGGGATGTCACAGACCTGAAGTGAACTTCGGTGACTTCCCGACTATCCTATTATTTGGATTCAATTTGAGAATTTATTTAATGTTTCAATCCTGCCAATTTTAATTAATTAGGACTTATATTTGTATGACATGATCATACAAATAGCCTGGAAGATGGGAGGGTTTATGTCGTACCAACGACTACCTCGGAGTCCTAAGACCAGTTAGGGCTTAATTTGCATAACATGATTATGCAAATGCCTAACGAAAGGTTGAGGATTTATATTGCACTAGGCAAACTACCTCGAAATCCTATGACTTTGTTATTTAATGCTAAGAAAGGTTTTGCTGAAGTAGTCACAAGTTTTGCTGATGAAGATGGCTGTACTGCCCACAGTGCTCCTAGCTCCTTATTGTTGCAGAGGTTTAGTTTTAGAAAGTGGCAATCAAGAGATGAGAGAAGTTTTTTGGTTTAGAAAAGGTTGAAAATTGAGATGGCTTAGTGTTTTAATTAAAAAAAATCTTAAAGTTGATTAAGCAGAACCGATCAAGATCCTACAGTTTCGTCATCCCAACACCGCTATTTTCATCGGATTCACTTAATCCAAATGAATTTGCTAAACTCAACTGAATGAGTTCCACACTTTCATTTAGACTGTGGGAAATATCGTTAGCAACGTGTGCGCTACATCATCCGAGAGATTCCCGATCATCCAACGAGACATTTTAATTTAGTTGCAGTTGTAGTTTTGTTGTTTTGTTTGTGATTAAATTTTGAGTTATTTTATCTTTTGAATGTTGTGGTGGTCAATTTTATCTTGTGTTGATTTTTAATTTAGTTTTGGGTTTCAGTTTTGTGGCTATCCTAAAAGTTTCAGTTTTCATGCAGGGTGACATTGTTGTTTAACATGCAAGAGAAGTAAAGTATAGTGCAGGTAAGTAAATTGCAATAAAATAAAAGCGTACCTGGTGGGTCTTCTTGTCATTCCCGGCTGCACTTAAAACACATGTCAGAGCATTTAAATATTTCAAGGAAAGGACCTAGGTAAAGCTAAGGGAAGGTTCTGGTTGTCTACCAAAATTCTAATCCTGGTGTTAGTCAGTTATTATAACGTCTAGGTTCTTGTGTTTTGTTAACGATGATTTTCTTCATCAAAGAACAATGAAGTTCAATTGTTCTTCTAAAACACCCCATCAGAATGAGGAAGTGCTTAGGACGAGTCCTAAACATCTTTTCAATGATTCTGGGATTATTTCGAGTTCAAATGAATTTCATTGTATAGATGAATTGATCATCCAAACATTTAGTTAAGATTTGTTTCTTGCTCAATGAACTTGGACATTTAATTATCTGATGAGTAAAGTGACATTTCACTTGATGCTCCATTTAAAGGTTATAAATGTGAGAGCCTTCAGAGGCAGATTAATTCATTGAGGAATTTAACCATTAAAATTGAGTTGATGATTTAAAACAATTCAATTTAATAGTAAAGTTTCAGGTTTATTTTTAAATGTTTTTAAAATTACTTAGGTTTAATGAGGTGTTTAAATTATTTAATTAAATTTTGATGATTTGATTTGGATTAATTATAATACTTTAGGTTGGTTTTAATTAGTTTGATTTTCACATTTTTAATTATGAATTGTTTTAAGATTATTTACTGTTTCAAATTTGTTTTAAGTTTGTTCTTAAGTAATTTCAAATTAGTTTTAAACGTTTTTAATTTATTTTAATTTGATTATTAAATCATTTAATGTTTTAAGCTTTAATTTAATTAAGGGTTATTTGTTTTTTAATTATTAATTTCAATCATCATCATTTTTTTAAAATTAATTAAGAGTTGAATATTATTGAATTGATCCATTTAGAGATTTTAGATTAGAGAGTTGATATCTTCTCAAGTCATATCCCTAATGTTAATAATCCAAATTATAATTATTCTCCCAAAATTTAAATGATTTAATTAATTAAGGCTCCATTTTGATGTATTAAAGTGATTAATGGGTTTCTACCTCTTAATTCCCTAAGTTTCAATCATCCAAGAGAAAATTAAGATAAAATATTTTACCCTCCCTTTCATTAGACCTAAGGTATTAATTAGGGTTAAAATCCTTAATTACTTTTATGCTCTCTTAAGCATATTCATTTCATAACTCACTAAATTAAGCTCCAAGGAACTTGAAATTTTTATGTCATCTTACTCACATGTCAATTAAGACATTAGAGGAGAAAAATGTGATTTTTCCATTTTTAATTTAATTTATATAATTATTTTAATGAAAATAGGGATTTTCAATGAAAATTCAACAACATGACCAAGGTAAGGTTTCTGTACTTAGGAAAATTATGAGATGTTCATACTGACCAGAGGACCACTTGGACCAATTTTGGTGATTTTTTGAATTTTATTTTATTTATTATAATTATTTCAATTTTTAAGGTATTAATTAATTATAAAATAAAATTAAAGTTGAAAATTGATTTTTATATTTTTATTAAATCTCTCTGACCTCAAGGAGCTCAAAGAAATAGATTTTATATTTTTCTAACTTTTCTTCGATTTATTAGAATTATTTTAGTGGAAGGTTAAGAAAATTCATTTTTTTTAAATGTTAAAAATTATCCTAGGCCTTTAAAAATTAATATCTTAACTTAGAGACTTAGGAAAAATATTTTGATGGTTCCCAAGTGATTAGGAGACCAAATGTGATTTTTTGGTGAAATTTAATATTTTTGTGATTTTTTATTATTTTTAATTATTAAATATTTAAAAATAATTAAAAATCAAATTTTTATAAAAATACAATTTTTTTTCTTGGATTCCTCTGATAACAGAGAACTCCCAAAATTAATTTGATGAATTTTTGAAATGTATATTGGGTTTTATGAATTTTTTAATTTTTAAAATAGCTATGTCACTTAATTAAATTATGTAATAGGCTAAATTAATTCCAATTGACTTGAAATTTTTATGTGAGATTCTCTGTGTCCCAAGTGACAATGGTGAACTGATTTCAAGTGATTTTAATGTGTGGTTACTCCTAATTAATCAAAGTTTAATTTTAAGTGTTTAGGCTAATTAGGGCTATTGTTAAGGAGTTAATTCAAACCATAATTTTCCTAAGGTCCTCTGCTCATAAGATACCTCTCCTAATTTTTCTAGAATTTTCCAAGCAATATACAAATTATTGGAATAAAAATGCCAAAAAAGTCACATAAACTTAAAAAATAAATAACTTGCCATAGAGGTAGCCTCTGGCCTTGGAAAATTTAGGGAATGTTCCCAAGAACATAGTCTACAAATGCCCTATGGTCTCATGCCACGGTGAAATGTGTATGCAAATGGAGAATTGAAATACTCAAATCAGTGTTTAATTAATTAAAAATTAAATAGTCAACAAAATAGATCAATTCTTTTTCTACATTGTTCTCTACTGTTCACTAAGCAAGAGGGTATTTTTCTTTTAATTTTGTGATTTTTCTACACAAAGATATGAATTTACAAAGTTTAGGGCATTTAAATAATTCAAAAAATATCCTATTTTCCTACTTAACCACGTCGGCGCCGCGTCATCCTCGTCTGGGTCGAAGCTCCACGCGGCGCGTTCCTGTTTGACATCGCCATCTGACTCGGCAGTCACGCGGCCTGTTGTCCCGTTCCATCTCCTCATCCGGCTTGATCTCCACCGTTCGTTCATTACACGCGCCATCCGACGGTGGCTGGTCATCGTCTACGACTGGTGCGTCCCGAGAGCCGTCCACACTCAAACCTTAAGATCTCCCTCATCTCTCAACCAAACTGATTGATCTTGGGCTCTATGAACTCGTCTCAACAAGGCAAACAAATTTATACGGCTATGATGCTTTGAAATTGACTCAAAAAAAGGAGAATCAAAATAAGCTCTTGGGATGGAGGAGTTCAATATCTTGGCTCTGAGAAGTGAGGCTTCAATCAGAGGAGCTTGGCACTTTCGTTGGATTCTAAGGAAGCTAGGGATGAAGCCTGAAGCTGTTGGTGAAATGTCTAGGTACGATTTCCACCAAACCCAATTTCAAGCTTTGGTCTCCAGCACAAATGGGTGACCTGGTGAGGGGACTTCCTCTCTTTGTCTGGTGATGGTGTAGGGTTGATCAATTTAGGGTTTTGCTCACTGTGGTGAAGTGTCCTATTTTGGCCTGAGAATTGAGCTCTGAAATTGAGCTCAATCAATGGGGATGAGGGCAGGAGAACAGTGGGGAACTTCTTCTCTGTGTTAGGGGAAGAGTTTAGGCCACTTGCATAGAGGTTTTGAGAGACTTTGGTTCAGCTAACCTTTTGGCCGTGGAGGTTGGCTGTTTAAATAGCCATGGCTATGGGGCTTACCAGGGCCAATTAGAGGCTGGGATCAACTGCTTAGGGGAGGAGAAGAAGAGCTGTGAAGTCTAATTAGGTTGGACAACTCAGCAAGCAAGTTTTAAATTTTTTGGTTCACATGGAGCTCTCAGCCATGGGGTTTTTCGGCGAGCCAGGTGGTGGTCTGGCCAGGCATGGGTCACCATCTTGACCAGTGAGGTTGGGGATGAGGTTTAGTGCAAACAATGAAGGTTTTCCATGTGTAAAGTGTTTGATTCAAATGGAAGGGGAGAAGGGTGCATTTTGGGTTTAATTTGGTCAAGCCATGGAAATGGGTTGGGTTTACTCTCCAAGGCTGGTTTGGGCTGAAGAGAAAGTCATTTGGTTCAGCTTGATTAGTGGGGTCAAGTCACAATCCAAGTAAAATTAGGCGTAAACATGGGTTAGGTGAAGCATGGGAATGTTTAATCACTTTAATGGAATCAAGAAAGTGGCTCCTCCTTTTGCCTAAGATGGTATGGTGACATGGGCAGAACTCTCATGGCTTACATGTGGCTTAAACATGGCTCCAAGGCTTGCTCATAGCTCACTTGCATGAGAAAGGGATTTTGGGATTTTTGACAATTAGGGGTAATTTGGTATGAGGTTTGATTTAGAGTTATTTGATGATGAAATTGGAACTTAGGGAATCATTTTAATTAAGGGGATGATGAGAAGAATGCCATATGGGCCTTGGAAAAGATTTTGGGCTTTTAAATTTGATGGAATTAGGCTCTTAAAATGTTTTAAGGAAATGGGTTTTTAGGTTTTTAAAATAAACTTCTAGATAAAAATTTGGTAAAAGGTTGTGCCAAATAAATGGTGTATTTAGTTTAGGAATGTGTTATGAAGATTTTAGAAAAGATTTGGGGTCATTTAGAGTTGAATTGGGTTTAATTTGCGTCTTTTAGTAATAGGATCAAAGTGGGCCAAACTGGGCTAACTTGGGCTAAAGTTGGGCTAATGTTGGTTTTCATGTGAAATTGATATTGAAAAATGTTTATGGAGGTGTAAAAAAGAGTTTTCAATTTTGGTTGGGTCCTGATTTTTGGATTTGGGCTTGTTTGGGTTCATGATTGGTTTAGGCCAATTTGGGGAATTTTGGTTTGAGTTGGGCTTGGACGAAGTTTGAATCCAAATATTGGATAAATTAAGTTAGAGTTTTGTTTATGGGGATGTTAGGAAGATTTCAAAACAAATTTGGGGAAAATTGGGTGACATTTGGGTTCAATTTGGAATGGATTGGGTTAGTTGATCACTTTAGGCTTTAAGGGTCGATTTGGGATTTTTTAACAAACTAAGTTAAATTGACAAAATTAGGGTAGGTGGTAGTTAAAAAAATTAATGTGGATAATATTTTGGAATTTTTGGGATTTTTTGAGAATGTTTTGAATTTTTGGAATTTTAGGCTATTTAGGGTACAAGGAGGGTACATGAAGGGTATTGGGGGCTATTTTTTGAAAATTTTGGTATATTTGGTCATGAGTGATCAATTGGAGTGGTGGGGAATGTTTAGGATTGATTTTGAGAAATCTTGGTTAATTTAGGTAATTTTGGAAATTTTGGGTAATCTCAAGGGTATTTGGTAAGTTTGGTGGGTTTAGGGCCCCGGGGGTCAAAAAATTGAAATTTGGGAAAAATGAAGATTGATTTGATGTGAGTAAAATGAAACCATTTTGGTTGAGCCATGAAGCCATGTTATGCTCACAAGTGTCATGAGAGGACTCATTTTAGACACTCAATATGTTGTTCCTAACCTTCTTAGCCAGGGGCTTAGGGGTTGAGGTCCATCCATATGAGTTTCCTACATGAGACAGGAAGCCAAGTTGGGTAAGAGTGGTTTTAGGGTTTAGAATGTGTGTGAGAGTGTAGTGTGTTCAAGATGTACCTCACCAAGACCAGGCCACCCAGGGTAATCCTAAGGCCAAAGAATCCTATTGGAACTCATCCTTGAACCTCCACATTTGACTTTTAACCTTCCAAAGAGGCTTGGAGGTTTATGGTCATCTGTGTGGGGTTCAAGAAAAGTTAAGAAGTGTTTGAATTTCTAAGTGTTGGCTCCCACTTCTAGTCCTCTAAGATATTCAAAGGGAAAACATATGGCTAGATCCTAAGCACTAAGAGGAAAGGAAAGACCTCACCAAAAATGAGGTCAATAAATGGACCCCAAATAGGTGTGGTGTCCTAAAGGAGCACACCGCGTGTATTGGCATTGACCGAAGAGATCAACAAGACCAACACAAACGTCCAAGTGACACACTTAGAACTAAGCGTAAAAGAAAATCTCCGGTGGGGAGTAAAAGAAAGACCTCACAAAAAATGAGGTCAACAAATGGACCCCCAAGATTGAAGATTCCCGAACTCTCGCTGGGGAAAAGGAGGTGAATTCCCAATTCACAAGATCTGGGGAGATTCAATTTTAGATTCATTTCATTTTTTATTTCAAGTTCTAAGTTTGAGCTTTGAATTGATTTGAGTTTCAATTTTGGTTGAAGTTTGAATTAATGTTGATTTCAAGGTGGATTTTACAGAAATTCTGAATTTAAAACGAGAATTGGAACCTAGGTTTCAACCTCGGGATTCAAAGAGAACTGGACTTTAGGTACCAGCCTCGAAGAGAGAATCGAAATTTAGGCACTGATCTAGAAGGATGAGAATCAAAATTTAGGTACTGATCTCGAAATGAGAACTGGAAGTTAGGTACCAGTCTCGGAAGAGAGTCAGAAGTTAGGTACCGACTCGAAAAGGATGAGAACTGGAAGTTAGGTACCATCCTCGGAAGAGAGTGGGAAGTTAGGTACCGAACTCGAAAAAGGTGAGAACTGAAAGTTAGGTACCAGCCTCGGAAGAGAGTTGGAAGTTAGGTACCGACCTCAAAAAGAGTGAGAATTGGAAGTTAGGTACCAGTCTCAGAAGAGAGTCGAAAGTTAGGTACCGACCTCGAAAAGGGTGAGAACTGGAAGTTAGGTACCAGTCTCGAAAGAGAGTCGGAAGTTAGGTACCGACCTCGAAAAGGGTGAGAACTGGAAGTTAGGTACCAGTCTCGAAAGAGAGAGTCAGAAGTTAGGTACCGACCTCGAAATTTCGGAGTGCGGAGAAGTTTTTCGGAAGTAGCTGCGAATTTAGCGGACATCGAGATTCGGATGCTTGGTACGGCCTTATACGAAAGTCGAGGATTAGAATGCGAAAGTTAGGTACTGTCTCGGAAGAGAGTCGTGAGATTAGCGTACCGACCTCGAAATTAGGATGCCTCGTCGATCTTAGGTACCCGAGCTCGGAGGATTAGGATGCGAAAATGTTTCTTGAAAAGAGTGCGAGAAGTTAGCGGACACCGAGATCTCAGAAGATGCCTGATCGGACGTTAGTACCCGAGTCGGAGGATTAGGAATGCAAAAAAGTTTCTCGGAAAGAGTGCGAGATTAGCGGACACCGACATTAGGATGCCTTATCGGTCTTATACCCAAGTCAGAGGATTAGAATGTGAAAAGGATTCTCGGAAAGAGTGCGAGATTAGCGGACACCGAGATTAGGATGCCTTGTCGGTCTTATACCCAAGTCGGAGGATTAGAATGTGAAAAAGTTTCTCAGAAAGAGTGCGAGATTAGCGGACACCGAGATTAGGATGCCTTGTCGGTCTTATACCCAAGTCGGAGGATTAGAATGCGCAAAGTTTCTTGGAAGGATGCGGGATTGGTGGTAATTCAGAGAAAAGAATCGAACTTTGAGTATCGATCTCGAAATGAGAACTTGAATTTGGGTACTATCCTCAGAAGGATGGGAACTAAAAGTTAGGTACCAATCCCAAAAGTTGGTATTTTATTTAGTTTTGAAGATTCTGTGGAAATCTTAGTTTAGTATAAGATTGGAATGAGACATTAGAGTGTTTCACATCTTGAGAGAGTTGATCAAAGTTTGATTGTTTGGCGAAGGATATGAATCCATGCCATCAGAACCAAATCAAAAATTTCGTGGTTCTGTGTCAGTAGACTCAGTCGACCTTCTCAAAAAGAGGGAAGAAATCGCGGAGAGTCGAAAAGATTTGAGCACAGCCTGAGGTTGGGGATTTCAGATTCGGGAATTTGTTTTTGTCATTTTTTAATGATTTGATTTTTGTTTTGATTTTCAATTTTCGTTTTGATTGAAGATTTCATTTTGATTTGGATTTTCATTCATTTCTTTTGTTTGCAATTTGAGATTTTGAATTGATTTGCTTTGAGTTTTGTTTTGTGTTTTATTTGGATTTTAAATTTGAATTTTCATTTTGTTGTTATTATTTCATTTAAATCGTTCTTCGTTCAATTTTTCTTTGAATCGAGTCCAGCTTGGATTTAGTGGCATTTGTAGTCAATTGCATAAAACTGAAGGCAAAATACGACATAGTCGTTTTCATTAAAAAAAATTCGAAAGTACATCAGGTGATTCCATCAAGACATTTCTGATGACATCTTTCTAAAAGCGAATTTTTACAAAATTCACACATATCTGAACACAGAATGTACTGATACCTTCATGTATTATGACAAAACTGTCTGTTTGATTCATCCATGTCTGAAAGAGTAAGCTGCATAGGTAATGACATCACCTTCTAAGCCACTTTCCTGAGGAGAATCCTACGCAAGTATGCTTTAGAGATGTGCTACTACTACGTAGCTTACAGCTCGTAGGGCTGCAAATTCTCTAATTCTGGATCTGATTAAAAGTAGATTCGAATCATTGCTCATCATCCATCCTTCGAAAGTGATGGAGACCCGCTCGTAGGGAACTCCCGGTATGCGGTGCTTTGCCACATCCTGCACCATTTCCTTGTAGTACGAGGATAGAGCCTACCGATGAGGTATCTCTATCGGCCCTCGAAATTCTCCGGGCCGACTATCCGGAGTTCCGTCCCGAGCATGATGTTGCATTGGTTGATGAAAGAAAACGGTGCAAAAGGGTCTCACAAAATCATGATGGTCCACGTGAGGTGGAATGCAGTCTCCTTCTGCATAGATGTTGATTATGCAGCTATTCGGTATGCAGTCAGCGGGTAAGACTTGCCAAGCCACCATCCTTTTTACCATTTTCTTAATCAGAACTGGCATTGGATCCACTTCATCATAGCGGAGTATCCCTGACGGATTTCCTTTCTTGTCGACGGTAAAGTTATAAAAACATCCAAATTGGATTGTAATCCTCCGCATGCCTCATTTCCATTTCTTCGGCTTGGAGTAGGTCTTGCTTCGTAGTCGTCCTGCACGACACTGTTTCTTCAGCTCGGAGACGTAGTTCACGATTTCACTCTGCTTGTAGTGAGAGAAGACATCCGTATGCAACTCTAGACCTTCCAGGATGTTGACATACCTGCCTCGAATTCTCTGAAAGCATTCAAAATTCTGCTTCCGCACCCTCTGGATCATCTCCAACTCGTGCTCTGAAATTATCTGGAACTGTCGGGGTCTAGTGACGTACTGTGGAATGTAAGGCTCCACATCAACACGCTCTCCTGGAATCATCATTGTCTCAGGTGCAGGCTTTGTAGTAACCTTTTCTGGCACAGCCTCTGCTATGGTGCTTCTGAGGGCTGGCCTCCTTGGGATGACTACTACGGTCGTCGGGGTTTCTTCCTTGTTCTATTCTTCTGTCAATTTCTTCAGCATTTCGTGAATACGATGGTTCTTGTTTCTTCTTTGAGTTGGGGTCAGAGTAGCTCTTCTCTCCCCCTGGATTTCAGTAGGAACGACACTGATAAGCTTCCTACCTGTAGCAGTTATCACTGATTTCATTTTGTTTTCTTCAATCGCATTGATCTTCCTTTTCTGATTTGCAGTGTGGTGAACTTTCTCACCGAGTTTCATCACTGTCTTTTCATTGGACTCCCTGAGGTCTACACTAGTCCAAGCAGTTTCTTTATATTCTAGCTTTAGCTGCGCAAAGTCTGAGTCAACCTCAATCACAGCACCAGCTTTCATCTCTTCTTCGTTAAGTGCAAGACTTACGCCATCTTTAAAGTTTAGAACCAACCGCCCTTTCGACATTTACCTGTAAAAAAAATAAGGAAAGGATCTGGGGCTGCACTCAGAATGAGAACAATAAGAAAGTTTACATATTAATGGAAAGTTCTTATTTATTTCTTTCAAATTTTAAGGGAAAGGGAAAATATGAGGAAAGATCAGGAGTGAGATTGACTTGAAAGAAATGATCAAAATTTATTATTACGATGATTTCTTTCACACATTTTTTTCTTTTAAGACATATATTTTTTCTTTTTGTTAATCATTTTTTATTAATTTCGGGTTCGGACCCAGTTACAAGTGATTACTGTGCCCGTGCTTCTAGGAATGAGACTTCATTCTTCGAAACATCAGGTTACATAATACTTCTTAAAGTATCGTCCATTGATTGGAAGCATAGGTCATTCTCCACGGCAATTCACAAGCTGGTAGGAACCTCCTGAGTAGACTGTCTCGACCACGAATGAACCCTCCCAAGTAGGTCCAAATTTACCTCCTATCTTGCGGTGTGCAAGAATAGGTCTCCTGAGAACTAGAACCAAGTCACCGACTTTGAACATCCTTGGGCGGACTAGTTTATCGTGGGACTGGATCATCTTGGCTTGATACAATTCGAGATTTTGTTGTGATGAAAGTCATTTCCCTTCCAAGCTTTGCAATTCTTTTAGTCGTAGTTTGGCGTTCTCTTCTGTAGTAATCTTCTCTGCAACTGCAATTCTGAGTGACGGAAGTTGAACCTCCAAGGGTAAGACGGCTTCGGATCCGTGCACTAGAGCGTAAGGTGTAGACTGAGTAGGAGTTCTGAAAGTCGTTCTGTAGGCCCATAAGGCTTCTAACAATTTCTCGTGCCAATTTCTCTTTTTGTCGTCCAAAGTTTTCTTTAGAATTTGGACAAGAGTTTTATTAAAAGCCTCGGCCAAGCCGTTCGCTCTTAGTTAGTAGATCATCGAATAGCACCAGTATATCCCGTGTCTTCAGACAAAACTATTGATCTTCATACTTCTAAAAGCAGTCCCGTTATCTGAGATAATTCTGCGTGGTACCCCGAAATGGTAGACGACTTGATTCTTGAAGAATTGCAACACATGATGTGCCTTCACTTCTCTGAGCGGTACTGCTTCTGTCCATTTGGAAAAGTAATATGTTGCTGTAAGAATAAAGAGATGTCCTCTTGAAGAAGGCGGTTCTATCGAACTCACTATATCTGTGCCCCAACATTTAAATGGCCACGACGCGATTGTCGGATGTAGCACATTTGGAGGTTGATGTAGAACCACTCCATGCACTTGGCACTGGTGACAGCTCTTGGCAACTTTCATGCAGTCGGTCATCATCTGGGGCCAGTAGTACCCTAGTCTCTTAATTTTTATTTTTATCTTTGGACCTGACTAATGAGTGCCACAAAGTCCCGAGTGCACTTCTTTAACAATTTCACGAGCTTCGGACCCGCTCAGGCACCTTAGCCACATCTGATCGAAAGACCTTCTGTAAAAGGTATTATTTATTAATGCATATGACAGAGTTCTTTTCTTGATGTGATGGGCTACTGATTTATCGTCTGGTAGGTTTCCTGTTTGCAGGTAATCTATTAATGGCTGCCTCCAATCTTCTGTAGTTTCTGCTACTGCTGCAACTGTTTCTTCCTCTTTTTATGATTGGTGCATTGCATCCATGTCGAGCTGTGAGAGGACCTATCGTCCCTGAACTGACATTTCAACTGACTCATCCTGTAAGCAGGCAAACTCTTTTGCAAGGCGGGCTAGCTCATCTGCGAGATCATTTTCTCTTATGGGAATCTTGTAGATCGTTACATTTGGAATCTGCGTTAACAACTTCATCGCATACTGAAAGTATTCCTCGAGTCTTGGTTTCAGAATCTTATACTGTCCTGCAACCTGTTGTATGATCAACTGTGAATTGCCGTAGATGTTGATATCTGTTATCCCCATCTGAATGGTTAACTCCAGTCCGGTTATAAGAGCATCGTATTTTTCTTCATTGTTCGTGCACAGTTCTGTTAGATGGTAGGAGTACCTTAACATCCCCCACTCCAGTGTTATAAATATTAGTCTAATTCTTACCTTACCGGGCACTATCGTTTGCAATTCTTTATCCTTCTGTGCTGAAGATGCTCTGTCGAAGTACAGTTCCCAACGCTGATCATCAGGGTCTTCTAGGCTCATTATCTGCTCGTCTAGTAAGTCTTCGTTGAGAGGCGATTCTGCCGATAAAGGGTGTGCTGTGAGGAAGTCTGCTAGGACTTGCCCCTTTACGACACGAAGAGGAACGAAAGTTTTATCGAATTACAACAGTATCATCGACCACCTGGCAAGTCTGCCAGAAAGCGTCGGGCGAGTCATCAAATATTGCAACGAATTAAATTTTGAAATAAGGCTGACCTTATGAGAAAGCATGTAATGCCTTAGCTTTTGAGCGGCGAAGATCAAGGCCAAACAATGCTTCTCAATAGGAGGATAATTTACCTCCGTCGGAATCAGACGACGACTCAGGTAGTAGAGAGAGTTTTCTTTACCCTCGTCATTGACCTGGGCTAGCAGGGCTCCGAGGGAATCGTTTAAAGCCGCGGTATAAAGTATCAAAGGTCGACCCGAGACTGGGGCTGCTAAGACAGGAGGTGTCATTAAATACTGCTTAATGTCCTCAAAGGCCCGCTGGCATTTTTCTTCCCAAACAAATTTGGCGTCCTTTTTAACCAATGCCGGGAGGGGCTAACACCTACCAGACAAATTTGAGATAAAGCGTCGAAGATATGCCAACTTCCCTTGAAAGGATCGTAATTGTTTCAAAGTTTTGGGAGGCGGCATTTCTAAGATAGCTTAATCTTCTCTGGATCAATTTCAATTCCGCAATGTCGTACAACAAATCCTAAGAATTTCCCAGAGGCGACGCCGAAGGCGCATTTCAAGGGATTCATCTTAAGGTTAAATTGTCTTAATCGCTCAAAAATAATTCTCAAATCATACAGGTGATCTTCCTTCAGTTTGCTTTTGACGACTACATTATCCACGTAGCACTCGACTTGGTTGTGAATGAGATCATCAAAAATCCATGTCATTGCTCTTTGGTATGTCGCTCCTGCGTTCATTAATCCGAAAGGCATTATTGTGTAGCAGTACACTCTAGTTGCGTTCTGAAGGCTGTGAGCTTTTCATCTTCCGGTGCCATCTTTATCTGGTTGTATCCCGATGATCAATCCATAAAAGAGAAGATCTCGTGTGTCGAAGCGATGTCGATCATTAATTTTGGATTTAGTAGCGGAAATTCATCTTTTGGTCACGCTTTATTTAAATCTCTGAAATCCACACAGATTCTGATCTGACCGTTCTTCTTTCTGACTAGTACCACACTGGCTAACCAAGTCGGGTAGTGTTCTTCACGGACAAATTTAGTGTAGATTAGCTTCTTAACTTCAGCTATCACTTGTTGCTCGATTTCTAGACGCATTCTTCTTGGAGCTTGTCTGACTGGGACGGTAGTGTGATCCACTCCTAGCTTGTGAACTGCAACCTCTGGAGCTAATCCTGGCATTTCATCATAACTCCAAGCAAAATAATCCTTGAATTTCATTAGTAGCTTGATCTTTTCTTTGGAGTCTTCTTTATTGAGTAAGGAGCTAACAAAGGTCGGCCTAGGCTCTTCGCTAGTACCTAAGTTAACATCCATTAACACGTCTATTGTAGATTTAATTTCTTCTTCGAATTTAGGTGGAGCATCTCCGATTGGCAGATCCTCGAGATCATGTGAAGCTTCCAGGCAGTTTTCATCATGCTTGCAAGTAACAACCAAGCAAAATCCTGAATCGTCAGCTGGTGCTACTGTGTCGAATCCGAGACCATGCTTTGAATTAGGCGGTCGACTGGTATCATTCCATAATTTTTCAAAGTGCTGAGATTGATCTTTCATCCATTGTTTAGGTAATACACCACGTTGCATCAAATTTTGAACATAGGGATAATACCACTCAAAAGGAAATTTCATTAATTTGGAAGAAGTAACATCTTCAAATTTTACATCATTTTCAATTTTGGAAGAAGAAGCACCACGGTAGAACTTGATCGGCATAGCACTGTCACCATGTACTTCCTTGACCACCATACCCTCGACCTTGCTAGGGTGGATCAGGGTTAGGTTCATAGTTTGTACATAGTGATTAATCTTGTCGTACATTGATTTGTATTCTTCATTCTTTTCATCTTCGAGAGAGATCTTGAATTGGGGTTTCCTTTGGCTTATCTTCATTGCTTCTTTCTTGATTTATTCTTCTTCTTCTTCGGAGCTGTCCTCCCAATCAACATCGATGACCGGTTTCTTCTGTTCAACAGTTCCACCGTTTCTTCCTCGACCTCATCCCCAACCTCGACCACAGGTACGAGTTCTGGAGAAACCTTCACCATCTCACCGTAAGGGAGTGGTGAGTAACTGTTGAACTAGAACTTCAGGTTCTTCGTTGCCTTGAGTTTCTTTTGCTTCGCTTGGTATGGTATTTCTGGAGAAGACTGTTTTCTTCGGAGGCGCGTAGTAGGCTGCATCTTCGTGGATTTTGATTTCATGCACGGAGAACGACTGCAAGTCACCTTTGATGCACTATTCTCGCCCTCCTTCATAATACTTTATGCATTGGTGCAGAGACGACGGTACCATCCAGTTTTCATGTATCCACGGCTGACCCAGTAGAGCGTTGAACGATGTCTCAGAATCAATTATGTGAAATTTTGCGGTTGTTCTTGCCAAATCACCGATCTTCATTAATAGTGTTATTGATCCAAGGGCTCTTTCTTCTTCTCGATCGAAACCTCTCGCAACATCCTCGTCCGCTTCGAGATCACAGGCATCAATCTCCAAGTATGCTAACGTCCGAAGGTTCATTATGTTGATTGATGCTCCTGGATCAACTAGCACCCTGGAGAGCGTGAGCTTTCCGTTGGAGACCGAAATGTACAACGGTCGATTGTGATCAGCTGTTCCGAGTAGTAGGTCATTGTCCGTGAAGGTAACACCGCACTGTTCTCTTAACGAGCAAACCTCGTCTAAGGAAGTACCGACCATTTGAGCTAAGCAAATTTCTGGATATAGTAAAGCCTTGATCAGAGTTTCTCTCATCTCCTTTGACACGAACAGAGCGTCTTAGATGCTCAGTTTGGCTGGTAACTTCCTAAGATGGGCTAGCATGTTAAAATCCACTTTATTACCAGGCTCTTCAATTTCTTCCCGAGTGGGCAATTCCTCTGCCGGGGTTGACTCTTCCTGAGCAACCACCTGCTTTCCTTTATCTTTCGGACCCACTCTCAGGGGTAGAACTCTTCCTCTTCTTAGATTAACTTCTGTTATCTCTTCTGAATCTACCGCTGTCTCCTCTTGAATCGGAATGACTGACTCTTCTGAAGTTGCTTCGGTGTCTGATAGCTCTAATTCTATTGTAATTGGAGCTCCTCGAAACTCATAAACGGACTCGTCGCTTCTTGAGCTTTTGTAGCCATTCTTATGAATGGCTCTTCCTTCGTCAGGGTCATCGAGGTTTTGCATGATTTGAGAATCGTTATTCGCATCGAAATCGAGATCCGGATTAGGTTGGTTGTCGTTAGTTATGTAATGGTTAGAAACAGTCAAAACGTAGCCAACACCATAACCCTTATCATTATAAGATCTCGCCAGGGCGAGCAAATAATCATACAGAGTTAGAGGTCCGAGGGATTTCTCCCCCGAATCAGAAACAACCATCCTAGGAAAAGCAACACCTACTCTACCATTCAAAACCTCAGTCTTCTCTTCTTTCACGATCTTCTCCTCCTTTTGGGGTGGTTCTTCGATCGTAAGCAATAGTGCCGGCTTGGTAGGTTTCGAACTCTGAACTGAAGCGCGCACTGAACCGGTCTGGATGTGATCCAAAATTCTCTTCGAAGACTTCATCCAGACAATTCTCAATCCATCATCAGTCACGTACGGGTCTATCAGAACAATAGTATCCATTGAAATAACATTAACGAAACCTCCTTTTGGGTCTCCTTCATGTATTCCTTCAGGTTCGTTATGTTCCCTTTTTGAAGATTATCCTCCAGCCAATTCTTGAAGGTAAAGCAGTTTTCTATTTTTTGTTTGAGCATCCTATAGTAGGGACAGTAGTTCAGATGATCTTTCTTATCGACTTCTTCAGGTCTCTTAGGCTCTGGTAGCTGAAAGTCTAGCGTCTTAATCAAACTGCGAAACATCTTGGCCACTGCTTCAGTCTTGAAGGGGTATTCTTTATTCAAAAGTTCTTTCAGGGCATGCGGTGGACGAGACGGTGGCTGATCATAATGCTGAGGTGAATGATAGCTCGGTCAAGGCTATTAATAGCTCTGTTGAGGTGGTTGGTAAGTTCGTTGTGATGGTTGATAGCTTGGTTGCGGCCGCTCTGGCTGTATTTGCACTGGCTGTTTACCTTTATCCACTGCCGTAACGATTCCAGATTTCTTGTCGAATGCTTTCACTGGCTTCTGCTTATCAGCTTTGTCAATGAAACTCAGCTGTTTTGCCTCCTCCTACAAGCTCCCAGCTTTGCTAAGCAACTTCTTGAAAGTCTTAATTGTGAATCTTTTAAGGAGAAGTGCTATCGGGCCATGGATACTCTTAAGCTAGATACCGACTGCATGTTGTTCCTGAAGCTGTGGTTCACACTTCATACTTAAGTTCCTCCATCGAAGTATGTAATCCACGAAGGTTTCGTTCGGTTTCTGTTGCTCCACCACTTGATCACCGATAGTGATGTGGTGCCAGGCCCCAGCAAACCACTTAACGAAAAGGTTCTCCAATTATGAAAAAGTCTTGACCGAACCATTCGACAATTCTACGTACCAATCAAAGGCAATCCCTGGCAAACTGCTGACGAACTGACGAAAGAGCAAAGCGTCGCTCCCACCGGCATTGTAGCAACTAGCACGAAAATGTGCGACATGTTGCCGGGGGTTTCCCGTACCGTCAAAAGTCTTAAACAGAGGTGGTACAAAGCCTTTCGGGTATTGGACTGCATCAAACTCCTCAGGGTAGGGTCTACCTGTTAGAATAGATGCTCCATTCTTAGACTGGGTTAAGGCTTCTCGCACCTGTTGTTCCACCATATTCTTAATATCCTTTTCGGGAATCATGCTCTGCGAAGAATCCTTCTTTGGTTGTTCATCTCCGTTGACAGATGTAACTTCTTTTCCTCCATCTACAATGTGAATGATATCTGATGGTGTTTCCTTCTGAGGTTGAAGTTGACTCTGAAGAGTAGCTAAGGCGGCCGCCATCTCCTCCATCTTCCTTGCCAACTGAGAGATCGTATCATCCTTTTCTTGAAGACGTGCTCTCATTGTTTCTAGTTCATCTCTTTCTAAAGTTGACGGAGCTCCCTGTAGAGCTGACGACGCTCGGGTCTCAACCATATCGATCTCGGTAAATTTTTCATCCATGAACTCTGATGAATTCACTTCATTTCCTAATCCTTCTCTTCTTTCTCTCGCAGACCGTCGGATGTCCGTCTTTAGCTTTCTTGTAGCATCCTCAAGTGGTTGCTTCCGAACGGTCTCGCAGTTGTTAGGTGACGACTGTTGAACTTCATTTCTAGGAGTTTCCTTTAAAGCTGCAGCACTTTCCTCAGATTCAGGCTCTCTGACGAGACTTCTCTTCCTAGAGCGCTCTATCGGTATCGGTTCGGCAATAATAGGTTACCACACCATCCTTCTTGCAGTAGATGTCCTAGGACCAGATGGTCCGTGCACCGTACGTCGAGTAGTGGTGTGCTCCTTAATATGGTGACCTGATACGACAACAGGCGAACTCCTCTCACTAGCTCGTACTTTCTTTCTTGGCCTTTCCGTGGCAGTGACGGGGTCTATTCGTGGTCCGAGGCGAGATCTAACTGGTACTCGTCCCATTCTTCTTAGAATCTCTGACACGGGGCATCCTTCTTTTCTGGCTAACTTCTCCACTACGGCTCGCAACAAGGTAAGCGGCGTAGTCTTGATCTTCTTCCTCTTACAATCACTGTAATATGCAGGTTGGGGTAACGCAGCGGCAATCCTTCGGGCATCTTCCTCGTCAGATGCAGTAGAGAGAGGATGGAATCTACTCCCTTCCAACAGCGGTGAGATCTCAGGCAGTTCTTCTTCTTCCTCAGGAACTTCTTCAAGAAAGGCAGCTTCAACAGCCTTGGTCCTTCTGATCTTAGCAATCTTTCTATTCTTATTCCTTCTTTGTGTCCGGGTTAAGGGTGAAAATTTCGAACTGGACCCTATCTCGAAAACAGACGGTATTGCAGCAAGATCTGAACCCTTCACAGTAATAGGCTCCTCACTGGCTTGGACTTCCTTCCCTTTCAGTTTTGCGGGAGCTGGGGTAGGTGCAGAGATGATCAGACCAGTGGGGGTAGAGATGACCATTCTGTGGGTAGCAGCTAACCTCCTATGAACAGCGGGGTTTCTCTTAACTGGGACCCTTCGCAGAGGAGGAAACTCTTGAGCTGACTTCAGATTGAACTCAATTACGGGTTCTCTGATCTTCGGTACTTTGTCCATCAATGCGAAAAAAGTAACATTTGCAAACTTAATGTCTGTGTTGTTGAATCCTTGTTCAAAGTGAATGATCCTATTTTCAGGCATCTCATCTTTATAAACATCGAAGTCCATTCCGTTGGTGAAAGAGAAAATCAGCTTCAGTGCAGACATTTTCTGCATGGTAGACTCCGAACGTTAGTCCCGAATTTCGCTTCCTTCCGTCACAAAACTATCTAGGACGAAAAAGAATTTCTCCAAAAAGAGTCCGAACACATTTTCATTTATTTTTTTGTTTTCTTAGTTTTATTTACAAGGTATTTTCAGATTATGTTTTATTCGTGTATTTGCGATTTTAAAAGAGTTTGTTTATTAAAAGGTTGTTTATTAGAAGGTCTGTTTGTTAGGAACAAAACCATTAATGGAGGAAAGTTAAAGAAAAAGTAAAGGATCCAATCTAGAATTGGAAAGGAAGAGAAAGCCTCGTAAGACATCTCAACTCGAAGGACTGCTCCTAAGCTAACACTTATTGGGGGTCCACCCCATCTCTAAGAGGCTAAAGGATTCCGGAACCTCTCAGTTTAGGGGTTTCTAAACAGTGGCTCCAGAGTCCAAGAGAGTTGACTATACCCGTTCAAGACAGAAATGAACATGGTATGTCAACATAAAGAATGATAATTTGATCCATAAGAGGCATGGATTCACAATCGATTTATGAAAGCAAAACCATCTTATCAAGATTGAGAGAGGAACTAGTCCCCAGCGGAGTCGCCAGAAATTGTCGGCATATTTTAGGTTATGTGTTGTATTTTAAAAAAGGGTCGCCTACAGAAGTTGTCGGTATATTTTAAATTTTAATTTAAATAAATAAATATATATATATATATATAATTTGAAAAGTAGCATTTGGTTTTTGAAAATAATTTTAAGGTTAAAAAATTTTAAGATATGAAGTCAAACCGATCTCACATCCCAAATAGTTTATATAAACGGGCACTGCATCACAAAGCGTGTATCTATCCTGAGGAATAGACACACTGCTTGATGATGGGGCTCGATTAAAAAACTAGAAGATTTGTGACATTCGTTTGGTCTGCGAACCAATTTTATAAGCTGACAAGTTCCCCTGCTTCATATAAAGAAATTAAGCAGGGTTTATATTACCTGGGTTCTTAAAGTTTCCTGTAAGGGCAAGCCCCTATACTTAGTTTCATCTTAAATGATGAGAATCATTTAAGAAAACTCTCGATAATGATCAGTTGTTTTGCTCTCAAGAATTTCAAAGTTTAAGGTTTCAAAGGATTGAATTTCAAAATTTCAAAAGAGATTAGCTCAAATTTGGAACAGTTTATTTCAGGAGTCCAAAGGAAGAGAAGTAGGGGATGTCACAGACCCGGAGTGAACTTCGGTGATTTCTCGACTATCCTATTATTTGGATTCAATTTGTGAATTTATTTAATGTTTCAATCTTGCCAATTTTAATTAATTAGGACTTATATTTGTATGAGATAATCACACAAATAGCCTAGAAGATGGGAGGGTTTATGTTGTACCAAACGACTACCTCGGAGTCCTAAGACCGGTTTGGGCTTAATTTGCATAGCATGATTATGCAAATGCCTAACAAAAGGTACAAGATTTATGTTGCACTAGGCAAACTACCTCAAAATCCTATGGCTTTGTTATTTAGTGCTAAGAAAGGTTTTGCTGAAGTAGACAGAACTTTTGTTGGTGAAGATGGTCGTGCTGCCCACTGTGCTCCAAGCTCCTTGTTGTTGCAGAGGTTTAGTTTTAGAAAGTGGCAATCAAGAGATGAGAGAAGTGTTTTGGTTTAGAAAAGGTTGAAAATTGAGATGGCTTTGTGTTTAATTAAAACAAATCTTAAAGTTGATTAAGCAGAACCAATTAAGATCCCACGGTTCCGTCATCCCAGCACCGCTATTTTCATCGGATTCACTTAGTCCAAATGAATGTGCTAAACTCAACTGAATGAGTTCCACACTTTCATTTAGACCGTGGGAAATCTCGTTAGCAACGCGTGGGCTACGTCATCTGAGGAATTCTCGATCATCCAACGAGACGTTTTAATTTAGTTGCAGTTGTAGTTTTGCTGTTCTATTTGTGATTAAATTTTGAGTTGTTTTATCTTTTGAATGTTGTGACAGTGAATTTTATCTTGTGTTGATTTTTTAATTTAGTTTTGGGTTTTACTTTTGTGGCTATCCTAAAAGTTTCAGTTGTCATGCAGGGTGACATTGTTGTTTAACATGCAAGAGAACTAAAGTACAGTGCAGGTAAGTAAATTGCAATAAAATAAAAGCGTACCTGGTGGGTTTTCTCATCATTCCCGGCTGCACTTAAAACACATGTCAGAGCATTTAAATATTCCAAGGAAAGCACCTAGGTAAAGCTAAGGGAAGGTTCTAGTTGTCTACCAAAATCCTAGTGCTAGTCAGTTCCTATGACGTCTATGTTCTTGTGTTTTGTTAAGGATGATTTTCTTCATAAAAGAACAATGAAGTTCAATTGTTCTTCTAAAACACTCCATCAGAATGAGGAATTGCTTAGGACGAGTCCTAAACATCTTTTCAATGCTTCTGGGATTATTTTGAGTACAAATGAATTTCATTGTATAGATGAATTGATCATCCAAGTATTTAGTTAAGTTTTTTTTCTTGCTCAATGAACTTGGACATTTAATTATCCGATGAGTAAAGTGACATTTCACTTGATGCTCCATTTAAAGGTTATAAATGTGAGAGCCTTCAGGGGCAGATTAATTCATTGAGGAATTTAACCATTAAAATTGAGTTGATGATTTAAAACAATCCAATTTAATAGTAAAGTTTCAGGTTGATTTTAAATGTTTTTAAAATTACTTAGGTTGAAAGAGGTGTTTAAATTATTTAATTAAATTTTGATGATTTGATTTGGATTAATTATGATACTTTAGGTTGATTTTAATTAGTTTGATTTTCACATTTTTAATTATGATTTGTTTTAAGATTATTTAATGTTTCAAATTTGTTTTATGTTTGTTCTTAAGTGATTTCAAATTAGTTCTAAATGATTTAAATTTATTTTAATTTGATTATTAAATCATTTAATGTTTTAAGCTTTAATTTAATTAAGGGTTATTTCTTTTTTAATTATTAATTTCAATCATCATCATTTTTTTTAAAATTAATTAAGAGTTGAATATTATTGAATTGATCCATTTAGGGATTTTAGATTAGAGAGTTGATATCTTCTGAAGTCATATCTCTAATGTTAATAATCCAATTTTTAATTATTCTCCCAAAATTTAAATGATTTAATTAATTAAGGCTCCATTTTGATGTATTAAAGTGATTAATGGGTTTCTGCCTCTTAATTTCTTAAGTTTCAATCATCCAAGAGAAAATTAAGATCAAATATTTTACCCTCCCTGATTAGGCCTAAGGTATTAATTAGGGTTAAAATCCTTAATTACGTTTATTCCCTCTTAAGCATATTTATTTCATAACTCACTAAATTGAGCTCGACTGAACTTGAAATTTTTATTTCACCTTACTCACATGTCAATTAAGACATTAGAGGACAAAATCTGATTTTTTCATTTTTAATTTAATTTATATATTTATTTTAATGAAAATAGGGATTTTAAATGAAAATTCAACAACATGACCAAGGTAAGGTTTCTTTTCTTAGGAAAATTATGGGATGTTTCTACTGACCAGAGGACCACTTGGACCAATTTTGGTGATTTTTTTATTTTTATTTTATTTATTATAATTATTTCAAGTTCTAAGGTATTAATTAATTATAAAATAAAATTAAAGTTAAAAATTAAGTTTTATATTTTTCTTAAATCTCTCTGACCTCAAGGAGCTCAGAGAAATAAATTTTATATTTTTATGATTTTTCTTTGATTTATTAGAATTATTTTAGTGGAAGGTTAAGAAAATTCATTTTTTTTAAATGTTAAAAATTATCCTAGGCCTTTAAAAATTAATATCTTAACTTAGAGACTTAGGAAAAATATTTTGATGGTTCCCAAATGATTAGGAGACCAAATGTGATGTTTTGGTGAAATTTTATATTTTTGTGATTTTTTATAATTTTTAATTATTAAATATTTAAAAATGATTAAAAATCAAATTTTTATGAAAAATACAATTGTATTTTTCTTGGATTCCTCTGATTACAGAGAACTCCCAAAATTAATTTGGTGAATTTTTGAAATGTATTTTGAGTTTTATAAATTTTTTAATTTTTAAAATAGCTATATCACTTAATTAATTCATTTAATGGGTTAAATTAATTCCAATTGACTTAAATTTTTTATGTGAGGTTCTTTGTATCCTAAGTGATAGTAGAGAATTGATTTCAAGTGAGTTTAAAGTGTGGTTACTCCTAATTAATTAAAGTTCAATTTTAGGTGTTTAGGCTAATTAGGGTTATTTTTAAAGAGTTATTTCAAACCATAATTTCCTTAGGGTTCTCTGGTCATAAAATACCTCTCCTATTTTTTCTAGAATTTTCTAAGAAATATGTAAATTATTGGAATTAAAATGCCAAAACAGACACATAAACTTGAAAAATAAATAACTTGCCATAGAGGTAGCCTCTGACCTTGGAAAATTCAGGGAATATTCCCAAGAACAGAGACTACAAAATCCCTATGGTCTCATGCCATGGTGAAATGTGTATGCAAATGGAGAATTGAAATACTCAAATTAGTGTTTAATTAATTAAAAATTAAATACTCAACAAAATAGAATTGTCTTTTTCCACTTTGTTCTCCTCTGTTCACTGAGCAAGAGGGTATTTTTCTTTTAATTTTGTAATTTTTCTACACAAAGACATGAATTTTCAAAGTTCAGGGTATTAAATAATTCAAAAAATATTCTATGTTCCTACTTAACCACGTCAGTGTCACGTCATCCTCGTCCGGGTCGAAGCTCCAAGCAGCGCGCTCCTGTTTGATGCCGCCATCTGACTCGGCTGCCAAGCAGCCTGCTGTCCCGTTCCATCTCCTCGTCCGGCTTGAATTTCACCGTTCGTTCATTACACGCGCCACCCGATGGTGGCTGGTCATTGACCATAGAAAAATGTATTGAGAAATTTATATCAATTTTATATGAAATTGCACTTTAAAGAAAGGTATTTTCTTTATTTTATTGCAGGAATGAAGATTTATAAGTAATGAAAGCAAAAAGAACGAAAAGAAGCGAATTTGGAGCAAAAAGGACTCAATTTGATGAAAAATTGAACTGTCTCACCGAAGGCGAGATTTAAGCCACCGACGGCGAGATTTTCCCTAGAGATTTTGAATATTTTAAAAGGAACTCGCTGACGGGAAGATAGAGCCCACTGATAGCGAGATCAGCGCTGTTAGCCCATCTTCTAGAAGCCCATCGATGGCGAGATCGAGCCCCCCGACGGCGAGACAGTTGAATTGAGCCAGATACATTGAACCTGGATGTTTTTTGAAGAGGTGCTTAAGCAACCTTTGGAGATTTGACTCATTCTATAAATAGAGACAAATTTTAGTCAGTTGTGTGTCATTCTAGAGTCTTTCAGTTTCTATATAAAGTCTTTCTAGTGTGTTTAAGAGTGTTTAGTGTCTTGGTGAGTTTAATTAAGTGTGCTGTACTAGAAGGAAGAGTCAAAGGAACTTCAAGGAGTCTGCTTGGGGAGAAGAATTGAGATAAGTATATTTGTTATTGTTTGTTAACTTTAATGAAATCCATGATTTGTGTTATTTTTCTCATGCATTCTGAGTAGTTTCCTTAGTTTTTCTCCTTGTTTTCGAGATTCTGTGAAATGATGAATTAAAGTAGTTGTGCCTAAAAATATGAAAATAGAAATTGTGCTAATATTTTACTTAAATCTTAATTTACTTTCAATCTGGCCAATTGATTTGTTAACATATGTTGAATTATCAACTATAGTAAAGATTACATCCAAGATTCAGGGAAGTCAAAAGCCTTGGAAGGAGGGTGCAATAAATAGGGAAATATTAACTATCGGGCGTAGAATTGGACATTTTAGTGTGACGGACTAAAATCTTCAATTCGGTCCTATTGTTTGGGAGGTCGAAGTGTAGATGTTAGCCCTCGATGCGAGGGGAACGTGGGAGCTACGAAGTGGCAGTCGGTATCCTCCCAGCCTAGCCGCAGATTCAGTAACCAAACATAAGACTAGTCAATGTTCTTTGCACCTGGACCAAAGGGTAAAGAATAGGAATGCTCCTATTTGGCACAATACAATTAAAAAAAACTCATTTAATTCTTCATTCACTTAATTCTCTCAAACAAGGAGAAATATACTTTTCTGAAATCTTATATTCAACCTTTTAAGCATTAGTTTATTATAGTCTAAGTGTTCTTAATTTCCGTATACTAATTTAGTAAGTAAGTCTACTTTAATTTGTCTTTGAAATTCTCTAATTTTCTTGTGAGATCGATATGTAGGACTCCATTAGAGCCCTATATTACTTGATAACGATACGTATACTTGCGTAGTATCCACAATATAAATCATAAATTCCATAATAGAATCATCAATATATATATTCAGTGCGGGATCAAGTTTTTGGTGCCGTTGCTAATTTTCATATCATAGTTGTAAGTATAAATATCGAAAAGTGGATCAAGTTTTTGGCACCGTTGCCGGGGAAGTAAAGTAATTATTAAGGTAATTAATAGAATTATTAAAATAATTACTAGAGTAACGGACTATTTTAAATATTACTTAAAAATTGTATTCATAAATTTGGAAACGAAAATTTAATACCTTACGATTCAGAATTAGAGTGCACAATTAAAAGAATTAGAAAATAAAAGAGAGAAATTATAAATTTAATACAAATGACAAATAATCTAGAAATTGAAAATATAAACCAACAAAGACCATTAAGAGATTATGCCAACCCTACATTAGATGAAATTCACCTAACTATTCAAAACCCTGATGTAGCTGCTAACTCATTCGAACTTAAACCTGCAATTATCCAAATGGTACAGAATAATCAATTTAGTGGTTCACCTAATGAAGATCCTAATTTACATCTTGCTAGTTTTTTGGAACTATGTGCTACTTTTAAATATGAAGGAGTATCTAATGATGATATTAGACTTAGGCTTTTTCCTTTTTCTTTAAGGGATAAGGCTAAGATGTGGTTAAATTCATTAGCACCTGGATCTAATAAAACTTGGGGAGAATTATCACAAAAATTTCTATCCAAATATTTTCCTCCTTCGAAAACTGCAAAACTTAGAAATGATATAACATCTTTTGGTCAATTTGATGGAGAATCCATATATGAAGCTTAGGAGAGATTTAAAGAACTTCTTAGGAAATGCCCACATCTTGCATTACCAGATTGGTTAATTATACAAACTTTTTACAATGGATTAGTAGGATCTCTTAGATCAATCATTGATCTTCTGTCTTGGAGGTTCGTTAATGTCAAAACCATTTGATGAAGCCTATGCGTTAATCGAAGAAATGGCTACTAATAATTTTCGATGGCCTCTTTGAAAGGATAAACCCTAAAAAGATAGCCAGTGTTCATGAAAATGATGCAATATCTATGTTAGCTTCTCAAATTGCTTCTATATTAAAGAAATTAGATCATTTTGGAATGAATTACTCTCCTACTATATTAGAAGAAAACTCATCTGGACAAATTATAGATTCTCAATCTCCTTATAAAACTATAAATGCTATTAATAATGGACCCAATAATCCTTATGCGAATTATTATAATCCTGGTTGGAAGAATCATCCAAATTTTAATTGGAATAACAATACAACTAATCAACAATGGATGAACAACTCTATAGGAAATCCACCTAATCAAGGAAATACAAATTATAAACCTTCTTATCCACCTGGATTTAATAACACTCAATTTAAAGATAAGAAGTTATCTACAGAAGAACTAATATTAAGTATGGGTCGACACTTGCAAAATCAAGGAAATCGATTACAAATTCAAGGAAATCAATTACAAAATCAAGGAACAACAATTAAAAATATTGAAACTCAACTCGGACATATCGCTACACGCGCTTAACAATAGAATTCTCGGAACTTTTCCTAGTAATGTGGAAATAAATCCGAAAGACCAAGGAAAAGAACAAATTAAAGCGATACAATTACGAAGTGGAAAAGAGTTAGAAACTAAAATTCAGAAAGAAAAAGAAAGTAAAAATGAGGAAGTGGAAATCAAAAAAGAAAAGGATCAGCAAGATCAAAACTTAGAATATCCATTGATCCCTATAAAAATATCTATAGAAAAACCACCACCACTATTTCCTCAATGACTAAAGCAACATAAAAAAGATAAGCAATTTGCTAAATTCCTTGAAATTTTAAAAAAATTAACGGTAAATGTTCCTTTTGTAGAAGCATTAGAACAAATGCCTAATTATGTAAAATTTATGAAAGATATTTTAAATAAAAAAGAAAATTCACGTATAATGAAATTGTTGCACTTAGCGAAGAGTGTAGTGCAATTATTCAGAAAAAGCTTCCTAAAAATTAAAAGATCCTGGTAGTTTCACTATACCTTGCTGCTATTGGAGAAAAATTTTATGGAAAAGCTTTGTGTGACTTAGGAGCAAGCATAAATCTAATGCCTCTATCAATTTTTAAAAGATTAGAATTAGGAGAAATTTCACCTACTTCAGTAACTCTTCAGTTAGTTGATCGTTCTGTGACTTATCCTAAGGGAGTTATTGAAGATGTGTTAGTAAAAGTGGATAAATTTATCTTCCTGGTAGATTTTATTGTTCTAGATATGGAAGAAGATAAAGAAATTCCCATAATATTAGGAAGACCCTTTTTAGCCACTGGAAAAGCTATGATTGATGTTCAGAAAGGAGAATTGACTATGAGAGTAAACGATCAAAAAATAACTTTTAATATAGCAAAATCAATGAAATATCCTGCTGTAGAAAAAGATGATGAATGTTTTCGAATGGAAATACTTGAACATTTGTAAAATGAACATTTTAAAGAATATTATGAAGAAAAGTTAGAAAAAGAAAATACCGAATTAACTAAAGAAGTAGATAATGAAAAACTGGATTATATACAGGAAAAATTTGAAATGTTAGATAATACTGAAAACGCTGAAAAGAATATAGTTCCGTCAATTATTATATCTCCTGAACTCGAATTAAAAATTTTACCTAATCATTTAAAATATGCTTACTTCGGTAACCATTCAACCCTACCAGTTATTATATCAGCTGAATTGAATGAATCACAAGAACAAAAACTGTTAGACACATTAAAAAAATATAAGAAAAATTTTGGTTGGACTTTAGCAGATATTAAAGGAATTAGTCCTTCAATATGTATGCACAGAATTATTTTAGATAATGAACATAAGCCAAGAGTAGATCCCCAAAGGAGATTAAACCCAATAATGAAAGAAATAGTCAAGATAGAAATATTAAAATGGTTAGATAATTGTGTTATATATCCTATTTCGGACAGTGCTTGGGTAAGCCCAATTCACTGTGTTCCTAAGAAAGGAGGAGTGACCGTTAAAGCTGATGAAAATAATGATTTAATACCTATAAGACAAGTTACCGGATGGCGTATATGTATTGACTATAGAAAATTAAATGCAGCCACTAGGAAAGATTACTTCCCATTACCATTTCTAGACCAAATGTTGGATAAATTAGCCTGACATAAATATTTTGGTTTTTTAGATGGATATACCGGCTATCATCAGATACCTATTGCTCCTAAGGATCAAGAGAAAACTACATTTACTAGTCCTTATGGAACATTTACTTTTCGACGAATGCCTTTTGGATTATGTAATGCACCTGCAACATTCCAGAGATGTATGTTCTATATATTTAATAAATTAATTGATGATGGAATAGAAGTATTTATGGATGATTTCTCTGTATTTGGAACGTCATTTGATGCTTGTTTGAATCATCTTGAAAAAGTATTAGAGGTATGCGAGAAAACTAACTTAGTTCTAAATTGGGAGAAATGTCAATTTATGGTTGCAGGAGGAATTGTTTTAGGGCATAAAATTTCAGAAAATGTCATGGAAGTAGACCCTGCAAAAATTCAAGTTATAGCTAAATTACCACCTCCAACTAGAGTAAAAGGGGTAAGAAGTTTTCTTGGACATGATGGATTCTGCAGACGCTACATAAAAGATTTTTCAAAAATTACTAAACCTCTATGCCAACTTTTAGAAAAGGACAAGAAATTTGAATTCACAACTGAATGCCTAAATGTTTTTGAATTATTAAAAGATAAATTAATCACAACACCTATAATAGTTACACCTGATTGGGAGAAACCATTTGAACTTATGTGTGAAGCAAGTGATTATGCTATATGAGCGGTACTTGGGCAAAGATATGATAAAAATTTCAAAGTTATATACTATGCTAGTAAAACTCTTAATAATGCTGAAATGAATTATACAGTTACTGAAAAAGAGCTATTAGCAATTGTTTATGCTTTTGATAAATTTAGGCCTTATCTAATTGGAACTAAATGTATTGTGCATACCGATCACTCTGCTATTAAATATCTAATGCAAAAGAAAGATTCCAAACCAAGATTAATTAGATGGATATTACTAATGCAAGAATTTTATTTTGAAATCATTAACAAAAAGGAACCGATAATCAAATTGCAGATCATTTATCAAGGCTAGAATATAATGAATTATCCGACAACGATAATGAAATTACCGACGAGTTTTCTGACGAACAACTATATAATATAAATGAGTGGAAAATACCATGGTACGCTGATATAGTAAATTATATTCTAAGTGATATTTTACCACCTATGTTAACTTTGTAACAACAGAAAAAATTCATTCATGATGCTAAAACATATTTTTGGGATGAACCATATTTATATAAGCAATGTAAGGATCTTATAATTAGAAGATGCGTGCCGTATGAAGAAACAGAACAAATCATTCAGAAATGTCATGATTCTGATTTTGGAGGACATTTTGGAACAGATAAAACTGCTTATAAAATTTTATAATCTGGATTTTATTGGCCTACTCTTTTTAGAGATGTTTATAGATATATCAGAACTTGCGACAAATGCCAACGAGTAGGTAATATATCTAGAAGAAATGAAATGCCTCTAAATTTTATATTAGAAGTTGAGATTTTTGATATTTGGGGATTATATTTTATGGGACCATTTGTTCCTTCATTTGGAAATTCATATATATTAGTTGCTGTTGATTATGTTTCTAAATGGATTGAAGAACGAGCTTTACCTCGATGTGACGCTAAGAGTGTTTCAAAGTTTCTAATGAAAAATATTTTTACTAGATTTGGAATGCCGAGAGTGATTATCACTAACGAAGGATCTCATTTTAGAAATAAATATATTCACAAAATAGTAGAAAAATTTAACATTATTCATAAGATATCAACTGCTTATCATCCACAAACCAGTGGATTAGCTGAAGTTTCTAATCGAGAAATTAAACGTATTTTAGAAAAGACTATAAACCCTAATAGATTGGATTGGTCTATAAGACTAGACACTGTATTATGGGCATAGAGGATTGCTTATAAAACTCTAATTGGAATGATTCCTTATAGGCTTATTTATGGAAAGACTTGCCACTTACCAGTTGATTTAGAACATAAAGCTTATTGGGCAATTAAAGAATTTAATTACAATATGAAAGAAGCTGGTGAGAAGAGATTATTGCAATTGAAAGAATTAGATGAATTAAGAAATGAATCTTATCATAATGATAGAATTTATAAAGAAAAAATGAAATTATGGCATTATCGGAAGATTAACCTGAAGAATTTTGAGCCAGGACAAGAAGTTTTGCTTTATAATACAAGATTGAAATTATTTTATGGGAAATTGAAATCTCGATGGTTAGGGCCTTTCACTATAACTCAAATATTTTCATATGGAACTATAGAAATTGAAGATCCAAAAACTGGGCATAGATTTAAAGTAAACGGACACAGATTAAAACCTTATTTTGAAGGGAGAAGACCAAATTTTAAAGAGGTTTTAATGCTCAGTCAACCTGATTACTAACTAAATTAGGTCGGGCTGACGACGTTAAACCAAACGCTTTATTGGAGGCAACCCATAGTAATTATTAATTATGATCTATTTATTAATGTTATTGAAAATTAAAATATAGAATTAATTCTACTACTCATTTTACTTTTTAAATTCATCACAAATTTGAATCTATACGAAGAAATCATAAAATATTCGGACTGGAGCGAAATTGGGCAAATTTACCTAATCTCACCGACGGCGAGATCGATCCCACCGACAGCGAGATCGGCGAGCCCAAATTTAGTTTAAATATATTAACTATCCCGCCGACAGCGAGATTGTTATCGCCGACGGCGAGATAGTTGAAAAATGGTTTTTGTGAGTTATTTTGCGGTTTTGGGCGGTTCTAAGGCCATTTCTCTATATAAAACGTTTAGAACTTCATATTTACACTATCTTCTTCCTTAGAAACGATTAGAGCCCCTCCAAAACAATCTATTATGGCCCCCAATCCACTAGAAATCACGAAATCCAGAGTTTTTAATCGAAGGAAATTCGTCAGTTCTGAAGCTCAGCGACTTTCAACAAGGTTTTGATGAAGAAGCGACTGATTAAAGAAAGAGGATTCGTAAACAGAGGAGCGGACAATTAAACGACAACAATTGAAGAAATAATTGTTCAGCGACGTTGGGAGGTATTCTGCTATACAACATCTGCTGTAGTCATTCCAGTAGTCAAGGAATTATACTCTAATCTGCATGCGATCCATAATGGAAGTGTCTACGTAAGAGGCAGATGGGTAACTTTCACTCCTTTTCGAATCAATGAATTATACTCAATTGAAAATACCCCTGTTTGCCACTATTTAAATTTTTTTCCTTCAAGATACAACATGAATGAGATCTACAGATATCTGACCGACGAACCTGACGATTGGGAATTACGAGAAGATATGTACGTTAGTTTTTCTGCGTCACTTCTTAACCCCGTCTCTAAGTATTGGCATTTCTTTATTTCATCAAAGTTATTACCCACTATGAGGGTAAATAAAGTCTCGAAGGAATGCACAATTTTAAATTACTGTATTCAATTTGGATTACCTATCGATGTTGGATCTATCATTGTGAAGTCTGCATTAGGATTAATTGTGCATGGGTCAATTCATGGACTTGGACACCCATCAACTATATTTGCTTTATGTAGTCAGTACCAAGTTTCCTACGAAGCTTGGGAAAAAGTGTTGTTGCCTTGGAAACCACTTGATCTGACAGATATGTTTCCTACTTTGGATAACAATAATGAAACAGTAATTATTTCCGATCAAGCATCTCAAAACAATCCTTTAATTAGGCCCCTGACTGATAGAACAAACCTCATTTTAAGGAAACTTAAAGGATTGGAGAAGGAACTACAGAATGTGATGAATTCTATTGATAATATCTCTGATTTATTCGATCACATCGATTGGAGAATGAAGGAGCACTTTGACCATACAGGACATCTAGAGGCGAGTTTTATAAGATTATTGAGACAGAAAGGGTGGATTGAAGAAGATTCTACTGCATAATTCCCTTTCAGACCTTTCTATAATTTGTTTGTGCATCTGCATTCTATTGGAAACATCAGAGAAGAGATCAGTTCAGATTCCGATGAGTAGCAAAAATTTCCTATTCATATTATATGTATGTGTGTTGATTTGAATTTAGTTTTTGATATAATTTGGATTTTACAAAGTTAATCTCTGTTTATATGAGATAGTATGTTGTTTGTTTAGTCTCATCATTTAGAGTATCGTGGTGTGGATTGCAATGCTAAGTTAGATGTGTTTTGGTTAATTTGCTAAGTCAATTGTTAGTTTTGTGGTATTTGAAGTTTGTAAGTTCATGGATTTCATTTATAAAAGTTATAATGTTTGTGTTGTGTAAACCTTATATGAGTCAGTAGAGTATCTAATCTTAGAAAACATATCAAATTAAGTGACCGAACATTAGAACAAGGCTTAATTAGATTGAACATAATTGAAAATCTAAAAATTTTTAAAAATTCGGTAATCCCGCTGATGGCGAGATCGACCCCGCCGACGGTGAGATTTTCCCGAAACTTTGGCCTTGGTGAATTAATTAGCTCATCGACGGCGAGAAATTTCTCGCCGACAGCGAGATCGCGAAATATACTATATTTTGACCGGTCAACCGACATTATTCATCATCCCCTTCCTCAAAACTTTAAAAAACCGACCTAGGGCTTGATAGATTTGGGATTTGGAGCGATTTCAACACATTTTGACGCCAGATTTCATCTTCCCTTGGTAAGAGCTTCACTCCTTTGTAAAAATTTTTTATTTTCACCATGAATTTCTTCTACATTGAGGAATTTGGGAAAATTTTGAAATGAGAAGAAAAGACATGGAAGAAATTCATGGAACTTGATTTAGATTGATTGTAGTAACTATTGGAAGCCATCTTAGTAATAGTTAGAAGTTTAGTTAAGATTTTTTGTGAATTTCATAGATCGAAAAATGGCTCCACGACAAAAGAGAAGAATGGATTACGACGAAACTCGATTTGTGAATGCAAGGGCACAGTCAAGATATTACCATAATATTCAAGCCAGAAAATGCATTCAGGATCAAGTTTTCAAAAATCCTGGAGGAGAAGTAGAGCGAATAATAAAAGAAAGAGGATGGGAAAACTTCTGTTACACAACAAATAGAGCTGCTGTGGAAGTGGTAAAAGAATTCTATGCCAATCTGACTACGATCGAAGATGCACCAATCAAGGTGAGAGGATTTTTAGTGGATTCAGTGTTGCAAGGATTAATTCATTCTACGAAGTACTGACTTATACACCAGCGAGTATGATACTTTTGGAACAATGGAAGGACCGCTGGAAGAAGTAATCAACTTTCTCACTGACGGGAAAGGAGTTTGGAAGATTAAGCAGCGTGAAAGGGTAAACTTTCCTCTCTCAATGTTGAATGCATTATCTAAAGCCTGACACTATTTTATTTGTTCTACCTTGTTACCAACCTATCACCATAGTGAAGTAACAAGAGATAGAGCAGTTCTGAATTTCTGTATTCAGAACCAAAGAAGTATTAATGTGGGAAGAATTATTTACAAAAATATATTAGCCACTGCAAGAAGTGAGAGTGGAGGAGGACTAGGACACCCTGGTTTGATTTATGCACTCTGCCAATTATCTGGGGTAGAGGCAAGAGATGATGAGGAATGGGTGGAGCCTATGAAACCCATTACTCCGGCTAATATTAAGACTTATGAATCCCACGAAGGATGGAGATCTGGGACTAGGAGCTATGTACCTTCTTCGAGTAGAGATATTCTCTCTACCAGTTATGAACCTCCTCCCTATAGTACTCCTACCCTTCATGATTTGATGAATGAGATGACTCTACAGCGGAAAAGTTTTGAGAAAATAGAAGAAAAATTGGAACACATTGATCAGAGAATTGGAGGATTAGAGCGAAGACATGATTATGACAGTGAGTATCTCCAGTGACATTCAGAGTTTGAGATAGCTTATCATGATGCTGAGAATCGTTACAGGAGAGGAGAGCTTGATGTTATATTTTCTGAATGCCCCCGCTACAGTCATTACCAGCCTAATCCACCCACTGATCAAGGAAACGACGATATAGTTTGGGACTTTGATGTGGAAGATTATATTCTATGTTTATTTGTTTAGTTATTTGACTTATAAACTTTGATGTTATGATTGATTGTGTTTTTCTTAAAACTTTAGTATTAATGTTTAGTTTATGAACTTGATTATGATGTGGTGTAGATCTTTTTAAACATTGTTGTTAAAGTTATATAGTTTTTAAATTTTTAATGTTTTTAGACTGCTATTGTAACCTTAGATTGAATTAGTAAATGTATGTGTATGTAGTGTGATATTTTAGTCTAAAATGTGGTAGTATTGTGTTAAACTTCTTTACCCAACACTTTCTTTAATATTATGTATATAGAAAGTTATTAACAGTACATGTAATTAAGTGATGAAAAGAACCTGCAGAACTTCAAAAAGAAGAAATACCTAAAGCTCGAAGGTATGATTTAAATATTACAGTTTATTTCCTTTTCACCCTATATAGATAGATAGAAAAATTTAAGTTTGGGAGAGAAAAACACAAATTTAATTATTAAATTTTTCTCAATTTATATTTTTAAAAATTATTATAAAATGATTTTCTGTAGTAATTTTAATTCAGTAAACTAGAATTAATTTATTTAATTATTATAGAAAGTTAAGAGAAATAATTTTAATGATTAACTAATTTTATAGATTAAGAAATTTAGTTTAAAAGGATAAGAATATAGTTAACTATTTAAAGTAAGGAAAACTATAATTTAAAAATGAAATTCTTAATTATTTAGTTGAGAAAGAAAAGATTGAAACCCAATGAAGTAAAAGCATTGAAATATATATTAAGTAAGAAAATGTTTCCAGTTTCAAATTTAGGAAGAGGAAAATGAAGTTCAAAATTATTAACAGGCTAATCAAAAATAGTAATCCTCACTTAAAAAAGTAAAGAAAAAGGGATTGAAAAGCAATCTAGAAAGAAAAGAAAAAGAAATATATATATATATATATATATATATATATATATATATATATATATATATATAAAGTGAGGAGAAGCTTGAGGAGATGCCTTATAAAAAATTGGCTTCATTTGAATCAACCTAAAGGGTAAACTTCAATTACATTTCTGAACTTATATATATGGATTAGTATTTTACTAAGTAGTGCTTTCATTAAATTCCTATCATCTAAATTTCTTAAGTTATTTAATATTGAAAAGTATAGTCATTCTTGAAATAAATAGAAGACTAGAAATCTTAAACTTGATAACTAAATAGCCTTATATCTATAGAATTAGTTTAATTATTTTAAAAATATTTCTATTAAACTTTACTATAGTATTTATTTAAATCTAATTCATAGTATTTCTGAATTAAAAGTTTTATTACAAATAATCATTATTTTTATTTAGTATTAAATTTACTTGACGACAAGTAATAGTTAAGTTTGGGGGATTTTGACCACAGAAAAATGTATTGAGAAATTTATACCAATTTTATATGAAATTGCACTTTAAAGAAAAGTATTTTCTTTATTTTATTGCAGGAATGAAGATTTATAAGTAATGAAAGCAAAAAGCACGAAAAGAAGCGGATTTGGAGCAAAAAGGACTCAATTTGATGAAAAATTGAATTGTCCCGCCGACGGCGAGATTTAAGCCGCCGACGGTGAGATTTTCCTGAGAGATTTTGAATATATTATAAGGAACTCGCCGACGGCGAGATCGACCCATCGACAGCAAGATCGGCGCGATTAGCCCATCTTCTAGAAGCCCGCCGATGATGAGATCGAGCCCGCCGACTGCGAGACAGTTGAATTGAGCCAGATACATTGAACCTGGACGCTTTTTGAAGAGGTGCATAAGCAACCTTTGGAGATTTGACTTCTTCTATAAATAGAGACGAATTTTAGTCAATTTTATGTCATTCTAGAGTCTTTTAGTTTCTATATAGAGTCTTTCTAGTGTGTTTAAGAGTGTCTAGTGTGTTGGTGAGTTTAATTAAGTGTGCTGTACTAGAAGGAAGAGTCAAAGGAACTTCAAGGAGTCTGCTTGGGGGAGAAGAATTGAGATAAGTATATTTGTTATTATTTGTTAACTGTAATGAAATCTATGATTTGTGTTATTTTTCCCATGCATTCTGAGTAGTTTCCTTAGTCTTTCTCCTTGTTATCGAGATTTTGTGAAATGATGAATTAAGGTAGTTGTGCCTAAAAATATGAAAATAGAAATTGTGCTAATCTTTTACTTAAATCTTAATTTACTTTCAATCTGGCCAATTTATTTGTTAACATTTGTTGAATTATCAACTATAGTAAAGATTACATCCAAGATTCATGGAAGTCAAAAGCCTTGGAAGGAGAGTGCAAATAAATAAGGAAATATTAACTATCGGGCGTAGAATTGGACATTTTAGTGTGACAGACTAAAATCTTTAATTCGGTCCTATTGTTTGGGAGCTGAAGTGTAGATGTTAGCCCTCAGGCGAAGGGAACGTGAGAGCTCTGAAGTGGCAGTCGATATCCTCCCTGCCTAGCCGCAGATTCAGTAACCAAACATAAGACTAGTCAATGTTCTTTGCACTTGGACCAAAGGGTAAAGAATAGGAATGCTCCTATTTGGCACAATACAATTAAAAAAAACTCATTTAATTTTTCATTCACTTAATTCTCTCAAACAAGGAGAAAGATACTTTTCTGAAATCTTATATTCAACCTTTTAAGCATTAGTTTGTTATAGTCTAAGTGTTCTTAATTTCCGTATACTAATTTAGTAAGTAAGTCTAGTTTAATTTGTCTTTGAAATTCTCTAACTTCCTTGTGGGATAGATAACTAGGACTCCATTAGAGCCCTATATTACTTGATAACGATACATATACTTGCGTAGTATCCACAATATAAATCATAAATTCCATAACAGAATCATCAATATATATATTCAGTGCGGGATCAAGTTTTTGGTGTCGTTGCTAATTTTCATATCATAGTTGTAAGTATAAATATCGAAAAGTGGATCAGTCATCATCTACGACTGGTGCGTCCCGAGAGCCGTCCACACTCAATCCTTGAGATCTCCCTCATCTCTCAACCAAATTGCGTAATCTTGGGCTCTATGAACTCGTCTCAACAAGGTGAACACATCTATACAGTTATGATGATTTGAAATTGACTCAAACAAAATGGAGAATCAAAATAACCTCTCGGGAAGGAGGAGTTTAATACCTTGGCTCTGAGAAGTGAGGCTTCAATCAGAGGAGCTTGGCACCTTCGTTGGAGTCTGAGAAAGCTAGGGATGAAGCTTGGAGCTATGGTGAAATGTCTAGGTACGATTTCCACCAAACCCGATTTCAAGAATTGGTCTCCACCACAAATGGGTGACCTGGTGAGGGGGCCTCCACTGGGGAACTTCCTCTCTTGGTCTGGTGATGGTGTAGGGTTGATCAATTTGGGGTTTTGCTCACTGTGGTGAAGTGTTCTGTTTTGGCCTGAGAATTGAGCTCTGAAATCGAGCTCAATCAATGGGGATGAGGGCAGAAGAACAGTGGGGAACTTCTTCTCTATGTTAGAGGAAGAGTTTAGGCCACTTGGATAGAGGTTTTGAGAGACTTTGGTTCAGCCAACTTTTGGCCGTGGAGGTCGGCTGTTTAAATAGCCATGGCTACAGGGCTTACCAGGGCCAATTAGAGGCTGGGATCAACTGCTTAGGGGAGGAGAAGAAGAGCTGTGAAGTCCAATTGGTTTGGGACAACTCAACAAGCAAGTTTTGAATTTTTTGGCTCGCATGGAGCTCTCGGCCATGGGGTTTTCCGGCAAGCCAGGTAGTGGTCCGGCCAGGCATGGGTCACCATCTTGAACAGTGAGGTCAGAGATGGGGTTTAGTGCAAACAATGGAGGTTGGCCATGTGTAAAGGGTTTGAATCAAATGGAAGGGGAGAAGGGTGCATTTTGGGTTTAATTTGGTCAAGCCATGGAAATGGGTTGGGTTCACTCTCCAAGGCTAGTTTGGGCTGAAGAGAAAGTCATTTGGTTCAGTTTGATTAGTGGGTCAAGTCACAATCCAAGTACAATTAGGCATAAACATGGGTTAGGGGAAGCATGGGAATGTATAATCACTTTAAGGGAATCAAGAAAGAAGCTCCTCCTTTTGCCCTAGATGGTATGGTGACATGGGCACAACTCACATGGCTTACATGTGGCTTAAACATGGCTCCAAGGATTGCTCATGGCTTGGGAATGGCTTGGCTCACTTGCATGAGAAAGGGATTTTGAGATTTTTGACATTTAGGGGTAATTTGGCATAAGGTTTGATTTATAATTATTTGATGATGAAATTGGAACTTAGGGAATCATTTCAATTAAAGGGATGATGAGAAGAATGCCATATAGGCCTTGGAATAGATTTTGGGCTTTTAAATTTGATGGAAATGGGCTTTTAAAATGTTTTAAGGAAATGGGTCTTTAGGTTTTTAAAATAAACTTTTGGATACAAATTTGGTAAAAGGTTGTGCCAAATAAATGTTGCATTTAGTTTAGGAATGTGTTATGAAGATTTTAGAAAAGATTTGGGGTCATTTGGAGTTGAATTGGGTTTAATTTAGGTCTTTTAATAATAGGATCAAAGTGGGCCAAATTGGGCTAACTTGGGCTAAAGTTGGGCTAAAGTTGGTTTTGATGTGAAATTGATGTTGCAAAATGTTTATGGAGGTGTGAAAAGAGTTTTCAATTTTGGTTGGGTATTGATTTTGGGATTTGGGCTTGTTTGGGTTCATGATTGGTATAGGCCAATTTGGGAAATTTTGGTTTGAGTTGGGCTTGGGTGAAGTTTGAATATATTGGGTAAATTAAGTTAGAGTTTTGTTTGTGGGGATGTTAGGAAGATTTCAAAACAAATTTGAGGAAAATTGGGTGTCATTTAGGTTTAATTTTGAATGGATTGGGTTAGTTGATCACTTTGGCCTTTAAGGGTCGATTTGGGATTTTTGATCAAACTAAGTTAAATTGACAAAATTAGGATAGGTGGTAGTTAAAGAAAATGATGTGGATAATAATTTGGAATTTTTGGGATTTTTTAAAGTTTTGGAATTTTAGGCTATTTAGGTTACAAGGAGGGTACATGAAGGGTATTGGGGGCTATTTTTGAAAACTTTGGTATATTTGGTCATGGGTGATCAATTTGAGTGGTGGGGAATGTTTAGGATTGATTTTGAGAAATCTTGGTTAATTCAGTTAATTTTGGAAATTTTGGGTAATCTCAAGGGTATTTGGTAGGTTTGGTGGGTTTAGGGCCCCAGGGTTCAAAAAATTGAAATTTGGGAAAATGAAAATTGATTAGATGTGAGTAAAATGAAACCATTTTGGTTGAGCCATGAAGACATGTTAAGCTCACAAGAGCCATGAGAGGACTCATTTTAGGCACTCAATATGTTGTTCCTAACCCTCTTAGCTAAGGGCTTAGGGGTTGAGGTCCATCCATATGAGTTTCCTACATGCGTCAGGATGCCAAGTTGGGTAAGAGTGGTTTTAGGGTTTATAATGTGTGTGAGATTGTAGTATGTGCAAGCTGAACGTCACCAAGACCAGGCCACCCAGGGTAATCCTAAGGCCAAAGAATCCTATTGGAACTCATCCTTGAACCTCCACATTTGACTTTTAACCTTCCAAAGAGGCTTGGAAGTTTATGGTCATTTGTGTGGAGTTCAAGAAAAGATAATTAGTGTTTGAATTTCTAAGTGGTGGGTCCCACTTCTAGTCCTCTAGGATAGTCAAAGGGAAAACCTATGGCTAGATCCTAAGCACTAAGAGGAAAGGAAAGACCTCACCATAAATGAGATCAACAATGACTTCCTATGATAAGGTTTCCAAAGAAAATGTGATATTCAGAAATTCAATAGGTGAATAGCTCAAATTTGGAACATTTTATTTTGTCAGAATGCAAAGGAGAGAAGGTTAGGGGAAGAACACAGATTCAAGGGGAACCTTGATGTCCTCCCAAACTATCCTATAGTTTGGTTTTAAATCTTAGAAATGAAGTTATTTAAATTTCAATCCTACCAATTAATTATAGGAACTACATTCGCATAATACCCGATTATGCAAATAACTTGGAAGATGAGACAATTTATGTCGTACCGGACGACAGCCTCAGAATCCTAAAGCGAATTAGGGCATATATTGCACAGCAGAACTACACAAGGGCCTAAAAGAAAAGATGAGGATTTATGCGACACTAGGCAAGCTACCTCAAATTCCTATGGCTTGTTGTTTAGACTAAGAAAAAGTTTTGCTGATGTAAATACGTTTTGCTGTTGAAGATGGTCGTGCTGCCCACTATGCATGCTTCAAGCTCCTTGTCGTAGCAGGTTTAGTTTAAAGAAATGGCAATTGAGGAGAAAAGAGAAGTATCATGTTTTAGAAATATTAAAATTGAGATGTCTTAACTTCTTATTAGGGTAACGTTAAAGTTGATTATAACAACACCGGTTAAGATCCCATGGTTCCATCATCCCGACACCGTTATTTTCATCGGATTCACTTAGTCCAAATGAATTTACTAAACCCAACTTAATGAGTTCCATACTTTCATTCAGACCGTGGGAAAACCTGTTAGCAACACGTGGGCTAAATCATCTAAGGAATTCTCGATCATTTAACGAGACATTTTAATTTAAATGTAATTGTAGTTTTTGTTTTGTTTGTGATTAAATTTTGAGTTGTTTTATATTTGAATGTTATGGCAGTGAATTTTATCTTGTTGTGATTTTTAGTTTAGTTTTGGTTTTGGTTTTGTGGCTATCCTTAAGGTTTCAGTTTTCATGCAGGGTGACATTATTGTTTTAACATGCAAGCTTGCAAGAAAGGAAATTATAGTACAGCGCAGGTAAGTAAGTTACAATAAAATAAAAGCGTACCTCGTGATTCTTCTCGTCATTTCCAACTGAACTTAAAACGCATGTTAGGACATTTAAATATTTGAAAGAAAACACCTAGGTAAAGCTAAGGGAAGGTCCTAGTTGTCTACCAAATCCTAATGCCATCACTAGTCAATTCCTGAGGTGTGTTTGAGGATGATTTTCTTCATCAAAGAACAATGAAGTTCAATTGTTCTTTTAAAACATACCATTGGATTAAGAAAGTGCTTAGGACAAGTCCTGAACATCTTTTTAATGCTGCTGGGATCATTTTGAGTCCAGATGAACTTCATTATTTGGATGAATTGATCATCCGGGGTTGAGTTGAGTTTTGATTCCGCTCGACTGAACTTGGATGTTTGATTATCCCACAAGTAAGGTGACATTTCGTTTGACATTTTATTTAAAAGTTATAATGATGAAAGCCTTTAGGGGCAAATTAGTTCATAAGGAACTTAACCATTCTTAATGATTTAATTTAGTTATAAAGTTTTGATTGTTTTTTAAATGTTTTAAATTATTTTGAATTGGAAGGGTGTTTAAATCATTTAATTTAATTAAGTTTTAATATTTTTAAATTTTTTTGATTTAATTATAATGTTTCGCATTAATTTAAATATTTTAAATAGATTTAGTTTAATTATGATGTTTTAGATTAATTCTAATATATTAAATTCGTTTAGTTTAATTATGAATTATTTCAAAATTAATCTTAATATTTAGACTTTCTTTTAAATTATTTCAAATTAATTTAGTTTAATTTTAAATTATTTCAAATTGGTTTTGATTTAATTATGATGTTTTAATCAATTTTAATGTTTTAAATTATAATATTTTAATCATAAATTATTTTCAAATTAGTCTTAATATTTTAAAATTATTTCAATTTAATTTTTGAATTATTTATGATTAATTATAGGGTTTTAATATTTTGAATTTCTTTTAGTTTAATTATAAGATTTCAAAACCATTCTTCTTTAATTATTAACTTTAATTATCATTTGATGATTTCATTAGTAAGAGTTAGGTGATACTTGATCAATTCATTGGTTAGGGATTCAATTTTAAAGAATTAGAATCCTCCTACATCACATCCCCTAACCTTAACAATTTATGTTTTAATTATCTTCCAAAGTTTGATGGCTTAATTAATTGGGATTTTTTTAATGTCAAGGTGATTAATGTGTTTCAACCCCTTAGTTTCCTTTGTTTCAATCTTCCAAGAGGAAAATCAAGATCAAATGTTAACCACCCCCCTCTTTGGTTAAGCCTAAATTAAGGCTAAAATTTCTTAATTACCTTTATACCCTTTTAAGCTTGTTCATCTCATAATTCACTAAATTAAGCTCAAATGAATTTGAATTTTTATGTCACCTCACTCACATGTCCATTAAGACATCAGAGGAGAAAATGTGATTTTTTCTATTTTTCACATAATTTATATAATTATTTTAGTGGAATATAGGGGTTTTTAATGAAAATTCAACAACATGACCAAGGTAGAATTTCTGTCCTTAGGAAAATTATGGCAAATTTCCAATGACTAGAGGACCACTTGGACCAATTTTAATAATTTTTTGAATTTTAATTTATTTATTATAATTATTTTAAATTTTGGAGTATTAATTAATTATAAAATACAATTGAGGGGAAAAATTATATTTTATATTTTTCTTAAATCTCTCTGAGCTCAAGAAACTCAGAGAAATAAACTTTGTATTTTTTTTTTTTTGAATTATTAGAATTATTTTAGTGAAAGGCTTGAAATATCCATTTTTTTAATATTAAAAATTACCCTAAGCCTTTAAAATTTAATATCTTTACTTAGAGACTTAGGAAAAAATATGTTTTTGGTTCCCAAGTGATTGGGATGCCAAATATGACATTTTGGTGAATTTTAATATTTTTATGATTTTTATAAATTTTTAATTATTAAAATTTTCAAAAATGTTAAAAAAATGATTTTTTTATGAAAATTCTTATTTTAATTTTGTTGGACTCCTTTGATCTCAGAGAATTCTCACAATTGATTTGGTGAATTTTTTAATTATATTTTAAGTTTTATGAATTTTTTAATTTAAAATATGGTTATGTCACTTAGGTAATTCATCTAATAGGTTAAATTAACTCCAATTGACTTGAAATTTTTATGTGAGGTTCCTCTTATCCTAAATCACAGTGAAGAATTGAATTCATATCATTTTAGTGCGGGGTTACTCCAAATTAATTTAATTTCAATCTTGAGTGTTTTGTCAAATTAGGGTTATTTTTTGTGAATTAAATCAAACCATAATTTTCCTACTGTCCTCTGGTCCTAAGATACTTCCTTTAATTTTTCTAGATTTTTATGATCAAAATGCTAATTTTCATAATTAATCTTCAAGAAAATGACACTAAACTTAGAAAATAGATAACTCCTTCTAGACATAGCCTCTGACCTTGGAAAAATTAGAGAATGTTCCCAAGATCAGAGGCTACAAAAGCTTTATAGTCTCATGCCATGGTAAATTGCGTATGTGAATGGAGAATTGAAAGACTTATAATAGTAAATATTTAATTAAAAATCAAACATATAACAAAATATTTTCATTTTAATTCGACATTGTTCTCCTAAGTTTACTGAGCAAGAGGGTATTTTTCTTTTATTTTTCTGATTTTTCTATGCAAAGTTATCCAATTTTGAAGTTCTCGCTATTTAAATAAATAAGAAAAATCCTATTTTCCCACTTATCCGACGCGGCGCCACCTTAACTTAGACGGCTCCGAAGTTACCCGTGGTGCGCTCCTATTCGACGCTGCCATATAAGTCAGCATGCTCTTTTTGTCCCACGGTTCTGCCCGGCTCGATCTCCGCCGTCCATCCGATACACGCACCAACTGACGGTCGCAGAGTTTCGTCCCCTTCTGATTCAACTCGAGAGTCGTCCACACCAAAACCTTAAGATCTTGAGCTACACCTCACCAAATTGAGTGTGGTTTGTTTCTAAATGCTCGTCTAGCCTAGATGAAGCTATCCGTGAGGCTAACATGCATTGAAATTAAGTAGAATGAAATGGGGTATTCATGGAAGCTCGGGAGGAAGAGGAGTTTAATACCTTTGCTCTAAGAGGTGAGGCCTCGATCAGAGATGCTCGGCATGTTCGTAGAGGTCTAAGGAGCCTGTGGATTGAGCCTCTAGTCATGGTGAATTTCCTAGACACAAGTTTGACTAAGGCCAATTTGGAGCTCTAGTTGACAACAAAGATGGGTGGCCTGGTGATTGGGCGTTCACTGGGGAGCTTCTTCTCTTAGTGTCAGGATGGTGTGGGTGATTTTAATTTGATTTTGGTGGAGGTTTCAGGAGTGTTCTGTTTCTGTCCTGAATGTCGACTAAGAAATTGAGCTCAGGTGGTGGAATTCAGGGCAAGAGGATGGGGGGATCTTCTTCTCTTGGTTGAGATTAGGTCTGGAAGAAATTTGGGAGAGATTCGTGAAAAAAATTTCAGCACATGAAATTCGGCCGTGGAGGAACCATTTTATAGAGCTCACCGGAGAGGGGAGCTCAGGGCCAGGCAATGAGTGCCCTGGGCCGCTTAGAGTGAGGGCTGAGCAGGGCCACTGATCACTGAGGTGACATCCCACTGACAAGGTCCAATTTTCAACTTCAAGGGGTATGGGAGTGATCAGGCTGAGCTGTTCTAGCGGCTAGGGCAGCCGGCAAGGACAGGGCAGGCTGCTGAAAGGCTGAGGAGTGGGGGAGTAGCTCAGTGCATTCAATTTGGCATGAAGGTTGATTAAACAAAAATTTAAGGATGGGACTTAAGCTTAGGAAATTGGCTAAACCCAATGGTCCAAAGTGGTGGACCTTTAGTCCATGGCTCAAGGGTTCTGGGTTGGGTCAAGTCAAACCAATCATAGGAGGTCTAGGGTTGGCTACCATGAGGTTGATTTGGTCAAATTGGTTCAATTGGGTTCAATTTAAGTGTCATTAGGTCATAGCTTCAATTTAGGTCACATTGGGTTTAGGTTAGGCTAACTTGGGTTTGAGCTTGAGTTGGACCAAATTGATTGAGCAACATTGTGTATATGATTGTAAGGAAGATTTTTCATGAAGACTTGGAGTGGTTTTGAGTTCATTTGGGGGTTCAATTTGGTGGATTTTGGGATTTAGATTAATTTAGGTCAAGTTGGTTAAGTTTGGGTTTAGGTTGGGCTAAAGTTGGGTTAGGCCCAATTGAAGGTTTCAAATGGTTTAGAGGAATGTGGTGAAGGGTCCCCAACATCAGTTGGGTGGAAATTTTGGGAATAAGGCAATCAATTTGGGAGATTTTGGGCATATGTTGGATTTGGGTTAAAATTAGGCGTTTTGGACTTTAGGTGGACTTGGGTGAGACTTTGGCTCAAATTGGGGGAAATTGATGATTCAAATCAGTTTAGGGGAGTTTTATGAAGGGTTTAGGATTGAAATTTGGGGAAATTGGATGACATTAGGTCAATTTGGGGATTTTGGATTATTTAGGCAAAATTGAGGAATTTGGATTTTAATTAAAGTTAAACTCAAAGGTGGGTCAAACTGGGCTTGGATTTGGTTTAAATTGATATTGGGATGTTAAATTAAAGATTAGAATTGTAACTGGGCAATATTGGGATCAATTGGGTCAAGATTGGGTTTAATTTAGGCACTTTTGGGTTAAATTGATCAAATTGGGGCTTTTGGTTAAATGGGGCTAAATTGACAAAATTGGGGCATGTGGTAGTTGAGAGAAATGAAATTGGGAATATTTGAGAGATTTTGGAATTTTTTTGGGAATTTTTGGAATTTTTGGATTTTTAGGCCAAGAGGGGTACTCCGGGTATATGGAGGTTATTTGGAGTGTATTGGGGTGTTTTGGTGGATTTAAGAGGTGGGAACTGTTTTGAAATAATTTTGAAGAATTTTGGGAATTTTGGGGAATTTTGGGGAATTTTGGGTGATTTTAGGGCTTTAGGGGTATTTTAGGTATTTAGGGTATTTTGGGGCAAAGGGGTTAGAAACTGAATTTTTGGCAAAAATTAGGATCTGTTGGAAGTGAGTAATATGGAATTGTTTAAATTAAGCCATTGACTAAGGGTCACCTTCATTTGGTTCTCTATGTGTTGGTACTAGCCAAACCCTAGCCTGAGGCTAAGAGCTTGAGAAAACCACTTACATGAGTTTCCAAAGAGTTAGGGGATCTAGGGTGATGTGCTTTGTTTAAGGTTGTGAGTGTGTAGTGTGAGTGTGGTGTAAGCTCCAGACCTCCTAGGGTAGATCTTATGGCCTGAACACCTATAGGTGACTTCCCCTGGGCATCCTTATGCTTGGTCTCTTCCTCCCAAAACCGAAGGTTAGGCCTTAAGCATATGAAAACTTCCAGTGAAGTGAGAAAAGTTTGAATTTCTATGGGGAGGGTTCCATAACTAGTCCTCTAACAAAGGCACAAGGAGAGTTCTATGGCTAGACCCTAGGTTATTCTAAAGAGAGACTAGACCTCAGCCAAAAGTGAGGTCAACAAATGCACCCGTAATATGTGTGGTGTTCTGGGCAAGCACACCGCATGTATAGGTGTTGATCGACGAGATCAACAAAACCAACACAATTATCTGAGTCAAATCTCAAGACAAACACAGAATTTAGCGAGGAAGTTTCCGTTGTGGATTAGGAGACAGAACTTTAAGTCTTGGGAACTCTCGCTGGGGAGGAAAATGGAATACCTTCATGAGAGAAGCTATGGATTTCAAGCTTTCAATTTCTGAAGGATTCCAATCCGAATCGATTTGAATTTGAAATTTGGATTAGGAATTGAGAGTTTAATTTTCAGATATTATTTTTGAGTTTGAGTTTCAATTTGATTTTGAATTTTAAAATTAAAATTAAAATTTTATGGAATTCATGGAAATTTCAGAATTTATGGAATTTTGAATTTGAAGACTTTAATTTTGTGGAAAATTTTTAAATGTAGAGGGGAAATCATAATTTCAGCGCCGATCCCTGAAGGATGAGAACTAGAATTTAGGTACCAGCCTCAGAAATGAGAATCGGGATTTCAATACCGACCTCAGAATTTTCGCGTAAGTGGAAAAATTTCTCGAAGGGGAAATGAAAAATTAGGGAACTTTGAGGGAATCGAAAGACTAATCTCCATTCCCGGAATTTCATGGAAGGCGAAAAAGTTTCTCGGAAGATAGGTGGAAAATTATGGAATTTCGGGGGAAATCAGACTACTAAGCTCCGTTCTTGGAATTTCATGGAGGGTGGAGAAATGTCTCGGAAAGGTGATGGAAAATTAGGGAATTTCAGGAGAAATCAGACGACTAAGAACCATTCCAGGAATTTCATGGAAGGCGGAAAATTTACTCGGAAGGAAGATGGAAAATTAGGAAATTTCAGGGGAAATCAGACGACTAAGCTCTGTTCCTGGAATTTCATGGAAGGCGGAAAAATTTCTCGGAAAAGTGATGGAAAGTTATGGAGTTTTGGGGGAATCGGACGACTAAGCTCCGTTCCCAAAAATTCATGGAGGGTAGAAAAATTTCTCGGTAGGGAGATGGAAAATTAGGGAATTTTGAGGGAAATCAGACAACTAAGCTCTGTTCCCGGAATTTCATGGAAGGTGGAAAAATTTCTCAGAAGGGAGATGGAAAATTTGGGAATTTCGGGGGAATCAGACGATTAAGCTTCGTTCCCAGAATTTCATGGAAGGCGGAAAAATTTCTTGGAAGGGAAATGGAAAATTAGGGATTTCTAGGGAAATCGGACGACTAAGCTCCATTCCCGGAATTTCATGGAAGGTGGAAAAATTTCTCGAAAGGGAAGTGAAAAATTAGAGAATTTTGTCACATTAAGAAGGAAAGCTCAAGGACTCACATTCAACTCAAAAGGCAGCATAATGTCACATTAGGAAGGAAAGCTCAATAACTCGCATCCAACCAAAGAGGTAACGGAAGAGAAGCAGAATTCAAGTACTGCCCCCGAGATTTTAATGATTTGGAGAAAGCTTGATGTTGACCTTTCAGAGAAGGTAGAATTGATGCAACTTGGCCAAGACTAGTAGTCATTGCAAGACTTGCAGATTTTCGAGAGAGAGAAAGAGCATTATCATTTGTTTATTTTTAATTCATCATTTTCTTTCAATTTGTTTTGTATGTTTCATTTGATTTAATATTGATTTTAAATGTCAATTTCAATTTTCAATTTGGATTTCATTTTCATTTGATTTAAGTTTCGGGTTCATTTCAGTTTTAATTTCATCATGTTTTCATTTTATCCTTTTCTTCTGCATTATTATTTTTGTCCTTTTCATTTTGGAAGAAAACACGTGGTTCAACGGCTTTCGACTATCGTGCTGAAAAGAAAGCATTTTTTAAAACAAAAATCTTCATTAATTCTGATCACATGCTGACAAGCATGTGATCAGCAGTACAACTGATCACATGCTGATAAGCATCCAAAAGTAGACCATATGTACAAAATAGAATAGAACTGGCATATCATATCATCTGACTGTTATAAAAGAGCAGCGATACTGACTATCATAACCCGCTGAAAGGGTTGGTAGATTTCTGCTATTGAAACAGCTCCGGGGACGAGCTAACCTGCCAAGGTTACGCTCTGGAACAAAAGTCCCCTCACGAACACCCGGAGGTACGACCATCACAGTGGCAAAGGACGAAGGCTCTCCAGTTCTGGATCCAGCTAGTAGTAAAATGGTGCTTTATCTTCGTCCATTCTTCTGAAAGTGACTGACACCCTTTTTCTTCGGACTCCTGAAATGCAGTGCTTTGCTAAGTCTACTCCATTTCCTTTTAATACCAGCACTGATCCGACTGGTAGGGGGATTTCAACAGAACCTCAGAATTCTCCCGGTCTGACAATCTTGATTTCTCATCCAAACAAGATAATAATTTCACTTTGACGGTCTCTCACAAAGTCATGGTGGTCGATATGAGGTGGGATACAATCCCCGTCCTCATAAATATTTATGATGAAGCTATTAGGAATACAGTCTGTGGGCAACACGTGCCACTCGACCATCCTCTTTATCATCTTCTTCATCTGTGGCAGCATCGGATCCACCTCATCATGCTGCAAGATCCCTAGGGGTTTGTCCTGTCGATCTACAGTGAAGTTGTAGCAACAGCCACACCGAATAGTAACTCTGCTTTTTCCTCTTTTCCATTTTGACGGCTCTGTGTATGTCCTCGGCCTCAGACGGCCTGCTCTGCCCAACGCCTGTAGGGTGTCGATGCAGTACATAATTTCTTCTTCATCCTTTCTTGAGAATACGTTAGTGTATAACCCGAGTCCTTCCATGATATTGACAAACTTTCCTTGTATGTCTTCGTAGTGTTGAAATTCTTACTTTCTGATTTTTCTAATCTTTGTCATGATGTAGTCCATAACTCCTTGCAGCGACAGGGGTAGGACAAACTGCAGCACATATGGCTCTACATCAGGATATTCCCGGCTACTGAGTAATATTGAGGCAGCTGCATATGCCTCAAATGTGCCATATTCTTCAAGCTGTAATACATGACATTCCGGGCATTCTGAACTACATGAGGAGAAAAGAGAAGTATCAAGTTTTAGAAATATTAAAATTGAGATGTCTTAACTTCTTATTTGGGGGACATTAAAGTTGATTATAACAACAACAGTTAAGATCCCACGGTTCCATCATCCCGACACCGTCATTTTCATCTGATTCACTTAGTCCAAATGAATTTAATAAACCCAACTTAATGAGTTCCATACTTTCATTCAGACTGTGGTAAAACCCTGTTAGCAACACGTGGGTTACATCCTCCAAGGAATTCCTGATCATCCAACGAGACGTTTTAATTTAGTTGTAATTATAGTTTTTGTTTTGTTTGTGATTAAGTTTTGAGTTGTTTTATATTTTAAATATTGTGGCGGTGAATTTTATCTTGTTATGATTTTTAGTTTAGTTTAATTTTGGTTTTGTTGCTATCCTAAATGTTTCAGTTTTCATGCAGGGTGACATTATTGTTTTAACATGCAAGCTTGCAAGAAAGGAAAGTATAATACAGCGCAGGTAAGTTAATTGCAATAAAATAAAAGCGTACCTTGCAAGACTCCTCAGCATTTCCAACTGCACTTAAAACGCATGTTAGGGCATTTAAATATTTGAAAGAAAACACCTAGGTAAAGCTAAGGGAAGGTGCTAGTTGTCTACCAATCCTAATCCTATCACTAGTCAATTCTTAAGGTGTGTTTGAGGATGATTTTCTTCATCGAAGAACAATGAAGTTCAATTGTTCTTCTAAAACATCCCATTGGATTGAGAAAGTGCTTAGGACGAGTCCTGAACATCTTTTCAATGCTTCTGGGATCCTTTTGAGTCCAGATGAACTTCATTATTTAGATGAATCGATCATCCGGGGTTGAGTTGACTTTTCATTCTTGCTCAGTGAACTTGGATGTTTGATTATGCCATGAGTAAGGTGACATTTCATTTAAGAGTTATAATGATGAAAGCCTTTAGGGGCAAATTAGTTCATAAGGAACTTAACCATTCTTAATGATTTAATTTAGTTATAAAGTTTTGGTTGATTTTTAAATGTTTTAAATTATTTTGAATTGGAAGGGTCTTTAAATCATTTAATTTACTTAAGTTTTAATATTTTTAAATTGTTTTGATTTAATTATAATGTTTCAGATTAATTTAAATATTTTAAATTGATTTAGTTTAATTATGATATTTGAGATTAATTCTAATATTTTAAATTGGTTTAGTTTAATTATGAATTATTTCAAAATTAATCTTAATATTTTAGACTTTCTTTTAAATTATTTCAAATTAATTTAGTTTAATTTTAATTTTTTTCAAATTGGTTTTGATTTAATTATGATGTTTTAATCAATTTTAATGTTTTAAATTATAATATTTTAATCATAAATTATTTTCAAATTAGTCTTAATATTTTAAAATTATTTAAATTTAATTTTTGAATCATTTCAAATTAATTTTAAGGTTTTAATATATTAATTTTGTTTCAGTTTAATAATAAGATTTCAAAACCATTCTTCTTTAATTATTAACTTTAATTATCATTTTATGATTTCATTAGTAAGAGTTAAGTGATACTTGATCAATTCATTGGTTAGGGATTTAATTTTAAAGACTTAGGATCCTCCTACATCACATCCCCTAACCTTAACAATTTATGTTTTAATTATCTTCCAAAGTTTGATGGCTTAATTAATTGGGATGTTTTTCTTAATGTCAAGGTGATTATTGGGTTTCTACCCCTTATTTTCCTTCATTTCAATCATCCAAGAGGAAAATCAAGATCAAATATTAACCCCCCTCCCCTTTGGTTAAGCCTAAATATTAGTTAAGGCTAAAATTTTTTAATTACCTTTATGCCCATTTAAGCTTGTTTATCTCATAATTCACTAAATTAAGCTCAAAATGAATTTGAAATTTTTATATCACCTCACTCACATGTCTATTAAGAAATCAGAGGAGAAAATGTGATATTTCTATTTTTAACTTAATTTATATAATTATTTTAGTGGAAAATAGGGGTTTTCAATGAAAATTCAACAACATGACCAAGGTAGGATTTCTATCCTAAAGAAAATTATGGTAGGTTTCTACTGACCAGATGACCACTTGGATCGATTTTGGTGATTTTTTGAATTTTAATTTATTTATTAGAATTATTTTAAATTTTGGAGTATTAATTAATTATAAAATACAATTGAGGGGAAAAATTAGATTTTATATTTTTCTTAATTCTCTCTGAGCTCATGGAACTCAGAGAAAAAAACTTTGTATTCTTGTTATTTTTATTTGAATTATTAGAATTATTTTAGTTAAAGGCTTGAAAAATCATTTTTTTAATATTAAAAATTACCCTAAGCCTTTAAAATTTAATATCTTTATTTAGACACTTAGGAAAAATATTTTGTTGGTTCCCAAGTGATTGGGAGGCCAAATATGACATTTTGGTGAATTTTAATATTTTTATGATTTAAAATTTTTTTTAATTATTAAATATTAAAAATGTTAAAAAAATGAATTTTTTATGAAATTTCAATTTTAATTTTCTTAGACTCCTCTAATATCAGAGAACTCTCAAAATTGATTTGGTGAATTTTTTAGTTATATTTTAAGTTTTATGAATTTTTTAATTCAAATATGGTTATGTCACTTAGGTAATTCATTTATGGGGTTAAATTAACTCCAATTGATTGAAATTTTTATGTGAGGTTCCCCTAATCGTAAGGCACAGTGGAAAATTGATTTCATGTCATTTTAGTGTGTGGTTACTCCAAATTAATTTAATTTCAATCTTGAGTGTTTGGTCAAATTAGGTTTATTTTTAGTGAATTAAATCAAACTATAATTTCCTAGGGTCCTCTGGTCCTAAGATACTTCCCTTAATTTTTCTAGATTTTTATGATCAATCTGCTAATTTTCATAATTAATCTTCAAGAAAATGGCCTTAAACATAGAAAATAGATAACTCCTTCTAGACATAGCCTCTGACCTTGGAAAAATCAGAGATTGTTTCTAAGATCAGAGACTACAAAAGCCTTATAGTCTCATGCCATGGTGAATTGGGTATGTGAATGGAGAATTGAAAGACTTATAATAGTAAATAATTATTTAAAAATAAAAAATATAACAAAATATTTTGATTTTAATTCCACATTGTTCTCCTCTGTTCACTGAGCAAATGGGTAATTTTCTTTTATTTTTCTAATTTTTCTATGCAAAAAATATCCAATTTTGAAGTTCTAGCCATTTAAATAAATAAGAAAAATCATATTTTCCTACTTATCTAATGCGACGCCAACTTAACCTAGACGGCTCCGAAGTCACACGCGGCGCACTCCTATTCGACGCCGCCATCTGAGTCAGCGCGCTCATTTCGTCCTGCGGTTCTGTCCAGCTTGATCTCCGCCATCCATCCGATACACGCGCCATCCGTTAGTCGCTGAGCTTCGTCCTTGTCTGGTTCAACTCGAGAGCCATCCACACCAAAACCTTAAGATCTCGAGCTACACCTCACCAAATCGAGTGCGGTTTGTTTCTAAATGGTCGTCTAGCCTAGACAAAGCTATCCATGTGGCTAACATACATTGAAATTAAGCAGATTGAAATGGGGAATTCATGGAAGCTCGGGAGGAAGAGGAGTTTAATACCTTTGATCTAAGAGGTAGGGCCTCGATCAGAGATGCTTGGCACGTTCATGGAGGTCCAAGGAGCCTGCGGATCGAGCCTCTGGTCGTGGTGAATTGCCTAGACCCAAGTTCAACCAAGGCCGATTTGGAGCTCTGGCTGATAGCACAGATGGGTGGCTTGGTAATGAGGCTTTCACTGGGGAGCTACTTCTCTTAGTGTGGGGAGGGTGTGGGTGAGTTTAATTTAATTTTGGTGGAGGTTTCAGGAGTGTCCTGTTTCTGGCCTGAATTTCAGCTGAGAAATTGAGCTCAGGTGGTGGAATTTAGGGCAGGAGGATGGGGGGGGGAATCTTCTTCTCTTGGCTGAGATTAGGTCTGGGAGCAATTTGGGAGAGATTCGTGAAGAAAATTTCTGCACCTAAAATTTTGCCTTGGAGGAGCCATTTTATAGAGCTCGTCGGAGAGGGGAGCTTTGGGCCAGGCAATGAGTGCCCTGGGCCGCTTAGGGTGAGGGCTGAGCAAGGCCACTGATCACTAAGTTGATCTCTCACTGACAAGGTCCAATTTTGAATTTCAAGGGGTATGGGGACGCTCGGGCTGAGTTGTTCTGGTGGCTAGGGTGACCGGCAAGGACAAGGCAGGTGGCAAGTAGGCTGAGGAGGATTGGGGGAGTAGCACAGTGCATTCAATTTGGCATGGAGGTTGCTGTCGGCGAATTTTAAATTTAATTTAAATATAGATATAATTTAGAAAATAGTATTTGATTTTGAAAATAATTTTAAATTTTAAGATTTTAAGATATGAAATCAAACCGATCTCACATCCCAAATAGTTTATATAAACGAGCACCGCATCACAAACCGTGAATCTATCCCTAAGGATAGACACACTCGCTTGATGGTGGGGCTCGGTTAAATAAACTAGAAGATTTGTGACATCCGTTGGTCCGCGAACCAATTTTATAAGCCGACAAATTCCCCGCTTAATATGAAAACATTAAACAGGGGTTTATATTACTCGGGTTCTTTAAAATTCCCTATAAGGGCAAGCCCCTATAGTTAATTACATCTTAAGTGACGGGAATCACCTAAGAAAACTCTCGATAATAATCAATAATTCCGCTCTCAAGAATTTCAAAGTTTAAGTTTTCAAAGGATTGAATTTTTGAATCTCAATAGGGAATGGATCAAGTTTGGAACATTTTATTTTGGGAATTCAAAGGAAGAAAAGTAGGAGAAATTACGGATTCGAAGTGAACTTCGATAATCTCCCGACTATCCTATTGTTTGGCTTGGATTTTAGGAAAGTCCTAATGTTTATTTAATGTTTTAATCTTGCCAATTTTAATTAATTAGGGCTTATATTTATATGATAGAATCATACAAATAGCCTGGAAAATATGAGGGTTTATGTCGTATCGGACGGCTACCTCGGAATCCTAAGACCGGTTAGGGCTTAATTTGCAATGCAAATGCCTAACGAAGAGTTGAGGATTTATGTTGCACTAGGCAAACTACCTCGAAGTCCTATGGCTTTGTTGTTTAATCCTAGAAATTTTTGCTGAAGTAGGTTCAAGTTTTGCCGACGACGATGGCCGTGTCGCCCACCATGCTCCGAGCTCCTTGTTGTTGCAGAGGTTTAGTTTTAGAAATCATAAATCGTGGGATGAGAAAAGTGTTTTGGTTTAGAGAAGTCTTAATTTCCAAGTGTTTTTTGTGTTTTAATTAAAACAAATCTTAAAGTCGATTATAACAACACCGGTTAAGATCCCACGGTTCCATCCTTCCGGCATCATTATTTTTATCGGATTCACTTAGTCCGCATGAATTTGCTAAACTCAACCGAATGAGTTCCACACTTTCATTTAGACCGTGGGAAATCCCGTTAAGCAACACGTAGGTTACATCATCCGAGGTATTCCCGATCATCCAACGGACGTTTTAATTCAGTTGTAATTGTAGTTTTGTGTTCTGTTTGTGATTAAATTTCGAGTTGCTTTATATTTTGAAATGTTGTGGCGGTGAATTTTATCTTCGCAATGACTTTTAACTTAGTTTTGGTTTCAGCTTTAGGGACTATCCTAAAGGTGTGGGTTTTCATGCAACGAGTTGTTTTATCATGCAAGAAAAGTAAAGTGCATTTCGCAATAAAGTAAATTGCAAGAAAGTAAATTGCAGGAAAGTAAATTACGATAAAATAAAAGCGTACCCTGAGGGTCTTCCCGTCATTCCAAGCTGCACTTAAAACACGATTAGAACATTTAAGCAAGTTCCTAGGTAAAGCTAAGGTAAGGGTTATGGTTTTCTACCAAATTCCTAATCCTATAGCTAGTCATTTCCTATGACGTCTAGGTTCCTTGTGTTTTTGGTTTGGGGACGATTTTCTTCATCAAAGAACAACTAAGTTCAATTGTTCTTATAAATATCCTATCATATTGAGGAAGTGCTTAAGAAGAATCTTAAACATCTTTTCAATATTTCTAGGATTGTTTTAGGTCTAAATGAATTTAATTATGTAAATGAATCGATCGTCCGAGGTTTTCAAGTTTTGTTAACTTGCTCAGTGAACTAGGATATTTGAATGTCCTATAAGTGAAGTAACATTTCATTTAATATTCTGTTTAGGAGTTTTGATAACTAAAGCTTTTGAGGGTAAATTGGTGTTCAAATGGTTTATGATTTAGCTTAATTTCAATTGAAGGGTTTAAATTTGGAATAGTGTTCAAGTTATTTTAAGCTTATTTCTTTATGTCTTAGGTGATGTTATTTAATTCAACTTAATTTAATTTAATTTAATTTAATTTAATTTAATTTAATTCAATTTAATTCAATTTAGTTTGATTTGATGTTACATTAAATTAATTTGATTTAATTTAATTTTTTTTAATTTAATTTGATTTAATTTAATTTAATTTAATTTAATTTATTTAATTTAATTTAATTTTTAATTTAATTTAATTTAATTTAATTTAATTTTTAATTTAATTTAATTTTTAATTTAATTTTTAATTTGATTTAATTTGATTTAATTTAATTTTTTAATTTAATTTTATTCATTTTAATTTTAATTAAAATTTTAAAAGAGTTCAATAATTTAATTTTAGTTTAATGACTAAGTCTTTTAATGTTTTAAATTTGAATTATCATTTTAATTAGGAATTAAACATTAATGAAATGATTAATTTAGGGATTTTTTAAATTAAAGAATAAATCTCTTCCTAATAATATCCCTATTTTAATAATTCCAATTTTATTATTCTTCCAAATTTAATCAATTATTTAATTAAAGTTTCATCATTTTAAAATGCTTAATGGGTTTCTACCCTTCAATTATTAAATTTCAATCATCCAAATCAGATTAGGATCAAATATTTTACTTGTTAATTTTTTATTAAACCTAAAGTTTTAATTAAGGATACAAAAAAAAAATTTAATTACCACTTTACCCTTTAAGCTTAATAATTTCATAACTCACTAAATTGAACTCAAATGAACTTGAAATTTTTATGTGACTTCACTCATATGTCAATAAAGACATGAGAGGAGAAAATGTGATTTTTCTGTATTTAATTTATTTATATAATTATTTTTGGTAGAAAATAGAGATTTCCAAGGAAAATTTAATAACATGACCAAGGGAAAGTTTCTGTCCTTAAAAAAATTAGGGGACATTCCTAATGACCAGGGGACCACTTGGACCAATTTTGGTGATTTTTTGAATTATATTATTTTTATTATAAATATTTTAAGTTCTGGAGTGTTAATTAATTTAAAAATAAAATAAATGTTGAAAAATGAATTTTATGTTTTTCAAAAATCTCTCTGATATCAGGGAAATCAGAGAAGCAAATTTTGCAATTTTCTAATTTTTCTATAATTTATTATAATTATTTTAGTGAAAATGCTAGAAAATACATTTTTTTTAATTTTAAAATTACACTAGAGCTTTAAAAATTAATATCTCACCAAATAGGCCTAAGAAAAATATGGGGTTTGTTCCTAAGTGATTAAAATTAAAAATGTGACATTTTGGTGAATTTTATTATTTTTGTGATTTTTATTATTTTTTAATTATTAAAAATATTAAAATAATATTAAAAATCAACTTTTTTAGAAAATTAAAATTTTAATTTTCTTAAATTCCCCTGATATCAGAGAGGCTCCAAAACCAATTTGGTGAATTTTTGAAAGATATTTTGAAAGTTATGAATTTTTAAAGTTTAAAATGACTAAGTGGCTTAATCAACCCAATTAATAGGGCTAACCAAGTCCAATCGACCTCAAATTTTTATGGTGGGTTCTTCTAATCCTAAAGGTCAATGGAGAATTGATTTGAAGTCAATTTGATGTATGGTTAGCTCTAATTAATTAGAGACCTATTTTGAGTGTTTAAGCCAATTAGGGTTGTCTAAAATGAACTAACTCAAAACCTATTTTTCCTAGTGGTTCTCTCGGTCATAAGGAACATCACGAAATTTTCCTAGAATTTATTTCACAACATACTATTTATTGGAATTAAAATACTCAAAACAGTGACATGAATTTGAAAAATCAATAACTCTTCATAGGATGGCCTCTGACTTTGGAAAATTCAAGGAATGTTCCCAAATTCAGAGGCTTCAAAAGCCCTATGGTCTCATGCCATGGTGAATTGTATACATGCATGGAGAATTAAATGTATGCAGAGAGTAAATAAATTATAAAAAATAAAATACTTGATGAAATTAAATGATTTCTTTTCCACATTATTCTCCTCTCGTTCACCGAGCAAGAGGGTATTTTTATTTTATTTTTCCGATTTTCCTACACAAAGTTATGAATTTTTGAAGTTTAGGGAATTAAATAAATAGAAAATATCCCTATTTATCTACTTATCCACGCGGCGCCAGCGAAACATCGGCAGCTCCGAAGGGGTACGTGTCGCGCTGTGATTGGGCGCCGCCATTTGAGTCAGCCGTCCCGGGGCCCGCTGTATCGTTCCGTCTCCTCATCCGACGCGATCCCGCCGTCCGTCCGCGCGTGTATTAAATGGACGAGCATCCGTTCATCGTCCCCAAGTGTCCTCACCCGAGAGCCGTCCACACTAAATCCCTAATATCTCACTCGATACTCAATGGATTTTCATGTTCTTATGCTCTATGGATTCGTCTCGAAGAGATGAACACATCTATACTGTTATCATGCATCGAAATTAAAGCATTTGAAATGAAGAATCTCCGTAAGCTCGGGATGAAGAATTAGCTCATACCTTTGCTCGCAGAAGTGTGGCTTCGATCCGAGAGTTGTTGCACCTTCGATCGGATCCCAAGCAAGCTCCGCATGAAGTCTCCCGGTCCGGTGAATTGTCCAGGTTGGACTTCGACCACGCCCGATCACAAAGCTCGGAGGTCGAGCAACCGGGTGGCTCCGGAGATGGGGCTTTTGCCGTGGACACCTTCCCTCGGTCCGGTGAAGGTGTAGAACCAATCAATTTGGGGATTGGCTCACCGTGGAGAAGTGTCCCGGTTTCGGGTGGAATTTCGGCTGGGAAATCGAGTTTTATCGACGGGGATTAGGGCAAATCGACACCTGGGGATCAACCGCTCTAAGGGTGGAGAAGGGTCCGGAACAATTTTGGCGTAGTTTCGGCAAGGTTTGTGCAACTCTCTTCTCATGGCCGTGAGGGGGTCGGGTTTAAATAGAGGTGGCTCGGAGAGCCTCGCAGGGATGGCCAAGGGTCGGGATCAGCCTGCTCCGGTCATGGGAAGAACAGCCATGATGGCCATCGGGCATGGGGCAGCCCAAGCAAGGTGGAATTCCAAAGTCGGCTCACATGTGAGCTCTCGGGCATGGTGTTTTCCGGCGATCCGAGCGGCCGGCCGGCAGGCATGGGTCACCATCTCGACCAGGGAGGTCGTGGCTCTGGCAATGGTGAAGTCAATCGGGCTTCGGACATGTGTAAAGTATTTGGATTAAAATGGTATGGGGAGAGGCCACTTTGGCTTCGAAATTGGTCAACCCATTGGTTTGGGTTGGGTTCACCTCCCCATGGCTCGGTCTTGGGCCGAGAAGATCGGCTAGGCTAGCTGGTCAAGAGGTGGTGATGTCCTTATCCAAGAATATTTGGATTAAATCTTGGTTAAGGGGAAACATGCTTAAGGCTAATGACTTTTAGGAGATGGTTAAAGGACCTCCTCCTTTTGCCATTAATGGCATGGTCACATGCCAAACTTTCATGGCTTCATATGGCTTGTGAATGGCTCATCCTTGGCTTCATTTGGCTTGGGAAAAGCTTGGGTCAATTTCATAAAAAGGGATTTAAGAAAATTTTGATATTTTGATTGGAATTTGTATGGGGCTTGATTTGGAATTGTTTAATTGATGACTTTGGAACTTAGGGACAATTTTGATTAAATGGATGATGTAGGGGAAGTGCCATGTGGGCTTTGGATGAATTTGGGCTTTTGAATTTGAAAGAAGTGGGCTTTTAGGAAAGTTTAAGGGGAAATGGGCTTTTTGATTTTAGGATGGGCATTTGGGTAAAGATTTTGTGAAGGACCTTGTCAAATAAATGTCATAATTGGTTTAGGGATGTTCTATGAAGGGCTTGGAGTCAATTTGGTGTGATTTGGAGTTGAATTGGTTTGAATTTGGGTTTATTTGGTAAGTGAGCCTATGTAGGTCAAATTGGGCTAACTTGGGCCAATGTTGGGCTAGGGTTGAAATTGATGTAAAATTAATGTTGAGAAATATTTATGGGAGTGTTTCAAAGAGGTTTTGACTTTGGTTGGGCTTTGATTTTGGGGTTTGGGCTCATTTGGGTTAGGTTTGGGTCATGGGTCCCGGGGGTCAAAAATTAAAAATTTGGAAAATGGAAGATTAGGTGAATGTAAGTGGAATAAAATCATTTTGGTTGAGCCATGAAGCCATATCAAGCCCACATGAGCCATGAAGGGACTCATTTGAGGCATTCACTATGTTGTTCCTAACCCTCTTAGCCAAGGGCTTAGGGGTTAAGGACCATCCATGTGAATCACCTACATGAGTCAGGAGGTCAAGTCGGGTATGGGTGTGTTTTTTTTAGGAGGTGTGTGAAAGTGTAGTGTGTAGGTGTAGTGTATAAGTGTAGTGTGTGTGTAAGTCAGCCCCTCACCAGACCAGGCCACCCAAGGCAGTCCTAAGGCCAAAGAATCCTATAGGAACTCATCCTTTAAACTTCCACATTTGATTTCAACCCTCTAGGTGATTAGGGGTCTACAGTCAAGTTTGTGGGGTTTGCAGGGAGTTTAGAAGTGGTTTGAATTTCTAAAAGATGGGTCTCAATTCTAATCCTCTAAGATAGTCAAAGGAAAAGCCTAAGGCTAGATCCTAAGCATTAAAAGAAGAAGAGAAGACCTCATCAAAAATGAGGTCAACAGTTGCTTAAACAAGAGTTTAAGGATGGGTCTTAAGCTTAGCCAAGTGGCTAAACCCAATGGTCCAAAGTGGTGGACCCTTGGTCCATGGCTCAAGGGGCCTGTGTTGGGTCAGGTCAAAACAGTCCTAGTAGGTCTAGGGTTAGCTGCCATGAGGTTGGTTTGGTCAAATTTGTTCAATTGGGTTCAATTTAAGTGTCATTAGGTCATAGCTTCAATTTATGTCACATTGGGTTTAGGTTTGGCTAGCTTAGGTTTGAGCTTGGTTTGGACAAAATTGATTGAGCAACATTGTGTATATGATTGCAAGGAAGATTTTTCCTGAAGACTTGGAGTGATTTTGAGTTCATTTGGGGGTTCAATTTGGTGGATTTTGGGATTTGGGTCAATTTAGGGCAAGTTGGCTAAGTTTGGGTTTAGGTTGTGATAGAGTGGGGTTTAGGCCCAATTGAAGATTTCAAATGGTTTAGGGGAATGTGGTGAAGAGTCCCCAACATCAATTGGGTGGAAATTTTGGGAATAGGCAATCAATTTGGGAGATTTTGGGCATATGTTGGATTTGGGTTAAAATTAGGCGTTTTGGACTTTAGGTGGACTTGGGCTCAACTTAGGGGCATTTGATGATTCAATTCAATTTAGAGGAGTGTTATGAAGGGCTTAGGATTTAAATTTGGGGAAATTGGTTGACATTAGGTCAATTTGGGGATTTTGGATTATTTAGGCAAAATTGGGGATTTTGGATTTTAAGTAAAATTGAACTCAAATGTGGATCAAATTGGGCTTAGATTTGGTTTAGATTGATATTGAGAATGTTTAATTAAAGTATAGAATTGAAATTGGGCAAGATTGGGATTAATTGGCTCAAGATTGGGTTTAATTTAGGCACTTTTGGGTTAAATGAATGAAATTGGGGCTTTTGGTTCAATTGGGCTAAATTGATAAAATTGGGGCATGTGGTAGTTGAGAGAAATGAAATTGGAATTATTTGGGAGATTTTGGAATTTTTTAGGAATTTTTAGAATTTTTGAATTTTTAGGCCAAGAGGGGTACTTAGGCTATATGGAGGTTATTTGGAGTGTATTGGGGTGTTTTAGTGAATTTAAGAGGTTGGAACTGTTTTGAAATAATTTTAAGGAATTTTGGGAGATTTTTGGGGAATTTTGGTGAATTTTGGATGATTTTAGGGCTTTAGGGATATTTTAGGTATTTAAGGTATTTTGGGGCAAAGGGGTTAAAAATTGAATTTTTGGCAAAAATTAGGCTTGGTTGGAAGTGAGTAATATGGAATTGTTTAAATTGAGTCATGGACTAAGGCTCACCCTCATTTGGTCCTCTATGTGTTGGTACTAGCCAAACCCTAGCCTGAAGCTAAGAGCTTGGGAAAACCACTGACATGAGTTTTCAAAGAGTTAGGGGATCAAGGGTGATGTGCTTTGTTTAGGGTTGTGAGTGCGTAGTGTGAATGTGGTGTAAGCTCCAGACCTCCCAGGGTAGATCTTATGGCCTGACCACCTATAGGTGACTTCCTTTGGGCTTCCTTATGCTTGGTCTCTTCCTCCCAAAACTGGAGGTTAGGCCTTAAGCATATGAAAACTCCCGGTGAAGTGAGAAAAGTTTGAATTTCTCTAGGGAGGGTTCCATAACTAGTCCTCTAAGAAAGTCACCATGAGAGTCCTATGGCTAGACCCTAGGCTATTCTAAAGAGAGACTAGACCTCAACCAAAAGTGTGGTCAACAACCTTTAAAAGCTTATGCTAACCCAACAGCAGATGAAATTCATATAATTATTCAAAACTCAGATGTTGCTGCTAATTCATTTGAACTTAAACCTGTTATTATCCAAATGGTAAAAAATAATCAATTCAGAGGAAAACCTAATGAAGATCCTAATTTATATCTCGCTAGATTCCTAGAACTGTGTGCAACATTTAAATATTATGGAGTGTCGAATGCTGTTGTTAGACTTAGACTTTCTCCTTTTTCTTTAAGGGATAAAACTAAGGCTTGGTTAAATTCGTTAGCACCTGGATCTATTAGAACTTGGGGGAGAACTTTCATAAAAGTTTCTGTTAAAATATTCCCCTCCATCAAAAACTGTCAAGCTAAGAAATGATATCAAATCTTTTGGTCAGTTTGAAGTGGAATCAGTATATGAAGCTTGGGAAAGATTTAAAGATCTTCTTAGAAAATGTCCACATCACGCATTACCAGATTGGTTAATAATTCAGACATTTTATAATGGATTAGTGGGATCATTGAGAATGATTATAGATGTTGTTGTTGTTGGATCATTAATGCCAAAACCTTTTGATGAAGCATATTCTTTAATAGAAGAGATGGCTACTAATAATTTTCAAAGGCCCTCTGAATGGGTAAATCCTAAGAGAGTAGCTAGTATTCATGAATCTGATGCTGTAACTATGATAGTCTCTCAAATTGCTGCGCTTTCGAAGAAAATAGATCAATACGGAATGAATTATTCTCAAACACCCCCAGTGTTAGAGGAAAATTTAGTAGGACAGATAATAGAATCTCAGACATCTTATGAGACCTTGAATGTTATAAATAATAGACCCAACAATCCTTATTCAAATTATTATAATCCTGGTTAGAAGAATCACCTGAATTTAACTGGAACAATAACAACAATGCTACTGTTAACTCACAATGGGGAAACAATCCTATTAACTCAGTTGGAAATTTAAACAACCAAGGAAACACCAATTATAGACCTTCTTATCCTTTTGGCTTTAATAAGAACCCATAATTTAAGGAAAAGAAGTTGTCGACCGAAGAATTAATGTTGAACATGGGTAATCAATTACAAGCTCAAGGTGTTGTGATTAAAAACATTGAGAATCAATTAGGACATATTTTCACTACGCTTAATAATAGACCTTCTAGAGCTCTTCCCAACAATGTTGAGATTAATAAAAAAAAATCAAAACAATGAGCAAATTAAGGCTATTTAATTAAGGAGTAGAAAGGAATTAGAAACGAGAGTGCAAAAAGAAGATGGAATTGTGAAAGAGAAGGTGGATATTGAAAAAGGTTCTAATAAGATATATTCAGACTTAGAATATTCGCTTGAACCAATGAAGATTACTGTTGAAAAACCACCTCCTCCGTTTCCTTAAAGATTGAAAAAACATAATAGGGATAACAGATTTACAAAACTTGTGGAAATCCTTAAGAAATTAACGGTAAATATTCCCTTTGTTGAAGCATTAGAGCAGATGCATGATTGTACGAAGTTTATGAAGGATATTCTTAAAAGGAAAAGAAAGTTCATAGATTACAAGACTTTTGCACTTACGGAGAGTGTAGTGCAATTATTCAAAAAAAGCTTCCCGAAAAACTTGTAGACCCTGATAATTTCACTATCCCGAGTGCTATATGTGAGAAATTTTTTGGAAGAGCTTTATGTGATCTAGGAGCTAGTATTAATCTTATGTCTTTATCAACTTTCAAAAGATTGGGAATAGGAGAAATTTCACCTACATCTATGACTCTTCAGTTGGCTGATCGTTCCATTACTTATCCTAAAGGAGTGGTGGAAGATGTGTTAGTGAAAGTGGATAAATTTATCTTTCTAGGGGATTTTATCTTATTAGATATGGAGGAAGAAAAAGAAATTCCAATTAATTTGGGAAGACCATTTCTTGCTACTGGGAAAGCTATGATTGATGTTAAAAAAGGAGAATTAACTATTAGGGTTAATGATCAAGATGTGACCTTTAATATTTTGAAATCTATGAAATATCAATCAGCAGAAAAAGATGATGAATGCTTTCGAATGAAAATATGTGATTATTTGAGAGATGATCATTTTAAAAAAGTATTAGAAGAGAAAATAGAATATAAAAATGTGGAGTGTGAGGATAAAAGTGAAATAGAAAATGATTTTCATGATATGGAGAATGAAGAGTTAGACTATGTTCAGGAAAGATTTGAAATGTTGGATATTATGAAAAGTGGTGATAAAAGTTTAATTCCATCTATCATAAAACCTCCTGAACTTGATATGAAAATTCTTCCTAATCATTTCATTTGAAGTAAATGTTTTTAGGAGAATCATCTACCTACCAGTCATTGTATCTTCAGATTTGAATGAACATCAAGAACAAAAATTATTGGAGATTTTGAAAAAATACAAAAAGGCTTTTGGTTGGACCTTAGTAGATATTAAAGGAATCAGTCATTCGATCTGTATACATAGAATTTTGTTGGATGAACAACATAAACCTAGAGCTGATCCGCAAACGAGATTGAATCTAATGATGAAAGAAGTAGTTAAAAAATAAATTTTAAAATGGCTTGGTGCTGGAATTATTTATCCAATTTCAGACAATGCTTGGGTAAGTCCAATTCATTATGTTCCTAAGAATGAAGGAGTAATTGTTGATGTGAATGAACGAAATGAAATTATACAACCAAGACAAATTAATGGTTGGCGAATTTGTATTGACTATAGAAAGTTAAATGCCGCCACCAGGAAAGATCAATTTTCTCTTCCTTTTCTAGATTAAATGTTGGATAGATTTGTCAGACACATGTACTATTGCTTTTTGGATGGATATACTGGTTATCATCAAATTCTCATTGCTTCTAAGGATCAAGAGAAGACTAAATTTACTAGCCCTTACGAAACTTTTGCTTTTTGAAGAATACCCTTCGGATTATGTAATGCACTTACAACGTTTCAAAGATGCATGATGTATATTTTTAGTAATCTGATTGATAATAGAATAGAAGTATTCATGGATAATTTTTTGTACTCGGAACTTCATTTTACATATGTCTGAATAATTTAGAAAAAGTTTTGGAGCTTTGCGAGAGAACAAATTTAGTTCTGAATTCCGAAAAATGTCAATTTATGGTTACAGGAGGAATTGTGCTTGGACATAAAATTTTTGAACTTGGAATGGAGGTAGACCCTGCAAAAATAAAAGTTATTGAGAATTTACCACCTCTTACTACTGTGAGAGAGGTAAGAAGTTTCTTAGGACATCCAAAATTTTACAGGTGTTATATTAAAGATTTTTCAAAAATTACTAAACCTTTGTGCCAACTTTTAGAAAAAGATTAGAGATTTGATTTTAATGAAGAATGTTTGAATTCTTTTGAACGATTAAAAGAAAAATTAATCACTGCCCCTATAATTGTTTCACCTGATTGGGAGAAACCATTTGAACTTATGTGTGATGTCAGTGAATATGCGATTGGAGTTACTTTAGGGCAAAGGTATGATAAAATGTTCAAGGTTATTTACTATGCTAGTAAAACTCTTAATGAAGCTCAGATTAATTTTACCATTACTAAAAGAGAATTATTAGCTATAGTGTATGCCTTTGAAAAGTTTAGACCGTATCTGATTGGAACTAAATGCATAGTAAAAGCATACTGACCATTCAGCTATCAAACATTTAATGCAAAAGAAGGATGTCAAACCAAGATTGATTAGATGGATACTTCTAATGCAAGAATTTGACTTTGTGATAGTTGATAGGAAATGATCTGATAACCAAATAGCTGACCATCTGTCTAGACTGGAGTATTATAATTATCTGAATTTGAGAAGGAAATTAAAGAAACATTCCCTGATGAGCAACTTTATACTATTATGGAAAGGTATTTACCTTGGTATGATGATAGTGTAAATTATATTGTAAGTGATATTGTACCACTTGATTTAACAAGGAAACAACAAAAGAAATTTAGATATGATGCTAAATTTTATTTTTGGGATGAGCCCTACCTATATAAACAGTGTAATGATCTTATTATTAGAAGATGTGTGTCGTATGAAGAAACTGAACAAATTATTCAGAGATGCCATGATTATGAATTTGGAGGACAGTTTGGTGTTGATAAAACAGCTTATAAGATTTTACAATCTGGATTTTATTGGCCTACTCTTTTTAGGGATGTATACAAATATATAAAAATATGTGATCGATGCCAGAGAGTAGGTAATATTTCTAGAAGAAATGAAATGCTTTTAAATTTTACATTAGAAGTTGAGATCTTTGATGTATGGGGATTAGATTTTATGGGACTATTTACTTCTTCATTTAGAAATACATATATATTGGTTGTTATTGATTATGTCTCAAAATGGATCGAAGCAATTACTTTACCCAGATATTTTGCTCGAAGAGTTTCAAAAATTTTCATGAAAACTATTCTTACAAGATATTGAATGCCTAGAGTAATCATAACTGATGGTGGATCTCATTTTAGGAATAATCAGATTCAGAGATTGGTTGAAAAATATAATATTATTCATAAAATCTCTAGTGTCTATCATCTCTAGACTAGTGGTTTAGTAAAGGTGTCTAATCGTGAAATTAAAAGAATTTTGGAGAAAACTGTGGATCTTCACAAATTAGATTGGTCTGTGAGATTAGATACTTCATTATGGGCATACATGACTGCTTTTAAGACACCTATCGGAATGTCTCCTTATAGACCAATATTTGGAAAGACTTGTCACTTACCTGTTAAATTGGAGCATAAAGCATGTTGGGTGATAAAAGAGCTAAATTTTAGTTTGAAAAATGCAGGTGAGAAGCGATTTGTGTAATTGAATGAATTGGAAGAAATCAGAAATCAATCTTATCATAATGATATGATTTATAAGGAGAAAATGAAATTATGGCATGGTCAAAAGATATTAAGAAAGAAATTTGAACCTGGACAAAGAGTTTTGTTATACAATACTAGATTGAAATGATTTCCAGGAAAACTTAAGTCTAGGTGGATAGGACCTCTTACTTAAAGTGAATTCTTTTAGAGCTGTTGATATTGAGGATCCTATAAGTGGAAAGATATTTAAAGTTAATGGACATAGATTAAAACCATATTTTGAAGGGTTTTGACCAAATTTTAAAGAGGTTTTAATGTTAAGTCAGTCTAAATAACTGAATGGTTTGTCGGGCTTACGAGTTAAACCAAGCGCTTTGTGGGAGGTAACCCTGTTGACCTCATTTTTGATGAGGTCTTCTCTTCTTCTCTTTAGTACTTAGGATCTAGCCTTAGGCTTTTCCTTTGACTATCTTAGAGGACTAGAATTGGGACCCACCTTTTAGAAATTCAAACCACTTCTTAACTCCCCGCAAACTCCACAAACTCGACTATAGACCCCTAATCACCTAGAGGGTTGAAATCAAATGTGGAAGTTTAAAGGATGAGTTCCTATAGGACTCTTTGGCCTTAGGACTGCCCTGGGTGGCCTGGTCTGGTAAAGGGCTGACTTACACATACACTACACCTATGCACTACACTTTCACACACCTCCTAAGACACACCCTTACCCAACTTAACTTCCTGACTCATGTAGGTGATTCACATGGATGGTCCTTAACCCCTAAGCCCTGGCTAAGAGGGTTAGGAACAACATGGTGAATGCCTCAAATGAGTCCCTTCATGGCTCATGTGGGCTTGATATGGCTTCATGGCTCAACAAAAATGATTTCATTTCACTTACATCCACCCAATCTTCAATTTTCCAAATTTTCAATTTTTGACCCCCGGGACCCAACACCCGCCAACCTACCCAAAGCCCTGAATAGCCCAAATTTCTCAAAAAAGTTTCCAAATTACCCAAAATTCTCCAAAATCAATCCCAAACATTCCCACATCACTCAAACTGATCATCCATATCCAAAAATATCAAAAATTCCAAAAATACCCCCCAATACCTTCCAAATACCCAAAATACCCCTTTTGACCCAAAAATCCAAAAATTCAGAAAATTCCCAGAAAATTCCAGAAAATCCCAAATATTCCCAATTTCATTTTGTTCAACTACACCATGGGCCAATTTTGTCAATTTACCCCACTTTTGTCAAAACCCCCAATTTGACCCATTTTAACCCAAAGTAAACCCAATGTCAAACCAAACCTACCCAATTGACCCAAATTCTGGTCCAATTCAATTCTAAACTTCAATTCAACATCCCAAACACCAATCTAGACCAAAGCCAAGCTTAATTTGATTGAAATTTGGGTCCAATTTCACTTTTGGCCTTAAAGCCCAATTTGGACCTATGACCCAAACCTAACCCAAACTCACCCAATTCAACTCCAATTAACCCCAAATCTTTTTCAAACCTTCCTTAACATCCCCATGAACAAAAAACTAACATGATTTGCTCAAAATTTAGACCCAAACCCCACTCAAATTCAACCCAAAATCAAAAAGCCCAATTTTGACCTAAACCTAAACCTAGCCCAAATGAGCTCAAACCCCAAAATCAAAACCTAACCAAAGCCAAAACCTCTTTGAAACACTCCCATAAACATTTCCCAACATTAATTTTACATCAATTTCAACTCTAGCCCAACATTGGCCCAAGTTAGCCCAATTTGACCCACCTTAGCCCACTTACCAATTAAACCCAAATTCAAACCAATTCAAACCCAAATCACCTCAAACTTGTTTCAAACCACTCATGAAGCATCCCCAAACCAAACTCAACAATTATTTGGCCCAAGCCTTTACCAAAATCTCATCCCAAAATCCATTTTAAATTTAAAAGCCCACTTCCCTAAACCTCCCTAAAAGCCCATTTCCACCAAATATAAAAGCCCAAATTTGGCCCTAAAGCCCACATGACATTTCCATTTGCCATCCATTTAATCAAAGCCATTCCCTAAGTTATAATTCCATCATCAAACAATTCCAAATCAAGCCCCATGCAAATTCACACCAAAATATCCAAAATTCTTAAAACCCATTTTTATGAAATTGACCCAACCTTTTCCCAAGCCAAATGGAGCCATGGAGCCATGCACAAGCCATATGCAAGCCATGAGAGCCTCTTTACATGTCACCATGCCATTTTGGGCAAAAGGAGGAGGCTCTTTCCTTAATTCCTAAAGGTGATTAACCACTCCCATGTTTCCCCTTAACCATGCTTATGCCTAATCGTGCTTGGATGGTGACTTGACCTACCGATTATGCTCGAGCCAAATCACTTTTCCCTCGCCCAAAACCAAGCCTTGGGTGGTGCACCTAGCCCAAGTGGAGGGGTTGACCAATTTGAGCCAAAATAAGCCCTCTCCCATTCCATTCTAATCCAAGCCTTTTACACATGGCATTTGACAATCGCCTACACTAAACCCCGACCCCGACCCACCCGACTTCGAGGGTGACCCATGCTCGGCCGCCGGCCACCCGACCGCCGGAAAACACCATGCCCGAAACCTCGGGAGAAGCCAAGCTTTGAAATTCCATCCCGCCGAGCCGCCCCACTCCAAATGGCCACCATGGCTGTTCTTCACATGCCAAGAGCAGCCGATCCCGCCCTCAACTCCCCCGGGAGGCCCTCCAACATCTCCTATTTAAACCCCTCACCTTCTCGGCCATGGGAGGTACTGAACCAGACCTTACTGAAACTCTGCCAAAATTGTTCCAGACTCCTCCCTACACACAGAGCACTTGATCCCCAGTGAGATCCCCCTGCCATTTCTTCTCTCGCGAGCTCAATTTCGTAGTCGAAATTTCACCCAAAACCAGGACACTCCTCCACAGTGGACCAATCCCCAAATCGATTGGTCCTACACCCGCACCCGCATCAAGGGAAGGTGTCCACCAGACAAAAGCCCCATCTCCGTGTCACCCGAGCTTGTTCCGGACTCCAAAGGTTGTGATCGACTTTGGTGGAAATCACACCTAGGCGATTCACCACATCCCCGTGCTTCATCCCTAGCCTCCCGCATCTCCAACGAACGTGCCAAGCATCTCCGATCGAGGCTTCACCTCTCGCAGCTAAGGTATGAGTTAATTCTTCATCCCGAGCTTCCGGAGATTCTCCATTTCAAATGCTTTAATTTCAATGCATGATAACCGTATAGATGTGTTCGTCTCTTCAAGACGAATCCATAGAGCATAAGAACATGAAAATCCATCGAGTATCGAGCGAGATATTAAGGATTTAGTGTGGACGGCCTCGAGCGAGGACACTCGGGGACGATGAACGGATGCCGTCCATTTAATACACGCGCGGACGGATGGCTCGGATGGCGTCGGACCGGGAGACGCGTACGAGAACCGCGGGGCCCGGTTGCCGACTCGGATGGCGGCGTCGAATGGGAGCGCGCCGCGCGTGCATTCGGAGCTCGCCGAGGTTGACGCGGCGCCGCGTGGATAAATAGAAAAATAGGGTATTTTCCTATTTATTTAATTCCCTAAACTTGGAAAATTCATATCTCCGTGTAGAAAAATCACAAAAATAAAATAAAAATACCCTCTTGCTCAGTGAACGGAGGAGAATAATGTGGAAAAGAAATCATTCAATTTTGTCCAGTATTTTATTTTTAGTAATTTATTTACTCTCTGCATACATTTAATTCTCCATGCATTCATACAATTCACCATGGCATGAGACCATAGGGCTTTTGAAGCCTCTGAATTTGGGAACATTCCCTGAATTTTCCAAAGTCAGAGGCCATCCCTATGAAAAGTTATTGATTTTTCAAATGCATGTTGCTATTTTAAGTATTTTAATTCCAAAAATTAGCATGTTGTGAAATAAATTCTAGGAAAATTTGGTGATGTTCCATATGACCAGAGAACCCTAGGAAAAATAGGATTTGAGTTAATTCACTTAGATCAACCCTAATTGGCTTAAACACCCAAAATAGGTTTCTAATTAATTAGAGTTAACCATAGATCAAATTGACTTGAAATCAATTCTCCACTGACCTTTAGGATCAGAGGAACCCATCATAAAAATTTGAGGTCAATTGGACTTGGTTAGCCCCACTAATTGGGTTGATTAAGCCACTTAGTCATTTTAAACTTTAAAAATTCATAACTTTCAAAATATCTTTCAAAAATTCACCAAATTGGTTTTGGAGTCTCTCTGATATCAGGGGAGTTTAAGAAAATTAAAATTTCAATTTTCTAAAAAAGTTGATTTTTAATATTATTTTAATATTTTTAATAATTAAAAAATAATAAAAATCACAAAAATAATAAAATTCACTAAAATGTTATATTTTGAATTTTAATCACTTGGGAACAAGTCCCATATTTTTCCTAGGTCTATTTAGTGAGATATTAATTTTTAAAGCTCTAGGGTAATTTTAAAATTAAAAAAATATATTTTCTAGCATTTTCACCAAAATAATTATAATAAATCAAAGAAAAATCAGAAAATTGCAAAGTTTGGTTCTCTGGAATCCTTGATATCAGAGAGAATTTTAAAAATTATAAAATTTATTTTTCAACATTTATTTTACTTTTAAATTAATTAATACTCCAGAATCTAAAATAATTCTAATAAATAAAATATAATTCAAAAAATTACAAAACTTGGTCCAAGTGGTCCTCTAGTCATTAGGAATGTCCCCTAATTTTCTTAAGGACAGAAACTTTCCCTTGGTCATGTTATTGAATTTTCCTTGGAAATTTCTATTTTCTACAAAAAATAATTATATAAATAAATTAAATACAGAAAAATCACATTTTCTCCTCTCATGTCTTCATTGACACATAAGTGAAGTCACATAAAAATTTTAAGTTCATTTGAGTTCAATTTAGTGAGTTATGAAATTATTAGGCTTAAAGGGCAAAATGGTAATTAAAATTTTAATCCTTAATTAAGATTTTAGGTTTAATAAAAAAATTAACAAGTAAAATATTTGATCCTAATCTGGTTTGGATGATTGAAATTTAATAATTAAAGGGTAGAAACCCATTAAGCAATTTAAAATGATTAAACTTTAATTAAATAATTAATTGAATTTGGAAGAATAATAAATTTGGAATCATTAAAATAGGGATATTATTAGGAAGAGATTTATTCTTTAATTTAAAAATCCCTAAATTAATCATCTCATTAATACTCAACTCTTAATTAAAATGATAACTCAAATTTAAAATATTAAAAAACTTAATCATTAAACTAAAATTAAATCATTAAACTCTTTCAAAAATTTTCAATTAAATTAAATTAAATTAAGATTAAAAGTTGAATTAAATTAAAATTAAATTAAATTAAATAAACAAATTAAATTAAATTAAATGAATTAAATAAATTAAATTAAATAAATTAAATTAAATTAAATTAAATTAAATTAAATTAAATTAAATTAAAATTAAATTAAATTAAATTAAGAAATTAAATCAAATAAATTGAATTGAATTAAATTAAATCAAATCAAACTAAATTAAACTGAATTAAATTAAAATAAATTAAATTAAATTAAATCGAATTAAATAACCTCATTTAAGACATGAAGAAATAAATCTAAAATAACTTGAACATTATTCCAAACTTAAATCATTAATTTGAACTTAAATTTGAATCACAAATCATTAAATATCATTTTGCCTTTAGGAGCTTTAGTTATCATAACTCCTAAATAGAACATTAAAATGAAATGTTACTTCACTTATAGGACATTCAAATGTCCTAGTTCACTCGAGCAAGTTAACAAAACTTGAAAACCTCGGACGATCGATTCATTTACACAATTAAATTCATTTGGACTTGAAACAATCCTAGAAATATCGAAAAGATGTTTAAGATTCTTCTTAAGCACTTCCTCAATATGATAGGATATTTATAAGAACAATTGAACTTAATTGTTCTTTGATGAAGAAAATCGTCTTCAAACCAAAAACACAAAGAACCTAGATGTCATAGGAAATGACTAGCCATAGGATTAGGAATTTGGTAGAAAACCATAAACCTTTCCCTTAGCTTTACCTAGGAACTTGCTTAAATATTCTAACCGTGTTTTAAGTGCAGCTTGGGATGACGGGAAGACTCTCCGAGTACGCTTTTATTTTATTGCAGCTTATTTTATCGCAAAAGCACTTTATTTTTCTTGCACGATAAACAACAAGTTGCATGAAAACCGACACCTTTAGGACGTAAACCAAAACCGAAACCCAAAACTAAAATAAAAGACACTACAAGATAAAATTCACCTCCACAACATTTCAAAATATAAGACAACTCAAAATTTAATCACAAACGAACAACGAAACTACAACTACAACTAAATTAAAACGTCTTGTTGGATGATCTGGAATACCTCGGATGATGTAACCTACGTGTTGCTAACGGGATTTCCCACGGTCTAAATGAAAGTGTGGAACTCATTCAGTTGAGTTTAGCAAATTCATCTGGACTAAGTGAATCCGATAAAAATAATGATGCCGGAAGGATGGAACCGTGGGATCTTAACCGTGTCGTTATAATCAACTTTAAGATTTGTTTTAATTAAAACACAAAAAACACTTGGAAATTAAGACTTCTCTAAACCGTAACACTTCTCTCATCTCTTGATTTATGATTTCTAAAACTAAACCTCTGCAACAATAAGGAGCTCGGAGCATGGTGGGCAAGACACGGCCATCGTCGTCAAGCAAAACTTGAACCTACTTCAAAGAAACTTTCTTAGAATTAAATAACAAAGCCATAGGACTTCGAGGTAGTTTGCCTAGTGCAACATAAATCCTCAACTCTTCGTTAGGCATTTGCATTGCAAATTAAGCCCTAACCGGTCTTAGGATTCCGAGGTAGTCGTCCGGTACGACATAAACCCTCATATCTTCTAGTGCAATTTGTATGATTCTATCATATAAATATAAGCCCTAATTAACTAAATCAGCAAGATTAAAACATTAAATAAACATTAGGACTTTCCTAAATCCAAGCCAAACAATAGGATAATCGGGAGATTACCGAAGTCCGCTTCGAATCCGTGATCTCTCCTACTTTTCTTCCTTTGAATTCCCAAAATAAAAATGTTCCAAATTTGATCCATTCCCTATTGAAATTCCAAAATTCAACCCCTCGAAAACTTAAACTTTGAAATTCTTGAGAGCAGAATTATTGATTATTATCGAGAGTTTTCTTAGGTGATTCCCATCACTTAAGATGTAATTAACTATAGGGGCTTGCCCTTATAGGGAACTTTAAGAACCCGGTAATATAAACCCCGTTTAATAGTTTCATATTAAGCGTGGGAATTTGTCGGCTTATAAAATTGGTTCGCAGACCAAACGGATGTCACAAACCTTTCTAGTTTATTTAATCGAGCCCCATTATCAAGCAAGTGTGTTTATTCTTCGGGATAGATACACGGTTTGTGGTGCGGCGCTCGTTTATATAAACTATTCGGGATGTGAGATCAGTTTGATTTCATATCTTAAAATTTTCAAATTTAAAATTATTTTCAAAAATCAAATACTACTTTTCAAATTATTTATTTAAATTAAATTAAAATTCGCCGACAATTTTTGTAGGCGACTCTCTTTTCAAAATAAAACACACAACCTAAAAATATGCCGACAAACCCATATTTATATTTGTTATATTTGTGTGCTTGTTTTTAGTAGTTGTGCTTGTAGAGAGTCATATTGGAGTCCTACTTACTCTTAAATATCATTAAAGAATAGAAAATATAGGATTACATTGAAGAATTGGAATATTTCAGACCAAAATGAAGTTCAGTGCATTTTTTAACACTGGCGCAGCCGGCGCCCAGTTCCAGAGAAGATGCACAATTTATTTCGATAGAGAGTCGTCGGCGCTAAGATCCAGTTGACGGTTCCTGGAGTTTCAAAATGCGATTTTTTGCAGTTTTAGGGGGGATTTCTTCCTAATAACTCCCCAAAACGTGTTTTTAACTCCCCAAACTCTAGAAAAACAAAAACTTCCATTCTCAATTCGCATCCAATTAATTCTAACTCCGTAGAAACCCTAAGATTTAGAGTTTTCAATTGACGAAAGTTCATCAGTTTCGAGGCGCAGTGTTTATTCAACAAAGCGATGATGAAGTGGAGGATTATTAAGTAAAGAGGATTTGAAAATCGAGGTATGGATAATACTACTATAAGAGTTGAAGAGATAATTGTGCAGAGATGTTGGGAAGTGTTATGCTACACTATCGCCGCCGTTGTCGTTCTTGTTGTGAAAGAATTCTATGCAAATCTTCATGGGATCAATCAAGCATCGTCTTTATGCGTGGTAGGTTTGTACTATTCACTCCTTCAGAGATAAATGACTTATTTATGATTGAGAATGTGCATATCTTCCATTATTCAAATTTTAACGTGACGAGAGATAATGTGAATGAAGTATATCGCTATTTGATGGACAAAGGTGAAGAATTGGAGATTAGAGACAACGGATATGTAAGTTTTTCTTCTGCATCTTTAAATTCGGTGTCAAAGCAATGACATTACTTTATTTCTGCAAAGTTGCTTCCAACTTTAAAAATTAGTAAAGTGATGAAGGAGAGTGCAATTTTAAATTAGTGTATTCAAATTGGAAGGCCGGTCGATATTGGTACAATCATCATGAAAATCTGTATTTGGATTGATCGTTTATGGATCTAAATATGGGCTTGGACATCCTTCCACCTATTTCTTCTTTGCAGCCAGTTACAAGTTCCATGTGAGAGTTGGGAAAAAGTGCTTCTTCCGTGGAGACTTATTGATCGAACCAATCTTTATGATTGTCAGGCATTAGGAGATGAGAGTGATATGAGCCTCATTGCTGATCAACCATCCATTGTTCACAACTTATTCAGCCTTCCTTTCTTGAAAGTTCCAGAGTGATTTTGATAAAGATCAAGAAGTTGGAGAAAGAGGTATAAAATCTTATGAATGCTATAAAAATATATCTCTACTTTATTTGATCACTTGGATTGGAGGATGAAAGAACAATTTGATCATATTGGGAAAATTGAAGTGAATTTGATAAATTTGTTGAAGAGGAATGCCGTGATTTCTAAGGATTCAACTAATGAATTCCCGTATTGTCCCTTCTACAATCTGTTTATGCATCGTCAATCTCCGGGAGATATCAAAGGAGATGATAGTTCAAAGACTAATGAGGAGTAGTGACTCTGCTTAGTATTTAGTATCTCTATCCTTTGGTGTGTTTAGTATTGACTTGCTTTACTTTATATTATGTATTTGGACTTGTTATGCTTAAATTTTGTGTTGGTGCTTAGTTTTCATTGTTAGAGTATCGTAGTGTGTTTGTAACGCTATCTGTCTGTGGCTGGATGAACTTATTTGGTGAATGCTTAGTGTGTATGATTTTAGCATGGAATTTATATGTTAAAGTGATGTTTGGGGTTGTTTTTGTAAGTTTGATGTTGGTTAGTTCCTTACTTGATGAAATAGATGCATAAAGAGGCTACTGATGTGATAGTGAAAAGTTTAAACGATCGAAATTGTGAAAAATTTTTGGGCCCAAAAATTGAACTGGCACTGCCGGCACCAGAATGGGCACCACCGGCACCCAAATACAGAGAGTTGGGCCATTTAATTTAAATAGAGCGCCGCCGGCGCCAAAATACATAAAAAGGCCAAACCCCTCTAAAATCATGATTTTTGCATTGGGACCCGCAAATCTAATTGTTTCCTTCATCTTCTTCCTCCAGCTTTAGCAAAAATTTGATATAAGGCTTGCCAAATCAAGGATTTGGAGCATTTTCAAAGCTTTTTTAGAGTGGATCTAGACTTCTCTTGTTAAGAGCTTCACTTTAACCTAATTATTTTTTAATTTCACCATGGGAATTTCTCACATTGCTTGGAACTGAAAATTGAAAATTTTAAAAGATATTTTGGGATTTTCCATGATGATTTATGCTCTTATTTACTTAGATTTGCTTTAGGAGTTTCCTACATTGTTATTTTGGAAATTATCAGATTTTATTGCAAATTTTATAATTCCAAATGGCTCCTAGAACAAGCAAAGGCAAGAGGAAGTTCGATTTTGATGAAGATAGATTTATTGATGTTAAAGCGCTATTTTGTTTCAATTCTGTCCTACATAATAAAAAGTGAATACAAGATTGGGCTTTTGAAAGTCCTGACGGATCTATTGAGCAGTTGATTTCTGATAAAAATAGGGAAAGATTTTGTTATTTCACTGCTAATGCTATTATGGGTACTGTGCGAGAATTATATGCAAATCTGTTGTGGACCGAAATGGAATATGTGCTAGTTCGAGGAAAAATGGTAGAATTCACCCCTCAACGTGTTAATGATTTTTATCGCCATTACAGGGGGTAAGGTTTTGTGAATATGAGCACTTTGATATGAGAGAACCTTTTATGAAAGAAGTGATGAATTATAAAGCCGATATATATTTATAAAGTAAGGACATGTTTCAGGTTTGAACTTTAGAAAGAGGAGAGTGAAGTTCAAAACCATTACAGGCTATCCAGATATTGTAACCCTCACATAAAAATAAGAGAAAAGAAAGAAATTTAAAAAAAATTCCAAAAGAAAAAGAAAAAAAGATATATGTGAGGAGAAGCTTAAGGAGATGCCTAATAAAAAAATTGGCTTCACTTGATTCAACCTAAAGGAAGAACTTAGTTACACTTCTGAATTTATATTTAAAGTATTAGCCTACTTTCTAATGAAGTTTGCATGAGCTACTTTTTCATATGGTGTTTTAAGGCACTCCTAAATTGACAAATTATGGTTTATCTTGAAATGAGTAGGAGACAAGAACTCTTAGACTTGACTACTGAATGTTCTTATACCTATAGTTTTAACCTGAGTTACTGAACTTATTTCTAAGAGTCTTGCCATTATATTCAATTAAATCAAAATCACAGTATTTTATAAGTGAGAAGTTCACTACTTTATGTTATATTTTTATGTAGTAAAATGATTACTTGAGGACAAGTAATAGTTAAGTTTGGGGGATTTTGATGCACAAAAAATATATTAGGTTTTTTCTATATAATTTTATCCATTTTTTGTGATATTGCATTTTAAAGGACGATATTTTTAATGTTTTGCTGCATGTATGATGATTTTAGGTGATTGGGGCAAAAGGAAGAGAAAATAAACAAATTTGAAGCAAAAATAAGAGAAATGAAGAAAATTGAACACTGACGCCGTTGGCGCCCAATTCCAGAAAGTTACAATTATTTGGCGGACCAGCGCCCTATCCAGCACCGCCGAAGCCCAAAGTCGGTGGAACTCAAATTCAATGTATTTGAACGACTTTTTGAAGGGGTGTTTAAAGAAACACTTAGGAAATTCATTTTTAACTTATTTTAGACCATTTTGGATGCTAAAAAGAGAAGGGATTGAAGGAATTGATGGGGACTTGTGAGGGGTGTGTTAGAGAGGAGTGAGAGTGTGTTAGGGTTTGTAGAAAGTGTGTAGAAGTCTTGTATTGTGAGGGATTCTTCTCTAAGGAGTGTAGGAGAAGGAGTAAAGTGAGAGATTGCTTCTTCCTTATAATTCTAAAGAGGGAATTGAGTGTTGAAGAGAAGAGAGAAAAGGATTCAAGGGAAATACAAAAGAACTGCTTGGAGAAGAGAAAGAGATAAGTTGTATTTACTTTTGTGTTTGTATGAGTTTGCTTATATATATATATAATTCAAGTTTTTTTGTATCTTCCTCATGAGTTTTGAGTAGATTTCTTTGTCTTTATTCTTGCAATGAGATGTGGTGAAGTGTTGATGTAGATTTGATGTGCCAAAACAATGTTAAATAAATTGTAATGGTTTTACTTTTCAAACTTCATTTACTTTTTGATCTGGCCAATTGAATTGTCAAAATCTATTGTGAAACACCAAATCCTAAAGGACTAAGTGTTTTACAACAATAGTGGAGAATCCATTCAATGTCCATGAATGAGTTGCGTAGTTCATGGGAACTAAGTGCAAATAAATAAGAAAATATGGTTTAATGGGCATCGAATTAGTGGTTTTAGAGGGTCAGGCTGAAATCCTCAATTTGGTTCTAGAGTTTGGTAAATAAAGCTAGGGTTAGCCTTCAGGTGAAGGGAAGTGGGAGCTCTGAAGTGACATCCAGTATCCTCCCAGCCTAACCACAGATTTAGTGACTAAACTTAGGATTTGCCTATGTTCTTTTCATACTTGGAAGAGAGGGTACTCTGACGAGGGTAAAGAATATGAATGGTCCTATTTGACACAATACAAATCTATTATAAATATTTTTCAACCACTCACCATAGAATCATTGCAAGAGGAAAGACACTTTCCATATATAAACCTTTCAATTACAAAACTTATTGTGTGGTTGTTAGTTAGTCCTGCTTAGAAAATTTAGAAGTAACTTATAGTAAATCTAGTTGTTATCTTGCATTAGCATATTAAATAGTACTTGAACTTACGTTGTGAATTGAGTGTTGGATTTCAACATCTTTGTTATATTTTGAAGAGTTCCTACCTTCCTCGTGGGATCCATAATCAGGACTCCACTATAGTCATGTATTACTTGAACGATATGTATACTTGCGTATACGGGTGACTGCTTAATTAGTAAATTAATCTATTTGCAAAACTAAACTGAAACTATCTTTTAAAAATTGACTTTTGAGGCAGTTCACAGTCACAGCCTGATCAGATACCTATCCTGAGTTCTTAAATCTCATATAAGAGTAAGCTCCTATAGCTAATTACTTCTTAGACAGTTAAAATTTTCTAAGAAAACTTCTGATTATTGATAACCCTTATTTTCTAAGAAGTTTAAAGAACAAGGAAAGAAACATCAATGTTCAGTCTTAGGGGTAATATGTCATACTACCCTAAGAGTTTGATTTTTTAATGTCCTTTGTTATGTCGATTTCATTTTTGTTTTGTTGTTTGTCATTTTGTTGTTGTTTTGTCTTGTAATTTGTTATTTATTTGGTGGCTATCCTAAAAGTTTAAGTTTTGTGGCTATAAAATGTTAGGTTTTTTTTGCATTGGTTTTGTTATTTTAATGTTGTTTATATTTTATTTTGTTCTATTTTGTTAATTTCGTGGTTTTGATGTCATTTTGATTTTATTTTATTATTGTTTATCCTGTCTTTAGAATGTCGCTCAACAAAAACAGAGTTAGCGCATCCTAATAACATGTAAAGCAAATCTAAAGCGGAACTTATCTTCAACCTGCAAGAAAAATAATGTCAGATAATTCTTGCAAAAGAAATAATGTCAACTTTTTTCTTTGGTTGATTTTAATATGAGTTAGGTTTTAGATTCAATGTCGTTTGAATCTGGGGTTTTAAGTCTAATGTAGATTAGACTTAAATAAAATCTAACATAAGTTAGACTTTTAGATTTGATGTCATTTGAGTTGAGTAAAATTTTAAATTCAGCGCGTTAGAATCTAAAGATGTTTAGATCAAATCTTATATATAGTTTTGTTTGAATCTAAAGATGTATAGTTCAAATCTTAGATTCAATGTCATTTTAATTTAAAGATATTTGAGTTAAATTTAGATTCAATATAGGTTGAATCTAAAGAATTTAACTTAGGCATGTTGTACCTAAGTAACATTTGAATTTGATTTAATGTAGGTTGAATCTAATTTAAGTTTGAATCAAGTTTAATGTAGGTTGAACCTGAGTTAAGTTTGAGTTAGGTTTAAAGTAGATTAAACTTAAGTCAGGTTTGAGTAAAACTTGGATCCAACTGGGGTTGAACCCAAGTATAGGTTAATTTTAACTTAGGTACAAGTTAGGTTGAACCTAAGAGGTTTAAGGTTGATTTAGATTCAAGTTGGGTTGAAACTAAGTTTTAACTTAAGTTCAATTTAAGTTAAGCCTTTGGTTCAAGTTAGGTTGAACATAAGTTAGAAGTTGATTTAGGTTCAATGTGGGTTGAACCTAAGGCTTGGTTAACTTGGGTTCAAGTTAGGTTGAACCAAAGTTAGAACTTGATTTAGGTTCAATATGCTTATGGTTTGGTTAACTTGGGTTCAAGTTAGGTTGAACCTAAGTTAGAAGTTGATTTAGGTTCAATATGGGTTGAACCTAAAGTTTAGTTAACTTAGGTTCAATTTAGGTTGAATATAAGTTATGGTTTTGATTTAAGATAGACTTAATTAGGGTTTCGGGTTACTTAAGCCTATAGTAAATAAGACCTAAAGGTTAATTAAGTCTAATTAGGGGGTTTCGGGTTACTTAAGCCTATAGTAAATAAGACCTAAAGGTTAATTAAGTCTAATTAGGTTAGACTTAATTAGGATTTAAGACTGTTTAAGCTTAATATGAGTAAGGCTTAAAGGTTAATTAAGTCTAATTAGGGCTAAACTTAATTAGGATTTAAGGGTGTTTAAGCCTAATGTAAGTAAAGCTTACTGGTTAATTAAGTCTAATTAGGGTTAGACATAATTAGGAATTAAGGTTGTTTAAGCCTAATGTAATAAAGTCTAATTAAGGTTAGACTTAATTAGGTTTTAAGGTTGTTTAAGCCTAATGTAAGTGAGGCTTAATGGTTAATTAAGTTTAATTAGAGTAAGACTTAATTAGGATTTAAGGTTGTTTAAGACTAATGTAAGTAAGGCTTAAAGGTTAATTAAGTCTAATTAGGGTTAAACTTAATTATGTTTTAAGGTTGTTTAAGCCTAATGTAAATAAGGCTTAAAGTTTAATTAGACTTAATAAGGTTAAAGGTTAAAGGTTAATTAGAGTTAGACTTAAGTAGGTTTTAAGGTTGTTTAAGTCTAATATAAGTAAGGATTAAAATTTAATTAAGTCTAAATAAGGTTAGAGTTAATTAGGATTTAAGGTTGTTTAAGCCTAATGTAAGTAAGCTTAAAGGTTAATTATGTCTAATTAGGGTTAGACTTAATTAGGATCTAAGGTAAGGTTTAATTTATTAATTAGACCTAATTAGGGTTAGGTCTAATTAGTGTTAAGGATTAATTAAACCTAATTTAAGTAAGGTTTAATTTGATTAATTAGATGTAATTATGGTCAGGTCTAATTAGGGTTTTGGATTAATTAAACCTTATTTAATTAAGATTTTATTGGATTAATTAGACCTAATTAGGGTTAGGTCTAATCAGAGTTTAGGATTAATTAGACCTAATTTAAGTAAGGTTTGATTTGATTAATTAGACCAAATTATGGTCAGGTTAATTAGGGTTTAGAATTAATTCAACCTAATTTAAGCAACGTTTAATTAAATTAATTAGACCTAATTAGGGTTAGGTCTAATTAGGGTTTAAGATTAATTAAACCTAATTTAAGTAAGATTTAATTTGATTAATTTGATCTAATTGGGGCTAGGTCTTCTAATTGGGGTTTAGGATTAATGAAACCTAATTTAAGTAAGGTTTAATTTGATTAATTATATCTAATTAGGTTAGGTCAAATTAGGATTTAATTTGTATTAAACCTAAGTAATTAAGATTTAAGGTGATTAGTTAGGCCTAATGACGGGTTAGACCTAATTAGGGTTTGATTTGTCTTAAAACCTAATGTAATTAAGTTTAGAGTGATTAATCAGGTCTAATGAGGGGTTAGATCTAATTAGGGTTTAATTTGTCTTAAACCTAATGTGATTAAGGTTTAAGGTGATTAATCAGGTCTAATGAGGGGTTAGACCTAATTCGGGTTTGATTTGAATTAAACCTAATTTAGTTAAGGTTTAGAGGTGATTAATCAGGTCTAATGAGGGGTTAGACCTAATTAGGGTTTGATTTGTCTTAAACTTAATGTAATTAAGGTTTAAGGTAATTAATCAGATCTAATGAATGGTTAGACCTAATTAGGGTTTGATTTGTATTAAACCTAATTTGACTAAGTTTTAATGGGGTTAATTAGGTCTAATGACTGCCTTAGACCCAATTAAGGTCTATGGTATTAAGCCTAATGTGGTGAAGGCCTAATTAAGATTAATTAGGTCCAATGAGTATTTTAGATTTAATTAGAGTTTAATTTGAGTCCAATTGGAATTTAGCTCAAGATTGACTTAGCCTATTGTGGACTGGGCTAAGTGAAGTGAAGATTTGAATTTTAAAAGATTTTAGGGTTTTAATTACAATTTTATAACTTTAACCTAAAAGCTTAAGATATCATTTTCAATTCTCTAAGGGCTAAGTTTTGTCATTTTAGAGTTTAAGTCTATCACTCTATGGCTCTTAACCAATTTGAAGGTAATTTTCCTATTTCCTAACTCTTATAATTATTTTGAAAATAATTACTTAAGTTTATAGGAAAATAAATATTCTTACCCAGAGACTGCTCTATCTTTTAGAAAAATCACAGAATGTTCTTAAGGATAAAAAGATTGTTCTCTGAAAATTTCATAATTTTTGGACTTATAATTATTTTTAAATAATTAAATTACTCTAGAGAGTAATTAATTAATTAAAATTAAAATATAAATCATTAAATTATAATTTTGGTCTTATAATTTTCTCCTCATTACCCTGAATCTAAGGGTATTTTTATTATATTTTTGTGATCTTTAGAGGTCAAAATATCTATTTTTGATTATTTTAAGGTTAATCTAGATTTAAATAAATCCATATTAACCAGAAATAACCAGAGGAGGTCGCGTGACCTCGTAATCCCCGAAACGAGCTTGACCAGTTGCGGGGTTCCGAACACAGGATCAAGCTGGATTAAATCAGGGCCGTTCATTTCCAAAACACGGAAATGGATAGCATCCGTTCATCTCTTTCGTTCTGGTCTATCTCACAAGACTTTCATGGTTTAGAAACAAAATCTCGCTCGATACTCAATGGATTTGAGTGATTTGTATTTCTAGAGCTTCATCTGAAGAAGAAGAAGAAGACATCCATACGGTGATGATGAGGTTATGAAATGGTTTATTTCACAAAGTGTCAAGCCCGAGCTTGGGTTAAGTCCAAAGATCCATACCTTGGTCTGAGTTGATGGGATTTCATTTGGATTGGTTCCACAACTTCGTCTTGACCTCAAAATGCTTAATCCCAACTCAATTTGAAGTTAAATTAAGCCTAGGTGTGAGTTTGTTATCAATGTGTCTTGGCTTAAGAGGAGAATGTTGAACAGTGGATTAGAGCCTAAGGGGAAGGCAAATTTTGGATTGGGCTTCTCTTTGTAGGGCTCCAAGAAGCCTCTGGAGTGATTAATTTGAAGTATTGAAGAACCTCATTTCAAGCCCAAAATTTGTCCTAGTTTTGGGTAGGGAAATTAGGGCAAAACATTGGGCTTCATGGGTCAATTCTATGTGGGATCAATTGCTTATGTCCTAATGAGAAACTTTTATGTTCAAAGGTTTAGGATTTGGGCATTGTATCTAGGTTTCCTATTTTCGTATCCTCTCCTTAGCCTTCTCAGGTTTGGCCCTATTTATAGCCATGGAAGTCTTGGTTAAGCTTAGGCTTGCCTAGGGGAGGTGATAATAGGTCCATCATGTCTTGGAGATAAGGTTTGATCAATGTAGCAGCCATGGTTGAGCATCCCTAGGTTAATTCATGGTGAATTCAATCATGGTGAGAGTTTGGCTCCATGTTTTGGCTTGCCTCTATTGGTCTTTCTTTAAGGTAGATAAGGCTTGGTAACTTGTTGAAATTACCACCCCTACATGAGTTCTATTGATATTTCAAATTCTTGAAGGGGAGAATGACACCTTAGCCTCATCTTCCATCCTTGTCATGGATTAGCCATGATGGGTTTTAACCATGGTAAGAGAGGTGGCTTAAGTGATGTTCCCCTTCCATTGGATAGTCCATGGGGTGCTTGAGATGTTACTTGTATTCGTCGGCCACCTCACTTCATGCAAATGGATGAGTCACTTAATGTGTTGGGAGGAAGGTGACACATATTTTTCTTCACTCTATTATTTATGTATTTTGGTCATAATGGATCTTAACCATGGGTTTACCCTGGTTAATTTCTTTGATTGGATGAAGGTGGAGGTGCATGATGAACTCAACACCTCACCATCCCAAGCTTCAAAAAGGGGTGCCACTTAATCCCTTTTTTATGAGGTCCTCATGATGAGCTTTAACCATGGTTAAAGTGGTGGGTCTTGGGTTATCCAATGTATTAATTCATGTGTGATGAGTCTCATGGGTCATGAGTGACCCATTGATGACTTCTCTTGATGTCATTTATGATTTCATTGTGGAGTTTTAAATTTGAAAGTCATTTATCAAGCCATTTGTGATGTAATTTTTAATTTGAATTATAGTGTTATTTTCTTATAATTTCATTTTGAATTAATTATGTAATAAATTAAAAATGTTAAAAATTATAATATTAACCCATAAATTAATCATAAAAATTTTAAAGGTTAATTATTTGATTAATCTCATTAATTTGATTTAAAATTGGGTGTTTTGACCAAATTTGACTATAGTTGACCAAATGATCATATTTGGTCATTTTAATGTCTTAAATTGATTAAATGAGTGCATTTGAACAACTTGGTGTCTTAATTGATTTTGTGGTCAATAGGTTGGTATTAGGTCAATGTGGTGGTCATTAGGTCATTAATTGACTATTTTGATCAAGTTTGACCATTTAGGACCAGTTTGGTCAATGTGGTGGTCATTAGGTCATGGATTGACTATTTTGGCCAAGTTTAACCATTTAAGTCATGGGTTGACTAGTTACATGGATTGACTATTTTCACCAATTTTGACCATTTAGGTCATGGGTTGACCATTTTGGTCAATGTGGCAGTCATTAGGTCATGAATTGACTATTTTGACCAAGTTTGACCATTTAGGTCATGGGATGACCGGTTTGGTCGATGTGTTGGTCATTAGGTCATGGATTGACTATTTTGACCATGTTTGACCATTAAGGTCATGGGTTGACCAGTTTGGTCAATGTGGTGGTCATTAGGTCAAGGATTGACTATTTTGACCAAGTTTAACCATTTAGGTCATGGGTTGACCAGTTTGGTCAATCATTGATCAAATCAGGGTTATCATTTTAGGATGTCATTAAGATTTGGGTCAAATAGGCTTCATTGGGGTTTTTCCCTAGACATTAGGATTTATTGTCCATCAGTGAGATTTAGAGAGTCAATACTAGTAGACTTCCTGTCTCAACATGGTTTAGACTTCCTGTCTCAACATGGTTTAGAAATGACCCTCACAAAACTGAGGTCAACATGTGATTTTTAAATGTGGGAAGTGGGTATGGGATCTCCTTAAGTCTATAAATAGAATGGAAATGAAGAGGAAATTTGCCCCATTCAAAATTTCCATTCTTAAGTCTAAGAGAAGAGAGATTTGAGTTGTTTAAGGAGTATTATGATAGCAAAAATGTCTTATTGGGAGAATGAATTGAAGAAAAAGGAGGAAGTCGTCAAGAAGAATTTTATAAGTCAAAGTGCGCAAGAGTTATATAATGGATTTCTAGCCGTTAGTATTGAAGGAATAGCAGAGAAAATTGCGAAGACTGAGGCTGATGTAGCATCAATTAAGGCAAAGGTAAATGAAACTAACGGATATTTAGCGCATATTGGTTGGCAACTCAAAATGCAACTCATTCATTCAAGTTATATTGAAGAAGCGGACAAGACGATGTATCTAGAAAACAAATGAATTGAAGGGGATTCTATTAGAGTTCTTCATCATCGTCCGTTTTATCAAATCTTTGTACGAAATTGTTTAGAAGGAACAACTGAAGGTCAAGGATATAGTCCACCTAACACATAATGGAATTAAGTTCTATGTTTAGTTTATTTGCTTGTTTGTTTGTGTTTGATTTTTTTAAGTGTTTAATTTAAGTTTGTCTTATGTTATGATGAATTAGAGGGTATCTCATCCAAATTTTTTTTGGAATGAGATTAGATATGTGTTATGTGTTTGTATTTGTTAAAAATATATTAATGAAAGTGTTGTGTTTGTGTGAAAATATTTTGTGAGTTATTGTGATCGAATCTAAGTTGTGAAATGTTGAAAATTTTTTAGAAAGAAGAGAGGAGAAGAGAAGAAATTGTTATTATGATTTACTTAAGTTGGGAAGTTGTACATTTTAATCAAAATTTGGAAAATCAAAAGTTGTGCACTGGCGCCTAAGCGAAAAAACCCGCGCTTAAGTGCGAGCAAACCCAAGAGCCCCGTGCCTAAGTGCCGTAAAAGTCGTGCTTAAGTGTTGGTTCACTAAAACCGGTTTATGAAGTTTTTTAGTGCTAAAACCCACCATTTCTTCCCCACCTTATCATCTTCTTCCTCAAGCATTTACATTTTTACTCCTATGGCATCCCTCTATGTGAAGATTTCTTGGTGGAATCAAGCCAAATTTATTAGATTTCATCTTCTTAAGGTTAGAGCTTCTATTTTATGTAAAAAAAATTTAATTTTCATCGTAGATTTTGATTTTATGGTGGAAATTTAGAAATTTTACTATTCATAATGAAAATTTGATAAAATTTGGTGGATTTTAAACGGAAGAGTAAGTTTAAGCTTTTCGATGTTAGATTTAGTTAGTTTAAGTTCATTCTAGAATTTATTGTGGTCTTTGCAAATTTTAGAATAACACCAAGAATGAAGATAAGCAAAGGGAAATGTACATTTGATTTGAACAAATTTGTAAGTTCTAAGGCTTAGATAGTTAGTCTGAAGCACTTCAATCGAGGAAGTTGATCCCTGAGCGATGTTTTTAAAATCCGAGTGGAGAAGTAGAAGATCTTATTATTCACCAACAATGAGATCGATTATGCCGTTTCTTTGCTGTTGCGGTGATCTTTGTAGTTAGGGAGTTTTATGCGAATATTCCTAAATCTGAAGACAATCTAGTGATGGTGAGAGGAAAAACAATAACATTTACACATGAGGTAATCAATTCATTTTATGAACTCGCCTACTGGCTACTATGTGTTTTTATTCCAATTACAATCCTACAGAGGAGGAGCTAGATGAGATTATATCTTTGTTAACTGCTGGAAGTACTCTTTGGAAAATTACCAGTGGTAGAAGAGTAAACTTTTCTACATTGATGATGGATGCCACAGCGAAGGCATGACATTATATTATTTATGCTCGTTTACTCGCCACTAATCATTTTAGTGAAGTGACCAGAGAGAGGGCTACACTGACCTACTACATTTAGTAGTATATGCCGATTAATATTGGATCTCTCATATATCATATTTTTACCAGTTCTTTCAGAGCCACTACTATTGCAGGTTTGGGATTCCCTTCCTTAATCTTTTCTTTATGTGAGCAAGCTGGCATTAAATATGATAGTTGGGAGGAGATTCTTCAACCTCCGATGCCTATTACAAGTGTGAATGTGAAAACTTATTCAGAATATTCAATTTTTGGCTGGAGAGGAGGATTTTCTAGAAGTTCTGGTGATTCTACATCACATACTTCTACATCTCGTGGCAGATCCAGTCCTGATTCACAATTTAAAATGCTGCAGACTATAATAGATAATATGGATTATCCTATGGATAAGGTATCAAATCTTGAAAACTATGTTGATCATATTGATTCATATTTAGGAAGGCATAGTGAATATGAGGATAAATACAACACTTCTTTGGAAAGACTTATTAGAGGAGATCAGAGTGTGGTATTTCCACCTTATCTATAGTATACTCAGTTTGATTCTACTAGTTTTGGAAGGATGATGATGAAGAAGAAGATGATGATGGAGATAAGGATGAGTAAGGATTGAGTTATGTTGTGTTTTATTTGAACTTTTATGTTATTTGTGTTAATGTTTGGACTATTTTATGTGTTGCTATTTGTGATGGTAGTGAACAATGTCGTTAGGGTTTGTTGTAATGTGTATTTATATGATGATGATGTGGTAGTATGTATTTGAATTTTTTTATTTTAAATGGGTTTTGTTGGTTTTTTTGAACTTATTCCTTCTACTTTAGGAATTTTAAATAGAGCTAACCTTCATTTAGAATTTAATGTTTAAATTTCAATTTACAACCATGAATTTTTTGTTGCAGTTGTGATGCTATGTTAGTTTATGTGATTTGCTTTTATTTTAATCTCCACTGCATAGAAGTCTTTTTAATCTCTTAATATTAAAATCAAAATGAATTGTGATCATTTTTACTCCTGTTTATTAATTTTTGTACCTGCATAATTAGGATATGAAAATTCCTATTAGTATAAGTGTTAATTTCTCATTCTTGTCTTTTCATATATAATGCTAAAATGTTTAATTTTTATAAAAAGAAAAGTTTTTTTTTTCTGGGGGGGGGGGAGGGATGAAAAATCAAATTTCAAAACTTAAAATTCATTTGCTCTCAAGTATGCTACAAATAAATTTGATTTTTTATTTGAAAAATAATTATGCGTATGAAGTTATATTAGGGTAATAAAATTTTGAATATAGAAATGTGTAAAAAAATTTGTTTAAATTTTATAGTGATGAAGAAATTTTTCAAGTTAAAAATTTTCTTAGTAAAAAGATGATACATATGATGTACTTATCTTTAGTAAGAGATATTGTATTTTTGAAAAATATAGAAATATTAAACTTTTATTTTCAATACTTAAATTTATTTTATTAAAAGTAGTTTTCAGAACAATTATTATACTTTTAAGTAAAAGATATATCAGACCTTCGCTTTAAGAACGGAAGAGTGGAATTCAAAATCATTAAAGGCTTATCCAGATATAGTAATCATTTCCAGAAAAAAATGAAAATGAAAATGAAAATGAAAAGGAAAAGGAAAAAGAAAATGAAAAGAAAAAAAAGTAAAGTATAGTGTGGGAGGAGAAGCTTTAGGATTAATGTCTAATCAAAAATTAGTTCCACATATGATATTTTTCAATGCATAAGATTTGAGAAATTCTTAAGCTTAACGATATAATATAGTGACTATAATTATTTTTAATGAAACTTTTTAAGTAGAGAAGATAGAATGCCCAAAATTTATATTTGGAAAAATTATAAGTATTTCTGAATTAGATAGGAGCTCATATTTTCATTCTTTTTCACTTTAGAAAATTTCTAAACTTTAAATTGGTCTCATTCACTAAGGTTTTTTCTAAATTAGAATACCACATTTCCAGAACAAAATTTTAGAATGTCCTAAAGAAACTCATTCACATTATTTTCTTATGTTGGTTTTGAAAGATTATAATGTCACTTGAGGACAAGTAACATTTCAGGTTTGAGGGAATTTGATATACCTAAAATATATAATATTTTTATGCACATTTTTATACCTATTTTTGATGATATTGCACTTTAATGTAAGATATTTGTGTGTTTTTCTTTCAGGTAAACTTAAATTGACCAAATATGTCAAAAGAAGTGAGAAGGGATCAAGTATGGAGCAAAGATGAAGAAGGTGTTAAAATGAAGTGGGGTGCCTAAGTGCCAGCAGACAGAGAGGGATGCGCCTAAGCGCTAGAGACCCTGCGCTTATGTTGACCTCATTTTTAGTGAGGTCTTCTCTCTCCTTAATGCTTAGGATCTAGCCATAGGTTTTCCCTTTGACTATCCTAGAGGACTAGAAATGGAACCCACCACCACTTAGAAATTCAAACCACTTCTTGACTCCCTTTAAACCCCACAAGTTTGATTGTAAACACCTAAACCACTTGGAGGGTTCAGATCAAATGTGGAGGTTTAAAGGATGAGTTTCATATAAGACTCTTTGGCCTTAGGATTACCCTGGGTGGTCTGGTCATGGTGAGGGTAAGCTTGCACACACCACTCTCTCACACACATTCCAAAACCCTAAAACCACACCTATACCCAATTTGACTTCCTGACTCATGTGGGTAATTCATATGGATGGACCTTAACCCCTAAGCCCCTAGCTAAGAGGGTTAGGAACAACATAGTGAATGTCTAAAATGAGTCCTCTCATGGCTCTTGTGAGCTTAACATGGCTTCATGGCTCAACCAAAATGATTTCATTTCACTCACGCTTGATCAACCTTCATTTTTCCAAAATTTCAGACCCCCGGGGCCCTAAACCCACCAAACCTACCTAAGGCCCTTGAAATTACCCAAAATTTCCAAAATTGCCTAAATTACCCAAAATTTCTCAAAATCAATCCTAAACATTTCCTCCTACTCAAATTGATCATCCATGACCAAATATACCAAAATTTCCAAAAATACCTCCTAATACCCTCTAAATATCTAAAATACCCTTTTAACCCAAAAATTCCAAAAATTCAGCAAATTACCAAAAAATTCCAGAAATCTCAAATATTCCCACCTTAATTTTGTTCAACTACACCATAAGCCAATTTTGTCAATTTAGCCCACTTTTACCAAAATCCCCAATTTGACCTATTTTTAATCTAAGAGAGCCCAATGTCCAACCAAACCACTCCAATTGACCTCAATTTTGATCCAATTCAATCCTAAACTTCAATTTATTATCCTCAATATCAATTTAAACCAAATCCAAACTCAATTTTATCAACATGTGGATATAATTTCAATTTGAAGCTTAAAACCCAATTTTGGCCCATGACCTAAATTTAGCCCAAACCAACCCAACTTAACTCCAATTAGCCCCAAATCTTTTCTAAAACCTTCATAATATCCCCACAAACAAAACACTAACATGATTTGCCCCAAATTTGAAACCAAACTTCACCCAAGCCTAACCCAAACCAAAAATCCCCAATTTGGCCTAAATCAATCATGAACCCAAATAGGCCCAAATCCCAAGATCAAAACCCAACCAAAGTTAAAAAACTCTTTGTCAAACCCCCATAAACATTTCTCAACATTGATATTACATCAAAACCAACACTAGCCCAACCTTAGCCCAAGTTAGCCCAATGTGACTCACTTTGGCCCCATTACCAAAAAGACCCAAATTAAATCAAATTCAACTCAAAATCATCCCAAACTTGTTCCAAATTACTCATGGCACATTCTAAAACCAATTGCAACATTTATTTGACACAAGCCTTCACCAAATTTTCATCCATCATTTTGTTTTAAAAAACCTAAAAGCCCGCCTTCCTAAAGCATTTTAAAAGCCCATCTTCACCAAATTTAAAAAGCCCAAAAATCCATTCTAAAATCCATATGCACTCTTATTCATCATGCATTCAATTAAAACCATCCCTAAGTTCCAATTAATCATCAAATTATTCTAAATCAAGACACATGCCAATGTCCCCTAAATTCATCAAAAATGCCAAAACCCATTTCTATGAAAATAAGCCAACCATTTCCTAAGCCATGTGCAACCCAAATGAAACCATTCACAAGCCATATGAAGCCATGAGAGCCTTGACACCTCACCAAGCCATTAATGGCAAGAAGAGGGAGTTCTTTCTTAACCCTTCACTAAACTCTTTTAACCCCATTTATGCTACACTCTAAACCAAGCTTAGCCACCTCACCATGGATAGAGACCTCACCACCTTCTCTTAGCTGACCCAAATGATTCCTTTCAGCCTAAAATCAGGCCTTCGTGGGTGCACCAAGCCCATTTCCATGGGTTGACCAAATCAAGCTCAAAATAGCCCCTCCCCCTTTCCATTTTAATCAAACCACTTTACACATGGCCAAAGCCAATTGAACTCACAAACATCAAGCCCTGACCTCCCTGACCCTGAGGGTGACCTGACCCTGCCGGCCAGCCGCCTGGGTCGCCGAAAACGCCATGGCCGAGAGCTCCATGTGAGCCAAAATTTCAAATTCTTCCTTGCTGAGTTTGCCCAACTCAATTGGACTCCATGTCTATTCTTCCCTTGCATAAAGCAGCTGATCCCAAGCCCTAACTCCCCCTGGGAAGTCCTCCAGCCATGTCTATTTAAACACCACCACCTCTCGGCCAAGGAAGGTGCTGAATCAAACTTTACCAAAACTCTGCTAAAATCACTTCACACACTTCTCCTAACGTAGAGCGCTTGATCCCCACTGAAATCCAGCCCTAATTTCCCCTCTGTAAGCTCAATTTCTGAGTTCAATTTCAAGCCCAAAACCAGACACTTCACCACAGTGAGCCAATCCCCAAATTGATTGACTCTACACCTTCACCAGACCAAGAGAAGAAGTTCCCCAGCAAAAGCCCCCTCTCCAGGCCAGCCATTCTCTCTATCGGCCAAGCTTTGAAATCGGGCTTGGTGGAAATCGGGTCTAGGCGATTCATCAGAGCTAGAGACTTAATCTGGAGCTTCTTTGTGTTCAATCGAAGGTGCCACAACTCTCTGATTGAAGCTTCACTTCTCAGAGCAAAGGTATGGATCTCTTCTTCTTCTCGAACTTCTATGAATTCTCCATTTTGTTTGGCTCAATTTCATAGCATGTTAGCCGTATAGTTGTGTGTGTCTTGTTGAGAAGAATCCATAGAGCATAAGAACATGAAATTTGGTGGAGAAATGAGGGAGATCTTAAGGTTTTAGTGTGGACGGCTCTCGGTTAAGGAGCTCGAGGACGATGAACGGATGTCGTCCATTCGCACGTGTATCGAATGAATAGGCCAGATCGCGTCGAACCAGGAAACGGGGCATGAACCGCGGGCCATGTGGCGCTGAGTCAGATGGCGGCGCCGAATGGGAATGCGCCATGTGGAGCTTCGGAGCTGCCGAGGTTGACGCGGCGCTGACTGGTTTAAATAGAAAAATAGGGTATTTTCTATTTATTTAAATAGCAGAAACTTAGAAAATTCATATCTTTGTGTAGAAAAATCACAAAAATAAAATAAAAATACCCCCTTGCTCAGTGAACAGAGGAGAACAATGTGGAAAAAGAATTAAGTTATTTTGATAGTATTTTATTTTTGATTAATTATTTACTGATTTCAGTGTTTTAATTCTCCATGCATGCATACAATTCACCATGGCATGAGACCATAGGGCTTTTGTAGCCTCTGTTCTTGGGAACATTCCCTGAATTTTCCAAGGCCAGAGGCCATTTCTATGGCAAGATATTAATTTTCTAAATTTATGTGTTTGTTTTGATGTTTAATTCCAGTAATTAGCATGTTGCTTAGAAAATTCTAGGAAAATTAGGGAAGGTATATTAGGACCAGAGGACCCTAGGAAATTTATGATTTGGTTTAATTCCTTATGAATAACCCTAATTAGCCTAAACACCTAAAATTGAATTCTAATTAATTAGGAGTAACCACATATCAAAATCACTTGAAATCAACATTAAACTGTCATTTAAGATACAAAGAACCTCACATAAAAATTTGAAGTCAATTGGAAGTAATTTAACCAACTAAATGTATCATTTGAGTTGTATGGCCATTTCTAAACTTTAAAAATTCATAAAACCTAAAATGCACTACAAAAATTCACTAAAATGGTTTGTGGGCTCTCTAATATCAGAGGAGTCTAAGAAATTTAAAATTGGAATTTTCTAAAAATTTTCATTTTTAATCATATTTCTAATATTTTAATAATTAAAAAATAATAAAATCACAAAAATATTAAAAATCACAAAAATGTCACATTTTGCTTCTTAATGAGTTAGGAACAAAACAAATATTTTTCTCAAGTTTATAGGTTAAGAAATTGAATTTTAAAGGCTTAAGATAAATTTTAATATTAAAAAATGAATTTCCCAACATTTTCACTAAATTAATTCTAATAAATCAAACAAAAATCAGAAAAATCCAAAATTTGCTTCTTTGGACTCCTTGAGGTCAGAGGGATTTAAGAAAATATAAAACTTAATTTTCAACTTTAATTTTATTTTATAATTAATTAATACCATAAAACTCAAAATAATTATAATAAATAAAATATAATTAAAAAAATCACCAAAATTGGTTTAGGTGGTCCTCTGGTCAGTAAAAACATCCCATAAATTTCTTAGGGACAGAAATTTTACCTTGGCCATGTTGTTGAATTTTTAATGAAAATCCTTACTTTCCACTAAAATAAATGTATAAATTAAATTAAAAACAGAAAAATCACATTTTCTTCTCTAATGTCTTAATTGACATGTGCGTGATGCGATATAAAAATCTCAAGTTCATTTGAGCTCAATTTAGTGAGTTATGAATTGAATAAGCTTAAAAGGACATAAGGTAATTAAGGATTTCAACCCTAATTAATGGTTAGGTCCGAACAAAAGGGAGGGTAAAATATCTAATTTTAATTTTCTCTTGGATGATTGAAACTTAGGAAATAAAGGGGGAGAAATCCATTAGTCACTTTGAAAATATCAAATTGGAACTTTAATTAATTAAATCATTTAAATTTTGGGAGGATGATTAAAATTTTGGATTATTAGGGATGTGACTTAAGAAGATACCAATTCTTTAATATAAAATCCCTAAATGAATCACTTTAATAACATTTCAATTCTTAATTAAACTTAAAATGATAATTGAAATTAATGATTAAAAAGAAAAGAACCCTTAATTAAATTAAAGCTTAAAACATTAAGTGATTTAATAACCTAATTAAATTAAATTGAGAACATTAAAATTAATTTATCATTTGAAAACAAATCTAAAACTAACTTGAAACATTAAAAATCAATATCAAAACAATTTATAATAAAAATGTATAAAAAAAATTAAACTAATTAAAATCAACCTAAAATATTACAATTAATCCAAATAAAGTCATTAAAATTTAATAAAATAAATGATTTAAACACCTCTTCAACTTAAACTAATTTAAAACATTAAAACTAATTTGAAATATTAAGATCATTAAAATATAAAGATTCAATTGAATTGAAACAACTTGAACACTATTCCAAACTTAAAATCATTAATTAGAATTTTATAACTAAACCAAATCGTTTTAAATCATCAATTCCAATTTTCTAATTAAGAATTGTTAAAACCTTCAACAAATTAATTTGCCCCTAAAGGCTTTCATATCATAACTCTTAAATAAAGCATTAAGTGAAATGTCACTTCACTCATAGGATAATCAAACACTCTAGTTCACTGAGCAAGAAATAAAACTTAACTAAATTCTTGGATGATCAATTTACCAATACAATAAAATTCATTTGGACTCAAAATAATCTCAGAAGTATTGAAATGATGTTTAGGATTCGTCCTAAGAACTTTCTCAATATGATGAAATGTTTTAGAAGAACAACTGAATTTAATTGTTTTTTGGTGAAGAAAATCATCCTTAACAAAACATAAGAACCTAGACGTCATAGGAATTGACTAGCTATAGGATTAAGATTTTGGTAGACAACCAAAGCCTTCCCTTAGCTTTACCTAAGTGTTTTCTTGCAATTATATGAATGCTTTAACATGTGTTTCAAGTGCAGGAGAAAATAAATAGGAATGCTTACCAGGTACGTTTTTATTTCATTGCAATTTATTTACCTGCACTGTACTTTACTTCTCGCATGATAAACAAGAATGTCACCCCGCATGAAAACCGAAACCTTTACGATAGCCACAAAACCGAAACCCAGAACTAAATTAAAAGTCACAACAAGATAAAATTCACCGCCACAACATTCAAAATATAAAACAACTCAAAATTTAATCACAAACAGAACAACAAAACTACAACTACAACTAAATTAAAACGTCTCATTGGATGATCGGGAATACCTCAGATGATGTAACCCACGTGTTGCTAACGAGATTTTGTACGGTCTAAATGAAAGTGTGGAACTCATTCAGTTGAGTTTAGAAAATTCATCTGGACTAAGAGAATCCGATGAAAATAATAGTGCTGGGATGACGGAATTGTGGGATCTTAATCGGTTCTGTTTAACCAACTTTAAGATTTATTTTAATTAAAAAATTAAAAAAATTTGGACCTTAAGACTTTTCTGAATCAAAACATTTCTCTCATCTCCTGATTTTCACTTTCTAAAACTAAACCTCTGCAACAATACAGAGCTTGGAGCATAGTGGGCAGCACGGCCATCTTCGTCAGCAAAACTGGAATCTACATCAACAAAACCTTTCCTAGTTTTAAATAACAAGCCATAGGATTTCGAGGTAGTTTGCCTAGTGCAACATAAACCCTCAACCTTTCGTTAGGTATTTGCATAATTGTGTTATGCAAATTAAGCCCTAACCGGTCTTAGGACTCCGAGGTGGTCGTTTGGTACGACATAAACCCTCACATCTTCGAGGCTATTTGTGTGATTATGTCATACAAATATAAGTCCTAATTAATTAAAATTAGCAGGATTGAAACATTAAATATACTCTTAAATTGAAGCCAAATAATAGGATAGTTTGGAAAGTTACCAAGATTCTTCTTGGATCCTCAGCTTCTCCTACTTTTCTTTCTTTGGACTCCTAAAATTAATTATTCCAAATTTGAGCTAATCCCTTTTGAAATTCCAAAATTCAATCCTTTGAAAACCTTAAACTTTGAAATTCTTCAGAACAAAACCACTGTTCATTATCGATAGTTTTCTTAAGTGATTCCCGTCATTTAAGATGTAATTAACTATAGGGGCTTGCCCTTATAGGGAACTTTAAGAACCTAGGTAATATAAACCCTACTTAATTCCTTTATATTAAGCAGGGGAACTTGTCGGCTTATAAAATTGGTTCGCAGACCAAACGGATGTCACAAATCTTCTAGTTTATTTAATCGGGCCCCATCATCAAGCAGAGTGTGTCTATTCTTAGGGATAGATACACGGTTCGTGGTGCGGTGCTCGTTTATATAAACTATTCGAAATGTGAGATCGGTTCGATTTCATATCTTAAAATTTTAAAACTTAAAATTATTTTCAAAATCAAATAGTACTTTCAAATTATATAATTAAAACCTAAAATTCGCTGACAATTTCTGTAGGCGACCCCCTTTTCAAAACACAACCTAAAAAAATAAGTCGTACAATTTCTGGCGACTCCGCTGGGGACTAGTTCCTCTCTCCATTTTGATCAGATGGTTTAGCTTTCATAAATTGGTAGTGAGTCCATACCCCCAGTGGACCAAGCTACCACTCTTCCGTTGAAATACCACGTTGATTTCTATCTTGAGCGGGTATAATCAACTCCTTTGGATTTTGGAGCCACTGTTTAGACATCCCTTAACAGAGAGGTTCTAAAATCCTCCTTTTTGTTACCTCTCTAAAGAGACGAGGTAAACCACAATAGGTGTTAGCTTAGGAGCGGTCCTTCGAGTTGAGAAGTCTTATGAGACTTTCTTTTCCTTTCCAAGTTCTGGATTGGGTCCTTTACCTTTCCTAAACCTCTTCCTTTAATTATTTTGTTCTTAACGAGTCAATCCTCTAATGAACTCTTTTTCACAAAGGCACGAATAAAGACAGAATCTAAAATACCTTGTAAATAAAATTAAGGAAAAGAAAAGATAAATAGTATTGTGTTCGGACTCTTTTTAAGAATTTCCTCTCTTTCTTCGTCCCGACGATAGGAAGCATAAATCGAAATTGACGCTTAGAATCTACCTTGCGTAAAAATGTTTGCACCAAAGTTGATTTTCTCCTTCACCAACGGACTAGACTTGGCTGTCTACAAGGATGAGCTGCTTGACAATGGGATCATTCGCTTTGGACGAGGATTCGACAATATAGATGTTAAGTTCGCAGATGTTACTCTGTTCACCCTAATGAGCAAAGTATCGGAAACTGAGGAGCCTGTGATTGAGTTTAACCTGAAGTCGACTCAAGAATTCCCTCCCCTGCAAAGGGTCCCAACTGGAAGAAATACTGCTGTTCATAGGAGGACTGTTGTCTCCACCCCCATCGGTCTAGTCATCTCTGCACCTACCCCGGCTCCTGCAAAACTAAAGGGGAAGGAAATCCAAATCTGTGATGAGCCTGTCACCGTGGAGGGTACAGATTTTGCTACAATACCTTCTCGTCTTCGAGATAGAGTCCAGCCTCAAGAATCGCACCCTTAACTCGGACTCAAAGGAGAAATAGAGGCGAAAAGATCGCCGAGATCGAGAAGGCCAAGGTCCGCCGAAGTGGCCTTTCCGGAAAAGATTTCCGAGAAAGAGGAAGAACCGCTCGAGTATTCACCTCTCGTTGGAAGGAAGTAGGTTTCACCCCTCTCCGTCGCATCGGATGAGGAAGATGTCCGGAGGATCGCCGCCACATTACCCCGACCCGCATACTATAGTGATCGCAAGAGGAAGAGGGTCAAGACTACGCCATTCGACCACCGCAAGCCGTGATAAAGAAACTAGCTAAGAAAGAAAGATGTCCCGTATCGTAGATCCTAAGAAGAATGGGACGAGTGCCGCCTAGATCCCGCCTGGACCATGAGTAGACCCGCGATCGCCCTGCAGAGACCAAGGAAGAAGGTGCGAGCTAGTGAAAGAAGTTCGCCTGTTGTCATATCAGGTCACCAAATTAGGGAGGACACCACCTACCGACGCACAGCCGACAGGCCATCTGGTCCTAGGCCTTCTACTGCAAGAATGATGGTGTAGCAACCTATTATTGCTGAACCGATACCGGCGCAGTGTTCTGGGAAGAAGAATCTCGTCAGGAGAACTGAATCAGAAGAAAGTGCTACTGCATTAAAGGAAACTCCTGAAAAGGAAATTCAACAGTATCACATGACAACCACAAAACCGTTTGGAAGAGACCGCTTGAGGATGCTATAGGAAAGCTAAGAACGGACATCCGACAGTTAGCAAAAGAAAGAGGAGAAAATTTAGGAACTGAAGTTTATTCATCAGAATTTATGGATGAAGAGTATGTCGAGATCAACATGGTTGAGACCCGAGCATCGTCAGCTTTGCAAGGAGTTCCGCCAACTTCAAAAAGAGATGAGCCAGAAGTAATGAGAGCACGTCTTCAAGAGAAAGATGACACGATTTCTCAGATGGCAAAGAAAATGGAAGAGATGGATGCCGCCTTAGCCACTCTCCAGAGTCAGCTTCAACCAAAAATGGAGACACCCCCAGAGATCATTCACATTGCAGATGGAGGGAAAGAGATTACGTCTGTCGATGGAGATGAACAGCCAAAGAAGAATTCTACACAGAGCATGATTCCCGAGAAGGATATCAAGAACATGGTAGAACAGCAGGTGCGAGAAGCCTTAGCACAGTCTAAGAGCGGAGCATCTATTCGAGTAGACCTTACCCTAAAGAATTTGATGTAGTCCAATACCCGAAGGGCTTTGTACCACCTCTGTTCAAGACTTTTGATGGTACGGGAAACCCCCGACAGCATGTCGCACATTTTTGTGCTAGTTGTTGCAACGCCGGTGGGAGCGATGCTTTACTCTTCTGTCAGTTCGTCATTAGTCTGTTAGGGATTGCCTTCGACTGGTACGCAGAATTGCAGAACGGTTCAGTTAAAACCTTCTCAGAGTTAGAAAACCTCTTCGTTAAGCGGTTTGTCGGGGCTCGGTACCTCATCACTATCGGTGATCTAGTGGTGGAGCAACATAAACCAAACGAATCTTTGGTGGATTACATACTTTGATGGAGCAATTTAAGCATGAAGTGTGAACCACAGCTACAGGAACAGCATGCAGTTGGTATCCTACTTAAGAGTATCCATGACCCGATAGCACTTCTCCTTAAAAGATTTACAATTAAGACTTTAGAGAAGTTGCTTAGCAAGGCCGGGAGCTTACAGGAGGAAGCAAAACAGCTTAGTTTCATCGACAAGATCGATAAGCAAAAGCCCATGAAAGCATTCGAAAAGAAATCCAGAATCGTCGCGGCAGTGGATAAAGGTAAGCAGCCGGTGCAAATACAGTCAGAGCGGCCACAGCCTAGTTATCAACCACCGCAATGGACTTACCAACAACCACAACAGATTTATCAACATCCTCAGCAGGGCTATCAACAGCCTCGACCGAGATATCAGCCATGGCAGCATGTTCAACCACTACCTCGTCCGTCACGTCCCCTGAAGGAACTTCTGAACAAGGATTACCCCTTCAAAACTGAAGCAGTGGCTAAAATGTTTCACAGTTTGATGAAGACACCTGATTTTCAGTTGCCAGAGCCCACAAAAAAATCGACAAGAAAGATCATCCAAACTACTGCCCTTACCACATGATGCTTGGACATAAGATTGAAGACTGCTTCACTTTTAAGAATTGGCTAAAAGATAATCTCCAGAGAACGATCACGAAGGAATACATGAAAGAACCCTAAAAAGGAGGTTCCGTCAATGTTATTTCAACGGATCCTATTGTTCTGATAGACCCGTACACGACCCACAATGGATGGAGTACTGTCCGGACAAAGTCATCAAAGAATATTTTGGATCACAACCAGACCGCTTCGGTGCACGCTTCAACTCAAAGTTTGAAACCTATCGAGCCGGCACTATCACTTGCGATTGAAGAACCGCCCCAGAAGGAGGAGAAGATTGTGGAAGAGAAGAAGACCGAGGCTCCGAAGGATAGACTAGGGGCTGCTTATCCTAGGATGGTTGTTTCTGATTCGGCGGAGAAATCCCTCGAACCTCTGACTCTGTGTGATTATTTGCTCACCCCGATGGGATCTTATAATGATAAGAGTTATGGCGTTGGCTATGTTTTGATTGTTTCTAACGATCACGTAACTAGTGACAACCAACCTAATCCGGATCTCGATTTTGATATGAATAACGATTCTCAAATCATACTAAACCTCGACAACCATGACAAAAGAGAAGATGTTCACAAGTATGGCTACGAAAGCTCAATGAGCGACGAGTCCATTTGTGAATTCCGAGGAGCTCCAATTGCAATAGAATTAGAGTTATCATATTCTGAAGCAACTCCAAAAGAGCCAGTTGTTCTGATTCAAGAGAAGACACTGACAAATCCAGCATCAGATTCAGAAGAGGTAACAGAAGTCAATCTAAGAAACGGAAAAGTTCTACCCCCGAGAATGGGTCCAGAGGATAAAGGAAAGCAGGTGGTTGCTCAGGAAGAGCCAACCCCAGCAGAGGAATTTCCCATTCGAGAAGAGACTGAAGAGCCTGGTAATAAAGTGGATTATAACGTGCTAGCCCATCTTAGGAAGCTACCAGCTAAACTGAGCATATACGACGCTCTGATCCTGTCAAAGGAGATGAGAGAAAATCTGATCAAGGCCTTACTTAATACAGAAATTTGCTTAGCTCAAATGACCGGTAATTCCTTAGATGAGGTTTGCTCGTTAAAAGAACGGCGAGGTGTTACCTTCACAGACAATGATCTACTACTTGGAACAGCTGATCACAACCGACCGTTATACATTTCAGTCACTATCAGAAAGTTTACGCTCTCCAGAGTGCTAGTTGATCCAGGAGCATCAATCAACATAGTGAGCCTTCGGACGTTAGCATATCTGGAAATTGATGCTTTCGACCTCGAAGCAGACAAGATGTTATTAAGAGGCTGCTCTCGGATCGATAACACTATTAATGAAGACCAGTGATTTAGCAAAGACAACCGCAAAATTCCATATAATTGATTCTGAGACATCGTTCAACGCTCTACTGGGTCGGCCGTAGATCCATGAGAACCGGATGGTACCGTCGTATCTGCACCAGTGCATAAAATATTATGAAGGAGGAGAGCAGTGTATCAAAGGTGATCTGTAACCATTCTTCGTGCATGAAATTGGAATTCACGAAGATGCAGCCTACTACGCGCCTTCGAAGAAAACAATCTTCTCCAGAAATACCGTACCAAATGAAGCAAAAGAAGTTCGAGATGATGAAAAACCTGAAATTCTAGTCCAACAGTTACTCACCACTCCCTTACAGCGAGATGGTCAAGGTTTCTCCAGAACTCGCACACGAGGTCAAGGCTGGGGACGAGGACGAGGAAGAAATAGTGGAACAGTTGGACAGAAGAAACTAGTCATCGACGTTGATTGGGAGAACAGTTCCGAAGAAGAAGAAATCAAGAAAGAAGCAGCAACAGTAAATCAAAAGAAACCCCAGTTCAAGGTCTCTCTCGAAGATGAAAACATTGAAGAATACAAATCAATGTACGAGAAGATTAACCACTATGTACATACCATGACCCTGACCCCAGTTCATTCTAATAAGGTCAAGGGTATGGTGGTCAAGGAAGTGCATGGTGGCGGTATTAAACCGATCAAATTCTATCGTGGTGCTTCTTCTTCCAAAACTGAAAATGATGTACAATTTGAAGATGTTACTTCTTCTGAATTAATGGAACTGCCTTTTGAGTGGTACTCTCCCTGTGTTCAAAATTTAATTCAACGTGGTATCTTACTTAAATGGTGGAAAAAAGGTCAATCACAGTGCTTTGAGAAATTATCGAACAACGTCAGTCGGCCTCCCAATTCAAAGCATAGTCTTGGATTCGGCACAGTAGGATCAGTTGATGATACGGGATTTTGCTTGGTTGTCACTTGCGAGCCTAACGAAGACTGCTTGGAAGCCTCAGATGATCTCGAAGATCTGCAAATCGGAAATGCTCCACCAGAATTTGAAGAAGAAATTAAATCTACAATAGACGAGTTAATGGAAGTTAACTTAGGTACTAGCGAAGAGCCTAGGCCGACCTTTGTTAGCTCCTTACTCAATAAAGAAGACTCCGAAGAGATGATCAAGCTATTAATGGAATTCAAGGACTGTTTTGCTTGGAATTACGATGAAATGCCAGGATTTGGCTCCAGAGGTCGTAGTTCACAAGCTAGGAGTGGATCACACTGTCGTTCCAGTCAGACAAGCTCCTAGAAGAATGCGTCTAGAGATTGAACAACAAGTAATAGCTGAAGTTAAGAAGCTAATAGACGCTAAATTGGTCCGTGAAGAGCAATATCTAACTTAGTCAATGTGATACCCGTCAGAAAGAAGAATGGTCAGATCAGAATCTGCGTGGATTTCAGGGATTTGAACAAAGCATGTCCAAAGGATGAATTCCCGCTACCAATTCCGGAATTGATGATCGACATCGCTTCGACACATGAAATCTTCTCTTTCATGGATGGATTATCAGGATACAATCAGATAAAAATGGCACCAGAAGATGAGAAGCTCACAGCCTTCAGAACGCCAATTGGAGTATACTGCTACACAGTCATGCCTTTTGGATTGAAGAACGCAGGAGCAACTTACTAAAGAGCAATGATGAGGATTTTTGATGATCTCATTCACAACCAAGTCGAGTGCTACGTGGATGATGTGGTCATCAAAAGCAAACAGAAGGAAGATCACTTGTATGATTTGAGAATTGTTTTCGAGCGACTAAGACAATTTAATCTTAAGATGAATCCCCTGAAATGCGCCTTCAGCGTTGCCTCTGGGAAGTTCCTAGGATTCGTTGTCCGACATCGCGGAATTGAAATTTATCCGGAAAAGATTAAAGATATCTTAGAAATGCCGCCTCCCAAAACCTTGAAACAACCACGATCCTTTCAAGGGAAGTTGGCGTATCTTCGACGCTTTATCTTGAACTTGTCGGGTAGGTGTCAGCCCTTCTCGGCATTGGTTAAAAAGGACGCCAAATTCATTTGGGAAGAAAAATGTCAGCAGGCCTTAGAGGACATTAAATGATATTTAATGACACCTCCTGTCTTAGCAGCCCCACTCTCGGGTCGACCGTTAATACTTTATACCGCGGCTTTAGACGACTCCCTTGGAGCCCTACTAGCCCAGATCAATGACGAGGGAAAAGAAAATGCTCTCTACTACTTAAGTCGTCGTCTGATTCCGACGGAAGTAAAGTACTCTCCGATCAAGAAGCATTGTTTGGCCCAGATCTTCCCGCTCAAAAGCTCAGGCACTACATGCTTTCTCATAAGGTCAACCTTATTTCGAAGTTTAATCCGTTACAATATTTGATGACCCGACCGACGCTTTCCGGCAAACTTGCCAGGTGGTCGATGATACTATTGCAGTTCGATATAATTTTTGTTCCTCTTCATGCCGTAAAGGGACAAGTCCTAGCTGACTTCCTCGCAGCACACCCTTTACCGGCAAAATCGCCTCTTAGTGACGACTTGCCTGACGAGCAGATAATGAGCCTAGAAGACTCCGATGATCAACGTTGGGAGCTGTACTTTGATGGAGCATCTTCAGCATAAAAAGATAAAGAATCGCAAACGATAGTGCCCGGTAAGGCAGGAATCAGACTAATATTTATAACACCGGAGCGGAGAATGTTAAGGTATTCCTACCATTTAACAGAGCCGTGTACAAACAACGAAGCATAATACGAAGCCCTTATAACCGGATTAGAGTTAACTATTTAGATGGGGATAACAGACATCAACATCTACGGAGATTCTTAGTCGATCATTCAACAGGTCGCCGGACAGTATAGAATTCTGAATCCAAGGCTCGAGCAGTATTTTTAGTATGCGATGAAATTGTTAGAGCAGATTCCGAATGTAACGATCTATAAGATCCCAAGAAGAGAAAATCTCTCGCAGATGCGTTAGCCCGCCTTGCAAAGGAATTTGCCTGCTTACAAGATGACTTAGTTGAAATGACAGTTCAGGGATGACAGGTCCTGTCACAACTCGATATGGATGCAATGCACCGATCAGAAAAAGAAGAAGAATCAATTGCGGCGGTAACAGAAAATGCAGAAGACTGGCGTCAACCATTAATAGACTACCTGCAAACAGGAAACCTACCAGACGATAAGTCGTTAGCCCATCAAATCAAGAAAAGAACTCTGTCTTACGCATTAATAAACAATACGTTATACAGAAGATCTTTTTATCAGATGTGGCTAAGGTGCCTGAGCGGGTCCGAGGCTCGTAAGATCATTAAAGAGGTACACTCAAGACTTTGTGGCGCTCATCAGTCAGGTCCGAAAATGAAAATAAAGATTAAAAGACTAGGGTACTACTGGCCCTCAATGATGACCGACTGCATGAAGGTCACCAAAAGTTATCACCAGTGCCAAGTGCATGGAGTGGTTCTACATCAACCTCCAAATGTGCTACATCCGACAATCACGTCATGGCCATTCGAGTGTCGGAGGCACGATATATAGTGGGTCCGATAGAACCGCCTTCTTCAAGAGGACATCGCTTCATTCTTGCAGCTACAGATTACTTTTCCAAATGGGCAGAAGCAGCACCGCTCAGAGAAGTGAAAGCACACCACGTGCTACAATTCTTCAAGAATCAAGTCGTCTACCGTTTTGGGTACCGCGCAGAATTATCTCAGATAATGGTTCCACGTTCAGAAGTACGAAGATCAACAATTTTGTCAGAAGGCACGGGATCAACTGGCTCTATTCGACGATTTACTACCCAAGAGCGAACGGCCTGACCGAGGCTTTTAATAAAACTCTCGTCCAAATTCTAAAGAAGACCTTGGACGATAATAAAAGAAATTGGCACGAGAAGTTGTTAGAAGCCTTATTTGCCTACATGACAACTTTCAGAACTCCTACTCTGTCTACACCTTACGCTCTAGTGTACGGGTCCGAGGCCGTCTTGCCCTTGGAGGTACAGCTTCCCTTCTCAGAATTGCAGTTGCGAACAAGATCACTACAGAAGAAAATGCCAAATTACAACTAGAAGAATTGGAAAGCTTAGAAGGAAAGCGACTTTCAACAAAGCAGAATTTGGAACTGTATCAAGCCAAGGATGATCCAGGCCCACGATAAACTGGTCCACCCGAGGATGTTCAAAGTCGGTGACTTGGTTCTAGTTCTCAAGAGGCCTATTCTTCCACACCGTAAGATAGGAGGTAAATTTGAACCGACTTGGGAGGGGCCATTCGTGGTCGAGACATTCTACTTTAGGGGTTCCTACCAACTGGTGGATTGTCGTGGAGAACGACCTATGCTTCCAATTAATGGACGATTTGAAGAAATATTACGCAGCCTGATCTTTCGAAGGATGAACTTTAAAAATGAGGTCTCATTCCTAGAAGCACGGGTAGAGTAATCATTTGTGACTCGGTCTGAACCCAAAAAATAAAATTAATGATAAAAATCATTAACAAAAATGTGTTAAAAAAAGAAAATATGTGAAATCATAATAATAAAATGTTGATCCTTCCTTTTAAATCAGCTCATTCGTGATTGTTCCTCATCTTTTCCTACTCTTATTAAAATTTAAAAGAAATGAATAAAATTTTCCATTGATAAATGATTTTCTCCTATTTGTTCTTGTTCTTAGTACAGCCCCTGATCTTTTACTTGTTTTTCGCAGGGAAATGTCGAACGGGCGGTTGGTTCTGAACTTTAAAAATGGTGTGAGTCTAGCACTCGATGAAAAGAGGGTAAAGGATGGAGCCGTGATTGAGATCGACTCTGATTTCACACCAGCCGGGCTACAATATGAAGAAACTGATTGGACTCCGGTTGACCGGGAGAAATTCTGCAGCCAGACAGTGATGAAATTGGGTGGCCCAAGTCAGCAGTCCACCAGCAAGAAGAGAAAAGCAAACACCGCTCATGCAACAGGAGAAGACAAGAAGGTTAAGTCCATGGTTGCTACAGCAGAGGGCAGACTTGCCAGCGCCGTGCCCAGAGGATTTCAAGAGGTGAGGAGGGCTACTCTCACTCCTACCCAACGAAACAATAAGAACCATCGCATTCGCAAGATGCTAACCAAGCTAGCAGCAGATTAGCATGAAGAGACAGTTGTTACCGTCAATGCAAATATCCCGAGGAAACCGGTTCATCGAGAACCGTAAAAGAGGAAATCAACTCCAAGAACAACAGAAAAGATGAAAGAAATTCTGAGAAGGTCAGAGACAGAATCGGTGCTACGACGCTAGACAAATGCACCAGTCTTGAAGAGTCTTGTTGCGAAAGCAACCCCAGAGGATGTCCCGACAGAAACTATCCCCGAGGAGCCAAGACATGCAGGAGAGTGTGCTGGGGTTGAACCATACATTCCCCAGTACGTCACCAGGCCTCGCCGATTGCAAATAATTCTGGAATATGAGCTGGAGAGGATGCAGAATGTTGAGAAGAAAACTTTTGAATATTTTGAAAGAATTCGAGGCAGAAGAATCAACATCTTGGAAGGCCTTGAGTTGCACACAGATGTGTTCTCAGATTACGAGCAGCAGCAGATTGTGGACTATGTCATCGAGCCCAGAAAATGAGTCGAGCTGGTCGCTTAAGAGAGAAGACCTACTCTGAACCCCGAAAATGGATGAAAGGGAAAGGAAGAGTTACGATTCAGTGCGGGTGTTGCTACAACTTCGCATATGACAGAAAAGCAAATCCACCAGGGATACTCCATCGTAAGTGAGGTGGATCCGATGTCGAGAATCATCAAGAGAATGGTAAAAAGGATGGTGACATGGAGGGTATTGTCTACAGATTGCATATCCAACAGCTGCATCATTAACATATACAAAGAGGGCGACTGCATACCGTCACACATAGATCATCACGACTTCGTCAAGCCCTTCTGTACGGTGTCTTTTGTTAACCAGTGTAATATCATGTTCGGATTTGACCTCCGGATAGCAGGCCCCAGAGAATTCCAAGGGCCGGTGGAGATACCATTACCAGTAGGTTCCGTCTTGGTGTTGAAGGGAAATGGAGCGGACATAGCAAAACATTGTATTCCAGGAGTGCCTGTGGAGCGGATCTCCGTCACTTTTAGGAGGATGGAAGACAAAAAAATGCCTTTCCACTTCCAACCAGATCCAGAACTAGAGAGTCTCCTGCCCTATGAGCTGTGAGTTACATGGGAGATAGCACACCTCCAATGCACATCCGCACGACATTTCCTGCCAAGGATGGCTTGGAAGGTGATGTTATTGTCCATGTATCTTACTATTCAGACATAGATTTTAACAGATGCTTTTTGGAAGAAACTTAGAAGAATCTTACACAGTCTGCTTTGGATTTATGTGGATTGTATGAGATGCTTAGTTTTCAAGGAAAATATTATCGTGTTTTGGATCAGAATATGTGATGTATTTTCAACAAATTGAAATGGAAACAACCGTGTCGTGTTTTGCCTTCACCTCTTTTGTGCAAATTGACTGGGAAACGCAATTAAGTTAAATGAACTTCGAACAAAGAACGGAGAGAAAAAGAAATAAAAAAATAGAATAAAAAGAAAATGAAAAAGAAAATAAAAAGAAAATGAAAACGAAAGAGAAAGAGAGAAAGAAAATGAATAAGAATTCTTCTTAAGAATTTGAATGTCGAAATGAATTCCAAATTAACATGAACTCTAATCGAACAAAATGAAATCGAGTCACTAAGAACAAACAAAATGAATCTAAATCTCGAATTGAATTCAGATCTGAATCCTCCGATTCTCGAATCTTTCAACTCTCCTTCAAATCGAAATCTGTTTGAAAGTCTTTTGAAATCTGAATTTCCTCCTCGACCTTTTTTTGCTAGGTCAAGTCTTTTCAGCTTGATACGCTTACCTGCTTCCTTCAATTCTCTTTCTTCTGTGTGTTAGAGGACAGACTAGTTCTATTGACACGGAGCCACGAACTTCATTCGATTTGGTTCTGATGGCATGGGACTGGGTCCCTCTTCATACAGATAATTTTCAAGGCTGGAGCCTAACTTCCAGTTCTCTTCGAGGCGAGAGCCTAACTTCTAGTTCTCATTTGAGGCTGGAGCCTAACTTCCAGTTCTCTTCGAGGCTAGAGCCTAACTTCTAGTTCTCTTTCAAATTTTTGAGGCTGGAGCCTAACTTCCAGTTCTCTTCGAGGCTAGAGCCTAACTTCTAGTTCTCATTCAAATTTTTGAGGCTGGAGCCTAACTTCCAGTTCTCTTCGAGGCTAGAGCCTAACTTCTAGTTTTCATTCAAATTTTCGAGGCTGAAGCCTAACTTCCAGTTCTCTTCGAAGCTAGAGCCTAACTTCTAGTTCTCTTTTAAATTTTCGAGGCTGGAGCCTAACTTCCAGTTCTCTTAGATGCTAGAGCCTAACTTCTAGTTCTCTTTCAAATTTTTGAGGTTGGGGCCTAACTTCCAGTTCTCTTCGAGGCTAGAGCCTAACTTTTAGTTCTCATTCAAATTTTTAAGGCTGGAGCCTAACTTCCAGTTCTCTTCGAGGCTAGAGCCTAACTTCTAGTTCTCTTTCAAATTTTCGAGGCTGGAGTATAACTTCCAGTTCTCTTCGAGCCTAGAGCCTAACTTCTAGTTCTCTCTCAAACTTTCGAGGCTGGAGCCTAACTTCCAGTTCTCTTCCTGAGGCTAGAGCCTAAATTCTAGTTCTCTTTCAAACCTGCGAAGCTGGAGCCTAAATTTCCAATCCTCTTTGCAATCCCCAGATTGGAACCTAGGTTCCAATTCTCATTCCAAATTCTGAATCTCAACGAGATCCACATTGAAATTAATCATAAATCGAACTTCAATCGGAATCGGAACTCTGATTAAATCAAAACTCAGACTCCAAAGTTAAAACTTAAAAGAAACTTGAAAAAAAAAATGAATCTAAAATCAAATCTCCCCAGATCTTATGATTTGGAATCCACCTCCTTTTCCCCAGCGAGAGTTCTGAAATCTTCTGTCTTGGAGATTTACCTGATACTCCCCAGCGGAAATTTTCTATGCTTTGTTCTAAGTGTGTCACTTAGACATCTGTGTTAGTTTTTGTTGATCTCTTTGGTCAACGCTAATACGCGCAGTGTGCTTGGTTATCCCACCACACCTATTGGGGGTCCATTTGTTGACCTCATTTTTGGTGAGGTCTTCTCTCTCATTAGTGCTTAGGATCTAGCCATAGGTTTTCCCTTTGACTATCCTAGAGGACTAGAAATGGAACCCACCACCACTTAAAAATTCAAACCACTTCTTGACTCCCTTCAAACCCCACAAGTTTGATTGTAAACCCCTAAACCACTTGGAGGGTTAAGATCAAATGTGGAGGTTTAAAGGATGAGTTTCCTATAGGACTCTTTGGCCTTAGGATTACCCTGGGTGGTCTGGTCCTGGTGAGGGTAAGCTTGCACACACCACTCTCTCACACACATTCCAAAACCCTAAAACCACACCTATATCCAATTTGACTTCCAGACTCATGTAGGTAATTCATATGGATGGACCTTAACCCCTAAGCCCCTGGCTAAGAGGGTTAGGAACAACATAGTGAATGTCTAAAATGAGTCCTCTCATGGTTCTTGTGAGCTTAATATGGCTTCATGGCTTAACCAAAATGATTTCATTTCACTCAAGCTTGATCAACCTTCATTTTTCCAAAATTTCAATTTTTGACCCCCGGGGCCCTAAACCCACCAAACCTACCAAATGCCCTTGAAATTGCCCAAAATTTCCAAAATTGCCTAAAATACCCAAAATTCCTCAAAATCAATCATAAACATTTCCCCCCACTCAAATTGATCATTCATGACCAAATATACCAAAATTTCAAAAAATACCCCCCAATCCCCTCCAAATATCCAAAATACCCTTTTAACCCAAAAATTCCAAAAATTCAGAAAACTCCCAAAATATTCCAAAAAATCTCAAATATTCTCAATTTCATTTTGTCCAACTACACCATAAGCCAATTTTGTCAATTTAGCACACTTTTACTAAAATCCCCAATTTGATCTATTTTTAACCTAAGAGAGTCAAATGTCCAACCAAACCACTCCAATTGACCTCAATTTTAATCCAATTCAATCCTAAACTTCAATTTAATATCCTCAATATCAATTTAAACAAAATCCAAACTCAATTTTATCAAAATGTGGATATAATTTCAATTTGAAGCTTAAAGCCCAATTTTGGCCCATGACCTAAACTTAGCCCAAACCAACCCAACTTAACTCCAATTAGCCCCAAATCTTTTCTAAAATATTCCTAATATCCACACAAACAAAAAACTAACATGATTTGCCCCAAATTTGAAACCAAACTCCACCCAAGCCTAACCGAAACCAAAAATCCCCAATTTGGCCTAAATCAATCATGAACCCAAATGGGCCCAAATCCCAAGAACAAAACCCAACCAAAGTTTAAAAACACTTTGTTACACACCCATAAACATTTCTAAACATTAATTTTACATCAAAACCAACACTAGCACAACCTTAGCCCAAGTTAGCCCAATATGACCCACTTTGGCCCCATTACCAAAATAACCCAAATTAAATCTAATTCAACTCAAAATCATCCCAAACTTGTTCTAAATTACTCATGGCACATTCTTAAACCAATTGCAACATTTATTTGACACAACCCTTAACCAAATTTTCATCCATCAATTTGTTTTGAAAAACCTAAAAGCCCGCCTTCCTAAAGCATTTTAAAAGCCCATCTTCACCAAATTTAAAAAGCCCAAAAATCCATTCTAAAATCCATATGACACTCTTCTTCATCATGCATTCAATTAAAACCATCCCTAAGTTCCAATTAATCATCAAAATATTCTAAATCAAGACACATGCCAATCTCCCCTAAATTCATCAAAAATGCCAAAACCCATTTCTATGAAAATAAGCCAACATTTTTCCAAGCCATGTGCAAGCCAAATGAAACCATTCACAAGCCATATGAAGCCATGAGAGCCTTGACACCTCACCAAGCCATTAATGGCAAGAAGAGGGGGTTTTTTCTTAACCCTTCACTAAACCTTTTTAACCCCATTTATGCTACACTCTAAACCAAGCTTAGCCACCTCACCATGGATAGAGACCTCACCACCTTCTCTTAGCTGACCCAAATGATTCCTTTCAGCCCAAAATCAGGCCTTGGTGGGTGCACCAAGCCCATTTCCATGGGTTGACCAAATCATGCTCAAAATAGCCCCTCCCCCTTTCCATTTTAATCAAACCACTTTACACATGGCCAAAGCCAATTGAACTCACAAACATCAAGCCCTGACCTCCCTGACCTTGAGGGTGACCTGACCCTGCCGGCAAGCCGCCTGGGTCTCCGGAAAACGCCATGGCCGAGAGCTCCATGTGAGCCAAAATTTCAAATTCTTCCTTGTTGAGTTGTCCCAACTCAATTGGAGTCCATGGCTGTTCTTCCCTTGCATAAAGCAACTGATCCCAAGCCCTAACCCCCCCTGGGAAGCCCTCCAGCCATGTCTATTTAAACACCACTACCTCTCGACCAAAGAAGGTGTTGAACCAAACCTTACTAAAACTCTACCAAAATCACTCCACACACTTCTCCTAACGTAGAGCACTTGATCCCTACTGAAATCCAGCCCTAATTTCCCCTCTGTGAGCTCAATTTCTGAGTTCAATTTCAAGCCTAAAACCAGGACACTTCACCACAGTGAGCCAATCCCCAAATTGATTAACTCTACACCTTCACCAGACCAAGAGAAGAAGTTCCCCAGCAAAAGCCCCCTCTCCAGCCAGCCATTCTCTCTATCGGCCAAGCTTTGAAATCGGGCATGGTGGAAATCGGGTCTAGGCAATTCACCAGAGCCAGAACTTAATCTGGAGCTTCTTTGGGTTCAGTCGAAGGTGCCACAACTCTCTGATTGAAGCTTCACTTCTCAGAGCAAAGGTATGGATCTCTTCTTCCTCCCGAGCTTCTGTGAATTCTCCATTTTGTTTGGCTTAATTTCATAGCATGTTAGCCATATAAATGTGTGCGTCTTGTTGACACGAATCCATAGAGCATAAGAACATGAAATTTGGTGGAGAAATGAGAGAGATCCTAAGGTTTTAGTGTGGACAGCTCTCGGGTTAGGGCGCTCGAGGACGATGAACAAATGCCTTCCATTCGCGCGTGTATCGAATGAAAAGCCCAGATCGCGTCGAACCAGGAAACGGGGTATGAACCGCGGGCCACATGGCACTGAGTCAGATGACGGCGCCGAATGGGAATGCGCCGTGTGGAGCTTCGGAGCTGCCGAGGTTGACACGGCGCTGACTGGTTTAAATAGAAAAATAGGGTATTTTTTATTTATTTAAATAACAGAAACTTAGAAAATTCATATCTTTATGTAGAAAAATCACAAAAATAAAATAAAAATACCCTCTTGCTCAATGAACAGAGGAGAACAATGTGGAGAAAAAATTAAGCTATTTTGATTAGTATTTTTTTTATTAATTATTTACTGATTTCAGCGTTTTAATTCTCCATACATGCATACAATTCACCATGGCATGAGACCATCGAGCTTTTGTAGCCACTATTCTTGGGAACATTCTCTGAATTTTCCAAGGCCAGAGGCCATTTCTATATATTGATTTTCTAAATTTATGTGTTTGTTTTGATGTTTTAATTCCAGTAATTAGCATGTTGCTTAGAAAATTCTAGGAAAATTAGGGGAGGTATCTTAGGACCAGAGGACCCTAGGAAAATTATGGTTTGGTTTAATTCCTTAAGAATAACCCTAATTAGCCTAAACACCTAAAATTGAATTCTAAATAATTAGGAGTAACCACACATCAAAATCACTTGAAATCAATACTACACTGTCATTTAAGATATAGAGAACCTCACATAAAAATTTGCAGTCAATTGGAATTAATTTAACTAACTAAATGGATCATTTGGGTTGTATGACCATTTTTTAACTGTAAAAATTCATAAAACCTAAAATGCACTTCAAAAATTGACGAAAATGGTTTTGTGGGCTCTCTGATATCAGAGGAGTCTAGGAAAATTAAAATTGGAATTTTCTAAAAATTTTCATTTTTAATCATATTTCTAATATTTTAATAATTAAAAAATAATAAAAATCACAAAAATATTAAAAATCACAAAAATATTAAAAATCACAAAAATGTCACATTTTGCCTCTTAATCACTTAGGAACAAACCAAATATTTTTCTCAAGTTTATAGGTTAAGAAATTGAATTTTTAAGGCTTAAGACAATTTTTAATATTAAAAAATGAATTTCTCAACATTTTCACTAAATTAATTCTAATAAATCAATGAAAAATCAGAAAAATCCAAAATTTTCTTCTCTGGACTCCTTGAGGTCAGAGTGATTTAAGAAAAATATAAAACTTAATTTTTAACTTTAAATTTATTTTATAATTAATTAATATCATAAAACTCAAAATAATTATAATAAATAAAATATAATTCAAAAAATCACCAAAATTGGTCTAGGTGGTCCTCTGGTCAGTAGGAACATCCCATAGCTTTCTTAGGGATAGAAACTTTACCTTGGCCATGTTGTTGAATTTTTATTGAAAATCCTTACTTTCCATTAAAATAAATATATAAATTAAATTAAAAACAGAAAAATCACATTTTCTCCTCTAATGTCTTAATTAACATGTGAGTAAAAATCTCAAGTTCCTTTGAGCTCAATTTAGTGAGTTATGAATTGAATAAGCTTAAAAGAGCATAAAGGTAATTAAGGATTTCAACCCTAATTAATGGTTAGGTCTAATCAAAAAGGAGGGTAAAATATCTAATTTTAACTTTCTCTTGGATGATTGAAACTTAGGGAATAAAGAGGTAGAAATCCATTAGTCACTTTGAAAATATCAAAATAGAACTTTAATAAATTAAATCATTTAAATTTTGGGAGAATAATTAAAATTTTGGATTATTAGGGATGTGACTTAAGAAGATACCAATTCTTTAATTTAAAATCCCTAAATGAATCACTTTAATAACATTTCAATTCTTAATTAAACTTAAAATGATAATTGAAATTAATGATTAAAAAGAAAATAACCCTTAATTAAATTAAAGCTTAAAACATTAAGTAATTTAATAACCTAATTAAATTAAATTGAGAACATTAAAATTAATTTATCATTTGAAAACCAACCTAAAACAAATTTGAAACATTAAAAATCAATATCAAAACAATTTATAATAAAAATGTATAAAAAAATTAAACTAATTAAAATCAACCTAAAATATTACAATTAATCCAAATAAAGTCATTAAAATTTAATAAAAATAAATGATTTAAACACCTCTTTCAACTTAAACAAATTTAAAACATTAAAACTAATTTGAAATATTAAGATCATTAAAATATAAAGATTGAATTGAATTGAAACAACTTGAACACTATTCCAAACTTAAAATCATTAATTAGAATTTTTTAACTAAACCAAATCATTTTAAATCATCAATTCCAATTTTCTAATTAAGAATTGTTAAAACCTTCAACAAATTAATTTGCCCCTAAAGGCTTTCATTATCATAACTCTTAAATAAAGCATTAAGTGAAATGTCACTTCACTCATAGGATAATCAAACACCCTAGTTCACTGAGCAAGAAATAAAACAACTATATTCTTGGATGATCAACTTACCAATACAATAAAATTCATTTGAACTCAAAATAATCTCAGAAGTATTGAAAATATGTTTAGGATTCGTCCTAAGCACTTTCTCAATATGATGAAATGTTTAGAATAACAACTGAATTTAATTGTTCTTTGGTGAAGAAAATCATCCTTAACAAAACATAAGAATCTAGACGTCATAGGAATTGACTAGCTATAGGATTAGAATTTTGGTAGACAACCAAAGCCTTCCCTTAGCTTTACCTAAGTGTTTTCTTGCAATTATATAAATGCTTTAACATGTGTTTTAAGTACAGGAGAAAATAAATAGGAATGCTTACCAGGTACGCTTTTATTTCATTGCAATTTATTTACCTGCACTGTACTTTACTTATCTTGCATGATAAACAAGAATGTCACCCTACATGAAAACTGAAACCTTTACGATAGCCACAAAACTGAAACTCAAAACTAAATTAAGTCACAACAAGATAAAATTCACCGCCACAACATTCAAAATATAAAACAACTCAAAATTTAATCACAAACAGAACAATAAAACTACAACTACAACTAAATTAAAACGTCTCGTTGGATGATCGGGAATACCTCGGATGATGTAACCCACGTGTTGCTAACGGGATTTCCCACGGTCTAAATGAAAGTGCGGAACTCATTCAGTTGAGTTTAGCAAATTCATCTGGACTACGTGAATCTGATGAAAATAATAGTGTCGGGATGATGGAACCATGGGATCTTACTCGGTTCTGTTTAACCAACTTTAAGATTTGTTTTAATTAAAACATTGAAAATATTTGGACCTTAAGACTTTTCTGAACCAAAACACTTCTCTCATCTCCTGATTTTCACTTTCTAAAACTAAACCTCTGCAACAATACGGAGCTTGGAGCATAGTGGGCAGCACGGCCATCGTCGTCAGCAAAACTGGAATCTACATCAACAAAACCTTTCCTAGTTTTAAATAATAAGCCATAGGATTTCGAGGTAGTTTGTCTAGTGCAACATAAACCCTCAACCTTTCGTTAGGCTTTTGCATAATTGTGTTATGCAAATTAAGCCCTAACCGGTCTTAGGACTCCGAGGTGGTCGTTTGGTACGACATAAAATTATGTGAGCTTATAAAATTGGTTCGGGCTATTTGTGTGATTATGTCATACAAATATAAGTCCTAATTAATTAAAATTGGCAGGATTGAAACATTAAATATACTCTTAAATTGAAGCCAAATAATAGGATAGTTTGGGAAGTTGCCAAGATTCTTCTTGGATCCTCAGCTTCTCATACTTCTCTTTCTTTGGACTCCTAAAATTAATTGTTCCAAATTTGAGCTAATCCCTTTTGAAATTCCAAAATTCAATCCTTTGAAAACCTTAAACTTTGAAATTCTTCAGAGCAAAACCACTAATCATTATCGAGAGTTTTCTTAAGTGATTCCCATCATTTAAAATGTAATTAACTATAGGGGCTTGCCCTTATAGGGAACTTTAAGAACTTAGGTAATATAAACCCTGCTTAATTCCTTTATATTAAGCAGGAGAACTTGTCGGCTTATAAAATTGGTTCGCAGACCAAACGGATGTCACAAATCTTCTAGTTTATTTAATCAGGCCCCATCATCAAGCAGTGTGTTTATTCTTCGGGATAGATACACGGTTTGTGGTGCGGTGCTCGTTTATATAAAATATTTGAAATGTGAGATCGGTTTGATTTCATATCTTAAAATTTTCAAACTTAAAATTATTTTCAAAATCAAATAGTACTTTCAAATTATATAATTAAAACCTAAAATTCACCGATAATTTCTGTAGGCGACCCCCTTTTCAAAACACAACCTAAAAAAATAAGCCGCACAGCTTAAAGTCAGACAGTTAATTTGTAATTTCAAAGAATTTTTGGTAAATTTTGAAGAGGTGTTTGAGGCATCCTTTGATACAAATGTGGGTAACTAATTAAGGCCGTCAAAAGACATTCAAATTTCACTTAAAAGGATGCATCTCTTGGGTAGATTCATTGAATATGGACACATTTTGTAGAGACACCGTGGCACATTTTGTAGAAAATATAAATGAAGGACTTAAAGTGTGTAAAAAGGGGGTGTGTTGAGTTTTTTTAGAGAGAGGAAAGTTAGAGTTTGTAGAGAGTAGTTTTAAGTAAGAATTTGTCGGAATCTTACTTAGGGTTTCTTCACACTTTTCTCCTTCTTAGTGAAAGAGAGGGTGAGTAGGGATTCCTAAGTAAAAATCTATTGTATAGAGAGATTTAGACCCTCTTGGGTTGGGTGACTAGTCAAAGGGAGGCTTGTAAGAGAAAAGAAGAGATTTGAAGGAACTTGAGTTTGTTGGAAATGAACTTGAGATAAGTTTTTATTTTTGTACATCATTTGGTTTTAATTGAGACTTCTTGTGTTTCCTACATGGTTTCTACGTTTAAAACTATTTGTGGTTGTGCTTTCTCTAAGAATTATGAGTAGTCTTTTTTATCTTTTTTCTTAAAATGAAAAGTAACTAAGTGTTATACGAAAGTTGTAGAAGTATTGATCTTTAATGTTGGAAGAAATTGTGATTGATTTAATCCTTGCACTTTATTTACCACTAGATTTGGCCAATTAATGTGTTAACATTTGTTGGGGGAACATGTAAGATCCTAGTAGGTATTGTCTCAATCAACACTAGGTAGAAATCACATGAGATTATATGGTTGAGAAAGTAATTCATATTGTTTTGTGTAAATAAATAAAGAAATATACTTTTATGGGTGTAGAATTAAAGACTTTAGGGTGACAGACTAAAGCCCCTAATTTGGTTTATTCTTTTAGGCTTTGATTCAAGATGTTAGCCCCCAGGTGGTGGGAAAGGAGAAAACTCTAGAGTGAGAGCTAGTATCTTCCCTACCTAACCAGTCTTTAAAACTATTCAAACTTTAAAATAACCATTGTTCTTTATGGCATCTCTAGTAAGGGTAAAAAATAAAATTTATCATATTTGACAGCAAATTTTGCATACTTCCACAACAGAATTCATGTACTTATTACTTATTCATGAAAAGGAAAAAGATATTTTCATTTATAATTCTTTAATCTTACAAAAAACTCGTTATAGTTAGTAAATAGTTTACTTTATTTCATAATTTAAGAAAATATAAAAAAGATTCACATTTTAAAGTTTTCTGTCATCTAAAATTGTTTAAGTAATTATCTTTTTTTAAATAGAATTTGTGATCTAAAAACCTTTTTATCTTTCAAATTTTCAAAATTTTTCCTCGTGGGATCTATATTTCGGAGCTTAATAAGATAGTCCTATATTACTTGACAATGGTATGTATACTTGCATAGAATTCCTAAGTTTGAATATCACTGTTACATTCTTATTTACATCGGAATCAAGTTTTTGGTGTCGTTGTAAAGAAGGAAATTTTATATAAAAATATAAGTATAATGTGATTACCACAAGTATAAATAGAAATGTATTTGTCTCGTAGTAAAAAAAATCGGGATCAGAGACCCACCAAGACATGATTCAGGACCCATTAATTCACCAATTCCAAAAAAATACCCAGCACTACTTATCCTATAGTAAAACCCAATGTTCAGGTATTTGAGACTTGAATAAGGTATTCAAATTATTTATGAGCAACTGAGGATTTTTGAAATGCCACATATGGATCATTGGACTTGTGTAAGTCGGAGGTCTAGGTGGAAAGGGCAATGACGATAATGCTTATGTGTATTAAAAGTGGGACATTAGAATAGTATCTCCTACCTTAGGGACCCTTTTGGGAGAGCGTAAGACAGATGATACTATTCACCAACTTTTAGAAAGAAGTTGCCCCGACCTTCTTAAGTCACTAACAATTCTAGTCTGATCAGGGTGATTAACTTGTGGACTATATAATTTGCCAAAATAATTATGTAAAACACAACAAAAATATATTTTTACTTAGGAATCCCTACTCACCTTCTCTTTCACTAGGAATGAGAAAAGTGTGAAGAAACCCTAAGTATGAATCCTACAACTTCTTACTTTAACTACTAACTAAAAACTCTCTCTAAAGAACACACAACAAGAACTAAAAAAAAAGACTCTATTCTCTCATTCAAGTATTTTCTATTAAACTTTCTCAAAAAGTATCTTGGTGTCTCTTCAAAATGTGTCCATAATCAATGAATTTACTTAAGAGATGCATCCTTTCAAGTGAAATTTGAATGTCTTTTGCCGCCCTTGATCAGTTGCCCAGGTTTGTACCAAAGGATGCCTAAAACACCTCTTCAAAATTTGCCAGAAATTCATTGCAATTACAAAATAACAACCTGGCGCTTAAGCGTAGGGTTTTGGCTCTTAGGTGAGGTCCTCTCTGTCCGCTGACACTTAGGCGCCAGATCTGGGTGCTTAGGCGCCCCCGTTCATTCTAATAACTTCTTCATTTTTGCTCTAAATTTGATCATTTTTCACTTCTTTTGACATATTTGGTCCATTTAAGTGTACCTAAAAGAAAAACACACAAATATCTTCCATTAAAGTGCAATATCATCAAAAATATGTATAAAAATTTGCATTAAAATGTTATATTTTTTAGGTATATCAGCCCCTATAAGTTTTGAGTATGATTTCCTTCAGCAGAATATAGTAAGTTCAGATGTCCTCTGAAATGTCCAAAATGTCACAAAAATGTTTGGGGAATAACCCCAAACAACCTCTAATTCTTCTGGATTATTTCCAGTTCATTTGGTTAAACTATCATGTTAAATTAATCAAACCAGATTAAGTTGAACTTTGGTTGTAATGTTTTAGTCTTATGCTCAGTGAAATTTAGTGTTTTAATAAATCCATGAGTTAGGCAACTCAGTTATGTTCCAGAATTATGTATGTAAATACCCTTAGGGGTAAGCTTAATCGTTAAGGGATTTTATACTTTTTTCTTTAATTGGATTTGAGCTTATAGTATTTTAAGGATGTTTATGATTGATTTTTATTTCCTTTCCAAACCATATTAAATGATTTTAGATCAAGCCCAGTTCACTACTAAGCTCTTAGGTATCTTAAGGGTAGTTTTGTAATTTTGAAAAAGTTAAGGTGTATTCAATTCTTATTGAAAGATTGAATTATCATTCCACCATTAGTTTGGGGCTTCTAATTAGTGAATTAGTCTGATGTGGTCTGTTCCCCGAATATTTATGCTTACGTTTTACACTTTATATTTCTTCTCAATGATAATATCTCTTTCTTTGCAACAGCACCAAAAATTTGATTCTGAAGCAAATAAGAAATTAACTTTAATTATTTTGTAATATATGATTTTATGCAAGTATATGTATCGTTTACCAACTAATATAGGACTTTCTGGTTAAGACACAAGATATCAAACCCACAGATAAATGTCTAAAAAATTAAATAAAGCATAAAAATAACTTTTTACTTTTCAAAATGTTTTTGCAATTTATGTTCTATAATTAAAAATTTTAAATTTTTTTTGCTAATTTTTTTTAGAAAAAGTACAGTAAGAAACTAAAATTAACATGACTCTTAAATGATATGAAAGCAAATGAGAATAAAATATCTTTTTTCTCCTTCAACGAATCAAAAATAACTTTGGAATTTTATTGTGGAAGTATCTAAATGTGTTTTGCCAAATATGAGCAGTTATATTCTTTACCCTTACTTGGTTTTATAAAGAACATAAGTTAATTTGAAGTTTTGAAATTTTGTAGATGGGTTAGGTAAGAAAGATACTAGCTCTCACTCTAGAGTTCCCTCGTTTCCCTCCACCTGAGGACTAACATCTCATAGCAAAACTTAAAACATCAAACCAAATTGGGGGCTTTAGCCTGTCACTCTAAAGTCCTATAATTCTACACTCAATCAAAATCATATCTCCCTATTTATTTGCCAGACAACAATTCTCACCATACAGTTTCATATTATTCAATCCAATTGTTGATTGAGCATTAGTTCATACATGTTCTCACAACAAATTTTAACATCTTAATTGGCCAAATCAAGTAGTAAATGAAGTACAAGGTAGTGGAATCATCGCAACTTCCAACATTAAACACATATACTTCACACAACTTCCTTCCATAATTTAATTAATTCATCATTTAAAAAGAAAAAGATAAAGAAAACTACTTAGAACTCATAGAAAAAAACACAAACACAACTTGATTTAAAGGTAGAAATTATAGTGAAAACATAATAAGTCTTAATTTAAAACCAAATGTAAAAATAAACATAAAAACTTATCTGAAAATCTTCTCCACAAGACTCTTGAAGTTCCTCTGAAACTTTTGCTTTCCACTAAATAACTCCTTAGAGGGTGGCGCCCAACTCTAAGGATTGACTCTCCTAAATTATAATAGAAACTTTGATAAAGTAAAGTGAAAAAGTAAAGAAAAAATGGCGAGAAGAATGCTCTCTTTCTTCCACTTTCCGTTTAACCACTTCAAGCTTTTCTCCAATTTCTCCCGCCAAAACTTCATTTTAAAACTCTTCTCTTTTTCTGATCTTAAGTCTTCATTTTAGTAAGTTTTCAAAAGGTGCTTTGTTGTCTCTTTAAATCATGTCCACATTCAATGTATCTACCAAAAGATGCATCTCTTAATTCGAATTTACCGCCCAAAAGAAGCTAAGGAAGTTTAAACTAAAAGTTGCTTCAAAAACCGCTTAAAAATGGCGTCAAATTTTATTTAATTCGTCACTTATAACTGTGGCGCCTATGAGCCAACCATCAGCACTTAGGTGCCAAATGCTAATTTTGCATACCTTTCATTTTTGCTCCAAATTTGATTCTTTTTACTCCTTTCATCACAATCATTTATTTTATTCATACCTACAAGAGAAACATGAAATTACCTTCAATTAAAATGCAATATCATCAAAAATAGGTATAAAAATGTGCATAAAAATACTACATATTTTAAGTGTATCGTGTTCTAAATATTCTTACCGTCTTTCCCCTAAGTGATTAATAGGGTCAGAGCCTCAAGCACTTCCTTTATTTTGCTCGAAAACCCATAGAGGACCCAGAGGTAGGCTAGAGGTGAGCAGAGCCCAAACCCATCTTATTAAAGATTTACTTGATATTGATGCTTATAGTGCTCTTAATGTCGATTAGTATACTCAAAATTTTAAATCCATTGATAAGAATGGTGAAAACTATACCGTCGTTGTAGGGATTTTCTTTGGTAGTAAGTCATCACCAACAAAAAAAATTACTGAGTACTGTGAGGTGTGCCCTGGGATTAAGGCTACCGAGCAAACTTATGAGTGGAGTCTCTTGAAGCCGACTTATTAGATAACTTCACCGTCTCCTCCAAACACATTGGGCACACTTTAGCAATGTGAATCAATTGAACCCGAGTGGGTTCATTGAGAATTCTTTCGAACAACGCCTTTCCCTGCTGCTGAGTCACTACCTTAGGTGCCACAACTTCTTTAAGCTTCCTGGCTTTGATTAGTTCTTCATTTAAGTTACGGATATGTCAGCATTCTTTCATGCGATGGCTGTCATCTATATGATATGCATAATATTTCATAGGGTCTTTGAGTTAGCCTCATGTCTTCATTAGTAGTTCTTTTTTGAAAAGGTCTTTATTTTGGATAGTTTCTACTATTTTTCAATTGAGAGTCTTAGCGACGTGGGTTGAGGAAGTTCATAGGTTGGTGGTGGTGGCCTTTTTTCATCGTGACAATTTTCCGGTGGCATGGGATACGATTGATATTTGTAGTAAACCACTTTATCTATAATTCAGTCTTCTAGGGACGGCCAACACTCCTCGAAGCGTACCCTAATGGGCCGATGTAGATTTGACCTTGGTGATCAACCTCTTTCGTGCATGCCTCTCTTTAGTAAATATGGACCAATGACTATTTTTTGGCGGTTATGGGAGAATTATATTCTTCAGGGGATATATGGTTATTGGAATGTTCCAATAGCTCGACCGAAGTGGTCACCTGTGTGACGTAGTTTCAAGATCCCAAACTTCTTGCATTTTCTTCTAGAAGAAGATTATGAATGCACAAAAGAATTTATATTACCTTAGCACAATTATGAAAGAGCTAGCGAATTTCTTTGGGGCTTCTGCATGTTGGTGAACTGGTCTATTAACATTCACTTGAAAACTCTATAGGAGGTAATCACTCTCGGTGGTAGGTCACTAAACTAGAAAAGTGATAACCCTCTAAGCATTGCAAAAATAGTAAACACTTGAGTGCATTGTTGATTCTTAATAAGCATACGGTCGACTAAAAAATGTTGATATGATCGAACGGATTCGACCATGCCCAATAAGATACTAAAGCCGAGATTTTGAAATGCCCCAAGGGCTCAGATTTAGAGATTTGTTGATCCACTAGAAAGATGTGATATGATATACTAGATTTGATAGTCCCCAATAAGATTCTAAAGTCAAGATTTTGAAATGTTCCGGGCGCTTTGATTTGAAGATTTGCTAGGAGAAGGCGTTTTTCAACGTTAAGGGTCATGGAAATTCAACGTGTTTATATCTCTGTTGGTCAAGCGGCATAGAACCTGTAATGTCTGGGTAGTGTTCTTTGTTCTAGTTTGGGGGCTCTTTCATCATTCAAGGTGGCCATCCTTTGGGGCGACAGGGCGTCACTAGTCACTTTAGTTATGCTTTCGTATGAGCAAGAGCACCTCTAATTACCTCTAACTTTTATTTCGTGAGCTATTTGATTTGTTGAGTCACAAACTCATGGGCACAAGTAATTTTGTGATTTCCCAAGATTGAGATTCTTTTTCATGGGTCATTCATCTTCTTATTTGTGACATGATCTACACTCACCACGTCGTTTAGGTTGTTGAACTCAGATTTGCCCGTAGAACACACCCAAGGAAAAGTGTGTATGGATGAGAGAAAGAAAGAAAAATTATAGAAATAAAAGAGTCTCGAGAGTATAATATTAGTAATCTTCTAGAGTTTCCCAAAAAAGGTCGATAATATTAATATTTATATATTTATAGTAAATAGAAGTTATATTATGAAATATTTATAACCTCATTGAAATACTCTATTATTGATTAGTCACAGTAATCATGAAGGTTACCATTACTATGACCTAATCATTTCTTATAGGGAGGTCGTTTTGCTTAATCCCAAGATGGCAAGACGTTCTTCTACTTATTCGGTCAGCCTTCTCAGTTTGGTCAACTTAATAATTTCCTCCATGCTGACGGTGACTCTTTGCATTCACCATGGTTGATTCGTTGACACATGTTCTGCTCAAAACGTCGGATCCGACTCAATATACTTTGATCATAGATTATCTATTAATAATACTAATGATTAAAATAAAAAATTAAATATGTTTCTAAATTTCTCTCTAGATAATTCAAGGGGAAAGAAAAACCTAATAGAGATAACACACATGACAAAACTTTTCTCTCTTCATAGTTGAATAGCCCATGTGCTTAATATTTATTATAATTATCATATAATACTAAATATTTTGATGTCGCATGCAATGATCTCAAAATTTTAAAACAATTAAAATATTAATAAGCAAAAAAAAAAATTTTTAAAACAAAAAGTTTACATATATAATACATAGTTCTATTGTATTTATATATTTCACATCTAAATTCTCATATTTATATATAGTACCTAAATTTTTATATAACATACAAGGACAATAATATTGTTACTATGTTTTAAAAAATAAAAGATATCTTTTATGAATTTAAATATAAAAGTTGAGTGTAAGGCATATAAATGCATAAGCATTGGAAGACCAACAACCTTTGCCTTGCCCACATAATCACTTCCCTCCACTACGATCAAGCTGTTCACACTCCACTCACGACATGTCCCCCATCATCGAACACCTCGTCCTCTTCAAAGTCTGCAACTCCACCCATCCATCGAAGATCGACGCCATGCTCTCCTCTCAGCGCTCCCTCTCCACGCTCGACTTCGTCCCCCACTTAGCCGCCGGCCCCATCCACGGCCGCCGCTCCCCGACAGCCGATTTCACCCACCTCCTCCACAGCCGCTTCCACTCTAAATCCGATCTTGCTTCCTATGCCATCCACCCCTCCCACCTCGAGGTCATCCACCAGAACGCTCCGATCATTGAAGATATCTTCGCCGTCGATTGGGTCGCCGATCTTGACGGAGACATCGTCCCCTCGCCAGGATCGGGGATGCGGTTTCTGATCGCGAAGCCGCGGGAGGGGATACCGGCGGCGGAGATTGTGAAGGCCATCGATGGGGTTAGGGCACGGAAGGTAAGCTGTGGTGTGAATTTCTCGCAGGGTAGGGCGAAGGGGTATGAGGTAGGTTTGCTTTTGGGATTTGCAGGGGTGGAGGAGATGGATGGAGTGGAAGGAGAAAAGGAGATTGAGGCGATTGAGGAGAAAATTAGGGATTTGAGTGATGGTGTTATTGTGGTTGATTTCGTGGTCCCTTCTTCAGTTCTTTAATTGGGACGTGCTTTGGAGGGATTACTGAAATATCAAATATGATTAAAACGAAGAAAAAAGAAATAATAAACTTGCTGTTTGTTCGTCTGGCATAATTTTATGGGGCCCAGATTTTAATTTTTCTGTTTTAGCTGCTAAGTAAGCCTTTTACAGTGCCAGTTTTAACAATTAACTCGCTGTTCTTATTCTTTTGAAAGTTAATTTGTGTTGCATTGGAGTCTGGAGAATCAATAATATCATTATTAATTTCAGTTAGTTTAAAGACTGAACGTTTTATGCTAAAAGGTTAAATGAATGGATTATTATTTTATTTATTACAATTTCTTTACTACTGTATACTTTTTATATATCAAGCGTTGTTGGGCTGCAATTTTCATGAATTTATATAGAGATAATTATTTATTTTATCCTTGATGAATTTTGTTGGATCCTAATTTGATCATGGATCACTTTTAGATAGAGTCGAGTGATGAAAAGAAGAGATAGTAGAATTAGTCTGAGTTCTTTGCATGGAGAATCGAGAGAAAAGTGTCTTTATTTGTATTTTTACTCTATACTTATAAAGATATGTTTTGTACAATTACAGAAATGAGAGAATGGTTATGGCAACCGTTCTTAAAAACATTAAAGCTCAAATTGATTGTATAGATTTTATTTCACATTTATATTACAATTTGAATTTCAACATTGACGATAATTAATTGGACTTGAAGTTAACCGACTGAGGCGACCGGCCGAGTGGCATTTTGCCCTCTAGGGTATGCGTTGGTCGGTCGAGATGTTTGACCAAATGGCGACCTTGCTTGGTGTCCTTTAACACAGTCGACCAGAGTGGTCGATTGTGAGGTGGACGTTCGGTCTGTACACGGGGTTGATCGGTCGAATGTGATTAACTAGGTTTCTTCATAGTGTGTCGTAGCTCATTTTCCGTTCGGCTCAAGTTATAGAGGCTCGTGTCTCGCCTGCATGTTAGTTCGTCGCATCGGTTGGATCTCTCAATCTTGTAAGGTCTTAAGAGGATCTTATCATATCCTATACACTTTGTCGAGACTCATTGCCAGGGTGATTCACGTCTCACTTTTGACAAGTCTTGCCGCTACTAAGAGGAAAATCATCTTCGGAGCTTCAACCTATCCTGAGTTTAGAGACGCAGCATCATCCCCAGCCTTGGATCGTTGGTTGATTGCTTACCTTGAAAGTAGGTCATTTTTTCTTGGTTATTCATTATCTTTAAGGTTCATGCTGGTATTTTTGGTATATACATATTAGTTCTCCGAGTTTTCTTGCTCCTTTATAATGAAAACTGCAATGAGAAAATTTATTTAAAAATCATTAGCAATAAATTTGTGAATTTATTAAACACACGACTCCTTTAAGATTTAGTGCCCTGTGTGCTCTATAAATATATATGAATTGAGTCTTGTATCATTTGTTGTCAATTTCTCTTTTCACAACAGAGGCTTGTTATAATTGACATATTATATTGGATCATCGTGGATCCTGAGAGACTTGTGTATGCAGGGTTTCAGATTCCCTGTTCGGCAAAGAAGAAGAAGGTGGTGACGAAGGAAAAACAGACGAGGCCCTGGCCGACGTAGTCGACCCATTTGACAATACGAAAGGTAAGTTGCTGAAGTGGCCTCACTGAGGGGTCTTAGAGCCTGGTTTGGGTGTGTGTGTTGAGGGCCAACAGGCTCTTCCGACTGAGGCGAGCGGTAAGGAGCTTGCGAGTGGATGTCACGAATCTCTAGAAGTTGTCGCAGGAAAGTGGGGTGTCTCAGCGCTAGAGGGAGAGGAGGTCTTTAAGCCAGTCTCCCCTATGGAGAGTTTAAGGATAAATTGGCCAAGATAGATGAACACTATGACTGCGGGTTGTCAAAGAATGCTGCAGAGTCTACCCCAACCACGGTGGTCGTTATCCAAGTTGGAGGCGTGGGGCCCTTGTAAGTCGCCCAACCAATCGTACTTAATATTTCTCTGGCTGTGTGGACCGTCTGGGCTGAAGTAATCCCATGTGATCATAAAGCACCGAGAAGACGAGACAAGCAAGTTAGAGGCCAGTCAGCTCTTTTGAGGGACTCGTCAAGTTTGGCTGTGGATTATGTGTAAGAGCTGTCAGCTCGCCTGAATGCTGAAGTAGTGGTTTTGTGAATGAAGCTCTTTGCTCTCCAAGGCGAGCTAGGGTTGCGTAAATTGGAGGCACTATGTGAAATGTCTGATCTGGCGAAGTGCGCCATGGAAACTATTGGGTGGATCAGAGTGTCTTAGGTGGAGTGTAGTTTATCTTGAAGTTGAAGGGGCATGTCCCCTCCAAGGCCTTGGGGGACTCCATTATAAAACATTTTGTTCGAGTCCTATAATAGAATTATTCACCATAAAATGGTATTTTAATGATTTTTTAAAAAGGCACTTAGTGTGATATTTATCACTATGTGATGCTTCGTCTGACGCTTCTGCCATATAAATAGGTGTTGAACTCACTTTTGTGAGGGTCATTCACAAGATATATTAAGAAAGGAAGTCTATCCATGTTGATCTCCTAAAATTTAAAAAGGAATAACAAACCCTAAAGATCTAGGGTAAAACCAAAGCAAAATCTTTTAACTTAGATTTTAATGACATATTAAATTAATCAAATCAGTAATGACAAACTCTGAAATAATTAATTTTCTTAACCCATTTAAACAAATTTGATCAAACTAGTAAATCTTTTAGTTAAATGATCAAAATTTGATAAAAAAAAAGTCAGTCCATGACTTAATGACCTCCTTATTGATTTAGTATTTACCACCATTGATCATTAATGCACCTCAGGTATTAAATTAATCAAGCATAGTTCGTTTGGTTAATTGATAATACCTAATTGACCCAACATAACCAACCTTAGTCAAATCTTGGTATGGTTACCAAAATTAATAACCCTGTGATTAAGTTAACCATGAAAAAGTTAAATAAATCATCTAGGTCATCCTTGGACCTAAATTGGTCAATTATGATCAACCTTTGACATAAACAAGATAAAAATGGTTAACCTATGACCTAAACACCACTACATTGATCTCATAGCCTAAAATGACAAATTCGGTCAAGATGATTAAATCATGACCCAAAGAATACTGCATTGACTTCATTAGTAAATTTTTGATTAAATAATTAAAATTTAGTCAAAGTAATCCATACATAATATAAAGATAAATACATTAACCCCATTGATTAATTCTTGACCTAAAGGGCTAAAATTGGTCAAGAATGGCAACCCATGCCCCCTTGACCACAAAATTGACTTCAAGGATAGACATTGACATGATCAATTTGATAATGATCAAAATGACCAAAAATTAATCAAAAAATCACTACATTGACCATTAGATTGACTTAAACCCTGAAATTGGCCAACCCTGGTCAATATTTATCAAATTTGGTTAAAATACCCAATTTTGAATCAAAATGATAAAATTAATCAAATAATTAATTCCAAAATTATTTTTGATTAATTTATTGGCTAAAAATATAATTTTCAAAATTTTTAATTAATGACATAATTAATTAAAAATTGAAAATATAATTAAAAGTCATAAAATAAGACCATGCCTAATTTTGAACTAAAATAATATAAATTAATCAAATAATTAAATTTAAAACTATTTTGATTAATTTATTGGCCAATAATACAATTTCTAATATTTTTAATTAATAACATAATTAATTAAAAGATGGAAATATAATTAAAAAGGACATAAAATGGAATTTAGACATATGACATAATAAATGGTTTTAAAATTTCTAAATTCTTTTATGGCATCATGGATGACCACATATAGGTTAGACACAACCCATGTGACCCATCAAAAATAAATTGACTCATTAATGATTCATAATATAATATTTTTTAACCATGATTAAAAGACATCATTACATGAAAAATGAAGTGGCAAAACCACCTCAATTTAAAGCTTGACACACCCTTCCTTTCAAGGTGATGTGGCAAGCCATCCAAAGTGCAGCCTACCACACCTCATGAACATCCAATGGAAGAAGAGAAAAGCTTGAATTAAATTTTTACCATGATTAAACTCCATGATGATCCCTTTGTGCATGAGATGAGTAAGAGGGACAAGGTGGCTCTTTCTCCTTAAAGCCATTAAGAAAATTATTAAAACATATAGGGAAGGATATATCATGCTAAATGAACATGCCATATCCATCTCTAAAGAGAACAAATGGGAGGAATTCAAAAATTCAACTCAAGTTTAACCATGAATAAACTCTACATGGTTTAACCTTTTTAAATCCCAAATTCTATTAAATTGACAGCTATAACTCTATCCAAAGCATTTATGTGGGAGTTAAGAACTTCCCTAGATGAGCCCAAGTCAGCCAAGCTCAAACCTAGCCATTCCCATGGCTATAAATAGAGCCAAACCCAAGGACATGATGGAGAGGGGAGAAAATCAGAAAACCCTATACACTGCCCAATTCCCTTAGCTCTCAACATCAAAAACTTAGTTTATCACCTAAGCAATGGATCCCACATGAAACCAAGTAACCAAATCCATTGAGTCAGTTTAATTGAATCAACTCGAGAAGCCTAAAACCAGGACAAAATGGAAGTGTGAAACCAAACTCCTCAAATCTTCAAATTAACCATCCTATATCCATCTAGGGGCTGTGTGAGGACTAGCCCAATAAAAAATTATCATCCTCATAGAATCTAAGCCACTGTTTGAACATCTTCCCCAAAATCCAGCCCCTTTTGTTAGAAATCACATAGAGACTCAATTTAATATCAAATTGAGCTGGCAGAGAGTTTTCGTAGGACCACGCGAAGCTTCCAAACCAATCAATTTAGAGCCAAACTCATTGAGGCCAAGGTATGGCTCTTAACACCCAACCAGAGCTCAGGCTTTTCCTAGAGTAGGGTTAGCTAATTCAAAACCCATACAAATTCATATGGATATGTTCGTCTCCTCCAGATGAAGCTCTAGAAATAAAAATCACTCGATTCCATCTAGAATCGAGTGAGATCTTGTTTCTAGAACATGGACGATGTTTAGGTATATAACAAATGAAGATGATGAACGAATGTCGTCCATTTCTGTGTTTTGGAAATGAACGGCTTTGATTCATTCTAACTTGATCTGCGGATCCCCACAGTGGATCAGCCGCGTTTTGACCTGCATGAGGACACGCGGCGGTCTGAGATTTATTTGGATTTAATAAAATCCAGATAAACCTTAAAAACTTCAAAAATACATATCTTTGCATACAAAAATCTCAAAAATATAATAAAAATACCTCTTAACTTAGGGCAGTGAGGAGAACAAAGTGGAATTGAAATTTTGATTTTTTTTTATTTATATATGATATTTAATTAATTAAATACTCTCTAGAGTGTTTTAATTATTAAAAATTAATTATAAATGACAAAAATATGAAAATTTGAGGGATCAATCTTTAGTTCTTTAAAAACAATATCCGATTTTTCCAAGGCTTCGAAAAATTCTCTAGGACAACTTTTCCTAATTTTCATAAGATTGAACAATTATTTTTAATAAATAATTTTAAAAATAAGAAAATAGGAAAATTAAATTGGAAATTGGTTAGAGATTTAGGGGGATAAATTTAAACCCTAAAATGACAGATTCTAACCTTTAGAAAATTTAAAATGACATTATCTAATTAGGGTTAAAATTTTAAAATTTTAAAATATAAAAACCCTAAAATATTTTAAAAGAAAAATTAAACTCTTTATCTAACTCATGTCACCATGAGTTAAGATTGAGTTCAAACACTCAATGGATTCAAATCAAAACTTAATTAGGATTAATCCAATATTAATCCTAATTAACTCAATTAATCTTTAATTAAATTAAAGATAAAATTAAAATTCAATTAAGCTTAACCATACATTAAGCCTAATTAATTCTCCTTTAGTTATAAGCTTAGGACAAAATCAAATCTTAATTAAGCTTAAGACATCACTAGGCTTGATTAAACCCATTAAACCTTAAGTAAATTAGTTTTAATACAAAATCATACTTTAATTAAGCTTAAGACATCACTAGGCTTAATTAAACCCATTAAGCCTTAATTAAATTAGGTTTAATACAAAATCAAACTTTAATTAAGATCAAGACAACATTAAGCTTAATTAAACCTCTTAAACAAAAATCAAACCCTAATTAAGTCTAAGACATCAAATTAGACTTAATTAATCTATTAAACCTTAATTACATTAGGTTTAATATAAAAATTAAATTTAATTAAGTTTAAGAACATATTAAACTTAATTAATTAAACCTTAATTACATTAGGTTTAATAAAATCATATTTTAATTAAGTTTAAGGACATATTAAACTTAATTAATTAAATCTTAATTACGTTAGGATTAATATAAAAATTAAATTTTAATTAAGTTTAAGGACATATTGAACATAATTAATTAAAACGTAATATAGAAAATTTAAATTTTAATTAAGTTTAAAGACATATTAAACTTAATTAATTAAACCATAATATAAAAATCAAATTTTAATTAAGTTGAAGGATATATTAAACTTGATTAATTAAACCTTAGTATCAAAATTAAACTTTAATTAAGTTTAAGAACATATTAAATTAACCTAAACCCTAATTAGGTCTAACCCTTTAGACCTAATTAAAACATTAAGTCTTAATTAAATTAAACTTTAACAAAATTTAAAACAATTAGACTTAACCCTAATTAAGTCTAATAAATCAATTAAACCTTACCCAAATTAGGTTTAATTAACTCTAATACAATTAGACTTAACCCTAATTAGGTCTAGTTAATCAATTAAACTCTACCCAAATTATGTTTAATTAACCTTAAATCAATTAGGTTTAACCCTAATTAACTACAAAACCTTATCAAACAAAACTTATAACTTAGGTTTAACTTAACTTGAACCCAAGTTGACTTAAACTTAAGTTCAACCAATATTGAACTTAAGTCAAAACCTATAACTTAGGTTCAACCTAATGATCCAAGAAAAAAAATACCTATTTTTATGCCTTGATTTTTATTAAATTTTAAGGCAATTATGCTTTAATGAAAGGTATTTTTGTGTTTTTGGAAGTAGGTGATACAAAAATGTTCAAGAAGGAGACAAATATGAAAAAAGAGCAAAAAGGAGCAAAAAGGAGCAAAAATAGAGCCAAAATGCAAAATTGTCGAAATTACTAGCCTGGCGCCTAGGCGCCAGAGTCCGGTACCTAAGCGCCAGCTCGATACAGAAAACTGTTAAGTTTTTTAAGACTTTTGGGCGATTATTTTGACGGTGTGAGCGGTTATTCGATCTTCTGGAAGACTAGCAGTTGTTCCTGGTTTATAGGACATGTGATACAATGTATTTGGACGCTTCAAAACGGTTTTAATCGCGAAGAGGTGCGATCTAAAGTGAAGAGGTGTGAAGAACTAGACGCGGTGTCCGGCGCCTAGGCGCCATACACACCTTCTAGAAGATTCATTGAATGTGGACACATTTTGAAGAGGTGCCTTGAGGCAACCCTTGAAGCCTATAAATAGGAGGGTATTCCTTCAGAGAAAAAGGCCCCATCTACCCCCCTATCTAGAGTCCAACCTAGAGAGAGAATTGGAGAGATCATATTAGGGCCACCTTTTAACTTTTTTTCATAAATTAGTGAGTTTATTTTAGAGTTTGTATTTAGAGTTTGAAAGAGTTGGTGCATCTGTAGTTCATTACGCTGTGGAGTCAGTAGGAATCAGAAGTTCAGTAGGAGAAACATCTAACATAAGTATTTTTATTTTGATTCAAAATTTATTTATTATGTTTTGTTATTTAATTTCAATGTGTTATGAGTAGTTACTTTTACTTTCTCCTTTCAATTATGAAAAGATAATTAAGATAATACAAAATTCGTCGGAGAATTAAAAATCATATATTTTCAAAACATTGTGATGATATTAATACCGGTTCTTAATTTACTAATTAAATTGGCCATTTAAATTGTTAAAACCTGTTGAAGAGTTTTGAGACCTAGAAGGAGATGAATTCTTAACTTGTAGATATCACATGATTCCTTGGGTAGTCGAAGGCCTTGTGCGGGTTATTTAAGGTGAAGTGCAAATAAATAGGAACATGTTATATATTGGGCATAGAATTGATAAGTTTTTAGAGTGACAGACTAAAATTTTATGATTTGGTTTATAGAAAAGGATCACTAGTAGGGCCGACCATAGCCATCCTTGGACATCTAGTAGTGTGAGCCAAGATTAACCCATTCTACTAACAATACATCCGGACCTGATCTATAGGCTAGCCAATGTTCTTTGCACCTAGATCAAAGGGTAAAAAATATGAATGCTTCTATTTGGCAGAATACCATAAATTTATACTCTCCACGAATATTATCATTATCTTAGAAAATCTTGGATTAATTGAAAGGGAGAAAGTTGCTTTCTTATTGCTATTTACATCAATTATTTTATTTCTGCTTTATTATTGCATCTAGTAAATTATAGATATTTTATTTTTGATTATAAAAGAAATACTTTAAAATAAAAATATTTAAAGATCTATAACTCTCTCCTCGTGGGAACGATACCGGGGTCTTTGTTTCAAAGCTCTATATTACTTGAAACAATACGTATACTTGCGTAGAACCCCTAGTGTGTAAAATATTTTCCATAAAATTATAATTACATACACTAGCCACTATTATTATTTATAACATATATTTTTGAAAGCATTAATTAGTATGTTGATCTTCAGAGGACTTCGGGTCAAGTCTTTGACACCATTGCCGGGGAAGAAGATTTTAGTACGCATATATTTATATCGGGTCAAGTTTTTGGCGTCGTTGCCGGGGAGAGCAGAGGTAAACTTTTAGATTTTAAGTATTTTTATTTTATTCATTTTTTTTTATTATAAAAAAAACAAAAAAAAACATATATATAATAATAATATTTATTTTAATTCTTGCTAATTGACTTTTTATGCGTAGTTCTGGATCTGACGAATTATTACCTTTAGATTCTGAATTAGAAAGAACTGCTAGAAGAATTAAAAAAGGAAAACAAATTCAAAAATTTTAAGAAATGACTAATTTACATAACAATTTATAAAATCCAATTGAAATTAATGATCAAAATGTTTATAAACCATTAAGGGATTATGCTAACCCTACAATTGATGAACTTCATAGTAGTATTCAAATACCCACTGTAGATGCTAATTCATTTAAGCTTAAACCGTCTATTATTCAAATGGTTCAAAACAATCAATTTAGTGGAACACCAAATGAGGATCCAAATTTACACATTGCTAGTTTTTTAGAACTTTGTGCTACCTTTAAATATAACAATGTTTCTGATGATGCTATTAGGCTTAGACTCTTTCCTTTTTCTTTAAGAGATAAAGCAAAAATGTGGCTGAACTCATTAGCAACAGGTTATATTAAAACATGGGCTCAAATGGCACAAAAATTCCTTGCTAAATATTTTCCTCCTTCTAAAACTGCTAAATTAAGAAATGATATTACTTCATTTAGTCAATTTGACAGGGAGACAATTTATGAAACTTGGGAAAGATTTAAAGAACAACTAAGAAAATGTCCTCATCATGTTTTACCTGATTGGTTAATTATTCAAACATTTTATAATGGATTAATTGGATCTTTAAAATCAATTATTGATGCTGCTGTTGGAGGTTCTTTAATGTCTAAATGATTTGAAGAAGCTTACACTTTAATTGAAGAAATGGCTAACAATAATTTTCAATGGCCTTCTGAAAGGATTAATCCTAAAAGAATGGAAAGTATTCATGATAATGAAGCCTTTTCTATTTTAGCTTCACAAGTAAGCAAGCAATGTCTAAGAAATTAGATAGTTTTGCTATTAATATATCACATTATAACTCTGCTAATATTGAAGATTCTCAAACTATTGAAACTTTACAAGCAATTGCTAGTAAAAATAATCCTTATTCAAATTATTATAATCCTGGATGGAAAAATCATCCTAATTTTAACTGGAATAATTCACAACAATGGGGTAATAATCAATCTCAACCCACTAGAAATTGGAATAATCAAGTTAATTCAAACTATAAACCACCTGGATTTAACAATGAACAAAAAAAGTTATCTATAGAAGAATTATTTTTACAACTAAGTAATCAATTACAAAATCAAAACACTGCTATTCGTAATATTGAGAATCAAATGGGACAAATCGCTAATTTAATTAATTATAGACCCCCGAAACACTTCCTAGTAATGTTGAAATCAATCCAAAAGAAACCGGAAAAGAACATGAACATGTTAAAGTCGTACAAATTAGAAGTGGAAAGGAATTAAAAGAAAGAATGCAGAATGAAATTGAAAATGAGATTGAGGTTGAAGAGATTGAAAAATCTAAAGAAACTTCTTCACCTAATAAAGATCAAACTGATATTTCTATTAATATGGAAATTGAAAAACCACCACCACCTTTTCCTCAAAGACTTAAACAGCAGAAGCTTGATCATCAATTTTCTAAGTTCTTTGAAATTTTTAAGAAACTTACTATAAACATACCTTTTGCTAAAGCTTTGGAACAGATGCCAACTTATATAAAATTTATGAAGAATATTTTAAGTAAGAAACGAAGATTTGAAGCTTTTGAAACTGTTGCATTAAGTGAAGAACGTAGTGCAATAATTCAAAAGAAATTACCTCAAAAGCTTAAAGATCCTGGAAGTTTTACTATACCTTATGCTATGGGAGAAAAGTTTTGTGGAAAAGCTTTATGCGATTTAGGAGCAAGTATTAATCTCATGCCATTTTCTATTTTTAGGAGGTTGAATTTAGGAGAGATTACTCCCACCACTGTAACCCTTCAGTTAGCTGATAGATCTATCACTTACTCTAAAGGAGTTATAGAGGATTTTCTTGTTAAAGTAGATAAATTTATCTTCCCTGTAGATTTCGTTGTATTTGATATGGAAGAAGATAAAGAAATACCTATTATTTTAGGGAGACCTTTTCTAGCGACCGGACGAGCTATGATTGATGTACAAAAAGGAGAATTAACCATGAGAGTTAATGATCAAGAGATTAAATTTAATGTCCTTAAATCAATGAAGTATTTTGACAAAGAAAAATATTATCGAATGGATATAATTGATTATTTAATTGAAAAACATTATCAAGAAAAATGTAAAGTAATTTCTGAAGAAAAATTTGAATTATTAACCGATGAAGATGAAGAACTAAAAGAAGAAGAAACTTATTATATTAAAGATAATTGGGAAACTTTGGACATAACTCAAAATGATATACTTTTACCCTCAATTAAAAAGCCCCTGAACTGGAATTAAAAATGTTACCTTCACATTTAAAGTATGCATTTCTGGGAAATTCATTAACTTTACCTGTTATTATTTCTTCTGAGCTAAGTAAAGATCAAGAATAAAAATTGTTAGGAGTGTTAAAGAATTATAAGAAAGCATTTGGTTGGACAATTGCTGACATAAGAGGAATAAGCTCGTCCATTTGTATGCATAGAAATTTAATGGAAGAAAATTTTAAACCTACTATTGAACCACAAAGAAGATTAAATCCTATCATGAAAGAGGTTAAAAAAGAAATTGTTAAATGGTTAGATGCTGGTATTACTTATCCTATTTTGGATAGCCAATGGGTAAGTCCTATTCATTGTGTTCTAAATAAAGGAGGAGTAACTGTCATTGTCAATAATAAAAATGAACTAATTCCTACAAGATAAGTTACTGGATGGCGAATTTGCATTGATTATAGAAAATTAAATGACGCCACTAGAAAGGATCATTTTCCTTTACCTTTCTTGGATCAAATGCTTGATAAATTAGTTGGGCACTCATATTTCTATTTTCTGGATGGATATTCTGGTTATCATCAATTACCTGTCGCTCCTGAGGACCAAGAGAAAACCACATTTACAAGTCCTTATGGAACATTTGCCTTTAGAAGAATGTCTTTTGGTTTATGTAATGCACTCGCAACTTTTCAAAGATGTATGATGTCAATATTTTGTGATTTGATTGACAAAGGAATTGAAATATTCATGGACGATTTTCAGTTTTTGGAACTTCTTTTGAATCTTGTTTGAAAAATATTTCCAAAATTCTGAAAAGATGTGAAGAAACAAACTTAGTTCTTAACTGGGAAAAATGTCAATTCATGGTCACAGAAGGCATCGTACTTGGTCACAAGATTTCACAAAAAGGGATGGAAGTAGATCAAGCAAAAGTGAAAATTATTGCTGAATTACAACCACCTACTACTGTTACTGATGTGAGAAGTTTTCTAGGTCATGTTGGATTTTATAGAAGATGTATAAAGGATTTTTCTAAAATTGCTGAACCTCTTTATCATTTATTGGAAAATGATGCTAAATTTGAATTTAACAAAGACTGTGTTAATGCTTTTAATATTTTAAAAGAAAAATTAATTACTGCACCTATCATTGTTACACCTAATTGGAATAAATCTTTTGAATTAATGTGTGATGCAAGTGATTTTGCAATTGGAGTTGTATTGGGACAAAAATATGAGAAAATTTTCAAAGTTATATATTATGCTAGTAAAGCTCTTACTGAAACTCAAAGAAATTACACTACTATCGAGAAACGAGCTTCTAGCTATAGTATATGCCTTCGATAAATTTAGACCTTATCTTCTTGGTACGAAATGCATAGTTCATACCGATCATTCTCGCTATTAAATATCTAATGTCAAAAAAGGATGCTAAACCTAGTACTAATAAGATGGGTTTTACTTCTATAAGAATTTGATTTTCAAATAGTGGATAGAAAAGGAACGGACAACCAAATTGCTCGATCATTTATCTAGAATTAAGAATGATGTTATTACCGAAGAAAATATAAATGAGAAATTTCCCGATGAACATTTATATGTTATTCAAGGATACCAAACACCTTGGTATGCGGATATAGTTAACTATTTAGTTAGCAATATTCTACCTTATGGATTGGATGAAAAATTTATTAAGAAATTTAAAAATGATGCTAAATATTATATTTGGGAAGATCCTCATTTATTTAAATTAGGAAGAGATTCTATAATTCGAAGATGCGTACCTTAAGAAGAAACTTTTGTTATTATTCAAAAATGTCATGATTCCGATTTTGGCGGACACTATGGAGTAGATAAAACTGCATTTAAAATTTTAAATTCAGGATTTTATTGGCCTACTTTATTCAGAGATGTGAGACATTATGTTAAAACATATGATCGATGTCAAAGAATGGGAAATATATCCAAGAAAAATGAAATGCATTTAAACTATATATTGGAAGTTGAACTTTTTGATATATGGAGTCTAGACTTTATGGGACTATTTGTACCATCATCTGGAAAAATTTATATTTTATTAGTAGTTGATTATGTTTCAAAGTGGATTGAAGCTGTAGCTTTTCCTAACTGTGACTCCAAATGTGTATCTAAATTTTTAAAGAAGATGATTTTTTCAAGATTTGGAATGCCTAAGGTAATTATAACAGATGGTGGAAGTCATTTTAGAAATATAAGAATTCAATCATTATTGCAAAAATTTGGAATCAAACATAAAATTGCAACTGCATATCACCCACAAAGAAGTGGAATGGCTGAAGTATCAAACAGAGAAATTAAAAGAATTTTAGAGAAGACTGTTAATCCTAAAAGAACTGATTGGGTTGATAGACTTGATTCTGCATTATGGGCTTATAGAACAGCTTATAAGACACCAATCGGAATATCACCTTACCGGATAGTTTTTGGAAAACATTGTCACTTACCTATCGAACTTGAACATAAAGCTTATTGGGCGATAAAGGAGTTTAATTCTGATTGGAATACTGCAGGAGAAAAACGATTATTGAAGTTAAATGAGATGGATGAAATAAGAAATAAATCATATGATAATGCAAAAATTTATAAAGAGAAAATGAAGATATTACATGATAAAAAGATTTCAAGAAAAATATTTGAGCCTCGACAAGAAGTATTACTATTTAATACTCGTTTAAGACTTTTTCCTGGAAAATTGAGATCAAAATGGATAGGATCATATATAATTGATAAAGTATACCAATATGGAGCTGTAGATATTAAAGACCCCAAAATGGGAAAAAATTTTAAAGTTAATGGATTAAGATTAAAGCCTTATTTGGGAGACATTAAAAAGATTTATAAAGAGGCTTATGAATTAAGTCAACCTAATTAAAGAATTACTTAGGTCGGGCTGACAACGTTAAACCAAGCGCTTAATGAGAGGCAACCCATAGATTTTATTTTTAGTGTGTTTTTACATTTTTAATGTATGGTTATGCCTCGGACTTGACTAATTTTATATAACTTCAGAAAATTAAAAATTATCTCGAACTATATAAAGTTTGGACTTTGGATCACTCCATTTCATATGTGAGTAAAAAGGAGATCAAGTTAACCTTCATTGAAATTATGTATAATTGTGTTATTGAGATTGTTCCGATCTTATCATTATAATTTACCTATTTTTGGAGAACAAAACCTTGAAATTTGACGTTAGGCGAAACGGAGTCGAACATGGTTCCGGCGCCTAGGCGCCAGAATTCGGCGCCTAAGCACCAGAATAAGCTGTGTGTCGATGGGTCCGGCGCCTAGGCGCCAGATTTGGCGCCTAAGCACCATGGTTACTGGGTCGTGTAAAAACAAAAAATTTTCAGTTTTTCACACGATTTTCACCTTTAAATAAACCCATCTTCGTCCCCAACCCCTATGCAATCATTATTTCGACCCATACACTCCATTCTTGAGAGATTAGAGAGGATTTTTGAAGAAATGAAGAGGAGAAATCTTGGAGAAGATGCTAGAAACAAAGGTCCAAAAGATCCTCAACCCTACTTCAATGGTTTCATCGCTGTAAGTTTGGAGAAAATTTCTAGTCGTCTTGATAAATTTGAAGCGGATTTAAAGAGTATTGGAGATCGCCTTCATGATATGTATCATCAGATTGAACATCTGAAATGGCAAGCAAAACTTCAATTTGATCATCTAGCAGCTTATCAAGATGCTCAAGTGGAGATGTATGCGAAGAACAATTGGATCGACGAGAAAACGGCTACGAATTTTTCAAGAGCGTTAGTATTCTTCCCCAGTAGGCCAAGCAATCTTCATTGTGAAGATAATGAAAATTAGATAGTGATTTGGTGAGATCGTGATTTTTCTAGTGAGTCGTTGTATCGATTTAGTGAATCGATTGTGTTTGTTTGTGTATTTGCTTTCATGTTCAATATGTGTTGTATTTGTTTTCAAATTTTGTTGTTTGATTGTGTGTTAGGACTTGAATCATTATATTATACTTATCTGAAGTGTATTGAGCTAATATTGAAGATTATAAATGGAAATTAGAGGAGTTTGACTTAAACCTTGTGTTTGATTGGTGGATTTAATATTTAATTTTTAAAAAATTTTTGGAAAATGTTTTGGAAGTTAGAAACTAAAGCCCTACTCTAATATGAGTAACTGGAAGTTGAATTTAGGAATTTTGGTGGAAAATAAAATTTTTAGAGTGATTTTTGTGAAAGGCGAGTCTGGCGCCTAGGCGCCAGAATTCGGTGCCTAAGCGCCGGTTCGGCCTGCTTACCCAAAAAACACCATATAAACCCCATTAGCCATGGATGACGCCTAAGCTTCATCTCCTTCCCCATTTTCGTGAAAATACACCTCTTAGATCCATTTTGAGGTCAAAACATTAAGTATTTGGGCGCAAAATCACTTGATTTCTTCGTCTCGAGGTCAGATCTACACTCTAATCCATTTATTTTCGATTTTCACCATAGTTTTTCCTATGTTTTGCTAAAAACTGAAATTTTGAGAAAAATTTTGATTTTTAGGTATTCTATTTGGATTTTTAAACTTATTTTAAGTTTCTTAAACTTAAAAAGAGTTTAAATATTTGATTCCTAAATTTGTTCTTGTTTTCTTTCACGTTTAGATGGCACCGAAATCTAAGCGAGGGAAGGGGCGAGAAAATTTTGACAGTAGCAAGTTCACAACTGCGGCAGCGCATTTTTGATATCACGAATTTGTGACGTCGGGAAAGTTTATCTCGGAGCGAAGCTTTTACAATCCGGGTGAAACGATCGAGAACAAAATCATTGCGCACAACTGGCAACGATTCTGTTATTTCACTGATGTTGTTGCTATTCCAGTCGTTCGCGAATTTTATGCTAACTTTTTAGATGCGGAAGACTACAAAGTCTTCGTCAGAGGTATTGGAGTAGGATTTACTCCGGAGAGGATCAATGTCTTTTATGGACTGCAACCTACCATCGAGTGCCACTATTCTAGATTATCTCCATCTGAGGGAGATCTTGAGATGATTATTGCTTATTTGACTGACGGCACTGGAGCCTGGAAGATCCGGAATGAAAAACGGGTAAACTTCAAATCTTCTAAGCTAAATGGTGTTTCAAAGGCTTGACATTATTTTATTTCTGCTAGACTTCTACCTTCCAACCACCTGAGTGAAGTTACCAGAGAAAGAGCTATCCTGAACTATTGCATTCAAAAGAGGAAGCTGATAGATGTCGGCAGTATTATTTATGATTCTGTGGAGTCTACTGCTAGATCCAGTACTTCTGTGGGACTGGGATTCCCATCTTTGATCTATTCTTTATGTGTTAGCAATGGAGTCACTGCTGATATTTCTGAGGAGAAGCTGAAGTCTACCAAGCCAATTAGGCAGAAGAGTGTTAGTATCTATGATCGTCTTCGAGGGAAGAGATCGACCACTCCTTCTAATTCTGCACACACTTCAGGTAGACCTTCCACTTCCAGACCTTCTACTTCTACTGCTGAGCCACCATCTAGTTTTTGGGAATCGATGCATGATCAGTTTATAGAGCAGCAGCATGAGTTATTTCAAACTCACTCGCGAGTTGATTCTATTGATAAGAAAATTGATCATTTATCTGAGTATACCCAGAGGAAGAGTAGTTACGATGCTGAGTATGATGAAGCTCTCATTAGATTCCTGAAGGGAGAGCAAGATGTTCAGTTTCCTACCTCTCCTAGTTTCTCACCATATGTTGATCCTATGGATGTTGAGTTTTCTTTTGGTGATGATGACGACGATGAGGCTACAGACAGTGATTAGTGGCCTGATTTACCTCTGAGTTGTGCTAAGTTTGTTGTTAGATTAGTTTGTTTGCTAGTATTGATTGTTGTTTGTTGTTTGCTAGTTTAGATTTGTTTATGTACTTTGTGTGGATTGTTGGGTGTTGAGACTGTTGTTAGAGTATTTTTAATGTATTGTGTTTAAGATTGAAATTTGGATAAATTTATATTTATTTCTCGTTTCAGACTTCACCGTTTAGTAGTTAGTATTGTTGTTCTATTTCGTTATTATAAGTAGTATAGTCATTTAATTGAATTACTAATGAGCCTGCTTACTTTTATACCTGCTTCATTATTTCAGTATTATTCATAAAAGCATGTGTAAAGTAAATTTTTCTTTCTAGAATGTTTTTTTTACATACTTATAAAAATTCCTTTTTAAAATTATGTTTTTCTCTCTCATACTTTTAAAAAAAAATTTCATGATAGACCAAAACTTAAGTTTGGGGGAAAAGGGAAAATACATTCAAATTTAAATTTTATTTGTCCTTTAAGAACTAATATTTTTTAAAAATAAAAATTTTTAACATAACATGAGGAATGAAGAATCTATTTAAGATCACTTAAATTTTTGAAATTATAAATAATTTAGTGGACTTAATAAAAAATTTTAATAACTTTGATTGATTTTAAGAATAGAATTATTCAACTTAAAGAAGAATAAGATTAAGAAATTTTTCTATTCATAGTAAAGATAATTGAATTTTAGAAGTATTAAGAAATCAAAAATTATAACTCGAAAAAGAATAGATTTAAATTCTTTTTGAAATCTATTTATGTTATAATAATTAAGTGAAAATGTATAAGTTCGAAAATATAAGTTAAGGATAGTGAAGTTCAAAACCATTAACAGGCTATTTAGATACAGTAATCCTCTCTTTAAAAAAAAAGGATAGAAAAAAAAAAGAAAAAGAGAGGAGAAGCTTGAGGAAATGCCTAATCAAAAATTGACTTCACTTGAATTAACTTATAAAAAGAAAACTGATTACATATATTACTTAATTTTTATGCATGTATTTTTATTAGAAAAGAATTTCATGAAGATCTTTTTCTTGTGAATAATTTATGTGATCTTAATATAATAAACTACAATTATTTTCGAAGTGAATAAAAAATTTTTAAAGTCTTATGATTTGGTAGTTAGAATATTCTTTAAATTCTTAAAATTAAACTTAGTGAAATTTGCTTAATGATTTACTAAAGCCTTTATAAAATCAAAAATCATAAGAAGTCTTAAATATTTACCTTTTTATTCCAAATGTTATACATTTTATATAGTAAAAAGGATTACTTGAGGACAAATAACGTTTAAGTTTGGGGGATTTTGATCCAAGAAAAAAAACCTATTTTATGCCTTGATTTTTATTAAATTTTAAGGATATTATGCTTTAATGAAATGTATTTTTGTGTTTTTGGATGTAGGTGATACAAAAATGATTAAGAAGGATAAAAATATGAAAAAGGAGCAAAAATAGAGCAAAAATACAAAATTATCAAAATTACTGGCCTGGCGCCTAGGCGCCAGAGTCCGGCGCCTAAGCGCCAACTCGATACAGAAAACTGTTAAGTTTTTGACGACTTTTGGGCGGTTATTTTGACGGTGTGAGCATTTATTGGACCATCTAGAAGACTGGCAGTTGTTCCTGGTTTATGGGACATGTGATACAATGTATTTGGATGCTTCAAAGCGGTTTTAATCGCAAAGAGGTGCGATCCAAAGTGAAGGGGTGCGAAGAACTAGACGCGGTGTCCGGCGCCTAGGCTCCAGATTCCGGCTCCAAGGCACCAGACACACCTTCTAGAAGATTATTGAATGTGGACACATTTTGAAGAGCTGTCTTGAGGCAACCCTTGAAGCCTATAAATAGGAGGGTATTCCTTCAGAGAAAAAGGCCCCATCTACCCCCTATCTAGAGTCCAACCTAGAGAGAGAATTAGAGAGATCATATTAGGGCCACCTTTTTACTTTCCTTCATAAATTAGTGAGTTTATTTTAGAGTTTTTATTTAGAGTTTGAAAGAGTCGGTGCATCCGTAGTTCATAACGCTCGTGGAGTCGTAGGAATCGAAGTTCGCAGGAGCAATATCTAAGATAAGTATTTTTATTTTGATTCAAAGTTTATTTATTATGTTTTGTTATTTAATTTCAATGTGTTCGAGTAGTTACTTTACTTTCTCCTTTCAATTATGAAAAGATAAATAAGATAATACAAAATTAGTCGGAGAATTAAAAATCATATATTTTCAAAACATTGTGATGATATTAATACCGATTCTTAATTTACTATTTAAATTGGACATTTAAATTGTTAAAACTTGTTGAAGAGTTTTGAGACCTAGAAGGAGATGAATTCATAACTTGTAGATATCGCATAAATCCTTGGGTAGTCGAAGGCCTTGTGCGGTTTATTCAAGGTGAAGTGCAAATAAATAGGAAGATGTTATATATTGGGCGTAGAATTGATAAGTTTTTAGAGTGACAGACTAAAATCTTATGATTTGGTTTATAGAAAAGGAAAGGGTCACTAGTAGGGCCGACCATAGCCACCCTTGGAAATCTTGTAGTGTGAGCCTAGATTAACCCATTCTACTAACAATACATCCGGAACTGATCTATAGGCTAGCCAATGTTCTTTGCACCTGGATCAAAGGGTAAAGAATATGAATGCTTCTATTTGGCACAATACCATAAATTTATACTCTCCACGAATATTATCATTATCTTAGAAAATCTTGAATTAATTGAAAGGGAGAAAGTTGCTTTCTTATTGCTATTTACATCAATTATTTTATTTTTGCTTTATTATTGCATCTAGTAAATTAAAGATATTTTATTTTTGATTATAAAAGAAATAATTTAAAATAAAAATATTTAAAGATCTATAACTCTCTCTCGTGGGAACGATATCTAGGGTCTTTGTTTCAAAGCCCTATATTAATCGAAACGATACGTATACTTGCAGTAGAACCCCTAGTAGTGTAAAATATTTTCCATAAAATTATATTTACATACACTAGCCGCTATTATTATTTATAACATATATTTTTTAAAGCATTAATTAGTACGTTGATCTTCAGAGGACTTCGGGTCAAGTTTTTGGCACCGTTGCCGGGGAAGAAGATTTTAGTACGCGTATATTTTTATCGGGTCACCTAACTTGAACCCAAGTTAACCTAAACTTAAGTTCAACCCATATTGAACTTAAGTCAAGACTTCTAAGTTAGGTTTAACCTAACTTAAACCTAAGTTGACCTAGTTCAACCCTTATTGAACTCAAGTCAAAAAAGTATAACTTAGGTTCAATCTAACTTGAACCCAAAGTTGACCTAAACTAAGATCAATTCATATTGAACTTAAGTCAAAGCCTAGGTTCAAACTAAACCTAACTTTAACATAAACATAATATAAGGTTAACTTAGATTCAACCAAAGCTAAGTCTAAATTAATATAAATCTTAAAGACTTAATATAACATAAAGCGACAAAAATTTTAAGTTCAAACCAAATTGAATTTAATTGAACTAAAGTTAAATCAAACTTAAAACTCAACCTATATTCAAACAAGATAAATCGAAATAATGTTTGACCTAAATTAAACTTAACGTAACATAAAAATTCAATCAACACAACAAAATTCTTAATAAAATCCAACTCAACATAAATTTTTGAACAAAATCAATCCAAACCCGAATTAATATGAACAACAATATAATCTTCAACAAAAATAAATAAATTTTAAAAATGAATCTCAAAAATAAATAATTTAAAATCAAACGCAGACTGACATTTAAAATCAACATTAAAGCATAAATCAGTAAATGAAACTTAACAAAATTTGGACATCTGTCAATTCTAAAATGAAGACCGACTATTATTTTCTGACACTATTTGCTTTGCTGGGTTGAAAACAAAACCTCGCTTAAATTTTCATTGCATGTTATAGGGTGTGTTTACTTTGCTTTGTAGGATGATGACGGCGAGATGACGACTTTAAAACAAAATAAACAAAATGACATGACATAAAACAAACAAAAATAATTTAACCCAAAAATCTCGCTTAGATTTTCTTTGCATGTCATAGAGTGTGCTAACTCTGTTTTGCAGGACGTCAATAATGAAATAATAATAGAAATAAAAGACATCAAAATTAAACAAAAGTAACCAAACGACATCAAAATAGTACTAAACAAAACAACAAGACATGATAAAACAAAATAAAGCAAACATAAGACATGAAACAATGACATGACAATTGACAAATAAAAATAATCATAAATAAAATAGCAATTATCTTTTTGACATTATAAAATACCCCATGAAATAAATAATTAACTTAATATCTCACAACAAAACGAGATAAATATTAGGAATACAATATTTGTATGTTTATTTTCCTAAAAAAAAGTATTCAGAAAATGAGTTTAACTATAGAAGCTTGCTTCTATAGGAGAAGTAAAAAGATCTCAAAATAGGTTAGATACCTAAAAATCTCTAGTTATGAGACTTATGATTTTCCTAATATGATAAGAACATTCTAGAGTTCTTCCTATAAAGATATCACATTATCTTTCCTTTGGTTGTCTATTCTGCTCCTTTTCCTTTTCTTTTACCCTTTTCAAAAAGGGAATAAAGATTGTAGCAATATAAATAGACTGGCAACTCCTTAACATTTGACACGACGTCCAGAAATTGGCGACGATCAGAATCCTGACGAGTTTCCTTCGCCAATAAGAGAGTGGCTAATCCGCTGAGGATTTAATCTTTTAAAGATTCTTTCTCTTCATCTTTTGTTAAAATACTCATTTTTTTTAAAATATAATTCGACAAATAATATCAGCTTTTCTAGCTCTTTTAAAGCTTCGATAAAATAATAATGATTCCAGTTCATAGACAACTCTATCATAAAATTTTGACATAAGATTTCTCTGAACTTTAACAGAAAACTGTTATAGATTCTCATAACTCAGAATTTTTTTTATTATCAAGATCTGAATTCACCGTTTAATGAAGCCGCTTACTTTCCACAAGACGTATTTGAAATATTCGATGATGAAACTGAATATATTTGGAATAATCCTCCCATGATAATAGAACATTTTCCATATTTTCCAAATATTTATGAGAACCCTTATGAAGAACCTTTTCTTTTATCTCAACAACTTCCTATGGAACAATATAGCTTTGAGGAAGTTAATAATAAAGGGAAAAGACTTTATGAAGAACAAGAAGACAATATTCCAAGATCAATGTATGAGTTTAGGTCTAGCTCCAAAACCGTTCCCTTAACTCATACACAAAGAAAGAACAAGAATCTAAATGAAAATGAAATTGAAAAGTTTACCCTCATTGGATATAAAGAAAATACATACCCTTGGGAAGAAATTGAACTCTATCCCGTACCTGTTGAATATAACAAGGGTATGTATTAGTCTTCAAAAGAAGAAAAGTTTCCACCTATCCAAACAATACACACTGCATTCAAACGATTGACACGGAAAGATAGATGTTCAATTGCCAAATTGTTGGATAAAATGGAATGTGCAGTTACCATTACCATGAAAAAGAAAATCCTTGCATATGATAAGTCCATTTATCGTTAAAACACTCTTGTACCAACTAAGCTCATTTAAAAATCAAAAAGGAACGAGATAGTTACTTTGAAAAACATTATAAAACACAATAAATTGCTTTTGGAAGCTGAAGAAACATCGAAAAAGATGAAGGCTCTTGTGCACAAGCTATGAGATGCAGACCATTCACAGTCAAGAAAGCATAACTCTAAATTAAAAAAGAATGCATGGAAACGAGAAGTTTCAGATGGAGCTTCTAGTATCATGGATACTCTTATGGAGATTTCTCAAGACAATACCCCTGAAAAAAGTTCTGGTAAAATGATTGAGGAACAATTGGAGAAATTAAGAGAGAACATTAAACGATTAGCTTCACTAAGAAATGAAAATTCTTCTAACCAGCACAGTCAAAAATTTATAGAAATACATGTCTTAGAAACACGATCTAGTGCTGCCCGGGAAATATCTCCTCAAAATGAAGAAAATGTTACTGAAGAATTACGATCTGTCATTCTGCAACCAGACGAACAAATAAATTGTCTTGACCAAAGAATGGAAGAATTAGCAGCGGCCTTACAAAACTCGCCAACAACTCCATCACCGGCTATTGAAATTATCCGACCTAAAAAATACATATTCATGAAGATAAAACTGAAGTTAAAGAAAGCTCACAGAAGAAAAAGGAACCCACTCAAAGTGGGATTTCCAAAAAAGTACTTTCACAATTAGTGTAATGAAAAATAAAAGAAAGCATGGCGCAAGAACGGATTGGATCGTTGATTTCAAAGGGTAGACCCTACCCAGAGGAATTTGATTCTGTTCAATATCCTAAAGGTTTTGTTCCACCACTTTTTAAAATGTTTGACGGAATAGGAATCCAAGACAACATCTTGCACACTTCAGATCAAGCTTGTATTGCAGGAGGAAGTGATCCCCTGTTATTCTGACAATTTGTCAACAGTTTAACGAGAGTAGCTTTCGACTGGTATGCTGAACTTCCTAATGGTTCAATTAAAAATTTTATAGAATTAGAAAATCTTTTTATCCAATGCTTTGCTAGAGCACAACATCATGTGACGGTTGGAGACCTTGTTGTAAAAAAGCAAAAGCCAGGAGAAACACTTTTGGATTATATTCTGCGTTGGAGAAATCTTAGTATGAAATGTGAGCCACAGCTTCAAGAACAACATGCAATGGAAATACTTCTCAAAACTATCCATGGCCCAATAGCATTTATGCTTAAGGGATTTACCATAAAAAATGTTTAAAAAATTACTCAGCAAAGCTGCCAATCTCCAAGAAGAAGCTAAGCAGATGGAAAAGACTGAGAAAATAAAACCAGTCAAGATACTAGAAAAGAAAACTACCACGATAGAAAAAGGGAAACAAGTGATGCAAATACAACCTTAACAAAAGAAGCAACGACAAAATCAACAACAACAACAGTCGCCTTCCCAATTACAATTTCAACAACTAACCTTACCGTAAACATATAAAAGAATGATAGCCAATATAATGAATAAGGAATATCCATTTAAAATGGAGGCGGTTGCTAAAAATCTTTTGTGGTTTGTTAAAGATACCTAAATTTAAATTACATAAGGCTAAAAGGCCGACAGAGGTCACTTTGAAAGACCATCCTAACTACTATCTATATCATAGGATGTTGGAACATAAAATTGAAGATTGTTTCGTCTTTAAAGAATGGTTGGAGAAAAACTCAAAGAAGGAAATATTACTATCCCAGAAGAATATCTGAAGCATACTGAATAAGGTTCAGTAAATACTCACGAAGATCGCTTTGATGACAATAATATTGTTCTAGGAAAATACTATAAAGAAATGCTCATCAATCCTAAGACAGTTCATAATAAATCTTCTAAGAAGCAGAAAGGAATAAGAGCCTTGTAAACATAGGGGCTGCTCCTCCTTTTGTATCTTTTACTCTTTCTACTTTTTCATATCCTTCTAGGATAGTTCTTTCAAACAAAGGGAGAAAATCCCTTGGACCATCGACTTTGTACGACTTTTTGTTTATATTTCCCGTTCTGTGTATATCCTGACTATTTATCATGATATTCATGAAAATGAGCGAGTCAATTTTGATCTTGTAGATGATATTTCGATCATATGTAAATCTGAAGAGACTAATAACAACCAGAATGATAATAACAGTGAAGATGAAACTTTCACTCTCGCATTAGGAAAAGTATGAATCTCCATAGAATTGGAATTTTTTGATTCAGAAACTTAAGAATTGAACGTTATACCACAAGAAATAATGAAGTCAACTTGAGAAGTGGAAAATTTCTACCTTCAAGAATGGCCCCTATATGAAAAGAAAAACAGATAGCAACACCCAAAGAAAACTTCCCTCCAATACAAGAAGACTGTTGGAAGAAAATAGACGATATCCGTGGAAAAGTGGATTATAATGTATTGGCCCATTTAAGGAAGCTACTAGCAAAATTGAGCATATATGACGGTCATGTCCTATCTAAAGAAATAAGAGAAACTTTGATAAAGACTTTCTTAGATCCGAACTTGCTAGTACTTCTGTGAATGAAGCATATTCATTCAAAGAGTGGACAAAAATAACCTTTTCTAACGATGATTTGCTACTTAGCACGACTGAACATAATTGTCCACTATATATTACATTAAACATCAATGAAATTATGCTTCCGAGAGTACTCATTGACCCTGGAGCTTCAATTAATATAATGAATTTGAAAACTCTTGCACATTTGGATATTGATGCCGACAAATTGTTAACTGATACGATCATGTTAAGATAATTCAATCAACAAGGAGAACGACTTGTAGAATCGATAACTTTGCTTTTAAAGACAGATAATCTATTGACAACAGCAAAATTCCACATCATTGATTCAGATACATATTTTAATGCTTTACTTGGCCGGTCTTGGCTCCATGAATATAAAATGGTACCTTCATCATTACACCAATGTATCAAATATCTCTAAAAAGGAAAAGAATCTTGCATAATGGGGGATATCCAACCATTTTTAATTCAGGAAATTGGTGTACACGAGGATGCTGCATATTATGCTCCAGTAGAGAAATTGATATTTTCTGGAGATGCAGTGTCAAATGTAACGAAAAAAGATAAAAATCAAAATAAAGAAAAACAAGTTGATATCTGTGGTCGAGGCCGAGGCCAAGGACAAGCACAAAAAAGAGGGATCCCTACTACCAACTTGAAGAAAACACCAAAGTTTGAAATTCATTTGGATTATGAAGAAGAAGAAAGGAAGAAAAAAATTCCAAAGGATCCTCAGTTCAAGATACTTCTTGAAGAGGAAGATAAAGGAAAAGAATTTGAATCTATGTATGAACAAATAAATCACTATGTAAATACTATGACCCTAACTTCTCTTTCTTCTACAAAAGTTGAAGATGTAGTGTTAAAAAAAGATACATAGTGAAGACAAGAAACCAATAAAATTTCGACTTGGTTCTACTAGCTAAGATGTTTATGTAAAATCAAAAGATGAAAACTTTTTGGAATCAATAAAAATTCATTTTGAACTTTATTCTTCATATGTTCAAAAACTTGTGCGAAATAATTTAATGTCTAAACAAAATTCATTAGAGCAATCTTATGATTTTGAACATTTATGGAATAAGACTAAATGGAATCCTAATTCCAAAGAAGGAGTAGGATTTGGTGTCCTAGGACCTTTAGATGATACGAAATTTTTCCTGGTTATCACAGATGATCTAATTTTTGAACAAATACTTGATCCTATGATAGAGGATGTCCCACAAAAATTTGAAGAAGAAATCAAATAAACGATGGACAAATTAAAGGAAATAAACTTGGGGACTAACGAAAACCCAAAAATGACTTTTATTAGCAGTTCTCTTAATAATATAGAAGTAGAAGAAATAGTTCAAGCATTAAGAGAATACAAGGACTGCTGACCCACGCTAAATATATGCATACTAAAAATTCAATCCCCGGCAACGGCGCCAAAAACTTGACCCGCAATCCGCTGATGACAAATATAATAATGATGCTTTCAAATATATGTAATAGATAATAATAGCGGCTAGTGTATATAAATATAATTTTATCGAAAATATTTTACTCACTAGGGGTACTATGCAAGTATACGTATCGTATCAAGTAATATAGAGCTTTGAAACAAAGACCCCAGTATCGATCCCACGAGGAGTGAGTTATGAATTTTTAAATATTTTAATTTTATTTTTAAGTATTTCTTTTATAGTTATAAATTTGATATTTTTAATTTACTAGATGCAATAATAAAGCAGTAATGAAATGATTGATGTAAATAGCAATTAAAAAAACAACTTTCTTCCTTTAAATTAATCCAAGATTTTCTAAGATAATGATAATATTCGTGGAGAATATAAATTTATGGTATTGTGCCAAATAGAAGCATTCATATTCTTTACCCTTTGATCCGGTGTAAAGAACAATGGCTAGCTTTATAGATCGAGTCCGGATATATTGTTAGTAGAATGGATTAATCTAGGCTCACACTACTTAGATGTCCAAGGGTGGCTATGGTCGGCCCTACTAGTGACCCTTTCCTTCTCTATAAACCAAATCACAAGAATTTAGTGCGTCACTCTAAAAACTTATCAATTCTATGCCTATTATATAATATCTTCCTATTTATTTGCACTTCACTTTGAATAACCCGCACAAGGCCTTCGACTACCCAAGGATTCATGTGATATCTACTAGTTAAGAATTCATCTCCTTCTAGGTATCAAAACTCTTAAACAGATTTTAACAATTTAAATGGCCAATTTAAATAGTAAACTAAGATCCGGTATTAATATCATCACAATGTTTTAAAATATAAATAGTTTTTAATTCTCCAACGAATTTTATATTATCTTATTCATCTTTTCATAATTGAAAGAAGAAAGTAAACTAACTACTCAGAATACATTGAATTTAAACAACAAAACATGATATTGAAACTTTGAATAAAATTACAAATACTTATCTCAAGTGTTTCTCCTACTGAACCTCTGAATTCTTCTGACTCCAAAGCAAATAAACTTCAAAAGCACCAACTCTTTAAACTCTAAATACATACTCTAAATAAAATAACTAACTAATTTATGAAGGATAGTAAAATGTGGCCCTAAAGTATCTCTCTAATTCTCTCTCTAGATGGGGCTCTAGATAGGGGGCGATTTTTTCTGAAGGAATACCCTCCTATTTATAGGCTTCAAGGGTTGCCTCAAGGCACCTCTTCAAAATGTGTCCACATTCAATGAATCTTCTAGATGGTGTGTCTGGCGCCCAGGCGCCGGACTCTGCGTCTAGTTCTTCGCACCTTCACTTTGGATCGCACCTCTTCGCGATTAAAACCGTTTCCAAGCGTCCAAATAACTTGTATCACATGTCCTATAAACCAGGAATAACTGCCAGTCTTCTAGAAGGTCCAATAACCGCTAACACCATCAAAATAACTGTCCAAAAGTCGTCAAAAATCTTGACAGATCCCGTATCGACCAGGCACTTAGGCGCCGGATTCTGGCGCCTAGGCGCCAGACCAATAATTTTGATAATTTTGCATTTTGGCTCCATTTTTCCTCCGTTTTGCTCCTTTTTGCTCCTTTTTCACTTTTTTTCCTTCTTAAACATTTTTCCATCACCTATATCCAAAAACACAAAAATACCTTTCATTAAAGCATAATATCCATAAAAATTTGATAAAAATCAAGGCATAAAAATGGGTATTTTTTCATGAATCAAAATCCCCAAAACTAAACGTTACTTGTCCTCAAGTAACCTTTTTTACTATATAAAATGTATAACATTTGGAATGAAAGATAAATATTTAAGACTCCTTGTAATTTTTGATCTTATAAAGGCTTTAGTAAATCATTAACCAAATTTCACTAACTAAGTTTAATTTTAAGAATTTAAAGAATATTCAACTACCAAATCATAAGACTTCAAAAATTTTTCATTCATTTCAAAAATAATAGAAGTATATTATATTAAGATCACATAGATTATTTACAAGAAAAAGATTTTCATGAAAAGTCCTTCCTAAAAAAAATTAAGTAAATCCTACTCCAACACCTCTGACGAAGACTTCGTAGTCTTTCGCATCCAAAAAGTTAGCATAAAATTCGCGCACGACTGGAATAACAGCAACAGCGGTGAAATAACAGAATCGTTGCCAGTTGTGCGCAACGATCGTGTTCTCGATCATTTCACCTAGATTGTAAAAGCTTCGCTCTGAGATAAATTTTCTGGACGTCGCAAATTCATGATATCGAAAATGAGCTGTCGCAGTCGCGAACTTGCTACTATCAAAATTTTCTCGTGCCTTTCCTTGCTTAGATTTCAGTGCCATCTAAACATGAAAGAAAACACAAATAAATTAAGGAATCAATGATTTAAACTCTTTTTAAGCTTAAGAAACTTAAAATGAGTTTAAAACTTCATGGAGAAACATTAAAAATCAAAATTTTTCTCAAAATTTTGGTTTTTAGCCAAAAATAGGAAAAACTATGGTGAAAATCAAAAATAAATGGATTAAAGTGTAGATCTGACCTTAAGATGAAGAAATCAAGTGATTTCGGGCTCAAAATCTTAATGTTTTGACCTCAAAATGGATTTAGAAGGTGGGTTTTCGCGAAAAAGAGGAACGAGATGAAGCTTAGGCTTCAAAAATGGCTAAAGGGGGTTTAAATGGTGATTTTCGGGTAAGCAGGCCAAACCGGCGCCTAGGCACCGAATTCTGGCGCCTAGGCGCCAGACTCGATTTTCCAAAAAAATCACTTTAAAAATTTTATTTTCCACCAAAATTCATAAATTAAAATTCTAATTACTCATATAAGAGTATTACTTCAGTTTCCAACTTCCAAAATATTTTCCAAAAAATTTTTAAAAATTAAAAATTAAATCCACCAATTAAACACAAGTTTAAATAAAACTCTTCTAATTCCATTCATGATTTTCAATTTCGGGCTCAATACAATTCAGATAAGATTCATAACATGATTCAAGTTCTAACAACAATCAAACAACACAATTTTGAAAGCAAATACAACACACATTGAACATGAAAGCAAACAAACAAACACAATCGATTCACTAAATCGATACAACGACACACTAGATAAATCACAATCTCACCACATCACTATCTAAATCCCATTATCTTGGCAAGGAAAACTATTCAACCCACTTGGAAAGAATGCTAACGCCCTCAGAAAATCCGTAGCCGTTTTCTCGTCGATCCAATTGTTCTTCGCATACATGTCCACTTGAGCATCTTGATAAGCCGCTAGATGATCAAATTGAAGTTTTGCCCGCCATTCTAAATGTTCAATTTGATGAAACATCTCATCAAGGCGATCTCTAATGCTTTTAAATTCTGCTTCAAACTTATCTAGACGACTAGAAATTTTCTCCAAACTTACGGCGATGAAACCATTGAAGTAGGGTTGAGGATCCTTTGAGACCTTGTCTCTAGCCTCTTCTCCAAGATTTCTCCTCTCCATTTCTTCAAAAATCCTCTCTAATCTCTCAAGAATGGAGTGTGTGGGTCGAAATAATGATTGCATAGGGATTGGGGACAAAGATAGGGTCATTTATAAGAGAAATTTGTGTGAAAAACTGAAGATTTCGGTTTTGACACGATCCAGTAACTGTGGCGCTTAGGCGCCAAATCTGGCTCATAGGCGTCGGACCCATCGACACACAGTTTACTCTGGTGCTTAAGCGCCAAATCTGGCGCCTAGGCGCCGGAACCATGTTCGACTCCTTTTCGCCTATTGTCAAATTTCAAAGTTTCGTTCTCCAAAATAGGTAATTTAGAATGGTAAGATCAATATAGACTCAGTAACACAAATTATAAGCAATCATAATGAAGGTTAACTTGATCTCCTTTTTACTCATATATGAAATAGAGTGATCCGATGTCTAAGCTTTATATATTTTGAGATAATTTTCGAGCTTAAGTCAATAAAGACTTGTTAGCATCAAATTTTCTAAAGTAATATAAAATTAAACAAGACCGAGGCAAAACCTTACATTAAAAATGTAAAAACACACAAAACAACGAATAACTATGGGTTGCCTCCCACAAAGTGCTTGGTTTAACGTCGTCAGCCAGACCTAATTAAGTTTTTAATCAGATAGACTCAACTCATAAGCCTCTTTATAAATCTTTTTAATATCTCCCAAATAAGGCTTCAGTCTTAATCCATTAACTTTAAAAAATTTTCCCGTTTTGGAATTTTTAATATTCACAGCTCCATAATGGTAAACTTTTTCAATTATATACGGTCCTATCCATTTTGATCTTAATTTTCCAGGAAAAATTCTTAAACGAGTATTAAATAATAATAATTTTTGTCCATGCTTAAATATTTTTCCTGAAATCTTTTTATCATGTAATATTTTCATTTTCTCTTTATAAATCCTTACATTTTCATATGATTCATTTCTTATTACATCCATCTCATTTAATTACAATAATCATTTTTCTCCTGCAGTATTCAAATCAAAATTAAACTCTTTTATCACCCAATAAGCTTTATGTTCAAGTTCAACAGGTAAGTGACAATGTTTACCATAAACTAACCGGTAAGGTGACATTCCGATTGGTTTCTTATAAGCTGTTCTATAAGCCCTTAATGCAGAATCAAGTCTATCAACCCAATCAGTTCTTTTAGGATTAACAGTCTTCTCTAAAATTCTTTTAATTTCTCTGTTTGATACTTCGGCCATTCAACTTGTTTGTGGGTAATAAGTAGTTGCAATTCTGTGTTTGATTCCAAATTTTTCCAATAATGATTAAATTCTTATATTTCTAAAATGACTTCCACCATCTGTGATAATTACCTTAGGCATCCCAAATCTTAAAAAAATCATCTTCTTTAAAAATTTTGAAACACATTTGGAATCACAGCTAGGTAAAGCTACATCTTCATTCCACTTTGAAACATAATCAACCGCTAATAAAATATAAATCTTTCCAGATGATGGTACAAATGGTCCCATAAAGTCTAAACCCCATATATCAAAAATTTCAACTTCGAATATATAATTTAAAGGTATTTCATCTTTCTTGGATATATTTCCCATCCTTTGACATCGATCACATGTTTTCACATAATGTCTCACATCTTTAAATAAGGTAGGCCAATAAAATCCTGAATTTAAAATTTTAAATGCAGTTTTATCTACTCCAAAGTGTCCTCCAAATTTGGAATCATGACATTTTTGAATAATAGCATAAGTTTCTTCATAAGGTACGCATCTAAGAATTACAGAATCTCTTCCTAATTTAAATAAATGAGGATCTTCCCAAATATAAGATTTAGCATCATTCTTAAATTTCTTAATAAATTTGTTATCCAATCCATAAGGTAAAATATTGCTAACTAAATAGTTAACTATATCTGTATATCAAGGTGTTTAGCATCCTTGAATAACATACAAATGTTCATCAGGAAATTTCTCATTTATATTTTCTTCAGTAATAACATCATTCTTAATTCTAGATAAATGATCAGCAATTTGGTTGTCTGTTCCTTTTCTATCCATTATTTGAAAATCAAATTCTTGTAGAAGTAAAACCCATCTTATCAGTCTAGGTTTAGCATCTTTTTTCAATATTAAATATTTAATAGCGGAATGATCAGTATGAACTATGCATTTGGTACCAAGAAGATAAGGTCTAAATTTATCGAAGGCATATACTACAGCTAAAAGCTTTTCTCGATAGTAGTGTAATTTCTTTGAGTTTCGATAAGAGTTTTACTAGCATAATATATAACTTTGAAAATTTTCTCATATTTTTGTCCCAATACAGCTCCAATTGCCAAATCACTTGCATCGCACATTAATTCAAAAGGTTTATTCCAATTAGGTGCAATAATTATAAGTGCAGTTATTAATTTTTCTTTTAAAATATTGAAAGCACTAACACAGTCTTCTTTAAATTCAAATTTAGCTTCTTTTTCTAATAAATGGCAAAGAGGTTTAGCAATTTTAGAAAATTCCTTTATAAATCTTCTTTAAAATCCAGCATGACCTAGAAACTTCTCACATCAGTAACAATAGTAGGGGGTTGCAGTTCAGCAATAATTTTTACTTTTGCTTGATCAACTTCCATCCCTTTTTGTGAAACTTTATGACCAAGTACAATGCCTTCGTGACCATAAATTGACATTTTTCCCGGTTAAGAACTAAATTTGTTTCTTTACATCTTTTCAGAACTTTGGAAATATTTTCCAAACAAGACTCAAAAGAAGTTCCAAAAACCGAAAAAATCGTCCATGATTACTTCAATTCCTTTGTCAATCAAATCACAAAATATTGATATCATACATCTTTAAAAAGTTGCAGGTGCATTACATAAACCAAAAAGCATTCTTCTAAAGGCAAATGTTCCATAAGGACTTGTAAATGTTGTTTTCTCTTGGTCCTCAGGAGCGATAAGTAATTGATGATAATCAGAATATCCATCCAGAAAATAGAAATATGAGTGTCCAGCTAATTTGTCAAGCATCTAATCCAAGAAAGGTAAAGGAAAATGATCCTTTCTAGTGGCATCATTTAACTTCCAATAATCAATGCAAATTCGCCATCCAGTAACTTGTCTTGTAGGAATTAGTTCATTTTTATCATTGACGATGATGGATTACTCCTCCTTTCTTCGGAACACAATGAATATGACTTACCCATTGGCTATCCGAAATAGGATAATAATTCGAGCATCTAACCATTTTAAAATTTCTTTTTTAACAACCTCTTTCATGATAGGATTTAATCTTCTTTGCGGTTCAATAGTAGGTTTAAAATTTTCTTCCATTAAAATTCTATGCATACAAATGGAAGGGCTTATTCCTCTTATATCGAGAATAGTCCGACCAAATGCATTCTTATAATTCTTTAATACTCCTATTAATTTTTCTTCTTGATCTAAACTTAGCTCAGAAGAAATAATAATAGGTAAAGTTAATGAATTTCCAAGAAATGCATACTTTAAATGTGAAGGTAACATTTTTAATTCCAGTTCAGGGGCTTTTTTAATTGAGGGTAAAAGTATATCATTTTGAGTTATGTCTAAAGTTTCCCAGTTATCTTTAATATAATGAGTTTCTTTGAATAATTCTTCTTCTTTTAGTTCTTCATTTTCATCATTTAAAAAATCAATTTCTTCTTCAGGAATGATTTTACATTTTTCTCGATAGTGTTTTTCAATTATAAAATCCAAAATATTCATTCGATAGCATTTTTCTTTGTCAGGGTACTTCATCGATTTAAGAACATTGAATTTAATCTCTTGATCATTAACTCTCACAGTTAATTCTCCTTTTTGCACATCAATCATAGCTCGTCCGGTAGCTAGAAAAGGTCTCCCTAAAATAATTGGTGTTTCTTTATCTTCTTCCATATTAAGTACAATGAAATCCACAGAAAAGACAAATTTATCTACTTTAACAAGTACATCTTCTACAACTCCTTTAGGGTAAGTGATAGATCTATCAGCTAACTGAAGGGTTACAGTGGTGGGAGTAATCTCTCCTAAATTCAACCTTCGATAAATAGAAAATGGCATGAGATTAATACTAGCTCCTAAATCACATAAAGCTTTTCCACAAAATTTTTCTCCAATAGCACAAGGTATAGTAAAACTTCCAGGATCTTTAAGTTTCTGAGGTAATTTTTTTTGAATTATTGCACTACATTCTTCACTTAATGCAACAGTTTCAAAGGCTTCAAATTTATGTTTCTTACTTAATATATCCTTCATAAATTTTGCATAAGTTGGCATCTGTTCCAAAGCTTCCGCAAAAGGTATGTTTATAGTAAGTTCTTAAAAATTTCAAAGAACTTAGAAAATTGATGATCAAGCTTCTGCTGTTTTAATTATTGAGAAAAAGGTGGTGGTGGTTTTTCAACTTCCACATTAATAGAAATATTAGTTTGATCTTGATTAGGAGAAGGAGTTTCTTTAGGTTTTTCAATCTCTTCAACCTCAATCTCTTTTTATATTTCATTCTGCATTCGTTATTTTAATTCCTTTCCACTTCTAAGTTGTACGCTTTAACATGTTCATGTTCTTTTCCAGTTTCTTTTGGATTAATTTCAACATTACTAGGAAGTGTTCCTGGAGGTTTGTTATTAATTAAATTAGCGATTTGTCCCATTGATTCTCAATATTACGAATAGCAGTATTTTGATTTTGTAATTTATTACTCATTTGTAAAATTAATTCTTCTATTGATAACTTTTATGTTGATTATTAAATCCAGGTGGTTTATAATTTGAATTTACTTGATTATTCCAATTTCCAGTTGGATGGGATTGATTATTACCCCATTGTTGTTGTTGATTATTCCATTTAAAATTAGGGTGATTTTTCCATCCAGGATTTTAATAATTTGAATACAGATTATTTTTAATTACAATAGCTTGTAAAGTTTCAATAGTTTGAGAATCTTCAATATTAGATGAGTTGTTATGTGATATGTTGATGGCAAAATTATCTAATTTCTTAGATATTGCAGCTACGTGTGAAGCTAAGATAGAAAAGGCTTGGTTATCTTGAATACTTGACATTCTTTTAGGATTAATCCTTTCAGAAGTCCATTGAAAATTATTGTTAGTCATTTCTTCAATTAAAGTATAAGCTTCTTCAAATGATTTAGCCATTAAAGAACCTCCAGCAGCAGCATCAATAATTGATTTTAGTGATCCAATTAAACCATTATAAAATGTTTGAATAATTAACCAATCAGGTAAAGCGTGATGAGGACATTTTCTTAATAGTTCTTTAAATCTTTCCCAAGTTTCATAAATTGTCTCCCCGTCAAATTGACTAAATGAAGTAATATCATTTCTTGATTTAGCAGTTTTAGAAGGAGGAAAATATTTAGTAAGAAATTTTTGTGTCATTTCAGCCCATGTTTTAATAGAACCTGTTGCTAATGAGTTCAACCATATCTTTGCTTTATCTCTTAAACAAAAAGGAAAGAGTCCAAGTCTAACAGCATCATCAGAAACATTGTTATATTTAAAGGTAGCACAAAGTTCTAAAAAACTAGCAATGTGTAAATTTGGATCCTCATTTGGTGTTCCTCCAAATTGATTATTTTGAACCATTTGAATGATAGATGGTTTATGCTCAAAAGAATTAGCATCTACGATAGATATTTGAATACTACTATGAAGTTCGGCAAGAATCGTAGGGTTAGCATAATCCCTTAATGGTTTGTAAACATTTTTTTCATTAATTTCAATTGGATTTTGTAAATTGTTATGTAAATTAGCCATCTCTTGGATTTTTTGAGTTTGTTTTCCTTTTTTAATTCTTTTAACAGTTCTTTCTAATTCAGAATCTAAAGGCAAGAATCATTCAGATTCAGCACTACGCATAAAAAGTAAATTAGCAAGAAATAAAATCTCTACTTATTAGTAAAAAAAAATTTTTATATATATTTTATTATTATTTTTTTTTGGTATTTTATATTTTTGACAATAAAAGAAAATGAACAAAAATAAAATAAAAATATTTAAAATCTAAAAATTTGCCTCCGCTCCCCCCCGAGCAATGGCGCCAAAAACTTGACCCACGATAAATATATGCGTACTAAAAATTCAATCCCCGGCAACGGCGCCAAAAACATGACCCACAATCCGCTGATGACAAATATAATAATTAATGCTTTCAAATATTTGTAATAGATAATAATAGCGGCTAGTGTATATAAATATAATTTTATCGAAAATATTTTACACACTAGAGGTACTACGCAAGTATACGTATCGTATCAAGTAATATAGGGCTTTGAAACAAAGACCCCAGTATCGATCCCACGAGGAGTGAGTTATGGATTTTTAAATATTTTAATTTTATTTTTAAGTATTTCTTTTATAGTTATAAATTTGATATTTTTAATTTACTAGATGCAATAATAAAGCAGTAATGAAATGATTGATGTAAATAGCAATAAAAAAACAACTTTCTTCCTTTCAATTAATCCAAGATTTTCTAAGATAATGATAATATTCGTGGAGAATATAAATTTATGGTAATGTCCCAAATAGAAGCATTAATATTCTTTACCCTTTGATCCAGGTGTAAAGATCATTGGCTAGCCTATAGATCAGGTCCGGATGTATTGTTAGTAGAATGAGTTAATCTAGGCTCACACTACTAGATGTCCAAGGGTGGCTATGGTCGGCCCTACTAGTGACCCTTTCCTTCTCTATAAACCATATTACAAGAATTTAGTCTGTCACTCTAAAAACTTATCAATTCTACGCCCATTATATAATATCTTCTTATTTATTTGCACTTCACCTTGAATAACCCGCACAAGGCCTTCGACTACCCAAGGATTCATGTGATATCTACTAGTTAAGAATTCATCTCCTTCTAGGTATCAAAACTCTTCAACAGATTTTAACAATTTAAATAGTAAACTAAGATCCGGTATTAATATCATCACAATGTTTTAAAATATAAATAGTTTTTAATTCTCCAACGATGTTTTAAAATATAAATAGTTTTTAATTCTCCAACGAATTTTATATTATCTTTTTTATCTTTTCATAATTGAAAGGAAAAAGTAAATTAACTACTCAGAACACATTGAATTTAAAAAACAAAACATGATAATGAAACTTTGAATAAAATTACAAATACTTATCTCAAGTGTTTCTCCTACTGAACCTCTAAATTCTTCTGACTCCAAAGCAAATAAACTTCAAAACACCAACTCTTTTAAACTCTCAATACAAACTCTAAATAAAATAACTAACTAATTTATGAAGGATAGTAAAATGTGGCCCTAAACTATCTCTCTAATTCTCTCTCTAGATGGGGCTTTAGATAGGGGGCAATTTTTTCTGAAGGAGTACCCTCCTATTTATAGGCTTCAAGGGTTGCCTCAAGGCACCTCTTCAAAATGTGTCCACATTCAACGAATCTTCTAGAAGGTGTGTCTGGCGCCTAGGCGCCAGACTCTGCGTCCAGTTCTTCGCACCTCTTCACTTTGGATTGCACCTCTTCGCGATTAAAACCGTTTCCAAGCGTCCAAATACACTGTATCACATGTCTTATAAACCAGGAACAACTTCCAGTCTTCTAGAAGGTCCAATAACTTGTAACACCGTCAAAATAACCGTCCAAAAGTCATCAGAAATCTTGACACATCCCGTATCGACCTGGCGCTTAGGCGCCGGATTCTGGCGCTTAGGCGCCGGATTCTGGCGCTTAGGCGCCGGATTCTGGCGCTTAGGCGCCAGACCAATAATTTTGACAATTTTGTATTTTGGCTCCATTTTTGCTCCTTTTTGCTTCTTTTTGCTCCTTTTTGCTCCTTTTTCACTTTTTTTCCTTCTTGAAGATTTTTCCATCACCTATATCCAAAAACACAAAAATACCTTTCATTAAAGTATAATATCCTTAAAAATTTGATAAAAATCAAGGCATAAAATGGGTATTTTTTTCATGGATCAACTGCTTTGCTTGGAATTACGACGAAGTGCCCAGACTTGCTCCAAAAGTGGTAGTTCACAAGCTAGGGATAGATAAAAAATTTGTCCCTGTAAAATAATGTCCAAGAAGAATGCGTATTGACATAGAACAACAAGTTATCACTGAAGACAAGAAACTAATTGAGGCCAATTTTATTCGAGAAGAAAAATATCCAATATGGCTGGCCAATATAGTGCCGGTAAAGAAGAAAAATGGCTAAATCCGAGTCTGTATAGACTTCTGAGATTTAAATAAAGCCTGTCCAGAAGACGAATTTCCATTGTCAATTCCTGAATTAATGGTAGATATTGCATCGACTCATGTAATATTCTCTTTTATGGATGGAATGTCAGGATATAATCAAATTAAAATGTCACCTAAAGATGAATCAAATACAGCTTTCAGAACACCCATTGGGATATACTGTTATAAAGTAATGCCAATTGGACTAAAAAATGTCTGTGCAACTTACTAGAGGGCCATGACAAGAATTTTGGATGAACTTATTCACAAGCAAGTCGAATGTTATGTAGATGACTTGGTTGTTAATAGTAAATACAAAAACGAACATACGTATGATCATAGAATCGTCTTCGAGCGATTACAACAATTTAATCTTAAATTGAATCCTCTTAAGTGTGCCTTTGTTGTCACCACAGCAAAATTTTTAGGACTTGTTATTCGACATCGTGAGATTGAAATTGACCCGCTCAAAATTGAAGTTATCATGAATATGTCTCCTCCAAAAAATCTAACACAATTATGATATTTCTAAGGAAGATTAGCATACATTCGTCGTTTCATTTCCAATATATCAGGAAGATGTTAACCTTTCACTGCCCTGACCAGAAAAGACTCCAAGTTTGTATGGGATGAAAAATGCCAATATGCTTTTGAAAACATCAAGCAATATCTAATGACACCTCCTATTCTAGCAGCCCCTGTGTTAGGAAGACTTCTTAACCTTTATACTGCACCTTTAGAAAATTCTTTAGGAGCATTACTGACTCAAAATAATGATGAAGGTAAAGAAAATGCTCTATATTACCTAAGTCGTTATTTAAATCCAACTGAGATAAGATATCCTACGATCGAAAAACATTGTTTAGCTTTGATCTTAGCGGTTCAAAAGCTAAGACTTTACATGTTTCACACAAAGTGACCCTTATTTCAAAGATTAACTCATTGCAATATTTACTAACTCGACCAACTCTTTCTGGAAGATTGACAAGATGGACAATGTTGCTACTTCAATTTGATATAACATTCGTGCCGATGCACGCTGTCAAAGGACAAATCTTGGTAGACTTTCTAGCAGAACACCCTGTACCAAATGAATCTCCACTTAATGATGATTTGCCTTATGAACAAGTATTCAAAATAAAAGACTTTGACTCAAAACAATAGGAGTTATGTTTTGATGGAGCTTCCTCTACTAGAAAAAATAAAGATGAACAAAGCACGAATAATTTTTATTACTCTGTACAAAAGAATGATACTATTTTCTTATCATCTAACAGAGCCATGTACAAATAATGAAGTTGAGTATGAAGCGCTCATAGTTGGTTTAGAACTAGCAATCAAAATGAACACCACAACAATTATGGTGAATCCCAACTGATTGTTAATTATAACAGGAAAATACAAAATTTTGAAATCACGTCTTGAAAAATATTTTAATTACGTTATGGAATTACTGCAAGATATTCCTAATGAGACATTTTTCCTAGTTCCAATGCAAAATAATTCTCTAGCAGATGTTTTGGCAAAACTTGCAAAAGAATTTGCTTGTCTTGAAGGAAATAACATTTTAATATTCATAAAAGAACGGCGAGTTTTATCTCAAATTGATTTTGAAAGTTTGGACAAAAAGGAAGAAAATATGACAATAAGGGTTGTCAATGAAGAAATGAATGATGATTAGTGACAACCAATTATTGAATACTTACGAACTGGGACATCACCTGACAAGAATTCCACTGCAGTTCAAATTAAACAGAGAGCATTATCTTATGTCTTAATAGATGATGTTCTTTATCGTCGATATTTTTATCAAATGTGGTTAAGATGTTTAAGCCAATCTGAATCTCAAGAACTCATCAAAAAAGTTCATTCAGGCTTATGTGGTGCACATCAATCTAGGCCCACGATGAAAATGAAAATAAAAAGAATGGGGTATTATTGGCCATCAATGATGACTGACTACCTTAAAGTAGCAAGAAAATGTCATCAATTCCAAGTTCATGGAAGGGGCTTACATCAACTACCAAATGTATTACATCCGACAATTGCATCTTAGTCGTTTTAATGTTGGGTCACCGATATTGCGGGACCTATAGATCCTCCATCAACTAAAGGACATAGATTCATATTGGCAGCCACTGATTACTTCTCAAAATGGGCAGAAGCTGTACTACTTAAGGAAGTCAAAGCAAAACAAGTTCTTCATTTCCTCAAAACACAAATTGATTATAGATTCAAAGTTCCTCAAAGGATTATCTTAGACAATAGATTAGCCTTTAAGAACATGAAAATAAATAATTTTATTCAAAGAAATTTAATAGATTGGCGATATTCAACAATTTATTATCCAAAGGCCAAAGTTTAGTTGAAACTTTCAATAAAACATTAATCTAAATTTTAAAGAAAATATTGACTAGCAATCCAAGACAATGGCATAAAAAATTAATTGAATCGTTATGGGCTTATAGAACTACATAATGAACACCAACATGATCAACACGGTTTTCTTTGGTATATGGTTCTGAAGCCATACTTCCATTAGAAATTCAGATTCCTTCTTTTAGGATTGCGATTACAAACAAAATCACTGAAGAAGAAAACGCAAAATTATGTATTGAAGAACAGTAAATCTAGAGGGCAAACGACTTCAACCTCAACAAAATCTAGAACTGTACCAAGCCAAAATGAAACGGACCCATGATAAATTGGTTCGTCCTAGGACATTTCAAATCGGGGATTTGGTCTTCGTACTCTGAAGACCTATCCTTGCTCACAGAAAAATAACTGGGAAATTTGAGCCAATGTGGGAGGGACCATATGTAATTAAAAAGACCTATTCAGGAGGAGCCTATCAGTTAGTTGACTGTCAAGGAGATAGAGTTCTGCCCCCAATTAATGGGCGTTTGTTAACAAAATATTATGCAACATAAGACAATGACTTGTTTCTAAACTGGAAAAATAATAATAATAATCTTTCGCCTTGTTTGTACAAATTTGAGTTTGTCTCTTGACATTTTCTTTTTGCTTACTGAGTATACACTTGTGAGCAGAATCCCTCAAAATAAAAAAATATAATAATAATAATAAAAACACTTTGAAAAATGAAATTTAGTCTGACATATCATATAATTCTGTCATTTGCAGGGAAATGTCTAACAACAGGCTATTCTTCACTTTTCAAAATGATACGACTTTTGCACTGGACCGCTGACACCTTGACAAGGGTTCAAGAATTCATTTCAACTTTGATCTGCTACAGATTGAATCGATATACCATGGGTTGTCATTGTACCTAGTCGATCAAAATGAAATTAAGGAATAAATGCCTTTGATAGAATTTAAACTTTGGGAATAATATGATTTCAAGGATAAATCAAAAACTGATAATCATGAACTGAATCCTAATATTAGGAAATTGAAATCGGTAGTGACGACTGTGTCTCAGAAGGTTGCAGAGGTTAACAAGACGACAATAGGACTTACCCGTTCCAAAAGGCCAAATCAAAACAAACGACTGAAGCGACAAGAAGAAAAACAACTAGAAGATAGAAGACTTAAGGAAGATGACATCAATCAGTTTGAATCTCTTGACCTCGATACTTCATTTGCTGAAATTTATCCTATCATGACAATGCCAAAGAAACAAATCCCTAAGAGAAACATCTCTGAAGTAGAAATATGATGGATTCAAGCTATTAAATGATAATCCTTTAAACAATTTAAGCATATCAATGGACAGACTATCAACATTCTAGAGGGCATTATGTTGTTCACCAAAATATTTGATGAATATGAACAGCCAGCCATCATTGAGCATGTGATGAAAGCCCGAGATCTAGGTCAGGCTGGACGTCTTAAGAGGAGAACCTACTCTGAGCCTAACAAATGAATATGTTGTAAGGGAAGGCTGACAATCCAATATGGATGTTGCTATAAATTTTAGGGATAACGAAGGAAATCCTTCAGGAATCCTACGACACAAACAGGTGGATCCACTACCTACAGTAATCATTCAGATTATTAAACGACTTGTTACCTGGGGAATCATGCCATCAAGATTTGTTCCAGATAGTTGTATTATCAACATCTACGATGAGGGGGACTATATATCACCTCACATCGACAGTCATGACTTTGAGAGACTATTTTGCAAGGTGTCCCTAATGAATCATTGTTCTATTCTTTTTGAAAGGAAAATACAGATCCTTGGACCAGGAGAATTTGCAGGAACATACCAGGTCATTTTGACACGAGAATCAGTTCTTCTACTACAAGGAAACGGTGCTGACGTGGTGAAACACTGTATACCTAGTGTCAGTAGACCTCGCATTTCGATCACTCTGCATCGAATGCGACCAGACAAAAGACCCATCGGATATTAGGCTATTCCAGAACTTGAAGGGTTGAAGCCTCTGGAGCTACCATGACCCCGTGAATGTCCAAACACCTAAGACATGGTTGACAGACAATGTCTTGGAGTGTTAGATGTTTATGGTTGTTCTAGTAGTATCCAAGACTATGTTATGATAAAAAGAATGACTTGAAAACTTCTGACATATGATATATCGATATTTTGTAGCATGTGTTGTATGATATATGTAGATATATGTACTATTGACTTTTTTTTGCAATGTTATGTACTGGTGACTGTTGTACATTATCTTTAGAAAAAAAATGAAATATTGAAAAATATCCCCTATTGTCTATGATACGTCGGCAGGTTCTAAAGTGCCAGAATGAATTCATTAAATAAAAATTACAGTATGAATGACTTGTGATAACTGATATGAGAATTATCCTTTGACCTATAAAGGTCAAATCCCCAGTGGATGTCCCCAGCGAATACATTTTTTCCTAGTGAGTTTTCCACTCTCTCTAGTTATTGGATATAAGTCCTTTCCTGGCATAGAAGTTAGGCATTCCTTTAACTTGACATCGACATTTGACATTTCTAAGAAATGGAATATGACTTCCATTTTCTCTCCCTCTAGTTATTGGATATAAATCCTTTCCTGAAACGGAAGTTATGGCATTCCTTCAACTTGACATCGACATTTGACATTTCTGAGAAATGAAATATGACTTTCATTTTCTCTCTCTAGTTATTGGATATAAGTCCTTTCCTGACACGGAAGTTATGGCATTCCTTTAACTTAACATCGACATTTGACATTTTTGAGAAATGGAATATGACTTCCATTTTCTCTCTCTAGTTATTGGATATAAGTCCTTTCCTGACACAGAAGTTATAGCATTCCTTTAACTTGACATCGACATTTGACATTTCTGAGAAATGGGATGTGACCACTTTCTTTTTCTAGTTATTGAATAGAAGCTCTTTCTTGACAAGGAAGTTATGGCATTCTTTTAACTTCACATCGACATTTGACATTTCTGAGAAATAGGATATGACTTCCATTTTCGCTCTAGTTTTTGGATATAAGTACTTTCCTGACACGGAAGTTATGTCATTCCTCTAACTTGACATTGATATTTGACATTTCAAGAAATGGAGCATGACATCCATTCTCCTATTTTTAGATATAAGACCTTTTCTAATATGAAGATAAGACATTCCTATAACTCTTTCTTCAAGACAATATATTAGTCACATAACATTCTTTCTCGAAATTGACATATCGACGTTTGACATTTATGACATATATTCTCATCCTTCAAATGATGATATAAAATACTTTTGGACAAATTGAAATTTATGACATCTAGGCCATTTCGGTCAACATCAATATGTGTGGTATACTTTTACAATATCCCACACATATTGGGGGCCCATTTGTTGACCTCACTTTTGTGATGGCCATTCACTAGATATATTAAGAAAGGAAGTCTATCCATGTTGATCTCCTAAAATTTAACACGGAATAACAAACCCTAAAGATCTAGGGTAAAACCTAAGCGAAGACTTTTGACTTAGATTTTAATGACATATTAAACCATACAAATCAGTAATGAAAAACTCTGAAATAACTAATTTTCTTAACCCATTTAAACAAATTTGATCAAACTAGTAAATATTTTACTTAAATGATCAAAATTTGATTAAGAAAAAGTCAGTCCATGACTTAATGACCTCCTAATTGACTCAGTATTTACTACATTGATCATTAAGGCGCCTCAGGTATTAAATTAATCAAGCATAGTTCATTTGGTTAATTGATAATACCAAATTGACCTAACATTACCAACCTTAGTCAAATCTAGGTATGGTTACCAAAATCAATAACCCTGTGATTAAGTTAACCATGATAAAGTTAAATAAATCATCTGGGTCAACCTTGGACCTAAATTGGTCAATTATGATCAACCTTTAACATAAACAATACAAAAATGGTCAACTTTTGACCTAAACACCACTACATTGATCACATACTAAAATGACAAATTAGGTCAAAATGATCAAATCATGACCCAAAGAATACTGCATTTACTTTATTAGTCAATTTTTGATTAAATAATTAAAATTTAGTCAAAATAATCCATACATAATATAAAGACAAATACATTAACCCCATTGATCAATTCTTGACCTAAAAGGGCTAAAAATTGTCAAGAATGGCTAACTCATGCCCCCTTGACCACAAAATTGACTTCAAGGATAGACATTGACATGATCAACTTGACAATGATCAAAATGACCAAATATTAATCCAAAAATCACTACATTGACCATTGGATTGACTTAAACTCTAAAATTGGCTAACCCTAATCAAGATTTATCAAAGTTGGTTAAAATACCCAATTTCGAATAAAAAATGATAAAATTAATCAAATAATTAATTCTAAAACTATTTTGATTAATTTATTGGCTAAAAATATAATTTCCAAAATTTTTAATTAATGACATAATTAATTAAAGATTGAAAATATAATTAAAAGCCATAAAATAAGACCATGCCTAATTCTGAACTAAAATAATATAAATTAATCAAATGATTAAATTTAAAATTATTTTGATTAATTTATTGGCTAATAATACAATTTCTAATATTGTTAATTAATGACATAATTAATTAAAAGATGGAAATATAATTGAAAAGGACATAAAATGGAATTTTGACATATGACATAATAAATGGCTTTAAAATTTCTCAATTCCTTTATGACATCATGGATGACCTCATATAAGTTAGACACAATCCATATGACCCATCAAAAATAAATTGACCCATTAATGATTCATAATATAATATTTTTTAACCATGGTTAAAAGACATCATTACATAAAAAATGAAGTGGCAAAACCACCTCCCTTTAAAGGTTGACTCACCCTTCCTTTCAAGGTGATGTGGCTAATCATCCAAAGGCAGCCTACCACACCTCATGAAGATCTAATGGAAGAAAAGAAAAGCCTGAACTAAATTTTTACCATGATTAAACACCATGATGCCTTTTGTGCATGAGATGAGTAAGAGAGCTAAGGTGGCTCTTTCTCCTTAAAGCCATTAAAAAAATTGTTAAAACATGTAGGGAAGGATATATCATGCTAGATGAACATGCCATATCCACCTCTAAAGAGAACAAATGGGAAGAATTCAAAAATACAACTCAAGTTTAAAAATGACTAAACTCTACAAGGTTTAACCTTTTTAAATCCTAAATTCTATTCAATTGACAACTAGAACTTTATCCAAAGCATTTATGAGGGAGTTAAGAACTTCCCAAGATTAACCCAAGTCAGAAGCTCAACCCTAGCCATTCCCATGGCTATAAATAGAGCCAAACCCGAGCACATGAGGGAGAGGGGAGAAAATCAGAAAACCCTATACACTGCCCAATTCCCTTAGCTCTCAACATCAAAAACTTAGTTTTGGATGTAAGCAATGGATCCCACATGAAACCAAGTCACCAAATCCTCTGAGTCAGCTCAATTGAGTCAACCCAAGAAGCCGAAAACCAAGACAAAATGGAAGTGTGAAACCAAACTCCTCAAACCTTCAAATTAACCATCCTAAATCCATCTAGGGACTGTGTTAGGACAAGCCCAATCAAAAATTTCCATCCCCATAGCCTCTAAGCCACAATTTGAACTTCTTTCCCCAAACCGAGCCCCTTTTGTTAGAAATCACATAGGGAACCAATTTAACATCAAATTGAGCTGACAGAGAGTTTTCGTAGGACCACATGAAGCTTCCAAATCAATCAATTTGAAGCTAAACTCACTGAGTCCAAGGTATGGTTCTTCACACCCAACCCGAGCTCGGGCTTGGTCTAGAGTAGGGTTAGCCAATTCAAAACTCATACAAATCCATATGGATATGTTCTTCTCCTCCAGATGAAGACAAAAATCACTCAATTCCACCAAGAATCGAGTGAGATCTTGTCTTTAGAACATGAACGGTGCTTAGGTATAAAATAGATGAAGATGATGAACGGATGTCGTCCATTTCCCTGTTTTGGAAATGGATGGCTATGATTCATTTTAGCTTGATCCCCTATTCAGCTCCTCGCAGCAGATTAGCCGCGTTTCGACCCGTCCGAGGACACGCGGCAGTCTAAGATTTATTTGTATTTAATAAAATTCAGGTAAACCTTAAAACTTCAAAAATACATATCTTTGAACACAAAAATCACAAAAATATAATAAAAATACCTCTGAACTCAAGGCAATAAGGAGAACAATGTGGAATTGAAATTTTGATTTTTTTTATTTATATTTGATTTTTAATTAATTTAATACTCTCTGGAGTATTTTAATTATTAAAAATTAATTATAAAACAGAAAAATATGAAAATTTGAGGGATCAATCTTTAGATCTGTAGGAACAATCTCTGATTTTTCTAAGGTTGGGAAAATTCACTAGGACAACATTTACTAATTTTCATAAGATTGAACAATTATTTTTAACAATACTTTTAAAAATCAGAAAATAGGAAAAGTAAATTGGAAATTAGTTAGACATTTAGGGGGATAAATTTAAACCCTAAAATGACATATTCTAACCTTTAGAAAATTTAAAAATGATATTTTCTTATTAGAGTTAAAATTTTAAATTTTTAAAATATAAAAACCCTAAAATATTTTTTAAAAAAATTGAAACTCTTTATCTAACTCATGTCACCATGAGTTAAGATTAAGTTTAAACACCCAATGGACTCAAATTAAAACTTAATTAGGATTAATCCAATATTAGTCCTAATTAAATTAATTAATCCTTAATTAAATTAAAGATATAATTAAAATTTAATTAAGCTTAACCACACATTAAGCCTAATTAATTCTCCTTTAGCATTAGGCTCGGGACAAAATCAAATCTTAATTAAGCTTAAGACATCACTAGGCCTAATCAAACTTTAACTAAATTAGGTTTAATACAAAATCATACTTTAATTAAGCTTAAGACATCACTAGGCTTAATTACACCCATTAAGCCTTAATTAAATTAGGTTTAATACAAAATCAAACTTTAATTAAGATCAAGACATCATTAAGCTTATTTAAACCTCTTAAACCAAAATCAAGCCCTAATTAAGTCTAAGACATTAAATTAGATATAATTAATCTAATAAACATTAATTACATTAGGTTTAATATAAAAATCAAATTTAATTAAGTTTAAGGACATATTAAACTTAATTAATTAAAACATAATTACATTAGGTTTAATATAAAAATCAAATTTTAACTAAGTTTAAGGACATATTAAACTTAATTAATTAAACATTAATTACATTAGGTTTAATGTAAAAATTAAATTTTAATTAAGTTTAAGGACATATTGAACTGAATTAATTAAAACTTAATATAAAAAATTTAAATTTTAATTAAGTTTAAAGACATATTAAACTTATTTAATTAAACCTTAATATAAAAATCAAATTTTAGTTAAGTTTAAGGATATATTAAACTTAACTAATTAAACCATAATATAAAATTTAAATTTTAATTAAGTTTAAGAACATATTAAATTAACTTAAACTCTAATTAAGTCTAACCCATTAGACCTAATTAAACCATTAAGTCTTAATTAAACTAAACTTCAACAAACTTTAAAATAATTAGACTTAACCCTAATTAAGTCTAATTAATCAATTAAACCTTACCCAAATTAGGTTTTATTAACTCTAAAACTATTAGACTTAACCCTAATTAGGTCTAATTAATCGATTAAACTCTACCCAAATTAGGTTTAATTAACCTTAAATCAATAAGGTTTTACCCTAATTAACTACAAACCCTTATCAAACAAAACTTATAACTTAGGTTCAACCTAGCTTGAACCCAAGTTGACCTAAACTTAAGTTCAACCCATATTGAACTTAAGTCAAAACTTATAACTTAGGTTCAACCTAACTTGAACCCAAGTTATCCTAAACTTAAGTTCAACCCATATTGAACTTAAATCAAGACTTCTAACTTAGGTTTAACCTAACGAGAACCTAAGTTGACATAGTTCAACCCAAATTGAACTTAAGTCAAAAACATATAACGTAGGTTCAATCTGACTTGAACCCAAAGTTGACCTAAACTAAGATCAATTCATATTGAACTTAAGTCAAAGCATAGGTTTAAACTAAACCTAACTTTTACTTAAACATAATATAAGGTTAACTTAGATTCAACCTAAGTTAAGTCTAAATTAATATAAATCTTAAATACTTAATATAACATAAAGCGACAAAAATTTTAAGTTCAAACCAAATTGAATTTAATTGAACTAAAATTAAATCAAACTTAAAACTCAGCCCATATTCAAACAAGATAAATCGACATAAAGTTCGACCTAAATTGAACTTAACGTAACATAAAAATTCAATCAACACAAAAAAAATTCTTAATAAAATCCAAGTCGACATAAATTTTTAAACAAAATCAATCCAAACCTGAATTAATATAAACAACAACAAAATCTTCAACAACGTAAAAAAAATTTTAACAATGAATCTAAAAAATAATTATTTTAAAATCAAACACATACCGACATTTAAAATCAACATTAAAGCATAAATCAGTAAATGAAACTTAACTAAATTTGGACATCTGCAAATTCTAAAATGACGACCGACTATTATTTTCTGACGCTATTTGCTTTACAGTGTTGAAAACAAAATCACGTTTATATTTTCTTTGCATGTTATAGGGTGTACTAACTCTATTTTGCAGGACGTCGACAATGAAATAATAATAATAATAATAAAAGACATGAAAATTAAAAAAAGTAACCAAACGACATCAAAATAGTACTAAACAAAACAAGAAGACATGATAAAACAAAATAAAGCAAAAATAAGACACGAAACAATGACATGACAATTGACAAATAAAATTAATCAAAAATAAAATAACAGATATATTCTTGACATTTTAAAATACCTCATGACATAAATAATTAACATGTATCTCACAACAAAATGAGATAAACATTAGGAATAAAATATTTATATGTTTATTTTTGTAAAAAATAAAGTATTCAGAAAACGATTTTTTAACATTAATCAAGAGTTTTCTTAGGTAAAACTAGAATTGCCTAGGATGTAATTAACTATAGAAGCTTGCTTCTGTAGGAGAAGTAAAAAGAAGTCAGAATAGGTTAAATACCTAAAAATCTCTGGTTATCAGACTTTTAGTTTTCCTAATATGATAAGAACATTCTAGAGTACTCCCTATAAAGATATCACATTACTTTTCCTTTGGTTATCTATTCTACTCCTTTTCCTTTTCTTTTGCCCATTTCAAAGAGGGAATAAATATTGGAGCAATATAAATAGACTGGTGACTTCTTAACACTTGACACAACGTCTAGGAATTGGCGACGATCGGAATCCCGTCGAGTTTCCATCTCCGACAATAGAGGATGGGTCCACTTCGTTTCAATTTGTAGAATTTGTATTTTTTTCTTATTTATTCAGTTTTATCTCCCCCTCTCATCCTTCAGCTAGTTTTTGCACTTGTCTCTCGAGATAATCTTCAAACATTTGCATGCCTTGTTTGGTTCAGTGAAGGGCACTGACCATTCGTTTCTGACATAAAACCAAGTGAGGAAGCTACAACAAATGTATGTTCTTTACAAGAGCATTTGTCTTTAGAAGTTTCCTAGAACAGTGTGAGTGATGGATCCTCTAGGAAAAGACCTAGTCTTCTTCTAAGACCAGTTCAAGTATGGCCTCCGGTTGTCCTTATGTCAGGGGCTCCAGAGCATCTTTAACACCTATGGGGTTATTCTAGCGCAAGTGATGCCAAACTCCACAGCCACAAGCATGACTTTTTTTTCTATCAGTGGGAGAATCTTTCATGGTCGATTGAACTCCTTAGATACTTGTTCTCGTTCATGGTCAAAAATGAGGGCTACGCTATATTTTCAGCAAGCAAGGAAGTCCACTTAGTAGGAGTGGAGAATAAGATAAAGGATTGAAAGAGGAAGTTCCTGACCGGTTCCTGTTCTGCTGCCTAGGAAATCCATACCGAGCCATCATAGTGTAAGGTATTCAGGTTGAAGTCTCTTCCAAAGAACATTACTGATGCCTTGGAGATGTTGTCTGACCATCGTCTCTCGTCTCCTCAATATACCACTGAGGTGATAGTTATCCATGTGTTGGCATGTAAAATGACAGAAGAGCACTGAAACAACTAAGACATTGAAGAGGAGGTCAAAGAGAAGTTGGTGAATGAAAAGTTGGCTGCTAAGGTTCAAAAGTGGAAGCACATCTTGGAATCAGGTAATCTTGTAAGAGATGAGGACCAGCCTTTTCATAGTGTGGCCTCTAGATACTTTGTTTCTGTAACTATTGATAATGTGTTGTTCAAGACAAGGTGATGGTAAGGTCATCGTTATTGCCAAAAAATGTGCTTCTCATTTTGTTGATGCAGGGGAAGGCAACGAAAGGGAATTTCCTTCTGAAGGGACTTCAGACAAAACTGTGATAACAGCTCCTACATTTTCTATAGTCAGCACAACAGCCAACGTGTCACTAACTAGCGTTGCTCCTTTGGATTCTTATGCCCAAGCTCTTTCTTTTGTTTCCCTTTCTGAGAGGACTAGAGAGAGCCAGGAAGGCCCTTCAACCACGTTTGCTTCTTCAGGGGAGTTGACTTCCTCCTCTAAATGAGAATTCCCACACTTAGGGCATCAGCGCGTGAAAGAGCATGTGGAGGAAGAAGACGTTCCACATCCCCTCCTTTAAAAGGGATGAAGGAGGCCTCCAAGTGGGAGCCTATTGCCAGGAATTCTAAGAGTTTATGGGAGGAGGGCAGCAAATAGTTCGGCATTCTGGATCTATCTCTAGACTAGTATCTGCAGTCGGAAGTCGATGAAGAATTGCACTAGTCTAGAAGGTTCAACAATGCATTAAGGGGCTTCGACTGCCAAGAACTTCTCTAGAGCATGGCCCTGTGGAATTTAATGGTCACATAGAGTGCCCAATTTCAGGGGCTAGCCTTGATGGAGGTAGAGCAGTCATTAAAGTAAGCTCAAAAGAAGGAGGCCTTGTTGGATGCCAACCGGAACAGGCTTCAATACGATCAAGACCACTTGCAAGTAAGGCTTGAAGGATCCAAGAAGGTCAACTAAGATTCCCTTAGTATTATAGCTGTCTTAGAAAAGAAGATTGTTAAGCTAGAGGTGAAGGTTGCCTCGTCAGTCTTTAGATATGAGTACGAGAATAATTTTGCAGGCGAGTTTAGGCATGGCGCAGACTATGACACTCGTCGATACATTTATCACGGCCTGATCAACCCCAAGTACTCCAACCCAGATGAGTTCTCAAACATGATTCTCAACGAATCAGTTGAAGTCTCTGAAGGAAAGGGAGCCTTAGCAACTGGGAGGATTCGGCTACCGATTAAAGTTCCTTGATTGAAAGAACATCCATTTTTTGCATATCTTGAAAATTTGTTAGTGTCATAAGATAATAATTGTATATCTTTAAAAATTAATGAAAAAAATAATATTTTTCCTTTTTGAGATTAATTTTGTTACTTAGGGTTGTAAAATTTCTTGTTTTATCTGGGTATATGGCCCTTAGAGTTATTTGCTCTTAGACTGACACATGGATTCTTGGGGGCCTACCTGCCTTTAATGTTTTGAAAGTAAAAATTTATCCTTCCGGGCACTTGTGACACATTCTACAGCCTAGCAGGCATCAGTCCTAGCCATTCATGCCTCTCGATGTGGATCGTGTTGCTACTTGAGAGTGGCCACCAAGATTTCTGAGAGGTTTTCATTGTCCTTTTGTGGATCTTATTGCTAGATACTCTTATAGATATTTCTGTTCGAACTTTGCATCGGTTCATGACCAAGGGATCTTCCTATTTTTTCTTGTTTTGTAAGCTAGAGCCAATTGATCATGTATTTCAGTGATTGGCTTGTCGGTTGGGCCCCATAGAACCAATGGGCTTTTGGTATTTCACATGGTCACTTAGATCTCGCGAGGACGTACCTCAGAATTGCCCAATCGTGTGGGTCTTTAGGATTTTTGTAGATTCTTTTAGAGCCTCCCAGATACTTCCCCAGACTTTCCAGGGCTCGTAGGCCTTCACCCCCTCACCACCTGCAAGGTATGGATATTGTCATCACCTTTGGGGGGTACATCCACATAGGACTTTCGAAGGATCCTAGTAGCTCTTTGTGTATCTTGTCGCTTATGAGTAGAAAAAACACCCTAGAGGCGATGACTCATAGGCCTTACGAGAGTATTTTTTCTAAGGGATGGAATTTTTTTATCATCTTCCGATACAGACAGTTAGACACCTTTTGACCGAACAGAGTTCCCCGAGTATCAGGCAAGAGTTTTAAAACATACATGGTTAGGCTTTATTTTCCCGAGTATCAGAAATGGACCCATGGAGTTCATGCTTCTTCTAACAAGGTGTGCATAAAATCCTTTAGAATGTGATGTTTATTTTCTTTTCTGGGAAATCAACCATCGAGATATCCCTTCAATTTGTAGGGCTGCCATCATTAAATAGACCCTCCTTCAGTGTTTTTATGAGCGTGTCCCCTTTAATGTTGATGATTATTTCTCCTACTTAAATGGGAATGAAATTATCCATTTCCTTGCCTTCCCATCATGTGTATTAGATTTTTAAAAATTTGACGAGATTGGCCAACTTTTGTTCGATCAGGTGCTAGGGTGGTCTTTGGTCAATGGGTGCTTATGGATCTCTGAAGCCCATGCCTCTTTAGTTTCTTTTCTTCTTTGAGTCGTATGTCAAAAGAGGGATTTCTCCAATTCGAGTGTTGAACATCGTCCAAACTAAGTTGGGTGTCTAACAGGAGATCCTCCCCATGGACAAATATAGTGGGTTTTGAGGATTGGTGGAGGTGGGCCACTCTTACGGAAGGCCAATACATCTGTTCGACCGTTGCTAGTGGATTTTCAGAGATATTTGGGTCCCTGGACTCCAGTTGTCCAGGAGTAAGGCATGACACCTTTGGTAGCAACAATTTGTCCTCTCTTTGTCTCTTACATTTCTCATTATGAGAGAAGTTTATAAGAGAGTGGGAGGCGAGTGAGGGCCTCCAACCTTTTTTTGCTCCAATTTCATTATAATTCCGATTCATACTGGGGAAGTAAATAGATGCAAAAGATTTTGGAATTTGGTGGAGTGACAAGAATGCTAAACAAATTCAGAATTCTTGGAGTGGAGAGGTTGACTGACTTCTCATGAGATTTTCGGCCGAGTGTCACTAACCGGACCTGAAAAATACGCAATTATTTAATTTCTTGGCAAAAAACTTGAAGTGATATCTTTAGGCGGCTAATGTACAAAATGAATATATTATAAAGTTTAGAATTTAATTTATGGTTTACACACTAGGGGTTCTACGCAAGTATATATATCATTCAAGTAATATAGGATTTTTTTAAATCCCAGTATTGATCCCATAGGGAAGGTGAAAACTCTCTTTATAGACTTAGTAAAACTTTACTAAAACTCTAGACAATTATCTACGAAATAAGCGCGCAAATTTATGTGTAAAAAGAAGTAACTAATTCCTATTATTTCAGTTTCAAAACTTAAATAAAATGCAAAGTGTTTCTAAACTAACATAATGTAGAAGAGTTCAAATTATATAAAATTATTTTCCCTTGCAGTAAGATCATATTCAGTTTAGGAATTAAATGATTAAAGGTTAAAATGAAGTTTTGTGACAAATAGGAGCATACCTATTCTTTACCCTCTTCCGAGTCCATGAAGAGTATTAGCTAACCAAGAGTTAAATTCCTAAATCCTTGGTTATGCTGAGTAGGTCTAGTCTGTCACCCTTGATTACCCATTGTGCCCACTATTTTTGAGCTAACCCATCATTAAGTTCCAAACGCTAGATTCAATATGTTAAGATTCTAGCCTATCACCCTAGAATCATCAATGTACACCATCAAAACTTATCTCCCTGTCTATTTTTAAAGGGTCCCATAGTTAGCTACAAATATGAAAAGGTGTAAAATTAACTTGTAATGTTATTATTAAACCAACTAGAACAAATGAGTAATTTTGCACTAAATACCCTTCAAACCTATAAATATGAGTCATTTCGCTAATAAAGGATCACAAAATTTACTCTGTTAAAACTCGTGTTACTGTGCACTTTATTTTTCTCATTTTCTCTCTCTCTTTTTCTCTCGTCCATCTAATGTTCTATACCTTGCATGTGATCTCAGGACATATTTAGATTCAACATCATAAAAGAAATAGTGAGGGAGGAATCATACCATTAAAAAGAAGTGGAGCACACCACAGAGAAAGAACTCACATGGGAGACACCAAAAACATAGAGTATGTATAGATATTTGTACAATAACAAATTTAGATGCAATACTAGAGGGAATAGCACAAGCTTCCCAGGAACATAATCCTCAAGAAGAACCCAAATTCTAAGGACACCGAGCAGCTCATGCCACATAAAAGATGGAAAGCGCCCAGTACTAAGATAGTGTTGGGTCTACATAACTGGTCATACCACGATTTGGAAGATTGGTGGTCTATCATTAGTTGAAGAGTGCATTATACTAACATATCTTCAATTTTGAGTCACCAAATAAGTTAAAATTTCTATCTTTAGAATCTTATAAGGGTCAAAGTAATTCAATCAATCATATTGCTTTCTTTGAGTTAGTCAACTGTCTTCTTAAAATCTCCAACGCACTTAAGTGTTGGTTATTTTACCCATCCTGAGGACTGGACCTCGGATAATTTAATGGCCTCCCAATAGGAATAACCACCTAATACAAGGAATTTAAGAAGATGTCCATGTTGTAATTTGCCACTGCCCAAAAGCCCCATAAGAACTCACAGGCACTATGACAGGTCAACCAAAGGCCGAACGAGAACTTTCATTTGTATGTCTCAATTTCAAAAAGAAATACTAGAAGTATATGATTTGGAAATTGTGATCACACAAGACACTCTGGCCTAGGTGCTAAGGAGAGAATGATTTAAGTATTTTCTTAGGTATGCAACAGCCCAATTTGCCTGATTGAACTCTTAGGGTTAGCCAAACACCACATTGCAATCGAAGAGTGTGTTCGACCATCATACTAGAAAGTTGAACAATCAGACTGCCACTCTCAAAAGAGGACCTCATGAGATGATGGGTGAAGGCCAAAACACTACCTATAATCCAAACATGAAGATAGTCGGCCACCTCGCGATGATAAAGATGTTCATAGAAACTACCATAGAGTATGGAGCTAGTTAAACGATTGTCGGGCAACTAGGAAGAACTAAAACCCACTCAGTTGACGTTTTTAATGACATAATTGGTTAAGTTGATACAACTAATGAGAACCAAAGCTTTTCTTCAAAATTAGAATAAGTTTTACAAATACCATAAAGACCACAGTCTTGACATGAGGACTGTCAACACCTTTGAACCTAGTTGAAGAGTTGATGAGGGTCGAATAGCTTGAGTTCATCACTCTAGAGGCATTAAACCAATGGTAGGGAAAATCTCCATTAGAAGAAAACTATGATGAGCTCGTCCGAGCTAACACCATCCATATTGTAGGGATATAGCCAACCATCCTAGGACGATATTAGGTTTGACGATTTGATCACAAGAGGGTTCACACAGAGGAACTCTACGTTGTGTTGCTTTGTCTCTGAAGTGAAAGTTTCATCCTCTGATTATATTTACTAATATGGATTTACTACTATAGGGGAATCCCTACAAAGCACGGTTGTAGTCACAACAATGATTAACAATTACCAGGTTGGTAGTATTTTGGTTGATACTAGCAGTTCTGAGAATATTCTATTTAAATCAACCTTTGACAAAATACATCTATTGGCTGATCGGCCCCACCTATGACTTCACTTGCAAGCAAAAGAAAGCCTTAGGAATAATAGGGCTGTTAGTCACCAAGGGAAATGGTGACATCCAGCTTATCAACATGGAGGACTTCAATGTGGTTGATGTGCCACCTGCTTATAATGTTATCTTTGATCACCCACTACTCCATAACTTCAAATCCATGGTCTCCACATACTATGTCAAGGTAGAGTATCCATGTAACAGAGAGATAGTTACCGTTTGTGGAAATTCAGAACAGTTCCAGACATGCTACTCTTAGATAGTTGGCAACATAGATCAAGAGTCGTTTTACATTGAGAACTGGCGAGATGGGTATCTTGAGACCAAGAAAACCAATGTAGAGATTCCTGCTACCGATGGAGATTCAGATATATATATTTTATCTAATTAGTAAAATTTTTGGAGAAGAATACAAAGAAATGTTGTTCCAAATTTTTAGGAGTGTCAAGTCATTTTTCCTTGGTCAGCCACTTAAATGTCAGACATGCCAATTGTCATGGTATGCCACAACTTGAATATTAATCCAGTTGTGAAGAAGAAGATGAGAACACTAACAATGACATTGGTCAGGATGATTCATGAAGAAGTGTTGAAACATAAGGAGGTGTGTTACATTCAGGAGGCACAGTACTGAACCTGAGTCTATAATATAAGTATGGTCAAGAAAACGTGCAACCAATGGAGCATGTGCATGGAAATCACAAACCTAAACTCTAACTACCCGAAGGGCAGCTATCCCTTATTAAGGATAGATGCTTTGTTATTTCCATGATTTAACATTTAGTAATGAGCTTCCTGGAAGCTTTCTCCGGCAACCAGCAGCTCAAAATGTATATGGTCGATGCAGAGAAGATGACATTCATCACAAGCAAATACTAGCATTGTTATAATGTAATTTCATTTGGGCTTAAGAATTTTGTAGCTACCTACTAGTGTTTCATGAATGTAATCCTCTCAATCAAAAATGAAAAAAAAAATGAAGTCTATGTAGATGATGTCCAAGTTAAAACTCAGGTGGTCGACAACATTAAGAGAAACATTTCAAACACTAAGAAAATATATCATGAAACTTAATAAACTAAAATTCATGTCTGGAGCTTTGATAGAATATTTCCTTAGATACCTCTTAACGCTCAAAGGTATAAAGGACAACCTGAAGAAAATCTAAGCGTTGTTGAATATGCCCTCACCCTGGAATGCTAAGGTGGTGCAAAGGTTGTCTGATTAGATAAAAAAGCTCAACAGATTCATTTCAAAATTTTGCTATTGACGTCGTGTGTTTTTTAAAGTATTAATGAAAGAAAAGATTTTTGAATGATTGACCAAATGTAAATAAACATTCCAAAACTTAAAGTAATCACTAATCTCATCACCATAAATCTAAGTCCAAAATTGAAGGAACATCTCTCTATATATCTATGAGCTGGACCAAAATCCATTAGTTCAGTTTTGGTTTGGATGTAGTTGGGAAAAAAATTCTCAATCTACTATAGCAGTCATGTTCTCAGAGGAGCTGAGATCTGGTAGCTTATCATGAAATCAAAGATTTGATCTAATTATCTCTGCTCATAGGCTCCAGCCATAGTTCTTGATGCATCCAATCAGGGTCATCAATGAACATCCCCTCAAATTCGTGCTCAGACGACCATATGTTAATGAAGTCTATGAAAATAAAATTCAACATATGTTGGTGAAGTCAGATTCACAACTGGTGGTGAATGAAGTTAACGAGGAATTCAATGTCAGAGATAAAATGATTACCAAATATTTGAAATTGAGCACTTAAATGTCAAGATATAGAGTTTATGGTCTTTAAAATTGAGCACATCAGTTAAGATGAAAATCAGCATACCTTCTCTCTAAGAGCATTTTTTTGGAGAAGAGATGCTTAGGAGCTTCTCAAATAGCCACTAAGAAGCCAGAGACCATGGAGGTAGAAGTGGGAAATACAAAGAGTTTTATGGATCCCAACATTCCAAATTTGCAAACCAAAAACATTCCTAAGTAACTCACTGAGCCAAGAGATTTATATTCAAATTCATGCAATACCTCATGATCAAAAGAAATATTTTTGAAGATCAGCCGCCTAATAATTCCATAGTTGCATCAAGGAAAATGAGGCAGAAGAAATCCTTCATGAGATACACTTAGGCGATTGTAAGAGTCTTTTGGAGGAAAAACTTTTGCACATTGTGTTCAGTGGCAAGGCTATTTCTAACGACCCTCTTGAAAGATACAGAGGAGTTTTCTAAGAGCTATGACCAATGCTGGAAATATGCCCCGTTGTAGCATCAGTTGGCCCACAAATTAAAATTTATGTGAGTTTCCAACCTTTCACCATCTAGGGGCTCGACATCTTAGACATGTTTCCTCCTTCAAAAGGCCAAAGAAATTTTTTTTATTTGTCATAGACTACTTTTCAAAGTGGATTGAAGTTAAAGCCTTTGTTCGTATTACATCGGACGTCATCTGGAACTTCCTTTGAATGGATATCATATGTCGGTATATCTTACCATCGATATTTATCATTGATAATAAAATTCAATCCGCTAACCAAGGGTAAAGGATTTTTGCCAAAGTCAAGCAATCATACTGATGTTTCCATTTGTACATGATCTGCAAACAAATGGACAGGTAGAGAATACCAACAAAATGATTTTAAATCTACTACAGAAGAATGTTGAAGGAGCAAAAATAATTGGGCAGACATACATCTATCGGTTCTATGGGTTGTTCGAACAATGTCATCATCAGCGACTAGGTAACCTCCTTACATGCGTTCCCATTGGATGATAATGATCTTTCTAGTGAAGTATAATCACCACAGTAGAGGGTTATCACAATCACCATGTTTAATGAAGAGATTCTCATTGATTGGTAGGAGGCAAAGAATCACTCTGATTGGTAAGAGGAAAATGATGAAGGGATAATGTTCACACTTGACCTACAGGAAGAAAATTAAACTGATGTAACATTTTGATAGGAAGAAGTAAAAAGGATAACTACTCGATACAGCAATAAGAATGTCTAAGAGAAGATGTTCACACCCGGCAACCTAGTACTGAAGAAAGCCGGCCCAGCAACATGAGGGAAAGCAATAAAAAAATCTTAATCAGACTTAAAAATATCCATTTATTATAGATCAAAGAGTTACTCTGGAAGCCTATGAATTGAAAACATATACTGATAAATAGGTACCCCAAATGTAGAGTAGCGATGATCTCAAGAAAATTTTCCTGTAAACCAAATACATTGTACCGACGCAAGGAAATAATAAAGAAGTTTTTTTCTTCTAATACTTGAGAATTTTATTTTGAAAGATGTTAAGAAAAACATTGGCTAACTATGAGTTCATGACCCCAGGTTTGAATGACACTCAGAGAACTTAAATGGTTGATGCGCTTTGGCATCAAAATGACACTCAAGGAACTGGAGTACCCTAAATTGCCAGTTGACAATGGTGTTGAGTCATTCAGTCAGCCAAAAATGTAATGTTTCTTATTAAAAAACACTTCAACATGAGTCTCAAAGGTTTTAGTGGATGAAATTCCATAGGTGGTTCTCTGTCTAGTAAAGACAAAGATCCCAGAAGAGCACTGTAAAAATCACCTTTAAAAAGTATCGACAATTAATCCCCTATGAAGAGTTATACGACTGAAGGAAATGTGGGTTTGATCAAACAACCATTACTTTGGTTAAGGCTTGAGTTAAGGTATTGCCACCCTAAAAGAAACCAACAAGTGACACATGTCATCTGAGTGGTTACAAAATTATAAAATGACACCATGATGTCAGATTAATGTGCTAACATTAAAAGATGACCTTCTATGCTAAAAAAAGATGAAACAATCCCTAGAATGTGAGCCAGGCAAATAGCTAGAGATGGTTTCCTGCCAAATAGCTACAAGCCCCACAAATAACATTGCACAAGTCATCCCAACAATTAAGACTGGATGATAGACATCATTGGGGCAATAACACAGCAAACCAAAGAGGATAAGTATGTTACGAGACTTGAGCATAGTGGAGAACATATCAAAATTGACTTAAAAAATTATGAAAAGACCAAAGCAGGTAAAAAAATAAAAAGTAACACCACATGAAAAAATCTTCTGGAGGTTATATTTCATTTATATAAGTGTTATGTTACATGTCTTTTTGAACAAAACCTTTCCTATACAATATATATATATATATATATATATATATATATATATATATATATATATATATATATATATATATATATATATATATATATATATATATATGTATGTATATATATATATATATATATATATATATATATATAAAATCTTCTAAGTCAAGGTCTCTTTGTGCCAAGTGTTAGACGATCCATCATCTACCACATGATCACCCTTGGACTCCTCTCCATTAGTCGATGATGAAGAAGCGCAAAAATTTTTTTGAACTCATTGAGATCAATGTACTTAGTGTCAAACTTCCCAACTTTGACAAATCAATGGCCACCTTAGTACCAATCTTCAGATTTATATCTTGAGTGTTAAAAAACTCTCTGCATTCTTTTTTTTAACAATAGATACCCACTTCGATGGAATTGCTAGCTCTGCTTCAGCCTCCTATAGCCAAACCTCTGCACCAAGGCTGCCTGATCCTCCACTTCTCTAGCTCTTGCCTTGAATTCTTTAGCCTTTACATCAACATTTGTGGCTCTATCTCTCACATCAAGATAAAGAGAAGACATGTGATGTGTAGTCACAAGTCCCACCAGCTTATACTAGTCGACCATATGGCATAGGTCTTTGGGCTAGAGGTTATTCAAGAACTTCTATTGGCTCTCTGACCAAATCACATCAGCAATGGTTAAGGTGTACGCATCTATTCTTGAAGCTTGCAGGAACCAATCCCTTAGCACATTTATTTGGGTAACCCATAGTCTAGGTGATGGTCAAGGCATACTCATTTTTCATCATAACCGTGATTGAATTTTATTTTATATGCACGAGGATGACTCCATAATGGCTAAGAATGGATCAGATCGTTTCAAAGAATGACAGTAAAATCCCTCACCAAAATGAATCTCCATAGAAGATCTATCATTGCCAAAGTGATCAGTTGTGCTCACCTCTGGCCCTGCTAGCTCTAGAACTATATTTGTGTTGCATACATAAGTATCCGATGGGAGACTAGTTTTCTGTATGCGCTGTAAATATCTTTCAATACTACAATACACACAACAACATGATTAGTAAATATTCAGATCAATCACAATAAAAATTACTTCAGTATAAATAGTTTTATATTTTATAATCTTTAAGCTATCAAACCTAGTAATTACGTAAGCATACGTATCACTCAAGTAATAAAGGGCTCTAATGGAGTCCTAAGCATCAATCCTACAGGGAGGAGGAAATTCTTATGGTTATAATATAAAACACAATATCCAAACTATAAAAAATTAAGTAAAAAAAATAAGTCGAAAGTGAGCTTAATGTATGCTAATGAAATGTAGCTAAAAGAACTAAGTTAACCAAGCTATTTTCTAAACTTAAAAGTTAAATTTCCTAAGACTAAACAAAGTTGTTTTTTATGAAGAGTTCAAATTTAAGAAAGAATCCTTTCCCTTTACAATGAGTGTATGGTTAGTGAAGTAATTAAAATTATTTAAAACTATATAAAATTCTATTGTGCCAAATAGAAGCAAACCCACTCTTTACCTCTGTAGTGCATAAAGATTGTTGCCTAATCTAGACTTTGGTCCCTAAATTCGTGGTTAGGCTGGGAGGATATTGACCCTCACTCTAGAGCTCCCACTTCCCCCTCACCTGAGGGCTAAAGTCTTGCTTTAGTTTCCAAAAAACTGGACCAAATTGAGGATTTTAGTCTTACCCTAAAATATCTAATTCTAAGCTCATCAAAATACATTACCCTATTTATTTGCACTCAACCCCATGGACTACATTCTCATCCATGAAATTGAATGTGACTCTCACCTTGTTCTAGAAAGCATATCCCTTTTAGATCTTATGTTTCTCAACAAATTTTAACATTTTAATTGGCTAGATCGAAAAGTAAATGAAGAGCAGAGTTCGAATAATCACTATTTATTGACATTTAAAACCTTGCACAACAATATTAATTCTTCTCAAAATCATATCTCATTATAGGGAGAAGGACAAAGGAGACTACTCAGAATTCATGAGAAAGATACTATATAACATGGATTATATATATAAAAATAAGTTTAAAAATTAAGAAAGAAAAGAATACAACTTATCTCACACTCCTCCTCAAGCAAATCCCTTGAAGTTTTCTTGAAGCACTTTCTCTCTTTACAATCACACTCAATTCTCTCTTAGAAGTGTAATGAAGATGAAATCTCTCACTTTCCTTCTCCTCTTATAAATCTAGAAGAAAATCCTCTCCACACAAAACCTAACCATAAACTCTCCACACACTCAACTCCAACAAGACAAGACAAGACTTCACTTCCTTCTGCGAAGACTCTACACGACACACAAGACACCTCACCACCCAGGACACTCCAAGTCTTCTTTTTTTTATGAGTGGCGCCAGCACCTCTTCTCCAAATAAATTTAAAATTCACTTTTTTTTATCAAGAGACACCCCTCTTCATACCAAGAGGCAAATCTCTTCATCCAAAAGACATATCTCTTCATTCAAGAGCATTACCCAAGTGTTTAGATGCATTAAACCACTCCAAGTGGCGTTTGAATTGCTTAGAACCTTCTAAAACATCTGAAAAATAGTCAAAAAATGCCAAATTTGTCTAAATCTGTCTCTAGAACCTCTAGCGCCTGTTTACTAGAGTTCAATAAACTTATCTAGATTTTGGCACCTTTGGCGCTATTTTGGAACCTTTGGTGGTATTTTGGCGCCTCTTCTCTGTAATCTGGCGCTAGTTCTGGAGCCTCTTGAGTCAGTATTCTGTAAATCTGCATTTCGACTCCAACTTTCTTCCTTCTTGCTCCTTTTTGCTCCAAATGCCTAAAATCAATATACCTATAACAAAACATGAAATTAACTTTCCTTAAAGTGCAATATCACCAATTTTAAGCATAAAAGGTATACATAAAATTATACATTTTTTTGTGTATCAAAATCCCCCAAACCTAAATGTTACTTGTTCTCAAGTAACACTTTTTTTACATAAAAATATGACTTATGGTAGAGATTTTAACTTATAAATTTCTATAATTTGTTTTAATAAATATAATAGTATAGCTTAAGAAAAACATTTAATAATTTAGGTTAAAACTAATAGTATAAGAACTCCTTGAAGACTTGTAATTTATCATATTAAAAACACTAAGAATGTCCATTTGAAAAAGAATTTCATTGTAACATTAGTAGTAAGGATGTTAATACTCGAATACAAGTTTTGAAAATCTAATAAAGCCTTTTTCATCAAGTTGATTCAAGTGAAGTCAATTTTTTATTAGACATCTCCTCTTAAGTTCTCCTCACATATTTTTCTTTTCTTTTCCTTTTTCTTTTTTTTTTTTTTTTTGCTTTTTTGCTTTTATTTTAGGATCATTTTCTATCCTTTCTTTTCTTTTTCATGAGCAGATTACTATATCTGGATAGCCTTTAATAAGTTTGAACTTCACTATCCTCTTCTTGAAGTTAAAAACTTATTACCTTCCTTCACTTTATAAATTCATATTAGCTTTGAAGAATTTTCATAAAGTCTCATTCTTTTCTTCTTATATAAAACTCTCAGATTCTTAATACTTTAAAAATACAATTTCCTTTACCTTAAATTGAAAAAGCATAGTCTTATCCTTTCATATCTTAACTCTAGAATAGACCTTCATTATTAAATATTTTTACTTAAATTTACTATAATATTTAAAAACAAAAATATAGTTGTCTAAAGTTATCCCCTAATACCAATGGTCATGTTAAATTAATTTTTAAAAATATATTTAATTAAGGAAAAATAAAGATTAGTTTTCTTCTTTTAAAGAAATTTTTCTTTCTGCCTAAACTTAAATTATTTTTTAATAAATAAAGAATTCAGTACAAAAAATGTTGGTGGAAAGAAAATAGTAAATGCATAAAATTAAGACTAACCTGTAAAGGGTTCTGAACATGAAAGTTGGCTTTGACACATTGCAGGTGCTAATTTAAAAAGTACAGGATTTAAAGAATTAAATAAAACATGATATATCAACAGGATTTGCTAAGAAAAGGTGAATTTAAAACAAAAGCTATAAATTAAAGAAATAAAGAATACTTAAATAAAAACCAGCAATTTACATCTACAAACAAACAAGTTCAATAATACAACTTACAATACACATCAAAACCCAAATCATAACAACGACAGTAAAGCAAAAAAAATTACAACTAATGAAAATAGATAACAACCCAACAACTCATCAGTCACCGTCTTCTTCCTCTTCTTCTACTTCTTCATCTTTAAATTTATCTTGTGCAAAAAGTGTAAAACTGGGGCATGTAGGAAATTCTACAGTGTGGTCACCCCTTAAATATCTAACCATAGCCTCTTGATATGCAATATCATGTTGAACTCTTCTCTGCAAATATTCATCATTGTGCAAATTCTTTGATTTCAATCTACCAATTCTATTATGCATTGTAACCATATTTGCTTGTTGAATCATCAACTGCTCCATAATATTCTCAAGTGAATAAGTACTAGAAGTAGAAGGTCCTACTGCTGATGAAGTACATCTATCAATACCTTCATTTGTAGTTTTAGATTCAACAAATGATTCAAATTTTTGAACAGTGGTTTCCCAATTGGTTTAAGTGGCTGTAACATTTCTTCATTTTTATCAAACTCTACCCCTGATTTTTCATATAAGGTGAAAATCAGGGCAGGATAACCTAAACCACCAGTGGTTCCACCCTAGCAATACTATGAGCATTATGATGAATGAGAGCACCAAAATCAATAGCCTTCATTTGTTGTATGCAAAAATTTAATACTACTCTCTCTTTAGTTGCTTTGCTAAGGTGATTCGATGAAAGTAGTTTTGCAAAATAAAATAGTGCCACGCTTTAGATTGTACATTGAACATGGAAGTGGTAAAATTTACCTTGTGCTTATTCTTGATTTTGCATACTCCCCTTCCATCAGTAAGGTAGGAATTAACTTCATCAAAAGATGAATCAGAAACAACAAATACAAAATACTCACAATGGAACTTGTTCCCCAACTGGTATAGCGCATTAATCATTTCTCAAGAAAATTCAACATTCTTACCTATAACATATATGCGCTCATCTGAAGTCTCCCAAAGATTTGCATAAATTTCACGAATGACAATAATAATTGATACTGCGGTGAAGTAGCAGAAAGTCCCCTAGTTTCGAGCTATGATTAACCTTTCAATGGAACCTCCCAGGTTTGAAAACACACGCTCCTGAATTAGTTTCTATGTAGCTATCTGAGTATTGTGATTATATTGAGTTTTCAAGTTAACAAATCATCTCGAATCCAAACCTCCTAAAGTCTTTCCTCTATTCAATCTTGGACCATGGTAATTTCTAAAAAAAAATTACATAAAATCCAAATAAATGCACAATATTACAAATCAAACTCCAAAAATCGAAATATTTGGTAAGATATTTCTCACCATGGATTCTCTTTAAATTTCTTCAAAAACCATCAAATTTTTTGGATTTCCATAATGTAGAAAAAATTCGTGGTGGAAATAAAAAATTCTAAGTTAAAATCCAAGGCTTTTAATCCTTCAAATTTCCTTAAATCCAAGAGATATCAAGCCCTAAGCTGAGTTTCAGCCTTAGTCTAGCGGTAGGAGACAAACCAAGGAGTAAAACTGGGGTTTTACTGTTTTATTTTGTGGTTTTAAGGTGATCTGGGCATTTTCAAGAAATCAACCCCGACACCAAAAATTTCAGATTTTAATCTTGTTTTTGTAAAATTTGTTGTATACCAAACCACTTCAACCTCTAATTAGCCTAATTTAACCTTAATATTCATAATTAAACAATCATCTAACAATATATTTTCAAAAACAACACAAAACTCACTTTTATATATAAAATCCACTTGTTTACTAACAAACACTTTTCAAACAACAACGTCAAATTCTGCGTCGGAATCACACCATAACAACCTAATGCTAAAGACTAAATATCAAAATCTTAACATTATACACATATAAAGTTCGACAATGAAAATAAAGGAAATCCAATACGAACACATAACACACAGATGCTCTCATAATTATGAATTCTGTACTTTAGACGGTATACACATCTTAGTCACATTCATCATCTTGAATATATCCCATGGATTGGTGGTGTGCGTATAATTTATTAAAAAGACGGTGAGGAAATTTTTCTATTGAATCTTCTTCAACCTAAGCATTTTTCTTAAACATACTCACAATACCTTCTTCTATGCGCCCAGTATGTTCGAATTGTTTCTTCATCCTCCAATCCAAATGATCAAACATCTAAGAAATTTTTCCAATTGAATTCATAATATTTTGTACCTCTTTCTCCAACTTCTTGATCCTTTTCAGAATAACATGTGAACTATCAGGAAAGTGGGGCTGAATAGAAGATGAATTTAGAGATGATTGATCCATAAGAACATTCATATTATTTTCCTCCCCATTTCCTATGCAGTTACAAGAAATGTCTGGGTCCACGTGCTTCCAAGGAAGAAGCACTTTTTCCAACTTTCATAAGGTACTTATGACTGGCTACAAAGTAGAAATATTGTATAAGTATCTCCCAACCCAAAAATCGATCCAAACTCATAACAGATTTTTCAAACAAATCACCCTCATCAATAGGTCTTCCAGTTTGAATACAATAATTCAAGGTAGTGCTTTCCTTGGTCACTTTACTGATTTCATGGTAGGAAGAAATTTTACTGAAATAAAGAAATGGCATTGCTTCAATGCAATATTTAATAATGAATAAGAAAAACTCACATGTCTGTTATCTCTTGTCTCCTAATTTGCATCTTCATCTATTAGGAATCGATAAACTTCATTCTTGTTATCTATTGTAGGGACAAAATTAAAAAACTGACAAATTGAGACTCTTTCAATCATAAACAAATCGTTTATTCTTGAAAGAGTAAATGGTACCCACGTGCCTCGAACATAGATGACTCCCTAGTTAATCCCATGAAGATTAGTATAAAACTCTTTAACCACAGGAACGACTACTGCAGTAAAGGTATAGCATAGCACGTCCCAGCGTCTCTGCATAATAATCTCATCCACTTAAGTACTTAGTGTGTTCAATCCTTGATTAACAAATCCTCTTTCCTAGATTAATGTCTTCTTCAGGAGACCTTATCATATAATTTTGTGCATCGAAACTAATGAACTTTCTTCTATTAAAAATTTCATATCTAAAAGTTCCTTAATAGTTAGATGCCATGTGAATGAATGCAATGAACTCCTTTCTCTCCTTTTCTAACTTTAAAATCTTTAAATATAACCATTTTTTAGAGTAACCGAGTGAGAAATTTAGCCAAAACTGTTCAAAACCACCAATAGAAGCTTCCAAACCGACTTGGTAACTGTGGCGTTTTTCGCACCGAATTCTGGCACCTCTGGCGTCGATTCTCTGTAGTCTGCTGCCTCTGGCGCCAATTCTACCGCCTCTAGTGTCAGAACAAAATTATGCACTGTCTTGCTTATGGTCTAAAAAACTCTCAAATCTACCATATAATTCAGTAATTAAAGATGTTTTAATATATTTTCTTAATATGTAAGTCTCCCAAGTACACAGAATTTATAAATAAAGCATAAATATAGATAAATATAATATTAACTATATAAAAATATATTCACATCATTAATAAAGGCAACTATGGGTTATCTCCCATAAAGCGCTTGGTTTAATGTCGTCAGCCCAACATTCCCAGTCTTTACTCTAGGTGACCCAATATTAAAATCTGTTTAAAATTTAGCCTTTTCCATCAAAATATGATTTCAGTCTTTGCCCGTTTACTTTAAATATCTTTTCAGTTTTTGGATCTTCAATATTAATAACTCCATAGGGGTAAACTTCTACAACAATGAATGGCCCTAACCATCTAGACTTAAGTTTTCCATGGAATAATTTCAATCTTGTATCATAGAGTAAAACTTCCTATCCATACTCAAATTATTATTTTTTATTATCTTCTGATCATGTCGTTCTTTCATTTTCTCTTTATATATCCTAACATTATCATAAAATTCATACCTAATTTCTTCAAGCTCATTCAGTTGCAACAATCTTTTCTCACCAGTATCTTTTAAATTAAATTTAAAATCCTTAATAGCCCAATAAGCTTTATGCTCCAATTATATTGGTAAGTAACAAATCTTCCCAAAAATTAATCTATACGAGGACATTCCTATAAGTGTTCTATAAGTTGTCTTGTAATCTCATAATACAGTATCTAATCTAGCAGACCAATCCATTTTATTAGGATTTACTGTTTTTTCCAAAATTCTTTTAATTTCATGATTAGATATTTCTACTAGACCACTAATCTGAGGAGGATAAGCAGTTGAGATACTATGTATAATATTATATTTTCCAACCAAATTTTGAATTCTTTTATTCCTAAATTTAGATCCTCCATCGGTAATGATTACTCTTGGTATTCCACATCTTGTAAATATAATTTTGATTAAAAATTTTGAAACGCTCGAGCATCACATCGAGGTAAAGCTATTAATTCAATCCACTTTGACACATAGTCTACTACAATTAATATATATATATATATTTCCAAATGAAGGTACAAATATTCTCATAAAATCCAATCCCCAAACAACAAACATTTTAACTTCCAAAGTAAAATTCAAGGCATTGCATTTCTTTTTGAACTATTACCCACTTATATATATATATATATATATATATATATATATATATATTAACATCTCTAAACGGAGTTGGCCGATAAAAACTAGATTGTAAAATCGTATGAGCGAGTCTTTCAATTCCAAAATGAACTCTGAAATCATAATCATGATATTTTTGAATGATTTCATCAATTTCTTCATAAGGCACACATCTCCGAATAACTAAATCTTTATATTGTTTGTATCAACATGGATCATCCCAAAAGTAAAATTTTGCGTCATGAATAAATTTCTTCTCTTGTGGCTTTGTTAATCCATATGATAAAACACCACTAACAATGTAGTTCACTATATCAGCATACCATGGTCTATTCTTTAACAGTATATAGTTGTTCATCAGGAAATGTTACATTAATTTCTCTTTCAAGATCAAATGTTTCTTCATGTTCCAGCCTAGATAGATGATCAGCTATTTGATTATTGGATCCCTTCTTATCTACTGCCACGAAATCAAATTCTTGCATCAGAATAACTCATCTAATTAATCTTGATTTTGCATCATTCTTTTGCATCAAATGTTTTATAGCCGAGTGGTCTGTATGCACAACATATTTAGCTCCAATCATATATGACCTTAACTTATCAAAAGCATAAACAATTGCTAATAACTCTTTTTTAGTAGTGGTATAATTAATTTGAGCACCATTTAAAGTTTTACTAGCATAATATATAACTTTAAAAATTTTGTCATATCTCTGCTCTAAAGCAGCTCCAATTGCATAATCACCTGCATCACACATTAGCTCGAATGGTTTCTCCCAATCAGGTGAAACTAATATAGGGGCAGTGCTTAATTTTTCCTTTAATAATTCAAAGGCATTAAGGCTTTCTTGATTAAAATTAAATTTTACATCTTTTTCTAAACGTTGGCGTAGAGGCTTAGTAATTTTTAAAAAATCTTATATATAACGCCTGTAAAAACCAGCATGTCCTAAAAAACCTCCAACCCCTCTCACAGTAGTTGGTGGAGGTAATTTAGCGATAACTTGAATTTTTCCAAATCTACTTCCATGCCATTTTCAGAAATTTTATGTCTAAGTACAATTCCTCCTACAACCATGTATTGACATTTTCTTAATTGAATAATAAATTCATCTTTTAACATCATTCTAGAACTTTCTCTAAATGATTCAGACATGATTGAGATGAAGCTCCAATCATAGAAAAATCATCCATAAAAACTTATATCCATTTTTCAATTAAATCAATAAAAATTTAAATCATACATCTCTAAATGTTGCAGGTGCATTACATAAACCAAAGGGCATTTGTTCAAAAGCAAAAGTGTCATAAGGAGTAATAAATGTTATCTTCTCTTGATCCTCAGAAGCAATAGGAATTTGATGATTCTTTGGTATATTCATCCAAAAAGCAAAAAATATTTGTGCCCAGTTAGCCTATCCAACATTTTGTCTAAAGTAAGTAAAGGAAAGTGATCTTTCCTTGTGGTAGAATTTAATTTTCCATAGTCAATGCAAATTAGCCGACCAGTGACTTGTCGTTTTAGTATTAATTCATTATTCTCATTTGTTGCAACAATCACATCCCCTTTCTTAGGAACACTGTGAAATGGACTTACCCAAGCACTCTGAAATAAGATATATTATTTCAGCATCTAACCAATTTAAAATTTCTTTCTTAACAACTTCTTTCATCATAGAGTTTAATCTCCTTTGACGATCAGCTTTTGGTTCATGATGTTCTTCCAATAAAATTTTGTGCATACAAATCGAATGACTGATTCTTTTGATATCAACTAATGTCGATCCAAAGGAATTCTTGTATTTTCTTAAAGTTACTAACAACTTTTGTTCTTGTGATTCAGTTTATTCTAAGGATACTATAATATGTAATGTGGATAAATATCCTAAAAAGGCGTATTTTAAATGTGTAGGAAGTATTTTCATTTCAAGTTCAAGAGGTTTTATAATTTAAGGAAATAAATTTTTATTATTATCCATAGCATCTAACACTTTAAATTGTTCCTGAACATAATCTAATTCTTTATTACTCACTTATATAGATTTATCTTGAATTATATCCTCATCTTCATGCTCCAAATGTTTTTCTTCGGCCTTTTTTTCAAATGTATCTGTGAAATATTCATTGCTAAAATAATCATTAATTTCCATTCTGAAGCATTCATCATTTCTTCCTTTTACTGGATATCTCATTGATTTTGATATATCAAAATGTAACTTCTTGATCATTGACTCTCATGATTAATTCACCTTTTTGAACATCTATCAAAATTCTTCTAGTGGTAAGAAATGGTCTCCCTAAAATGATAGGAATTTCTTTATGTTCCTCCATATCTAACACAATAAAATTCACAGGAAAGATAAATATATCAACTTTTACCAATACATCTTCTATAACTCCTTTAGGATAGGTAATCAAATGATCTGCTACCTAAAGAGTTATAGTAGTAAGGGAAATTTCCCCTAAATTGAACCTTCTGAAAATCGATAGAGGTATAAGATTAATACTGACTCCCAAAGCACATAAAGCTTTTCCAAAAAATCATTCACCAATAGCACAAGGAATAGTTAAAACTACCAGGATCTTTAAGTTTTTCAGGAATTTTTTTCTGAATTATTGTGCTACACTCCTCATTAACTGCAACAGTATCATTATCTATAAACTTCCTTTTTTTATTAAATATATCCTTCATAAACATTACATAGTTTGGCATTTGATCCAGGGCTTCAACAAATGGAATGTTTATATTTAATTTCCTCAATATTTATAAGAATTTTGTAAATTGGTTATCTCTGTTATGTTGTTTCAATCTTTGAGGATTAGGAGGTAGTGGTCATCTTACAGTAATTTTCATTATTTAATAGGATATTCTGAATCAAGATGAAAATCATTGTTGGACTTTTTTATTTTTCACTCCTTTCTCAACTTCAATCACTTTTTGAACTTTTATTTCTAATTCTCTTCCACTTCTCGGTTGAATAGCCTTAACTTGCTCTTTGTTCTGATTTTTAGGATTAACTTCAACATTACTAGAAAAGTTCCTAAAGGTCTATTGCTAAGTGCAGTAGCAATATATCCCAACTGATTTTCCATGTTTCTAGTTAGAGCTCTTTGACTTTGTAATTGATTTCACATTTGCAATATTAATTCTTCCATTAACAATTTCTTCTCCTTAATTTGTTAATAGCTATTAAAACCTGGAGGATAACAAGGTTTATAGTTAGTAATTCCTTACTTATTTGAATTTCCCAATGGGTTCATAAGGTTGTTCCCCCATTGCAGATTTACAGCATTAAAGTTATTATTATTCCAACTTAAATTAGGGTGATTGCTTTAATCAGAATTATAATAATTTGAATATGGATTATTGTTAGATTATTTATTAAATTTAAGGTTTCATATGATGATTGAGAATCTATCATCTATCCCAATGAATTTTCCTCAGGCACAGGAGGCGTCTGAGAATATTTCATTCTATATTGATCTATCTTCTTTGATATTGCAGTAAATTGAGATGCCAAAATAGATAGTGCATCAGAGTCGTGAACACTGGTTACTCTTTTTGGAGTCACCCTTTCAGAGGGCCATTGAAAATTATTATAGTCATCTCTTCAATTAAAGAATATGCTTCATCGAATGGTTTAGATCATAAAGATCCACCAACAGCAGCGTCAATTATAGATCTAAGAGATCTAACTAATACATTATAAAATGTTTGAATTATTAACCAATCTAGTAAAGCATGGTGTGGACATTTTCTAAGAAGATCTGTAAATCGTTCCCAAGCTTCATATATTGATTCTCCTTCAAACTAACAAAAAGATGTAATATCATTTCTAAGCTTAGCAGTTTTAGATGGTGGGAAATATTTTGATAACAAATTTTGCGATAAATTTTCTCATGTTCTAATAAATCCAGGTGCTAATGAGTTTAACTACATCTTAGCTTTTTCCCTCAATGAAAAAGAAGAAAATCTAAGTCTGACAGCATCATTCGACACTCCATCATATTTAAATGTAGCGCACAATTCTAGAAAACTAGCAAGATGTAAGTTAGGATCTTCATTCAGTATTCCCCCAAATTGCTTATTTTGAATCATTTGGATAATAGCAGGTTTAAGCTTAAATTAATTAGCAGCTACAACAGGATTTTGGATACTTATGTGAATTTCATCTATTGTAGGAATATCATAATCTTTTAAAGGCCTCTATTGATGTTCATTTTCAATTCCTTAATTATTTAAGTTGTTAGCCATTTTGTTCAAATTTTCAGATTCTTTTTTTTTGTTTTCAAATTTTTTTTATAATTCTTTCTAACTCCGAACTATAAGGTACTAAGCTTTCAGATCTTAAACTATGCATATACAAACACAATAAGCAATTACAATAAGAAACACGCTAAAATATAAAAATATTTATTATACTACGATTTTTCTTAATATAAGTTTTTCAGTTCAAACAATGTCTTCTAAATTATACAGTAATTTATCGTTATCTCCCTGACAACGGTGCCACAAACTTGATTGGCCACTGGGTTTTTGTATGCACTATAAATATCTTTCAATACTATAACACACACGACAGCACAATTAATAAATATGCAGATTAATCACAATAAAAATAACTTCAGTATAAATAACTTTATATTTTAAAATCTTTAGACTGCCAAACCTAGTAATTATGCAAGTAAACGTATCGCTCAAGTAATAAAGTGGGCTAATGGAGTCCTAAGTATCGATCCCACAATGAGTCAGAAATTCTTATGGTTATAACGTAAAACACAATATTCAAACTATAAAAACTTAAATAAGAAAAACAAGTTGAAAGTAAGTTTAATGTATGCTAATGAAATGTAGCTAAAAGAACTAGGTTAATTAAGCTATTTTCTAAACTTCAAAGTAAAATTTACTGAGACTAAATGAAGTTTTGTGATTAAGAGTTCAAATTTAAGAAAATAACCTTCTCCTTTACAATGAATTTATGGTTAATAAAGTAATTAAAATTATTTAAAATTATATAAAATTATTTAAAATTATATAAAATTGTATTATGTCAAAAAAGAGCAATCTTATTCTTTACCCTCTGTCGAGTGTATAAAGAACATTGGGTAATCCAGAGTTTGGTCCCTAAATCCGTTGATAGACTAGGAGGATACTAGCTCCCACTTCCCCCTCGTCCGAGGGCTAACATCTCGCTTTAGTTTCTAAACAACTGAACCAAATTGGGGATTTTAGTGAATCGCCCAAAAAACTCTAATTCTATGACCATCAAAATATATTTCCCTATTTATTTGCACTCAACCCCATGGACTACATTCTCATCCATGAAATTGAATGTGACTCTCACCTTGTTGTAGAAAGCATAGCCCTTTCGGATCTTATGTTTCTCAACAAATTTTAACATTTCAATTGGCTAGATCGAAAAGTAAATGAAGATCAGAGTTTGAATCATCACAATTTATTGACATTTAAAACCTTCCACAACAATATTAATTATTCACAAAACCATATCTCATTATAGGGAGAAGGACAAAAAAGACTATTTAGAATTCATGAGGAAGATACAATAAAACATGGATTTTATATATAAAAATAAGTTTACAAAATAAGAAAGAAAAGAATACAACTTATCTCACACTCCTTCTCAAGAAAATCACTTGAAGGTCCCTTGAAGCACTTTCTCTCTTTACAATCATGCTCATTTCTCTCTTAGAAGTGAAATGAAGAATAAATTTCTCACCTTTCCTCTCCACTTACAACTCTAGAAGAAAATACTCTCCACACAAAACCTAACCCTAAACTCTCCACACACTCAACTCCATGACAAGATAAGACTTCACTTCCTTCTCCAAAGACTCCACACGACACACAAGACACCTCACCACCCAAGACACTTCAAGGCTTCTTAATTTTAAGAGTGGCGCCAGCCCCTCTTCTCCAAAGAAATTCAGAATTCCCTTCTTTTTCCCAAGAAACACACCACTTTATAACAAGAGGCAAATCCCTTCATCCAAAAGACATATCTCTTCATTTAAGAGCCTTTCCTAATTGTCATGATGCATTGAACCACTCTATGAGGCATTTGAATTAGTTTGAGCCTTCTAGAACGTCTCAAAAATAGTCATAAACGTCTAAAAATTTGTCCAAATCTTTCTTTGGCACCTGCTTACTGGAGTTCAGCGCTCCTCTCTGGATTTTGGCGCTATTCTAGCACCTTTGGTGCCTCTTCTCTATAATCTAGCACCAGTATGCTGAAAATCTGCATTTTGACTCCATATTTCTTCCTTTTTGCTCTTTTTTCTCCAAATTCCTAAAATCAATATAACTGCAACGAAACATGAAATAAATTTCTTTAATGTGCAATATCACCAAATTTAAGCATAAAATGTGTACATAATATTGCACATTTTTTTAGTGTATCACTATCTTTGGAAGCTATGCGTTAAATGATGTAAGAGTAGACCTTTCACCCATTAGCATCAAAACAAATAGTTACAGAGAATACTTTAAATCCATGGGAAATGCTCACTTTAAACCAACCCGAAGACAAGAAAAGACTAAAGAGACACAAAAGAGAGATTTGAAAATTATAAATTTCTTTTTTTCTTTGACCCTTATATCTAAGGCATTCAGGCTATTCAAAAATCCTAAGTCTGTACCTCAAAATTTTAAAATTTACATCAAATCAATGCAATATTTAAGAAAATAAAATGACATAAAATTTTGGAAATTTATAAAATTATATTGTTTTATGATAGGAAATATTTTACACTAGGGTCTTCAACCGCCTCGGCCAATAAAAGACCACTACTCACAAAACTCCGAGACTAAGTTTTTCCCATAAATTTAAACTCCATGACACTCTTTTCTTCTGCTCAAACTCGAGAAATCAAACTAGCTGCCCGAAATTCTATCAGCTCCATAAGGAGAACTATCATGTACGCCCAAAGAGCGGACAACTCCATCATATATTCCTATCAAAGAGTTGTTAGTTCTCTTTTCATGTCTGTTATGGCAATCTTCCTCTACAAGCCAGCTTCATGGCAAAGGATTCCATCGTTTCATTCAATCGGTAAGCTAGTGATGCTAAATATCCTCACTGATTATCAATCTCCCTCTCAACATCCTCGGGACTAGACAGATATTCAGAGGCACCTCCATCATATGCCAAATTAGACTGTCCCTCGGCCACTTTTGGAACTTGGTGATGGCTCACTCTCATCAAAGAGTCGATGATTTGTATAGTCTCCTCTGCAAGGATAATCAAATGTCCAAAAGAATAAGAACAAATCAATTTAATCGAAGACAACTAGTTTTTCTTATACTAATGATCCACTCCATTTTAGATGATTGGAGGCTTCTACCAAGAATTTGTTGGACAACCACTAGTTGGTCTCACTTACTAAAGGTAAGAGAGCTTCACCCACACGTGGCTGGACCTGGATTTCTATGACCACCTAGAACAGTTGTTGAGCCGACTTTTCATGGATTGTGCCAGAGCAAGGACTGTCACCCCAGTGGCATGCACGTCCACTCTACTCCTCAATTCATGATGTGACAGCATTGAGTCGCACGACTGGCCAACTTCATCTTGTCCCTTCACCAATTATTTTTGTATGGGCCACCTGTTTGTCCCATTTCTCTCCCTTTGGTCGGCTCCCTCCTTCTGATATCTTTGTGCTGACAAACTAGACTCCTCCCTCTATTCTCTTTAATATTGTCGATTGGCCCTTCTCCCCTGATTTATTTCTTACTTCAGGATAGGTGCTCTCTTGTTTCTCTTTATTCTCTACGATCTTGAGAGGATAGAATTTTTCAGACAAAAGTCCGAAGGCCTTCACCATAGTTGCCTCCTTTACAAATAACTTATTGTTATTCTCCATAACTTTCTCCTGCTAACAACCGACTGAAGGACACTAAATTCAGAAAAAGTGACAAAGATGCCCTCTTTATAAGGACTATGGGCATTGTCTTCTAAGAAGTTCAATTATTAAAAATAATTATTTTGCAATAAATAAGTCAATTTTTTCATTTAATTCCATTATTCTTATAACTGCAATCATTTTCAAGAAGTAAGGGAATTGAGAAACTATATTTATAGATAAAAAATATAACCACATGAATCTCGAGAAAAACAAATGGGTCTCATTTATGAACACCAAAAGATAGTGTATCGGGATAGTCAAAAGATAGAAACAATAAGCGTCATTCCCTTCGGTTGGACTCTGAGTCGATCGAATGGAAACATAGCCAAACAAATAAATAAAACACACCAAATCTGAAGGATAACCTTTCATAACGAGATCTCTCACTCAATTTTGAAATTTTTCACACATATTGGCCAAAGGAACCTATAGAACGCCTTTTTGATCTTTTGGAATGCCTTTTATCCAAGGAGAGCTGCTTATCAGATTACGATGATACTCTCTCAGGTTGATCACCCAAGTTCACCCTAGCGACAGGAGGGTCTCGAATCTGGATTTCATTGAGAGGGTCGACTAAAGACCTTTTTTATTGATTGAATGCATGCTTGTCGGCCAAAGTTTTTCAGCCGACTGAATGACAAAATTAAAGGGTTATTAAATGCCCCTCTTTAAGAAGTTATGGAAACAAAATGGTGCCAATGTCAGTTATGAATATGAAAAGGTCCTATAATCGATTAAAGTATGAAATGGTGTAAAAATTACTTGTAACATAGCTATTAAATCAGGGTTAAATAAGTAATTTCACCTAGACACTCTAAAACCTATAAATAGGAGATCTCATTTCACCAATAATGGACGACTAAATTTACTTCATCAAAACTCATGTTACTGTGCAATTTATTTCCACTTTTTCTCTTTCTTTGTTCCCTCGTTCATCTATGCTCTATACATGGGGTGTGATCCACAATACATACTCAGACTAAGCAGTACGAGCCTTACTTAGATTATTCTATGTGTAAGGGATGTTATTAATGAATATTTATAAAATAGCTTAATATTACTTTCATATTATGTTTAAAAATAAGTTATTTACTTAACTTTCATCCAAGTGGAACTCATTCTAAGTAGAATTACCATTATATAAACAATCTATGATGATAGTTTCTTGATGCGCACATAATTCATTTCTATTGTAACATAATAGTACTTCTCATAATTGTGTAACTACAATGACCTTAAGGAAAATTGACATAAGGTATCAACATGAATGATATGAAAATTCATTTATATTTTCCTTAAGGTAGCAAAGTAAGAGTAAGGGTGAGAGGCCATATAGGTAGTCCTCATTAAAGACATGGAACAGTGATTATTTTTGCTCAACTATTATCCAGAGAATATGTATCACATTAAAGTCTTCATAGTTATGTAACTAATTGATGCATTGGGATCTTCCAATATTTTTTAGCTTTGATTTATTTTTATTAGCATGATATTTAGTAGTGGAACATGTTTCATAATTATGTAATTAATTGGGGAACAAACTTAGTTTTAATTATTTACAACTTCAAACTGGTTGAGCCCACTTTCAGCTTCTAACTTCAAGCCATTAGAGTGTATCCAAATATAATCACTATTATTGCTCTCAATGATACACCAACCAATTTCACATACAAAATTGGGCCCACTTTCTCTTCCTTCTTTATTTAACATATTAATAACCATACCAAATCTTCTACGTGGTGGTTGCCCATTTTAGGATCATATGATGCAATGTTAATATTTCTTTTTTTAGAACTAAAACTATTTATATTTAACACAATATTTTACTTAATCATATACCCACTATTATAAAGATTATCTTTACTTAATCATTTAATTAAAGATAATCTTTATAACAGGGGGTATATGATTAAGTAAAATATTTTAAATCAATTAGATACAATCAACTAATCATTTGACACAATATTTTACTTAAATCATATACCCCCTGTTATAAAGATTATCTTTATTTTTAATTCTTAATAATAAAACTAAGTAATTATAACATACAAATCTCATTAACCATCCCTATGTTTTAATTATATATATATATATATATATATATATATATATATATATATATATATATATATATATATATATATATATATATATCACAAACTCATACCACCACCTTAGTAAAACAAAGAAATATTATGTTCGGACTATAATTAAATTTTGCCATCCGATTTAAAATATTTTTTTCTCTTCAAAGAAGGGGATGCCTGAAGTTCGACCCGACCACAAAAAATTTTGTTAAAAAGCAATTTTAGGATTTCGGATATTATTTTAGAATGTAAAGCGTATATCTTGCGTTTGAAAATCTTTTCTCGTGCTTCAAGATCGTCTCCATTTATTCTTCTAGGGTTTAGGGTAGGATTTCTTCTTTCCCATCGCCGACGATATTTTATGCTACAAACTAGCAGGCATAGGCATTTTGCAAAACCGACAGACGTGAGCTTTCTTCACTTTGGAATTGTCTCCATTTCTTCTTTCTTGCAAAACCCACATTACTATTTTAATTTCCATTTCATTTTCATGATCATAATGAATCAACCATCAAGCTTTTCAAGCTTGTTTCTTAAGAGAAGTCATTGTAGGCTTAGTTCACTACTTAAAGATAACAAAATATGCTTTGAATTCGCACTAACAAAATGATTTTATTTCCTGTTACATTTTATTTTTGTAGAGATGTCTAAGAAATTAGTTAAAGCCATCTTCTAGAGGTAATGAAGATGATGTCTACAAGCTATTGATCATGATCACTGAAAAAAACTCTTTGAGACTTTCCTTAAAGAATTTCTCAAAGCAAATCTAGGGGGCTATCAACGCGCGAAATAATTTCATAGGAATTTGTATTGATGCGTTTTCATATTTCTCGTTATATACGTGTCGTGCATGGAAAAAAATAACTATACCAAAATAAATGAAAAACATGAATATTTACATTCATACCACTCAATTCCTATGTATTTACTGATCTAACACCTAAACTTCATTTTTTGCATGTATTTCACAATATCTATGAGCATTATGTATGTCACCTTACCTATGAGGGTTTTGATGTTCTATATAAGCTACATTGCCTAGCGCCCGAGCTACTAGCCGCAAATCGAGATCCTCGACAAAAGAGGTGGAATGTCACCAGAGTGGTGGACCATCACTGGGAAAGGAGAAAGAACGTCACGAGAGGGGGGAGGAATTTTGGGCAAAACCGGGAGGGTGGAGGGATTTAGGACTAAACTGGGAAGAGCGATGGTGCGGCGAATAGAAAAAAAATGGGGATTTTTGCGGTATAAATGATAGGTTCTGATGACCTAGTTACAGTATATATTACTCAGTTTTAATTTAGATAATAACCGCACTTTAACAAACTCAGTATGTCTGAATAGACATTAGGAGTTTCTTTCTTAAAATGTAACTGATATGAGAGTAGTAATACCACTAGAAAAATTTAAAGATTAAGTATTCGTCGCTAAGCTATGAGAAATTAAACCAAAAATTGCGACAAAAAAATAGCCTACGGTAATGTCGTCGCTTATAGAACCTTTTTTCTATAGTGTCAGCTCGATCGACTTAGCTTTGTTAGTTAGCTATTCTAGTTTGGCTGTAATTTTTCGATCCTTGAGTGAGGAGCTCCTATGGCAGAATGAGACTAGGCTATCGGGTAGAAGGTGAATCACCATAATTTGACAGATAGCTCACTCAATGATGGGAGGTCCTTTCGGATGTTTCGTTGACGTTATGGCCTGTTCTCAGCCCCTAATGAAGAATCTCGAGGACACCTGTGAGATGGCTGGTGATACTGAACTTTCTCTTGAGTCGAGCTATGGTGAGAGGCGGGTCAATATCTCTACTCAGCTTAGTTAGCCTAAGTTTTTGGTTTTGAAGACCTGCATCCGATCGGTCTCTAGCCCCGATTTAGGATAGCTTAAGGGGATTCTTTGATCTTCCACAAGCGTGTCATCCTTAGTTTTACTTCTTGTTAATCCTCATCAATTAGATCTTCTCAAAATTCATGCCGACATATTTCTGATGTGTATATTGTAAACGTAAATATCAAATTTTGAATTGCTATATTATACACACACCACAAAAACTAATATACCGTAGAAGAATCTTTTGATGACTCCTAAATATCATTAAATGGCGCCCGCGCCCACACAAATAAATTCCACAGCGTCCATGCTCTTTTTTCCACTCCCATCCAAAGAAAACTCCAGGCTTCCTCCATCAACTCAAATATTCCTTCCTCAGCCCTCCTCCCATGGCGCCTCCACTCCACACCCTCCAAATCCATCCTCGCACTACCTTTAATCGCCTCCACTTCCTCCTCTACTCCATATCCATCCTCTTCCTCTTCCACCACCACACCACCACCCCTTCCTCCTTCCTCCTCCTCATCGCCGACGTCTTCTTCGCCTTCATGTGGCTCCTATCTCAAGGCATGCGATGGCGCATTCTTCGGCGACAGGAATTTCCCGACCGCCTACCGCAAGTCACAGCCGGCAAAGGTTTTCCGGCTTTAGACGTATTCGTCTGCACAGCCGACCCTTATAAGGAGCCTCCGGTGAGGTCAGCGAGCACCGCTCTCTCTGCTTTAGCGTTCGACTACCCTTCCGATCGTCTATCCGTCTATGTTTCCGATGATGGCGGCTCAGAGCTCACACTGTTTGCCTTCTTGGAAGCCGCTAGGTTTGCTAGGCATTGGCTGCCGTTTTGCAGAGAAAATGGAGTTATGGAGAGGAGCCCTGAAGCTTACTTCCAGTCCGGCAACGATCATGGAGGAGCAGAAGAGATGAAGGTACGCAAGCATCTTCCTAAAAGACTATAAATTTTAGTGTGAATCCGTAAATAATTACCGAATAACCAGCGAATAACTTTTACGATCGTGTATTTCAGGATTATCAGGTGGTTATTAACAGATTATTACGGTATTATTCCGAATAACGAGCGAATAACCCTCCAATAATCTCCGCGGTTTTACTTTTATATTTTTTATCTGTTATTTGGGTATTGTGAAATTATTGAGAGATTATTGCTCAAATAACGTTACAATAACTTTCTAATAATCTTCCAATAACTCTCACTGTTTCATTTTAATATTATTCATAGAGTTACTATGGGTCATTCGCTGGTTATTTGCGAATTCCGTACACAACGATGCGTACGTTGTCCGTATGGAATAATTTTCTGTGTTTTGGAGCAGTTTATCCACTGCGGTGACATTTTAAAAACTTCGTCTTATTTGAAAACTACATTTCAACAGTTTATCTGAAAATACGTTTAGAATTTTATATTAGACAATTTTCGAATAAATAGTTTATCTAAAAACGTACAAATTATCTCAAACGCATCATTAATTTTCACGCGATTATTCAATTTTAAAAATATTCTATAATATATTTAGATCCCAAATGTGGTAATAAATTAAATAATTTAAATTTTTTATATGAATTATGCTAAATATGTATATATATATATATTACATTTAGTACAAAACAAAAGGGGCCCACATGAGATTTCAAACCAATCGCTTCTGCTGTCTTTAGCGATCCTCGTGAATAATTGAGAAGTGATACCGTATCTGACATCAAAATTTTAAAATTTATTTATACAATGTTTGAATATTAAAACTATATTAAAATAAATACCAAATAATGAGGTTAGTTAAAAAAAAGAAATACTCTAACCAATAATATTAATTGGCTGTTCAAAGGTTCTGCCAATAATTCATCTTTGCTTGTCTCTTTAGAAAAATCTTATTCTCGCTTATCAAAACCCTAAAAAGACTATTTTTTGTTTTGTTTTATGTTATTAGAAGAAAAGGCGTATAGGATTGCTCCTTGTAAATATAGATTTGCCCCTGACAGCTAGCTTAATTATTATTAATCATATCAAATGAAATTTCTTTTTTTACATTTATACCATCTAAATATTTCATATCAAAATTAAAAAAAAAATTTATTTAAGTTAAGAATCTCAAAGTATTAGATTAAGAGTAATCAATCTAAAATACTGTTAATTAACTTTTAAATTGTGAAACAGACTTATTTACTATGGTTGTAATTGAGTTAAGTCGAGTATAACGTAGACATTAATAAATGAGTTGGATTATCTTCAAAATAAGTTTATTTATCTTTAAGTTAAAAGAAAGTTCAAATCTATCTATTTATCAATTTGAGCAAACGTGATCGAGTTGAATTAAAATTGTTCGTCCAGTGCCTTAGAAAAAATTAGCCGATAGGAACATGATGGTTAAAATTTAATAAATATATTTCTTAAAATTTAAAAGATATTTTAAATGGAATAAATAATACATTTATTTAACAAAAATAAAAAATGTAAAATATATGTTAATCTGATATTCTCAGTAATCGACATCAAACAATTATTCATCAAAATTCAAAAGCGACTGAAGTACAATAAATTTGGGCATCTAGCATGGAGATTGACTTGACCTTCGTTTTAATAAAATTGGGCATCTATTTAGTTTTAAGAATATACATCTCAGCCGATTACAACCGTAGATGTCAGCTATCATAGAGTTTAGGATTAATTAAACTCATTTTCAAATAATTACTATTTTTGGGTGCTAGAAGATTTGCTCATTTAATATCTAAATGGTTCACGAGGATCTATCAAACACCCTGACAATAGAAAAGTAATAGAAGACATTAATATTTTTTAGGTGAAAAAATTTTGGATAGGGGAAAAATCATTGGACCTAATTCAATTAAAGTAATTTACTATGTGTTTATAAGTACATATGTCCACTATTTTAATGGATTAAGAAGATATTATTGCAATTTGATATTACAAATGTACAATAAGTGTAATAGATAAAATTAAGCTGCAACATATATAGTTCTTGACTATAATAGTAATAGTTAGTCACAAAGGTCATAGTTAGAAAATATAATAGTAGTTATTGGCCTCAAAAACAATCTTTCGTGATTGCAATATTGTTAATTTGTCACATAGGCTGTAATTAGTGACAGCAATAGTACAGTTGGAAACAGAGGTTATAGTTGGAAATTGTAATATTAGCAGTTGGTTGTTGAGTATTGTTAGTTGGCCACATAGGCTATAATTGATGGTTGTAATAGTGTAATTTTACCGCATATATCATAGTTGGAATGATGGGTGTAAATGAGTCTAGTCCAGCGCGAGTCACCCTCGGCTTGAGCTTGAGCTTGATTAATTTTATCTAGCTCGAGCTTAATTCTACGAGTTCGAGCCTGTTTGTTTATCATAAAAAAGAGAAAATAATATTAATTTAGGTAGTGTTGTAATAAAATAACAAAAGTGAGCAATTAGGAGAATAATAATAATAAATCATTTAATATAAAATGCAAAATATTATTTTTTAAACATTTTTAATACATATAAAGATAAAATATTCAAATTTAATATATTTTGAATATATTTTATACTATTATTTTTTTAACGAGCCGGTTCACGAGGTAACGAGTCGAATCTGAGCAAGCTTGAGCTTGGCTTGTTAGCTCATCGAGCTCAGTTCACGAGCCGCTTTTTTAGCAGACCTCGAGTTACCTCACGAGTCGGCTTGGCTCACTTGCATCCCTGGTTGGAATTTATAGTAGTAGTTGGTCATATAAGCCATAGTTAGCGGCTATAATAATATTACTTGGCCACATAGGCCATAATTGAAAGTTATAACAAAAGTTGTTGGTCACATAGGTTGTAGTTGGTGATTGCAATACTCTAACATGGCCACACAACCCTCTATTGGTGAATGCAATAGCGTCAATTGGTCATAAATGTCGTAATTAGAATTTATAGTTGAACTTATTCATATAGATCATAGTTTGGGGCTGCAATGATGTCATTTGGTCATAGGAGCCGAAGTTGGAAGAAGTAATAGTGTTGAGCATATCAACTGTATGTGGCAATTGCAATATGGTTAGATGGCCACAGAAGCCGTAGTTTGTGATTGCAATAGCGTTAATGGGTCATAGATGTTGTATTTAAAATTTATAGTAGTAATTGGTCATTTAACTTGTAGTTAGGGGTTATAAGAATGTCAGTTGGACACAAAATTTATTGTTGGTGGTTACAATAACAGTAGTTGGTCACAATGGCTATAGTTGGAAGATGTAATTGTAGTAGTTAGCTACATATGCCATAATTGGAAGCTATAAGAGAAGTAATTAGTCAAAATAAAACTATAGTTGATGAATACAATTGTTGCAGTTAAGCACAAAGGCCATAGTTGAGCACTGTGATAACAATAATTAGTCATAAATGTTGTAGTTGTGTTTGGATTCCTTATTTTAATATGAGTTATAGTTTTACACTGAATGCTGCATTTGTCAATATACAAATATAAAGAAAGATACATTTGTTAGAAAAAAATAATTATATTATGGCTATGATAGTTGTAAGTAGTGGATGCTGGTAGTCGTTGGTCAGTGGTCGGTGACGGCGGGTGGTGATAACTAGTAATTGTCAATGATGGTAAACAACTAAGGATTTCGGAAGTTATCAATGAGCCTTCAGTAAGGCATTATATGTTATGGTCTTATCTATGATATAACGTAAGCAAGTTGGGGTTATCGTCAGCAGCGCACAAGGGCGTTTGATAGTGGTCGACGATGACCGATGTGTGGTGGTCAATGTTGGTCAACAACTATAGAGGTTGGTGGCTACACAAGCCAAAAGTTATCATCAAGTCATTAATATGATGTTATATGTTACAATTATATTTGTAATACGACATTAGCAAGTAATGGTCACAGATGACAGTGAGTAAGGACATTGGTGGTGGTGAGCAGTGGGTCTAGATGGTGGTTAATGATGTTGATGACTATAGAGACTAGAAGTTATTGTATGGTCTATCATGTGATTCATATTTTACAGTTGCATTTGAGATATAACATTACCAAGAAAGAGTCATTGATAGTGGTGCGCAGGGTCAGCTAACAAAGGTCGATGGTGGTAGGTGATTATGATTATTGATGGGTCTTCAGTCCAATATTGGCTTGAGAATTTCTTCTCTCATCTCCCCCTCAAGCGAAAAGTGAATGTCAATTTTAACCCTTCAGGGGATGGGCATTTTGGTCCTTTGGTGAAAAAACATCCTCAACAACTATATCAGACATCTCATATTGATCCTCCTTGATTAAAAATGTTTGCCTAATAATTTGAATTCATTAATGACCTAAAAATTGAGTGATCTTAGGCTTATTAGATTCAACTTTGAGACATTTGATTTGAATATAAATATTTCCAATTTAGATTACATTTAACTAGTCAATTGATGATCCAATACCTTAAAATGTGCTTTAATGACTTCATTTGTGCTTGATTGAACTCAAATTAAACCAATTTTTGTATCAATGGGTTCTTCCTGTTGAGACAGCCAGTTTGACTAAACTTGCTCAATCAAAGTCTTAGATGATATTGAATTTAAATTTAAAATGTTTCTTACTCAAAAATATCTCGATATTTATGTCGGATGATAATGATTTTTTTGATAACATATCAGTTGCCCCCATTTTTTGAGTGATTTTATTTGTAACATTGAAAAATATAACTTCAGAATACTCTAAAAATTTATATTTTAAGAAGATTTAGGTAGCGAAGTCTTTAGTATAGCGTTGGTTTCATGGTTAGCGATGCACAAGCAGATGTGGTCTAAAGATGACAATGGTGTACAACATTGTTATGCCAATGGTGGTAGTGACCATAGGGCAGTGGAAGGCATCTGGAGTTGTATTCATGCATGCACATGCGCGTGTACTTTTTCATACAAAAAAAAGCAAGATTATGTATTAAGGATGCATTGGGATCATAGGGCAGTGGAAGGCATCTAGAGTTGTATTCGTGCATGCACATGTGTGTGCGCATATTCATACAAAAAAAAGCAAGATTATGTATTAAGGATGCATTGGGATCCATAATTTGGTATGAAAGCGAGCAAAGATGCAATGATAGAGGTGCATGCGCAGGTGTGTGCGGGTGCACACATGGGCTTGCCTCTGCATGCTTATGCACACTAGAAGATACTATTGTGGACAGCGGGCAACACAATAGTGTGATGCCATGACAGTGTGGCGATGAGGTAGCAGTCGCACAAAGTGATGTAGAAGACGGCACGGCCGCTGGCACAGGACAGTGGGCATCATGCAATAGGCAATTAGGCGAGGCAGATCAACACACATACATGGTCAACAAATGGACTTATTCAATGAAGCAATCATGTGACAAACGTGGATCGGTAGGTGGATCTAGTTAACGGGTCGAATATTTCACAAAACCATTTACAAGTCGTCAGTATGCCCAAATTTGGTTTCAAAGAAAATTTTTTTAATTTTTAATTTTTGGGTTAAAATTCTAATTTTTTTCATATAAATAAGGCCATTTGGAAAGGAAGAAGGAACGCCTCATCCATAGGTTGGAGTCTTCTTTCAAGTTGTTGTGTCCCTCTTTAGGCTGTTATTTCCCCAACTTTTATGTTTTTATTGCCTCACCTTATAGGTTGTTATTGTTCTACCTTCTAAACTTTTTTTTTTTCTCTCCTTTTGGACTAATATTTCTCCTCTGAAGTAAGTCATTGATGCCATTTCTGAAGTAAGTTATTATTCCCTCTTATGCAAAGGTTTTCATTGCTTCCCATCACGTAAACTATTATTGCTTTTTCTAATGTACAATGTTGTTGCCCCCAACAAAATAGGTTATTGATGCCTTTTGGTAAACTAGGTTGTTGTTGCCTCTTATAGCACATGCTATTGTTTCTTTTTTGAAGTAGGTTGTTATTGCCTCCTCCAAAGTAGACTGTTATTATCTTCTCCAATTCAGGTAGTTGTTACATACCCAAATTTAGACAGTTATTACCTATCAATATTCAAGCAGTTGTTTTCTTCTCCCATCAAGTAGTAGTTATCTACTATCTTCAGGTAGTGAATCGAGAATGATAATAATTTGGTGATGAAATTCCATCATCTATGACAATCTTGCGATAATTGTCTGAAGTTGGTGACCTGGTAATATGGCTTTAGTATAGTGGTGCCTAACCTCATACCCAATCTTTTCTGATAATAGTGGTCCAACTATAATTTTTATGGTCTAATAGCATTGGTTGGGTGTTGGTAATAGTGGTCGAGCAACAGTAATCCAATGATAGTAGCCGCATTGGTCAAGTGATAGTAGTCTGCAATGGTGATGACCTAATAAATATGGTCTGCAAGATGACAGTGGCAACCTAGAGATGATCAGGTGATAGTGACACTGCATCGCGAGAGTAAGGGTTGTTGGGTGCCAGTAATCAGACATAGCAATGGTCGGAGATAATGATCCATCAAAGATGACGATGTACTACAATAATGGTGATTGTCAGGATATTTGACCTATCAAAGATTATTTGTAAATAAGAAGGCATGAATAATCTATCAAATATGTTATATCGATTTAAGGTCATGTGTATGAATAATCTATTAAAAATGTTTGATCATTTTGAGATCATATATAAGAAATCATAAATAATCCACCAAGAATGTTTGATGAATCTGAGGCTGTTTGTAAATAAGAAGGTATGAATAATCTACTAATGATGTTCAACAAATCTGAGGTCATTTGTATGGATAATCTCTCAAGGATGATTGACTGATTTGAAACCATTTGTAGAAACAATCCACCAAGGACATGTGATCGATTTGAGGTCATTTATATGAGTAATCCATCAATGATGTTTTACCAGTGATCATTTTTATATAAGAAGTTATAACTGATCTACCAAGAATGTTAGATCAATTTGAGGTCGTTTGTAAATACAAATGCTTGAATGATCAAGCAAGAATATTTGACCAAGTTGAGGTTACTTGTATGAATAATCCACCATGGATGTTTGATCGATTTAAAGTTAATTGTATATAAAAAGTCATGAAAGATCCACTAAGCATGTTCGATCGTTCTAAGTTCAATTGTAAAAAAGAAGACATCAATAGTTCATCAAAGATGTTAGATATGCCTTAAATTATTTTGCCAAAAAATCTTTGATTACGTTAATCTGTTATGGACAAAGTTGAACTAAAATCCGCCAAAGCTGTTAGACCCATCATGTGTTGTTGGTTTAAGATTTTACTTGATGACTTAACATGTATTGGAAGATGTTGGATGAAATTCAACAAAGATTTTTGACCTATTCGAGACTGTTTAGTTGGAGCATAGCAATTACTCGATAATCATAGCCTACTGTGGAATAGGTCAATTGTAATCAGCTAAGGATTTTTTAATTATATTAACTTGTTTAGTCAGAGCATAAAAATCGCTTAGCAATCATAGCATGTTATGGATGAGATCGAATTGAGTCCCTTTTGGAATAATTAACCTAGAATGATGTGCCATAAATATTTTTAACATTTAGATTATCGGGTGTAGGTCAAAATGGATTGTACATTTTCATAAAAAAATATGGTAAAAACTAAGAGTGAAAGTGAGTCAAGCCAACTACTGAGCCTGTTATAACCCGACTTGATAAGTGGCTCGTGAACTGTGCTCGATGAGCTAACATGCCAAGCTCAAGCTTGTCTCGACTCGAATCGTTAGCTAATAAGCTAGCTTGTAAAAATTTTTTTAATATAAATTATACTCAAAATATATTAATCTTGAAGACTTTATCGTTAAAGTAATAAAAATATTTAAAAATTATAATTTTGTAATTTATATTAAGAGATTTCTTATTATTTCTCTCATAATTGCTCATTCTGTTTGTCATTTTATTATAACACTATCTTAAATTAATATTATTTTCTCTCGTTTATAAAAAAAAGGCTTGTGAGTCGTCTCGAACTTGTAGACTTAAGCTCGAGCTGTTGGCGACAACCATGGGTGACGAAGGGTGATCCACAATAGCCGATGGGTGGTGGTCGAAGATGATCATCAAAACTATGTTATACATTTTGAATGTATTTGGAATATGTTTTTAGCAAGTAAGGGTCGCCGATGATGATGATGATGATGAACAAGGGTAGATGAAGATGGTTGATGGTGGCTAACAACTGGTGGTAAATTGTGGTTGCTGGCTATGGAGGCCAGAAGTTATCTCAAGTCTCCAATACAACCACAAACATTACAATTGTATTTGGGATATGTTGTTAGCAAGCATGGGTGCCTGACGGTGGTGAGTAGGAACGGTTAGATGGTCGACGAGAGGTGGTCGGTGGCTATGGAGGCCAAAAGTTGTTGTCACGTATCTAATACAATGTTATACATTACATACCAATTTGGGATGACATTAACAAGTAGGGTTCGTTGACAGTAACAGGGGTGTCTGATAATGGTCGATGTAAGACAGGCAGTGTTCGACTGTGGTCAGTGGAAATTAAAGTTAGAAGTTATTGTCAGGTCAACAATACGACGTTATATGTTACAACTGTATTTAGGACATGACGTTATGAAGCATATATTGTTGAAAAAAAGTGAGCAGAGATGGCCAACAATAGTCGACGATGACCGATATGCGATAGTCGATGGTAGTCGGTGGCTACATAGAGTTTAAGTTATCGCTGGGTCTCTAATATGGCATTATATGTTAAGGCTGGTATGGAGACCGGAAGTTATCTCCGGGTCTTTAGTTTATAATATGCTATGAAATTACCCCCATCTTGGTGAAGAGAGATCCTTACTAACCAAGATGGGGGTAATTTATCCTTATTTTGAGTACCTTAATAACCTCGGAATTGAGCGATCTTAGGCTCATTGGTTTGCTCTCGTCGAGACGATCAATTCTACTATTAATACATCAAATTTGAAATTTATTGATGATCTAAAATCTCCATATATGCTTTAATGGCTTGACCTAGGTTTAATTGGACTCAGACTAAAACAATTTTGGTATCAACTGATTTGTTTAGTCAAAACAATCATTTGACTATAAGCTAATTGAAATCGAGACATTGAATAATCATGAATTTGAATTTGAAATATTTTTTATCATATGATAAAAAATTTTTGTTGGTGCATCAATTATAATATTATTTTATTATGTATTTTTATTTTAAATTTCTAGATTATATATATATATATATATATATATATATATATATATATATATATATATATATATATATATATATAATTGCGTTGGAGCATGCTGCATAAATTCCTGTGATAAGATGGATTTCGACGTTCATTTTGTCGTTAAGTCATAGCTTTGAAGGGATAAAACTCTTGGCCGCTTAAGAGATAATAGTTGAGTGGCACATTTTCTTATATTTAAAAACTCGCTTTTTTTCATTACAAATTTTGAAGTATTTCTCAAAACAATATAATTCGTTTCCTTTGAATAATCGATCTATGAAAAAAATAATGAAAATTCAATCATGAAGTTCTTTGATGATCACACAATTAAATCATGAAGTTCTTAATTAAGAAATATATATATTTTTAAAAAGTAAAGAAAAACACCAAAATGCATTCTTGATCATTTCATTTTTGTAATAATGTGTTTGTTTTACTGATTTTTGGTCAACTCTTCGTTCACTTCAATTCCTTAAGACAAATATGAAATAAATTGCGTAAATGGAAATCAAACATACATAAATTCAATCAAATAAAAAAAATTTGACTAAAACTCAGCCAATGACAAAATATTCTGGTATTATCATTTTTATGTCCCAAAATTATTGTTTTCTCTATAGATCATGTAGTGCTTAGAATATCATGCTATATGCTTTATTTGGTTCATTGCTAATCTATGAATAACATGTAATAAGTTTTGATGGCTATTGAACTATATTTTACGTGAAATTTTATGTGGTGAGCCCCCATGGATGAGATTTAGTCCCACATAATTTTTTTTCATTGGAGCCGTATTTTACATAATGAACACAAATGAGTTCGGATCATCAAAACTTTTCAAATAAGCTGTCAGTACCCAATATAGACTCTGTTTTGGGGTTATCGTCTAGCCTACAATAATTTGGAAGATAATTATGATTTGCTTTTGAAGTGCACTCAAGTAAATTCCAAACTTAAAATATAGTTAGATTGAGCATAAAACATTGAAATTAACCAAGTTGAAGCTCATCTGAATTTTTATTTATAGATCTCAATATTCTCTCATGTAGGGTGGGACCCACACTTTGTCCTTAATTTTCTCATATGGAGGCCACCTTGTATAAAACCAATCCCATCATTATGCTCCCCTAATCTTGCTGATTTAAATGAGCTAAAGAAACCCTCCAATCCAAGCCCTAAGCTCTCCTCCCAAATTGGCTAAAAAGAAGCAACAACACCTTGGCATCACTTAAAGTGGCACCTTGGAGCCACTTAAAGTTGTGCCTAGTCTTCCCATTCTCTAAGAATTTGCGCATAGGCCCCTCCAAAGTGGCACATATGTGCCACCCCAACACAAAAGGCACCACCCAAATTGGCGCCAAGATGCCCCACTCTCCCATTCTCCTTGGGCGCATTCTCACCACTAGGTGGCGCACCTGTAGTGTCCAATAGAGAGGATAGAATGGTGCACACGTGCAATTGTGTTGTGCACCTATGTTTGCAGTGATTTGATATACTCTAGCTCGATTTTGAGTGCCAACCAACACAACCCTTTGGCCACCAACCTCTCTACTTTATATATCAACCCCTCATCGCACTCTCTCCACACTCTCGGAAACCCCACTCCTCTCCTCCCTCCCTTGGTCTCGGTTGTCCCTCAATCTACATCCTCCTATTCGGTATTTTGCATCTATCATTGTAAGAACACCACTCTCATTCTTTCTCCTTCTCTTCTTCTTTCTCTTTGTCTTCTTTCTTCGTCTTCTTCTTCTCTCTTTCCTCTCTTCTTCCTCCTTCTCGCCCCATTCTTACTTCTTTTGTACTCTTCTTCTCTTCAACTTTCTTACTACTTTTATCTCCGCTATTCTTCTTCTTTACCATTCTCTTCATTTCTCCATTCTTTTTCTTCACTTCTCCTCTTTTCTCTTCACTATTATTTCTCCCCATTAAGTTCTTTTTTTGCAAAATGTTTGATGGTCTCTTCATCCATATTTTTCTTGAGCATATGTTAGAGTAAAATAATATCCATGTTTTTACTTTTGTTTAAGAGCATATTAATATAAAGAGTTAAACATGATTTTTCTTCTGATAAAAAGCATGTTAGTATAAAGAGGTATAGATGGTTTTCCTTACTGTTAATAACATGCTGAATGAAGTATACATGGTTTTTTTTTATGTTTAAGAACATGTTAGTATGAAGAGTTATATATGGATTTCATTATTTTTAGAAGCACGTAAGTATGAGTTATCCATTTTTCCTTTTCCTTATATTTAAAAGCGCGTACGTTAGAGTAATCAATGTTTCTTTTTTACTTCTTTTTAAAAGCATATGAAAATGAATAAAGAAAGTAATAAACAAAGAGGAGCAAGAGAACCTTTCATATGCAGGTTCACTTTGTGAATATTATAAATAAATAAAAAAATATCATTTACGAGCCCAAGTGGTTAAAAGCAACTTAAAAAAGATATTTAAAATAAAAATAAATAATAATATTTAAAAAACAAGCTAAATAAAACTTTAAAACAAAAAAAAATAAAATAATTTAAACAAACTTAAAATTTTTAAGAAAAAATAAAAAAAATTAATAATTTACAAGAATTTAAATAATTATAATAATATTTAAATAAAATAACTTTTAAAAACTATTTCAAACATTTAAAAATAAATTTGAACATTTTAAAATAATTAAAAACATTTAAATATAGTTTAAAATCAAATTGAAAACAACTTAAAAAAATTAAACTAAATTAAAAACAACATAAAAATAATATAAAACCAATGTAAAAATAAATTAAAATAATTTAAGATAAATTTAAAACTAATTTAAAATGATTTAAAATAATCTAAAATAAACTTAAAATAATTAAAATCATTAAATAATTTATAATAGTTTAAAAATAAAACAATAATTTAAAAGAATTTAAAAATAATTTAAAATTCTTTTATTTAATTTAAAATAACTTCAAAAATATTTTTTTTAAATTTTAAATTTTAGTTAAAAATAATTCACCTTTTTAAAATAAAATTAAAACTTTCAAAATTAATTTTAAAACCATTAAAAATATAAATTTAAAACAATTTTAAAAAAAGTTCAAATCCTTTAAAAATTATTCGAAAGCATTATTTTAAAAATAAATTTAAAACTTTTCAAAAATAATTTAATACCTTTAAAAAATAACTTTATAAACATATAAATATCTTAAAATAATCTTGAAAATCGTAATTTAAAAAGGAAAAAAAAACAACTTTAAATTTTTAAAAACACTTGTAAATAACTTCAAAATTCTTTAAACCCCCTTAAAGTAATTCGAAAATTCAACTTTTAAAAAAACTTGAAAGGATTTTCGAAATATATTAAACACTTGCAAGTAATTTGAAAGTTCAATTTATAAAATATGTCGACACTCTTTTAAAACGTTCCAAATCATTTGAAGTAAATTTAGAATTTCAACTTTGAATCATTTAAAAATAAAATAACCTAAAGTACTAGCTCTATACAATTTAAACAACATAAATACTTAAACAAAATAGCTTAAAATAACTTGAATACTTAAACCAAAAAACCTTAAATAACTTGAACACTTAAATAAAAATAATTTAAAAACTCAAGCACTTCAAAAATTGTATGATAAAAAAACATTCAAAACAATTAAAACCTTTTAAACCATTAGAATGTTAAAAATCTTCGAAAGAAACTTTAACTTTTAATCACAAAAGCTTGCAAGTGACATATGAACTTAAATGTAAAATTTCACTCTAACATTGGGAACCAAACTTAAGTACAAAACGAAATAGAGAACACCAACATAGACCAAAAAACCAAATGTAAAACATTAAATCTACAAAGCCCTAATTATCATATCGATTGCCAAATATAAGAATTGAAATAAATCATAAATTAAATGTTAAGCCAAAAAAACAATTTTAAAATTCATCAACTTAAATCATGGAAACCACCACCTAAGGTAGATCAACTATAAACCACGAGATTAACCAACTTAGGAACGAAACCCAAGATCACACATACCTTACGCTAGTTCAGTCTAAAAGCTTAGGTTAAAGTATTAGGTATCATAGTTATTGCTAAGAACTAGGACTTGTAAAACAAACAACATTTAGCCTCTGAAACTATATAGGTACCATATGATGAAATAACGAGACATAAAAAACAAACAACTTTTAGCCTCTGAAACTATATAAGTACCCTAGGATGAAATAATCTATAGTTACTAACAAAGACACCTCTAACCACCTTAGCTAAAAATATTCTCCTCTTGTCATTACTTAAGGAATAAATGAAGATTTTTTGTTATATGGATGGTTGATAATTGAAAGATACTAACGCATCCAGGAAGATGGAAAGCTGCAGATATCTTGACCGAGGCATTATGCCCAAGATTTAAGTTATTCTACATGCTTAGCCTACTTACATAGTCAAGGTTTATCTCAAAAATTATGATTTTAACATTTATTTAAAAATCTTCCTTACCAAATTTTGTTCCCTCGCTTTAGAAATCTTTCCACTCAAACTTTTTTAAAGCCATTCTTTCAAACTTATTGTCCTAACTCATACCTCCAAACTTGATCAACCTAAGCAACATATTTAAACTAAAATAATAACTATTGGAATGCTGCCCATTTTATGACGACCTAATTATGGTCGGTTATCAAAAGAAAAACTATCACTTATTACATTTCTGAAGGTTTGTCAATTATTTTAAGGTCGTAGCTAAAATGCTTGTCAGTTATTTTATAGCCGAAGGATATTCTGATGACATACATTTACCAATGTCTTACCGACACAATGTAATCTTCGCTTTTGAATAATTCAGAAAGCACATTCAACCATCAATTTTCTTTGGTTTTGTTAACCGCGAAAACACTGTCAGAAATTAGTGACTAGTAAACCGTTGGAAAAGTATCGGGACCATCTTTTTTGTGATGCAAGTGTTTCATTAGCTCATTGTCATAAGTGAGTTAGTTTAGTAAGTGACGAGGAGGCTACCAGTTAGCCGTCAGTTTGTATCAAAGTAATCTCCCTCGAATCTTCATCGGTAACTCGATGTGAATATAATCGAAGATATGAACTGTCTGTTATTCTGATTAAAATTGGAATGGTCATCACAAAACTGACAGTAAGCTATTAGAACTGTAGCATCAAAAAAGAAAATCCATCTTTAGTATTTGTGATTACCACACTTGCAATCACAACATTTAATTAACCATTCCAAGCATTTAATAGACTAAAATAACATTCAAATAACAAATTATCAAATCAAATAACTAAATAAATACAATGCATTTAATTTTATTTATATACATCACTGTTCAATTAAAAAAATATCAATTAAAATGTCCAACCTAATCAAATACAATAAAATGAAAAATATCCCTGCTAATCCTTCTCCTATGTGTCCTCCTCGTCATCATCCTCCAACTCCTTTTCCTCATCTAATACTTCTTTTCTATGTTGCTTCGCCCGCTGCCCGGGTGCATCTAACTCAACCATCAACTTTACCTCCATGTTTGCCTCCAGCTCTGACTCCATCTCGGCGGCAAATGCACCAACATGCCTAGATATCTTCTCCTTCTATGAGATAGACATAGAAGTTAAAGATGCACTAGTGAAGAGGTGAGCGTCGTAGGCAAATGCATGTGACCTAAGCCCTTAGACTTGACCCTTCTTCTTCCCTCCAACAACTTCCTTCCACAGGTCGTACTATGAAGGTCTTTTTATTTTTTAATGATGACCTTATCAAATACAAGACACCCTTTGAGGCTTTCTTATTGACATATCTTTCAAGATTTTAATTAAGTCTTCATTAATTTGGTAGTGAGAACTTTATCTAATACTAAGTACCATGCATGACATACTTGCCAACCTACTTTTCAAGATTTTTTAAATAATTCAACCCTTTTTTGGCTATAAAAAATGAATATTTCTGAAGAGTTTCTTGTGAAATGGTTTCATAAATATAAAGCTAGAATCAAAAGTTTTTCTATGATATTATTCAACCATCACCACCCCTTGAACTCCGGAAAAGCCCTTAGAACTATAGTATATATAAAAATAAGAGCCGACTTATTGGTATATAATTATCAAAGAGACTATATGAGGTATATTGAAGAATATTAATAAATTATACAAAGAAGTTTCCTAGCTAATTTTATTGCTAAAGATATTTATAGAATGTTCATTTGAATTTGTTGCTAGGTGTCTTGATTAAAACCTTCTCTTGTTTCTATTAGATTTGATATAACAAAAAATGACAGAGCAATGATATTGTCTGGTGATAACCATGACTGATACTTTAAAATAACGATTATTTAAGGTCACAATTAGATTTTTCCCAAACATACTAATTCATCAACAGATGATACTGAGAAGGAGTACTTGATTGACTATAATATATTTGAAACATCAATATGAACATCCATTTATTGTTGCATTTAGGGTTCCACATAATCTTTAATTTTTGGCCACTAGATGAAATCAAACTGTCTATCTTGAAATAATCAATGTAAAATAATGATACTTCATCATCTTAATATTAAAAAAAATGCTTAATACATTAATACGATAAGAGAAACTCATAAGAGACATGGACCTTTTTTCAATCGATAATGTTGGAAGAAAAGAAATCATGAAGCTTAGGCTAATTAGAAAGGATGCTTTTTATTGTTCATACAGTGTACCAAAAATGAGTTAGAAAATATATCTCATATTATGATGATAGGAGGAGCTCTGAGATATCAAATTTATCATAGGTTATGAAATAAGATTCAATGCTCTCTTTATAAGATGGGAGATTGAGTGACCAAAAAGAAATGCACCACATCCCAAATGTCGATGGACATTAAGTTTCAAATATTGGCAAAAATTAAGTGATGATTGTCTTGGAATGATGATGTCTAGTGATCAACAATTTATTTTATTGTTCTTCTTTTAAAAGGGGAGGCCAATAACTTGGAAAATTGGTGAGTAATAGTAGTTGTATGGATTTTTGTAGACATCAAATGACAAACAATTTGAAGTTTCAAACATATAGTGATTATCAATGGTTTTATTAGCCATTCTTCTCATGAAAAGGGAGCTTGTTGCTACATACACACATAACATAAGTATGTATGTATGTATGTATGTATGTATGTATGCATATGAGAGTTTTGAGTCATCTTAGCATGAACAACGTTGCCTTTGGGAGACATGAAAATGAGGAGCCACCGATCTCAATTATAGCTATGCGTAGCATCTTGTTGATAATAAAACCTTAGAATGACAATGACTCTTACTCTAATGATACATAACACTTACTAATAATGATCTGATTCTACTTATTCACAAAAATCGATATGACTATGATGACTTACATTATGTTGTTCAATGATAAATTATGTGTGCCTTATCACAATTAAAAAAACCTCTTCTATAACCATATGTCACAAATTTGAGCCATATATTCTATAATGTATAGTTCATCATTCTAAAAAAAAAATCTTGCAACTCATATTTACATAATTATTTCTTTTATGATCTTTTAACTTTTTTAAGAACGAATAATTAATGAATTAATCAATATCTAATGATACCTGAAATGCATTTATATTTTTCGGATGAAAAAAATCACGTTAGGAACTATTAGCAAAATCATTTTTTTCCAAAGTTATATAGAATAAATATATAAAAAAATTAAACAATTATGCATATTAGCATATTATTAAACCATATAGCTTAATTTTTAAAAATATATATTTAACAATTAATTATGATATCTCCTCAAACTGTGGACTATGGATATTTGTTGATCTCAGGTGATGTTTGAAAACCTCAAGGAAAGAGTGGATTATGCAATGGAAAAAGGGTGCGTCGATCTCAACTTATTGAACTCGATGGAGGAGAAGGAAATTTTCAAGAAATGGAATAATTTCACTCGCGTAAACCATCCTTCAATAATACAGGTAAATTTATATAACAGTATTAATATCTTTTAGATGTTTAATTAATTAAATTTTCCTACTTCTTAGCCACCTATGCCCAAGAAATTTTCAAGAAATGGAATATCTTTTAGTATTAAATTGATATTTAGTGATTTTGCCCTCCCTAACAAATAATATTGATGCTACCGTTAGGGGTGTCAACGAACCGAACACGAACGAACAAAGCTAGTGTTCATGTTCGAAATATTCGAACACATCACTGTTCGTGTTTGGTTCGTTTAACAAACCGAACGAGAAAAAATTGTTTGTGTTCGTCTCGTTTGCTTATCAAATGAATCAAACACGAACTTCCTGACGAACCGAACACGAACTGTTCGCGAACAACGAGCTTTTTTGACAGCCCTAGCTTTGATAGCATACTTCCTCAAAATGAAGCAAATTGATCAGGTATTTCGTACACATCAGGTAATCCATACTTCCCCAAAATGAAGCAAACTGAATAAGATGTTTAGGGTTTTTTTTAGGGTTTTGTTTTAATATATTATTATTGTTATTAATAATTTATCATATATTATAATTTATTTAAAATATAATATATAATTATTTTTAAAATATCATAAATTTTATATATATATATATATATATATATATATATATATATATATATATATATATGTAATTACTTTAAATTATTTTATATTTCGAACAATAACGAACCAAACACGAACAAAAACATCACTGTTCGTGTTTAGTTCGTTTAATAAACCGAACGAAAAAAATTATTCGTGATCATCTCGTTTCGCTATCGAATGAACCGAATACGAACTTCTAGTGAACCGAACACTAACTGTTCACAAACAACAAACTTTTTGACAGCCCTGGCTACCGTGAAGAGATGATATCTGATGTTAAGATCTATGAAAAATTGAATTTATATATATATATATATATATATATATATATATATATTGATTTGTTACTTGCAGGTTCTGTTGGAAAGCAACAAGGACAAGGACATCAGTGGCAATCCACTTCCAAATCTGATCTATATCTCCAGAGAGAAGCGCCCAGCTTGTCCCCACAACTTCAAGGCCGGAGCTCTCAACGCACTTGTTAGTCCTCATAATAACCGTCCTTTTTTTTTTCTTTGAAAAAAATAAATAAATAAATTGAAATATTTTTATGTTGAAAATATAAGATAATATGAGTAAATATAAGACAATTAAATTATAACAATAAAATAGCTATCTTTTTTATTAAATGTCAAATCATTTCATTTTTTTCCTTAATTAGTTAATTTACATTATTTAGATGATCATTCACTTCAAACAAAAATCTCCCAAATTAATTTGGTTGCATTTACATACATACCCCTCAATTCTGTTGTATTTACGTATCTAACACCTATTTAAACTTTACTTTTAACCTTTATACTACCCAAACGTTGCATATCATATTAACTATATCGTCATTTTAATTTCTAAATTGTCATGAAATACACCTTTTTCACACAAATAAGGTGGCATGTATGCAAAAAATTGAATATTAGGCATTTTAGATGTAAAATACGTGGGAATTGATCGGCTGCGTTTGGGGCAGCTTGTCCGTATCCAGATAAGTTGTTTATTTGGAAAAGCGGAACGTAGGATTTGACTCGTGTTACGCATTTAGTATAAAAAATCAACTGTCTTTACAGATAAACTGTTCAAATACAATTTCCAAACAATAAAGCAGTGTTTTGAAGCCTTAATCTTCAGTATTATCTAACTCCACTTTTTGCATGGATGCAAAAGCTTCGGATCTCCGAAACCATGACCAATGCACCATTGATCCTCAACTTAGACTGCGACATGTGTTCAAACGATCCAAATACGCCGCAGCGAGCTCTCTGTTACTTTCTGGACGAACAACTATCACCTAATCTTTCCTTCGTCCAGTTCCCACAGCGGTTCGACACCGGACTTAACAAGAACGACATCTATGCAGGAGAGTTCCGGAGGGTCTTCATCTTCGGTTCGCAAGGCTTTGATGGATTAGAGGTTGCCAACTATGTTGGGACCGGCTGCTTCTTCTCTCGCCGATCATTTTATAGCTCGCCGCCGGTGGTAATGCCTTTTTCTGATGAAGTCAAGCTGCCGGATTGCTTATTGAGCTCGGAGTTTGTTTTACTGAAAGCTCATGAAGTAGCTAGTTGCAGATATGAACAAGAGCATAAAGAATGGGGCTATCAGGTATGCAACAAAAATTAATTTTTATTTGATTTGGAAAGTATATATGTTTGCTCAAAGAAGGTAAAAAAAGTTGGAGAATGTAATAGCTGGGTATATTCTGGTTCATAGTTTTCTGTTCTGTTTAGGGCAGCTCATCCACAGCAGCAGCGTTTTGAAAACGCCGCATCACTGTTTGGAAATTGCGTTTGAGCATTTTATCCGAAAACACAGTTGATTTTTTACATTAAACACGAAACTCGAGTCGAACCACGCTGTCCATGTTTCCAGATAAACGGTTTATCTGGATAAGCACAAGCTGCCCCAAACGAACAAATAGTGTTAAGAAAATTAAGAAATGCTAATTTTACTGTAGCATTAATCCTGCTGATTATTTATAAAAAAAAGTACCATGTTCATTTAAAAGTTGTAAGACGGTTTTTTTAATAGAGACATGTAGAATTAATATACCGCACTCTTCATTAATTTTACCATCACAAACTTTTGATGTTTTATTTTTTAATAAACTTTAACAATGTTCTACATATATATCAGCAGTCACATAGGTGGCTAGCTTATAAAGTAATCATAAAGTAATTTATATTTGAATTTATTTAACATAACATTTCTTAATTTGTATTACTAAGTATAATAATCTTTTGCTGATATAATTAATAAATTCTTTGGTGATAGATTGGATTCAGGTATGGTTCTCTAGTGGAAGATTACTACACTGGTTACAGATTACATTGCCAAGGATGGAAGTCTGTGTTTTGTAACCCAGAAAGGCCAGCCTTTCTAGGAGATGCACCAAATAGTTTAATTGATACGTTGAGTCAGTGTAATAGATGGTTTATAGGACTTTATCAGGTTTGCTTCTCCAGATATTGTCCTCTTTTCTATGGGAGCAGAAAGGTTTCGTTGATATTTGGATTCTGTTACATGCATTATGCAATATGGCCATCTTGGTGCATTCCATTGACTATATATGCTCTTCTTCCTCAATTGGCTCTTTTCTATGGCAAACCTCTTTTCCCAAAGGTTATAGCAAACTCATAAAGTTGCACATAATTAACATATAATTGTGAAATGATATGCACTTTGTTTTGATACCTATTTAGTCTAAAATTTTGTCTATTATGACAGGCCTCAGATCCTTGGTTCTTCCTCTATGCCTATCTCTTCTTAGCCACCTATGCCCAAGATTTCATTGAGTTCATGGAAGTCGGAGGATTAATTCAGAGATGGTGGAGTGAGCAAAGAATGTGGATGATTAAAGGCGTCACTGCTTCCCTCTTTGCAACTTTAGAATTTATACTCAGCCAAATAGGGATCTCAGCCCCAGGATTCACCTTAACAAACAAAGTCAGAGAAGGAGAAGTAAACAAGTTGTATGACAATGGCAAGTTTGTCTTCGGCATAGCTTCACCTTTCTTCTTCTCACTGGGGACTGTAGCCATTGTTAATCTTATCTCCTTCATTCATGGTTTCATAAAGGCTCTAAGAAGAGTTGGAGGGTTGGATGAGATGCTTCTTCAGTTGTTGTTATCTGGATTTATTGTTGCAAGCTCGTGGCCTGTATATGAGGCAATGTTTATCAGAAAAGATGGAGGAAAAATGCCAGCAAGTGTCACCAAGGCCTCTATTTTTCTCAGCTCAATATTCTTCTATCTCGGCTACTTATATTATTCATAAAATGATTTGTATCTTGTTAATAATTCAGGTATGAATAGTATATTATCTATTGGATGATGCTATGGTAGCTAAATAAATAAGGGACTATATATAATTTTTGCTGCATGAGTGATGTGAATTGTGTACTCTCTGCTGGGGAGGAAATAAAATTGCCTACTTTTCTTCTTTAGTTACTTTAATGGAGATTTGTTTCAATTTTATTCATTTCGATTATAGCTTACTATACTCAACTCAATTAAAAAAAATCAAAGCACTTGAATTAAGATTTTTGTAGCAAGTCCACTTAGCCTATTTTAACAATATAAGTAAAATTGAACCAAATCAATTAAAATTTGAACCAATTAAAACCAAATTTCGTCCAATCAAATTTTAAACTAAAATCAACACAATCAAATATAAAGTTGATGGGAGGATACTTTACCTTAATTCAATCACCAACCTGACACTTTTAACCCATTTGAACATATTGGACTAAATCCAAAATTCAATTCAAATTAAAGAAAATTATTTAATCTTAAAGTTTTTTAAATATTATTGAAACATATGCCTAATTGAAGTCTAATATGGTCAATTGGGATATTTGAACCAATTTTGACCCAATTGGGTTTGATTGAGTCAAAATTCAAATTAAATCAATCTCAACATCCCTAAAAGACATAAAAAAAAGAAGTGTGATAAAATTGACATCAAGCTTAACTAAGTCATACATGGGTCAATGTGACCGCTTGACCCAATTTGACCCAAATGAACGACATTGAATCAAAATCAAATTAAATCCAAATTAATTCACATTAAATTTTTCCTAAAGATTAAATCATTAATTAAACTTGTTTTTAAGCAATTTAAGTCTTGATTAGGTCGAATTTGGTCAATTGAGTCAAAATCAAATTAAATCAAAATTAATTCAAATTGACAAGGATAGAGATGAATGCCTACACGGTGGTGCTACTAGATCTTGATAGAAAAATAAAATGGTTGAATGAGGATGAATGAGTTATTGAATGATTCAACATACCAACAACAATTACAAAAGTGTGAGGAAAGTAGGAAGCTGAAGATGTAGGTTTAAAAGGATAGAAAGGAGAAGAAGCATGAATGTAGTAAGAAACCAGAAAGAGGTGGTGATTTAAATAGGGATTCATCTATAATCCTACGAGTAGCAAATGTAGTAGCATAAGCAGTAAAACATAATGGCATAAAGGAAGAAAGTGATTCAAATCAAAAGTTTTGGAACCTTGTGGGACTAAAGAAAGGGAATGAACATGACAGCGAACATGAAAGAAAGATAATGTCTATAAAAGAAGAAAAATATGTAGATGAACATAACATAAAGACGCTATAAGCACAAAAAAATAGAGAATGAATAATAAAGGCTACATAAGAGTGAGACATTGATGTTACAACCCTAAAAATGTTAAATAGGAGACAAACACATGCAACCCATGTGATTAAATTCAACCATGAGACAACCCCAAGGTGATGCAAGCACACATGATACCACAGGCATAAAGGTACGAGTGCAGAAAGCATGTAAAGTAATAAATCGTGGGCAACGAGGGATGTATATACATCAATTTCTATGTGTGTGTGTGAAAATATGTTTGTGTGCGCGCGCCTGTGTGTGTAAAGCTAGATGTTATCTTGACCCATCCTTCCGAATCACACACACACACACACATTTGTGTGTGTGACTTGGGAGGATGGATCGAGATAACATCCAACTAGCAATTATGCACAAATTATTTTCTTTTTGTCTTTTTTTTCCTTTCTCATTCTTTCTAAATGGGGTATTTTACATGATGAAATTATATATATATAGTGTTGTATTCTCATCTCTTTTGCAAGTGATGTTTATATATATTTCATAAGAACACACAATAGAACCTCCTTGTCACTTGTGCATCATCATTTAAGAGATATTTTAAATTTTTTCATCTAGGACAACCATAGAACGATGCCTATCCACATCATAACACAGTTTATCTCCCATTTTCCCCTTACCTTACTATCTTGCAACAATCTACCTGCTAAAACCACTATCTAAAAACTTTTAGGAATCATAGAATGGTATTATCTGATTTCAAAAGCCAATAAACCCAAAAATTTTAGGTATTTGTATTTTTTTGTCTCAAATATAAAATTCTAACAAAAATTCTTACTATACCCAAATTCTTAGCCCTAACTCTAAATTATCCAAATTCAACCATTCCACCTTTACCCAAAATTCACCCAGACTTAGTACCAAAATTGAAAACTCAACTAACTTTGTATCTACAATCATACAACCACCAAAATCATGATCGAGAGAAAACGACATAATGCCTTGATGTGCTCCCGATGTGTACTATTTTTCTGTGTGTTTTTATGTTGGTATGTACGTGCACACACTAGAGGTTTTAAGCAAGTATACGTATCGTATCAAGTAATCATGGCTCTAATGGAGTCCCGTTTATCGATCCCACAGGGAAGCTAGGTAAGAGGTCCTTAGTAAAATTCTAGTCTACTACTATCAAACCTTAGTTTGGAATGTGGATTTAAGTGGTTTTTCTAACAAATACCTCTAAAGGTAAGTCTTAAGATTAAAACAACTAATAAATACTCCTAAATAAAAATATTAATTCTAAAGATAACCCTTTCTGGATGAATTGGTTAGGTTAATTTTAAGATAATAAAGTCTACTATTCTTATGTAGTGATTTGGATAGTGTAAAGGAATGAAATGCATTAAGAATTGTATGTGCCAAATAGGATCAATCCTATTCTTCACCCTCTTCCGAGTGCATAAAGAACAATTGTTAATCCTGGGTTTAGTCCCTAAATTCGTGGTTAGGTGCGGGAGGATACTGGCTCTCACTCCAGAGCTCCCACTTCCCTTCGCCTGAATGCTAACTCTCACTTAGTTTCCAAACACTAGGACCAAATTGGGGATTTTAGTCTGTCACTCTAAAATCTCCAATTCTATGCCTATCAAATTATATTTTCCTATTTATTTTCACTAAACCCCTATGAACTTAACCATCTATGGAATTTGAATGTGGTTTCACTTTATTGAGAATTACACCGCCCTCTCGGATCATAACGCAATTACAAAGAATTTTAACACTACAACGTACTCTTATTGTAATGTAAATGAAGTGCAAGTAAAAACATCATATTTATAATTAAAACATCTTTTAGCATGCATCCCAATATCCTAAACATGAATCCTACTCATTGCAAAAGAAAAGTAAAAGAAAAATAATGACAATCTTCTCATGCCACTATTTTTAAATAAGAAGTAATTGTAAGAGAAAGACATCACAAAACATGAAGAAAACACAATGAAAAACTTCATTTTATCAAAGCAAATCCACTACATAAGTGTTTACAAAATCATAAGTTAATGAAGAACACAATACTTAGTGTTTTCCCTTTGAAAGATAGATGAAAATCTCTCCAACAAAGTATCCCGCTGATCCATGTAATGCTAGTAAAAACTCGTACAGAATCACTCAAAATCCCCTCACCAATCTCTCCAAAATGGTAGAAATCTACATCTCTACTCATATTCTAAGATCTCTAAACAATATCCACGTTTTCTGTAACATTCCTATCACTTTTTTGACATAAAAATCATTCTAATATAGTGTATAGATGAATTTCCCAAGAGGTGCTTCAAGAAACATTCCAAAAAGTATTCAGATTCAATGTATCTCGACCATAACAGCTCAAAATCGCGTCCAAACTGTCTCGAGCACCGTCGGTGTCGTTTTGGTTTCCATCGGCATTATATTTTTGTGGTTCTTGGGTTTCTGGTACTGTCGGCGCCCATTCTGCACAGCTCCACCGTTTGGCTCTGTTTTAGCTCTGTTTTGCCCTGTTTCGGTTGCGTTGCGTTCCTAACAGATAGACATACAAAATAAGCATGAAAACAAATTTTCTTTAAAGTGTAATCTTGATGCGACTCCAGCGTGTACTATTTTTCTGGGTGTTTTTATGTTTGTATGTATGTGTACACACTAGAGGTTTTACGCAAGTATACGTATCATTCAAGTAATACAAGGCTCTAGTGGAGTCCCATTTATCGATCTTATAGGGAGTGAGGTAATAAGTCTTTAGTCAAATTCTAGTCTACTATTATCAGACTTTAGTTTGGAAGGTCTATATATGTGGGTTTTCTAACAAATACTTCTAAAGGCAAGTCTTGTGTATAAAATAACTAATAACTACTCTTAAAGGAAAATATTAATTCTAAAAATAAGCCTCTCTGGAAGAATTGGTTTGTGAATTTTAAGATAATAAAATCTACTATTCTTATGTAGTGAATTGGATAAAGTTTAGGAATGAGATGTATTAAATATTGTATGTGCCAAATAGGAGCAATCATATTTTTTACCCTCTTCGGAGTGCATAAAGAACATTGGCTAATCTTAGGTTTAGTCCCTAAATCTGTGGTTAGGCTGAGAGGATACTGGCTGTCGCTCTAGAGCTCCGACTTCCCTTCGCCTGAAGGCTAACTCTCGCTCTAGTTTCCAAACACTAGGAACAAATTAGGGATTTTAGTCTGTCACCCTAAAATCTTCAATTCTACACCCATCAAAGTATTTTCCTATTTATATGCAATAAACCCCCACGAACTTCACCATCCATGGAATTTGAATGTGGTTCCACTTTGTTGAGAATTACACTACCCTCTCGGGTCTTAATGCAATTACAACGAATTTTAACACTACAAAGAGCTATTTTTGTAATGTAAATGAAGCGCAAGTAAAAACCATCACATGAATAATTAAAACTTCTTCTAACATGCATCCCAATATCCTAAACATGAATCCTACTCATTGCAAAAAAAAGTAAAAGGAAAATAATGACATAAACTTCTCATGCCACTATTTCTAAATAAGAAGAAAGAGTAAGAGAAAGACATCAGAAAGCACGAAGAAAACTTAACGGAAAAATTTATTTCATCAAAGTAAATCCACTACATAATTGTTTACAAAATCATACGATAATGAAGAACACAATACTTAGCTTTTTACCTTTAAAAGACAGATGAAATCTCTCCCACAAAGTCTCTCACTGATCCAAGCAATGCTAGTACAAACCCTTACAGATTCTCTCAAAATCCTCTCACCAATCTCTCCAAAAAGGTAAAAATCTGCTTTTCTACTCCTATTCTAATATCTTTAAGCATTCTCAACGTTTTCCCTAACATCTATCACCTTTTTCTGGCTTCAAATTCACTTTAAAATAATTTAGGGATGAATTTCCCAAGAGCTGCTTCAAGAAACCTTCCAAAATATGTTCAGATTAAATGCATATGGCCAATAACCGCTCCTGGCATAGTCGGCGCCTTTTTTTGGCTCTATCGGCACCCAAAATCTGCACTCTTGGGTTTCTGGCACCGCCAGCGCCCATTCTGCGCAACTTCACCATTTTTCTCCGTTTGGCTCTGTTTTAGCTCCGTCTCGCCCCGTTTCAGTTGCGTTGCATTCCTAACAGATAGACCTACAAAATAAGCATGAAAAAAAACCTTTCTTTAAATTGTAATCTCATTCAAAAGTATGCAAGAAGTGTAAAAGAGATTAAGCATAGAAAGACTTATCGAAATCTGTCAAGCTAAAATTTGCTTTCTTGCTCATTTTTGCACCAAATTGCACCGTTTTTGCTTCTTTTTTCTCCATGAGTCTATTTATTGTATCTAAAACAAAAAAGGATATAAAATACCTTCCTTTAAAGTGCAATATCATTAAAATTAAGCATAAAATGTATATGTAAAATTAAGAAGTTTTTAATCGTGTCATCTCCCCCAAATTTAACTGTTACTTGTCCGTAAGTAACACTATAACTTTAAAAACTAAATATGTTGAATTGTGGTTGTGGGTTTCAATAGAGTTTCCTATAATTTTATCTCAGAAATATTATAGTGTAACATAGGAGAAATTCTAGCAAATCAACCTAGGACTAGAGTGTAAGAATATCTCATATTCAACTTAGAAGTCCTGATTTTCTATTTACTTTAAAAGTTATTAAAACTTGTCAAACTAAAGATTCATAGAAAGTATAAAAATAGAATTTAAGCACCTTATCTATACCAATTTAATCAATATCTTTTGAAATATGAATAAACATAGGATTATTTTTAAGTCTTTTCATTTAAAAAGATTCAAGTGAAACCAATTTTTGATTAGGCTTCTCCTCAAGCTTCTCCTTATACATTTTTTTTCACTTTTCTTTTTTCTTTTCCCTTTTTTTTCTTTTCTTTCCTTTGTGATCATTTTTAATCCTTTTTTTTATTTTTTTTATTTGAGGATTACTATATCTGGATAGGCCTTTAATAATTTTGAATTTCACTATCCCCTTTCTGAAGTCCAAAACTCAAAACTTTCCCTTACTTTTTAAAAGTGTAAGTATTAGTTTTAAAAAAGTTTCTATAAAGGCTCAATTCTCATTAAGTATAAATCTAAGAACCTTAATTTTTCAAATATTCAACTCCTTTCTACCATAAATAGCAAATCATTTTCCTAATGTTTCCTACAAAATATCTTAACTCTAGAACAGTTTCTTCACATAGGATTTAAACTAAGTTATTTTTCTAACATTCCTAAAATCAAAATTATAGTAACCTAAAGATAACATCACATGTCAAAAGTCATTTTAAAAGTAATATTAAATTAAATACAGGCTACTAAGGACAAATAAAGTTACATTTAAAAAAAAAATTTTCTTCCCCCCATACTTGAATTTTAAAATATTTTACAATTAATTCCATTAAATGTAGCAAGAAGAAAAAGTAAAAACTAAATCTACTAACTACTACAATATCCTATCAAATTCATAAACATTCATAATCGGAATAGAATAACTGCATGAGAAAGTAAAACTAGCCTAAAACATGCTTGCAATAATATTAACCTAGAAAGAAGTATACTCAGTTTAAAATTTTATTTTTCTTCCCACCCCCAAACTTGATTTTTAACATATATAACATTTAATACAGAAAATATAAGCAAGAAGAAAAACAGTTCAGAAATTCTATCTACCACAAATGTCTATAAAAAACATCTACAATTATTAATCAGGATAGAAATCATGTAGCAAAATGTAAATCTAAACTAAGCATGTTAGAATGAAATTAACTAAATAAAAGTTTAACTAGCATAGCAGGTATCAACATTGAAATATAAAAATGTTCTTCAACTCTTATATAAAGTTGTAACACACAAACAAACATATATGATAAATGAGGTCAATTCATCCATTAACTCATCATATATCACTAACTTACTTTTAAATTCTAAAGGAAGCACTACACTAATAAACTAGGTACATTTTAAATCATTTTATAGATTATAATGCCACAGATAAGATTATCCCTAATAAGTTGGGTCGTGAACACTAACCTCAGGCATCACCTTATCCTATTAAGTATGCACCTCTAATAGTTATAAATCACAGCTTAATATCATCCACAAGTTATTCATCAAATAGGTTCATGACTCCTACCAAATGAAAATAAAGTTAGAGAAAAGAAGTAAAAAAATTTAGATGGATCTGTCACTGTTCAAATTCATGATGTCTCTTGTAAAACTCAAGTCCGGGTGAGACCCAAGTCATAGTGGACTCGTCAATCCAACTATTATAAGAGAACATAAAAGTCTAGCCATAATAAAAATTTAAGGAATCACCTCCCTCATGACACACAAAGATCAAATCAAATTACTAACAATCCAAACATCTACCAATCAATAATCAGGCTGATCAATCCATAATGACACATAAAGATAAAGTAAATCCACTCTAAAGCAAACACAATACAACACTAACAATCATGTCTCTCAGGAATTCTAAATCAAAGCACACTGATAACTATGGGTTGCCTCCCATAAAATGCTTGGTTTAACATCTCCAGTGCGACAAATAATTCCTCTTAGATCAAAATTCCATTTAAGTAATCCTCAATCAATAGCCTAATTCTTTTCAGATCCAGGGATTCCTACAAAATCCTCGAATTTTAATTTTTCTTTCAGCTCTTCCTTTCCAGATTGATTCATATCATTATTCCTCATAATTTTTTCTAGATCCAATATTCTTCTATTGATTTTCTGAATTTTCATATTAATATCATCCTTGAAATTTATAAGAAATGAATCTCTATAAGATACTTCAAGGACTCCCAAATTTTGGATCGGATTCTCTCTACATAATTTAGATTCTGGATTAAAATCTTCTATGTTACTCTTCCGTTTCAAGTTATCTTCCAATTCTTCCTCATGGTATTGATTAAATGATGGAGGTAGTCTTTCTATATCTATCTTAGTTAAGGAAATATGTTTTTTTAATTCCTTAGGAATTTCTTCTAATGTTCTTTCAATCACCTTATCCTCATCTCTCAACTCAAATTTCTTTTGAAATATATCCTCAAATTCTCTTCCAAGTCTTAGTTTAATAAATTATTTTGTTCATCATTCAATTCAAGTTTTTCTTGTGATTGAGTCGAATCTAAAGTTATAAATACTGGTGGTGTAGATGAATTCCCTAAATAAGTAGGCTTTAAAATTGTATGGGGTACTTCCATATTAAGTTCATGAGATTTTTCAACAGATGGAATTAAAAGTTCACTATTTTTGGTAGTGTATATCATTTCAGACCTCTTCTGAACATACATACAGTATTCTTTAGACAACATTTTCAACTCATCATAAAAGTTCATTTCGATCTCATCTGTTAACTTACTTTAAAACCTTTTTGGAAATGGTCTTTACTTAGATAATCAATTTCATCCATCCAAAAACAATCATCATCTTTTCTCTCAGCTGGATATTTAATAGTCTTTAACACATAAAATGTGACTTAGTGGTCATTAATATTCATAATCAACTCTCTTTTTTGCACATCTAACATAGCTTGTCTAGTAACAAAGAAAGGCCTTCCCAACATAATTGGAATTTCTTTATCTTCCTCCATATCTAATACAATAAAGTCCATAGAAAGATAAATTTATTCCCTTTAACAAGCATGTCTTCTATAACCCCTTTTGGATAAATGATAGATCGATCAGCTAACTAAAGGGTTACAGTAGTGGGAGAAATATCTGCTAAACCTAACCTTCTAAATATAGATAAAGGTGTCACATTAATGCTCGCTCCTAAATCACATTAAGTTTTTCCACATAATCTTTCTCTAATTGTACAAGGAATTACAAAGCTACAAGGATCTTGAAGTTTCTGAGGAAACTTTTTTGGAAGTATAGCGTTGCACTCCTCACTTAGTGCAATTGTCTCGTAATCCCCAAATTTCATTTTCTTGTTTAATATCTCATTCATAAACTTTGCATAACTTGACATCTGTTTCAAAGCTTCTGTAAAAGGAATATTTATCGTTAACTTCTTAAGTACTTTCATGAACTTTGAAAATTGTTTATCCAACTTATGATATCTAAGTTTTTGAAGAAATGGAGGTGATGGTCTTTCCAAATTTATTTTAGTTGGAGATATTAATTTTTCTAGATCCTCAGAAACATGTTCTTTAGGTTTTTTTATTTCTATTATTTCTCTCACAACTTCTTTCTCTTTTCTAACCACATCCTCTATCTCTCTTCCACTTCTTAATTGGACAACTTCTACTTGTTCATTATTGTTCTCTTTATGTTTGATCTCAATGTTGCTAGGAAGTGTTCCTTGGGGTCTATTGCTAAGTGAATTATCAAATTTTCCTAGTTGGTTCTTTATGTTTCTAATTACGGTATTTTGACTTTGCAACTGGTTTCCCATTCGCAATACCACTTTTTCTATAGACATATTCTTATCCTCAAATTGTTGATCATTATTAGAGTTCAGTGGATATGAAGGTCTATAGCTTGTGTTCCGTTGATTATTCCAACTTCTATTAGGATTTGCATTATTATTTTTCCATTGTTGGTTTCCACCCCCAGTAGTATGATTCCAGTTAAAATTAGGATGGTTCTTCCAACCTGGGTTGCAAAAGTTAGAATACGGGTTGTTTATGATATTTAAATTCTCATATAATAAGTTTGAGTCAATCATATGCCCTAATGAACTTTCCTCACTGACTGGAGTAAATTGAAGCTGGTTCATTCCAAATTTGTCCAACTTCCTTGATATTGCCGCAACCTGAGATGTAAGAATTGTAAATGCATATGTATCATGAAGACTAGCTACCTTTTGAGAATTTACCCTTGTAGAGGGCTATTGAAATTCATTTGTAGTCATTTCTTCAATTAATGCATACGCTTCATCAAATGATTTTGAAATTAATGAACCACCAGCAACAGCATTAATAATGGACCTAAGGGATCCTACTAACCCATTATAAAAAGTTTGAATGATTAACCAATTTGACAGAGCATGATGTGGACACTTTCTTAGTAGTTCCTTAAATATTTCTCAGGCTTCATATATTGATTCCCCTTCATACTGACAAAATGAGATAATTACATTTCTAAGTTTAGTAGTCCTTGAAGGTGGAAAATACTTAGCGAGGAATTTCTGAGTTAACTCATCCCAATTATTAATAGAGCTAAGTGTTAATGAGTATAACTACATTTTAGCATTATCCCTTAGTGAGAAAGGAAAAAGTCTTAGCCTAACAGCATCATCTAACATGCCGTTATAACGAAACCTAACACAAAGTTCTAGAAAACTAGATAAGTGTAAATTAGGATCCTCCGAAGGAGTTCCTCCAAACTGATTGTTCTGCACCAGTTGGATAATCACTAGATTTAGTTCAAACGAGTCAGCTTCTACGACAAGGGTTTGTATACTTGAGTGAATTTTATCTATCGTAGGATTTACATAATCCCTCAATGATTTATGATGATTTTCTAAGTTATTATTTTGAATGTTTTCCATTTTCATTTCTAATATTTCGAGTCTTTTCTGTTTTTTGATTTTTTTTTCATTTTTCTAACTCGGGATCATAAGGCACAAGTCCTACAGATCCTTTATTTTGCATACGTAACACAATAAACAATACATTAATAATAAAACAAATAAAACAAAAAATATATTCAACACAACAAAATATTTTCACAAACACCTTATTTTTCACACAAACAGTTTTTACAATATTTTTTTTCATACAACAAAACACTTTTCACAAAAAAATAATTTTACGACACTAAAGTTTTCCAATTCAAAGCCTAATTAATTCAACTAAAATTCTCCTAAAATTCTTACTGAAGCTTCCCTGATAACAGCGCCAAAAACTTGATGCGGCTTTTTTATATGTAAGAATTTATGTCCTCAGATTAATATATTTATAATGATTTTGTAAAATCACAATTTCAAACGCAAGTATACGTATCGTATCAAGTACTACAGGGCTCTAATGGAGTCCTGTTTATCGATCCCACAGGGAAGTGAGGTAAGTGGTCCTTAGTCAAATTCTAGTCTATAATTATCAGACTTTAGATTGGAAGGGTGATATAAGTGGTGTTTTTAACAACTACTCCTAAATGCAGATAATTATAAGTAAGGATAATAACTACTCCTAAAAGCAAATATTACTTCTAAAGATAACCCTTTTTGGAGGAAATTGGTTTGGTGAATTTTGAGATAATAAAATCTACTATTCTTATGTAATGAATTGGATAAAATTTAGAAATGAGATGCATTAAATATTGTATGTGCCAAATAAGAGCAATCCTATTCTTTACCCCCTTTCGAGTACCCCCTCTTCAGAGTGCTATAAAGAACATTGGAAAATCCTAGCTTAGTCCCTAAATCCATGGTTAGGATGGGAGGATACTGGCTCTCACTTCAGAGCTCCCACTGCCCTTCACCCGAAGGCTAACCCTAGCTTTAGTTACCAAACTTAGGACCAAATTGGAGATCTCAGTCTGTCACCCTGAAACCTCCAATTTGACGCCCATGAAATCATATTTCCCAATTTATTTGTACTCAATCCTCATGAACTACAAAATTCATTCATGGACATTGAATGTGGTTCCACTTTGTTGAGAATTACACCGCCCTTTCGGGACAATGCACTTACAACGAATTTTAACAATACAACGGGCCCTTTTGTAATGTAAATGAAGTGCAAGTAGAAACCATCACATTTAAAATTAAAACTTCTTTTAGCAAGCATCCTAATATCCTAAACATGAATCCTACTCATTGCAAAACAAAAGTAGAATGAAAACAATGGCATAATCTTCTTATGCCACTATTTCCAAATACGAAGAAAGATTAAGAGAAAGACATCACAAAGTACGAAGAAAACACAACAGAAAACTTCATTTTAAAGCAAATTCACAAAATAAGTGTTTACAAAATCATAAGATAATGAAAAACACAATACTTAGCTTTTTCTCCTTGAAATAAAGATGAAAATCTCTCCCACAAAGTCTCCCGCGGATCCATGCAATGCTAGAACATTCCCTTACAGATTCTCTCAAAATCCCCTCACCAATCTCTCCAAAAAGGTAGAAATCTACATTTCTACTCCTATTCTAAGATCTCTCAACATTCTCCATGTTTTTTCTCTCATTTCCTCTACATTTTTGGCTTCAAATTCGGTTTAAAATAGAGTAGGGACGAATTTTCTAAGAGGTGCATGAAGAAACCCTCCAAAAGCGTCCAGATTTGATGTATTTGGCCAAAAACCTCCCAATATCACGTCCAAGCCGTCTTGGGCGCCACCGGTGCTGAATAGGGCACTGCCTGTGTCCTATTTTTTGTGCCCTCAAGTTTTGGGCGCCGCCGACTCCAGTTTGGGCACCCCCGGTGCCCATCCTGCACAACCCCACCATTTTGCTCCGTTTGGCTCCGTTTCAGCTCCGATTCACCCCGTTTCAGTTGTGTTGCATTTCTAATAAATAGCACTAAAAAATAAGTATAAAAACAACCTTTCTTTAAAGTGTAATCTTATTCAAAAATATGCAAGAAGTGTAAAAGAGATTAAACATAGAAAGACTTATCGAAAGGTGTCAAGCTAAAATTTGCTTTCTTGCTCGTTTTTGCTCCAAATTGCACCATTTTTGCTTCCTTTTGCTCCAATCACCATTTTTGTACCTAAAATAAAAAAACATAAAAAATACATTCCTTTTAAAGTGTAATATCACCAAAAATGAGTAAAATCATATAGCAAAAACCGTATATATTTTTGGTGCATCAGGTATGCCAACATTGTAACATTTATTGTCAGTGATATTTTACTCTATGGTTTGACATACCAAGAGAGGAAGAAATTTTTAGCTGAAGCTAAGACTTATTTTTGGGATGACTTGCTTTTATATATATAAAGAAAGGATCTGATTATTCGAAGATGTGTACCTTTAGAAGAAAATCATGAAATAATTCATAAATGTCATAATTTTGATTATGGGGGATATTTTGATGTTGATAAAACAGCATATAAAGTCTTACAATCTGGATTTGATTGGCCTAAATTTTTTAAGGATGTTAATGCTTATATTAAAAATTGTGATCGATGTCAATGTGTAGGCAATATTTTTAAAAGAAATGAGATGCCCCTCAATTATATGTTGGAAGTTGAAATATTTGACGTTTGGGGATTAGATTTCATGGGACCATTTATACCATCTTTCATAAATATATACATTCTGATAGCAGTAGACTATGTATCCAAATGGATATAAGCTATTGCTTTACCTCGATGTGATGCTCAAAGTGTTGCAAAATTTTTAAGAAAGAATATATTTTGTAGATTTAGAATACCAAGAGTGATCATAACTGATGGGGGAAGTCATTTTAAAAATGCAATTATGAAAAAGCTAGTAAAGAATAATCATATTAATACCATCTCATTGCTACTGCTTATCATCCACAAACAAATGGATTGGTTGAATTATTCAATCATGAAATTAAAAGAATATTAGAAAAGACTGTTAATCCAAACATAAAGGATTAGTCAATCAAACTGGATTATCCTTTGTGGACCTATAGGACTGCATACACAACTCCTACAAGAATGTCTCCATATAGGCTAATTTTTTGGAAAGCTTGTCATTTACCAGTTGAACTTGAGCATAAAGCATATTGGGCTATTAAAGAGATCAATTGTAACTTGAAAGTTGTTGGTGAAAAGAGATTGTTACAATTAAATGAGCTTGAAGAAATAAGGAATGAATCTTATGAAAATGCTGATTTATAAAGAAAAGATGAAGTTGTGGCATGATCGAAAGATTCTTAATAAAAATCTTGAGTCAGGACAACAAGTTTTGTTATATAATGCTAGATTGAAAATATCTGCTGGAAAAGTTAAGTCCAGGTGGATGGGCCCATTTATTGTGATAGAAGTTCATCCCTATGGAGTTATGGATATTAAAGATCCTAAAACTAGAAAAATATTCAAAGTCAATGGTCATTGACTAAAATCCTATTTTTCAGTCGATCAATCTAAACTCTATGATAATCTTATGTTGGGTCACTCAGAATAAGCTCTGGGTATGTCAAGCTGAAGACTTTTATCAAGCGCTTTGTGGGAGGCAACCCATAGTTATTTGTGTGCTTTGTTTTAAGTTTGCTTTTTGTGCTTTTGTTTGGTTTGATTTGAGAAAATGTGGTAGTATTTTAAAGTTTTTATGTTATAGTAGTGTTTATTTGTCCTTATTTGATGACATAGAGGAGTCAGAATGAAGATTTGGACGTTTAGCAGACCTGTACTAAAATGAGCACTGACGGCTATGCACCGAAAGTTGGCGCTTAGGCGCCGAAGTTATAAAGAACATGAAAGTGTAGTTCTAGAAGTCTAAATCGTGGCTAAGTGGTTTTGGGAGTTATTTAGGAGTTTAAACACATTAGGGTCGGTTTTTGAGACTTCTCAAGTCTATAAATAGGCTTAGAATTAAGAGATACTTGCCTCAGTGCTCATTTTCACTTCTGAGTCTTTAGGAAGAGTATTTTGAGTGCTAAAATGTCTTCTTGGGAGAGCGAAGTTAAGAAGAAAAAGGAAGCCAACAAAAAGAAATTCATATGTGAGAGTGCGCAAGAGTTATACAATGGATTTATAGTCGTTAATATCCAAGGAATCGTAGAGAAGATTGCGAAGATCGAGGCTAACGTGGCTTCAATTGAAGTAAAGGTAAATGAAACTAACGCACATTTAGCACACATTGGATGGCAACTCAAAATGCAATTCAGTTATACAAGTCATGTGGAAGAAGCAAATAAAATGATGTTTCTGAATAATAAATGAATAGAAGAATATTCGGTGAGAGTTTTCAACAATTGCCCATTTTATCAGATTTACATTCTAGATGGTTCAAATGAACTTAATAATGGTTCAGGATATATTCTGCCTATAGGAGAGTGGAAATAAATTCAAGTATGGTCTTTTAATTTAGTTATCTATGTTTAGTGTTTAGTGTTTGTGCTTATTGTAATGTTTGTGTCAGAAGTTTGTTGCATCTTAATGATGTCGATTTGTGTCAAGTTATATGTGTTATGAAATTGTGTTTTAGAAATTTTCATCCAAGGATTTTGGATTGAAATTTTTAGTTTGTATTAAGTGTTTTGTTTTTAATGAAATTTATGTTTGTGTGAAATTTGTTTTGAATCGATTGATATTAAAGTGTGATTTTGGAGTATTAAAAGTGTGTATGGGGTAGAAATAATTATTTAAATTGTTTAAGGGTGATTAACTAGGCGTATTAGTGCGATTAAACATAATAGTCAAAATTTGCTCACTTGTGGCTAAGCGTCAAACCCTTGGTGATTAAGCGCCAGAACTCGCAGCTAAGCACCGTAATATCGCGCATAGGTGCCGGTTCGCGAAAACCGGTTTACAGGTGATAAAAACCAAAAAATTGACATTATTCTCCCCACCATCAGCTTCAACGTCCCAAATTTAGGAATAAGAATTCTAGGACATCACCTATTTTGATCATTTTAGAGCTGTTTCGACGAAATTTATTAGATTTTACTCCTTGAGGTATGAGGACTTCTCCTAAGAAAAAAAAATTTGATTTTCACCATGTATTTTGAGTACATTCTTGAGAAATCCGAAAATCATTATTCATGGTGAAAATTTGAGAAAAAATTTGAGAAATTGCTTGGATTTAGTAGATTTTGCCTTTAGAAGTTAAGTTTAGCAAGTTTAGTTTGATTTTGGAATTTATGTTGAATATTTGTGCAAATTTTAGAAATGGCTCCAAAATTGAAGTGCTCAAAGGGGAAGGCTAGATTCGATTCAAACAAGTTTGTCAGTTCAAAAGTTGAGGATCGTTACGTTAATGTGCTTTCATCACGTAAGTTGATTCCTGAGCAAGTTTTTAGTAGATCGGGAGGAGATATTGATGAAATGATTGCTCGAAGGAATTGGAGAAATTATTGTTGCTTCTCCGCTGTTGTTGTCGTTTCTGTGGTGAGAGAGTTCTATGCTAACTTGCCAGCAGCAGAGGAAAATTTAGTAATGGTTCGAGGACAGCAAGTTGATTTTTCTCCAGTGGTAATCAATACCTTTTACCTATTATCTCCTAAAATATTTTTTTTTATGCAATATCATCCTACGGAAGGAGATTTAGATGAGATTATGTTTTTTCTTACTGATGGAAGAGGTCTCTGGAAAATCACAAATGACAGAAGAGTGAATTTTCAAGCCTCAAAGTTAAATGCCACCTCCAAGGCATGACATTATTTTATCTCATCCAAGTTATTACCTTCGAGTCATGTTAGTGAAGTTATGAGGGAGAGAGCCATTCTTAACTATTGTATTCAGCAGGAAAAGCCGATAGACATTGGAGTGATTATTTTTAATTATATTATCAATTATGCCAGAGGTGTCACCACTGTAGGTATGGGATTTCCTTCCCTGATCCATTCAATTTGTGAGCAGTCTAGTGTAAAGTTTGAAAATTGGGAAGAGGTTCTTCAGCCACATAGACCTATTACTAGTGTAAATGTGAACACTTACACTGTACATTCAGAATTTGGCTGGAAAGGAGGATCTGTTAGAGCTCTCAGTGCATCTACTACTGCTGCTTCTACTTCTTGTGCTACTACTTTGCAAGCATCATCATCTAGAGGCTAGTTTTCTGGTTTGCAGACTGGATTGTTACAAAGGATTTTAAAGAATGTTATTCTAACCAGAGAAAAAGTTAATGATATAGATGGGAAGGTGGAAACCATTGAGAGATATATTCAAAAACATGAAGAGTTTGAGGAGACTTATCAGCATTATATGGATAGACTGATTAGAGGATATCACAGTGCTGAGATGCCTCTTCATCCATATTTTATCCCATATGTGCCTTCCAGAGATTGGAACAAAGGAGATGATGATGATGGAGATGATGAGTAGGATTTTTATATGAGTCTGTGATGTTTGTATTTGTGTTTTGTGATGTATGGACTTTTATTGTTTGTTGTATTATGTTGTGAACACTGATGTGTGGGCTGTAGTTGGACTATTTCTGTTGTGCGCATTCAGATATATCTGTGTTGGATGTATGTTTCATGATAGTTATGATATTTGTGATGTAATGTTGTGATGTGTTTGTGGTAGTAAATGTTTTAATTTAGTTATAGTGTATTGTGTTTTTAGTAGTGTATAACTTAATTCCAAAAACTGTTAGGAAAATTTAGAACACTATTAGAAACTCTAATTAAATTGCATGTTTAAACTTCTCAAAATTTGCTACCATATATTTTCTAGTATTGTCGTGATTTTTGTTATAAGTTTGTGTGTATTTGCTTTGAAATCTTCTACTATTTTAGAAATTCTTTGAAATTTATATTTTATGAAAAACTGAAAAAGTGAATTTGATTTCTGTTTACTTCAATTTTTAAACTGTTATACTTGCATATTTAGGTTATGAAGATTCATGTAAGTATGTTATTTTAGTTTTTAATTCTTACACATGTATCATTTCTTATGCTTAAATGTTTATCCTAATTAAAATTTTAAGGTTTGGGGAGAATTTAAAAGCAATTTTCAAAAACTAAAATTTTATTTGTTCTTAAGAATACTATAAATAAATTTGATTTTTGATTGAAAATAATTATGTTTATGAAGTTATATTAGGGAAGCAAAATTTTGAATATAGAAATGAGTAAGAGAATTTAGTTAAAATCTATAGTAATGATGAAAAATTTAAAGTTAAAATTTTCTTAGTAAAGAAATGTTAAATATAGTGAATCTATCTTTAGTAGGAAATGTTGTATTTTTGGAAAAATAGAAGATTTTACTTTTATTTTTCAAAACATAAATTTCTTTTATTGAAAGATAATTTTCAACACTATTATTATAATTTTTAAGTGAAGGATATATATTAAACCGTTGATTAAATGGAAGGGTGGAATTCAAAATTATTTAAGTTCTATCCATATATAGTAATCATTGCCTAAAAAAAGAGAAAAAGTATAGTATGTAAAAAAAAAGAGAAGAAGGAAGGAGAAGCTTGAGGATTTAAGGGCCTAATAAAAAATTTGTTCCACACCTAATTTTTTAAATTATAAGTTTTGAGAAAATCTAAAGAGTAAGAAAATAATATAGTAAGTAAAATTATTTTCTAATAAAAATTTTTAAGTGAGTAAAATAAATTATTTAAATCCTATATTTTAAAAAATCTCATTTACTTATGAATTAGATAGGAACTCATATTTCTTATGATCATTTACTTAAAAACTTTCTAAACTTTAAGCTTGTCTCATTTACTAAATTTTTTTCTAAATTAGACTATTTCATTTCTAGAACAAAATTTTGAAACCATCATAAAGAAACTCATTTACATAATTTGCATGTTTAATTTTTATATGATTATAGTATCACTTGAGGACAAGTAACATTGTAAGTTTGAGGATTTTGATATACCAAAAATAATATAGTATTTTTATGCACATTTTTATACCTAATTTTGATGATATTGCACTTTAAGAGAAGGTATTTTCATTTTGTTTCTTGCAAGTATGATTAAGATAAATGATTGTGATGAAAGGAGTAAAAAATGATCAAATTTGGAGCAAAAATGAAAAGTGTGCAAAATTAGCCTCTAACGGCTAAGCGCCAAAGGCTGACACATAGCCGCGATAGTTAACCTATGTAATTTGAATTAATATTGGCGCAAATTTGAAGAAGTTTTTGAAGCATCATTTGGTTTAAACTTCCTTAACTTTTCATTAGCGCCAAAACACATTTAAAATTTGAATGGATGGATGCATCCCTTAGTAGATTCATTAAATCTGAACATGATTTGAAGAGACACCAAGGCACCTTTTGAAAAATTATTAAAAGAAGACTTGAAGTTCAGAAGAAGGAGAAGAGTTTTGAAAGGAAGTATTGGTTGGAGAAGTTGGAGAAAATCTTGAAGTAGTTGAAGGGAGAGAGGAAAAAAGCGAGTCTATTTCTTGCCATACTTTCCTTGCTTTTCCATTTTACTTTATCATAGTTTGTATTAGAATTTATGAGAGCGGATCCTTAGAGTTGGTCGCCACCCCCGAAAGATTCATTTAGTGGAAAGCAAAGTTTCAAAGGAACTTCAAGAGTCTTGTGGAGAGGATTTTTCAGATAAGTTTTTTTCTTTATTTTTACATTTGGTTTTAAAGTAAGACTTATTGTGTTTTCACTATGATCTCTACTTTGAAATCAAATTGTATTTGTGTTTTCTCCATGATTTTTAAGTAGTTTTCTTTATCCTTTTCCTTTTAAATGATGAAGTAATTAAATTATGGATGAAAGTTGTGTGAAGTATAGATGTTTATTGTTGGAAGAAGTTGTGATGATTCAACTACCTTGCACTTCAATTACCTCTTGCTTTGGTCAATTGAGATGTTAAAATTTATTGTGAGAACATGGAAGAAATAATGCGGTATTGTCTCAATCAACAATTAGAGAGAATCACATAAAATTATATGGGCGAAAATTGTAGTCCTTATAATTGAGTGCAAATAAATGGAGGAGATATGCTTTTGATTGGGTGTAAAGTTAGAGGACTTTAGAGTGACTGACTAAAGCCCCCGATTTGGTTTAATGTTTTAAGTTTTGTTATGAGATGTTAGCCCCCAAGTGGAGGGAGAAGAGAGAATTCTAGAGTGAGAGCTTGTATCTTCCCTGCCTAACCCATCTTTAAGATTTCAAAACATCAAATTAACTAATATTTTTTATAGAACCAAATAAGGGTAAATAATATAATTGCTCCTTTTCGGCACAACACATTTAGAAACTTCTATAACGAAATTTTATAATTATTACTGATTCATGAAGAGGAAAAAGATAATTTATTCTTATTCGCTTTCATATCATTTAATAGTCTTGATAATTTTAGTGGCTTACTTTACTTTTCTTAAACATTATGAAAAAGAATTTAAACTTTCTATTTATAAAACATAACTTACAAAATTATTTTGAAAAGTAAAAAGTTATTTTTCTTCTGTCTTTAAATTTTTAGAACATTTCTCTGTGGATTTGATATCTCGGGGTTTAATCAAAAGATCCTATATTACTTGATAAACGATATGTATACTTGCGTAGAATCCCATATTATAAATAGTTAAAGTTGATCTCTTATTTGCTTCGGAATTAAGTTTTTGGCACCGTTGTAAAGAAAGAGATATTATTGTTGAGAAGAAAGATAAAGTGTAATTATATATATAAAACGTAAGCATAAATATTCAGGGATCTGCCACCAAATCCTGGAAGGAGACTATCACTGACAAGGAAGTTTGAGTTTCTGAAACCTCTTCCCTATTAAGAGATAGTATGTTTCATCTTTTGACTTTTATCGTTGGTGAATAAGGACATCAGCAACATCATTACTAGTGGTCCCATCCCTCCTACCACAATAAAAAAAGGAAAAGAAAATGAGCTTCCTGTTGCATAGAGTTCTTTCAGTGTTTGAAAAGCTTGCTTGAAAAGAAGTGTGTTCTATTGTCTAGATTCAAAAGATAATATCACATCAAATGAAGAAAAAATTTTCTTAAAAAAAAATAGCTTGGACGTTCAAAGTTTATCAAAAGGACAATTAAGAAAAGAATAATTTATGATAAAGATTCTGGTGTTTCAATAAAATTACGACTCAAGGAGAAAATGAAATTAATGCCCTAATAATTAAGTCATCTACTTTAAAGAACTTTTTCCGGGTCCTAAATAAAAATATAGAATAAAATAGGGTGATTAAAATACGAGTAATTGGCTAAGAATATTTCAAGCCTTTTAATTTTTTGTCAAATGATTGGGTCCTGACTTTTGAATGAGCTATAATATCTCAGAATTCTTATTAAGAAATATTTGAGAATTATTAATTAAAAAAATTTAGACATTCAAAATCTATAAATTTTACTTCACCAGATATAGTAATTTTCAGTAAATAAAGAAAAAGAAAAAATGAATATGTGTTATGTGAGACTTATTCAAAAAAAGAAAGAAAGAAAGAAAAAAAAAGAAGAAAAAGAAAATCTACCTATGTAGAAGCTTGAGGAGAGCATAAAATCGAAAATTGATATTTGAGTTCTTGTCTAATTAATAAAACTTAAAAAAGTCTCTGAAGAAGATTATTTTGATATTTTATTCAGGTAAAAGTTAAGTGATCTTGTGTTTTCTGGTTGGCTATTAACTGACTTAGAAATATCTTTGGGAAATAAAAAATATTTTAATTACATGGTTAAGCGTTTAAAATATACTTAGACCCATAAAGAGGCGAATTAAAGTAAAGGGTTATGTTATTAGCAATTAATGAAATCCGACGCTGAAGTCATATTTTCCACGCCTAGAAAAGTCAACCCCAATTTCAATTCTAGGACGTAAAGTATTCTTTCGAGACAATATGGACAATTTTTGCAAAATTAGTTTTAAAGGAATAACATCTACCGTAAGGAAGCTACAAAGTTGCAGCTTCTTGTGTTCAGATATCCTTGGAAATAATACACCTTTATGTGTACTTGACGGAACACAGTTTCTATAATACCTTAAAGAATCAATTGTTTTTACATATTGTCCGATCAATGGACAATATCTCAAGAAGTGTAACGCACAGTGATGTTTTAATGACAAAGCTTTGTTCTTAAAACATCAATGCAGCTCTTGTTTGAAATTGGGCCCAAAAATAAAGAAAATTTATAATAAAATTTGATAAAATAAAGTAAATTCTCATGAAATCTTTCATTCAAATTCTGAATTTCTAGAAAATAAGAAACAAAATGATGAAAAATGTGACACAAAAAAATATAAATAAGTAAAGAAAAAAATGATGATAAAAATGGGGGAAAGAAAATCAAATCAAAATAATTACAATTAAAATTCAAATTCAAATCTCAATATGGCTAGGCTGAGACTTCTCAATCTATCGCTAACTTCATTTCATCCCTTGGGTCAAATTTTCCTTCCACTGAAATTGGGTCCTCTTTTTTCATCTCAAAGAAGTTAGTTGACTCTTTCTATAGAGAAACACACTCTCCTTAGTCCTTTGTCCCGTGTGGATGAGGTTTTGCTAGTTCTCTTGATATGTAACTGCACCTCTTTCCAAACAAACATTTCTTTGATCAAGTTTTAAGTTAGATATGAGTCTCCTGACATTCCTTCTCAATCTGACTCCTTCATACATATAATATTCATAACTTCTATAAATTCCATAAATTTCCATAATCACCATAAATTTTCACAAAAATTTACAACTTCAACAAATTTCGTAATTCTTCCACTAATTACCATAAGTTCCACAAATTTCACAATTTTTTATAAACTCCCACAAATTCCACACATTTTCATGCCATTTCACAAATTCCATAATTCCCACAAATTCCACATTTCCCACAATTTTCATGAACTCGCACAACTTCCACACATTTCTACGTGATTCCATAAATTCCCTAAATTGAACACAATTCCCACAAATTTCCGCAATCACAAAAACTCAACAAATTTCATGAAATCATCATTTCTCCATTCCCACAATTCTCACAAAATCTCCACAAAACTCTGCAATTACCACAATTCCATAAATCCATAAAATCAAATTCAGGATAAGTGTAAGACCACCTTAAATTGAGAAAAAATTCAAATCCTTTTCTCAACATTTGGGATAGGTGGAAGATCCCCTTAAATGGAGCAAGGCATTCAAGTTGTTTTCTCAACATTTAGGATAGGTATAAGACCACCCTAAATATAGACATCCTCACCCTTCTTTCAAATTCTAAGGATATGTATCATACAACCTTAAATGGAGTAAGGCATCCTAATCCTTCTTTCAAATTCCGATGATAGGTATCAGACCACTTAAATGGAGTAAAACATCATAATCTATCATTCAAATTCCAAGGATAGGTATCAGACCGACTTAAATAGAGTAACGCGTACTAGTCCTTCTTTCAAATTCTGAGGATATGTATCAGACCACCTTAAATGGAATAAGCCATCTTAATCCTTTTTTCAAAATCTAAGCATAGCTATCATACCACCTTAAAAGGAGTAAAGCTTCCTATTCCTTTGATCAGCTCTTGAGTTGGATGTGAGTCCTTATGCTTTCCTTCTCAAGACCGATTCTTTCTTTCAACTCTTAGGTTAGATGTGAGTCTCAGGCATTCTTTCCCTATATGACAGACATTATCTTCGACTAGCTACTCATATTGTATGTGAGTCACTGTACTTTTCTACTTGACCAAATCTTCCAATTAAAATCATTCACCAAATTAATAAATTCTTAACAATAAACTTTTAATAACTTTCACCCTCAAAATCTCAAAAAACAAAAAAAGGATCAAATTTCCAAAAGAATCAAATCTGATTTGATCTGCAGTTTGTCCTAAGTATTTTCGCTTAGACTTTCCTTCAGGTTCTGCTCATTATTTCAGTCAACAAAAATACATGTGGTGTGTTGAATAAGTGTGGTGTACTTGTTCAATACACCACACCTATTGGGAGTCTATTTTTTGTCCTCATATTTTGTGAGGTCAGTCTTCTTCTTTAGGAGTTTAAGACCTAGCCATAAGACTTAGTACTAACTCTCTTAGAGAATTAGTATTGGGACCCACACATACACCACAATGCACACTACATTCACATTCATATACACCCCATAGACCAAATTAAAATCAATTTTCAAAGGATTAATCACAAGATTGAAATCCAAAAAAAGCCAATTTTGATACTCTTTTTGACGTGTACTTACAACCTTTTGGCTCATGTAGAGGGGCAAACTGCGGGCTCGTCCTACTAGACTTTGAAAGTCACTTAAGTGAAGGCTAGTCGACATTTTGCTTGTTGGATAACTCTAATTGTGTCAAGGAATATCATTCTCTACGCCGCATGTGATCACACTTAGATTGGCCTGATCGTCAAAATACTTGACCAAATAATCCTAGATGACAAAATGAACCATACAAGTGCATCTGAAACATCGATTTTACCTGGGAAGGACACCCATTTTGCTATAGTTTCATCCACGAGACAACAACACATAAATTGGGGTTTTTTTAAGATATTAAAAATATTCTTAATAAAATTAAAATAACATAAAATTAAAATTCTTATAAACTCATGCACATGTCCATCCCTCCCTGGATCAGTTCCCTTCGCGTGCCCTAGCACGTCGTGCCTACCTCCCTTATGTTTTGTTGCTCTCGTCTGAAGGTCATCCTCACTGTCGAAGCTCCTCGTCGACGAACACTCCACTACCTCCTCTCCTCCGAGTTGAGGCCATCCCCAGGGTTCTTTCGTTCGCGTGCCCTAACCGAGAAGCCCAAACTCATTAGCGTGCTTGGGATTTTATCTCGTCGTCCTTCACTTGATGCTCTTGCCGGCCAACGCTCCTCTTCAAAGTTTTGCTCCAGCTAGCCCTAGTTCTTCCTCACCAACCTCTTTCCTCGATTGAGCTCTCTCACCGACTCTCCTTCCCTCTGGTTAAGCGTCAGCAAAGCTACCATCAAAAAGAGTTATTTGAGGACAGATGATTAAAATAAAACCATAGGAAATCAAATTTCAAGATTAAATCTTTCCAAAATATAACTGAGGTAAAATGGTTTTTATTTCATGGATCTCACTCAAGACATTTAATAAGTTAAGCACTGCTCTAGATAACTACATTCATATCTGCATGTCCCGAATAGGAGCCTTCCTGCTTTCTCAATCCTACTGGACCAACATACATTTTTCTACATAAGATGTTGTCTAGTGCACCTAGGGTGTTTGACGCTCCCTAACCTAAGTGGAGTGTAAGTTCTTCTGTCAGAGCTTTTTCAGCTTTGTAGCTAAACCTCCACCTCTCTTTCTTTCCTAAGGCATCCTTGCCACTTTGGTTGGTGCAATTTCCACGCCTTGGAGCCCTAGCTTATATTCATAGGATAGAGTTTCCTTTATTCAACCTTGGGGATATGGAGGTTCCTCATGGACGACAAAATTCACGGATTGCTGACCAGAGATCTCAAGGCATGTTGGTTCGTCTACCATCATGACTAGGTAGACTTACTGTCTTAGTGGCTTGGGATGACGAGTCCAATGTACCCTAACCCGGCTACCTCTACCTTCTAACGATTACTCCTCACTTCCATTGACTAACTTTATTAAGCTTTGTCGCTCCTTGGCTTTGTTGTTATCGACTTGATGATGATTTGGGATACAAAAATTTGTCCTCTACCTTTATGGCCTAGACGTGCTTTGATGTATTAGAATGTCCTCGACAAGAAGATTAAAATTATTTTGCAGACTTCATATGTCGATGAGTAGCTATCTATTTGAGATTTGAGAGACTCACTATCTGCCCATGCCTTAGCATGAGCTTTGAAGCATATAGGCATTCTCACATAGAATAACATTTTTTGATGATCTATTTTCCCATGTACATGATAATAAAGTGAAACTCCATTTATCGAGAGTATTCTTGGGCATTTTCTAAGATGTAATTAACCAAGTGGGATATGTCCTCTTGAGAGTGGGGAGTGCTCTTAAGCTTAGAGCAGATGACTAAACCTGACTCTCTGGTTATGGGTAGCCCACATAGGTATTTTTTCGTAGATATTGGTCCAAGGTGCCTCTGCCCAATCTTATTTGGGCAGACATACTTGACCTATCCTTGTAAGGTTTATCATACGTACGCTCAGCATTTTGTTTTGTTTTTCATATTTGTCATCTTTTTCGTATGTTTGTCTTTTTTGGTTCATTTCTTCTCTTGGTCATTCACATGACCCAAAAGAAAGATTTATTTGAAGAATGGGTGACACGCCTAAAATATATACACTTTTTGCTATATCATTTTACTCTTTTTTGATGATATTACACTTTAAAGGAAGGTATTTTGTATGTTTTTTGGTTTTAGGTACAAGAAATGGTGATTGGAGCAAAAGAAAGCAAAAATGATACAATTTGGAGCAAAAACGAGCAAGAAATGAAATTATGCCCTGACACCTTTCGATAAGTCTTTTGATGCTTAATCTCTTTTACACTTCTTACATATTTTTGAATGAGATTACACCTTAAAGAAATGTTTTTTTTATTCTTATTTTGTAGAGCTATCTGTTACGTACTCAACGCAACTGAAACGTGGCGAATCAGAGCTAAAACGGAGAAAAACGGAGCAAAACGGTGGAGCTGCGCAGCAGTCTACTCACCGACGACGGCCTCGATCTCGCCGACAGTGAGATTTTCTAGAGACGGCCGAAATATGACCAAAACGCTCGCCGACAGCGGCCTCGAACCCACCGACAGCGCCCGAGAAGATTCTAGACCGACTTTTGGCGGTTTTGGGCCAAAATTCAACATATTTGGACGCTTTTTCGAAGGGGTGCTTAAGGGAACTCTTAGGAATTCTTCATTAAAATGGCAAATTTAGGTTAGAAAGGAGGAGAGAAAAGAATAGAAACAAGAGAGGAATGTTTATGATTCTTAGATTAAGAGTAGAAATGTAGATTTATACCCTTTTGGAGAGATTGGAGAGGAAATTTTGAGAGAATTTATTAGGGATTGCACTAGCATTGCATGGATCGACGGGAGACTTTGTGGGAGAGATCTTCGTCTTTCTTTCAAAGGGAAAAAGCTAAGTATTGTTCTTCATTATCTTATAATTTTGTAAACAATTACCTAGTGGATTTGCTTTGGTTAAATGAAGTTTCTGTTGTATTTTCTTCATGCTTTGTGACACATCTCTCTTACTCTTTCTTCTTCTTTGAAAATAGTGACATGAGAAGATTATGTCATTATTTTCATTTTACTTTTCTTTTGTAATGAGTAGAATTCATGTTTAGGATTTTGTGATGCATGTTAGAAGTGAATTTAATTATAAATGTGATGGTTTTACTTGCACTTCATTTACATTACAAAAAGAGCTCGTTGTAGTGTTAAAATTCATTGTCATTGTATCGACTCCGAAAGGGCGGTGTAATTCTCAACAAAGTGGAACCACATTCAAATTCCATGGATGGTGAAGTTCATGGGAGTTGAGTGCAAATAAATAGGGAAATATATTTTATTGGGCGTAGAATTGGAGATTTTAGAGTGACAAACTAAAATCCCCAATTCGGTCCTATTGTTTGAGTACTGAAGCGGAGATGTTAGCCCTCAGGTGAGGGGAACGTGGGAGCTCTGAAGTAAGAGCCAGTAACCTCCCAGCCTAGCCACAGATTCAGTAAACAAGCATAGGATTAGTCAATGTTCTTTATGCCTAGACCAAAGGGTAAAGAATAGGATTGCTTCTATTTGGCACATACAATATTTAATGCATCTCATTACTATACATTATCTATTTCATTACATAAGAATAGTAGTTTTTAATATATCAAAATTCTCCAAACCAATTCATCTAAAAAAGGGTTATCTTTAAAATTATTATTTGCACTTAGTTGTAGTTACTATCTTTACATTTAACACTTGCATTTAGGAGTAGTTGCTAGATAAGACACAATTTTAATCAACATTTCAAACTAAGGACTATTAGTAGTAGACTAGAATTTGACTAAAGACCTCTTACTTCACTTCCTCGTGGGATCGATACTGGGGTTTTTAAAGAAAACTCTATATCACTTAAAACGATACGTATACTTGCGTAGTACCCCTAGTGTGTAAAATATTTTCCAATTTTTTATTCATTTAAGATTTTGCACACTAGCCGCTATTTATAAATCGGGTCAAGTTTGTGGCCATCTTTTGGAAGTTAATTTACTGCGTAATTGCTGGTCGGGTCAAGGAGAGTATACAACTATTGACAAGCTGATGACTCCTTCAAAAATAAAAGAGAAAAAAATAATGTGCTTACTGTATAAGCTCAAGTTAGTCTTAGAGATAGGCTTCAATGGATGAAGCTAATCCTCCCAACCCCAAAATTAACACCTGAATTTTGGCAAAGGGAAAAAATAATCGAGGGGTGTCCCAGTCCTAGAATGGATCCCCCATGGAGTGATGAATCCAAGCACCATATCAATAGACTTCATGGTTTGAATGCAGAAATTTGTAGAGGCTCTATCTCTAGTAACCTTTCTCAGATTGGTGGAGGGAATGATCATAGCAGAGATAAAGTAGTGTCAAGCCTTAGAAGGTGCATTTAATCTCAAAGAAGGAAAATTTACTTTATGATCATTCCTCACCTTCCAAGCCCCTCTCCCATCAGTAAATACTCTGATGATCTCAGCTAAATCAGAATCTATAAGGGTGAAGTTGGAGTAAAAACTTCCAATTACATCTCCTAATGAAAATAATGCATTAATACATGAATGGGAGATGTCAACCTGCTTCTCCCAAAACTAAATCATTAAAGACATCAACAAGATTAACATAGAACTCCCTAACCGCAAAAAATTAGGAAACATAAGTATTGTAGCATAAATTTTCCTAATGATGATTTATGATCATGCTAAGCAGTCCACGATCAGCGACGGTTGGGGATTGACTAAGCCCAAGGGGTAAGGCTCGATGGGATGCTAGTAGTGGACATGTTCCTCGTTAGAAAAACTCCAAGAGAGCAAGTGGTTGACATGGTTTCCACTCAAAGACCTCAGATAGCTATAAACCTCGGGAGGCATAGGTACATCAAAGGCCTCTTAAGGCATAAGCTCAATTCAAACTCCTATAAATAAAAAACCTAAGAAAGCACAAGCCATAGAAGATACATGCCAAGGAGGGCACAAACTTAAAAGGCACAAGCCTCAAAAGGTAATCAATTCTTGGTTATATAAAATGCATGTGCTAACTTTGATAACAGACTTCTTGTTGATTGAGAAGCAATAGAATCTCAAAAATAATGAGCCTTAGAAAATATTGACATCTATAACACCCAAAAAAGGGTCAGCAGAAACCCAAATGTTAAGTAACAACACCTTAGGAGTGAGGCAAAAACAATCTCAAAAGAGACGTTAGAATTTTTATTGTATCAAGTTAATGACTTACAGGAAAACACATTTTTACTTTATAAATGTCACATTAAGCGATTGAAAAACCACAAAGATCAATACACAATACACAAATACAATAAATCAGTACATCTTCAAATTATGTCTGCATCGCCTCCTTAAATTATGATATTTTCATCAATTACTATGTGACAATTGCCTCTAGATATTAAGTCAGTAGTTGGGAAAAGAAGATCTTGGTTCACCTGCTAGGCAGGGACGGGGAAACCCTTCTTCATTTCAACAATGAGAATAAAGATCCCGAGTCACCTGCTGGGTAGGTGATCCACTTTTCGATATTTATACTTACAACTATGATATGAAAATTAGCAACGGCACCAAAAACTTGATCCCACACTGAATATATTGATGATTCTGTTATAGATTTTATGATTTATATTGTGGATACTACGCAAGTATACGTATCGTTATCAAGTAATATATGGCTCTAATGGAGTCCTAGATATCGATCCCACAAGGAAGTTAGCAAATTTCAAAGACAATTTAAATTAAACTTACTTACTATTCTAGTATACGGAAATTAAGAATACTTAAACTAAAATAAACTAATGCTTAAGGTTAAATATAAGATTTCATAAAAGTACATTTCTCCTTGTTTTTAGAGAATTAAGCTAATGAAGAATTAAATTAGTTTTTAATTGTATTGTGCCAAATAGAGCATTCCTATTCTTTACCCTTTGGTCCAGGTGCAAAGAATATTGACTAATCTTATGTTTGATTACCGAATCGCGGCTAGGCTGGGAGGATACCAACCGCCACTTCGTAGCTCCCACGTTCCCTCGCCCGAGGGCTAACATCTACACTTCGGCTCTCAAACAATAAGACCGAATTGAATATTTTAGTCCGTCACACTAAAATGTCCAATTCTACGTCCGATAGTTAATATTTCTCTATTTATTCGCACCCTCCTTCCAAGGCTTTTGACTTCCCGAATCTTGGATGTAATCTTTACTATAGTCGATAATTCAACAAATGTTAACAAATCAATTAGCCAGATTGAAAGTAAATTAAGATTTAAGTTAAAGATTAGCATAATTTCTATTTTCATATTTTTAGGCACAACTACTTTAATTCATCATTTCACGAAATCTCAATAACAAGGAGAAAGACTAAGGAAACTACTCAGAATGCATGGAAAAAATAACACAAAGCATGGATTTCATTAAAGTTAACAAATAAATAACATATGTACTTATCTCAATTCTTCTCCCTGAGCAGATTCTTGAAGTTCCTTTGACTCTTCCTTCCAGTACAGCACACCAAAACACTAAACACTCACTCAAAGACTCTTAACTTTGACACAAATGACAAAAACTAACACTCTAATTGACACACAAATGACACAAATTCGTCTCTATTCATAGAAGGGGTAAAATCTCCAAAAGTTAATTAAGCACCTCTTCAAAAAGCGTCCAGGTTCATTGTATTTTGGCTCTTTTCAACTGTCTTGCCGTCGGCGACTTGATCTCGCCGTCTGCGGGCTTCTAGAAGATGGGCTAACCGTGCCGATCTCGCTGTCGGCGAGCTCGATCTCGCCGTCGGTGAGCTCGATCTCGCCGTCAGCGAGCTCCTTATAATATATTCAAAACTTTCGGGAAAAACTCGCCGTCAGCGGCCTAAATCTCACCGTCGGCGGGACAGTTCAATCTTCTTCAAATTGAGTCCTTTTTGCTCCAAATCCGCTTCTTTTGTGCTTTTTTCTTTCAGTACTTATAAATCTTTATTCCTGCAATAAAACAAAGAAAATACATTTCTTTAAAGTGCAATTTCATATAAAATTGGTATGAAATTCCTAATATATTTTCTAGTGATCAAATTCCCCAAACTTAACTATTACTTGTCCTCAAGTAATTTAGATACTACAATAAAGTAAATGATTATTTGTAGTAAAGTTTTAATTCAGAAATACTATGAATTTGATTTAAATAAGTATTATAGTAAAGTTTGATAAAAATATTTTTAAAATAATTAAATTAATTTTTATAGATATAAGGTTATTTAGTTTTCAAGTTTAAGATTTCTAGTCTTCTATTTATTTCAAGAATAATTAAACTTTTCAATACTAAATTGCTTTAGATATTTAGAGGATTGGAATTTCATGAAAACACAACTTAGTAAAAGACTAATCCATATATATAAGTTCAGAAATGTAATTGAAGTTCATCCTTTAAGTTGATTTAAATGAAGCCGATTTTTGATAAGGCATCTCCTCACTTTATATATATATATTTTTTTCTTTTTCTTTTCTTTCTAGATTGATTTTCAATCCTTCTTTTTCTTTTCCTTTTCAAGTGAGGATCACTATTTTTGGTTAGCCTATTAATAATTTTGAACTTCATTTTCCTCTTCCTAAATTTGAAACTTGAAACATTTACTTACCTTATATGTATTTCAAAGTTTTTACTTCATTCAGTTCTAATCTTTTCTTTCTCAACTAAATATCTAAGAAATTTATATTTGAAAATATATTTTTCCTTACTTTTAAATAGTTAACTATATTCTTGTACTTTTAAAATGAATTTCTTAATCTATAAAATTAGTTAATCATTAAAAGTATTTCTTTTAACTTCTATAATAATTAAATAAATCAATTATAGTTTACTGAATTAAAATTACATCAGAAAATCATTTTATAATAATTTTGAAAATGTAAATTGAGAACTATTTAATAATTAATTTTGTATTTTTCCCTCCCCCAAACTTAAATTTTTCTATCTATCTATATAGGGTGAAAAGGAAATAAACTCTAAAATTTAAATCATACCTTCAGGCTTTAGGTATTTCTTCTTTTTGAAGTTCTGCAGGCTTTTTCCATTACTTAATTAACCTGTGCTGTTAGTATTTTTTTATACACCAAATATTAAAGAAAATGCTGGGTAAAGAAGTTTTAAAATAAGTACAACTACTAACAAAACTTATACTACAACATAACACAACATCCACATATATTTCACTAATTAAGTTTCAGAGTTACAATTGAAATCTTTAAAATTTAAAAAACCACACAAATTTAACTTATACAATAATATTAAAATGTCTTACACAACATAACAATTAAAATCTATGAACTAAAAGATCAATACTAAAATGTAAAACAACAAACAAACAATAACAACATCAGAATATATAACTAAACAAATAAACATAACATCTAATCTTCTGCATCAAAGTCCCAAACTATATCGTCATTTCCTGGATCAGTTAGAGGGTTAGGCTGGTAATGAGTATATCGGGGGCACTCAGGAAATACAACATCGAGCTCTCCTCTCCTGTAACGATTTTCAACATTATAATAGGCTATCTCATACTCTGAATGTCTCTGGAGATACTCGCTGTCATAATTATGTCTTCTTTCTAAGCCTCCAATTCTCTAATCAATATGTTCCAATTATTCTTCTATTTTCTCAAAAATTTTCCACTGTAAAGTCATCTCATTCATCAAATCTTGAAGGGTAGGAGTACTATAGGGAGGTGGATCATAACTAGTAGAGGGGATATCTCTACTTGAAGAAGGTACATAGCTCCTTGTCCCAGATCTCCATCCTTCGTGGGATTCATATTTCTTAATATTAGCCAAAGTAATGGGTTTCATAGGTTCCACCCATTCCTCATCATCTCTTGCCTCTACCCCAGATAATTGGCAGAGTGCATAGATAAGACCAGGATGTCCTAGTCCTCCTCCACTTTCACTTCTTGAGGTGGCTAATATATTCTTATAAATTACACTTCCCACATTAATACTTTTTTGGTTCTGAATACAGAAATTTAGAACTGCTCTATCTCTTGTTACCTCACTATGGTGGTAAGTAGGTAACAAAGTAGAACAAATAAAATAGTGTCAGGCTTTAGATGACGCATTTAACATAGAAAGAGGGAAATTTACCCGTTCTCGCTGCTTTATCTTCCAAACTCCTTTCCCGTCAGTGAGAAAGTCAATCACTTCTTCCAGTGGTCCTTCCATAGTTCCAAATGTATCATACTCACTGGTGTAGGTGTCTCGTACCTCGTAATAAGCATTTATTCTTCCAGCGCTGAATTCCACAAAAAATCTTCTAACCTTAACCGGTGCATCTTCAGCTTGTGTCAGGTTTGCATAAAATTCCTTTACCACTTCTACAGCGGCTTTGTTGGTCATGAAATAGAAATTTTCCCATCATCTTTCTTTAATTATTCGCTCTACTTCTCCTCCAGGACTTTTGAAAACTCGATTTTGAATGCATGTTCTGGCTTGAATATTGTGAAAATATCTTGATTGTGCCCTTGCATTCACAAAACGAGTTTCGTCGTACTCTACTCTTCTCTTTTGACGTGGAGCCATTTTTCGATTTGTGAAATTCACAAAAATCTTAACTAAATTTCTAAATATCACTAAGATGGCTTCCAATAGTTACTAAAATTAATCTAAATCAAGTTTCATGAATTTCTTCTCATTCTTTTTTTTTCTCATTTTGAATTTTTATAAAATTTATTAATGTAGAAGGAATTCATGGTGAAAATCAAAAATTTTTACATAGGAGTGAAGCTCTTACCAAAGGAAGATAAAATCCAGCGTCAAAATATGTTGAAATCGCTTCAAATCTAAGATTCCACAAGCCCTAGGTCGGTTTTTTTAAGTTTTTGAGGAGGGAGACGATGAATAGTGTCGGTTGACAGGTCAATTAAAGTATATTTCGCGATCTCACTGTCGGCGAGCTAATTAATTCACCAAGGCTAAAGTTTCGGGAAAATCTCGCCGTCAGCGGGATTTTTTCGCTGTCAACGGACTTTTCCTCGCCGTCGGCGGGATAGTTCTCGCTGTCGGTGGGGTTTCCAAAATTTTCAATATTTTTAATTTTTACAATGTTTTTAATCTATATTAAGCCTTGTTCATTGTTCCGGTTACTAAATTTGACATATTTATTATCATTTTTTATTAAGATTAGATACTATACTAACACATAAATTCACACAACACAAACATTATAACTTTATAAATGAAATCCATGAATTTACAAACTTTAAACACTTCACTAACAATTGACTAAGTAAATTAACCCAAACATATTTTACTCAGCATTGAAATCCACACCACGATACTCTAAATGCTGAGACTAAACAAACAACATACAAACTCATATAAAATGAGACAATCTACGTAAAGTTCAAACTAAATCAAAAACTAAATCCACATCAACACACATACATATAATACGAATAGAAGTCTCTGCTACTCATCTGAATCTGAACTAATTTCTTCTCTGTTGTTTCCAATAGAACGCAGGTGCACAAAAAAATTATAGAAAGGCCTGAAAGGGAATTCTGCAGTAGAGTCTTCTTCAATCCATCCTTTCTGTCTTAATAATCGTATAAAACATGCCTCCAGGTGTCCTGTATGGTCAAAGTGCTCCTTCATTCTCCAATCGATGTGATCGAATAAATCAGAGATATTATCAATAGAATTCATCACGATCCGTAGTTCCTTCTCCAATCCTTTAAGTTTCCGTAAAATGAGGTTTGTTCTATCGATCGGGGGCTTAACTAAAGGATTGTTTTGTGATGCTTGATCGAAATAATTCATCGTTTCATCATTATTATCCAATGTAGGAAACATATCTGTCGGATCTAGTGGTTTCCAAGGCAATAGCACTTTTTCCCAAGCTTCGTAGGAAACTTGGTATTGACTACATAAAGCAAATATGGTTGATGGGTGTCCAAGTCCATGAATTGACCCATGCACAATTAATCCTAATGCAGATTTCATGATAATAGAACCAACATCAATAGGCAATCCAGATTGAATACAGTAATTTAAGATTGTGCATTCCTTTGAAACTTTGTTTACCCTCATAGTGGGTAATAACTTTGATGAAATGAAGAAATGCCAATGCTTTGAGACGGGGTTAAGAAGTGACGTAGAAAAACTAACGTACCCGTCTTCTCGTAATTCCCAATCATCAGATTCGTCGGTCAGATACCTATAGATCTCATTCATGTTGTATCTCGTAGGAACAAAATTCAAATAGTGGCAAACAGGGGTATTCTCAATCGAGTATAATTCATTTATCCGAGAAGGAGTGAAAGTTACCCATCCGCCTCTTACGTAGACACTTCCATTATGGATCACATGCAGATTAGAGTAGAATTCTTTGACTACTGGAATGACTACAACAGATGTGGTATAGCAGAATACCTCCCAACGTCGCTGAACAATCATTTCTTCAATTGTTGTTGTTGAATTCTCCGCTCCTCTATTTACGAACCCTCTTTCCTTAATCAGACGCTTTTTCATCAAAACTTTGTTGAATAATCGTTGAGCCTCAGAACTGACGAATTTTAGTCGGTTAAAAACTCCGGATTTCGTGGTTTCAAGTAGTTTGGAGGCCATAATAATTTGTTTGGAAGGGACTAGTCGTTTCTAAGAATGAAGATAATGTAAAAATGAGTTTTTAAACGTTTTTTATAGACTAATGCCCTTAGAACCGTCCAAAACCGCAAAGTAACTCACAAAAACTGCTTTTGAACTATCTCGCCGTCAGCGGTAACGATCTCACCGTCGGCGGGATAGTTAATTATTTTAAACTGAAATTGGGCACGCCGATCTCGCTGTCGGCGGGATCGATCTCGTCGTCGGCGAGATTAGGTAAATTGCCCAATTTTTCGCTCCGGTCTGAATATTTTCTGATTTCATCATATAGATTCAAATTTGTGATGATTCTAATAAGTAAAATGAGTAGATTTCATTCTATATTTTAATTTTTTTTAATAATTATAATAAAATAGATCATAATTAATAACTAGTATGGGTTGCCTCCCATAAAGCGCTTGGTTTAACGTCGTCGGCTCGACCTAATTTAATTAGTAATCGAGTTGATCGAGCATTAAAACCTCTTTAAAATTTGGTCCGATTCCTTCAAAATAAGGTTTTAATCTGTGTCCATTTACTTTAAATCTATGCCCAGTTTTTTTATCTTCAATTTCTATAGTTCCGTATGAAAATATTTGAGTTATAGTGAAAGGTCCTAACCATCGAGATTTTAATTTCCCAGGAAATAATTTCAATCTTGTATTATAAAGCAAAACTTCTTGTCCTGGCTCAAAATTCTTCAGGTTAATATTCTGATCATGCCATAATTTCATTTTTTCTTTATAAATTCTATCATTATGATAAGATTCATTTCTTAATTCATCTAATTCATTCAATTGCAATAATCTTTTCTCACCAGCTTCTTTCAAATTATAATTAAATTCTTTAATCACCCAATAAGCTTTATGTTCTAATTCAACTGGTAAGTGGCAAGTCTTTCCATAAATAAGTCTGTAAGGAGTCATTCCAATCGGAGTTTTATAAGCAGTCATGTATGCCCATAATGCAGTGTCTAGTCTTATAGACAAATCCAATCTATTAGGGTTTACAGTTTTTTCTAAAATACATTTAATCTCTCGATTAGAAACTTCAGCTAATCCACTGGTTTGTAGATGATAAGCAGTTGATATCTTATGAATAATGTTAAATTTTTCAACTAGTTTGCGAATATATTTATTTCTAAAATGAGAACCTCAGTCAGTGATAATCACTCTTGGCATTCCAAATCTAGTAAAAATATTTTTCATTAGAAACTTTGAAACACTCTTAGCGTCACATCTAGGTAAAGCTTGTGCTTCAATCCATTTAGAAACATAATCAACAGCAACTAAGATATATGAGTTTCGAAATGAAGGAACAAATGGTCCCATAAAATCTAATCCCCAAACATCAAAAATTTCAACTTCTAATATAAAATTTAGAGGCATTTCATTTCTTCAGATATATTACCTACTCGTTGGCATCTATCGCAAGTTTTGATGTATCTATAAACATCTCTAAAAAGAGTAGGCCAATAAAATCCAGATTGTAAAATTTTATAAGCAGTTTTATCTGTTCCAATATGTCCTCCAAAATCAGAATCATGACATTTCTGAATGATTTGTTCGTTTCTTCATAAGGCACACATCTTCTAATTATAAGATCCTTACATTGCTTATATAAATATGGTTCATCCCAAAAATATGTTTTAGTATCATGAATGAATTTTTTCTGTTGTTACAAAGTTAACATAGGTGGTAAAATATCACTTACAATATAATTTACTATGTCAGCATACCATGATATTTTCCACTCATTAATATTATATAATTGTTCATCAGGAAAACTGTCAGTAATTTCTTTATCAACATCAGATAATTCATTATATTCTAGCCTTGATAAATGATTTGCTACTTGATTATCAGTTCCATTTTTGTTAATGATTTCAAAATCAAATTCTTGCATTAGTAATATCCTTCTAATTAATCTTGGTTTGGTATCTTTCTTTTGTATTAGATATTTAATAGCAGAGTGGTCAGTATGCACAATACATTTATTTCCAATTAAATAAGGCCTAAATTTATCAAAGGCATAAACAATTGCTAATAGTTCTTTTTCAGTAACTGTATAATTCAATTCGAGCATTATTAAGAGTTTTACTTAGCATAAGTATATAACTTTGAAAATTTTATCATATCTTTGCCCAAGTACTGCTCCTATAGCATAATCACTAGCATCACACATAAGTTCAAATGGTTTCTCCCAATTAGGTGAAACTATTATAGGTGTTGTGATTAATTTATCTTTTAATAATTCAAAAGCATTCAAACATTCAGTTGTGAATTCAAATTTCTTATCTTTTTCTAAAAGTTGGCATAGAGGTTTAGTAATTTTTTAAAAATCTTTTATGTAGCGTCTATAGAATCCAGCATGTCCAAGAAAAATTCTTACCCCTTTTGTTGTAGTTTGAGGTGGTAATTTAGCTATAACTTGAATTTTTGCAGGGTCTACTTCCATGCCATTTTCTGAAATTTTATGTCCTAATACAATTCCTCCTGCAACCATAAATTGATATTTCTCCCAACTTAGAACTAAGTTAGTTTTCTCGCATACTTCTAATGCTTTTTCAAGATGATTTAAGCATGCATCAAATGATGTTCCAAATACAGAGAAATCATCCATAAATACTTCTATTCCATCATCAATTAATTTACTAAATATAGACATCATACATCTCTGAAATGTTGTATGTGCATTACATAATCCAAAAGGCATTCTTCGAAAAGCAAATGTTCCTTAAGGACTAGTAAATGTAGTTTTCTCTTGATCCTCAGGAGCTATATGTATCTGATGATAACCCGTATATCCATCTAAAAAACAAAAATATTTATGTCCGGCTAATCTGTCCAACTTTTGGTCTAGAAATGGTAATGGGAAGTGATCTTTCCTGGTGGCTGCATTTAATTTTCTATAGTCAATACATATACGCCATCCAATTACTTGTTTTATAGGTATTAAATCATTATTTTTATTAGCTTTAACGGTCACTCCTCCTTTCTTAGGAACACAGTGAATTGGGCTTACCCAAGCACTGTCCGAAATAGGATATATAATACTATTATCTAACCATTTTAATATTTCTTTCTTGACTACTTCTTTCATTATTGGGTTTAATCTCCTTTGAGGATCTACTCTTGGCTTATGTTCCTTATCTAAAATAATTCTGTGCATACAGATTGAAGGACTAATTCCTTTAATATCTGCTAAAGTCCAACCAAAAGTTTTTTAATATTTTTTTAATATGGTTAACAGTTTTTGTTCTTGTGATTCATTCAATTCAAATTCGATATAATAAGCTGGTAGGGTTGAATGGTTACCTAAATAAGCATATTTTAAATGATTAGGCAGAATTTTTAATTCGAGTTCAGGAGGACTAATTATTGACGGAACTATATTCTTTTCAATGTTTTCAGTATTATCCAACATTTCAAATTTTTCTTGTATATAATCCAGTTTTTCATTATCTGCTTCTTTAATTAATTTAGTATTTTCTTTTTCTAACTTTTCTTCATAATATTCTTTAAAATGTTTATTTTGCAAATGTTCAAGTATTTCCATTCGAAAACATTCATCATCTTTTTCTAAGGCAGGATATTTCATTGATTTTGCTATGTTAAAAGTTACTTTTTGATTTTTTACTTCATAGTCAATTCTCCTTTCTGAACATCAATCATAGCTTTTCCAGTGGCTAAAAATGGTCTTCCTAATATTATTGGAATTTCTTTATCTTCTTCCATATCTAGAACAATAAAATCGATCGGGAAGATACATTTATTCACTTTTACTAATACATCTTCAATAACTCCCTTAGGATAAGTCACAGAACGATCATCTAACTGAAGAGTTACTGAAGTAGGTGAAATTTCTCATAATTCTAATCTTTTAAAAATTGATAGAGGCATTAAATTTATGCTTGCTCCTAAGTCACACAAAGCTTTTCCATAAAATTTTTCTCCAATATCGCAAGTTATAGTGAAACTACCAGGATCTTTTAATTTTTCAGGAAGCTTTTTCTGAATAATTGCACTACACTCTTCACTAAGTGCGACAGTTTCATTATCTGTAAATTTTCTTTTTTTATTTAAAATATTTTTCATAAATTTTACATAATTAGGCATTTGTTCTAATACTTCTACAAAAGGAATATTTACTGTTAATTTTTTTAAAGTTTCAAGGAATTTAGCAAATTGCTTATCTTTTTTATGTTGCTTAAGTCGTTGAGAAAATGGTGGTGGAGGTTTTTTTATAGATATTTTCATAGGGATTAATGGACATTCTAAGTTTTGATCTTGTTGATCCTTTTCTTTCTCGATTTCCACTTCCTCATTTTTACTTTCTGTTTCTTTTTGAATTTTAGTTTCTAATTCTTTTCCACTTCTTAGTTGTATTGCTTTTATTTGTTCTTTTCCTTGGTCTTTAGGATTTATTTCCACATTACTAGGAAAACTTCTAAGAATTCTATTGTTAAGCGCAGTAGCAATATGTCCGAGTTGAGTTTCAATATTTTTAATTGTTGTTCCTTGATTTTGTAACTGATTTCCTTGAATTTGTAACTGATTTCCTTGATTTTGCAAGTGCTGACCCATACTTAATATTAACTCTTCTATAGATAACTTCTTATCTTTAAATTGAGTGTTATTAAATCCAGGTGGATAAGATGGTTTATAATTTGTATTTCCTTGATTAGATGGATTTCCTACAGAATTGTTCATCCATTGTTGATTAGCTGTATTGTTATTCCAATTAAAATTTGGATGATTCTTCCAACCAGGATTATAATAATTCGCATAAGGATTATTGGGTCTATTATTAATAGCATTTATAGTTTCATAAGGAGATTGAGAATCTATAATTTGTCAGATGAGTTTTCTTCTAATATAGTAGGAGAGTAATTCATTCCAAAATAATCTAATTTCTTTGATATAGCAGCAATTTGAGAAGCTAACATAGATATTGCATCATTTTCATGAACACTGGCTATCTTTTTAGGATTTATTCTTTCAGCAGGCCATTGAAAATTTTTAGTAGCCATTTCTTCGATTAACGCATAGGCTTCATCAAATGGTTTTGACATTAATGAACCTCCGTAGACGAAGATCAATGATTGATCTAAGAGATCCTACTAATCCATTGTAAAAAGTTTGTATAATTAACCAATCCGGTAATGCATGATGTGGGCATTTCCTAAGAAGTTCTTTAAATCTCTCCCAAGCTTCATATATGGATTCTCAATCAAACTGACTAAAAGAAGTTATATCATTTCTAAGTTTTGCAATTTTCGAAGGAGGAAAATATTTGGATAGAAATTTTTGTGATAATTCTCCCCAAGTTTTAATAGATCCAGGTGCTAATAAATTTAACCACATTTTAGCCTTATCCCTTAAAGAAAAAGGAAAAGCCTCAAGTCTAATAACATCATTAGATACTCCTTCATATTTAAAAGTAGCACATAGTTCCAAAAAACTAGCAAGATGTAAATTAGGATCTTCATTAGGTGAACCACTAAATTGATTATTTTGTACCATTTGGATAATTGCTGGTTTAAGTTCAAATGAACTAGCAGCTACATCAGGGTTTTGAATAGTAAGGTGAATTTCATCGAAAATAGGGTTGGCATAGTCTCTTAAGGGTCTTTGTTGGTTTATATTTTCAATTTCTGGATTATTTGCCATTTGTGTTAAATTTATAATTTCTCTCTTTTGTTTTCTAATTCTTTTAATTGTACGCTCTAATTCTGAATCATAAGGTATTAAATTTTCGTTTCCAAATTTACGCATACAATTTTTAAGTAATATTTAAAATAGTCTGTTACTCTAGTAATTACTTTAATAATTATATTAATTATCTTAATAATTACTTACAGAACTAGCCCCGGCAACGGCACCAAAAACTTGATCCACTTTTCGATATTTATACTTACAACTATGATTTGAAAATTAGCAACGGCACCAAAAACTTGATCCCGCACTGAATAGATTGATGATTCTGTTATAGATTTTATGATTTATATTGTGGATACTACGCAAGTATACGTATCGTTATCAAGTAATATAGGGCTCTAATGGAGTCCTAGATATCGATCTCACAGGGAAGTTAGCAAATTTCAAAGACAATTTAAATTAAAATTACTTACTATTCTTGTATACTAAAATAAACTAATGCTTAAGGTTGAATATAAGATTTCAGAAAAGTATCTTTCTCCTTGTTTTAGAGAATTAAGTTAATGAAGAATTAAATTAGTTTTTAATTGTATTGTGCCAATAGGAGCATTCATATTCTTTACCCTTTAGTCTAGTGCGAAGAATATTGACTAATCTTATGTTTGATTACGAATCCGCGGCTAGGCGAGAGGATACCGACCGCCACTTCGAGCTCCCACGTTCCCCTCGCCTGAGGGCTAACATCTACACTTCAGCTCTCAAATAATAAGACCGAATTGAATATTTTAGTCCGTCACACTAAAATGTCCAATTCTACGTCCGATAGTTAATATTTCTCTATTTATTTACACCCTCCTTCCAAGGCTTTTGACTTCCCTGAATCTTGGATGTAATCTTTACTATAGTCGATAATTCAACAAATGTTAACAAATCAATTAGCCAGATTGAAAGTAAATTAAGATTTAAGTTAAAGATTAGCACAATTTCTATTTTCATATTTTTAGGCACAACTACTTTAATTCATCATTTCATGAAATCTCAATAACAAGGAGAAAGACTAAGGAAACTACTCAGAATGCATGGAAAAAATAACACAAAGCAAGGATTTCATTAAAGTTAACAAACAAATAACAAATGTACTTATCTCAATTCTTCTCCTGCAAGTGATTCTTGAAGTTCCTTTGACTCTTCCTTCCAGTACAATACACCAAAACACTAAACACTCACTCAAAGACTCTTAACTTTCACACAAATGACAAAAACTGACACTCTAATTGACACACAAATGACACAAATTCGTCTCTATTTATAGAAGGGGTCAAATCTCCAAAAGGTACTTAAGCACCTCTTCAAAAAGCATCCAGGTTCATTGTATTTTGGCTCTTTTCAACTGTCTCGCCGTCGACGACTTGATCTCGCCGTCGGCGGGCTTCTAGAAGATGGGCTAACCGCGCCGATCTCGCTGTCGGCGGGCTCGATCTCGCCGTCAGCGAGCTCCTTATAATATATTCAAAACTTTCGGGAAAAACTCGCCGTCGGCGGCCTAAATCTCGCCGTCGGCGGGACAGTTCAATCTTCATCAAATTGAGTCCTTTTTGCTCCAAATCCGCTTCTTTTGTGCTTTTTGCTTTTAGTACTTATAAATCTTTATTCCTGCAATATAACAAAGAAAATACATTTCTTTAAAGTGCAATTTCATATAAAATTGGTATGAAATTATTAATATATTTTCTAGTGATCGGTAGGGACGGGGATAAATTTCTCCATCTTAGCAGTCGGAAGATCATGAAAGAAGATCCCATAGGTCATGCTGGGAAGTGTCGGGGATAACTTTCAGAAAGAATTTTGGCACTAAAATTAGAAAGTGCGAAACAAAATACTGAAGATCCTGCTGGGCATGGCCGGTGATAACTTTCAGGATGATTTTCTCTTCTTTCTCCACGAAAAAAGACCACGAAAGGAAATCCCGAAGGCCCTACTGGGCAAGGTTAAGGATAAATTTCAATATGAATTTCCTTCTTCTAGAAAATCCTAGATCACCTACTATGTAAAGATGAGGACTCCACCTCCATCTTCTACTTCTTGTTATTTATAGGCTTAAAAAAGGTTTAACCATCAAAGACTTCATAAATAAAAAAAATCAGATTTTGCTATTTCACATTCCAAATTCCTAGAATCCCTTGTGCTTTGCATTCTCTCATTTAGCGATCCGCCTTCTCACAATCCTGTTGGCATTCTGCTATCCTACCGGTCAGACAGTGCCAATTCTAGCTAGACAAATTGAAAAAAATGTAATTTCAGCTCTTTTTATGGCCAAAGAAGGGATCAAAGCATGTGCCTCATGAGAAGGCAAACAAAGGAAAATAGACAGTGGCTAGTGACCTCATGAGAAGGCAAACAAAGGAAAATAGACAGTGGCTAGTGACCACTAAGCCACTGTACTTTTGATTTTGTGTGGCAGAGATCTCAGGATAATCATTTGAGCAAAAGAAAATTCAAACTTTGATTAAGAGTCAACTAGAGCTTCAATTTCAGCAAACTTATAGTCAAATTGATTGGCTCTACGAGACAAACTCATCGATACCAATATTGATCAAATTTAAGTCAAATCAAGCTCAGATCAAGCCATTAAATCATTTTTGGAAGCTTTCCGGACATATATGAAAATTCAAACGGATTCTGAATATGTTGATCTTATGGTCGAATCGAGCATTTCGACAAGGCACTATCTGACAAGCCCGAGATCGCTAAATTCTAACATCGTTAAGGCACTCAAATATCCATCAAATAATGTCTGATTGACGGAAACTCTCTCAACTGTCCGATTAGAGCAGTTCAATTTCCTTCATTCTGTAGATGGAACTCCACAAATAGAGCCCTCTCATGAGAGTAGGGGAAGGAGAACTTGAAGCCTGAAGAATAGCTTAAAACTTGGAGAATGAGTTGAAGTTCGATGTCGCTTCGCCGCCGACCACCAGTCATTGCCCGTCGCTGACCACAAATCACTGACCGCCATCGATCAGCATCAGCCACCGCTCAATTCTTATGATGAAGCACCCTACAAAGTGACAACTAACGTCGCGGAGTCACAAAGCAACCTACGAAGTGGTGCATCATCCCGAACATCCGGTTGACCCCTAAAAGATGGTGTAACAATGCATCCTAGAGATGGTGTAACAACACATCTCGAAGATGGGCAATGATATACCTCACATACATTCGTGCAATTCCTGACTCTGGCCCTCACGTCTTACAGACATCAATACAACTCACAATTATGACATGTGTGACCAATTACAGCCTACGTGATCCACAACTCATGCTGCTCCTGACTCTGGCCCTCGCAGCCTACAAATATTGTTACCACTCACCACTACGTCCTGCGTGACCAACTATGACCTACGTGGTTCATATTTACCTCTGTTTGACTCCGACCCTACAGCCCATGGACTTCATTGCAGCTCATCATTATGACTTATACAACCTATGTGGTCAGCTCCCGCAACTCCCTACTACGAGCTCTATGGCCAATAAACACTCTTGAAGCTACATCTACAGTCCATCCAGCCAACTATTGTCATAGTTATTAACTATGATTTCGATACAAGCTGACACTACAACACTCAAAATTTTAAAAAAAAGTCTGGATAGTCTTTTGACATAAACGCCCATAAATTCTATACTGACCCATTTAAAGCATAGATTAGATTCTTTATTATTATGGATTATACTAATAATTGTTAGGTTACGTATTATCACATGTATTGAGTTGCCGCATTTTTCAAAAAGCCATTAAGAAAATCCTTGAGTTTTATTCTAAAATATTTTTCTCATATGAGCAAATTTTTATTAGTTTATCTTTGAATGAAAATTATTTTTAAATATTTTTTGTTATAATACTTTTTGAAGTATTAGGAATAAATCACAAAGTTTGGCACTTGAATTGGAGTCCATAAATAGAGAAATAAAAAATAAATAATAAATACTTCGAACATTCAACATGTTGTGTTATAAATAAACAACTCAAACCTGATTTTATTAATATTCAATTAAATCTATTAAAATTAAAAAATAGGTCGATTTAATATATCATAAAAACTCTTAAAAACTAAAAGAAGCAAATATAGAGTCAGATTTATTATTTTATTTATATTCACAAATAAATTTATTTATTATTTAAATAAGATTTAGGGCCTAGGTATAGGTTTAGGATTTATTTTAAACTTAAATTAAGTAAAGTTTAAAACAAATCTATATCAATTAAATAATTAAACCTAAACAATCTAAAATCACCTAAACATTTAAAATAAACAAATCTAAAGCTAAAATAAACCCAACTTAAATAAACTCTAAATTCAAAACCTAAATTAAACTTAAAAATAAACTCAATTAAAATCTAAACTAAAATAAATTTGGGCTTAATCTCAAATTAAAATAGAAATGTAAACTAAACTTAAGAATGAACTAAACGTAAACATAAAATTAAATTCAAACTTAAATTTAAAATTAAAGCTTAAATAATAACTCAAACTATATATGATCTATTATTTAAAATAAATTTAATTAACAAGAACTTAATTATTTATATTTAATAATAATATGCAATAATTTAATAGCAATAACATTTTAAAAATAAATTTTAATTACATATTGTTCGTGAATATGATTCAAAGTCCAATTCACATCATACTCAGCTCAATTACAAACCAAGCTACATATTTTTATAATAACATTAGAAAATAATAATTAAAATTAGCATTTTTAATGATTGGGATAATGAAGACCTCCAAATTCATATACAAAAAACCTTCTCAAAAGCAAATAGGCACTTAGAAGATATTAAGCACTCCAAATTATGGGGAAAAAGCACATTCTAACAGTAATCTTAAAACAGCAAACAGCTGTTTTTCCTTCTCTTAATAATAATAAAAAATACAGCACACCAAAATAACTCTCTCATACAAATTATGTTCTACCCTTCATAATTTCAAAGCAAAATATACAAGAAATCAATTAAGGGATTGAGAGAACAAGTTTATTAGTCAAACCTGTAAGTCTTATTTAATACAACTAAACTGTTCTTAATTTAATCTTTTTCTATGTTCTCACCAGATTTTTTGCTGGTGATCTTTAATCCTTCTGGTAGAAGGAGAGAACAAGATCTGTATGTACAGAGAAGAGCTGGGTGTCCACAAGCAACTGCACATGCATGAAACAAGGAAAAAATATTCAGATTTACAAATGATTCATTAACTTAGATTTAAATTAAGAGTAAAAATAATCCATTGCCTGTTTGCATGAGGCCATTTTTAATCTTAATTACAAAAATGTCAAATTAGTCCACAAACTTTAAATTGGGGTTGAAATAGTTCTTCATAGGGATTAACTCAACATATATTAAGAAAATCTGGAGGCTAAAGTGGCACTTTCATACTCTGGAATTATAATGACCCCTTGCAGAGAGCCAGGGGATTATTGTGTACTTTTATTTTTAAAATAGTTTAAATTTGACAAGAAAAATGAAATCAAGTTTTCAGATTCTTTAAAGTGAAATGAACAAGATCCAAATAATCGGCAAGTTTATGAGTCTTAGATTTACTCAACTAATAAACTCTATAATACAGTCTCATACTTATGAAGAGTTGATTAAATGAGGAAAACAATAAGTTATTTGTGCTTCACAGATCCATTATAATAATTCATTGAAAATGTGATCCTCCCAAGAAAAAAAGTGTCTTCAAAGAACAGAATAGTATAAAAGTATAGACAATACCTTCATAAAGGGTCTGTCTCGGCTCGGAAATGACTCGATGAAACTCTCTTTAAGAAGTAAAGACACCTAACCAAGCATACATATGAGCAACAAATATTAGTCAGTCTGATAAGTGTGGGATGAAATTTAAAAATTATATTTTGCTCACATCTAATTCAATAATTTTCATTACTTAAAAGTCTACAAAAATAAGGAGATAACAAAAACATTTTGTATTTTTTTGTCAAGGTTGAAATGATTTCTTCTTGCCTTATAGACACCACAAATAATTTGGAAAAGACTAATGATGCTGATGATGTGCTTAATCAACTTATAATTTTAATGAAAATGCTTTGCGGGACCTTAAAAAAAAAGTGTCAGGCGCAAAGCAATGAAATCACTTATAATTGATAAAGACTGACAGAGGATTCTAGCATATGAAGCATCTAACGACCGTGGGAATCATTCACAGCATGACAGGTTTTTGTTTTTACTCTTTCTTTTTAAATATGTTTGTTTATTGTATTTTTTTGCAGGTTTTGATTTTCCTTCTTTTTTTTTTTTTTGTGAAATAAATAAACTTAATTTTAAAAACAATCTAAACAACTTATATGTGTTTTCAGTGCTTTTAAAAACAGCATTAACCATCAAACATATTTTATTTCACATCGAAGTCTATACAAAATAAAATAAAAATAAAAAACAAAAAAGCATTGATCCCAAACAGCCCCAAAAAAGATGGAATGCTTTCAACTAACTTCTACAAAAAAATACCAATAAACATTTTGGGAATTTAAGAGAGAAACAAACCTTGTCATCATTGGATTGAACATTTGTTATTGTGTGAGATCGTAAGTTTGAGCAAAGAGAATCAAGGTAAGCCCTTAGGACCGCTAAGAAACCTTTAGCAGCTTCAATCTAGAAATATAATAAAACAAAAGAACAGAATTTAAACGAAAGATCACAATAATGTCACAGCACAAGACATGCAAATGCAAAATTTATCTTTAGAAATTTTGAAAATAAATAAAAATTGGAATCTTTCGGCTTACCTGCACGTCCGTACACTCAAAAACTGGCCTTTTTCTGGCGAGGTAGCTCTCACCAACGAGTTTTGCATGATAAGGACTTAAGGATGTCAATAACTCTTTTTGTTGTGGTAGATGGGGCATTAAAGGAGACTTCACCTACTTTTTCAAGAGAATTAAGCTTTAATTAGATGCACTAAAAGCATTTTGCCCATAGTAAGGCAATGGTAAGGGGCTTCCACTATTTTCCTAGTTAACAGTTTGAAAAGAGGGAAAAATGCAAGCATGATGTTTAAGAACTTGTTGACAAAAATTTTTAACTAGTAATAAGTATACATGAGCCATTATTCATAACAAAATAGTAAACAATTATATTTAGGGACAGTTTGATCTGAAGGAATTTGGAGGAAGGTAAATGCATTTTTAGTTTATAATTTTGAAATATGATTGGATCCATAGAAAATTTGATATACCTAAAAAATGTCGATGAATATACTTTCTTAGGAAGAATTAATGGAACATTTACATAGGTATCACAAAATTCCTACGTTATTACACATCTAACATCTAAACTTACAATTTTTTTAGATGTTGGGGGTGTTTGGTAGCAGGGTTTGAGCAGGATTTAAGTATGATTTAGCTTAAATACTGCCAAACAGCTAAAATGACAAGTTCAAATTCGCCAGAATCTTAAATCCCATTTCTCAGGAAGAATTAATGGAACATTTACATAGGTATCACAAAATTTCTACGTTATTACACATCTAACATCTAAACTTACAATTTTTTTAGATGTTGGGGGTGTTTGGTAGCAGGGTTTGAGCAGGATTTAAGTATGATTTAGCTTAAATACTGCCAAACAGCTAAAATGACAAGTTCAAATTCGCCAGAATCTTAAATTCCATTTCTCGTCCGTTTTTCTTAAATCCCATACTTAATAACTTCGAGTGGTAGACAGATTTATGGGATTTAGAGAACTGAAGTGCAAAGAGGCAAAATGATGGAAAAGGATATACACCAGCGCTCATTGCCTGCAAGCACACATTGCAACTACTAGCTTTTTATTTTCTTTCTCGTAGAGTTTCAAGTTGATGTGAAGATGGGAAGACGTGGTTTCAAGTGCCTCCGCAGACAAGCGCATGTGAATTTTCTTGATTCGTTTTCAATGAGGCATTAATGTAGAAGGGCATTCGGGAGGAATACGAGGACAGAGTAGGAATACACTACTACGGAGAAGGTAATTATAATTTTTAAATTATACTTAATAAAGATTATAATTAATAAAAATAATTAATGCAAATAAATTAATATTATTTGTAATTTAATTTTATTAAAAAATTCTATGATTGGATTTATAAATTATTAATAGATGATTAATTAAGAAATTATTTTAAACAATTTTAGGTAGGTGAGAAAAGAAGAGATAACAAGTTTTAAATCTTGATTAAAACTATTATTTATAATCAATTTAATAAACTAATAGTTGATAATTAATCAAATTATTATCTTCTATTAATTATGATTTAATAATTTTTTATTAAAAAAATCAATTAATGAATTAATAATCATAAGACAAATGTATCAATTCAATATTAAATTAGTTTTCATAACTGATATTAAATAATACAAAATACTAATAAATAAAAGAAAGTATTTGTGCACATAAATTATTATATTAAATTACCTTAATAATTTACTAATTAAAAAATAATTTGAACATTACTTATACTAATTTCAACATCAATAATAATATTAAAATAACAATTAATCGAACTTAAATCCCGAAAAAAATAACAAAACAGTTTCTCATGATTTAATCAGGTCTAACATCTATCACACCAAATAGTTTTAAGTATTTAACTGCCTTAAGCTTTACTAAATTTGGATTTATAGGATTTACTAAATCCCACTTGAGTTAAAGCCTCATTGTAGCCAAGCAGCCCCATATAACAATTTACACATGCTTGAACAGGCATCTCTCACCTTTTTAGAAATTAGATTGTGGTGTTTTTTATGTGATTAAAAAGTTTTGAGTGTCAAAAGTTAAAATTTAGGTCTTAGATATGTAAATACATAGGAATTGTAGCGTATGTATGAATGCCATTAATTAAATTTCTTTGGACTCAAAAGATGAATACTTTTTAACTGAAGGATAAAGTAAGGACTTCATAAAAAAAATAAACATCAAGGGAGGTTGAAATATTTTATAAAACAAGTACCCAAATTTCATAATTGTGCCTACTATCTTCTTAAAATATCTCATTTATAAATTTCTTATTTTCACTACCACATTATGAACAGCTAAATATTGTAAAAATCCAGTATTTCTATCATTTAAAATTGAAACAAAAATGGTCTTTTTATCAAAAATGAGATTTTTATCTCTATCTGATTTGGAGGAAAGACTGGAAGGGTCATGCATGGTACAACAGGGGAGCCGCCTAATACTCTACGTGTAACTTAATACCAGTGATAGGAATTTTGGGTTCCTTGTTCTTTCTTCAATTCAATGTGTCAATACTGGTTTAAAAACTAAAAACTATAGCAGTACAGACATTATTTTATAACAAACGTCTACAGATATTCAGACGTTATATAATACAATAGCAAACCTATAATATCGAAAGTAAAAAGAGAAGTTATTCTGAATTCCATATGTTATTTAGCTCATCTTTGCACTAAAAAAAAGGGCTTGCAAATCAGATTTTTACGTACCTGATTTTTGTTTAAATCAACTAAAATTGCATTACATAATTTTGATTGAACCTCAGCAGTCTTGTCCTTTACACCAACCTGAACACAAGACAAATCATTTTATACTCAAATTATATAATAAGCTGAGGAAAAGAGCCAAATTAATATGTAATATAGCATCATAGCATTAAATTCAAGAAAATAATGGTTGACTGACAATCATATATTTCAAGTTGGCATGAAAGGTTGCCATGATCTTGCTAGCGTCCATTGAAGTTAATGGAAATAAGCATGTTTAAAATCAGATATTTCACATCATAATCACAATGGACAATTCTCTAAAATAAAGTAAAAAGGGAAAAACTCAATTCTAAAAATAAGAAAAAAAGACAACCATGCCAACGCAAAACCTCAAACCTTGCAAGCTAGGGATGATATCAAAAGAAGTTCATGCGTCGGCCTGGGCCAAAATTAACCCGACTCAAACTGTTTGATCCAAAACTGACCAAAATATTGAATGGGTCGACCCAAAACCGACCTCCTTCAACCAGACTGACTCCAACCCAGCACACAAAACCCATTTAATATATGTCTAATAGTTAGATCAAATTCAGATTAATTTTGAGTCAAGTTCGAGTCAAATTCAGGCTAGTTGGTAAGATTAGGGTCAATTTTGGGTAAATGGGTAAAATTAAGGTTGGTGGGTCAACCCAAAACTGATCCAAAAGATTGGATATTATGAGATTTTGACCTCAAATCCAAAAAGGAAATTAATCAAGTCGAGCCAAACAAATATTTCTTGGGCCAGATTGGAGTAAATTTAGAACGTCGGGTGTATTTTTGACACCCATATTGCAATCAACCACCACATATCAAAGATGTAGTCCGATCCGCTCTCAAGCTCATGTGGTGTCAACTATTGTCACATGCATGAATAACAACCCTAAATGTACTCTTGCCCACGACATATCACTATTCCCTGTTTGAACTAAAGTGGAAGCACACAATAGAAATTGAAATTGGTGCACTTATTGTTTCTCATACAAGGAACTTGGCACATCCACCCATTTCCTGTCTCCAAATATCATATGTATATGGCATAGATCACTTTCTATTCATCCTCACCAAAGCTGCTAATAGAGAGCAGCCTCTTAGATACATTGCTCAAACGGAGGCTAAAACAAGCAAACCTCAAAAGGCTATACATAAGCTGAAACAAAGTCCACGGCATGATTCAACAAACTCTACAAGATTCTAGCTAATGTTAGAGTATATAATAGTGTTGCTAATCTATTTACTTTTATTATATAGTCTTCCTCTAGCATAATGATTCTTGTTGTGTATGTCAATGACATTCTTCTCATTGGGAGTGGCACTTCAATAATTGTTCAAATAAAGCATTATATCAAAATATGTTCAAGAATTATAAGTTGAGGTGCCATTCTCTTGAAATTGAATTTGCATATAATAGAGAAGGTCTCTCTCTCTCACTCACACACATACACATACACACAAACACACACAGCCTTGAAGAAAATTTCTAAAAGGTAAGGTAAGTTTATCTAACCGTCACTGGAACCGATAAATTCTTTTCGATAGGCTAACCAAAACAAATAAAAAATCTATATATATATATATATTTTTTTTTGTGCAAAAGAAGCCCCAAGGCCTATATTAATTCAAAAATGGTTACAAAGGCTTGAGGAGAAGGCCCACCGGAGCCATTCATCTTCGATACAATGTGATCAAAAGATCCAAAATATTGAACAATTACAAAAAACAAAAGTCAAGAGCGAGAACGTGATACTCTCGCTCTGTTCCTTGGAGATCCATGGAGTAATCTCTTTAATGCTACTCCATTACCCTGAGTCACCGAGGTATCATCAAAATAGGAGTCTAACCCCAGTCTTCTTCTTCCCTCGAGAATGATATACCTGCCAGTCTTCTTCATCATCTTCTTCATCCGCTTCTTCTACTTCTTCCTCTTCCGTAGAGTCCTGCTGATTCTTGCCGGTGGGTTCGACAATTGGTAGGGAAATTCTTCTTTTTCTGCTGAAAGTTTGAATGTATCTGTTAGAACGAACAGCTGAAGTAGCCCCCTGGACTTGCGACACAGGAACTAGTGTCGCACTTCCAGCTTGTTCGATAACCACTGTAGTCTCCGGAGTGGCAATTTGTATAACCGGCTGAGACTTCTCCCCGACAGTCAGCTGAGTTTAAACTTTTATCAGCATCAGATGTTACCCTATTCGCCAGGGTAGCGTCAACTCTATGTTGGAAATTTTCAACAATGACGAAGGCCCAAGCAGTCCTTTCCTCGAAGGAGGATGCGACTATAGCGGGTGTCTACAATGTGCCCAAACGATTTGCAATCGTTGTGAAAGAGAGTACTGCTCTCCACCACAACCTCACTGCCAAACCCCTCTGCACCATCGGTGATCCAAAACGATCCACATCGGGAGAGTGAAATCCTCTCCACTTGAACCACGACACTATCCGGAGAGACCCTACAAAAGTAGGAGCATCAACTCGAGAAGAATGCGAGAGCTGGCTAATGTTGTACAAAGCACGTGAATTGTACAAATGAAAGGAAGCCCGGAAGTTTGAATCACATAGGAACGATAGGAGGTTTCTTAGATGGGTCGAAATCGAGAATCGATTTGATAAGGTTCGTATAGGTGCCAATAATCAAGCTGATTGTTGAGCGAAAAGTCTAACGATAGTCTTCTTCCTTTCGTATCCAGAATGAGTAAGTGTCTGCAATCTAACACTCCAATTTCAATCCATGCAATGAATTCGGATTCTCAAAAAATTTTCTAACTAAATCCATCTTGGGACAACCAAATTGGAATTTCCCAACTAAAGTAAATTTAACATCATTGGAAAGCAGCTCATTTCAAGTGTGGTGAAGATAACGACGAAGTTTCACATCTTTAGTCATCAATCGGCTCGATAAATCGCACTTGTATTTTTCAAATCGCATGATGTCATGAAATTCTTGCGAAAAAAAGAGGTGCCTATCTTATATATTTGTGTTGAGTTATTTGATGTTCGGATTATTTCTTCGATAGATTAATCTTTTTAGGAGATATATAAATTCGAGAGGTAGGATATCTCTCCTAATGCCTAACCCTAAGGCTCAATGAAACAATCTCATGCATAACCCTAACCTAAACATATGAGCCATATGTATACTAAAACCATAACAAATAATAAAAAATTAAATTGCCGTCAGGTGCCTAAAGGACTAAATTGCTCTTAAGAGCCGTCATAACAATACTCCCCTCTCAAAAAGATGTCATATCCTCAATGTGGGAAAAAAATGAGTGTTCGTCCACCACAATCATCTTTATTTTTTCATCCTCTGCCTCCTCGTCACACATTATGACAACCTACGATGTTCGATCCTTCCAACAGTGTCCTAAGAAAAGTTTCTCATCATACCAAAAACATAACCCCTTGACTCGTTTTTCTTGAATCTCTGTCATTATAAGGCGCTTGAGTGTCTCTCCCGGTCATGGGCTCATTATTCTTGTCCCGTGGAGCCTCTCATGACGCTCCACATGTGTTGCTCATATTCACCTGTTCTATAGCATTTTTATCTTCAACCAACTACGCTAATTCCATAATTTCCCCCCGTCTCGGTAGATGAAATGATGCCCGAATCTTTCATGAAGTTGCCTTCTAACAATTCTTCTTCTGATATCCCTCCCAAACAATCGAATAACATCTCAAATTTTTTCCTTATACTCCATGAATAACCCTTCCAAAATAAGTGCAAAAAATAGCTCGTGTAAATCTGCTTCCTGAATGGCTCAGAAACATTTTACAAGCAATCCTTAAATTTCTTAAGTGAGCAAATCGGGTATCTAGCCTCCTTACACTAAAACTAAGCTAAGGCTTTCCCCTCCATATATAATCCTGCTGTCATGAGCTTTTCATCCCCATTTGGCCGATTCACCGCAAAGAGTCACTCCATCCAGTACACCCACCCATGTGTCTTCCCACTCAAAGATCGACATCTTCAACTTTCTAACCCTAACATCACCGCAACTTCATCTCCCTTCATAATTTCCCCCCCATATATCGTGGTAAAACTCCCCCTTTTGATCATAGTCTTCACTCATCTCTTCTTCGTGCTCCTCCATACCGTTTACATGAACCTCTGCTCTATGTTTCGACTACACCCCTCCATCAGAAATCTCTAATTCAGGGGCCATTTGGGGCAGCTTATAATTGCGGGCGGTGTTTTCATAACGCCACCTTGCCGTTTGGTTCGTACGTTCGGGAATACAAGGGTGAAATGTGGTTATTAATTTCTTAATAGTCGGGGCCGCGTGATAGGCACAGCGGCTCGCGTCTTCTATGTGTGTATTACCGCAGAGCCCTTGATCCCTCTCCCGATCCCACGTATCTGCCCTAGCTTTGGAACCAGAGAACGAGCAGCTTACTAAAAAGGCTTCGGCTTCCTGCTTCTCCATCTCAGTGAGAGCAGCTCTGGCTCTCCATGCAGCGGGAGGCCTCGTCAAGCCGATCAAGAAGAGACTTATTTTCTTCTCTCTTCAATAGCTCATCCAACTGTTCCCCTAGAAACCCAGCCACAACTTCTTCTGAGCTAGGAGACGATTGCTTTGGTGTTTCTCCGCTGAATCTCAGGAGTAGGGGATACGATCTCGAGAAACGTGTCGCCGGTATCTTTCATCTCCGGCGAGGGCTCATCAGTGTTACCGGGAGTGACTAGAAAGGAAAACATTGAGGAAACTATTTTTTTTTTTAATTTTGGAATGCATAGCATTCAAGTCTTTAATATCAATTAAAATTACCACTTTTATTTTACATTAAATAGGACAACTTAAATATATTTCAAATAGTACATTATTTTTTATTATATTCATTTTATATTGTATTATATTTTCAACAAACCAATTCACTCTTGATATTTTTAAGAATACAGATTTTCATCCATAATTATTTTTATCAAAATATTAAAAATATAAATATCAAACTTTAGATTCTGGACATATAAATGTAGAAGATGTAACCACCAAAATTTTCACCAATTTTTCTCTTCTTTTCTCGACGGGTTACACATTCAGAAACAACTGCAAATCAGTTGTTTTCCAAACGCTCAACTAAATAATAGCTCTACTTATTTGGATCGAGGGCGAGATTGTCATTTATCACGAAACATTTGTAAATCGATCGTTTTCGAATGCACAAACCAGAATAATCGACCAACTTATCCGGATCAGTGTCTTGATCGACGAGTACTATCAGATTAGTTGCTTATCTGGATAAGACGATGAAGTTACAATTGCCTAAACAAACCCTCACCCACCTTCGGAGTCCTAGATAAGGTTCTTAATGGTGGACGATTTCCTACTCATATTCCTTTCAATTGGTCTCTTTCCCTTTTGATTTAGCCAAAAATTCTCCGATTACCCCTTAGTTAGGGTTTGTAAATTGAACAGCGACGTACTTGTATTGCATCTCTATAAGCTTCCACATAATCTCCTCCAAGCGCTAAAATTGAATTTCCATGGAGAAAATTTTTTCTTCTATGATTGAGAACATTTACTCTATCCTGTATTTAATTTGGCTCACCTCTACATGGAATTTCTTCTCCAAATCTTCTAGTTTCTTGGTTGTCATTCCTCACAGAATAATTTTCTATCACGGTGGAGGAACAACTGTATGTTGAATTCTCGTTGATGGCTTCCCAGATAGTCCAGATAGAGTCAGTACCAATTTGATTATGTATGTAATGTGCAGAATGCTTGGTCACGATCCTATCGTTTGTATATCATGATCTCATCGCTTGTGTATCAGCTAGCTCTTCCTGCGACTGTATCGTACGGATAAAGTCACAAAGGATGTGCTAGTATGTCGCAATCCCTTCATTTATATCCTAGCTAACTTTTTTCATGACTATATTGCACGTTTCAGTCACACAGGCGGTTCGCAATCCTGAGGGTTTTCCCAGCATCTCGAAACGTGTATCTAGCACGAGATTCAATTATGAAGGTTGTGGTGATCCCGATTTTGGCCTTCCTGGTGGTTGAATCTCTACTGCTCGTGAGGTCATGATCCTATCTGACCTGGTAAGCAGTGATCCGGTCATTTCTTCCCAGAATCTAGCTCTGATACCACTTTTATACAACCTGAGAATATTTTTCCATAGAAATTAGGGCAAACGAATATTTTTTGCAAGTACATCAAAGAACTCAACACGAATACATAAGACAAGCACCTAAAATTAAAGAGGTAGGCGATCTCTCCCAAATCCTGCAATTCGAGAGGTAGGAAATCTCTCCGAGGCATAAAATCTCTCCAAAACTCTAACCATAAGGTTCAAGACAACAATCTCATGCATGACCCTGACCCTAAACATATCAGTCCTATTTCTACTAAAGAATAATAAACAGCAAAAGACTAAATTGCCCTTAGATACCAGTGTAACATAATCACTAAAAGAATCAAGCTTCCACACATACTGATAATGCTAGGTCCATTAAAGTTAAGAAAAAAGTCAATTCTGGGCATTGTATCTGGTTGGTGGAAATCATATGACAAGGAGTATGAAGAAAACAACTGTAGCCAAATCTAGCATTCAAATAAAAAAAGGGTCGATGCTCGCTCCACTTGAAAAAAGTTGCACAGATTTAAATTATGATAATAAATTTGTTCTAAATAATGCTAGCAATCTCATCTTCAATGAAAAGGCTAAACATAGCAAAAAAACAATCATCACTTTAGTAGGGATATAATTTTATCAAGGAAGAATCACTTGTGTTGTTAATGAAGAACAGCTAGCTCATACCTACACAAAAGTCCTCAAGCATCCTTATTATACAAACCTATATAATAGGTTGGATCTAAATGATACATATGTTCAAATTTAAAAGGAGTTCCAGCAAGGAAAAGTTGCATATCTGAAAGTTAACTATATTTAGTGAGTACTATATGTTCACTTGGACAAATGTTAGAACAAAAAATTGTACTCATTTCTTTTTAAAGCAAAATAATGCCTCCCACCGTCAGCTGAACACCTATACAGTTTGATTCTCCTTTATTTCTTTCTCCACTTATTTCTCCTGTGCCAGTTTCTTAGTGCTCTTTCTCGGGTTATTCCTCAATCTGGACATGATAATTCAGAACACTATAGCGAAAGCTCAAGATACAGAGGAAAGCCTGGACGAGCTTAGGTATGTCACAAAATCCCATGCTGCCACCGAAGTCACCTCTTACAATAAGATGAATGTTCTAGATAAATAAATTATACTGGTTTACCTAATTATGCTGTACCACAGAAACAGCATACGGTAACATGTACTGTGGAGATTATTACCCCTCTTCAAGCTGATGGAGCTTGGAACAAACTTAAAGCTTGGATTGCAGGTGTTGGAAACTTCTATTTTAGTAGAGGTTTAGTAAATATATCAACGGGCTGATATTGTGTGCTGATGTAGTGAATTTGAAGCAGCCCAGAATTTGGTCACAAATGAAATGGTAATTGAGCTCGATATGCTTCATATGGGCGTTGAACACCTGGTTTGTTGCAATAGCCATGGCGAAGGCAGGGAGAGGTGGCCCTTGGTTCGGTTTAGCAGGTGAGAAAGGAGAAGAAAGATGGGAGTTTCACGTCACTATATTGTGAGCCCGTCGTCACCTTGCCAAGTGCAGAAGAAGATATAAATGGGAGTTTCGAAGGACTCAATGTGATGCGATCTCATCGTCTTTCCCGCTAAAAGCAGACTATGGAATTTTGGAGGTCTTCGCATGTTTTAATCCCGTCATTGCATCCCGAACAGGAGAGAAATGTGAGAGTTTTGGGTCACTATAGATCAGTGATCCCTTCATTGCTTTTTCCACGAGCGAAACTGTCGTCTGTGCGTAAGAAACCAAGAGGCCATGACCCTAGTCTTCAATTCGAACCCATGAAGAAGGAAGACGTGGGCGCTTGGCCTCCACAGTTAAGTCTTTCCAGTTATGATCAATAAGTTAAGCGGGAGCAGTTATAGACTTCTTTTTTTTTATTTTTTTTTTTGAAATAAATATTTTAATCGCATGGCTGAGTTGACTTCTTCACTTCCTCAATATTTTCCATATTTGATCCAACTCATGCATATATCATATAAAAACATAACGCATAATCACTTTTTATTCATTTACTTGTTAATTAATTTTTATATTTTAATTTGCCTCTAACAGAACATTATGAAAGATCCGCTTCAAAATCACTCTCACACATAATAACAAGAAGATCAAGCATTTCCTAATGAACGCAGATAAAAAGTTTATAGAAGATAAATTGCTTTTGTAAATATAAAAATCTTACTTTTGCGACATTTCAGGAACCATCATGCCACCCAACTAGGTAATTTTTAAGAATACAACAGTAAGCGTCTGTAAAAAAAATACAGGAATATACACCAAATTGCACTGTACATGCAGCGCCAGCAGGCTGCAGCAGTATTTCAAGATTTGAGCAAAGAAAAATTCATGATTTGCAATAAATAGAATAAAAAACATCAATAAGGAAATCTGCAAATACTCCTTACATTGTTTTGTGCATGAATAAAATGAATCACTAAGAAATACCAAAAAAAAAAAAATACAAAAGTTATAACAGTATACTTCGCATGTAAACGATGCAAATGTCAAAAGAATATCCAAAGAATCAGTAGCTAATTAAACTTACTATGTATGGAACAGGTGCATCCAAAAAATCGACCATATCATTGGGTAAAACCTGGAAAAACCACAGTTATTAGAGAAAGATTATTCCAACAGAATTTAAGCGTTCTGAAAAAAGATAAAAAATATGCACTGCAGAAATTCTTTTGATGGACCAGACAAGCAAAATCACTACAGAAACAACTTACTGGCATTAGCAGACTCTGCCACTGATAAGGACGAATTAATGGGATTATGGATAAAACTGAGGCAGATAATATTCCCTGAATATTAAAATACAAGTCTTTTAAGCATTAAATAATCGAGACATAATTCAGAGTGCCTTAGCAGGCTTTAGCTAGTAAGAAATCCAAATAAACAACAGATGGATTATTTTTTATAACAAAAAAATTCCGGGAACGTTTTAAAATAAGTGAAAAATGACAAGTAAATAAATCTGGAATATAATAAAAGAAAGATAGAACCTGCCTATTTATGGAATTGCTACACCATTGATCAATATTCTAAAAGAAAATCTTTCATGTCTCCTCTATAGCGCGATGAACACACATCAACACAAGAATAATTTGTGAATGAATTTGATATCTATGGAAAGTCCTAGAAAATATTGACGAATTTCTATTTTCCTAAAAGATAAATATTAAATTTAATTTGTGAAGTTAGTGAGAGATGCTAGCAAAATATAGGGAAATTCAAAATTTCACCGTTAGAATTTCCCCGCACTTATCCAATTATCCTAGGCATCCGATCTAAAAGTCTTAATTTTGATCACTTGGTCATTCTGTTTACACAAATTTTAACTATTCTTTGTTAAGAATATAACATAATATGTATTTTTATAGTCCACCTACTATGCACATTTTATACACATTTGCACCTATGTAACATAGGTGCAACCCTTACTTATGTCCTTGACTTTGCCTGTTGTATAGACATCTACGAATTTATTTGAAGCTTTATAATAAATATTGTATATGTAGAACAATGAAATCATCTAATTTTTATGTAGAAACTATTTTTCATAATATTTTATGTGATTTATTACGACTAAAGACGTGGGTTATAAGCACTAGATTAATAAAAAAAATGCGAGTCAAATCAAGGTCACACCACAAGCCAGGGATATATTTGCATGTTGATTAGGTCAATATTTCAATCATCATTTACATAAAGACCCGCATATACATGTTAAGGTGTCCTATCTATAAGACAAAAATCATTAAAACCCATTTTCTACATACTCTTTAGTTTACCTCGCACCACATGGAGAACTAGAAGACGAGTTTAAAATTCATGGTGAATTATAGTGATACTCTCATCTAAATGATGTATGTCAAGATGCCAGGCTTCCTGATCTTCCTTGATTGGGTTGTTCATTCTTTCATGAGCATCTCCATGATGAACAGAATAATAATCACACAAATACTTGATGCTTGAATTAGACTTATTGGGACTCAGAGTGTGTTATATATCTCAATTTCTTATATGGTCAATGTAAATACCCTTTTAAGATTTGTAAGTCTAGTTCAGCAATTTTCCCCTTCTTTTGTGCTTGACTGTTTGGATTCGAATAAAATATACACCAATTTCAAACAAAGAAAATAAATAAAACATGAGTCTAACATGATAGAAACATTCTACTTATCTATTAACCAATTAGTAAATACAAGAAAATATTAAATTAATAATATATAATTAAAAGAGATATATCTATTCATTTTGAGCTAATAATGAGTTGAACACAATTGAACAAAGGCCGTTCATATTGAGCTCATTTAAAAATCAAGCTCAAAATATATGTTTGTATTCGACTAGCTTACTTAACAAACAAATCGAATGCGAGCTTTTAACAAATTATATACTAGTTTTTTTGTGAAAGATCAACTTGATTGAAATCACTAACCACAGCTAAATTCATAAGCCCTAATAACTGGTGCTTCTTGAAACAATACCAACTACAATTGCAAGGATTGTTCCTCTAGTACTTTATATTCATTCATTTTTCATGCACACACTCTAAATTCTTTTTTCTCAAACCAAATATCTTCCCATTACTAGTTCTCCAACACTACTGAATTCCCATGATCCTAACGATATACTCTAGTCTCAATTTAGCACTGAAAGCAATAGAATTCCTCGGGTAGAAACCACATATTCTAGTCCAATTCTAGCACTAACAGCAAATGCTTCCATTGTGCACCTAATCAGTTATCCTAAGAGCACAGATAATTCATGTCCATTGCAGCTTTCCACTACAAGTAATGCAAGAACCTTTCTTAGTCTAAGAGAAACGAAAATTTCACCATTTTCTACAACTCTTTTTGCCCCGTAAACTTTAAAGAAGAAAGAAATTTCAACCTTCTGAATGTTCCCAAAAATTTCTTGTCAGATAAAATTTCCCAAGTTTTTTTTTTTGGATTAATTCCCGCAGATATATTCTCAATATGATGGTAGATCAAGCTTCATCTAAAATATTTTTATCCTTCAATATTTGAAAAATTGCAAATCTAATGCAATACCCTGAGCTTTTAAGTTACGTGACTGGATCCTTAAAAATAAAATACATTGAAAATATGGTCGCTTATTTAGCATAGAGACGCAACTTTAGGCAATGCTTTATGATTTTGTGTTGTGGATGAGGAATGATTACGCCATGACGAGACCCCTCATATCAACTGTTATACCTCAAAGCTCTTTAATTGGTTTAGTCTCTTAACAATGACATATTAAAAAGTAGGTTCATAGTTGACATTACATAGGGTAAGTGGATGTTAAAAAAAAATAAATACAACAACAACAACAACAACAACAACAACAACAACAACAAAGCCTTAATCCCACTAAGTGGGGTCGGCAACATGAATCCTTTTTCTCCATAGCGTCCTATTTAGTGTCAAATTTTCGTTTAATTCTAATAAACTGAGATCATTTTTTATGCAATAAGCTCAAGTTTTCCTAGGTCAACCTCTGCCTTTCTTAACATAAGTTGTATCTAAAACATCTACTCTCCTAATCGGATCATCAAGTGGTCGACGTTTAATGTGACCAAACCATCTAAGGCGACTCTCTCTAATTTCATTCGTCACTGGTGCAACACCAACCCTATTACAGATATATTCATCTCTCATTTTGTCTCTAAGTGTAAAGCCACTCATCCACCTAATCATTCTCATCTCGGCAACACTTAACTTAGCATTATGCTTCTCTTTTAAAGGCCAACATTCAGCACCATAGAGAATTGCAGGTTTCACCCCCATCTTATAAAATTTTCCTTTCAGTCTAAGTGGTACTTTTCTATCACACAATAGGCCGGACGCATTCCTCCACTTCAACCATCCAACCTGAATTCTACAATTAACATCCCGATCTATATCACCATCACTTTGAACAATGGACACAAGATATCTAAATCGTTCACACATTTTAATAATTTGATCACCCAAAGTTACACTTCTGTCACTAGAGCTACTATTACTTAAATTACATTCCATGTATTCAATTTCAGTTCTACTCAAACGAAGACCTTTAGACTCCAATGTACACCTCCATAATTCAAGTTTTTCCTAGGCTTTTTCTCTCGTCTTATCCACAAAGAGGATATCATCAGCAAAAAGCACACACCAAGGTACATCCTCTTGTAAATGCCCAGTAAGACCATCCATAAATAAAGCAAAAAGATATAGCTTAAAGCCGATCCCTGATGTAAATCAACATAAATAGTAAAATATTTGGTCAATCCTCCTTCAGTTCGAACACACGTAACAACTCTAGTATACATATCTTTAATGACTTGAATATAAGTCATATCAACACCTTTCTTCTCAAGGACTCTCCAAAGAACATATCTATGAACCTTATTGTAAGCTTTTTCTAAATCAATAAAAATCAAATGTAGATCCTCCTTATATCTCTATACTTCTCCATCAAACCTCTCAATAAATATATAGCTTCCATAGTAGACCTGCCCAACATAAATCCAAATTGATTATGAGAAACCTTAGTAATACGTCTTAACCTATGTTCAATTACCCTCTCCCATAATTTTAAGTATGACACATCAATTTAATTCCTCTATAAATTGCACACTCTTGTGCATCTCCTTTATTCTTAAGAATAGGGAACAAAATACTCTTCCTCCACTCCTCAGGCATCTTTTTAGTTTTTAAAATAATATTAAAAAGTTTAGTAAGCCAAGAAACCCCCCAAATCACCTAAATATTTCCACACTTCAATTGGGATATCATCAGGTCCTACAAACTTTCCACCTTTGATTTCTTTAAAGCCTCCTCAACTTCTTTTGTACCAATGCGACGGTAAAAATAAAAAGTTTTATAATTATTACCGATATTAAGATCACTAAAGTCGATCGTATTTTCAGCATCTTCAATAACGGTAAAAATGAAAAGTTTAGTAAAAAAATAAATAAAATAAAGAAAAACCTACGGGTAAGTAGATTTGTAGTTTTATATAGAAAGGATAGCATTCCTTAGAAGGCATTTCAAATAAGAATGCGGAAGCCCGATTAAAGGAAAGAAATGCAAGCAAAAAAATAGATGACATTATCAAAGGCCGTGGAAATAGAGAACACTAAAAAAATCAAATAAAAGACCAACAATACTAAAAATAGAAGGAAAAACACTGAAATTAACTGCTTACCAGAGTAGAGCATACAACTACAATTTGTTTCTCCAAAAGAGCCCCGGCAAATAAGGCTAGCACCTGAGAGAGAACTGCAATTAAACAGCAAAATACCAAAAAAATGAAAAAGAAGAAAAAACTCATTAATATTTAATTGCAGCTCTTTTATAGTACTATCTCCAATTATAGTAGAACTCTAGATTAGAGGAAACCTATTCCAAATAGCTGCTCTTTAAAACTTCTACAGAATGCCTTCTCAATTTTCACGTTTTAATATGTAATAAAATACTGAGATAGACGTGGGTATCACATATCTACGGGACACAGGCACGATTCGGACAGGTTCGGTCCAAACAAATCAATGGCCGGAAGGTAGGTTCTCTGGGGCCACTTCTTGCTACCCTAGGTCTATATATGTTGCTTTGTCGTGTTAGGCTTGGGAGTTTTATTGTGTTTGCTGTTTAGAACAGCCGTCAACGTCTCTGTGTTTCCTTCTAAGGTTGTATACGAGGGCCGATCGGTCTTCCAGCTGCACTTGCTTCGGAGGTAGTGATTATACTTCGCTCCACCCATCTCCCATCTTCCCCGCGCCGTCCAGCCCACCGCTCCTCGCTATTGCAACCCAAACTGAAGATCATCCAGCTGTTTCTGTAGTTCCGGCCATCGTTCCTGCATGATGCCACTCAGACTGCATCCCATTTTGCTGTTTTCTCGCTGTCCAGCCATCTTGCATTCTTGTCGTCACTCAAAGCCTCCACCCATTGCTGTTTTACCGAGGTTTTGAAAATCGGACCGAACATCAAACAGGAAGAAGTAGAGGTTCAAGATTCATCGGTTCAACCAGGGTTAAACGGGGGTTGAAACGGATGACGCAATAAATATAAACGTTAACAAAATATGTTATAAGAATGACAAATATATAAAAAGAGCAAACTAATAATAGTTAAAATATGAAAAAATTGTCATAATTTAACGTACACATTAATTTTGCAATTGTAAATTTCAAATGAATGGTGCAATTTTATAACTTAATAAACATAACATTAACAAGTACCGATTCATTAATCATATTAAAGTAAAATCTATAAAAAATATATATAATACAAATAAAATAAAATAACAGTAACAATGAAAAAGATCCTCTTCATTTTTACAATCATCTTTCCAACTTTGTAGCTGCCCAAATGGGAATCAGAAGAATGCACCACCAATTTTATATCAGATTTGAAACAGCAAGCCTAGATCCTAGCCCCTAAATCTAATAGGCCTTCAAAAAAAAGAAGGTACAGCATTCAACAATAAAGAACAGGGCATTGTAAGTTTGTAACATTTCTTTTTGGTACAGCAACGGGATGAAGCCATAATATCTTCATGAACATCCCTTTCAGTGCAAGCTGAGCAATAAAAATATAAAATGAAAAAACTGCCTTGCTAAATTAGCATCCAAAAACTAGAGGTTTTGCACTGCAGCAAAAAGCCAAACACATAAATGCGTCCAACTAATAATCTCTGTAGCTTTAAGTTTGTCAAAGACAGCATAATAACCATTTTTCTAATGAGATTAAAAGACAAGGCGCTAGAATGAATAGGATGTGGAAAGTAAACTTAGTCCATGTAGTATTGATAATAAATGGATCATGCCAGATCAAAAGTAGAAAAAGCACAATTACAACATTGAAGTTTGGATATATGATTAAAGAGTGTTACCTCAGATACTAATCCTCTTCTTCATGGAGGCGAGGCACTCGAACGGCGGGTAGCTGCTCGAATCACAGTGACCTATGTGTCTTCCTCTCCCTCTCCCTCGAAAGCAAGAAGGCCAAGAGTAGAATAGAGGCTTCGGTTTGTTCGCTCGTGACCTAGCCCAGGCATTACTGCTTTATTTGCGTAACAGAATAGCTTGAACCGGCTCGCCGGTCCAAAGGTTGAATTGTCGGTTCGACAGGTCCAAGTAGGTTTAGAGGCAAAAACAATCTATTAAAAGGTCCTAACTGGACTAGTGACCGGTTCACAGTCGAACCGGTTGAACCTTCCAATCCGGTCTGGTTTTTAAACCCTTTTGTTTTACAGTTGTCCACACCTCTTGCCTTGCTTTCGCCACCCAAATTAGCAAAGCATTTTGTTTCCCAACAGTACATGCCCCACTGCTCCACTTACTTACCCTGCCACCGGCTTTCCAAACTCTTACCAGCCACCACTGTCACTCTAGATTCACCCTAGTCGTGTGTCGTGTCTGTTTTTATTTCCTATTTCCTTCTGATTGGTCGTAATTTTCTATTTGATTTCGGCAATAAAATTAGCTTTTTCTATTATTTTTGGTTAACTCTGATATCATTTGATATCAAAACTAGCCTAATCTTATTATAGGCTAGATTGCATGCACCAGGTATGACATCATTTTCAACATTTAAACATTAGATAAGAAAACACAAGTCTTAATTTTAAGCATCAAAGTTACCACACAGCACGCATTTATGGCCACCTCCAGTGAGAAAAAGTTTGAGAAAAGTAGCACGCCTGCTATAGACTCCGCCAAAAAATATTTCCGATGTCACGGATTTAGGTACATTGCCTCTAGTTGCTTGAAAAGCTTAGTCGTATCTTTTACCGAGCAAGGCGTCGTGAAGAAGGTTAGTGATGAGGAGAAAGCAAAGGAACAAGGTGAGGTGTACCATCTACCACCAAATGAAGGAGAGACACTTGTGGTTCGACAGATCCTACAGACTGAGGATATGAGGGATTTATAGGGACTTTGACACAATACCTTCTACACCTGCTGCACGGTGAATGGAAATGTAGGTAGTCTAATCATCAATGAGGAGAGCAGAAAGAATGTGACATCTACGCAGATGGTAGAGAATTTGGGTCTCATGACTCAGAAGTACTCCCAACCATATTCTCTAACGTGGTTGAAGAAGGAGAAAAGAGTTAACATTAACAGAAGTTGCCTACTGGAGTTTTCGATTGGGAGCCAGCTATAGGATCACGTGTGGTGTGATGTGGTTCACATCGGTGGCTGCCACCTTTTGTTGGAGAAGAAGTGATAATTTGACAGGAGGAATCAGCACGATGGATTCAGAAACACATATTCCTTCACCAAGGATGGGAAGCATATCATCCTACTTATTTTGGCGGAGCTTGAGATCACAGGAGCCCTTACCAGTAGAGCAACATTGGTGGGACCAGCTTTAGTGAAGACAGGGAATCATAGGACTAAGGCACCAGCTCACGACATGGGATAAGCACGACAGAAAACATTTCGGAATGTCACAGTCGATACTTTACCCGAAAAGTTCATGCTACCCCATTTCGGATCTAATTAATTTGACCAGAGAATATTTTGAGAGTATTCAACGGTAGAAGTGAGACATGCAGACTCAGTTCAGTTAGTAGTAGACTCCTAGAAGATTGGATCGATGTGAATGTTTGCTTGTAAGTTGGGAAAGACTCTCAAGTACCTTAGAGGACAGTGCAATCGCCAGTAGGATCCAGATGATGCTAAGATTACAGAAGAACCAGAAGCTTCGGCAAATGATGTCAAAGCTCTCTTAATCCTAAGAGACTGACGCGGGGCTGGGATACGGAGTGCGGGCGAGGAAGGAGGGACTAGGGTGATGCGGAACCGAGGCGGGACATGGGATTTGGGGGCTGACTAAACTGGCTGGTTGCTAAGCCGACCAGAATGGATCCAGTTTCAGCCCTCTGCTGGACCAACCAGTCTTCATAAGCGAGAAATACCGTGTATCCCCCCATCCAAGCATCTCTTTGTCGGCCCTTCTACCCTTATTTTTCTGGTGGTCACCCAAGGAGGGACCTGCCATTACTATTTTATCTATTAGCTTATATATGTGTGTTTTTGCTGAACTAGGGCTATGTTTTGGTGTGTTTCTCTTTCATATTTCTGCATGAAATCATTTCCCCTTGCTAGGGTTGTATCTGACAACAGGTGATGCTCCGGTTGTATCATGCTCTGAGTTGATATTGTATCCTCTCCGAATTCCTCCCCCCTCTCTTCCTTTATCCCTTTTACTTGTAGGTCTACTCCTGCAATACATAGTTTACCCTTGTCGCCCATTTCCTTGTTGCACTCCTGTTGTCTCCCCTCTCCAGCTGGCCAACCTACACCCCGCTGCCCTCCATACAGCCTTCCTGAAGTGCCTCCAGCCCTCCTACCACTTTCATGCACTGTATAACCCTTCCCTGGAGCACCTAGCTGTTGCTCCCCAACCCCACCCCCAACCCCCCAATTTCCTTAAGATTGTCGTCAGCCCATTCCCCTACCACTCTACTCCCAATCACCCCACCGACACCATCATTTCCCTCGAATCTTCTTTTCTGGCCGAAACAGAGGATTGGTGTTTGTTGCTATTTGATTTCAGTTTTGAGTTGTGTTTATAACTCTAATCATTTTCTTAATAAAAGTTGCTTTTGTTACTGCTATTTTGATTAGTTATGGTATCAGGAACAAAATTCCATTATGTTCTAAACCGAAGCCAGAAAATTCCGCCTACAGATTACCACTAAGCTTGTGGGCCCGTTTTTTATAATATTTGAAATAGAATTAGGGTTATTTTATCGGAGAACTATTTATATGTTGTTATTTTTTTGGTTATGGACTTCTGCTTTTGGTTTATGTTACTTAAGACTTTTCATCATTTTTTCTCCTATTTGGAGATCTGTAATATATTTTGGAATCCATATCTTGAACAGAACAGGTGTGGATCATTCCTTACCTCACTGTTTCGCTACTCATCTTGCTGAATTCAGATCCGACAACAGCCGAACGAATTCAAGCCCTTTCCAAACTCTACCAATTTCACATAATTTCTCACGCTTTCTATTCTACAACCTCTCCACACTAAATCCATCCCTATAACACCTATAAGTCCCAGAACTTTGTCATCAGCAAGACAGAGCAGGTAAGCATGCATTGTCCAAGCATCAAGGAGGTCATGGAAGAGTCTGCCTTTGGGGAAATGAGGGGCTTTGGGGTCTAAGGAAGCAACCCAACAACTTGAGAATATTATTATGGCTAACCTAGGAGGAGATCACGACCTTGTTCATGAAATATTTAACCATGGCCTCTATGAGCACTCTAGACATTTTTTTTATGATAACAAAGGTCCAAATGGGGGACACTCACAGACGAGAGTGTAGTCCTCACAGCCAAAGATGCGACTTTACTAGAGTTTGTCGATGACCATCTTGGGCTATTTGAAGATGAAGGTCTAATGGTTGGTGTGAATGCAAATCAGTCGAGAAAAGATTTGTAAGGATAACTAAGCAGCAATTAACATTCCATACAAATTAATAAAATATGGAGCAAAAGAAAAGGGATGTAAGAGGAGAGAGAATTGGGAGATAAAATATATATAGGAAAGGCGGTCATAGTTTTATGCAATAAAGCTCCATCAAGTTTCATAACATAAGACAAGCCGCTTATAAACAATTAATGCTAATAATGCAGTGATCTTAAAAAAATAAATTCAATTATTAAAGATTTAAAACATGTCTAAATTAAAAAGACACAGCTAATAAGAAGAAAAATCAACAAACATGCATGTCTTCCATCATTATTCCTTCTCGCAATTTTTAAAATTGTCATGTTAATAATATTTTGAAATTCGCAGCACTACCAATTTCACCATACCCAACCGTTCAAGCTTTAATTGTGTTAGCTGTTAGACATGCAATAAAGTAGTATTCCGACACCCAAGAAAATAAAACCTCTCACGCTAAGCCTTCATAACACTGTCCACTTTATAGAATGTTAATTTGTGTTCTACCTAAATTCCTCGCATTTTGAACCATTCAAATTACTTAGTACTCGTTCCATCTTTCAAAATCACGTAGTGAGGCCCAGTTGAGACTATAAGATTTAGCTATAGCAAAGCCGTTCATTTATCCCTTCCAAAAAATACATACGTACATGTTCAAGCCTCAAGCTACCACATATGCATGCAACAGTCCACACAGATAAAGCAGTAGCTTCCTCCTCCGCCAAAAGTTCACTGTGTGCCTGCAAGATAACAAAACCATGGACTAAAATACACAAGGTTTGGTTCCAAATGCTACATAGCTCCTAATTTGGAGAACACTACATTTTACTTTTGGGGCATTGACATATGTACCACTCAATTCTTATTTACATCATATATAACACTAAACATTCATATTTACATATATAACACTAAAAATTCATATTTACATATATAACACTCAAATCTTTGACATCACAGAAAAAACACCACTAACACTAACCTTTTAAAAGTACAATACACCTTTTCATGCATAGGTTTTCATACCAAGGTGTTGTAAATGTAAATATCAAATTTTAGGTGCTAGATATATAAATGCATAAGAATTGTCTGGAATGTATGTAAATGCCCCTTTACCTTTATGAGTCCAGCTAAGAACCAGAAAATGCATACCTCTGACACTTCCAAACTAGTGCTGAAAGATCTAAGATCTATGCTAGATCCAGCAATATGAAGGAGTGTTTCTCCAGGCCTATGAAACTTTAATGGATGCAAGTGCTCTAGAGGCTGGAAAGTGAGACTAGAACCTCTATCAGGGGATCTTAGCCGATAATATTCACAAATTATCTGTAAGGATCCATGTCCATTTTCCTGAAAATGAAGCACAACGTAATCAGGAGACTTAGAAAAAATTCTCAGATAAAACATACAAAAATTAAACGTTAAAAGACCTTGGACCACTCAAGTATGTCAACGTGATCATTTGAATCTCCATGGCCAGAGGAAGAAGGCTCTTCTAGTTCCACTTCGGACGTTCCAGTCCTAAAGCTTCTCCCTTCACTAGGAGAACCTTGTAAACTGCTTTTAAAAGGTTGTTTCAGACAAAAAAAGAGAACCAACGTTTTTCATCAATCAAAGTTTCAGACCCAATTAAAAAAGATTTAATAATAACGTACAGTTCTGACAACATGATTTTCATAGAGAAAACCAGTGTGGACAATGTATATTTTATAAGATCCATCAAGTAATTGTGCTACCATGCAAAATTATGCAAAAAAGAATGCTTAGCCATTGAAAGAACAAGATTCTATTGTAGACAATAATATGCTCGATGCTAAATCACATTGAAGAACTTCAATAATGAAATGCATGGTTCTGCAGCCTCGAGCCTTCAAACCTAGTTCCCCTAGAAATTAGTTTTTAAGAAAGTTTCATGACTTGCCATCTTTTAGAAATTTCTAAAAGGAAAAAATCATTTAGACATTCTCTCATGCGGAAGCATGATTGGAAGAACATTAGATTTAACTGGGTGAAGTAGATTGATGGAATCACTCAAACGGGGCAGAAGGAGAGGAGGATAGGGTTAGAGCGAGGATAGCCCTGAGTGTTGTAGGGGTTGAGATGTCTTGTGTGAATGCGTAAAAAAGATAGAACGAATAGTTTGGAATAGTGAGTAGCCATCCCATTATGCAGCATAAATTAAATATTCTACCCCAAGAAAGACCCAACTTCATAAGCCAGTCAAAAGAGTCCAACCAAGCATCAAAAAAGCTAAGACAGAGAGAATTTAGTCATACTTTATAATGGTTGAATTTCTATTATTTTTTTACATATATTTTTTCGGTTCAATTATCTTTTTTCTATGAAAGCTATACATTTATTGAGAGGTTTGATGGAGAAGTATAGAGATAATAAGAAGAATTTGCATTTGATTTTTGTTGATTTATTAAAAACTTACGATAAGGTTCCAAGAGATATCCTTTGGAGAGTCATTGAGAAGAAAGGTGTTGATATACTAGAGTTGTTACTTTTGTTTGAACTGAAAGAGGATTGACCAAATATTTTCCTATTTCTGTTGGTTTACATCAGGGATCGGCTCATATCATTCTGTTTTAGCTATGGATGGTCTTACTGGACATTTACAAGAGGATGTACCATGGTGTATGCTTTTTGCTGATGATATCCTTCTTGTAGATAAGACGAGAGAAAAAGCCCAAGGAAAAATAAATTATGGAGGTCTACATTGAAGTCTAAAGGCCTTCGTTTGAGTAGAATTAAAACTGAATACATAGAATTTAATTTTAGTAATAATAGCTCTAGTGACAGAAGTTTAACGTTGGGTGATCAAATTATTAAAAGGTGTGAACGATTTAGATACCTCAGGTCTATTGTTCAAAGTGATGGTAATATAGATGAGGATGTTAATAGTAGAATTCAAGTTGGTTGGTTGAAGTGGGGGAATGCTTCGGACCTATTGTGTGATAGAAAAGTACAGCTTAGATTGAAAGGAAATTTTTATAAGATGGTGGTGAGACCTGCAATGCTCTATGGTGTTGAATGTTGGCCTTTAACATAATACTAAGTTAAGTGTTGCCAAGATGAGAATGATTAGGTGGATGAGTGGATTTAAACTTAGAGACAAAATGTGAAATGACTATATCCGTGATAGGGTTGGTGTAGCTCCAGTGGAGGACAAAATTAGAGAGAGTCGTCCTAGATGGTTTGGTCTTATTAAACGTCGACGATCTGATTATCCGATCAGGAGAGTAGATGTTTTAAATTTGACTTACGTTAAGAAAGGCAGAGGTAGACCTAGGAAGACTTGGGCTTATTGTATAAAAAATGATCTTAATTTATTAGAATTAAATGAAAATATGACACTAAATAGGATGCAATGTAGAAAAAGGATTCATGTAGCCGACCCCACTTAGTGGGATTAAGGCTTTGTTGTTGTTGTTGTTGTAATTATCTTTTTTTTTTTTATATTAGATAAGATTAAATTTGATTTCAAATAATTAGTCTTATCTTCACAACTTCATTTCTATAAAAACAGATGAAGGTTTTCTAATTCTTCATTGACTGATGATTGAATGCTAATTATTTGTGAGTAAATTTAGTGTTCTTCATATCCAAGTTGTGTGCATAGATCACTCCAAATTGTGCACGCAAAGTTTCTCCCACTCCCCCACTTCATCAATTTTATTATTAGAAGTAAGCAATTCGAATCTTTGATTTTTGTAAACCTACTGATCCAGCCAAATCCTAGAGTGCAGCAACGCATGCATTCCAAAACCACATTGACACAGGAGCTTCCTATATAGCTGCGAGATCATGCCACCCACGATCCCGATTGCAGTATTTTCGCGATACTGAGGAACTGATTTCCGCAATCGCAGTGGATTCGTACAGCATGGTTCCACCCGTTGTAATTTTTGCCCGATATTTTTTTTTTCCTTTGCTGATTTCTTCTAGCTGACGCTCAATAAGACAAAATGGAGAAAAAAGATTTATATAGCCAACCCCACTCAGTGGGATAAAGTCTTGTTGTCATTGTTGTTGTTGTTGCTTTGATTTATTTCCTATTTTCTTCTTTCTAATTACGTTATTTTACGTGGAGAAACTATTTATATCTTGTTATTTTCTATTTTTCTAAACTTTTGCCTAATATTGTAGTATTTGGAGATGTTGTATATTTTAAGCTCTTCAGAGTGTTGTATCATTTCTTGTTGTAAGTGATGTGTTTGTATCTAGCTCATGAACAATTGGTGGATCCGCCAAGCCATATGCACCTCGCCGTTTTGCCTATCGCTAATTGCTTTCAGCCAGACAATCGTTGAAATCACACCAATCTGCTGTCCAACAGCAGATTTCAGTTTTCGAACACTGCATAACCCTTCCAAACCTCGCCAACCGCACATATTTTCATTTCATTGTTATTCCACAACCGCTTCCATACTAAATCCCCTCCACATAAACCTTAGAAATGTGTCATTTGGTATCCAAGCCAATCATAATCTGGATTGGAAGAACAAGATGTTATGTCGCCATATAGAAATCCTCAACGAGGTGCTCAAGTAATTAATATGCAGGACGTGAAGCAAGAAATCCTCCAATTGCAATGGAGGATTGCTAGTTTTGAATGAATGTAAGTTGGGAAAGTAACTCACAACAAAGACCGCCCAAATGAAGAAGATAAAACAAACTCTTTCTATCAAGAAGCTTGAAGTGACGAAGAGCCAATGTTGTGTCGGTTTGGTATTAAGTATAAAAGAGAGCGTGATTTTGGAGTAAAAGTAGATATGTCAAATTTTAACAGTTGTATGGATCCGAACAAGTTTATCAAATGGCTTCAGACAATGGAATGAGTCTTTGAATATGGACATTCCACCTAACAGAAAGGTAAAGCTATCAACATCAAGTTAAAAAGAATTTATTTCTATGGTGGGAAAATATAGAACGCATGCCTACGCCAGCGAAAGAGAAAAAATAAAATCACAATCTGGTCCAAGATGTAAAAGGAGATGCGGTGCAAGTACCTGTCAGTACATTACAAACATAACGTGTTCTTGAGGCTTCATCACTTATAAAAAAAATATCTTTTAATAGAAAACTACATGTTGAGTTCGAACAGCTTATCGTGGAAAAATACCATGGCACAATATCTAGGGGAAATGAGATCGTCTATCACAATATGGTACGATTACAGCCTTATTGGATCTTACAGAATGTACAGACCTCGGTTTTGAAGATTAAGAGACAACACCACAAACATCAGGTCCATGCAACCTTACAAACAGGATTCTACCTTCAAATCAAGGAGCAAGAGTACGTTGGCTAGTTACCTAAATCTACCCTTCATGAAAAAGAAGCCAGCACAGGCGAAAAAGAGGATTGACCAGAACAACACGGACAAGGCATTTCCAATTAGGAAACGTTTCAAATGTCATGAATTTGAGACATTGCATCCAAGTATCAGAACAAAAGAGTGAAATTTTTACTAAGCAGGGTGCATTATAGGAGGCAGAGAGTGAAGTTCCATAAGAGACTCAAGAGAAGTATCAATTACCCGTAGTGATGGTGAGATGTTTGTGGTTCAACAAGTTCTCGAGGCAGAGCCTAAGAAGGACCAACAACAGCTCAAGCATAACATCTTCCATACCCGTTATACTGTCTAGGAGGTGCACAGTCTCATTATAAATGGATGCAGTTGTGAAAATAAGGCATTTACACAGAGGTTAGATAAATTAAGCCTCATTATATAGAAGCATTTCATGCCATACTCTCTGAATTTGTTTAAGGGGAATGAGATATGTGGCGATAAGAAATGTCCGATAGAATTTGCAATTGGAGATAAGCTGCAGGATCATGTTTAGTGTAATGTCATTCCTATGGATGCATGTCATATTTTTTTAGGCCAATCATGACAGTACGATAGAGGTACACTTCATATTGGTCACAAAAATACCTAAACCTTTAATAAAGATGGGAAATGTATTGTACTTCTGGCAGAAATTATGAGCGCTAAGATAGAGATAAGAATCATTGTGCCTCGTGCTACATTTCTAAAGGCTATGAGAGAGGCGCCAGTGAGACAAACCATGGAGATGCTAGAGAGCAGTGAGATAGATGAACCAACACCTATAACAGTGCAGCCGTTATTGGAGGAGTTTCAAGATGTTTTGATTGATAACCTACCACCTAGATTTGCCCCTACTTAGACAGGTCCATACTGTCATCACTTCAAATTAAAATGATAAAAATTCTTACTGGTTTTTCAGAAAATCTATGAAAAGAAGTGAGTATTAAATCCCAATTCAGTTCAATAGTTCTGTCCCAAACCGATAACTAGATGTGAGTGATGAACCTTAGCTTTGGATATCTCTTTTATGTATTTTGTAGGAAAGAATATCCGACAATGATTCAAAGTCCTTGCGGAAAAGAAGAACCCTCTCCTAGTTGGAGGGAATTACATGGGAACATCTTGAAGAGCCGTGGGAGGGGGAAAGAACATCCGACAATGAGATCAAAGTTCTTGCGGAAAAGAAGAACCCTCTCCTAGTTGGGGGGAATTACATGGGAACATCTTGTAGAGTCGTGGGATCAGGCCTCCCATGATCCCGGTCATGGTATTTCCACAATACCGCGGAATCAAAGGATTCAACGATCGCAATACTGAGTAGCTTCGACTCGTTATAATTTATGAACCATTTTTTTTTCTTTTTTGATTTCTTTTCTATTTTTCATTAAAATATTTTTTGACGGAAAACTATTTATATCTTGTTATTTCTTTTTTCAAATTTTTAGCTATAATTATTGTGTTCGGAGACATTGTGATACCAAAGTTAACCTAAACCACAATAGAAAAATCAAATATTATTACTGAAAGCAAATGAGCGGTTACAACCAATACGATTGAAAGAGAAAATACAACACACGACATCCGAAAACTTGAAATAGCAACAAACACGACAAAAATATTCTAACTAGGGTGGATCTCGAGGTGATGGTGACCAGCAAGGTGTTAACCCTCAGGCGAGGTAGCAAAGATGACGGCTGGAAGGCGCAGCAACAGTAAAGGATGTGGACGGCGACAGCGAATGGGAGGAGTTGCGGCAAGGGCAACAAGCTGGAATGAGAGGAATGGATAGCTGGGTGGCTGGAACAACAAAAAACAACAAAAACAGGCTGTTTCTGGGAAGCTGCAGCGAGGGGGAATTTCGACAGAAGCGACAAGGGATACAGAGAACTGCAAGACAACAAGAGGATGGTTGTCCAGGGTGGCGGCATCAAGGACAGGTGGCAGGATTGGAGAAAATGCAAGGAAAACAATAAGGTTGGTTGTTTTGGGGCAGTTACAGCAATGGAGGGCAGTCAAGAGCGATGTGGGGAGGATGTGAGAAGGGATAGGGAAAATAAACACCACATAGGGAGAGAGATACAGCCGGAGCATCACCCAAACTCTCGAATAGAGCGCTCGAAGGGAGAAATGAATGCCTGTCTCAAAAGAAATACGAGCTACAACTGAATTCCAAACCCCTAATACAACACATATATAAACAAGGACTAAAAAGAAATGAAGGATAATACGAAAGAAAGCATAAGAAAAACGGAGTTATGTAGGTGCCTCCCACGATACATATTTTCGCAGTACTATATCAGCTACAAAACCGCATTGACGATAAGTTCTTGCATCACATTGTTCACTGTATTATGCTCTTCTGAGTGTTGTATCATTTATTTTAACAAATGTGTTTGTATCTTGCTTAGAAACAGGTGATGAATTAACCTTGCCATCCTCACCAAACCTTTTTGCCAACCACCCACTGTTTTCAGTCAAACTGTGGAAATTATACCAAAATGTTGTACAACATTAGATTTCAACCATTAAGCACCTCATCTATCCCTTCCAAACCTTGCCAACCACCCATATTTTCATTCCCTCGCTATTCCACAACGGCTTCTCTAATAAATCTTCTTCTCAAACATCTTATAGGAACCCTAGAATGACATCACCCTGACACATCATCGTTATTGTAAACTCATCCCCATGTTGCTCTTGTGAGTTACTCTCAGCTACAAAATCCACGTAGAATCTACTCAGGTCAGCCAACTATCTTGGTCACTCCACTCTCACATCACCAGTGCATAACAATCCTTCTTGCAACCTCTTTGCAGTCGCACCTACGACCTATGTCCAAATCTTGCATCCAACACCCACATCATACCCATATGACATCCCACAAGCAAGCGAACTAGTACATGCATGCATTGTAATAATGCACTATTATTGCTCCTAGCCATCATAAAAGTGTGTCCTGCTTGTGTTCCATTGTTTCTCTGCAAATGTCGCATACTTTCAACAACAACATGCCTCGATTTGTCACATTCTCTTACAAGTTGTTTTTGTTCCTAACAAAACCAAACCAGCCACTTTACTCATTGACTTTCCTCATTCCACCAATAGCAACTTTTGCTTCTCTCTAGCAAATCTTATTGTATTGCCAACTTCCGAAATATATCCCGCTTCATCTCACAGTGCATGCTTTGCAACAGCTAGAGCATTGCAGTGAAATCCTTTTGCCACGAAAGAGAAATTTATAAGTTTTATTCATCATTTAAGCTTTAATTTCCTCAATTGCGCAAAATGGTGCATGACATGTGCATGGTGTGGCGCTATATTGACGCTATTTGTATGGCATGGCACAGCACATCAAAATGATCCACGACATTGGTGTCATTCAAGAGAAATAGAGCATTGCACATTGCGCCAATAGTGCATGGATTTTTAAGATTAAATATAAAAAGTAAAGAATGATATATGTACGCATAAATTGTACATAAATTCATTCTTGTACATTTGCATATCTAACATCTATAACACATAAATTTTTTAACATACCTTTAAAAATACCACTAATAGTATTTTTTTTTTAGTGAAACACATCTTTTCATGAATATAATTTATGTGATTATGCTACTAATGAAACCCACGGTGACAGAAGCAAACTTCATTAAGCAAATGATGAGGGTTACAAACGACTCGAAAATAAAATGAAATTGCAACAAACATTAATTCATAACAAAGGCCAGAAGAGAAGATCTGAGGGTGGCGGTGGTGGCATCGAAGGTGGTTGAGAGTAGTGGTAGTGGACATGGAATATGTAGTTGGATGGCCGGAGTTATGTTGGCTGGTTGCTAGGAATATGGGAAAAGGGGAAGAGTAGGTTGGCAGCTACCCCCAATAGGTTGGAACCATATAGAGGTGGTTGTAAATGGGCAGCTTATGATAAGAAGATAGGTGGCTGACTAGTGTCTGGGTTGGTGTAGGGAGAAGTGTAGGCCGACAGTTAGGAGAGGTGTGGGATGGCAATTAGACAAGTAAGGAGAGCGAGACAACTAGTTGTTGAAGGGTGGAGGAAAAGAGATGTTGGTCAACGGCTAGGGGAGGAGGAATGGAGTGGGAAAAGGGGGGGGGGGAGGATACAATACTACATCAGAGCAGGATATAGTCGGAGCATCATTTGTCGTCGGATACAACCCTAGCAAGGGAAAGAAGATTCCACACAAAATCTAAAAAGAGAAATCATACAAAACATAACCCTAATTCTAGCACACATATATATAAATAGAGGGTAATATGTAGGAAACTAAAAAGAGAAGGGGGAAAAGCAATGGGCGGCAATTCCAGCCCTTAAGGGTGTCGGCCGGTCCAGCAGGAGGCTGGACCGGGACAAAAGCTAGCTGGTTCAGCCAACCTTTGCTTCCAAGCGATTCAGTCGGATTCCCTGACCCAGCCCGCATCAATCTCTCGGGGACAGGGGAGCTTCGACCTCATTCGTTGAAGCTTCTGCATGTTTGTTGTTGGTGATTGAGTTGTCGTACTTCATGGTGCTAAAGTCTCTATGACTGCGGTCCGCAAAGCACCAAGATCCCACAGACGGCTGCACTGTCTCTCTAGGCCACCTGAGGATCTTTCCGCAGTTACGAACAAACAACCACATTGGCCCAATCATCTAGGAGTCTACTACTGAACTGAACGTGTGTCCCGCCTTTGTTGCAAAATACTCCCTAGGTCAACCATGGTCGGCGTAACAATATCTAAAATGGGGGTAACTTGAACCTTCTCACATGAAGGTGGTGGTGGTATTAGTGGTAAAGTATCAACCATGATATCCTGAAATGCCCTATGTCGTGTATGTCCCTTGTTTAGAGCTGGTGTCTCAGTCTCATCATTTGTAGTTGTCATCAAAACTAGTCCGACCGATACTGCTTTGCTGGTAAGAGCTCGTGTGATCTAGACTCTGCCTAAGGAAATATGATGATATGCTTCCCATCCCTGGTGAAGGAATATGTGTTGTTGAATCCATCGTGTTGAGTTCTCCAGTCAAACTCCCACAGAAATTGACAGGCATCCAAAGGGACCACATCACACCACACCTGATCCTATAGTTAGTTCCCGATCAAAAACTTCACTAGGCACCTCCAGTCGATGCTAACTCTATTCTCCTTCTTCAGACATGTCAGAAAATGTGGTTGAGAGTGCCTCTAAGTCATGAGACTGAACTTTTCTACCATATGCGTAGATGTCACATTCTTACTGCTCTGCTCAACGATGATAAGACTGCATATATTCTCGTTCACCATGCCACCGGTGTAGAATATGTTATGGCGAAGCCACCGCTGATCCTACGTATCCTTAGCAAAATCGGATATAGTGTGCACGAGAGGAGACAAAGCAACAACCCTAGCTCCATTGCATATGAAGAAGCTTTGTGCGTCGAAGACGGCGTCAGATAGATCCTATGGATTCGTCGTTGTCGTCGGTGATGAGGAAGCTTAGCTGGATGGAACCGTCACTTACGGAAACTGAAATTACAACCCCGTGAAAAATTCTTCTGGTAGAGATTAATTCAGAATGCAGTTCCTGTCAATACTTGGTTGGCTAGCTAAGGAATTGGTGATGACAGAAATTGCACCTGGGGCTGTAATGAACCCGAGAATATATCACATATTTACTCCAAATGTAAAGTAGTGTTGGCAAATTTGACTGCTCTCTGAAAGTGGGCTTTTAATATTTAGATGCAACAGCAATGAGAGGATATTATCCGGCTACTTGCTTTTGCTGATGAAGCACATTTTGCGCTCGATCGTATATACTGTAATACTATTTACTAATGTTAGAGGGCCAGGAACAATAAAAAGCATGGTAAACCTTTTGGCACTCCCATCATCATTGTAGCCACTATTTTGGAAGTCTTCTCTCACCCTTATCTCAACCCAATTTGAGAGGAAGAGGACATTGTCCAGCCACGTGGGCTGTTTCAAAACTCCCCCCCCCCCCCACCCCCCTCTCTCCTAGTTTGCTAAAGCGAAATGTGGATGCAGCCCAACCCCCCCCCCCCTCCTGTGCGGATGGTCTTGGCATGGTTGTTCAGGACAAGGTGGGTAATTGCCTCGTGGCCACGCAGAAGAAATGGGAACACTGGGACAACACATGAGTGGAGCTGTAGGCGGTGCTTGCTACCAAGAACGAGAATCAGCCTTGGAGTTTTGAAGACCGTGTAATTCTCATTGAAGGGGATAACCGGAAAGTTATTGGCTTTTTCAAAAACATCATGGATCGAAGAATTTGGAGTCAACAACATTGACATAGCCTGGCCATAGCTTTCTTATCTGCTCTCAAACAGGTGATTTTCCATTTACTCGCCTTTTTTGTAATAAGGAAGCCAATTTTTGTGCTCAGATAGCCTTGACTGATAGATTTTTGCATTTTGAAGTGAATAGTTCACACCACCTTTTATTTATAGAAAATAATAGGTTGCATATTTGTAATACCGAAGGAGTATAGTTTTGAAGTATTTGTTCCTTTTGATTAATGCAAAATGCGCACCCTTCAAGATTGAAACCATCATTGGAGAAGCAAAGGATGATTCGATACTTCTTTAACATCAAAGCTTTCAAAAGACTAAAAAGACAGAGCCCTCAAACACGAACAAAAGATTTCTCAGCTCTAATACCATGTAGAATTTAGAAACAAAATTTTAGTTTTCATTCCTTGCATTACACCTTACTGAATAAATATAATAGTGTAGTTAGCATGCCGATCCCACAAAATAGGAAACAAGCACATTTTTAAATTAGGAATCCCATCAAAGTAAGAAAAATAGAAAAACAAAAAATATCTAATAAACGGAAACACAATTAGTAAGATATAATCTAAGGAAAGGAAATAAATTCCTTCATAATCAAGCATGTGAATTGACACTTTCCAACATTCACCTCACCATCTCTCCATCACTCCATCATAGTATAAAGTAGGAGAGATCAAAGAGAACAGAAGTGAGATTTTTGAAAAGGAGAGTGAAGGGTATATTACTTGTTTTATTTAGGCTATCCAGAAACTTGATAGAAAGTACTCCATGTAAGGTCTTCACTAATGGCGGAAGGTGTATGTCCAGTCAAAAATAGTAACCATAGTGTAAGATGACATAAAGTTCATCAACTTACAAGCAATCTATCCAATATTGCAAAAACCTTGAACATGGATAGCAAAAATAAGCAAGTGCATGGTCACATGAAAGTCAACCATGATAACAAAAAGTATTTATGTACTAAAGCCCATAAAGAGTGACAGTCTACAAAATTGAGGAACCAGCTTATCGCCAAAAGAACAAAAGAATATATTTTTATTTTGCTTATGAAGAGACAACAAATCAGGACTGTTTCGCAAACTTTATATGTCAAGAAATTATTTTCATTACTCATGGTAGAGAATAATACCTTGAAGAGGATTCTGAACTTTCATAATGGTTGTACCGTAAAAGGGGTAGAACTGCCTCAGGAAGATGCTTCTCTGACTGTTTTTTCTGTACTTCATAGTCAACTGAACAATCGTGCCCATTTTGGTCAGCATATTCTGGCTCATCTTCAGCTGTATGACTTTCAGGTTCTACAACCACTTGAGTTGCTTCATTGATATTTAAGGCTCCATTAGTCTCTTGGGGCACTTCAGGCATCATATTATCAATAGAATTCACTTCATCTGCTGTCTTCTGAGGGGAAACAATTTCAGAAGGCGATGTAGAACATTCAATGTTACCATCCTCATCACTATCAGACAAAATTACTGCCTCCCTACCATTAGAATGGCCATGGTTTTCTTTCTCATCACAGCATTCAGGAGATTCCAGGCACAGCATGTCAATCCCTTTCTTCAACTGTTGTAACCTTTCTTCAGCGAATATGCTACGCAAGGAGGCACAAGTCATCATTCCAATGAAGGAGAACTAATAAAAGATAAAATGTTACCAAAAATACAAGATCATCACCGCCCACTCATGGTATAGTCTAGACTAATTTCTCTATTGTCAAATAAGTATGATTAATAAACTGCATTGATGAATTAAATTTTACTATAAGAATTTCCGTTATCATTGCATCTATAAAATTAGCTGTTATAGAAAAATCATAGTTTTTTAAAACTGTTATGGATATTATAAATTTTTTCTCTTCCAGAAAAGTTAAATAACTTTCTTGCAGCAAATATGGAAGTGAAAAGCTTCTAACCCAAAAAATTTCCAAATTGCAGGAATAAAGTTACAACCAAATAAAGCTTTTTCAATGATGTGTGAAATAAAGCTATGACAGAGTGGTTATAAACACAGCCAAAGTCGTTCAAGATATAATCGACATTTCTCATGAGCTTGACAAAAGTCTTCATATTTGCTAGGGTATGTGTCCAAGTCTCTTACGATGCAATAACATTTTGTGACATGCAACTTCTACTTGGATTTCTTCTAGTTTGGATGGATAGAAATGGAAAATCAAACCCTTTAATGCATATCATCATTCATGTAAACTAGGCACAAAATAGAGACAATAAAATGCTAGTTGATCTGTTGTGTGGTGGCACACATGTTATCACGCAAGAAATACATGTTGATCAAGTAGTATACGGATAATGAGTCCATGTTATCGATTTCACAATAACGAGTTATCTTTCAAATAAGTTTAATTACAAGTTTACAAATTTTAAATGTAGCCCAAAATATTTCAAGTTTTTGAAATGTTTTGAAAGTCTCCATTTAATTATTTCAATAAAACATAAATTCATCCAAGTGATTCTTCTATTGTAGTTATCAGTCGGGGACTAATAATTGTTATTCTTTTTCGAGATATAGCAAGCGTTAGAATTCATATTATAGTTATGTTTCCCTAATCTTGTAAGAACTCTCAGGATTCTTTATTTCCCTATTTGATCCCAATCTCCTAATAGAAATATTCCTATTTCACTAAAAGATTGTGTTTCAAACTAATTGTTCTTCTAGTCTTATTCTGATAATCTTAAATCAAAATTGATTTAACATTTCAAGTGGCCAACGGAAAATAAACTAAGCATTGAAGGTTAAAATAACAACTTAAAATCATTCATGAGTTCCCAGAATCGAGCACAAGTTTTCCTAGATTTTAAAGAATACTAATCTGGAGGACCAAGAAATTTTAAATGTTATGTATGACTTGAAACCAAAACATGAACTGCATTGAAGAAATCAAATTCACCACTGGAAAGAGGGATTTTAGCATCATTCTTAGTGTTGAATTTATGTTTGGCCTCCGGGCCGAAGTTTGCGTCAAGATGCGTCGGTGCAAACTGTTTGCGTCGAAATATTTTGACAGAATATAATTACTTAATTATCTTTAATGTTCAGACAGTAAATCCGACACTAACTAATTTGAGTAAGAAAAAACCAACACAAAAGCTGATGCACAGACTCCAAAATTAAATTCCTGCACCAGCGAGCCTCATTCGTGCTTCCACTATTCAATTACTTTATAAGGCTCCAACGATGATTCTTTTCCACCAAACATTTGACGACTTTGGGAGTCGCGGCTCTAGCGAGTATTCCTCCTCTCTGAGCATAGAAAAAGTACATTTTCCGTTTAGGGGGCCTTCCCCTTCTTTATTTTTCTGGAATTTATATTAGATGTATATGTAATATATAAAAATTCAATGGTAATGCATGTAAAAATTGAAGTTTAGGTATTAGATATGCATTACATATGAATTTTGAGTAGAATGTATGTAAAAAGTTGAAGATTAGATCTTAGATATGTGATACATAAGAATTAAGTGGAGTGTATGTAAAAAATGTAAGTATAGGTTTTAGATATGAAATACATAAGAATTAAGTGGAATTCATGTAAAAATTGAAGTTTAGGTCTTAGATTTGCAATACAAAAGAATAAAGAAGAATTCATGTAAAAATTGAAGTTTGGGTGTTAGATATATAATACATACAAATTTTGTGGTTTGTATGTAAAAATTGAAGAGTAGGCATTAGATATGTAATACATAAGAATTCAATGGAATGTATGTAAAAATTGAAGTTTAGTTGTTAGATGTGTAAATACATATGAATTTAGTGGAATGTAAGAAAAATTGATGTTTAGGTCTTATATGAAATACATAAGATTTAAGTGGAATGTATGTAAAAATTCAAGTATAGATGTTAGGTATCAAACACATGAGAATTAAGTGGTATGTAAAAATTGAAGTTTAAGTGTTACATATGTAACATAAGAATTGAGTGGAATGTATGTAAAAAATTGAAGTTTAGGTCTATATACACAAAATACGAGTATACGGGAATTTTTGCTAAATTCTTCTAACTAAATCAAGCCCACCAGTCGAAGTAGCTGAATCGAACTCACCTTCAGAAGTGGTTGAATTAAGCCCGCTTATCAAAGTGACTGAATTGAGTTAGCCTGCCAATTCGATCATTCTTATATTTATCAAAGGGATAGCCTAGCCCACCTGTGCAAGGGTAGCTATCAGTGAAAACCATCTGGATTGATATGAAGTCATCATGACCAATAAGAACATTCGTCAATCCCTTTTTTAAGATGTCAATCAACACTTAAGACTCAATCCTTTCACCCAGTTAACAGAGATGACCACCGTACCATCAATACCTGACATCAGTCAATACCTAACATCCAATCACAGTCTTTTCATCAAAACATCAGAGAAAAGCATACAAGATGTACTACTTCGACTATTTTATTGATTTTCTCCCTTATAAATAAAAGCAGAGGAAAAGGATAGAGAAGGATCTACTTTTTTTTCTCTGGATCTTCTTTTCTCTCTCTGCACACTGGAGATCATTTTCTATCTCAATTTCCCTTTGTTCTCTCCAAAATCCTGTAACTCAGGGAACCTCTGAAGGCTGCCTCCCTCCAAATTGCCAATGAATGCAATACATTTGCTAAGGTTTTCTCAAAAGACTCCAATCTCTCTCTCTGCCCCTATCATTCTCTTTATAATACAAAGTTTTTTACCATATTCTATGTACAAACGAACGATATGAGACCCTATGTCTCAAAAGAATTCAACAATAGAAACGAAATGCATGGGAATTGAGTGGAATGTATCTAAAAATTGAAATTTAGGTTTTAGATGTTAAATGTGTATTACATAGGAATTGAGTTAAATGTATGTTAAAAATTGAAAGTTTAGATGTTACATATGTAATACATAAGAATCGAGGGAATGTATGTAGAATTTGATGTTTAGGTGTTAGATATGTAATACATAAAAATTGAGTAGACTGAATATAAAAATTGAACTTTAGGTCCTACGTATGTAATCCATATAAATTAAATGGAATGGACGTAAAAATTGAAGTTTAGTTAGATATGTAATACCAAAGAATTTAGTGGAATGTATGTAAAAATTGAAGCATAGGTCTTAGATATGTAATAAATAAGAATTGAGTAGAATGTACGTAAAAATTAAAGTTCAGACCTTAGATATGTAATACATAAGAATAAAATGGAATGTATGTAAAAATTGAAGTTTAGGTGTTATATATATAATACAAAAAAATTCAATAAAATGTATGTGAAAATTGAAGTTTAGGTCTTAGATATATAATACATAAGCATTGAGTGGGATGTGTAATAACTAGTTATATAAAATCAGGTAAAAATTTTTTGCAAGTTAAAATGTACCTCAAATTTTGCATCCCTCGGATTTTAACTTAATCAATTTTATAAAATTCTACGGGTCAAATCGATCAATTCGATATAAAACATCATATATGAATTTTCAAACAGAATGAAAATATAAAATTGGAAGTGTTATGTTTAATTAAACCTAATTATTCTTAAACTTCCACACCCTCACTATTCACAACCTACATTATGGTGGTATTTAGCTTTGGATGCGTCGAGTTGGGGAGGGCGGGATCCTCTCTAGAGTTCGAATTCCTCTCCCACCTCTCTCGGTCCCATTCACACAACGGTTCATCGTTGGCTATTGTAGCACAGGTCTCGAGCAGAGCGTGATGCACGACCGCAGGAATTCCCAGGTTACAGTACAAGGTTCCAGGAAGAAAACGAAAGGTGTGAAACTCACTTTAGCGATATTCTAGACATTGATTTCCTTCCACGCACTTCCATTTTGAGATTTAACATGAATCATGCATATTCTTCATTCCCGATCGCTAAAGCGGAGAGACGTTGCGTCAAAAGTGATGAACTTGATTTGTGAACCTTCGTAAAGGCCTTTAGCGAGATATCGCGAAGATAGAAAAAGAGTCAAGGTAATAGGAAAAAGCGGGAAGATGATTTGGCCTCTTCGGAGAAGGGTTTGGTTATGTTATGAAGCCGTTTGACATACGTTTTAGTAAATCCGTAATGTTTTGGGTTAAATCATTTTATGAACCAGGATATCCCAAAATCCTAAGATATTTGCAGACTTCGGGTTGTTTATCCAAGAAAGCGAGTTTGAAGCAAGCGTGTAAAAACTAGATGTAGGACGGCTCCGTAAATTCAATTAAATTAATCATGTGCTAACTTAAAAAGAAAATTTTGATTAACGGAAATTGCTTGAATCTTAAGGTTTGATATTTATCCTATAAGTTGTTAATATTAACATAAAGATTATCGCAACGCCAAGCTAGCTAATGAATATTGAGAATCTAGCGTGGCAACTGAGGTAAGTAATTATATTTTTAAATTTCAGTAATCATATTTATTTCAAAATGTATGTTTAACTCTATATATGTTATAGTTTAGTCAGATTTTTCATATTATTAGACAGAAAAAATATGTATGATAAGTATGATAGAAAAAGATGTGCTTGATACGAAAAATACATGTGATATAAGAGACATACATGAGATAAGAGATACGAATGATATGAATGATCTGCAAGATATAAGAGATATGCATGAAATAAAAGATATGAATAATATAAGAAATATGTATGATAATTAGTTGCATAGCATAGTATGCATGCTAGTAGATGAATGAAGATGTCTCAAAAGAATGTGTGTTATGAAAAAAGAAATAGCTTATATATGGATGTGTGTATGCTTGTCACCTCTAATGGTAAAGACAGGAGATGTAAGTGTACCTGCGCGTATAATTTTTTTATCCTCCCAGACAATTGTGAAGTTGTGCCAACAAGAGAATATCGACCAGAGGCGAGTAAATAAAGCTCACCACCCTAGACAAATATAATGTTTAAATCAAAAACCACTGTGCCGACGAGAGAATATCAGTCAAGTGTGAATGTTTAGATTGCTAACCACATTATCGATGGGATAATATCAATGAGGGGTGTGTTAGGTTTTTTTATTGGTAATCTTTAAAGAGACAAATGTGTATGTAAAGAATATAAAGTAAAAGTAAATTTAAAGTAAATCCATATAGTTGATTTGAATAGTTTCATTGAGTAAGGTCATCAATACAAGCATTAGTATATTCGAAGATTTCTTACAAAAATATGAAATATTAGCATATTCCAAGATTTCATATAAACATATGAAAGACTTGCATGCATATTTATTTCTTTTGTTTGGGTTACTTCAGTTTAAAAGTGTAATTACTCCTAAGTTATCTTTAGATAACTCGTTATGCTGTTTAAATATTTTTTTGAAGTTTAAACTTTTAATCAAGATGAATAGAATATGAGCAAATGTCTCTAGTTGGAAAGAATGACAGGAAAAGTTCAAATTTATACTTATTAATTAAATTGCTTTTTTAGTGATTCATAATAAATATGTGAATATTAAACTGTTAGCGATAAAAAAAGAATAGCAGAGAATTTATTTCCATCATCCACTGCCTATTCCCGTCTTAGTTAATTCCAAACCCAGGGTCAAATCGTGACATAATGCATGTAAAAATTGAAGTTTAGGTGTTAGATATGTAATACATAAGAAATAAGTGGAATCTATGTAAAAATTTTTCTATCAAAATAGATTAAATATCTAGGAATTCACTCGAGGGAAATAATTTGCAATAATGTCGCAATGAAGGAATAGCAAAATAGTTTGGCAAAGGCAAGATTCATACATTAGTGAAAGAATTTCTATTAGCCTAGATTGGTATGAAATATGAAGAGACGTATCAGGTAATGTAGGATATGTGTCATTTAACTAAGATCCAAGAGCAGAATATAGGCCACTGTACAACTATTCCATTATTACTTCGGCGGACATAAGTATGGACTTTGTTGTGGGTTTGCCCCAACATAGCATAGTAATGATTTTGTTATTATAGTGGTAGACCACTTTTATAAGATAGCAAAATTTTATACCTTGCCATGACAAGATGCAAATTTCAGACATTACAGATTAATACTTCGAGAAGTTAGTATATCATCATGATATGTCTAAGATCATCACTTCATATATGGATATGAAATTCACGAGTTACTTTTGGAGGACTTTATGGAATAAGCTATGTACAAAGCTCCAGTTTAGTTCAATAACACACCCACAGATAGATGAATAGGTAAAAGTGATGAATAACAGTTTGGGGAATCTCCTTAGGGGCTTTGTGGATTAAAACATCAAGCAGTGGGACTTGATCTTCCAAATGTTAAATTTGCTTACAACAGGTTTACTAATCAGTCCTGAGGTCAAAGCCTTTTGAGGCACTAGTGGTGGCAGTGTTTATACTTTACACTATGGAGCATGATACTAATATAGAAACTAGTGTAAGAGAAATTCATACCCTATATAAATAGGTAAGAAAGAAATTGTTAAACAGATTAATAAACATCAGAAAGACTACCAAATCCATCAAAGCTATCATTTTCAAGAAAAGAAAAATTGTTCTGAATCAAAATGAAAGAGAGGGTTTCTGCAAGTTCATTTAATAAACTTAGATCTAAACCTGACGGTCATTTCAAAATTGTTGAAAAGATTAATGGAAACACGTATAATAGTGATTTGTTGGATAATTACAAGCTTTCAACTACCTTTAACAACATGGATTTGTCGCCGTACTATTAAGAATCAAATGTTTCTAGTAAAGAAGAAAAGCCCTTCTATCCTGGGAGAATGATGCCAATGTCAAGCATCCATATCAGCCACGCAAGAAAAGAAGAATGATAGAGCTCTAGTTCAGTTTTTCTCAACCGACCTCCGAGGGTGGGGCAGTCATCCCCTTCTATCATTGCGTCCTTATTTGCTTTATCTACAATTAGAAAATATGTTGCTTAGATCCTGATTATGAACATTGGCTTGGGTTTTATACAACTAGAGATTTGTTTTCTATGATTTTTTTGCTCTTCAGAGAGCTACAGTTCTTTCTTCTTCAAGTGGTGAAGCTCTATCTTGAGAACAACAAGTAGAGCCTTCAAATGTCTGTACATTGCTGCCCTAGCTGCTGGCCACAGCCCTCCTTCCTGTTTTCACTGGCGGGCAGCAGACAACCCATTTTCAGCCCCCAATCCTTGTCGCTCCCTCATCTTTGGCCTCTGGAACATTCAACAAACATCCTCAGCATTTATTTCGATTCTCGTACACTTTCTAAGAACCCAAGAATAGTGTCAAATTGAGATGATAAAGTAGATTATAGTATTGCATGGAAGAGGAGATGAGTTGAGAATGAACAGAGGATGAGGAGTCGTGCATAATCAGTCTTGCAGAAAACTACCAACATTTAAGGTGGCGATTGAGAGATGAGAGATGGGATTTAGAGGGAGTGTGAAGCTAGGAGATGAGTTGCATCACGGGCAATAGGTCATGTCCAGCAAAACAGAGTATCATGGCTTTCGTGGGATCTGGGTATATAATTTTCTGTTTTTTTTCTCCTTTTTCGGATCCTAAGAAATCCTAATTAAAGTTGCCTCTGGAATCCATTATGTAGAGAATTTCTAAGAGAAAGAATCACAGCAACATATGTCTAATGATTATGACACAAACTACAACATGCTCCCATCAGACTTTAGGGATACAAACTATATCACACACCTAAAATTAGATTGCTACTTAGGGTTAAAATAATAAGTCTTAAGAATAAATAATCCACACATTTTCTCCTTCGTCCAAAAGCGAAGCTTAGAAAAAAAAATCCATCATAATTGAAATTTCATTATGTTAGGTGAGAAAAATTGGATCATACATAAATGAGAATGAATTTTGAAGGGTAACCACTCTTCGTTCTACTTCCATTTTAGTACGACAGCAGATGTAGCTGTATATATTCTTTACTAATTTCATAATTAAAAACATTATCTGATTCAAATAAAACTTTTTTCTAAGAAAAAGAATAAAAAGATAGATCATAAACTCAATCAACCCTTAAGGCAGATCATAAACAATCAGCCTTTACGGCGGCAACCGAATCCTGTAAACTAAAATACTGTTACCATAGCCTCGCTAATTCAAAACAAATAACCCAGCTTAATCTATCCAGAAGTCCTTCATCACTAAACACCTTGCGAACTTATGGAAAGACACATGCAAACAATTTTCTTCTCTAAAAAAAACCTAAAAATCAAATTTAACAACCCATTTTGAGAATCAGATAAAATTTTTGGCGATTTAATATGAACCTCAATTTTCACACTCCTAAAATTTCAACTGAGTTAATTTTATAAAATTCAACGGGGCAAGTCGATCAATTCAATATAAAGCACCATATATAAATTTTGAATTGATTGGAAGATATCAAAATCAAGTTTTAAGTTTAATTAAGGGTCTGTTTGGTTCGGATGCGAACTTTTCAACTTCGAATGCTAATTACTTACTGTGAAGAATCAGCTGGGAAGCATTACTGAGGAAACAGTTATCTGTTTGAGTTCTGTTGTGGGAAAATAGACTGAGCGAACTTTTACCGTAAAAATAACGAGACTGCCCCTGTTTATTAAAATTGTTTGAAATTTTCGATTTATTTATATGATATACAAGATTGCCGCAATTCTAATCAAAACAAAAAAAAAAAAGCTTGCTCAGTACTTCCACATGAATCAGCCTCAGGGGAGCCATTTTCACTGAGGTACTCCCGTGACTCAAGACCCTCCCCCTGGCTCCTGAATACCACCCAAACAAACCGAACCCAAAAAAAACTTGCTCGATACTTCCCGAGTGGCATGTATGTAAAGCTTCGCAAAAGTAAAAAACACTTCTACGAAAGAATCAAGTGAGATGAAATCATGCACAAAACTAATTGAACATCAAAAGATGCAAATTCAAATAGCAGACAGATTCGATTACAGGACCTTCCCAAAAATGCAGATCAAAATGGGAATACAGAGGAGAAGCGAGCTTCATCCGCGGGAAGAAGATAGATTAGGGCAGGGGAGAAGAGAGCAGAAATTTCTTTCACATGTAACCATTTACTAGGAAGAAGAGAGAATCACCAACGCAAACGATGAAGAAGGGCTTTACCTTCAAAGAATCGCACTCGGTAATGAAAGGCGCACAGCGCTCGCGAGAGAAGTTCTAGGGCGGAAAGGAGAGCAGGAGTTCGGGAGTGCAGACGAACGAGGGCAAGCCAAGGGAAAAAGTGAAGTGAAAGTTGGGGCTGCAGGGTTTATCCTGCGAAACCCTGCGGCCCGCTTTCACCCAACTTCGCGGCAAGTTGCCTCGAAGTCGCGCTCCCTACGGGCGCGTTCCAAGTAAATTCACGGCAATTTGCTGCGCCGCGCGACAAAACGCCCAACCAATCGCACCCTAAATTGATCAACCCTTAATTAACCCTCCCTAATCCCGGTTTTTGTTCCTAACCGACCTATCCCGCATGATATTTAGCCCTGGAATACAACAAATAGGGGAAAATCCTTTCCAGAGCTTCACATTTTCTCTCCTCTCATGTTTGTTAGCAGACCCTCCCACTCAGTTTCACTCGGCAGAAGGCCCAGGAGGGAGAGTTGTGATTGTAGCACAACCCATAGCTGCGAACAGAAAGGGGCGGCGGCACAGTGAAGCCAAACGAGCTGCAATAAGCCACGTCCCACTCCCTCTTCCAGCTCTCGCTTCTCCCGTTTCTCCTCCTTCCTCGCATCATTCCTCTCTGCTAAGGGAACCTGTAACCCCAGCTTGGAATTGTACGCATACAAACGACGATATGTCAAAACTAGGTTTCCAGGCATCGGCGAGAAATCAGTGAGTACGACATCTTATTTCACATTATTTTAGATATTCCTTCTGTTCTTGTTATTTCTATTTTGACGAGTGTGACGAATTGTGCATCTTTTTTCATTTCCGGTAGCAGTTAGAGGTGTCGAACATCCGTCTGAAGTGTTGAATTTGTTTTGAAAGCTCCATAAGGGCTTTAGCACAAATCAACGAAGATAGGAGAAGAGTTAAGTGAGAAGAATTTGTATGTGCATATTCAAAGAAGAATTTCACTCAATGGTACAGACAGGGGACACAAGCGTACCTGCAAGCATAGAATTTTTCTACCACCTCAGAAAATTGTAATGGTTAAATCATTAACCCCTATGCCTACGAGATAATATCGGTCATAAACGAGTAGACCAGAGCTTACCTCCCCAAACAATTAAAATTTTTACATTACTAACCGCTGTGCCGACGAGATAATATCCATCATGGGTGGATAAAGGTCTTTCCACCAAGACAATTGTGATGTGTAGATCGCAAACAACTGTCCTGACGGGAGCCTAAGGGACAATATCGGTAACGGTGTTTTAGGTTTGCTGACGGTGACCCTCGCAAAGACTGAAATGTATGTAAATAGTATAAAACAAAAGTAAAGTTAAGATAAATGCATATATAAAATTAGTGAATGTTCATTTAGAAAAAGTTCATTAATACATGTATTAACATAGATTTCTTATAAAAATATAAAAATTTAGCATATTAAAAGATTTTTTATAGAAATATGAAAGATCAGCATATTATAAAAGTTTTATAGACCTTTATATATATTAAAGTCTTTTCCTTGGATTACTATGATTTAGAAGTGTTGGTTATCTTTAGATAACTCATTATGTTGTTTTAATATCATATTTAAGTTTTAAACATTTAAATATGATGAATAGTAGAGTAAATGTGTACAAGAGTCAAGAACAACAACAACAAAGGTACTAATTTTTACTTATTAATTTTAATTTTTTTCTTCAGTGGTTCTTTCGCATATTATTTAAATATTAAAATGCTTGTGATAGAAATAGAATAACAGAGAATTAATTTCTACCATCCGACCATCTATTCCCATCTTGTCCAAGCTACAGGTTGCATCGTGACATCAAATCCTTCACTCCACAAGAATTAAAATCATGTATTCCCACTCACATAAAACGTTTGTAAATAGTAAACTACGACATTTTCTAAGATGCTCACTCTTCAATACTAGAAGTTTAAGTGGTGACCAACAAGAAAGGTTCGGAGTAATTTTCCTGAAATTTTAGTTCCAAAATAATCACTTGTAGGGAAACTATTTGATACCAGAGTTAACCCAAACAACATCAATAAAAATAAATAATATTACTAAAAGCAAATAAACGATTACAACAAACACAATTGAAAAGAAAGATACAATATCATGACACCCCAAAATATGAAATAACAACAGACACGACACAAACGCTGAAGCTAGGGTTGGATCTGGGGTCGGTCATGGTGGTCGTCAAATGCTTGAAAGGTGGCGGAGTGGTGGACGAGGCGGTTAGCAAGCAGAAAACTATATAACAATGGTTTCCAATGGTCCGAGATACAAACAAGCCACAACGATTGATACAGGAGGGCTATCCAGCACGACGACGGTAACAATACGATTGGCCCGGAGTAGCAAAACAAGAGTGCATGCGATTTAGGATGCTAGCAGTAAGATGGACTGGGAGAAGCAAGGGTCCTAAATGATGACAACTAGTCAGAAGGGGGAAAGCGTTGTTTCTGGAGGCAGCAGCAAGGTCAGAGGATGGTTGCTGGGAGGTGGAGAACTAAAAAAAAGACAACTGCAAAGAAAAGTTTGGGCGGCTGCAGTGATGGATGATGGCTGAGAGTGTCGTGGGGAAGATACAGAAGGAAATCGAGAAAAAAGAACACCATCTCGAGAGAAAGATACAGCTGAAGCACCACCCAATCCCTCGGATACAATCCTTGAAGAGGGAAAGAGAACGTCGGCAGCTGTCCTGACAAAAATCTAAGCCAAAAACTGAATTTCAAACCCTAATACAATACATATAGGAAAGAACTAAAAAAGAATGAAGGATAATAAAAAAGAAAACATAAAAAAAAAGAAAAATTAGATTATTTCAGCCCATCTCTCGCAATAGTTATTCCGCAGTACTGCAGCCAAAACTTTTTTTGGTAACCTCTAGTGTCACTGTTATTCATATAGTAGATGTATAAATTTCAAATATAATTAAATGATTGCTTGTGAATTTACATACAAACTCAATGTTAAACCAGTGTTATCAACGTGCAAAGCACAGTGCGATGCGCAAGACTTTATTTTTGCTTCAAAGCTGACATCACGAGACAAAGCAATGCTTTTATTAACTGAAGTACTAATATGTTATATAAAGCTATTAATGTATAAATACCTTGATTAAAAATTATAATATATAAAGTATGAATTAATGTTGATATAAAATAGAAATGAATGTCGTGCAAGACCAGATTGAAGGTGAATATTAAACATGATTTTTTATAATAGTTAATTGCAAAAATTTAAACTTTAAAATTGCAAAAAAAAAGAAAAATTACAACACAACACAATCAAAATATTGAAGCATAAATAAATACTAAACTCTCAAGTTCCATAAAACAAGCTAAATTAATTTATTAGCCCTGATTCCCTCTCGTTAAACTGTGAAACAGACTGACTTCTTTGCTTCAATGCTTCAATGTACGCCTCAGTAAAACGAAGAGAGAGACACGAGCTTCACTTCGCTTTGCACTTGAAGCGTGTCTTTAAATACTTGTATTAAACCGAACTTTACAGTGAAATCTCAGAATTATACGAAAGACCAACACTTGCTTATATGATAATATTTGGATTCATGAAACTTTAGGATAATGAATTCTCTAAAATTACTGTCACATATGGTTGCCATATCCATTTGCAATTAGTGCAATTGCAGGTAATATCGAAACAGAATAAATGCATTAAGCTTACTGCATTTTTTTTTTCCGAGTATAGTTATAGCTCCACGTACTTCTTCCCTGTCCGACTCACTATCTACGCACCTTGTTTAGTGGTACAGAGACGAATGAAATTTTTTTGTCATTATAATTCGAAGTTCAGCATGCATTTGTATGAACTACTGAGACATGGCTTGAAAGGAAGGAAAATTTTCTACAGTTTAGGGCTTGTTCTGGATCATTTTTTTTTTTTAAACATGCTTGCCTAGTGTTTTTTAAAATATTTTTATATTTTTATTTCTAAAAATAGAGAGAGTCGCCTTAGATGGTATGTTCACATTAAATGTCGACCATCTAATGATCCGATTAGGAGAGTAGATGTTTTAGTTTCGACTTATGTTAAGAAGACAGAGGTAGACCTAGGAAGACTTAGTCACATTGTATAAAAAATAATCTTAATTTATTAGAATTAAATAAAAATATGACACTAAATCGGACGCAATGGAGAAAAATGATTCATGTAGCAGACCCCACTTAGTGGGATTAAGGCTTTGTTGTTGTTGTTGTTGTTGTTGTTGTTGTTGTTGTAATTCTAAAAATAAATTAACATATTTTTTAAAAATACTTAAAACAACATCTAAATGTTTTGAAAATTCTTAAAAACAACTGTCTTGATTAAATAATAGAAAATGTTTTGTTTCAAAACAATGCGTAAACAAAAAAAAGGAAATAAAAAACAAAAGCAATCCCAAACAGTTCCTTAATGTTCACAAAAAATGCATATTTTTTAGTTACAAATACAAACAAAAATTACCATTTGCCATTTGCAAGTAAACATTATAAGAAATTGCATTCACAAAGACTAAAGACTGGCAACTTACCTCCTCAATATGCCAAAGTGTAGATCAAAAAATGGAAGTCTTGACAAAATACAATAACATCTGCCTGTCGTGATGATGTGGCGGCTTAAAGATGAAAACAAGGGCTTTTGTTCTGAAAGAATTGAAATCAATCCTGAAGGTTTCTGTACAATCTCTTCAACTAAAACACAACATCCATACAAACTTGAGTCATCAGCCACCTGAGGAATATAAAAAATATTTAACTGAGAACTGCAAACAGGAGATGAAAAACTTAGTAAGGGGGACTTTGTCAAGTCACAAGTAACTACAAAAATATTTTAGAGAAACATTTTGTCAGGTTTCTCTAACATAACAAGAAAAGTACCCAAAGGTAATAAATTTACTGAAGTCGATGAATTTAAATTACAAGTGTCTTTCGCCAACATGTAAGAAAGCAAGCTTCCATTTAGCACCTAATGCAATTTATCATCTGAATGATGGATAGTACAATGAGATATGTTGAATGTCTGCATAATGATTTCTAACAAATAAACTATATATGATTCTACAAAGGAGAAAGAAGGGCAAAAAAAACTTTAAATTTACATTTATTAAATTTCCTAAATTACTAACAAAGAATATATAATGTATATTTCATATTGATGAAAACCTTCTTTGAAGAAACTACTCCTATTTGTTGAAATTAGCCAAATAAATGAACTTTTAATTTTAGGATTTTCTTAAAGGGAAATATCCCTAAAAAAGTCTTTGGTAACGTCATGTAAATTAGCATGCATAGGACAATATCAATAGATAGTTTTATAAGAACTATACTATCAACATGTTCTACGAATTTAACAACTTTAATATATATGATTGCTCAGGTTAAACTTCAGGGATACACTAAAATTTAAAATCGAAGATTAGATTCAAGTACACTCTCATATTTAATTTAAGATTTGACTTGAAGTTTGACTCTTATTAAATTTTGTATTGATGTGCGAGCATGCATACTAGAGTAGATTCCCGTACATTACTATGATTATTTTGATGGAAATTCAAATTTAGCAAAATCAAATGTAGAAGTATACTATAATTGTAGGTTTTTTCACATATATTCCTCCAGTGAGAAATATTCATAAATTTTAATTTCTTTTGATCATACATGATGATAATATTATGGTGTACTTAATGAGCATTAAGTTGAGTTTAAAAAAATTTTCATAAAATATCATACAGAAGTGCATGAATCTTGATAGAAAGACAGCCATAGTATCTTGCACATTTTAAAAATTTAGGGCAAACATCATTTATCATCTTTGGTAAACTATAGTTTAAATTATGCTTAATTATTTATCTAAGAAATTGAATGAAATCAATATAGATAACAAAAAATCTTAAGAAAAATACTGACTGTTTAAAAAATTGAGAAATGACAAAAATAGACCCCCATCGATTTATAGGGTTCTATATTAGTCTCAAACTATAAAAAGGTCCTACTTAATTCTTTAGCTCTTAAGCCAACAGGCAAAATGGTCATCCTATAAAAGTAATGAAAATTAAAGTTAAAAGAAAACATATGGTGCCAAAAATGAGATTAAGTTAAGAATTTCTTCCTTCAATTTTTTACAAAATTTAATTTCCACTTACCTTGTTTAGGATGTAATCAACCAATACATTCCCAAACTTTAAAAAATTCATTTAGACTTTGACGGTTATTATTAATAAGTTTCTTACTGAATATCCCAAAACAGAAAAAACTCATTTAGATTTTGTAACAATCTCAAGAGAGAAATTTCTAAATACCCTCTTTTTTTACGGAACCGTTTTAATTTTTATACTTTTACCACAAGACTATTTTGGCTCCTATCTTAAAATTCCGAAAACTAAATCAAACATATAATTTAGGACTAAAATAGGCCCCACTGTCAGGAGACCATTCTGGGATTTTTATCTTAAAAAACTCAAACCTGCGAAAATATTAAAAAACACTATAATCATTTAGATCAATAATGTACTCGTTCTCTATAATAGAGGGACGTAAATATTGTTCTTTAAGTCTATCTTTTATTTTGCTCGAGTGAATTTTTATTAAATTGATACACTTCAAAATTTTAGCGTGTCTCATTAATTTTATTTTGGTAGATTCAATTCTTCAACAACTAGAGACATTACCATTGAAGTACTCTTTTAGTTCACATAGCCAATCAAAAGATATTTCAACTTTATGTCTCCCATCAAACAAAGGAATATACTCATAGCTACTCGATAATTATATTGAAACTAAATTTATAACTAAAGTGGCTATTTCTAAATTACATTTTCTTTGTTAGTCTATTAATTGACGATGACATTAAGCCTTGCATGCACAAATTGAAATCCTGTACTGATCAAAATTGCAAATTATGTGCAAGCAAATTATTATTTGAGTATTGGTTTGCTTTGGCTAAAATTTTGTACATTTTATTTTTGGTTTTAATAAGACTGTTATTTAAGAGTCGTTATTTTTTCAAACTTCAGCCAACATAGTTTAATTCCCATTGTAGGTTTAACCAAGTCATAAGCTCCCAATTGCAATCCAGATTGTAGTTTGCTACTATTCATCAGATAGCAAATTTAGAGACTACCATAAAATTGATAGTGATTACATACAATGAGGATTTTTTTTTCAAGTTGAAAACTAGCTATTTCGCTTAACATCAGACTAGAATTGTATATTTGCACATTTTTTACCAAATTCTTAAATTTTCTGAAACTACCAATTATGAGCCTATTTTTTATTATAACAATATATCTCTAGGCTTGTAAGAAATAGCTTTGGCATGATAAAAATTCATATTCCTCTCAAACTTGATTTTGTTTATTAGATGTGAAATCTTGAAGTGGTGCAAGTCTTGACATTAACTCCCAAAGGAAGCTGACCTTCTAAAAGTGTAAGACGTGGAACTACTATTTAATGATTTCTATCATTGGTATTTTACATATACATACTTTATGATTTATTTTATGCATGAAAATGAATATTTGTCAAGTTGGATTCAACCAAGTTTTCCATTCTATAGAGTGAATCCTAATTGTGTGGTTTTATTTCAATCTATAACTTCATAAGAAATTATAGAATTATTTTATGCTACATAATTTGTGATTTATATTGCATCTGAAATTGAAGTTTCTTCAAATTGGATACAATACGAGTTTCCTTCATTTCATAAGAATTTGAATTATGTGGTTTTATTTTAGACTATGAGATCATGACCATTAAATTATCATTTGGCATAAATTTTACATAAAAAAAAGTCCAAGCTTTAACAAAGCCCTAAACTAACAGTTGGTGGAATATAAATTTTTATCTATGTCAAGATTTAAATATTTGGGATGTCCATGAAGACGCAAATGCTATGTGGAAAAAATTAACTAATACTATTAAACAAATGGCTAAAGATGTACTTGGAGAATCAAAAGAAAAAGTTTCTATAAATAAAAATAGTTGGTAGTGGAATAATAATGTGCAAGAAAAGATAAAATATAAGAAGTTATGTTATAAAAATTGGTTTAAATGTAAAAGCGTGAGAATCGAGAAAAATATAAAACGACTTCGTAGAAGTCTAAAAGAATAATCCGTGACGTTAACGATTACGCTTTTAGTGATCTTTATAACTTGTTAGATACTAAGGACGGTGAAAAATATATGTATAAACTAGCCAAACAAAGAAAAGAAAAGTAAAGATTTAACTCAAGTAAAGTGTATTAAAGATGAAAATCAAAAAGTGCTTTTCTTAGAAAAAGATATTCAACATAGGTGGGTGAGTTATTTTGATAAACTTTTTAATGAAGATACTGAAAGTACGATCGACCTTAGTGATCTTAATATCGTTAATAATAATAAAATTTTTCATTTTTACCGTCGCATTAATAAAAAAGAAGTTGATGACGCTTTAAAGAAAATCAAGGGTGGAATGTCTCTAGGACCTGATGATATCCCAATTGAAGTGTGAAAATGTTTAGGTGATTTGGGGGTTTCTTGGCTTACTTAACTTTTTAATATTATTTTAAAAACTAAAAAGATGCCTGAGGAGTGGAGAAAGAGCATTTTGGTTCCCATATTTAAGAATAAAGGAGATGCACAGGAGTGTGCAAATTATAGAGGAATTAAATTGATGTGACATACTTTAAAATTATGGGAGAGGGTAATTGAACATAGGTTAAGACGTATTACGAAGGTTTCTCATAATCAATTTGGATTTATGCCGGGCGTGTCTACTATGGAAACTATACATTTATTGAGAGGTTTGATGGAGAAGTACAGAGATAATAAGGAGGATCTACATTTGATTTTTATTGATTTAGAAAAAGCTTACGATAAGGTTTCTAGAGATGTTCTTTGGAGAGTCCTTGAGAAGAAAGGTGTTGATATGACTTATATTCAAGTTATTAAAGTTATGTATGCTAGAGCTGTTACATGTGTTCGCACTGAAAGAGGATTGACCAATTATTTTATTATTTCTGTTGGTTTACATCAAGGATCGGCTTTAAGCCCATATCTTTTTGCTTTATTCATGGATGGTCTTACTAAGCATTTACAAGAGGATGTACCTTGGTGTATGCTTTTTGCTGATGATATCCTTCTCGTGGATAAGATGAGAGAAAAAGCCCAGAAAAAACTTTAATTATGGAGGTCTACATTGGAGTCTCAAGGTCTTCGTTTGAGTAGAACTAAAACTGAATACATGGAATGTAATTTTAGTAATAGTACACCTAGTGACAGAAGTGTAACTTTGGGTGATCAAATTATTAAAAGGTGTGAACGATTTAGATATCTCGGGTCCATTGTTCAAAGCGATGGTGATATAGATGGGGATGTTAATAGTTGAATTCAGTGTTGGTTGGTTGAAGTGGAGGAATGCGTCCGACCTATTGTGTGATAGAAAAGTACCGCTTAGGTCGAAAGGAAAATATTATAAGATGGTGGTGAGACCTGCAATGCTCTATGGTGATGAATGTTGGCCTTTAAAAGAGAAGCATAATGTTAAGTGTTGCCGAGATGAGAATGATTAGGTGGATGAGTGGCTTTACACTTAGAGACAAAATGCGAAATGAATATATCTGTAATAGGGTTGGTGTTGCACCAGTGACGGCCGAAATTAGAGAGAGTCGCCTTAGATGGTTTGGTCACATTAAACGTGGACCACCTGATGATCTGATTAGGAGAGTAGATGTTTTAGATACTACTTATGTTAAGAAAGGTAGAGGTAGACCTAGGAAAACTCTGGCTTATTGCATAAAAAATTATCTTAATTTATTAGAATTAAACGAAAATTTGACACTAAATAGGACGCAATGGAGAAAAAGTATTCATGCAGCCGACCCCACTTAGTGGGATTAAGGCTTTGTTGTTGTTGTCTTTATTTTGTGTTACCATACATAAGGATTGCATGTGAAAACCCCAAGGAAGATTTTTAATCGTTACAATTTGTTTGATTACAAAGGAGTTGATATTGTTGAAACAAAATTAATTAGGACATCTTTTGTCAATATATTGCAACCAAAGTGTTTTGTCAATATATTGCAAGCAAAACAAGTAAGCACGAGTTAAAATGAAAAATAAACTAGAAGTGCAATTTTTGTCTTACAAAAAATATAGGGACCAAATGCATAAAAATCTAAAGTATTATAACAATGTGAATCTGGTGTGTTTGAATATCATGCAAGATTTATAAGTATTGTAACTAGACATTATTTGCATCTAAACTATTTAGTTATCATTATGTATTTTATCTTAAGGTCATTTGATAATGATTAGATAGAACATAAACTATATTTTATAAAAAGTTACAAATAGAAAATACAACAAAACAAACGGACTTCTAAAATTGCAACTAAACAAACGACAACAAAAGGGGGGTGGATCCAGGGTGGAGGTGTCAGGTACGTGGGTTGGAAGGTGGCGGCAACAAGTGGGAAAGGGATACACGGCAGTTGGCTGTTTAGGCAAGCGGGAGCAGCAAGGAGAGGTGAGGAACGGCCGGACAGCAAAGAGGCTCGCAGTCCAGGCTAGCGGCAGCAGGTGGTTCTGGCAGAGATAGCAAGTACAGCAAAGGTTCGCTGTCCCAGGGCGGAGGCAGCAAGAAAAGGGAGGTTGTGAGTGATGGCAGCGATGATACTGGCGGTTTTAGGGTGGCAGCAACAAAGGTGGAGGAGCAAAGTGATGGTAGCAGAAGTGCAGAAAGACAGCAGGGAAATGACTGTTCTGGGCGGCTTTTGCAAGGAAGGGAGGTGGGGAGCGATGCAAGAAGGATGTGAAATAATAGAAGAGGGATAAACACCACTTCAGGAGCAAGATACACCTGAAGCTCCACTCGGCCCTTAGATGCAATTCTATAAGGAAAATAAAGGACTCGATGGTTTTACCAAAACAAACACGAAAAACTACCCTAGACACCAACAAAAAAACATAAATAGTACTAGGACAACTAGGAGTGAGCCCCATTCCCATTGGGTTGCACTCCACTTGTGGAAGGGTCGGACAACCCCTTACATGCAGACTTCGTGATAATATTGCAGTCGATTACTATTGGTTTGGAAATTTTGGGGTGCAGTTGATTTGTTTGATTGAATATATGATTTACTGTCATAAATAACCAAGCTGAGGTCATTTTTCCTTCTAATCTTGATTGAATAAAAAATTCTAAATAATTATTAGAAAGAGGATTTTTTATGTTCAAAAGTTGACTGGTGAAATTCATATTAGCAGCAGTTTTTTTTTTCTTTTTTTTTCTTTTTTTTTTTTTTTTTTGTTTGCATTTATAGACCAAATTCAAAAATTTGTTGAAAATATCAATTATTGTTCTAGTTTTAATTATAGGACTAAGAAAATTTCAAATTTTTTGTGACTAATAAAATTTCAAATTTTTTGTGCTGGATGCAAACTTTTCTGAGTACAATGAAGGTCTTTAAGATAACTTCTAGTGAAAGCTTCTCCTTAAATAGTGAGATTCCTCAAGCTTTTATTTAATGATTTTAATCCTTGTTCTTCCTCAGCTATATATTTTATGATTAGGTTCGCACGTGATTGATGTGGCAATTTCAATACAATATAATTTTTATTTTGTGATGTGAATCCAAATCATTGTGCAGTTTTAGTTCAGTTTCATCCTCAAATTTCTTTCTATATATAATTTAGATGATCTGTAAATTATCATTTGGTGCAAGTTTTACATATTTTCTGATTTACGTCAAATGAGACAAAATTTTACCTAAACTAATAATCGGTGAGCTTATTTTGTGCACCACAACAAATGTTTGCATAAGGAAACCATAGAACCTCAAATGTACAGCATCACAACATCTAAAAAACATTGTGGGGCATCTATGTAGATCTAACATATAACATAAATCTAGATGCAACCAAACAATACAATAAAAATACATCATTTATTGTAATTTAAAAACATCCTGTAAATTATCATTTTTTCCAGACCTATATTCAAGCACATATCCCGGCATCAATAACCGTTATTAAATTTGTTTTTTTTTTTTTTTTTTGCATTTAGTTTTTAATTACAAAAATGATTAATTGCCCTTTTTTTAAATTTCGTCATTACAATACTGAGAAATTGCACCCAATACGATGGTGTTGAACCTCCAATGAACTCTGACATCACATTCCTACTATATTGATCCAATATGGCATCACTCAGCCACATCAACATGGCATTGGAGTGACAGAAGTTTTCGGATTCATATTATTGATGAATGTCTTGAAATAATAACGTCCAACATGTAGAAAGCAGGATGCCAATGATACAAGAATCAGGATATGAGTGTATAGAATGGTTAGAAAGCATATCAAATCATAAATTGAGTAAACTGAAAGGAGATGAGTTGAACTTTAAAAGAAAGATAGTCATAAATTAGTAGGAAAATTTACAAATGGAGCACACAGTTCTTATACATTTACATATCTCACACCTAAACATTCATGCTTACATACATAGCAATTCGGTGTTTTAAACCTATGCATAAAAAGCTGTATTTCACTTTTATAAGGTGATAATAGTGTTCAATTTCATGTGATATAAAAGATTTTGAGTATTGTGTGTGTAAAATATGAGAGTTTAGGTATGAGATATGTAAAAACATAAGAATTGGTGCTATGTATTTAGATGCCCCAATTAGTATATTAGCAACAAGAACATATTTAAAAAAGGATGCAAACAAATGGGCAGCTTATCCAAGAGAAAAATGCATATTTCGCATAAATAACCAAAAAAATGCATTAAAAAACAACTACAATAACTTGAAAACGCTGTCTCCAGTCGCTTGAAAAGATGTAACATAATCCAAGGAAATAAATTCATATCTAGAACAATGCTGGGAAATCAAAAGAATAAAATAAAGAGAAATGAAGCAAAAAAAATAACAAAACTGACCTGTAGACGAAATACAAAAGACAAATCTCCTTGCTTTATGTGTTCCTGAAAATGTAGTCCCATATGACATTTGGGCAACAATCAATATACCAGGTATTAAAGTGATGAAGGCATTAAAAAAAATTGTTCAAACAATTAAATTTGAGGATCACGAAATTCATATTTTGGGCTTTTTAAAAATTTCAAACATATTCCAATTTCAAAAATATCAGTTGCCTGGCTCACCTGTCCAAGGAGAATTTCATTCAGCTCACTTAAAGATGGTGATCTTTCAACAGCACGAACCTGAAGTAATACGAACAAGCTCAGTCCAGATGAGATGTAATCTATTCTATTCAATATCCTATTTCATGTGTGTACCAAAAAGAGAAGACATTTTTTGCAAAGAACAAATAAATAAACCTAATAACAAAGAAAGAAATAGGATAAATAAATCTTAAACAATCGATTCTCATTCAACTTCAAAGTTCACCATCAACTCTTAGACTCCGTTTCGACGAAGTTCCTTCAAAAGTCACATTCCGCAACGGGACTCCTCCACTCCATCCTGACACAGCATATTTTGTGTTTTTACTCTTCCACGTCCGGAGATGTTCCCGCGACGTTCAGTCACCAAAGGTCGCCTTCTCCGGCAACGAGTGTTGAGTGCGGTAGAACAAAAGGCGGACGCAATCTAAAACGAAGCCTTAGATAGTTCAAAGAAAATTAGTGTCTCTAAATTAGCAAAACGATAGTATTGCCAACTTTAAACTTTAGGAAATTTACATACAAGCCACATAAATCTTAAACATGCATAAAACGGTGTATTTCATCATTAAAAGGATAGTAATTGTGCTAATTTTGATGTGATTTTATAGATTGGAGTGGTATGCATGTAAATTTGAATGTTCGAGTGTACATACATAAGAACAATGTGATATATATTTAAATGCCCCATAAAATTTTTTATCAGCTCTTTCCAAATAAAAATATTTTGAAAGCCCTTAAGTGGAATCGGGCAACAGTCCACCATCCCTTCCTTATTTGAAAGTGTTGAAATTCATAATAATGTGAAATTATACTATTCATGTGAAACAGGGTATAAATAACCCTTACATGAATCCTAGAATAGGAAAGACAATAAAAAGAAGATAACAAGAAAGGAAAAATAAATATAACATCTATATCTTCAATTAATCAATTCCTATTAATTACTTGGAGATAAAGAAAACAACATAAAGCATAAAAAAGGAAAGGAAATAACTCTAACTCAAGAAAATTCATAACTTCTAACATGCATAAATTATTTCATAATATAACTTCTAACATTCCCCGTCAAGTTGAAATATAACTTTGATTTATAAACATCACACAATGGGCCAGAAAGATTTTTTGTAAGAGGGAACTTGAAGTCTTCATCTCGTACTTAGTACTCAATCTCAAGAGTATTTAGTTGATTGTGGTTGTCATTGAAAGCAGTTTATGTAGTGTCTGTAGGTATGTGGAAGGTTTCTACAGCTAATACTGCAAGAAAGTTTGCAGGGAAGCACACAACCAACAAAAAAAGACGGAGGGTATGGCCTAACAAAAAAAGAAAAAAACTCCAAAGGTAGGCCTTGTTGCAGAAAAAGACTCCGGAAAAGGGCATGTTGCAAGAAGAATTCCATTAGAGGACCTGCTGCAAGAAAAGCTCCAGAGGAGGGCCTAATACAGAAAAAAGTTCCAGAGGGTCTGATGCAAGAAAAGGCTCCAGAGGAGAGCCTACTATAAGAAGAATTCTAGTGGAGAACCTGCCACAAAAAAAGTTCTGAAGGAGGGTTTGATATAGGAAAAGGCTCCGGATGAGGGTCTGCTGCAGGAAAATTTCCGATGGAGGATTTGCAGCAGGAAAAGCTCCGGAGGAGGGCCTGATAAATAAAAAAGCTCCAAAGAAGGCTTAACACAGGAAAGATTCCAGAGGTCCTGATAGATGAAAAAGCTCCAAAGAATGGCCTAATACAGGAAAGATTCTGAAAGGCCTGCTGCAGGAAAATGTCCGGAGAAATTAGTAGAATGTGGATGTACTGTAGAGCAACTTTCAAAGCTCAAAAATTCATCAACAAAGAACATTGCTCCGATGACGGACATAAGCTCTTCCGAATTGTCCCTGCACTAGCCAATTTTCAAATAAATTGAGCCTAGCACTAGAGTAGTGACAAAGGCCAAAGGCCAAGCCTATTCTTGCTAGATTGTACCCGAACTCCTACAATATATTGAACAGCACTTCCATACACAGATTTTGAATTTGTCATAACTAGATTAGGTATATTCAGTTCAAAAATAAAAATCAGATGCTCCAGGTAAAGGCTTGCTAAATTCTCCAACAAATTCCACATTTTGTTTGTGCAGTGGAGAAGAATTGTATATCTCTGCAAAATCAATATTTAGTTTTGCTACTATGGCGGCGGAAATTGTCTCCAGCATCCATGCTGTTCAGTTGGCTCCATCATCGATTTTATGAACTCCTGAAATTTTCTCAAAATATTCTATTAGCTTTTCTCGTTCAACGGCCCAGGAAAAATTGCTTAGCCCCCTTATTTCAGAAAAAAAAACACATCCAATGATTCAAATATGTCAATGCTTGGTTGGTGGATGGTACAGACAACAGTTCCTCATGTTTTAACATTGTTTCCCACTGTTCTCATGACAATGGCAGTTGCTCTTGCATCAAGACCTGATGTTGATCCATCTATGATGAGTGGCTGAGGAAGGCCTGCAGAGGATGGGGACTGCCGGTAGAAGTTTCGACTGCTTACAAGAATTTCCAGCGTGGAAGGAGATCTAAATGCAACGGAAAGACTGCCGAAAAATGTGTCTCCACTAAGGAAGCCTGAATCAAGGCCTACTAGAACTCAGGAACTTAATAGATGATACATTGATTATTTCAGGTAATGGCAGTAAAATTAATCATTTGTTAGCTGGCTCCCTTCCTAGAACCAGAGGCAAAGGTAAGGCCATATTGGGTTGTTCTCAAGCTACCTGAACCTGTTGGCAGACTTTTGGCGTAGAGTTTACATGTCTACGTTTTAATCTTGATTTTTGGGTATAAATGTATCTTTCTGAGACCTTGGAGTGTATTGTATACCGGGTGGTTAGAGTGCCAATTTGAGTCATTCATCCAACCTATTTGTACATTTCCTTTTTAATATATTGGCCCTTGGGCTTACAAAAAAATAAAACACCCAAAGTTTGATATTTAAATTTTTAAGACCTTGGTGTTATATACTTATGCATGAAAAGGTGTATTTCAATTTTATTGTGGTATCTTTTATGCAATTTTATGCGTGTAAATATGAAAGTTAAGGTGATATATGTTGATACATAAGAATTGTGTGATATGCATGTAAATGCCTCTTAAAAGTTTTATATCAGCTCTTTCCGAATGAAAATATTTTGAAGGCCCTTATGTGGAATTTGGGCTGTCCACCATCCCTTCCTCATTTGAAAGGAATGCTGGATGAAGCTAAATTGTAAGAATTAAGGATTGTACATCAAGGAAATTTGCATCTTTCAAACACCAATGAATTCCAAAAATTAGAACCAATCTGCAGAAATCAAACCTAGAATTCTTAGCAACATGGGGGGCAGTTTCTCTTGGATTTTCTCCTCCTCTAGATAAATGGAATTGCCGCCCAACTACACTTTTTCTTTACCTGTTTTAATTTGCTTTTCTTGATTATTTCCATTAGGAGGAAGATTTTCTTCCCCATTAAAAGGTTCATAATATGTATTTACTACCCATTCCTCCTTGGCTATTGATCACCCCTCCTTGGGTGTCCTTGTTTGCCTAAAACTACTATACTTAGTCTCCTTTATTGCTACAATAAATATGAAGTTCTCTTCAGTGTTTTTCTCTTCACCTCTATTTTTAACATGGCATGAGAGTACGGAATGACTTCCAAGTGAAGCTTCTTCCCTATGTCACCTACAGCCACGAAATAATCATTCATGAAAAGATCAACAATCATTAAAGCTTCCCAACAAATTCACAACTCATTAAGCACTGGCCAATGAGCAAAACAACCTCCAATGAGCCCAATCAAGTATAATACTCATTAGTGGGAAAGGTAGGAATTATGATCTTTGGTGACCACTAATCTTCAAAAGACTCAAAGTTCAAAAAACGAAGATATGAAATCACATGAAATGTAATGGCTCAATAATATCATAAAAAAAATTGAAATTTGGTGAGATTTTACGTTATATGAAACTACAAAAAAGATCTGAGCTATTGTAAAGGAAATGTACTTCAACAATACAGTACAATTGAGTTATTTATTCAAAAATATCCTCCACAATTTTGAACAAGATGATATCTTTAGCAATCAATATTACAATACTCGTAATGTGTATCGACAGCAATAGATGTCTTTGAAGAACTAGATTGGGATGGCTGAGAAAAACAAGTTATTCAAATTTATTCTGCATCAAATAAAAATGTTAAAGTAGTCTAAGGAAACATATTGGGAACAAGAACCTTCCATCCATTCAGGAAGGATTCTGAGAAGCCCAAAGAGAATAAACACTCTGGGAAGTCCAAAGAGAGGAAAGTAGCAAAAATATCGTGATGGGAGTCCAAGATTTTAAAAGATCAGTGGTCATAGTGCATAAATGGAGCATTGTATAAGAAGAAAGTCGCAAAAATATCATGATGGGAGTCCAAGGCACTCTAACCACTCTAGAAAACTCCACTCACCACTAAAGGTATGCATGTATCTAAAAATAATTCTAAAAGTAGAAAAGACCTTGTGTGATCATTTGCCAGAAATCCAAACACAAAAGAAACTTTTTATAAATTGCATGTAAAGCCTGTTGATTTGAAGCCTAAAAAATAAGGTCGAATTTTATTTTTACCAATATTAAGTCTCAGAACAAACCATCTAATGCACTACCATTGTTTAGCCAACTGTAAACATAAATGCTAAAAGAAGTATTTAGTCAAAATAAAATAAATCTTTTAACACCTAAAATTGATAACAGATCATCTGCTCAAAAAGGTATGATCATGAATCTTTTTAATTCAAAAATTCAAGAAAACCCAAGCATAGTTTTGAACTCAAGTGAATCAACTCACATAACTAAGGGTCCCTCTCTATTTCATAAAAGATGTCCCCATCCCAAGTTCTACACGTTAAGGAGTGCTGACAGCTCATTATCTCCAATTATGATCATTGGAAGCATCTACATCAGAGATACTATGCCCCTAATTATGTTCAATTGATTCCCAAACCTTCCTGCTATCTCTTATCCATTACCAACATTACCAAGGATTTGAACCGTTTTACTTTTTTTTTTTTTTTTTGTCATTGTGAATTTTAGCGTGGGGTGGGCTCCGAAAATTCTGACCGCCCCAGAGTGTCACATTTTTTTGTTGTTGAGATTGAGAGCTTTGTCGGTCAAATTTTCAAAAGAAGGTTTGGATTGTAGACAAGACGCTACCCATAAATTTCGACCTCATTTTGGTTACCTTTATTTTCATTGATTTGAATGATATATAATGAAATGTTGTTTGATAATGGAGGCATGACTCTGTTGTTTTCTGTTAATTAATTAGTAACGCTTCACTCTTCAAAGAAAAATCATTAGTTTATGGTTGTCACGGTTATGTTTTAAACAGCTTTACTAAACAGAGGCAAGATGGTCATTTTTCCATAAACAATTTGGTCCATGACTATTTCACACAAATTACAACAAACAAAGCAGTCGGTTTTTCCACAAGAACTTCCAAGCAATGAACTTTTTGAGGCGATCATACTGATTGAAAAGTGCGCGAAGTTCGCAATTGTGCCAAATAGAGCCTTGATGTTGCCTCTCCACTTTTAAGTCTATGGTGTGAGCACAGTCTGTAATGAAAAGGTAGGTACTAGCTCTAACTCTCTCATTTCATCTTTAGAACATATAGTAATTTTACTATTCCCTTCTCGTTGTGGAAGAATCATCAAGTTTTCCCATCATAGACATGCAATTTTTTTTTACTTTTTGGTAGCTAATTTCACTATTCTATCTGATCGGACATCCTGAAACTCAAAGACATGTTCTACGGTCATGAACCACTCGATAAACTCATTCGGATCTAAGTGGTCTTCAAAATGTGACATATTCACATTTACTTCAATATCCTGGAGTGACTGGCAACCCAAAACAATGGGCTGGGATGAGAGCTGGTGGCTGGAGCATTCAATTAGGCGTGAAAGCAGGCGTTGGAGCAGTAAGGAAGGCGTGAGAGCAAGGGGCTGGAACCGCAAGGAAGGAGTGGGAATGGACACTGTATCTATAAGGACGGAAAGAGAGAAGATGGGGTCAGTGGCAACACAATGAGGAGGAGAATGGGAAGGGGAGTCGGAGAGGATAAACACCACCTCGAACAAATTACAGCTGGAGCACCATATGTCCTCAAATACAGTCATAACAAGGGAAAATACTTATGGCAGAAATCTGAAATACAACAATACATGAACCTAACACTAATCTTAAGAAGCACGCATATAAATAAAGCTAGCAAGATGGGAACAAGAAATAAATTTGGAAAAGGCTAACAAAATGAAAAACAAGAAAGGAAAGTGGGAAAAGAGGAGGCCGTAAATCCCGCCCCTAACAAGACCGATCCAGCCCTCTGTTGGATCGGACTCCTGCACTGGCCTGTTCATCCGGGCAATCGAGCTCCACATAAGTGTCATAGATATGTTACCTTGACGGACATGAGAGGTCAATAGGCAGAAATGATTCCATCTAAATCTTAATAGAGTCCGGTGAATCGAGAATGATCCGAGTAGCTGTCAGCTAAACTATTGTGGATTTCGATGTCGTAGCAGGACCTTTAGTAGTGGAAGATTTGGCCAAAGGCTTTTTTTCAGTTTCTAGTGGAGATCCCAAAATTTGTCGCCAATATGGTGGGGTTTGTGAAAATCAAATGCGGAGTGATTGGCTTGCGAGGGCTTGGCAGAGTATGGAGTATTGTGGGAAAATAAGGTTGACGACTAGGTTGAAGAAGTTGAGTTGTCAAGCATGACCAATATACAGCTTTCTTCGCGACGGATACCAATGATTGCAACTCAGGTTGAAGGAAGAGGGTCATGGCCAGGTTTAAGACCGCGAACTTCATCATAATCTTTATTCAGGCCCACTAGAAATAAGAGTACATAATTCTTTTCCAAAATTTTATATAATCATAATAGAGGTCATCCATCCATAAAGCAACCAAATCGTTGTAGTGCTGGGTCACCATCTTCGATCAATGTTTAGCCTCGCGGATCTTATTAGAAACTTCATAGAATTGTCCAGAATTACCTGAGAGTAAGAACCACCAATAGAGGTCTCCATGGAATTGACCAGCCATGACATAACTATAGAGTATTCTGCTTCCCGCGCCACATATGCTAGGACAGTCTTCTGAGGTTCACGAATCATACGCTTGAGGTAGCCAAATTTACCCCGACCACCAACTAACAACGAAACAGCTTGAGACCATTGAAAGAAATTGGAGTTGATGAGTTTATGAGTGTTAATCAAAATTTATTTGTTTTTTAGGTCCTCCGGCCTGCAGAGGGATTGATGTAGATGTTGATCTTCCAGTGGACTCAAGAACAACGTTGGATAGAAGCTCAGTAGTGGAGTAATCGACCATGGCTCCGATCGTGCCAAAAGAGAGGTTTGGATGCCAAGACATCGAAGGAGACAATTCCTTACTCTGCTAACAACAAACAAGGCCTGCAGGGAAGGAATTCCAGCCGGCATGAAGGAGATCCGGTCAAGCAGGATGTAGATCACAGGAATGGAGGCTGGCGGTTCTTGAAGGAGGTCTAGCGGCTAAAGGTAGGGATCCTGGCAAGGGAAGGCCTGTAAGGAATAGATTCGGTTGTAGGGAGTCCGACAATTTTGGATGGAGGACGGTGGCTATAGACCAATAGGGGAAGTTCTGGCGGCAAGTAGGGTCGTAATCGAGCCAAGTCGAACCGAGTATATCATGGTTCGGACTTGGCTTGATATAATTATAAGTTGTTCATGTTCAGCATGAGCCTTTATCGAGCATTCATATATTGATCAAGCTTGACTCGTTTAAAATTTCCAAGGTTTGAACGTGATTTGGACTTTATTTGTTTATGACAAGTGAACTAGTATTTAAAGGAGCTACAACTTAAATGATTATCTAAAATGGTTTTATAAATTTGATCTTACATACTAATTTATAGATTATACACTCTATTAGAATGAAAGGTAACACATAAATCATGATCATATGTGATGTAATCTCTCATATTTTGGTATGATCATACCTTTAAGTTTGCACCCAACTCCCACATTCAAATGTAAGTGTTAGTTTTCCTATAATAATTTGCACTTGTCCATTTTTTAGTTTTTTTTGACAAGTTTGTAGATGTTTTTATATTGAGTTGTTGTACCCTCCTTATTCTTAATCATATATAACTTATAATGATTGTACTGCACCTTCTCAACACCACTTGTTAATTGGGTCAGACCTATGAGAATAGTGTAAAGAGGAGATATATGAGAAACCAAAGTTACAAAAATCCTTGCACACCGCAATCTCGTCTTTGCGTTCAATGCTTGCACCTCCTAACAACTCAAGGTTTCATATGTTTCGGGTAAAACCTAAAGATGTTAAACTGTGAGAGGCTAGAAGAACGCTTTATGGGGGTTTAAAGTTAATTTTAAGGGGCGGTTCATACATACCACATAAGTCTTGTGTTTTCACATATAACACCTAAACATTAATAAAATAAATATATAATTAATAATTCATCTAAAAAAATTATTGATATAATAATATATTACTATATTTATAGTTAAATAAATTATAGTTAATTAAATTTTATTTAAGAAATATATCATATATGAGATGAGTTATCATTAAGCTCAACACCGAGTATTTAACAAGCTACTTATTGAACAACAAACGAGTTTATTTGTGAACATAAATAAACAAGTTTCATGTTTAGTCCATTTAAGCTCCGAGCTTTTAAAATCGTTCAAATTTGTTTATTTACTAATTCGAGCGAACATGATCGAATTCTAATTGAGCCAAGTTCGAGTTGTTCATCGAATGCATTGGTTCATTTTTAGCCCTAGCGGCAAGAGAACTGCGGGGGAAATTTCTAGCAGTGAGGATAGGATCCCAACTGCTAGGATAAGATCCCGAAGCTCTGATAGCATTTAGGTTTTGAAAATTGAGTAAGATACATTATTGTACAAAATGGGGAATATAAATATAGCTTACGTGAATCCTAACACAGAAAAGACATAACACCTATATCTCCAACATTACAATTAATCAATTCTTAATAACTACAACGAGAAAACAGAAAAACATAAAATAAGAAATAACATGAAATAATATATAAATCAATACTAATAATTTTTAATAATAAGCCATCGCACCTTCCCCACATGTAAGGATTGATGAATAATTTTAAGTTGAAAAAAAATATATAGGCTTGTAAAACAAGAAATTTTTGCAATATTCAATCATCAATCAATTCCAAAAATCATGCTAATTATTGTAAAAATCAAGCAGTCTTATTTTCACCTTGATTTTTTCCTTCACTGGATAACTAGAATTGCCAGTATGCCCTACTATGTTTCTAGACCATCCACCTTACTCCTCTCCCTATTTTAATTTAATTTGCATTATGTTTATTTCTATTTGAAGGAGGTTGAAAATATGTACTTACTACCCAGTATGTTATACTTATTACTCCTCACTTGGCTCTTGGCGAATCCTCCTTAAGCCTCCTTGCCTATAAAAATTACACTTTGGCTCCTTTATTAATTAAAAAAAAAAAAGAAAGATAGAATTGAGATCATTCTCTTTTGTGTTTTTATATATCTCTTTATTTTTAACAATCTCCTATTCCCTTTCTTCTAGGACAAGATTGCCTTAAGTGCCCCACCTCAAAAACAATGATAAAAATGTAAGTTATTTAAACAATTGCCCTTGCTCGTAATTCATTTATGTGTGTGGCATATATGTTTGCAATCAAGCAAGAGAAGTGAGGTGGCGAGTTGTTCTCGGTTTCAAATGATTTTCAAAAGTTAGAGAAAGAAGAAATAATAAAAATAGAGGGCCTATATGAAACTTTCATATCAAAAGATAAACTGTAGGAATAGTGAGAAATTAATAGTGGATATTTAAAAATATAGAACTAACCCCTGTCAAACCTTATGATCGTAGATATAATTTATGTAAAGAGATATTAAGAACTTCTTAGAGGAGCTAAAATTGGAAAATATAAAAACATAATCTCATGCATGATTTTAGCTAGAAGTATGTCGTATGAAAGGATCAACATGCCCGCTTCCCTTCAAGTGGCACCATCTTTCTCACAAAAGTATTGCATTCATTTTCTTCACTCCCTTTATCTCAATTCTTGTCTTCAGTGAAATCATTTTAAGGATCCAATTAGGCTTGAAAATTAATTGAACCTCGATCAACCTCACCTTATAAATTTTCTAAGCTAACCAAGATCAAGTTCAAATTGGATAATCATTGGCCAGATCCGAATCTGGCATTCCTAGCTGGATGATATGCCACTATGTGACTGAGTTTTACCAATACTTTCACAAATGTTCTGTCAAGAAACTAAAAGAATATTTCACTATCGCAGGTTAGAGAAGGAACTACTATCAACTATGACGCACACTTGAAAAAAAAACATGTATGTCAGAAAAGATGAGCATACCTCTAGCCCTCCTGGAAAACAAAAGGAAAGAAGATCCTTGTACTTCAGTGGTAGAGGCTTGTCAGGAGGATATACAAATAGAACCTGAAAATCACAACATTTAACTTATAAGAAAATAAATACCATTATTGCCTTCAAGACTAATGTAGAAAAAGAAAATATTATGTGTCCAGAATAATGAAAACCAAATTTGTAAGAAGATAACTGAAAAATCATCTCTATCAACAAAAAATATAAAAAAAAGACAACTATCTGCAACCTAATCCATTACTGAGAAAATTAAAAAAGAAAAAAAATATAACCAATTCAACTCATTATAAGGGTTACATGAATGATAAAGAACCTGTGGCTCAATATTGATATCAGCTTCAACTTTTTCTTCACCTTTCAGCATAGTTTTTGATATCTTTGTCCCGTTAATCTTTCTTCCCAATGCCACCTTCTCAAGCGCCTTGAGATCGGCATTAGGATGTAGCCCTACAACAACCATGCTCTCAAATAGCCTTGTCGGTTCTTTGACAGATTTTTGATCCTGTCAGATGCAAACATTTTGCCAGTATATTAACCATAAGAAGTACAAATGTCAGCAGAACTTTTCAGCAAAATGAGATGACGGAATATATCTGGTGAAAATGATTTCAGGGTACATGTTTTTGTGAGTAAAAAAAAAAGAAAAAGAAAAATAAGAAATAGTATTTAGCAGTAGAACAATAATTCTTCTATTGATACACAATTCTATATTATCTTCCCTGCAAATTTCATCATACATCTCTGTTGTAATGAATCTCAATTATTAGGCTAGGTAGACCCGGTCTACAAGGGGAGGCCCCTTCTATTATAAATAGAAGGGGTGGCTTGTAGGGGAGGGTTGAGGGGAAAGGAACCAAGGAGTGAGAACTAGGAGGAAGTAGAGAAGAAAGGGAGAGGCTTCAAGAATTGAGGGGAGAATCTCGGGGATCTAGGGTCGAGGTTATTCGATAGAGAGATCGTGGCGAGATGGGAGCTCAGTGAGATCTAGGATCGAGGTGAGTCGAGAGAGAGATCTGGAGCTTATTCCTCAATTGTGTAGAAGCTTTGTAATTCTTCTCTATTATCTTAGTGAATTTGGTTGATTCCCTCCCGTGGATGTAGGTCTGAAGGACCGAACCACGTAAATCCTCTTGTTTGCTTGTGTTCTTGTGTTTGCATCTTCTTTGTTGTGATTTGTGGTTTGCTCTCTTGCCAAGATTAAGGAAAGAAACTATTTTTTCCCACAACAATCTCAAATTGCCTTAGCTTAGGCACCCAGCAAGCAAAATAGGCATCCATATGAATAAGCATATCAACCCTTTAAACAGCGCCTTAGGTATCAGCATTAAACATCTCTTAGTTCAAGCTAACAAATATAGAGCCAACATAAGTACAACAATGCAAACAAGCTATTCCTTGGCAATCAATCGTAGTGTGTAGGGTCCACAGGCCCACTTCCCGGTTTATTTTTCTTCTTCACCAAAGGGGAAGGGTCAGTAATAACAGTCACCTTTGACGTGGAGGTTGGGGAAACCAGTTCTATGTCGCTCCCCTTCTATTGGGATTCCTCTTGATTGCCTCGTTTTGGAATCAATTGCTAATCCTCTTGCAGCCATCCCACTATGCTGCTCCCCTTCTATTGTGATTCCTCTTGGTCGCCTCCTTTCGGAATCAATTACTCTTCTTCTTGCAGCCACGTCCCCTTAACAATACTATTCATCTTCTCTTAAACCAAGCAAATGAACTCCTTACTTTTTGCCTTCTGTTCCTGGTGAATGAGAACCTCATCACTAATTTCAGCAACATCCAGCAGAAGTCTTGGGGCCTATTTGGAGGCGGGGGTATGTGAGAATTTCACATTGATCTATGCAACGAACTACACCCATAGAGTGGAAAAGTCTATTATGACAACACCTTGAACGGCTATCCCTATTTCCTTTGTCGGTTCTCATGCTCAATGCCTAAATCACTCCCACCTTTGCAAGAGCCCACACCACCTTCATCACCTTTTCTTCAGCCCATATTTCTCCTTACGCAGCAATTTTCGTCTTCCTTCATTGCTCCCCATTGCAGCCTCCTTTGCAAGTGCCCTGCAGCAGCTTCCTTCTCTATTACCATTGCTGCTTCCACCTATTGCTCCTCTTATAGCTTCCACTTCTTCTAAAGAGACACATAGAACATGTAACCAAAATCATGCACCACCCTTTCTCTATGAACTAGAAAAGACAGTTCTCACAAGAAAAAAATGAAGCGTTACACAGAACAATGCCACAATTGCACTCATCCGGCCCCATAAAAGAAGTTTTAAAGTGAAAGGGTGAAGTTTGATGCTTCATGTCTAGCACTCAGTCAGGGTAGTCTGCATATAATGATCAAAAGAGGTATACACAACTCCTGAGATTTATCCAACTCTCTGAAGAAATCAAATAGTCAATCGTCTGAATTAAAAGGGAGATTGTACAACTAACAACAGCATCAAAGCCCAGACCTACTCTTCCCAAACCATCCAGCTCACTCAAGGACAACTAATGATATCATCACCTCAAGCACTACCACCCAACAATTCCCTTCTTGTCATACCGATCAAATATTTCCTTCTGAGCTCCTGAAAATACTAATCCATATTTTGATACACCAAGAAACACCACTGACCAGCGTGGCGAGTTCACCTATGGAGGAACCATCACATTGATATGCCCCTCATATTGTTAGAAGATGAGATCCAAACTGCCAACAACTCTATGCATCAATCCATCAATTCTCATATGCAAGTGGTCATCTCCAAGCTTTACATGTATCCCACAACTATGTCGAACTTGGGTAATGAGAAGATAACCATTAAATGTATCCCGAATACTGAGTTATGGTGATCCAGTACTTCCACACATCAAAACATGCAAAATGCAATGTGCACATTGCTGATCAAGTCATTGCTGTCACATCCAACCTAATTGCTATAAATATCCCTTTTCTACCTTCAAAATGGATCTTTTGTGATTACAAAATGGATCTTTTGACCTGAACTCATTTGTGATTACAAAAGACTTGAGAGTATAGATTTATGAGAGCTTATATTACTTCTTCACCATTTTGAATAAATAAAGCTCCTCTCCTCTCTAAGATGGACATTGGCCAAAAAGTTCAACCCACTTAAAGCTTTTGTGTACTCTTCTTTCCCCCTCACATTTAGTTTCCTTTCTCAAAAATTTGTGTAGGGCAAACTTCAACTATCTATCGATAGAGTGACCCAATTTGAAGTCTAACCCTCCATTCTTCTCTACTTTCTAAATTTGGGGGAACATAGGTCACATCAATTTCTTACACCTTAGAATCAATTCCATATTCACGGATAGCAATAGTTTTTATAACGCTAATTTTATAAATAAGAATCCATGATGAACATTTCAATTATCATTTAAATTAAATGAAGGAAATGATTTGCTGCCAATTGAGTACTTTCTAGATTGTATTTGTTATTGTGATAATCATTTGAAGTTGTGTGTGCAGATTTTCATCTTCCCCATCCAATGACATTTCTATAATAATTATTATTGAGTGTTAATTCATGTGTTAACTCCATTTTGCACAAGCATTTTGCACAACTTCACGTTACATTTAGTTTACTTATGTTAAGCATCATTTACACTTCTTTTACACATCGGAACAACCAAAATGTATATTTTCACAACAACAACAACACAAAACCTTTATCCCACTAAGTGGGGTCGACTACATGAATCATTTTTCTCTACTGTCATGTTTAGTGTCATATTTTCATTTAATTCTAATAAATAAATAGCATCTTTTATACAATATGCCCAAGTTTTCCTAGGTCTACCTCAGCCTTTCTTAACATAAGTCGAATCTAAAACATCTACTCTCCTAATCGGATCATCAGCTGGTCGATGTTTAATGTGACCAGACCATCTAAGACGACTCTCTAATTTTGTCCGTCACTAGAGCTACACCAACATGATCACGGATATATTCATTTCGCATTTTGTCTCTAGGTCTAAAGCCACTCATCCACCTAATCATTCTCATCTGGACAACACTTAACTTAGTTTTATGCTTCTCTTTTAAAGGCCAACATTCAATGCCATAGAGCATTGCAGGTCCCACCACCATCTTATAAAATTTTCCTTTTAGTTTAAGAGGTACTTTTTCTATCACACAATAGGCCTGAAGCATTCCTCCACTTCAACCAACCAACTTGAATTCTACTATCACTTTGAACAATAGACCCGAGATATTTAAATCGTTCACACCTTTTAATAATTCGATCACCCAAAGTTACACTTCTGTTACTAGAGCTACTACTACTAAAATTACATTCCATGTAGTCAGTATAAGTTCTACTCAAATGAAGACCTTCAGAGTCCAATGTAGACCTCCATAATTCATGTTTTTCCTGAGCTTTTTCTGTCATCTTATCCATGACAAGGATATCATCAGCAAAAAGCATACACCAAGGTACATCCTCCTGTAAATGTCCAGTAAGACTATCCATAACTAAGGCAAAAAGATATGGGCTTAGAGCTGATCCTTGATGTAATCAAACAAAAATAGGAAAATATTTAGTCAATCCTCCTTCTGTTCGAACACAAATAACGGTTCAATTATACATATCTTTAATGACTTGAATATACGTCATATCAACACCTTTCTTCTCATAAACTCTTCAAAGGATACCACTTAGAACCTTATCGTAAGCATTTTCTAAATCAATAAAAATCATATGTAGATCATTCTTATCATCTTTGAACTTCTCCATCAAACCTCACATTAAATGTATAGCTTCTAAAGTAGAACTGTCGGGCATAAATCCAAATTGATTATGAGAAATCTTTGAAATACGCCTTAACCAATGTTCAATTACCCTCTCCCAGAATTTTAAAATGACTCATCAACTTAATTCCTCTATAATTTGCACACTCTTGTACATCCCCTTTATTCTTAAAAATGGGGACCAAAATACTCTTCATCCACTCCTCATGCATTTTTTTAGTTTTTAAAATAATATTAAAGAATTAATAAGCCAAGAAACTCCCAAATCTCCTAGATATTTTCACACTTCAATTAGGAGAACATTCTACCCTTGGTTTTCTTTAAAACCTCCACAAATTATTTTTCATTAATGGGGAAGTAAAAATGAAATATTTTATTATTATTAGTGATATTAAGATTACTAAAGCCGGTCGTATTTTCAGAAACTTCATTAAAAAGTTTATCAAAATAACTGACTCATCTATGTTGAATATCTTTTTCTAAGAAAAATATTTTTTGATTTTCATCTTTAATACACTTTATTTGAGTTAAATCTTTACTTTTCTTTTCTCTTTGTTTGGCTAGTTTATACATATATTTTTCACCCTCCTTAGTATCTAATATATTATAAAGATCGCTAAAAGCAGAATTTGTAGTGTCACAGATAATTCTATTAGACTCCCTATGGGCCGTTTAAAATTTTTCCCAGTTCTCTAAGCTTTTACATTTAAACCAATTTTTATAACATAACTTCTTATATTTTATCTTTCTTGCATATTATTATTCCACCACCAACTATTTTATTTATAAAACTTTTTTTTTTATTCTCCAAGTACATCATTGTCACTTGTTTAATAGTGTTTGTTACTTTATCCCATATAGCATTTGCTTCTTTAAGAACATCTCAAATTTTTAAATCTTGAGTTTTACTCAAAAAATAATTTTATATGTGTCTTTTAGGTACTCTCATCTAAATCTTAGTATTATTTATTTCACACATCTTCATCTTAAAATCCTCATTTGGAAAGACCTTAAAACATTTACATTCTCGATAATCTCGTCTTCTCATAAGAAAACATTCAATTTGTGTTTTGTTAGATTCATTCTTATAAGTAATAATATGCTCATCTCTTTTTTTGAATAAAGTATTAGTAATAACAAAATTATATGCTAAAGAAAAATCTATTATGGCTCTACCTTCTACATTAATCACTCCAATACCGTAGCTACCATGAATATTTCTAAAATCTTCTACCACTCTACCGACATGTCCATCTAAATCTCCTCCAATAAAAATTCTTTCTTCAAGAGATATCATTTGTATTAAGTATTCTAAGTCATTCCAGAATTTATCTTTAGAACCAATATATGAACCTACTTGACATAAGCACTTATAACATTAAAAATCTTAGTATCAACAATAATCTTAAGGGCTATAATTCTATCTCCAACTCTATTAATTTTACAACATTATCTTTCAAACTCTTATCTATAATTATACCTACATCATTTCTAGTATAACTCTTACCAGAATACCAATGTTATCAATCTCCTTAGCATTGTCTCCAACCCATTTAGTTTCTTGAATACATAAGATATTTATCTTTCTATTAATCATAATATTAACTAATTCAATCAATTTACCAATGAGAGTACCAATATTCCAAGATCGTATCCTAGTATTATTTTATTAACTTAAAAGCATTTATTATTTTTTCCCTTCAAATTTTACCATACATCCATCTTAACGTTTTCATCTTTGACACACTCAACTTTGGCCTGTAAACTATATAAGTTTTATCACCCTATAGCTTAATAAATAATTTTTCAAATTATAGAATACTCATTCTAACATTATGATAACACAAAATGATGACAATTGATATCAATTTAGTTATTCATCACCATCACCTATGTCACACCATATATAAGATGAGATTCTGAATTAAATTTATCAATTTCTTAATTTCTTTGATGTATTTGCGTCATTTCTTCTTTTGGGCTCATGAGTTATTATACAAAATGTGTTAGGGCTATTAGGTAACAAAATCATAATATTCCTATAAATAGTAAATATGCCCCCATTTAGACATAATAATTGATGAGTGTTATTTTTCTCATACTATGGGATTTTTGCCCAATATCAAGAAACGATTTTGGGTTGTGTGATGTTTCCTCTTACTCTAAAAGTGTCATAATAAAGTTGATTCTCCTATTCTTTAGTATAATCTTTTTTACCAACCCCTTTTCACATCTAGCCGACTGTTACAATTCTTTCGTTTCAAAATATGTTGTACAATTGTATCTACAACAAGAAACAAAGCTATCCATTTCCAAAATCTAGACATTCATGGAAGCAATCATAATTCTTTTGAATAATAGTTGGTCACTGATTGCCACAACAGGCCTCCTATAGCCCAAGTTTCTTATTTTCTACAAACTCGAGCATCATTTATTTATTTATAAAAAACACAAATAATATAGAGTGGCAAAGACATACAACAAATTGGTACAGGTTCATATCAAGGTGACAAGATAGAAAAAAAAAAGAAATTAAAAAATATGAACGATAATAATGCCACTATTATAGGATTCAAAAAACATGTTGTAAGATCGAATTCAGTAGAGAGAAGTAGTAAAATGAAAGAGGAAGAGAATATGTGAAATCGAAGAGTTTGGAAGGAGATTGAAGTAAAACAGCTATTAAGCAATCAGAAAACTGTGGATTGAACAATGAAACGACGAGGTAAGGATGTCAAGAAGGATCCACCCCATGTTCTCTTCAAAATAGAGATTCACCACTTGAAGAAAAATAGGCTACAACTCTCCAAATAAGAGAAAATATATGAAAAAAGTCTCCTAATAACATAAACAAAAAATAAAAGTATTAAACCAAAAACTAACAGCATAAAAATAATTCCTAACAAAAATAACCCTAATCATATTTCATGAAATAAAAAGAGGCACACAAGCCTAGTGGTAGCAAACAAGCGAGAAATTCTAGCTACAGGCCTCCACAGGCTAGAATCTCATCCCAATTCTCATCCCTCATATGCGAGCAGATCACTGGGATCTGCTCCGCATCAAAAAATAAACCAAATCATTTATATATTTAAATCACCTATTAAATGTTTTTTTCTCATTCAACTAGCACCAGAAAAAAAGCAACATGATAATTTAGCAGATAAATTATTGCCTAAAGTGACAAGTCACTACATTTCTATTCCATAAGTCCTATTTGCACCTCCCAAAAGCTTCATCACTACTATGCAAACAAATTACTCCACAAACATCACTCCAACACACTAATCTACAAAAAAATTATATCTTTCTCTTCAACAAAAAATTCAAACATTATAGAACTCTAATGCTCTTTTCCACTGAAATTGTCTTATATGAGCTTTTAGAATTCTATCTCCTTATATGAATCATTTACAGCCCTTTCCCCTGCCAGCATGTTCCATCTGTTTTTTGTCTTGGAAACCGGATAAGAGACTCCATCAGCCATAATTACTATCTTTATAATAAAAAATCGCTCAAATAATTTTGGGACGTTTACAAACATACCACACAATTCTTATGTATTTACATATCTAACATCTAAACTTCAATATTTATTTATATAACACTTTAGCATCTTAATCACATCAAACATATAAATTAAAAATTGTATTTCAATATAGAAAAGTAAATGTTAGTCGTAATTTTGATGTGATTAAAAGATTATTCTTAGGTGTTAGAAATCAAAGTGCCTAAGAATTGTGTGGTACGTACCTAAATCCTCCAATATATTTTATAAGACAAGCTTGGTACGTACCTAAATCCTCCAATATATTTTATAAGACAAGCTAACTTAATATTATTCTTACAAGCTCTACAAAGGTAAATTTACCTTTTAATTAAATAAAAATTAGCAATTTCCGGTTACTACACAGTTGCTTCATGCATACTATGATGGGGCTTTCGAAGTGTTACAATATCTAAACTAACACATATATTAACTTATTCATAGTAGGAATGTTCAAAATTTATTATTACAATACTTTGTTACTACTAAGGATATCATCCTTTATTGTTATCATCTCTTGCTTATATATAAGCACATATATGTTTATACCAATATAACAATTCAGTGAAGAAAAATCTTAATTCCATTTCTCTCCATTCTAACATGGTATTAGTACTATGACTCTAGATGTGTCACCCAACCACCTCTAAACTCTAATGCATATTTTCGCATTAAATCTACTCATCTGTCTTCATCCATTACAGTCTGACCTCCTATCAAAGCTCTAATCTCCATTGCTCATTGATTTCCTGCAAGTCTATACACCCTTGTGATCTCTTATGTTCTACAATGATGACTACATTGGTACCTTTTGTCCTCAACAGCATTAATGGTCTATATTAATACTCTCCGTCAGCACTATTGACTATCTCTAGCATTACTCTTTTTCAACAATATTATTGATATCTCTGTTCAAGGATCTAAACTATGTCTTTTATAACATGGACCTCATTGCAAATGCTTTGTATGTAATTCACACTACTATCAATTGAATGAATCTATCGCACTCCTCTTGCGACGCTCATAATCTCTACATAAAAAGAGGCATTTACATACAAACCACTCATTTCCTATGACTCTACATAACTAGCACCCAAACATTACTTTTTAATTTATATCACTGAAATCTTTCATATAACATTAAAAATACCACCATTTAACTTTAAAAATGTGAAATTCACTTTTTCATACATAGATAAGATGGCATTATGTAAAACTAAACTTTAAGTGTTAGCTATGTACATAAACAAGATTTGAGTGGTATGTATGTAAATATTCCCCAAAAAAATTAGACTATTTCATCTCTACTCATTATTATTTTTCAACTCAATTTGATATTTCAGATGTGGCCTATGGTTTGCAAGGGAGTTGCGCAAGAGCTCCCGCCTCCCGCTTCCTGCCGCCTGGCATCCCACGATCGTTGGATCAAAGCACGACATAATCCCTTCCCACTACAGTCCGGGTAGCAGGATTTTCGTAAACATGGATGTCGTCTGATTGCTAGATTCCATAATCACACAAAATCGTCACTGCCATGATCGCAAGATGGACAACCCCCTAATCTCCAATCTTGTTTGCAACTTCAGTAGGAATTTTTGTTCTTTCTAGGTTATTTCTTAATTCTTTATTTCTAATTAGAGTTATCTACTAGGAAGCTATTTATGGTTGTTTTTCTATTTTTTTAGAAATTTTAACTTTTTTTTGTGTAACTTAGAGATTGTAATATATGTTTCTTGCCTGAAGACTATTGTAGCATTTTCTTTTTGTAAGTGGTGTGTCTGTAGCTTGTTCAGGAACGGGTGGTGGAACCTCCTCGCTGGTTTTTCATTAAACTCATTGTTTCTAAGCGGGACAGCCATCGAACTGCTCCGATTTGCTATCCAACAACAGATTTTATCATTCACTCTTTAGTTTCCATTCTATAACCCTCCTAACACATTTTCTAGCCATCCCGCATAGATTATTTGCCCTAATTCGGTGTCAAGTGTATTATCATATCTAACTTATCACATGTGCTTACTTATTCATAATAATAATATTTTATTTCTTATTATAATATTTTCTTGTTATTAAGGATATTCTCATTTATTCTATTTTCAATTATTATTCTCATATCTTGCCTATATAGAGGGTATACGCATATATATGTACATGTAATAGCATGAGAATTTACTAAAAATATATTCTTCTTAATTCCATCCTTTTTAGCACAGGTTAACTGAAGCAATCTGAAAATAGAAGCATAAAAATATATCCAGACGAAATCTAATCTTCCATCATCTAAAAGATCACCCTTAACTTCAAATCAGGAATAACTGATAAAGTACATTTCTTAATTGAAATCAAAAAGTCCGGTGGATGGGTATTGATTACAATATCTATCACCACACCTGCGGAGGCCTGATTTCTAATGGAAAATCAAATAGGGTGAATATATGAAGAGAACTTTGAAATCATCATTTGATTAAATCATTATCGTAAACTGGAAAGAAAGAAAAAAGAAATGCAGAAAGAATTAAGAATTGAAGGAAAAAAAGAAAGCCTCAATGAGAAGACATGAGAAAAGGTTCTGCAAAAGAAAGAATTAAAGAGATTAAATAAAAATGAGAAAGCCTCAATGAAAAGGCCATGATACCAAGGTCTGCAACTGAAATCTCGCCCATTGGCGCTTCTGGGTGGTAAGAATTTCTGGATTATATGCTCCCTTCTTCGCTTGAGGGGGAGGTGAAAAACCTTTCAACACTTTAGCAACATGACGCTGTAGTTTCTGAAGTTGGCTGTTGCTATTCTCATCTTTAGAAGAATATATAACTGATGGACGTGGGGAACGAACGTTTGAAGCTGAAGCTGAAGAGGTTAAAGGATTCACATATTCTTCAGTTGTATGGAGGAAAAGAGAAGCACCCCATCTAAGACTTCCAGAGTCTTCACTCTTCTCCATGCTCATCTATGCAAAAGCAAAAAAAAAACAATTAAGAAAATAAATTTTATAAAGTTAAGGGTGACGAGTATTATATGTCTTAAGACAATGAGCCAATGGCACTCACCAATCATAAGCAAAACTTGCTGAAAATTACAAAGTAAATAGACCAAATTTGACCATTTTTTTTTCTGCATCTAACCTGATTAAATGTAAGTGTAACAATAAAAAATGGAAGCCCAAAGAAAATCATTCCACAACTGGAATAACTAAAAATCTCCTTCCAGTTTAATCTATATTTAAATTTTAAGATTCAATTCTTATGAATTGATCGTCGAGGTACGTTTAAGACATAATAATTTAAGAAGTGCGTGTATTATTTCCATTAACATGCAGAATATTAAAATAGATGAAAAAATGAATAACAAAAAAAAAATCATGTATTGCCTCAGCAACTCACATCATACTCATGCATGATATCCTCCATAGTGGGACTAGAAGAATGGTGGTACCTATCATCATGCTCGGGTTTAGGGGTTATGTTTAATACAAAATAAGGAGCTTATGAATGTAATTTTCCTATAGAAATTTTTAGAAATTCCCAAATAATTATATAAGTAATTTAAACAATGAGATTAGATGAATAAAGAATGTCTTCATCTCTCTTGGGACCGTATGAACGAAAACTAATATTTCAGACCTTCGATTTCATTTTTCAAATCTTCACAAGACCGCTACAACAACAACAACAACAAAAACAAGTCTTTATCCCACTAAGTGGGGTGGGCTACATGAATCTTTTTTCTCCATTGTGTCCTATTGAGTATCATACTTTTTCATTTAATCCTAGCTAATTAAAACCATTTTTATACAACATGCCCGAATTTTTATAAGTCTGCCTCCACCTTTCTTAACCTAAGTCAATCTGAAACATCTACTCTCCTAATAGGATCATCATAAAACCGCTACAAGAAAAGCAATAAAATTTACCCACCCAATCAGCAGTGTGTTGAATGTCGTAGAAAAGCATATTTATCCTTGGAACTAATACAAGCCTTCACTTTCTATTTATGCTACCTTAATTACAATCAAGTAAAACAAAAAAATGTAAGTGCCACCCTGGAAGACCAATTGTGCAGCTTTCAATTTGCTAGGGCTTCAATTTGGTTAGTCGCATTAGAAACGCACTTTAAATTAATATAAAGTGTGGCCAATAAGTTTTATGGGAAACTTAAAAAGAAGTAAAGTTTATTTCACCATCTTTACTTCAGAACAATCGCCAAAAAGTTTTTTGCAAGTGAAAACTTCATTTTTACAATGTTCACAACAACTTTTCAGCAAGCCAAGCAGCCTCTGAATACAATTCTAGTCCTCTAAGAAGGATTAATATCAGTAGCATGGTCCTTTCAGTATCCATGAGTGGATTTAAGCTCGCAGGCTAAATACACTAGTGGGGACTATTCTAAAAGATTCATTTCAAATACATCAGTAAGTTCATTGTGAGAGTGTTTATAATAGATCTTCAGCGATCTGTCACAGGGCTTGCCGCTAGTCCTATTCATCAGTGCACATTAGTCCAAAATAAGTCTTGGATAAAGCTTAGCACAACCCAAACAACAAATTGATGAGTAGATTTCATTGAATCCACCCATACAAACTAATCAAATCCAATCAAGCTAAATATTCTTTCCAACAAACAATTTCATCAAATCAAAGAGACATAAGTGCTCGATCAAATCAAACCAAAACTTAAAAAAAACCAAAAAACACCACCTTTAGCTAATTTAACAAAGAAAGGACATCGGATTCCCATAAACAGACCTCAGAAATCCCTTAAGGTTAAACTTTATATCTCTTCGTCCATTATCATAGCAATCAAAGATAGGTTAACGAAAGGGAAAGAGGAGAAAACCAAAACCTTCCGCCTACCGTTTACAAATAAAGGCCGAATATTGATCTCCGAGACCGTTTTCAGCAAACCGGCACTTGCTGCAGCTAAGTTGGGCAACCAATCGGAGAAAAAGGTATGGAGAAATAATCCACCATTGAATCTATAGGAAAAAAAAAAGGCTAGCAATAGCATGGCACAGCGGTGACCTTACCTCAATCTTGCTAAAAACGACAAGCACGTAAATCAGCCCCCGTCTTATAAAGTAATAGCCAGATCATAGTGAATCCTTCCAACGATATTTCATTGTTTAAAAGCTTGGGACAACAACAGATGGATTAACTCTCTGCGATAATTTGAGAGAATAGTACAAAATTACTTCAGTGAAATTATTCTTACCAGTAGGTAGCGGATTAAAGTTGAAGGGCCAGTGGAAGACCGGTAAAAGTAGGCGAGGGAAATTATAGCAGCTCGTGGGCGTCAAACGCGGAGCAGAACCGAAGGACAAGAGGAAGACTACGGGACTTTTAAAGCCCGCAAATTCTGTGCTCCGAGGCGCGTATATGCATACGCTACTATCAAAACCTTAATTTACAAATATAAATATATATATATATATATATATATATATATATATATATCAAAACCTTAATTTACATATAAATATATATATATATATATGTAAATTAAGGTTTTGATATATATATATATAATATATATATATCAAAACCTTAATTTACATATATATATATATATATATTTATATGTAAATTAAGGTTTTGATATATATATATATATATATATATATATATAAATATATGATGAAGAAGCTTATTATTTATATGGGGCATTTACATGCATCCCACGTAATTCTTAGTATTTACATATCTAACATTTGAATTTTACTTTTTACATTTGTACCACCCAAATCTTTCATTTCACCTCAAAAATATTGTCATTTTAATTTTGAAAATCTAAAATACACCTTTCATTTATAGGAAAGGTGACATGTATGTAAAAATTAATGTTTAGACATTAGATATGTAAATATATAAGATTGAGAGTTATGTAGATAAATCTTCCCATATTTACTAATAACTCCAACTTATTAATAGATCAACAATAATCATAATCTTCTATCCTCGACTCTTTTCTCTTTATCTGGTCAACACATCTCATAATCTCGTACATACTCTTCTCTCTTATATTATTTTTCCAATGGGTGAAAATGCTTCCCACACAAAATCTTTTTATATTGCAGGTGCAACGTGGAACCGAATACTAGTGAAAGCAACATGATTCTAACCCCCAACTTTTACCTTTGTTTGCCATTGATGCTTCCAATGGTAAATTCCCTTGAATTATTTTTATATCGAGTAAAGTGTCAAAATAGTCGCCGACTATTTTTATGTTGGCGTGTTAGTACCATAGTTTATAGAAGCGTCGAAGTAGTCTCCAGACTCTTTAAATTGGGGCTAAAAATTTTCCCCGTTGAGGACTTTTAGAGCTCAATTTTAAAATAGTCTGGGAATATTTTGGCACTTCTATAAACTCTGGGATTAAACGGTGGTATATAAATATTTGAAGACTATTTTGGCACTCCACTCTTTATTATATTTGAAATTGAGCAACATTTGTTAATGTATGCTTCTCTAAGTCTGTAGTTATGATTGTTTTATTTTGATTAGTCGCTGCTAGGGCATAGAATTTAGTTCAAATTCTGTTAATCGCTCAATTTGAGCTCGGAAGCCTTGGATTGAATTGATCAAATTGACATTTGGAGTATTAATTACCCATTTCATATAATGGGACGATGAATACATGAATTGTGGATGATTTACGGATGCCATTAACCATATACTAAATTTGAAATGCGATATCCCAGGCTCTCGGCCCTAACCGCGACCCTAGCCCATTTCATTAGTTTTGAAAGTCTTTAGCACAAGTCCCTAAGGTGAGGAATCAAGCCTTCTGTAGCCTCATATAGTGACGAGTTCAGTGGTGAATGGTGAGACTAGTTTCATTGATCATTGGTTCGTTACTTGATCTTCAGCTTTCCCACTTCGACTTCACCTTATCTTTTTTCTCTAACAAGTATTAAGTTTCTTAAATCATTCTCTTAATCTTTTATTTTTTATATCATTATCTTATTGTTTGGATCCATAATTTATTTTGGCGAATCTTTATGTGTTTTCACAGATTTACAGTAAAGTTACTTTTGTTGAAGCTCCTAGATTTATTATCACTAAAATAGTTGGTATGTTCATTATTTGTTGTCTGTTGGGTATTTTAAAGGAGAAATGTTGTATTTTTAGTTTAAGACGTCTAATTTTGGAAATATTTTAGTAATGTTAATCTGGGGTGGGTTTTTATTTCAGTTTGGAATAAATTTTGAGATATCGACATTTTATTGAATTGGTGGTCGTCAGGTTTTTCATATTTTGGTCGTTAGCCCTATAGTAGTGTTGTGCTAAGTAGTGTAAATTCTCAACCTTGCAGGATATATTATTGATTTTTGCTAAGTAGTTGTATAAAATTTGAGATTCATAGAGTTATTTCTTTCTTAGCAAAACAACGGTAATATAGCTCAAATTTTGAGCTATCGACATTTTGTTGAATTGGTCATCATTAATTTTTTTATATTTTTGTTGTTCGACCTAGAGTAGTGTCATTTTGCAAAGTAATCGTGTAAATTCTCCACTCTATAGACTATAATAGTATACTTTTGTTAATTAATCGTGTAAAAGTTGAGATCCATAGTTATTTCTCTTAGCAAAATAATAGTTTTATAGATAAAATTTTGAGATAGTTGGTATTTTGGTGGACTAGTATTCATCGATTTAATCATGTTATGGTTATTGGCTTATTGTAGGTTCATACATACATGCATTTTTTTGCTAATTTTATGTATTTAAATTTTGAAATGGTGAAAGATGAAAGGCTTTGGGAAATAATGAAATTATGTAAACCTTGTGTTAGTTTGGTGTACATACATGCATTAAATTTTTATAATTCTTGATTATAGTCTTTGGGCCACACATACATGCATTATAGCAGTTCTATAGCTCAAAATATGGTGAGAGATGAAAGGTCGTACATACATGTATTATAATTTTAGAATTCTTGTTTCTAGCCTTGTTCTAGGTTAAATCAAACAAGCCTCTGCCTTTTTTTTTTTTACTTACAATTTGTAAATATTTGTTTATGCTTATGGTTCCATCATTGATAATTATCGTAGTTTGCTGATGTTTTTCATTTGATTCAACTCCAAAGATATATAATTCCATATTTTAATTAGCGTTAGAAATGAATTTTTGAGTTAGATTTTTGGTTAATTTATTTATGGTGAGTGTCTATTTATATAAATATTCAACGAGGTTAAGTTAATCATTTATGGTTTGCAGTCAATGAGGCTATTACTCTTAATCTTAACCTTTGGATGACATTTGCTAATGTTACTCTTCTTGTTTCTTGTAAATAATTGAATGTAACTAGGTTTTAAGGTTTCTTTTGAACTTCATTTATGATATATTGAGCATTTTTTGAGACCTAGAGTTTTATAATCTCTTTCTTAATTTTTTTTGTCATACTTGGTTATTGGCTCTTTATTAACTTAATATTATAAATAATTCTCAAAGAAAGTTGAATAGTTTAACAAGTCTGCTTCATTTTGATTACGTTGGTTTTAATTATGTTTTATAATACACTGTTGACCTCATTTTTTTTTTAGGTCTAGTCTTTCTTCCTTAGAAGCCTAGGATCTAGCTATAGGACTTCTCTATTGACTATCCTAGAGGACTAGTAATGGAACCATACTCCAGTAGAAATTCTAAACACTTCTTTACTCCTCTTGGATTTTCAGATGTTTGGTTATGACATCTAGCACTTAGTAGGATGGAGCCAAGCTGAGAGAGCTCAGGAGGAGTCCCCATAGGACTTTCTAGCCTTAGGATTAGCTCTGGGTGGTGTGGTGTCGGCATATTTTTAGGTTGAGTGTCGTATTTTTTAAAAAGAGTCACCTACAGAAGTTGTTGGCGAAATTTTTAGATTTTTAAATTTAATTTAAATATATATATAATTTGGAAAGTAGCTTTTGATTTTGAAAATAATTTTAAGTTTGAAAATTTTAAGATGTGGAATCAAACCGATCTCACATCCCAAATAGTTTATGTAAACGAGCACCACATCACAAACCGTGTATCTATCCCGAAGAATAATACACAATCGTCGACGATGAGGCTCGATTAAATAAACTAGAAGATTTATGATATCCGTTTGGTCCGCGAGCCAATTTTATAAGCCGACAAGTTCCCCGCTTAATATAAAGAAATTAATCGTAGTTTATATTACTCCGGGTTCTTAAAGTTCCCTATACGGGCAAGCCCCTATAGTTAATTACATCTTAAATGACGGAATCACTTAAGAAAACTCTCGATAATGATCAGTGGTTTTGCTCTAAAGAATTTCAAAGTTTAAGGTTTCAAAGGACTTGTATTTTTTGGAAATTTCGATAGGGAATGGATCAAATTTGGAACAGTTTATTTTAGGAATCCAAAGGAGGAAAGATAGGAGAAGTTGAGGATCCAAGAGGAATTCGGCAACTTCCCAAACTATCCTATTGTTTGGCTTCAATTTAAGAGTTTATTTAATGTTGTAATCCTGTCAATTTTAGTTATTTTAGGACTTATGCTTGTATGATATAATCACACAAATAGCCTCGAAGATATGAGGGTTTATGTCGTACCAAATGACTACCTCAGAGTCCTAAGATCGGTTAGGGCTTAATTTGCACGATATGATTATACAAATGTCTAACGAAAAGTTGAGGATTTATGTTGCACTAGGCAAACTACCTCGAAATTCTATGGCTTTGTTCTTTAATTCTAGGAAAGGTTTAGTTGAAGTAGACTCAAGTTGTGCTGACGATGGCCGTGCTGCCCACTATGCTTCAAGCTCCTTGTTATTGCAGAGGTTTAGTTTAGAAAAGTTAAGTTGTTTTAATTCAATTAAATCTTTATAGTCTAAATGATCTTAATATTTCAGATTAATTTTAATGTTTTAAATTTGCTTAGGTTAAAAGAGGTGTTTAAATTATTTATTTTTATTAAATTTGATGACTTGATTGGGATTAATTATAATACTTTAGGTTGATTTTAATTAGTTTGATTTTTATATTTTAATTATGAATTGTTTTAAGGTTACTTAAGGTTTTAAATTTATTTTAAGTTTGTTCTTAAGCGATTTCAAATTAATTTTAAATGTTTAAAATTTATTTTAATTTGATTGTTAAATCATTTAATGTTTTAAGCTTTAACTTAATTAAGGGTTATTTTCTTTTTTAATTATTAATTTCGACTCATCATTTTAGAATTAATTAAGGATTGATTACCATTGAATTAATTTAATTAGGGACTTTAAATTAAAGAATTGGTATCTTCTTAAATCACATCCCTAATAATCCAAAATTTTAATTATTCTCCCAAAATTTAAATGATTTAATTAATTAGAGTTCCATTTTGATATTTTCAAAGTGACTAATGGGTTTCTACTCCTTTATTCCTTAAGTTTCAATCATCCAAGAGAAGATTAAGATCAAATATTTTTACCCTCCCTTTTGATTAAACCTAAAGTAATAATTAGGTTTAAAATCCTTAATTACCTTTATGCCCTTTTCAAGCCTAATCACTTCATAACTCACCAAATTGAGCTTAAATAAACTTGAAATTTTTATGTCACTTCACTCACATGTCAATTAAGACATTAGAGAAGAAAATGTGATTTTTTGTTTTTAATTTAATTTATATAATTATTTTGATAAAAATAAGGATTTTCAATGAAAATTCAACAACATGACCAAGATAAGGTTTCTGTCCTTAAGAAAATTAGGAGATGTTCCTACTGACTAGAGGACCACTTGGATCAATTGTGGTGATTTTTTTGAATTATATTTGATTTATTATAATTATTTTGAGTTTTGGTGTATTAATTAATTATAAAATAAAATTGAAGTTGAAAAATGGATTTTATATTTTTCTCAAGTCCCTCGGACCTCAGAGAAGTCAGAGAAATAAATTTTATGTTTTTCTGATTTTTCTTTGATTTATTAGAATTAATATGGTGAAAATGTTGGAAAATCCATTTTTAATATTAAAAATTGCCTTAAGCCTTTAAAATTCAATATCTTAACCTAGAGACTTAGGAAAAATATTTGATTGGTTTCTGAGTGATTAGTGGACAAAATATAACATTTTTATGAATTTTAATATTTTTGTGATTTTTATTATTTTTAATTATTAAAATATTAAAAATATGGTTAAAAATGAAAATTTTTAGAAAATTCCAATTTTAATTTTCTTAGACTCCTCTAATACCAGAGAAACCCCAAAACCAATTTGGTGAATTTTAAAAATGTATTTTGGGTTTTATGAATTTTTAAAATTTAAGAATGATCATTTCACTTAAATAATTCTTTTAATGGTTTAAATTATTTCCAATTGACTTGAAATTTTTATGTGAGGTTCTCTACATCCTAAGTGACAGTGGAGAATTGTTTTCAAGTGATTTTGATGTGTGGTTACTCTAATGAATTAAACATCAGTTTTGAGTGTTTAGGCTAATTAAGATTATTTTTAAGGAATTAAATCAAACCATAATTTTCCTAAAGTCCTCTGTCCCTAAGCTACCTCCCCTAATTTTCCTAGAATTTTCTAAGTAATATGCTAATTATTGGAATTAAAATGCCAAAACAGACACATAAATTTGGAAAATCAATAACTTGCCATAGAGATGGCCTCTGGTCTTGGAAAATTCAGGGAATGTTCCCAAGCACAGAGGCTACAAAAGCCCTATGGTCTCATGTCATGGTGAATTGTATGCATGCATGGAGAATTGAAATACTTAAAATAGTAGATAATTAATTAAAAATAAAATACTCATCAAAATAAGTTAATTCTTTTTCCACATTGTTCTCCTCTATTCACTGAGCAAGTGGATATTTTTATTTTATTTTTGTGATTTTTCTATGTAAAGATATGAATTTTCAAAGTTCTAGGTATTTAAATAAATCAGAAAAATCATATTTATTTATTTAAACCAGTCAGCGCCGCGTCATCCTTGTCCAGATCAAAAGCACACATGTCGCTCCGCCATTTGACGCCGCCATCTGACTCAGCGCCACGCGGCCAGCGGTTCATGTCCCGTTCCCTGGTCCAGCGCAATCTGGGTCGTTCATTCGATACACGCACGATCCGACGGTTCCTGGTCATCGTCTACGACTGGTGGGTCCCGTGAGCCGTCCACCAAATCTCATATTCTTGGATTCTATGAACTCATCTCGACAAGACGAAAACATCTTGGCTCTGAGAAGTGAAGCTTCAATCAGAAGGGTTCGACACGTTCGTTGGAGTCCAAGAATGCTAGGGATGAAGCCTGGAGCTGTGGTGAAAAGCCTAGACTTAATTTCCACCAAGGCCGATTTCAAAGCTTGGCCGATAGGAAGAATGGCTGGCCTGGTGAGGGGCCTTTTGCTGGGGAACTTCTTCTCTTGGTACGGTGAAGGTGTAGAGTCAATCAATTTGAAGATTGGCTCACCGTGGTGAAGTGTCCTATTTTTGGGGCTTAAAATCGAGCTCGAAATCGAGCTCGCGAGGGGGTTTTAGGGTTGGATTTCGGTGGGGATCGAGTGCTGCGGGTTTAGAGAAGAGTGTGGAGTGATTTTGGCGAGTTTTGGTAAGGTTTGGTTCAGCACCCCTTTTGGCCGTGAGGTGATGGTGTTTAAATAGGCATGGCTGGAGGGCCTCCAGTGGGAGTTAGGGCTTGGGATCGCCGCCTGGGCAGGGAAGAACAGCTGCAGCGACCATTTGGGTTGGGACAGCTCAACCAATCCAATTTGAATTTTGAATCAAATTAGGCCTCTCGGCTCGGTGGTTTCCGACGACCGGGGTGGTGGTCCGGCCGAGTGGTCGAGTCACCCTCATGGTCGGGGAGGACGGGGCTTCGATGTTTGTGAGCTCGATCGGGCGATGCCATGTGTAAAGGGATCGATTCAAATGGAATGGGGAAGTGGCTCTTTTGGGCTCAAATGGGTCAAGTCATGTTTTGGGGCTTGGCACCCTCAAGGCTTGACTTTGGCTGAGGGAGAGTCACTTGGGTCGGCTAGGAAAGGGTGGTGAAGTCCCCATCCAAGGTGATGTGGCTAAGCTTGGTTAAAGTGTAACATGAATGAGGTTAAAAAGGTTTAGTGAAGGTTTAAGAAAGAACTTCCTCCTTTTTCCATTAATGGCATGGTGAGGTGGAAAGGGCTCACATGGCTTCATGTGGCTTGACACAAAGCTCCATGGCTTGCTCATGGCTTAGGAAAAGGTTGGCTCATTTCATGGAAGTAGGTTTTTAGAAAATTTGGCATTTTGGTGGAAAATTTTTATGAAGCATGATTTGGAATGGTTTAATGATGGTTTTGAAACTTAGGGGTGGTTTTGATTAAATGGATGAAGAGGAGTTTGTCATATGGGCCTTGGAATAGGTTTGGGCTTTTTCAAATTTGGTAAAAATGAGCTTTTAAATGTCTTTTGGAAGTGGGCATTTAGATTTGAAAATTGAATTTTAGGACAAAAATTTTGTAAAATATTATGTCAAATAAATGTTGTATTTATTTTAGGGATGTGTCATGAAAATTTTAGAAAAGATTTGGTGTCATTTGGAGTTGAATTGGATTTAATTTGGGTCTCTTTAATAATAGGGTCAAAGTGGATCAAATTGGGTTAACTTGGGTTAAGGTTGGGCTAATGTTGGTTTTGATGTATAATTAATGTTGCAAAATGTTTATGGAGGTGTAACAAAGAGTTTTCAATTTTTTTTGGGTCTTGGTTTTGAGATTTGGGCCTATTTGGGTTCATGATTAGCTTAGGCCAAATTAGAAAATTTTGGCCTTAGTTAAGCTTGGGTGAAGTTTGGGTTCAAATTTGGGGTAAATCAAGTTAATGTTTTGTTTGTGGGGATGTTGGGAAGGTTTTAGAAAAGATTTGGGGCTAATTGGAGTTGAGTTGGGTTGGTTTGGGCTAAGTTTAGGTCATGGGCCAAAATTGGGCTTTAAGCTTCAAATTGAAATTGGATCCACATGTTGATGAAATTGGGTTTGGATTTAGTTTAAATTAATATTGGGGATATTTAATTGAAGTTTAGAATTGAATTGGATCAAAATTGAGGTCAATTGAAGTGATTTGGTTGGACATTGGGTCCACTTAAGTTAAAAAAGGGTCAAATTGGGGATTCTGGTAAAAGTGGGCTAAATTGACAAAAGTGGCCTATGGTGTAGTTGAACAAATGAAATTGGGAATATTTGGGATTTTCTGGGAATTTATTAGAATTTTTTGTTTTTTTGGGTTAAAAGGGTATTTTGGGTATTTGGAGGTTATTGGGGGGTATTTTGGAAATTTTGGTATGTTTGGCCATGGATGATCAATTTGAGTGATGGGAAATGTTTAGAATTGATTTTGAGACATTTTGAGTAATTTAGGCAATTTTGCAAATTTTGGGCAATTTCAAAGGCATTTGGTAGGTTTGGTGGGTTTAGGGTCCAGGGGGTCAAAAATTGAAATTTTAGAAAAAATGAAGATTGAGTAAATATGAGTGAAATGAAACCATTTTGGTTGAGCCATGAAGCTATAATAAGCTCACAAGAGCCATGAGATGACTCATTTTAGGCACTCAACATGTTGTTCCTAACCCTCTTAGCCAGGGGCTTAGGGTTAAGGTCCATCCATATGAGTTACCTGCATGAGTCAGGGAGTCAAATTGAGTAAAAGTGGTTTTAAGATTTGTAATGTGTGCGAGAGTGTGGTGTGTGCAAGCTTGCCCTCACCAAGACCGTACCACCCGGGATAATCCTAAGGCCGAAGAGTCCTATAGGAACCTCATCCTTTAAACCTCCACATTTGATCTTAACCCTTCCAAGTGGCCTGGGGGTTTACAATCGAACTTGTGGGGTTTGAAGGGAGTTAAGAAGTGTTTTGAATTTCTAAGTGGTGGGTCCCATTTCTAGTCCTCTAGGATAGTCGAAGGGAAAACCTATGGCTAGATCCTAAGTACTAAGGAGAGAGATCAGATCTCACCAAAAATGAGGTCAACATTTGGCCTTAGTTAGTCTTGTACTCTCACACAACTCCTCACTTTTACTCACAACCCAAAATCCAAAACCAATCACCCTTAACCTGGTTCCCCATTCTTTTAAGAACTAAACCCTTAGCCCTAGACTAGGCTTTGGCTAGGACCAACACATGGAGGATCCAAAATGGGATCTCCCTTGGTCTCGTGGCTCAAAAAGAGTAATCTTATGATTAGCGTCCTCAATTGATCCCAATCTTGCCAAAATCCTTATTTTTGATCTTTTACCCAAAAAATTTTCCAAAATTACCAAAATGCACCAAAAACCCTAATTTTCCCAAAATTGCTCAAATTCTCAAATTCCCTCCGAAATTCATTTTAAATCATTCCAAACCACTCGAATTACTAAAATGCCCCAAAATCCTCAAAATCCAAAAATACCCAAAATTTGCCAAAACTACCAAAATGCCTTTCATGCCCCAAAAATTGCCAAAATCTCCAAATTCATTCCAAATATCCCCAAAACCAATTTGAACCACCCAATATCTTTAATTTCACTAAAATCCAACAAAATCCGCCGAAATTGACCAAAATTCCCAAATTGCCTCTAAAGGCACAAAATCCCCAAATCACCCCCATTGCCCCCAAATGTATTTCAAAATCCCCCAATTTCAATTATAAACTCAAATTCATCATGCCTAAGCTCAATTGAAACCAAATACAAGCCTAATTGAACCAATTCCAAGCCCAAAATCCAAGTCCAAATGAATTGCCCCAAATTGACCTCACCCCCAAATTTCATCAAATTTGACCACAAAATCAATCCAATTTCACTAATTTTGAATCCTAAACTCTTCATGACATTCCCCTAGACTAATTTAAACACTCAATTAGACTAGACCCAAGCTCAAACCTAGCCTAAATCCAATCAAATCAAAACCCCCAATTTGACCCAAAATTCAAAATCTCCCAAATTGAACTCCATGACACTTCAGTTTCAACCCAATTGATACTTAGACTTCTCATGACAATATTATAGACCAAATTAAACCTTCAATTGCCCCAAATCCAAACCCTAGCCAAGCCTAAACCTAAAGTCCAAGCCCAATCCATGCTTTTAAACCCAAACCTCAAATTCACCTCAAGCCACTTGGTCTAGCCCAATCTTGGCCACCACAGACATCTTTTGGACTCTAAGAACCAACTTTAATCCACCTAGCCCACCCTAGGTGAGCCATGGACCAAGCGTCCCCCAATTTGAGGGATTTCCACTGAAAAATGGCTAAACTGAGGGAGGATTTGCCACCAACGTTCCAAAGCCCCAAGCCATCACCATTAAGCTTCTCTAGCTCACCTAATCCAGCTAGCCACAGGCTCTGCCATGACCGGTCGTCCAAGCCATCAGAAAACCCAAAGAGAGAAAGCCTTCCCCATGGTTTGCACCCAATTGCATCCATCCAATGTGGCTCACCCCCATTGTTCACTTACATCGTTCAGCCCTCCACCTAAGCATCCATTTACACCCACTAGCAGCCCCAATTAGCCACCCCTCTCCCTTCTATTTAAACACCACCCCCTCATGAACAAAAAAGGAGAGCATAAAAAACCTAAACGAAACTCTACCAAAATTTGCCTATATCACTTAGCAGCCTAGAGAAGCTCATCCTCACTATTTTCCAGCCCCCGTTATCCCTGCCTGAGCTCACTTTCTGAGCTAAAAAACATGGCATTTTCATGGCCATCCCCTAAAACTCCACAAATCTTCAAATTGATTTAGCCTTAAGCTTCCCCACACCAAAGGAATAAGTTTCCCACTGAAACCCCCACCTCTAAAGCTCTCTGTATTGAACTTCTACCTATGACGTGCCACCTGCTGAAGAAACTCCTATACAACTACAACCTCAACTCAATTTGGCACCTGAAGGAGCTTCAAAAGGTCACAACGAACGTGCAGAACCATCCCATTCGAGGCCAAACCTTTTGGGCAAAGGTATAGAACTCTTCCCCCCAAGACAAGCTCGGTTTGGGTCTTTATGAAGAAAAGCTTAATTCCATGCATGATCAACTGTAAAGTTATGTTCGGCTGGACTAGATGAAGGTGTAGAAACAAACCTCATGTGATTTGGTTGGGTATCGAGCAAGATCTTAGGTCTAGAAAAGACTGACGATTATTAGATCACTCATGTATTGGATGGATGGCTCAGATTGCGCCGAACGAGAAGATGGAGTATAAAGCGCTGCCCGAGTCAGCACTGATACAAAAGGCGACATTGAATGGCGTCACACCGCATGGTCTGTTCAGAGCTATCGTAGGATGAGTAGGTGATGAGTCAGATAAGTAGAAAAATAGCGTTTTTTCTTTAAATTAATTCAGAAACTTAGTAAATTCATAACTTGGTGTAGGAAAATTATAAAAATAATATAAAAAATACCCCTGTGCTCAATGAACAGAGGAGAATATTATGAACAAAAATAAAAAAATTTATCTAATATTTTATTTTTGATTAATTAAATACTCAAACACTTGTTTTATATTTAAATATCTAAATAATAAAAAAATGTGAAGTTTTGGGGATTCATTCCTCTCATGATTATGAATTTTCTCTGTTTTTTTCTAAAGCTGAGAGCATCTTTAACATAAGAAACCTTAATTTTTAAAGAAATTCACCCTTATTTACTAAAAATAATTATAAAAAAAATTAAATATATGTTAGAAAATTATAAAAATAGCTTAAGAAGGTTCACGGTGGTTAGAGGTAATTAATAAAAATGAAATCAAATTTTAACAATGTAAAACCTTTTTTCTTAAATTTAAAATGATGAAAATTTTCAAAAATTAGAAAAATAAAAATTAATTTAAATAATCACCAATTTAGTCCAAAATGAAGCTTGCCACTCAATAAGACTTCTATGAAAGCCTTAAGGCCATTGAAAATGTTTTTCACATAAAAATAAATTTTCTAAGTAAAAATGAATTTTTGTTAAAAATAATTATATAAATTACATGAGAGATCAAAAAAATATAAAAATTGGTTTGGAGTGATCATAGTGACTAGGTATACCCAAGAAAAATAAAAATGAAATTAAAGTGAATAGTTCATTTTTAAGCTATTTTCTAAATTTTTAATAATTAAAAATGTCAAAACTTCATAAAAATATATAATACCAAATTGTCATAGATTGTTTTCTGGTCACTTGAAACCACTTAAAAAATTTTTCCTCATTTTCTAAATATTGCTATGCATCTTTAAGTGCCAAAAATTTATTTTTCTTAATTTTGCATTAAAATAATTTTAATAAATAAAATAAATATCACTAAAATATAAAATTTGTTTCTCTGGATTCCTTGAACTTAGAGGAATAAAAGAAAAATATAAAAATTGATTTTCAAATTGAATTGTATTTTCTATTTAATTAATAGATAAAATCAATAAATAAATATAATAATTAAAATAAAAGTCAAAAAGCATGAAAATTATTTATAAAGATCTTCTAACCCAGGTAAATCTCCTAATATTTTCCCAAGGACATAAACTTTGGTTTGGTTGATTAAATGAATTAACTTGGAGATTCCTTAATTTTGGATTAAAATATATATTAAAAAATTTAAAAATCAGAAAATATAATTTCTTTCTGATTTTTTATTTGACCCTTGAGTGGGGTAACATAAAAATTTCATAGTCATTTGTTTATATTTAAGGAATTATGTAGTGGAAGAGTCATTAAGGGCAAAGTGATAATTAATGAAATTTGAAGCTATAAAAATTATTTTGGTCAAACTAAAGGGTAAATGGGTAATGTTGATCCTAATTAGCTCTCTTTGATGATTGAAACAGGAGGGTTAAGAGTTATAAACTAACTCACCACTTTTCCATAACAAAGGTAAAATTTTAATTTCCTAATTTTGTATAATTTGGATGTTAATCAAAATCAAGTGATTTTAGGGTGAGGGGTTTGCTTTAGTAAGATTATAATTCATTAGATTCAAAGCCCCTAATCAATGGTTGAATGATAATATAATCTTTAAATAAGAATTAAATTCACCTCACTTAATGTTCTCGAAATTACAAACATACCAAAAGAAGCTTATGGGCTTAGTAGTGAACTAGGCTTAATCTGAATTTACATAGTGAGGTTTAGAAAAGAAAGCATAACTGATTGTGAACACTTTGAAAATACTACTAGAACAACTTAAACTAAAGAGTGAACAACCTTTAAATAGTTCCACTTGCCCTTAAGGACATCCACCCACATAATCCTTAGGTAAAATGTCGAGTGAATGTCTTCTTACCCCGCTCAAGGGATAATTAAAACATCAAGGTTCATTGAGCACAGGTTAAAAACATAACCACTAAACCTCAATTTGTCTAAGGATGAATGACTTATCAACATAATAGGTTCAAAATAAAGCAAAACGGTTCAAAGGATTTTAAAACTTGTTTAGGGTCATACTCTGAATACTTTTATGGTCTTTTAGATGTTTTGAAGGACAATTGAACTTATTATGCTTTGATGAAGAAAATCATCCTTAAAACTTTCTAAGGATTCACCAAGTTATGTTTTGAGGTCTCTTTAAAATTTTACTCGTTTAGGCCACACTACTTCTTAGCTTAGCGACAGATACTTTTGTTTCCTGCTCTTTTGAAATATACATATACATGCTATAAATGATAACATTTCAGCGGATACACGAGATAATGTCAGGTACACGTTTATAGTTCTGTATCGCAATTTCACTTTAGCTTATTTGTTATGTTTTCTTACCTGCATTTATTTACTTTGCTTAAAAAACTCAAAACAAATCTGCATGCAAAACCAAAACCAAAACCAAAACTAAAACCAAAACAAAATAATGCAATTTTAATATTTAAATATATTTTTCAAAATAAAAAAAGAAAAAGAGAAACAAACTTAATACACCCCTTTTGAATCTACAGGAATCCCTCGGAGGTGGCAACATACGACTGCTAAAACATTTCCCAGGTCTTGGTGAGTTTAACAAGTCATTTAGACTAGGTAATTCAAAAAAAAAATGGTGATGCCAGAATGACAAAACCGTGGGATCATAACTGGTGTCTCTCTAATTAAATTAAAATACCCCCTTTATTAAAACATTCGAATAATAACGACAATAAAACAAACACTGAAACAAACCTTGTAAAAGCTTTTGAACCTTAGACATTATGACTGCTACTTCAACGAGGAGCTTGGAGCATACACTGTGGGCAGCACGACGAGGACCAGTAGAAGGATATCTTTGAGAGAGCAAACAAGTCTACAACATCAAATCTTTCTTTAGAATTAAAGAACAAGCTATAATACTTTGATGTAGTCTTCCTAATGCGACATAAATCTGCAATTTATGTTTTAGGCTTTTTTACAGCCATGTTGTACAATATAAGCCATAACTCGTCTTAGGATTATGAGGTTGTCTTTCGATACTTGTAAATGTTCCTATCTTTCAGACTATTTGTGTAGTTGGTATCATGTAAATGTAAGCCCTAAATAATAAAATTGGCAAGATGGCACATCTAATAATCTCTTCTAAATTGAAGCCAAACAGTATGATAGTTTGGGAAGTCACTAGAGATTCTCCATCAGATCTGGTACATCCCCTACCTCTTCACTCTTTGGATTATACATTAATTGTTTCAACTTGATCTTTTCCCATTTGAATTTCCATGTCCGACCTTGAAAGCCCTAACCTTTGAAATTCATGAAGATAATACATCTGATCTAAATTTAGAGTTTTCTTAGGTGACTTCGGCCGCCTAAGATGTAATTAACTATAGAGGCATACCCTTATAGGAAACTCTAAGAACCAAAGTAATATAAACCCTATCTAATTTTTAATATTAAGTAGGGGAAGTTTCAGTCAAAATGAAAGGTTCGCAGACCAAAACAGATGTCATAAATTCTGTAATTTATTTAATTGAGTCATATCATTAAGTAGTATGCCTATTCCTCGGGATAGATGCATCGCTTGCGATATTGTGCTCGTTTATTTAAACTAATAAATGAATGAGATCCGTCCATTCTCATCTTCCAAATATCAAAACATTACTTTAAAAAATCAATATATATATATATATATATATATATATATATATATATATATATATATATATATATATGTTGACCTCACTTTTGTTGAGGTCTCATTTTTCTTCCTCAGGAACCTAGGATCTAGCCATAGGACTTTCCTATTGACTATCCTAGAGGACTAGTGATGGAACCCTACCCCATTTAAAGTTCCAAACACTTATTTTCTCTTCTTGAAGTTCCATATGATTGGTTCTAAGCTCTAGCACCTAGTAGGATGGGGACCAAATATGAGGGAACTCAAGGAAGGTACCCATAGGATTGCCTGGCAGGGTTAGCCCTGAGTGATGTGGCCTTAGTCAGTCTTGCAAAAACACACGACCCCACACTTTCACTCACAATCTAAAACCCTAAACCAATTACCCTAAGCCTTGATCCCAAATCTTTTGGAAACTCATGTGGGTGGTCCCCTAAACCCTTAGCCCTAGGCTAGGGTTAGGCTAAGACCAACACATGGAGGATTAAAAATGGGATCTCTCATGGTCTCATGGCTCAATAGAGGTAATTTTATGATCAATACTCTCAAATAATCTCAATTTCACCAAAACTCCTAACTTTGGCCCTTTAGCGCCAAACTTTACAAAATTTAATCAAAATGCCCTTGAAACCCTAAATTTCTCATAATTGCCCAAATTCTCAAATTCTTTTCAAAAATCATTTCAAACCATTTCAAAACACTCAAATTACCCAAAGTATCCAAAATTTTCCAAAATTTCCCAAAATACCCCCAACTTCATGCCCAAAAAAATAAAAAAACTCTAAAAAATCAAAATCACTCCAAATGTTCCCAAATTCAATTTGAACCACTCATTGACCCTAAATGCACGCAAATTGAACAAGTTTGGCTAAAATCCCCAAATTGCCCATAAAAGCCTAAAATCCCTAAATCACCCCCCAAATTTCCACTAAATTGATTCCAAATCTCCCCAATTTCATATTCAAATCAAAATTCATCATGTATAATCTCAATAAAAACCAAATCTAGGCCTAATTGTACCTAATTTCAAGCTCAATGCAAAATCCCCAATTTGACCATATCCTTAAAATCCACCAAATTTAACCTCACAATCAATTCCATCTCACCAAATTCACTTCCCAAACTCTTCATAACATTCATCTAGACCAATTTGAACCTTCAATTAGAGTAGATCCAAACTCAAACTTCACCCAAATCCAACCTAAGTAAAAACCCCCAATTTTGCCCCAAATATCAAAATCTTCCAAATTTAACCCTTCAACCCCTCAAATTTCCACCCCATTGAATTATCAACTCTTCATGACAATATTTTACACCAAATCAAATAATCAATTGATCCAATTCCTAGCCCAAACCCAACCTAGACCCAAGTCCAAACCAAAATCCCAATTTTGAACCCAAACCTTAAACATGACCAAACGCATTGAAATTGACCAAGTCATGGCCTCCACAACCATCATTTGAACCCTAAGATCCGACCTAGATCCACCTAGCCCACCTTGCATGAGCCATGGACCAAGGGACCCTGAAATTAAGGTATTTCCTCCCAAAATTAGCTAAACCAAATAGATCTTTGCTACCAACCTTCCCAATCCCCTAAGCCATCACCATTAAACTCCTCTGGCTCACCTGAACCACATAGCCACTAGCCCTGGCCTGGCCGGCCAGCCTAGTGGCCGGAAATCACCAAAAGTGAGAGCCACCCCAAGCCTTAAACCCAAAATTAGAACTCTATGAGTTGGCTCACCCCCATTGGACATTGACACTACTTAGGCCTCCACATAAGAAGTTGATTGCAACCATTAGCCAGCTCTTGTGGCCACCATGGCCATTCCTATTTAAGCTCAACTCCCTCACGACCAAGGAAGAAGAGTGCACAAAACCTAGAGGAAACTCTACCAAATTGCTTCCAAAGCTTCTCCAGACCTCCTAAGCTCAAGCCCACCAATCTCCAACCATCTTCTCCACTGTCTAAGGCCAATTTTGCCATAAAAGCTAGGTCAGAAACAAGACACTCACTGAAACTCCACCAATCTCCAAACTGACTTGCTCCTCACCTTCCCCAGACCAAACGAAGAAGTTCCCCATTAAAAGCCCCATCTCCCAAGCTCTCTGCACTAGAGTTTGATCAAGGCCGCACCACATGTAGGAGGAAGTCTTACACAGCCCAAACCTCAGCTTAAACCAACATCTCAAGCAAGTTCACCAGGTCCCAAAAAAGGTTCTGCAAGCATCTGATTGAGGTCTCACCTCTTAGACCAAGGTATGTACCATTTTCCCCTAAACTTAGCTCGGTTTGGGTCTTTATGAAGAAAGTTTACATTTCATGCATGATCAACCTTACCAATGTGTTCTTCTTGATTGGATGAAGGTGTAGGAACAAACCGTAAGTGATTTGGTTGTGTATCGAGTGAGATCGAAGCTTTTTAAGGTGGACAGTTCTCTGTTCAGATCAGTTGGGGACAAAGACCCAGAGCCATCAGATCGCGGTGTAACGGATGGATGGCTAGGATCGCGCGTGGATGAACTCTTGTTATGTAAACAGTGGAGCTGACTGAGGTAGCGGCATCTAGTAGCACGACGACACGTGGGCTTTCGGGGCTGCCTAGGATGACTCAGCGCTGACTTGTTTATGTGCAAAAATGGGTTATTTAAATGATTTATTTAGTTTAGAAAACTTATATAATTCATAACTTTGGTGTAGAAATAGGCTAAAAATAAAAGAAAAATACCTTATTGCTTAGTGAATAGAGGAGAACAATGTGAAATGAAAATAAAAAAAAATATATTTGACTTTTATTTATTTTTAAACTAATTAAATACATTAAAGCTTCATAAAATCAAACTCATTAAATATATGTCACCATAAGATGAAATTTGGAGGGTTTAAACTTTAAGCATTTAGGTGTGTTCCCTGATTTTTTCAAGACCAAAGATCACCCACAAGCATGAAAGCCCTAATTTTTAGTGTAAATCACCTTTCTTTTGATTGAAAATTATAAAAATTAAAATATAAATTAAAAAATTATAAAAAAGAGTTTGGTAGGTTCACTGTAGTTAGAGGACCCTAGAAAAAATGTAAAATGAATTTAAATGATTAACAATAATACTCTATAAATTTAACTCATTAGAACTTTAGAAAAATACAATAAAAAAATATAATTAGAAAATCGCAAAAAACAACCCACATTGAAGATAATAGTCATAAAAACCCCATGTATAAATTTGAAAATAATATTAATTGATTTGGCCACTAAAATTGATTCTCTAAGTATAATGAGATTTTTGCACTAAAATAATAAAATATAACTAAAAAATTATGAAACTAGTTTTAAGAGTTTAATTTTAAGCTAAAATGGATATTAAAATAAACACTTCAATTTTAAGCTAATTTTTAATTCAAAAATAATTAAAAATCATAAAAATCACAAAAAATTAAAAGTGCACTAAAATGTTCTAAATTATTTTTTTATCAAATGGGAGCAATTAGAATATTTTTATTAATTTTCTAAAAAATAGTTTTAAATTTTTAAAGGATTAAAATTAATTTTCTTTAATTTTGCGAAATGAAATACCTCTTAATTTTACTTTGGAAGTTGAAATTTTTGATGCATGGGGATTAGATTTTATGGGACCATTTATACCTTCATTTGGATATATATATATATATATATATATATATATATATATATATATATACTGATTGCTGTTGATTATGTATCAAAATGGATTGAGATAATAGTTTTACTTAGTTGTGATGCTAGAAGTGTTTCAAGGTTTTTGATGAAAAATATTTTCATAAGATATGGAATGCCTAGAGTAATCATCACTTATGGAGGATCCCATTTTAAGAATAATCTGATTCAGAGTTTGGTGAAAAAAAATATAATATTATGCATAGAATCTCTACAGCTTATCATCCCCAAACTAATGGTTTAGCAGATGTATCTAATCGTGAAATTAAACGAATTTTGGAGAAAGTCATTAATCCCGAGAAGTTGGATTAGTTTGCTAGATTAGATACTGCTTTATGGGCATACAGAACTGCTTATAAAACTCCTATAGGAATGCCCCCTAACAGATTAATCTTTGGAAAAACCTGTCACTTGTCAGTTGAATTAGAATATAAAGGATATTAGGCGATAAAGAAATTGAATTTTAATTTGAAAGATGCTGTCGAGAAGAGACTGTTGCAATTGAATAAATAGGAAGAAATCAGAAATGAATCATATGACAATGATATAATATATAAGGAAAAAAGAAAAATATGGCATGATTGGAAGATTTTCAAAAAGAAATTTGAATCAGGAAAAAAAGTTTTATTATACGATACAAGATTGAAATTATTTCCTGGGAAACTGAAATCTACATGGACAAGACCTTTCATTATCGTAAAAATATATCACTTTGGAGCTGTGATTATCGAAGACCCTAAATCTGGAAGAATATTCAAAGTTAATGACCAAATATTAAAACCATATTTTGAAGGCAATAGACCTAATTTTAAAGAGGTTTTAATATTGGATCAACCTGAATAACTGAAGTTATGTCGGGCTGATGACATTAAACCAAGCGCTTTGTGGGAGGCAACCCACAATTATTGAGTGTTTGCTTTGTTTGATGAGTTATTTGTGTTTGTTACTTAATTAAGTCTTATTCTTACTTAAATATCATTAAAAATATTTAAGAAATGAATTGAATCGAAATTTGGAAAGAATTTTAACAAAGTGAAGTTTGGCAAAATTTGAACTAGTGCCGAACGGCGCTGTTATCAGCACCGGACAGCGCAGCTGTTCAAAAAACCGTTTCTCATTTTTAAATTCGAGTTTTGCAGTTCTAGGCGGTAAATCCTCCATTAAAACTTCCAAAAATCACCCCTAAACGCAGGAACTACCAAAGGAACAAAGAGAAAGATCCCAATTCTTGTCTAAATGGATTTTGACTTGATGGAAACTTCAAGATTTTAAGTTTTCAACTGTAGAAAGTTCGTCAGTTGCGAGGCGCAGCCTCTATTCAACAAAAAAATCTCAAAAATGAGATTGATTAAGGAACGAGGCTTTGTGAATCGAGGTATGAATTCTCCTACGACTAAAATTGATGAAATTAATGTTCAGAGACGTTGAGAAGTGTTGTGTTATACTACTACCGCAGTAGTTATCCTGGTTGTGAAGGAGTTTTATGCAAATCTTCATGGAATCAACCAAGGATCAGTCTATGTGTGAGGCAGGTTTGTCACATTTATTCCTGCAAAGATTAATGATTTGTACATGATTGATAATGTACCAATCTGCTACTATTCAAATTTTTCCCCGATGAAGGATAATATGAATGATATATGGAGATATCTGACAGATGAAAGTGATGAATGAGAGATAAGGAATAGCAGGTATGTAAGTTTCTCGACCATTCTATTAAATCCTACTTCGAAACACTTACATTCTTCCATATGTGCAAAATTGCTCCCAACTATGAAAATTAGTAAAGGGAGTGTGATATTCTGAATGATTGTATTCAAATGGGGATGTTTATTGATGTTGGTTCAATAATTGTCAAATCTGTTTGGGATTGATCATTCACGGATCTAAGTATGGGCTTGAACATCCTTCCAAAATATTTCTCCTCTGCAGTCAATCACATATGCCATATGAGAACTAGAAAAGAGTACTTCTATCTTGGAAGCCTATAGACCCAGCAGATGCATATAGTAACCAGGCGGTTGGTGATATGAATGACATGAGCATTATTGAAGATCAACCATGTCAGAGGTCAACTCCTGTTCCTCCTTACTTTCCTGAAACTTCACATATTATCTTGAAGAAAATTAAGAAATTGGAGAAGGAAATACAGCACCTGATGAATGCAATCAACAATCTATCTGATTTCTTTGATCATCTGGATTGGAGAATGAAGGAGCACTTAGATCATTCTGGATATCTTGAATGATGTTTAACGCGATTTATGAAAAGGAAAGGTTGGATTGAAGAGGATTCTACTAAAGAATTTCTGTTTCGTCCATTCTACAAGAATTTTTGTTTTGTCCATTCTACAATCTGTTCGTTCACGCTCAATCAATTAGAGATCTTAGAATTGATGATAGTTCTGAGGAAGAATAAAAACTTGATTATTGTATTCCTGTGTTTGTGTATCTGATTGCTTTGCTTTGGTTTGCTTGGATGTTATATTTGAACTTGCTTTCTTTTTTAGTTTTTAGCGTTATTGTTTTGTGGTTGTGATTGACACTAAATTTGAAGACAATATGGCTTGATGATGTGTCATGTTTTAGTGTTATGTGTATGTGTCTGATACTTGGATTTTATATAAGTGATATTTTGTGTTGTTTGTGTTGAAGAAATATCATTTACCGTGGCTCTAGAATGTTATTCAATGCTTAAACGTCGTAGCTGTTTTGAAAAGATCAAAATTGCAAAAGAAAGTCGGAAGCCCAGTTTTTGAACTGGCACCGAATGACGCTATCACCAGCGTCGGATGATGCGATGCGACTTTAATTAAGCTTTAAAATACAAGATTTTGATACCACATTTTAGAAGATTTAATTCCTGGCAAATGGCTTCAAAAACTTGATGTGCAAGGTTTACTTTTATAATTTTATTAGATTTAATTATTATAAAAGTCACAATTTTAAACGCAAGTATACGTATCGTTAAAGTAATACAGAGCTCTAGTGGAGTCCTGGTTATCGATCCCACAGGGATAATAAAAAAAAAGTAAAAATATATAAAAACAATATTTTGAAATTTTCTTAAGCAAATTATATAAACTTCTTTTATATATATATGTATATTCAAATTTAATTAACTAATAAATTTTACTAAAAGAAAGTAAGCAATAAGCAAGAAAGTAAAGTAAGCAGTAATTTAATGCAATTATAAAAATGACTTTCTCCTTTTTCAACTAATCCAAGAATTATATATTAATTATCTTTTGTAGGGAATTAAGATTATAGTACTGTGCCAAATAGAAGCATTCTTATTCTATACCCTTTGGTCCAGGTGCAAAGAACATTGACTAATCTATAGTTAGGCTCAGGATGTTTTATTAGTAGAATGGGTTAATCTAGGCTCACACTACTAGATGTCTAATGGTGGCTATGGTCGGCCCTACCAGAGTGACCCGTTACCTTTCTATAAATCAAATTATTAGAATTTAGTCTGTCACTCTAAAAACTAATTAATTCTACGCCCAATAAATAATATCTTCCTATTTATTTGCACTTCACTTTAAATAATCCGCGTAAAGCCTTCGATTACCTTAAGGATTCATGTGATATCTACTAGTTAAGAATTTATCTCCGGATAGGTCTCAAAATTCTTCAACAGGTTTTAACAAATTAAATGGCCAATTTAAAAAGTAAACTAAGATCAAGTATTAATATCATCACAATATTTTAAAATATTTTATATTTAATTCTCCTACGAAATTTAATTAATTTATAATCTTTTCATAATTGAAAGGAGAAAGATAACTAACTACTCAGTACTCATTAAAATAACACAACAAAATATATTTATAAAACTTTGAACTAAAGTACAAATACTTATCTGAAGTGTTCCTTCAAGAGCTTCGCTGACTTCTACTGACTCCAACGCAATGATGAAAGACTCCAACAGCAATTACACACAATAAACACTCAAAATAAACTCACTAGATACAAAATAAAGTGGCACCCTAAGTATGGAAGAGACTAAATTAAACTAGAATAGGCTAAAATGGGTATGTGTACTAAGAAAGGGGATTTCTATGTGATTTTCTCTGCAGAATGGGCTCCTATTTATAGAGCTCTGAATTTGACCAGGGGTTGCTTAAGGCACCTCTTCAAAATTCGTCTAAATTCAATGTATCATCTAGAAGGTAACCGTCGCACCTAGGCGCCGGACTCTGTGACCAGGTTGTTCGCACCTCTTCACTTTGGGTTGCATTTCCTTGTGTCCAAATACATTGTATCACATGTCCTATATATTAAGAGTAACTTCCAGTCTTCTAGAAGCTCCAATAACTGCTTAACACCGTAAAAAAAACTGCTCAAAGTCATCAAAAAAACTTAACAGCGTCTGTATCGAACTGGCGCTTAGGCGCCGGACTCTGGCGCCTAGGCGCCAGGCCAATAATTCCAAAAATTGCTTCATAAGCTTCATTTTTGTTCCTTTTTTGCTCTTTTTTTCCTTCTTGGGCTCTTTTTAATCATCTACCAAAAACATGAAAATACCTTTCATTAAAGCATAATATCCTTAAGAATTAAATCATAAATAGGCATAAAAATGGGTATTTTTTAAGTGGATCAAATTCCCCCAAACTTAAATGTTACTTGTCCTCAAGTAACCCTTTTAATTACATAAAAAAAAATAAATAACATCTGGAATGAAGTTAAAATATTAAAGATTCCTTATAGTTTTTGGTTTTATAAATACTTTAGCAAATCATTAACTAAATTTCACTAATTAAGTTTAATTTTAAGAATTAAAGAACATTTAACTACCAAATCATAAGACTTCCAATTTTTCATTTATTTCAAGAATAATTGTAGTTTATCATATCAAGGTCACATAGAATATTTACAAGAAAAATATTTTCATGAAATATTTTTCTAGTAAAAATATATTTACATAGAAATTAAGTTAAAAATGTAATCAATTTTATTACTATAAGATAATTCAAGTGAAGCTAATTTTTTATTAGGCATTTCCTCAAGTTTCTCCTCACCCTTTTTTCCTTCTTTTTTTTTATTTTTTAAGTGAGGATTACTTTTTTTGGATAGCCTGTTCATGATTTTGAACTTCACTATTCTTAACTTATTTTCAAAAACTTATACATTTTTTCTTAATAAATATGACATTAATAATTTATTATTTTTCAAAATTTATTTCAATCTTTTCTTTTTCAAGAAATAATCTAGATTCCTTTGTATTTCAAAAAAATACAATTCTCTTTACTATAAATAAAAAAAATTTTCATCTTATCATTCTTTAAGCAAAATAATTCTATTCTTAAAATCAACCAAAATTTTTGAAATTTTAGTTAAGTTTACTAAATTATTTATAAATTCAAAAATTTAGGTATTCTTAAATAGATTTTTCATTCCTTATGTTATGTTAATATATTTTTAAAGAAAATATTAGTTCTTTAAGGACAAATAATATTTAAATTTGATAAATATTTTCCCTCCCCCAAACTTCAGCTTTAGTATAAATATGATTTATGAAATTTTCTAAAGCATGAGTGAAAAAAATAAACAGGAATTAATCTAAATATAACAATGATGTAGTAAGGAAAAACTATAATCTACTTCTACACATGCTTCAATATGAATATAACAGAAATGATTAAGCATATATAGAAAAGTTTTGCAGAGCAGAAGTTAATTTCTAAAAAAAAATTATTTTAGAACATGCAAATTTACTAACTATTAATGAACACTAAACAGTAGGCTGAAACAGAAATAAACTTTTATAGAAATTCATTCACATCTCAGTCTTAAACACACATCAGATAATCTAAAAACAGTTTTAACATAAAAGTTCACAAATAACATCAATAAATAACATCACAAAAAAAAACAAGATAATACTCTAAAAACAAAATCAACAATCTCTAGAGATAAATCAAGCTACTAATCACTGTCCATCATCATCACCAAAAAAGAACTCCATATTCTTAGGATCAACATAGGGTGAAAATCTGGGACAAGTAGGGAACTGAACATCATGCTCACCCTTCAGAAATCTCACTAAAGACTATGAATACTCAGCATCGTATCACTCTTTCTTTGTGTATACTCAGGAAGGTGATCAATCTTCTTGTCTATGGTATCTACTCTGCAGTGAGTTAAGAATAACTCATGCTGCTACTCTATGAGCTGATCATGCATGGTTTCCTAAAATGTAGATGATGGCTCAGCAGAAGTGGATGATCTAGAAGTAGAAGCTCTACCTGAAGTAGGTAATGAACCAGTAGGTGCAGTAGAACTCTTACCTCGCAGTCGGTCATAAATGCTGACACTCTCTCTTCCTATAGGCTTCGTCGAATTAAGCTTTTCTTCAGAAAGCTCAGCAACTACTCCAGCACTTTGACAAAGAGAATAGATCAGTGATGGAAAACCAAGTCCAATAGATGTGCTAGAATGAGCAGTAGCCTCCACAAAATCATAAATAATGCTCCCTACATCAATAGACTTCTTCTCTTGAATGCAGTAGTTTAGAATAGCTCTATCTCTGGTAACTTCACTCAGATGATTGGATGAAAGGAGACGAGCAGAAATAAAGTAGTGCCATGCCTTGGAAACACCATTAAGTTTAGAAGATGAAAAATTTACCGTTTTTTCATTCCTAGTCTTCCAGGCTCCAGTACTATCAGTCAAGTAGGCAATGACCATGTCCAAATCTTCCTCAGATGGAGATAAACCTGAGTAATAACACTCAATATTTGGCGGCAGGCCATAGAAAATGTTGATACATTCAGGAGTGAATCCTACTCCAACTCCTCGAACGAAAATCTTGTATTCCTCCGCAACCACGAAATTAGCATAAAATTCTCTAACCACCGGGATAACGTCAACAACAGTGAAATAGCAAAATCGTTGCCAGTTGAGTGCAACGATTGTCTCCTCAATTCTTCCTCCAGGATTATAGAAACTTCTCTCTGAGATAAACTTCCGAGATGTAGCAAAATTATTATATCGGAAGTGTGCAGCAGCAGTGACGAACTTGCTACAATCAAAGTTTTCTCGTTCCTTTCCTCGCTTAGATTTGGGTGCCATCTAAACGTGAAAGAGAAACGCAAAATAAATTCAACGGATCTAGGAAAATAAACTAATTTAAGCTTTTCAAACTTGAAATAACTTAAACACCCATGAATTTGATCATAAAAAAATCAAAACTTTTCTCAAAATTTCAGTTTTTCTTAACGAGAGCAAAATCTATGGTAAAAATAAAAAATAATGAGTTTAGAATGTAGATCTGACCTCGAGATAAAGAAATCGGGTGATTTCAAGCCCAAAAACTTGAAAAATTTGGCTCTAAATGGTATCTCTAGGTGTTATTTTCGCGAAAATACTGTGGAGAAGGAAGCTTAGGCGTCAAAAATGGCATGGGGGGTTTAAGAAGATGAGTTTTCGGGTTCAGGCCAAACCGGCGCCTAGGCGCCGAATTCTGGTGTTTAGGCGCCAGACTTGCCTTTCCAAAAAATTCAATTTAAATTAAATATTTTCCACCAAATCTTATCAAATTCGACTCCTAGTTACTCTTATGAGAGTATTAATCCATTTTATTACCTCCAAATATTTTCACAATCAATTTAAAATGATAGCATAGATCCACATAAATGTATCTAAATTCTTCAATTCAAAATCCTAATATCCATTCCAAATTCAACAATCTTCAGTACAAGACTTGTATCAAGGTTCATTGTTTTATAAATAACACAATCAACAACATATTAAAAGCAAACATTCAAATCCAACAACACACATTGAACAATTTAAGCAAATACACACATTAGATATTTAACACACTAAAACAAGACTCAATCACACCTAAAACACACATAGAATCTATTTAACATCGATCTTCAATTTCCATCTCTTTCTCAATGAAGTTAGCTAGGACCGAAGGGATAGAACACCAACACCCTTGGAAATTCCAAAGCCGTCTTTTCATCAATCCATTTGTTCTTCGCATACATTTTTACTTGAGCGTCTTGATAGGCAGCCATGTGATCAGATTGAAGTTTGGTTGGTCATTCCAAGTGTTCGTATTGGTGGTACATCTCATGGAGACGATTACCAATACTTTGAAGTTCCGCTTCAATCTTATCCATTCGACTAAACATTTTCTCCAAACTAACAGCAATAAAGCCATTAAAATAAGGCTGAGGATCTTTAAGAGATTTGTCTCTTACCTCATTTCCATGATTTCCTCTATCCATGGTCTCCAAATCCTTCCTAACTCCTCCAAAATGAATTGCTGCGAGTCGAAATTAGTGTGTCTATGGGATTGGGGACGAAAAATAGGCTATAAATAAAGAGATTTCGTGTGAAAACTGAAGAAATTCGATTTTTCCACGATCTGTAACCGCGGCGCTTAGGCACCGGAATCTGGCGCCTAGGCGCCGGATTCATCGATATGCCAGTTATTCTGGCGCTTAGGCGCCAACTTTTGGTGCCTAGGCGCCGGAACCTCGATCGACTCCGATTCGCCTATCGTCAAATTTTACAAAGTTTTGGTCATAAATATAGGTCTAATAAACGAATATGATCAACACACAAACAAAATTACGAAAAATTCAAATCACAAACAATCACAAACGAAGGTTAACTTGATCTCCTTTTTACTCACATTTGTCATGGAGTGGTTCAAGTCCAATTTCTATATACTTCAAGAAAATGTTTAGCTTAAGCCAATACAGACTTGTTAGCTATTTATTTCTAGAAGTTATATACAAATTTAGTCAAAACCAATGCATAACCTTACAACGATAATTAAACTCAAACTAATAAATATGGGTTGCCTCCCACAAAGTGCTTAGTTTAACATCGTCAGCCCGACCTAATTAATTGAATTAATTGGGTAAACTCAGTTCATAAGCCTCTTTGTAATTTAATTTCATTTTTCCCATATAAGGCTTCAGTATTAATCTGTTAACTTTAAATAATTTTTCAGTTTTAGGATCTTTAATATCCACAGCTCCATAAGGGTATACTTTCTCAATTATAAACGGTCTCATCCATTTAGATTTTAATTTTCCAGGGAAAAGTTTAAACGAGCATTAAATAATAATACTTCTTGTCCAGGCTCGAATATTTTCCTTGAAATCTTTTTGTCATGTAATTTCTTCATTCTATCCTTATAAATTTTTGCATTTTCATAAGATTCATTTCTTATCTCTTCCATTTCATTAAGTTGTAATAATCATTTTTCTCTTACAGTATTCAAATTATAATTGAACTCCTTTATCGTCCAATAAGCTTTATGCTACAGTTTAACAAATAAGTGACAATGTTTACCATAAATTAACCAATAAGGTGACATTCTGATATGTGTCTTATAAGCTGTTCTATAAGCCCGTAATGCAAAATCAAGTCTATCAACCCAGTCACTTCTTTTAGGATTAACAGTCTTTTACAATATTCTTTTAATTTCTCTGTTTGACACTTCAGCCATTCCACTTGTTTGAGGATGATTAGCAGTTGCAATTCTATGCTTAATTCTAAATTTCTCCAGCAATGATTGAATTCTTATATTTCTGAAATGACTTCCCCCATCTGTGATAATTATCCTGGGCATTCCAAATCTTGTAAAAATCATTTTCTTTAAAAATTTCAAAACACTTTTGGAATCACAGTTCGGTAAAGCTACAGCTTCGATCCACTTTGAAACATAATCAACTGCTAATAAAATATAAATCTTTCCAGATGATGGTACAAAAGGTCCCATAAAGTCTAAACCTCATACATCAAAAATTTCGATTTCTAGTATAAAATTTAGAGGCATTTCATCTTTTCTGGATATATTTTCCATTATTTGACATCTATCACAAGTTTTCACATAATTTCCAACATCTTTAAATAAAGTAGGCCAATAAAATCCAGAATTTAAAATTTTAAATGCAGCTTTATCCACTCTAAAGTGTCCTCCAAATTCAGAATCATGACATTTTTGAATAATAGCAAAAGTTTCTTCATAAGGTACACATCTTTGAATCACAAAATCTCTTCCTATTTTAAATAAATGAGGATCTTCTCAAATATATGATTTACAATCATTCTTGAATTTCTTAATATATTTACTATTCATCCCATATGATAAAATATTGCTAACCAAGTAGTTAACTATATCTGCATACCATGATATTTGTAATCCTTGAATGACATATAATTGCTCATCCGGGAATTTTTGCATTTATAATTTCTTCATAAATCTTCTCATTATTGTTTTTGATTCTTGATAAATGATAAGCAATTTGGTTGTCAGTCCCTCTTCTGTTTACTATTTCAAAATCAAATTCTTGCAAAAGTAAAACCCATCTGATCAATCTAGGTTTAGCATCCTTTTTAGATATTAAATACTTAATAGCAGAATGATCAGTGTGTACGATACATTTTGTTCCAAGAAGATATGGTCTAAATTTATCAAAGGCATATACTATTGCTGACAGCTCTTTTTTAGTAGTTTTATAATTTATTTGAGTTTCATTAAGAGTTTTGTTAGCATGGTATATAACTTTGAAAATCTTCTCATATTTTTGTCCTAATACAGCTCCGATTGCATAATCACTTGCATCACACATTAATTCAAAAGGTTTATTCCAATCAGGTGCAACAATGAGAGGTACCGTGATTAACTTTTCTTTCAGAATATTGAACGCATTCAGACAATCTTCATTGAATTCAAATTTAGTTTCTTTTTCTAATAAATAGCAAAAAGGTTTAGCAATTTTAGAAAAATCCTTTATATATCTCCTATAAAATCCAGCATGACCCAGAAAACTTCTTACATCAGTAATTGTAATAGGTGGTTGCAATTCAATAATAATTTTCACTTTTGCTTCATCAACTTCCATCCCTATTTGTGAAACTTTATGTCTAAGTACAATGCCTTCTGTAAACATAAATTGACATTTTTCCCAGTTTAGAACTAAATTTGTTTCTTCACATCTCTTCAAAATTTTCGTTATATTTTCCAAGAAAGATTCAAAAGAAGTTCCAAGAACTGAAAAATCATCCATGAATACTTCAATTCCTTTATCAATCAAATCACAGAATATTGACATCATACATCTTTGAAAAGTTGCAGGTGCATTGCATAAACCGAAATGCATTCTTCTAAAGGTAAATGTTCCATAAGGACTAGTAAATGTTGTCTTTTCTTGATCCTCAGGAGTAACATGTAATTGATGATAACCAGAATATCCATCCAAAAAACAGAAATATGAATGTCCAACAAGTTTATCCAACATTTGATCCAACAAAGGTAAATGAAAATGATCCTTTGTAGTGGTGCTTGTTGACCTCATTTTTGATGAGGTCTTCTCTTCTTCTCTTTAGTACTTAGGATCTAGCCTTAGACTTTTCCTTTGACTATCCTAGAGGATTAGAATTGGGACCCACCACTTAGAAATTCAAACCACTTCTTAACTCCCTGCAAACTCCACAAACTTGATTGTAGACCCCTAATCACCTAGAGGGTTGAAATTAAATGTGGAAGTTTAAAGGATGAGTTCCAATAGGACTCTTTGGCCTTAGGACCGCCTACAGGTGGCTCTGATCTGGTGAAGAGGCTGACTTACACACACACTACACCTATACACTACACTTTCACACACCTCCTAAAAACACACCCATACCCAATTTGACCTCCTGACTCATGCAGGTGGTTCACATGGATGGTCCTTAACCCCTAAGCCCTTGGCTAAGAGAGTTAGGAACAACATAGTGGATGCCTCAAATGAGTCCCTTCATGGCTCATGTGGACTTGATATGGCTTCATGGCTCAACCAAAATGATTTCATTTCACTTACATTCACCCAATCTTCAATTTTCCAAATTTTCGATTTTTGACCCCGAACCCTACACGCCTACTTTACCCAATACCTCGAAACCCTCCAAAATTTGCAAAATCACCTAAACTACCCAAAATTCTCCAAAATCATTCCTAAACATGTCCTCACCAATCAAATTGACCATCCATGCCCAAAAATACCAAAATTCCAAAATACCCCCAATACCCTCCAAATACCCAAAATGCCCCTCTTAGCCAAAAAATCCAAAAATTCAGAAAATTCCCAGAAAATTCCAGAAAATCCCAAATATTCCCAATTTCATTTTGTCTAACTACACCATGGGCTAATTTTGTCAATTTGCCCCACTTTTATCAAAACCCCCAATTTGACCCATTTTAACCCAAAGTAAACCCAATGTCAAACTAAACCTACCCAATTGACCCAAATTCTGGTCCAATTCAATTCTAAACTTCAATTCAACATCCCCAACACCAATCTAGACCAAATCCAAGCCCAATTTGATTGGCATTGGGATCCAATTTCACTTTTGGCCTTAAAGCCCGATTGGGACCCATGACCCGAACTTAGCCCAAACTCACCCAATTCAACTCCAATTAACCCCAAATCTTTTCTAAACCTTCCTTAACATCCCCATAAACAAAACACTAACATGATTTGCTCAAGATTTTGACCCAAACCCCACTCAAATTCAACCCAAAATCAAAAAGCCCAATTTTGGCCTAAACCCAAACCTAACCCAAATAGACCCAAACCCCAAAATCAAAACCCAACCAAAGCCAAAACCTCTTTGAAATACTCCCATAAACATTTCCCAACATTTATTTTACATCAATTTCAACCCTAGCCCAACATTGGCCCAAGTTAGCCCAATTTGACCTACATTGGCCCATTTACCAAATAAACCCAAATTCAACCCAATTCAAACCCAAACCACCTTAAATCTATTTCAAATTACTCATGAAACATCCCTAAACCAAAACCAACAATTATTTGGCCCAACCTTTTACAAAAATTCTCATCCATGAACACATTCTTAAACTTAAAAGCCCACTTCCCTTAAACCTTCCTAAAAGCCCATTTCCTTCAAAATTCAAAAGCCCAAATCATCCTAAAGCCCACATGACACTTCCCCTCAACATCCATTTGATCAAAATCACCCCTAAGTTTCAAAATCATCAATTAAACCATTCCAAATCAAGCCACATGTCAAATTACCCCTAAATGCCAAATATTTCTAAAACCCTTTTTCATGAAATAAGCCAACCTTTTCCCAAGCCAAATGGAGCCATGAACAAGCCATTCTCGAAGCCACATGAAGCCATGAGGGCTTTGACTTGTCATTAGTCCATTTATGGCAAGAAGAGGGGGATCTTTCTTAAACCTCCCTTAAGCCTTTTTTACCTTAAGCATGTCACACTCTAAACCATGCTTTGCCACCTAATCCTTGATGGAGACTCCACCACACATGGGAGATTGACCCACCTGACCTCCTCAGCCCAAAACCAGGTCTTGGGGAGGTGCACCCAACCCATTTGCATGGGTTGACCAAAATAAGCTAAAATGGCCCCTTCCCCTTTCTACTTTGATTCAACCACTTTACACATGGCATTTGCCGATTGCCTACACTAAACCCCAGCCACGACCCACTCGACCAAGATGGTGACCGGTGCACGGCCGGCCGGCCACCGGGTCGCCGGAAAACACCATGGCCGAGACCTTGGGAGGAGCCAAACTTTGGAATTCCACCTTGCTCGAGCCGCCCCATGCCCAATGGTCACCATAGCTGTTCTTCCCATGCCCAGAGCAGGTCGATCCCGACCCTTGGCCATCCTCGCGAGGCTCTCCAGCCACCTCTATTTAAACTCGACCCCCTCACGGCCATGGAAGAGAGTTGCACAAACCTTGCCGAAACTGCGCCAAAATTGTTCCAAACCCTACTCCATACTTAGAGCGAGTTGATCCCCGGTGTCAATTTGCCCTAATCCTCACCGACGAATCCGATTTCTCAACCGAATTTTCACCTAAAACCAGGACACTTTGCCACGGTGAGCCAATCCTCAAATTGACCGGTCCTACACCTTCACTCGGACCAAGAGGAGAAGTTTCCCACTGAAAGCCCCATCTCCGGGCCACCCAGGTTGCTCCGGCCTCCAAGCTTTGTGATCGGCTATGGTCACTTTCATAGCTAGACAATTCACTGTGCCAAGGGACTTCATCCGGAGCTTACTTGGACCCGATCGAAGGTGACACAACTCTCAGATCGAAGCTTCACTTCTCTGAGCAAAGGTATGAATTCATTCTTCTTCCCGAGCTTACAGAGATTCTCCATTTCATTTGAATAAATTTCAATGCATGTTTACCGTATGGATGTGTTCGTCTCTTCAAGACGAATCCATAGAGCATAAGAACACGAAAATTCGTTGAGAATCGAGTGAGTTCTTAGGGTTAGAGTGTGGACGGTCACGGGATCGCACCAGTCGTAGACGATGACCAGGAACCGTCGGATCGCGCGTGTATCGGATGGACGGCTTGGATTGCATCGGACCAGCAAATGGTACGTGAACCGCGGGGCCCCGGGCAGCCGAGTCAGATGGCGGCGTCGAATGGGAGCGCGCCGCGTGGTCGTTCGGAGAGGCCGAGGATGACAGGGCGTCGCGTGGATAAGTAAATAAATAGGGTATTTTCGATTTATTTAATTCCCTAAACTTGGAAAATCCATATCTTTGTGTAGAAAAATCACAAAAATAAAATAAAAATACCCTCTTGCTCGGTGAATAGAGGAGAATAATGTGGAAAAGAAATTAATTAATTTTGCCAAAGCACTTTATTTTTAATTAATTATTTACTCCCTGCATTGTTTTAATTCTCCATGCATTCATACAATTCACCATGGCATGAGACCATAGGGCTTTTGAAGCCTCTGAACTTGGGAACATTCCCTGAATTTTCCAAGGTCAGAGGCCATCTCTGTGAAAAGTTATTGATTTTTCAAATGTATGTGGCTGTTTTGAGTATTTTAATTCCAATAATTAGCATGTTGTGAAATAAATTCTAGGAAAATTTGGTGATGTTCCTTATGACCAGAGAACCCTAGGAAAAATAGGACTTGAGTTAATTCACTCAAAACAACCCTAATTGGCTTAAACACCCAAAATAGACCCCTAATTAATTAGAGCTAACTATACATCAAATTGACTTGAAATCAATTCTCTACTGACCTTTAGGATCAGAGGAAACCACCACAAAAGTTTGAAGTCAATTGGACTTGGTTAGCCTTACTAAAAAGGTTGATTAAGCCATTTAGTCATTTTAAACATTAAAAAAATTCATAACTTTCAAAATACCTTTCAAAAATTCACCAAATTGGTTTTGGAGCCTCTCTGATATCAGGGGAATTTAAGAAAATTAAAATTTCAATTTTCTAAAAAAGTTGATTTTTTGTATTATTTTAATATTTTAATAATTAATAAAATAATAAAAATCACAAAAATAATAAAATTCACCAAAATGTCACATTTTGAATTCTAATCACTTAGGAACAAATCCCATATTTTTCCTAGGTCTCTATGATGAGTTATTAAATTTTAAAGCCCTAGGGTAATTTTAAAATTAAAAAATGTATTTTCTAGCATTTCCACCAAAATAATTATAATAAATCAAATAAAAATTAGAAAATTGTAAAATTTGGTTCTTTGGAATCCTTGATATCAGAGAGAATTTTAAAAATTATAAATTTCATTTTTCAACTTATATTCTATTTTTAAATTAATTAATACTCCAGAACTTAAAATAATTCTAATAAATAAAATATAATTCAAAAAATCACAAACATTGGTCCAAGTGGTCCTCTAGTCATTAGGAATGTCCCATAATTTTCTTAAGGACAGAAACTTTCCCTTGGTCATATTATTAAATTTTCCTTGAAAATCCTTATTTTCCACCAAAAATAATTATATAAATAAATTAAATATAGAAAAATCACATTTTCTCCTCTAATGTCTTCATTGATATATGAGTGAAGTCACATAAAAATTTTAAGTTCATTTAAGCTCAATTTAATGAGTTATGAAATTATTAAGCTTCAAGGGGCAAAATGGTAATTAAAATTTTAACCCTTAATTAAAACTTTAGGCTTAATAAAATGAAAAGGTAAAATATTTGATCTTAATCTGATTTGGATGATTGAAATTTAAATAATTAAAGGGTAAAAACCTACTAAGAAATTTAAAAATAATTAAAATAAACCTTAATTAAGTAATTAATTAAATTTGGAAGAATGAAAAATTGGAATTATTAAAATAGGGATATTATTAGGAAGAGATTTGTTCTTTAATTTAAGAATCCCTAAATTAATCATCTCAATAATATTTAAGTCCTAATTAAAATGATAATCCAAATTTAAGATTTAAAATTCTAAAAGACTTAATCATTAAATTAAATTAAAGTTAAATTATTTAAATTAAATCCTTTTAAAATTTCAATTAAATTAATACTGTAACAATTAAAATTAAATCATCCTTAAAACATAAAAAAAAATAAAATATTAAATTAAAATTAAAAATAAAATTAAAAATAAAATTAAATTAAAATTAAAATTAAATTAAATTAAATTAAATTAAATTAAAACATATTAAATTAAATCAAATTAAATCAAATTAAATTAAATTAAATGAAATTAAATGAAATTAAATTAAATTAAATCATATTAAATTAAATTAAATTAAATTAAATTAAATTAAATTAAAACATATTAAATTAAATTAAATTAAATTAAATTAAATTAAAACCAAGTTAAAATTAAAATTAAATTAAATTAAGTATATCAAATTAAATTAAAATTGAAACTAAACCAAATTAAATTAAATTAAAGTTAAATTAAATTGAATTAAAAATAACATCACCTAAGACATGAAGAACTCAAAAATAAATCTAAAATAACTTGAACACTATTCCAAACTTAAATCATCAATTTGAACTTAAATTTGAATCACAAATCATTAAATATCATTTTGCCCTTAGGAGCTTTTACTATTATAACTCCTAAATGGAGTATCAAATGAAATGTCATTTCACTCATAGGATATTCAAATGTCCTAAGTTCACTGAGCAAGACAACAAAACTTGAACTCTCGGACGATTAATTCATTTGTATAATTAAATCCATTTTGACTTAAAACAATCCTAGAAATATTGAAAAGATGTTTAAGATTCGCCTTAAGCACTTCCCCAATATGATAGGATATTTATAAGAACAATTGAACTTAGTTATTCTTTGATGAAGAAAATCGTCCTCAAACTAAAATACAAGAACCTAGACGTCATAGGAAATGACTAAGCTATAGGATTAGGATTTTGGTAGAAAACCATAACCCTTCCCTTAGCTTTACCTAGGAAATTGCTATAAATGCTTAAATGCTCTAAATTGTATTTTAAGTGCAGCTTGGGATGACGGGAAGACCCTCCGGGTACGCTTTTATTTTATTGCGATTTATCTTACTTGCAATTCATTTACTCGTGTTGCACTTTACTCTTTTTTGCATGATAAACAACGATTGCATGAAAACCTACACCTTTAGGACAGAAACCAAAACCGAAACCCATAACTAAATTAAAAGACACTACAAGATAAAATTCACCGCCACAACATTCAAAATATAAAACAACTCAAAATTTAATCACAAAACGAACAACAAAACTACAACTACAACTAAATTAAAACGTCTTGTTGGATGATCGGGAATACCTCGGATGATGTAACCTACGTGTTGCTAACGGGATTTCCACGGTCTAAATGAAAGTGTGGAACTTATTCGATTGAGTTTAGCAAATTCATCCGGACTAAGTGAATCCGATAAAAATAACGATGCCGGAAGGATGGAACCGTGGGATCTTAACCTAGGTGTTGTTATAATCAACTTTAAGATTTGTCTTAACTAAAATATTAAAGACACATGGAAATTAAGACTTGCTCTAAAACCAAACACTTCTCTCCTCTCCTGATTTATGACTTCTAAAACTAAACCTCTGCAACGACAAGGAGCTCGGAGCATGGTGGGCAGCACGGCCATCGTCATCAGCAAAACCCGAGTCTACTTCAACAAAACTTTCCTTAGAATTAAATAACCAAGCCGTAGGACTTCGAGGTAGCTTGCCTAGTGCAACATAAATCCTCAACTCTTCGTTAGGCATTTGCATGATCATATCATGTAAATTAAGCCCTAACCGGTCTTAGGACTCCGAGGTAGTCGTCCGATACGACATAAACCCTCACATCTTCGAGAGCTATTTGTATGATTTTATCATATAAATATAAGTCCTAACTAATTAAAATTGGCAAGATCAAAACATTAAATAAACATTAGGACTTTCCTAAATTCAAGCCAAACAATAGGATAGTCGGGAAATTACCGAAGTTCGCTTCGAATCTGTGATTTCTCCTACCTTTCTTCCCTTGAATTCCCAAAACAAAATGTTCCAAATTTGATCCATTCCCTATTGAAATTCCAAAATTCAATCCATTAAAAACTTAAACTTTGAAATCCTTGAGAGCAGAACTACTGATTATTATCGAGAGTTTTCTTAAGTGATTCCCGTCACTTAAGATGTAATTAACTATAGGGGCTTGCCCTTATAGGGAACTTTAAGAACCCAAGTAATATAAACCCCGCTTAATTCATTTATATTAAGCGGGGAACTTGTCGGCTTATAAAATTGGTTCGCGGACCAAACGGATGTCACAAATCCCCTAGTTTATTTAATCGAGCCCCATCATCGAGCGATGGTGTCTATTCTTCGGGATAGATACACGGTTTGTGGTGCGGTGCTCGTTTATATAAACTATTCGGGATGTGAGATCAGTTTGATTTCATATCTTAAAATCTTCAAATTTAAAAATTATTTTCAAAATCAAATATTAATTTTCGAATTATTTATGTAAATCAAACCTAAAATAAGCCGCACAGTGCTGTTTAATTTTCGATAATCAATGCAAATTCTCCATCCAGTAACTTGTCTTGTTGGGATTAATTCATTTTTTTCATTAACAATGACAGTTACTCCTCCTTTCTTCGGAACACAATGAATAGGACTTACCCATTGGCTATCCGAAATAGGATAAATAATTCCAGCATCTAACCATTTCAAAATTTTTTTCTTAATGACTACACAGGTGGCACGCACAAGGTGGATATGTTTGTGGAGCTTTATAACTATATAAGTGTTTAACAGAGTAAAAATAGCAAATGTGCCTCTTTTTATCAATGCAAGTATACGTATCATTCAAGCAATAAAGGGCTCTAATGGAGTCCTAGATATCGATCCCACAGGGAAGTTTAGAGATTAAGAACTAATTTCAGCAGATGCAATTACTATCTAGTATACAGAAATAAAGAACGCTTATACTAAACTTTATTACTTAATGGAAGATTCCAATTTAGAAAAAATATCTTTCTCTTTGTTAAGAGAATTAAGTGAATGAATAATTAATTTAGTTAGAATTATATTGTGTCAAATAGGAGCATTCCTATTCTTTATCCTTTGGTCCAGGCATAAAGAACATTGACTAATCCTATGCTTGGTTACTGAATCTACGACTAGGCTGGGAGGATACCGACTGCCACTTCGGAGCTCCCACACTCCCCTCGCCTGAGGGCTAACATCTACACTTCAGCTCCCAAACGATAGGACCGAATTTGAAGATTTTAGTCAGTCACAGTAAAATATCTAATTCTACGCCCGATAAATAATATTTCCCTATTTCTTTGCACCCTCCTTTCATGGTTTTTGATTTCCATGAATTTTGGATGTAATCTTTACTATAGTTGATAATTCAACATATTTTAACAGTTCAATTGGGAAAATTGAAAGTAAATTAAGATTTAACTAAAAGATTATCACAATTTTTATTTAATATTTAAGGCACAACTAAATCAATTTTCCATTTCACAAAATCTCAACAACAAGGAGAAAGACAGAGAAAACTACTCAGAATACATATGAAGAATAACACAAAACTTGTATTTCATTTAAAGCTATAAAACAATAAACAAAAACTTATCTCGAATCTTCTCCTCAAGCAGACTCCTTGAAGTTCCTCTGACTCTTTCTTCTTGTACAATACACTTAATTAAACTTACTAATGAACTCTCTAGAACACACTCACACACTACAGACTCTCCAGACTCAGACTCTCCAAACTCAGATTAAGACACAAACACCAAAAGAACACACTTTTTCGGCCTAAATTTGTCTCTATTTAAAGAGGGAGAAATATTTCGAAAGGTTGCTTAAGCACCTCTTCAAAAAGCATCCAGATTCATTGAACATTTGCTTGAACCAACCTTCTCACCGTCGACAGGCTTCTAAAACATTGGCCAACTGCTAAGGCTCGTTGTCGGCGGCCTCGATCTCGCCGTCGGCGGGCTCCTTTATAATATATTCAAAAACTTTTGGGAGAATCACGCCGTCGGCGGCCCATTCCTCGCTGTCAGCGGGATAGTTCAATTTTCATCTTTTTTAGTCCTTTTTGTTCCAGATTCGCTTCTTTTCGATCTTTTTGCTTCCATTACCTATAATTCTTCATACCTGCAATAAAACATAGAAAATACCTTTCTTTATAGTGTAATTTAATATAAAATTGGTATTAATTTCTCAATACATTTTCTTGTGATCACTTAACAACTTCTTTCATAATTGGATTTAATCTTCTTTGGGATTCAATAGTGGGTTTACAATTTTCTTCCATTAAAATCCTATGCATACAGATTGAAGGGCTTATTCCTTTTATATCTGCAATAGTCCAACCAAAAGCTTTCTTATAACTCTTCAGAACTCTAATTAATTTTTCTTCTTGATCTTTGCTTAGTTATGAAGAGAAAATTACAGGTAAAGTTAATGAATCTCCGAGAAATGCATACTTTAAATGCGCAGGTAACATTTTTAATTCCAGTTTAGGGGCTTTTTCAATTGAGGGTAATAATATCACATTTGTAATTGTGTCTAAAATTTCCCAATTTTCATGAATATAATGAGCTTCTTCAGAGGAATTCTCTTTATTTAACAACTCATCATATAACATAGATTCTTTGTTTTTATTATAAAAAATGACCTTACATCTTTCTTGGTAATGATTTTCAATCATATAATAAAAAATATCCATCTGATAGTATTTTTCTTTTTCAGGATACCTCATTGATTTCAGAACATTGAATGTTATCCCTTGATCATTAACTCTCATTGTTAATTCTCCTTTTTGCGCATCAATCATTGCTTGACCAGTAGCTAGAAAAGGTCTTCCTAAAATGATAGGTATTTCTTTATCTTCTTCCATATCTAGCACAATGAAATCTACAAGGAAGATAAATTTATCTACCTTAACAAGCACATCCTCTATAACCCATTTAGGATAAGTGATCGATCGATCAGCTAACTGAAGAGTTACAGTGGTAGGAGAGATCTCTCCTAAATCTAACCTTTGAAAGATTGAAAATGGCATGAGATTAATACTAGTTCCTAAATCACATATGGCTTTTCCACATAATTTTTGTCCAATAGCACATGGTATAGTGAAACTTCCAGGATCTTTAAGTTTTTGAGGTAATTTCTTCTGGATAATTGCACTACAATCTTCACTTAAAGCAACAGTTTCATAAGCTTCAAATTTTCTCTTCTTACTTAAAATATCCTTAATAAATTTTGCATAGCTTGGCATTTGCTCCAAAGCTTTAGTAAAAGGAATGTTGATGGTAAGTTTCTTAAAAATTTCAAAGAACTTAGAAAATTGATGGCAAGCTTTTGATGTTTAAGTCTTTGAGGAAAAGGTGGTGGTGGTCTTTCAACTTCCACTTCAGTAGGTACAACAATATGATCTTTACTTAGAGAAAGGGTATCTTTAGGTTTTTCAATCTCTTCAACTTCTTTCTCTTTTTCAATCTCATTCCATGTTTTCTCTATATTCCTTTCCACTTCTAAGTTGTACAGCTTTTGCTTGTTCATGTTCTTTTCCAGATCCTTTAGGATTAACTTCGACATTGCTAGGCAGTGCTCCTTGAGCTCTGTAATTAATGAAATTAGCAATTTGACCCATCTGCTTCTCAATATTACGAATAGCAGTGTTTTGACTTTGTAACTGATTGCTAAGTTGCAAGATCAATTCTTCTACAAACAACTTTTTCTGCTAATTGTTATAACCGGGAGGATAAGTTGGTCTATAGTTTGAATTTCCTTGATTGTTCCAATTTGGATTGGTTTGATTTCTATTACTCCAATTAAAATTAGGATGATTTTTCCAACCATGATTATAATAATTAGAATAAGGATTATTAGTTTAACTAGCAATAGCTTGCAAAGTTTCCATTGTTTGAGAATCATCAGAATTTGCAGCATTTTCATTATTCACATATGATTTATTAATAGCAAAATTATCTAATTTCTTAGATATCGCAGCCAATTGTGAATCTAAAATAGAAAAGGCTTCATTATCATGAATACTGGCCATTCTTTTAGGATTAACCCTTTCGGAAGGCCATTGAAAAATGTTGTCAGCCATTTCTTCAATTAAGGTGTAGGCTTCTTTAAATGTCTTAGCCATTAAAGAACCACCAGCAGCAGCATCAATAATTGATCTAAGTGATCCAATAAGTCCATTGTAAAATGTTTGAATAATTAACCAATCTGGTAAAGCATGATGAGGACATTTTCTTAATAGTTCTTTAAATCTTTCAAAAGCTTCATAAATTGTTTCTCCATCAAATTGTGTAAATGAAGTAATATAATTACTCAATTTAGCAGTTTTAGAATGAGAAAAATATTTAGCAAGGAATTTTTGTGCCATATCTGCCCATGTTTTAATAGAACAAGTAGCTAATGAATTAAGCCACATCTTTGCTTTATCATTTAAGGAAAAAGAAAAAAGTCTAAGCCTAATTGCATCATCAGAAACATTATTATATTTAAAGGTAGCATAAAGTTCAAAAAAACCAGCAAGGTGTAAATTTGGATCCTCATTAGGTGTTCCTCCAAATTGATTGTTTTGAACTATTTGAATAATATAAGGTTTAAGCTGAAAAGAATTAGCATCTACAGCTGGAATTTGTATACTAACATAAAGTTCATCAACTATAGAGTTTGCATATTCCCTTAATGGTTTATAAATATTTTGTTCATTAATTTCGATTGGATTCTGATTATTGTTATGTAAGTTAGCCATTTTTTTATGTTTTGAAATTTGTTTTCCTTTTTTAATTCTTTTAATTGTTCTTTCTATTTCAGGATCAAAAGGTAGTAATCCTTCAGAACCAGAACTACGCATAAAAATTTAAAGATAATAATTTACTTTTGTTTTTATGTTTTTGTTATTTTTGTTTATTTTTGTTTTTTTTATTTTTACTTTTACTTTATCTTATCCCCGGCGACGACACCAAAAACTTGATGCGATGTAACTTTAATTAAGCTTTAAAATACAAGAGTTTGATACCACTTTTTAGAAGATTTAATTCCTGGCAAATGGCTTCAAAAACTTGATGTGTGAGGTTTACTTTCATAATTTTATTAGATTTAATTATTGTAAAAGTTACAATTTTAAATGCAAATATACGTATCGTTCAAGTAATACAGGACTCTTGTGGAGTCCTAGTTATGGATCCCACAGAGATAATAAAAACAAAAAGTAAAAATATATAAAAACAATATTTTGAAATTTTCTTAAGCAAATTATATATACTTCTTTATATATATATATATATATATATATATATATATATATATATATATATATATATATATATATATATATATATATATTCAAATTTAATTAACTAATAAATTTTACTAAAAGAAAGTAAGCAATAAGCAGGAAAGTAAAGTAAGCAGTAATTTAATGCAATTATAAAAATGACTTTCTCCTTTTTCAAGTAATCCAAGAATTATAGATTAATTATCTTTTGTAGGGAATTAAGATTATAGTACTGTGTCAAATAGAAGCATTATTATTCTATACCCTTTGGTCTAGGTGCAAAGAACATTGACTAATCTATAGTTAGGCTCAGGATGTGTTATTAGTAGAATGGATTAATCTAGGCTCACACTTCTAGATGTCCAAGGGTGGCTATGGTCGGCCCTATCAGTGACCCGTTACCTTTCTATAAACCAAATTATTAGAATTTAGTCTGTCACTCTAAAAATTAATTAATTATACGCCCAATAAATAATTTCTTCCTATTTATTTGCACTTCACCTTAAATAATCCGCGTAAAGCCTTTGATTACCTTAAGAATTCATGTGATATCTACTAGTTAAGAATTTATCTCCGGATAGGTCTCAAAATTATTCAACAGGTTTTAACAAATTAAATGACCAATTTAAAAAGTAAACTAAGATCAGGTATTAATATCATCATAATAATTTAAAATATTTTATATTTAATTCTCCTAGGAAATTTAATTAATTTATAATCTTTTCATAGTTGAAAGGAGAAAGATAACTCACTACTCAGTACTCATTAAAATAACACAACAAAACATATTTATAAAACTTTGAACCAAAGTACAAATACTTATCTGAAGTGTTCCTTCAAGAGCTCCGCTGACTTCTACTGACTCCAACGCAATGATGAAAGACTCCAAGGGTAATTACACACAATAAACACTCAAAATAAACTCACTAGATACAAAATAAAGTGGCACCCTAAGTATGGAAGATACTACATTAAACTAGAATAGGCTAAAATAGGTATGTGTACTAAGAGGGGGGGTTTTGGTGTGATTTTCTCTGTAGAATGGCCTCCTATTTATAGAGCTCTGAATTTGACCAGGGGTTACTTAAGGCACATCTTTAAATTTTGTCCAAATTCAATGTATCTTCTAGAAGGTAACCGTCGCGCCTAGGCGGCGGGATCTGGCGCCTAGGCGCCGGACTCCGTGACCAAGTCGTTCGCACCTCTTCTCTTTGGGTCGCACCTCTTTGCGATCCAGACTATTTTCTTGTGTCCAAATACATTGTATCACATGTCCTATATATTAGGAGTAACTTCCAGTCTTCTAAAAGCTCCAATAACCTCTTAACACCGTCGAAATAACCGCCGAAAGTCATCAAAAAAACTTAACAGGCGTCGTATCGAGCCGGCGCTTAGGCGCCGGACTCTGGCGCCTAGGCGCCAAGCCAATAATTCCAAAAATTGCTCCATAAGCTCCATTTTTGCTCCTTTTTACTCTTTTTTTCTTCTTGGGCTCTTTTTAATCATCTACATCCAAAAACATGAAAATACCTTTCATTAAAGCATAATATCCTTAAGAATTAAATCATAAATAAGGCATAAAAATGGGTATTTTTTAAGTGGATCACCAGACCACGCCAAAAGACAGTGAGTTTGGCCATTATAGCAGAATAATGCGCCGGACAGCGCTCGACCAGAAAAAAAGACCTGAAACTCCAAATTTTCATGTTTTAACCATGGGACCCGCCATTTTGGCCCAAACTATCGTCTTCTACCTCCAGCCAAAGCCAATTTTAGCACCTAGGGCTCACTAGCATTTGGATTTGAAGCGATTTTATGGCCAAAAAAGTTTAGATTTCATCTTCTCTTGACAAATGGCTTTAAGAATTTCGATGGGGAAGAGGAAATTTGAGTATGATGAAAGAAAATTTATGAATTTCAAGGCTTATTCCAGCTATAGTACATTTCTTAGCAATAAGAAGTGTATTCAAGAGGGAGCCTTTAAAAATCCTGGTGGTGTGGTTGAAGAAATGATTGCGAATCTTCGTTGGTAAATTTTCTGTTGTTTCATTGCTGAAGCAATGCTGGGTATTTTTAAAGCGTTTTATGCAAATTTATATTATTCTGAGAGTGAATGCATCCTGGTTAGAGGCCAAATGGTTGAATTCACCCCTGCCAGCAAAAATGCATTTTATCAGTTGAGAGAACCCTATCGTTTTGAATATGAAAATTTTTCTATCACGAATGAAGCATTGGATGTGATTAGAAACTTTTTGACTGGTGGAAAAGGGGAATGGAAGGTTAAACTAAAACTTAACTTCCCCCTTTCTACTTTGAATCGTGTGTTGAAAGCCTTACATTATTTCATTTCTGCAAGACTTTTACTTATCAAACATCACAGTGAGGTTACTGTTGATAGCGCTGTTTTGAATTACTGTACTCAGAACATGAAGAATATAAATATTGGGGCAATTATTCATAAAACTATTTTGACAAATTCAATAGGAGAGACTACAGGTGGATTGGGACACCCTAGCCTGATTCATGCCTTGTGTATTCAGTCAGGAGTAGCAGCTGAAGATAATGATGAGGTGATCCATCCCCTGAAGCCCATTAGTAAGCTAAATCTAAAAACATATGAAGCCCATGTAAGTTAGAAGTGGAGTAAGAAAGTTGATGAACCTTCTTCTAGTCATGATAGACCATCTACATCTAGGGAGCCTACTGACCCTCGATCCGCAGCAATGCACCAAAAACTTGGTTTGCAATCGCCAAACAATGCAGTAATTTATGCTATCAAAAATATGTTATAGCCGATACTTTGACTCAAATAATAATAGCGGCTAGTGTATATAAATATAATTTTATGGAAAATATTTTACACACTAGGGGTACTACGCAAGTATACGTATCGTTTCAAGTAATATAGGGCTTTAAATAAAGACACCAGTATCGATCCCACGAGGAGGATTATAATTTTTTTTTTATATTTTGATTTTATTTTTATGCATTTCTTTTAAAGTTAAAAAGTTGATATTTAATTTACTAGATGCAGAAATAAAGCGGTAATAAAGTAATGATTGATGTAAATAAAAATAAGCAAACAACTTTCTTCCTTTCAATTAATCTAAGACTTTTTAGATAATGTAATATTCGTGGAGAATATAAATTTATGGTATTGTGCCAAATAGAAGCATTCCTATTCTTTACCTTTGCTCGATAGTATAAAGAATATTGGCTAATCTATAGATCAGGTCTGGATGTATTGTTAGTAGAATGGGTTAATCTAGGCTCACACTACTAGATGTCCAAGAGTGGCTATGGTCGGCCCTACTAGTGACCCTTTCCTTCTATATAAACCAAATTACAAGAATTTAGCTTCGTTACTCTAAAAACTTATCAATTCTACGCCCATTAAATAATATCTTCCTATTTATTTGCACTTCACCTTGAATAACCCGCGCAAGGCCTTCGACTACCCGAGGATTCATGTGATATCTACTAGTTAAGAATTCATCTCCTTCTAGGTCTCAAAACTCTTCAACGATTTTAACAATTTAAATGGCCAATTTAAATAGTAAATTAAGATCCGGTATTATTATCATCACAATGTTTAAAAAATATATATAGTCTTTAATTCTCCAATGAATTTTATATTATCTTATTTATCTTTTCATAATTGAAAGGAGAAAGTAAAGTAACTACTCAGAACACATTAAATTTAAACAACAAAACATATAAATAAAACTTTGAATCAAAATACAAATACTTATCTCAAGTGTTTCTCCAACTGAACCTCTGAATCCTTCTGACTCCAAAGTAAATAGACTTCAAAAGCTCCGACTCTTCAAATACTCTCAATACAAACTCTAAAATCAAGTCACTAATTAATAAAAGAAACTATAAATGTGGCCCTTAAAATATTTCTCTAATTTCTCTCTCTAAATGGAACTATGGGGCTAGGGGACTAGGTTGGGCGTTGGTGGTTTTTGGGCCTTTTTCTCTGAAGGAGTAGCCTCCTATTTATAGGCTTCAAGGGTTGCCTTTAGGCACCTCTTCAAAATGTGTCCATGTTCAATGAATCTTCTAGAAGGTGTGTTTGGCGCCTAGGCGCCGGACTCTACATCCAGTTCTTCGCACCTCTTCACTTTGGATCGCACCTCTTCGCGATCCTAACCTTTTCCAAGCATCCAAATACAATGCATCACATGTCCTATAATCCAGGAATAACTGCCAATCTTCTAGATGGTCCAAGAACTGCTAAAACCGTCAAAATAACCGTCCAAAAGTCGTCGAAAATCTTACGAGTGCACGTATCGGGCCGGCGCTTAGGCGCCGGATTCTGGCGCCTAGGCGCCAGGCCAATTATTTTGACAATTTTGCATTTTGGCTCTATTTTTGCTCCTTTTTGCTCCTTTTTCATCCTTTTTTCCTTCTTGAACATTTTTGCATCACCTACATCTAAAACACAAAAATACCTTTCATTAAAGCATAATATCCTTAAAAATTTGATAAAAATCAAGGCATAAAAATAGGTATTTTTTTCATGGATTACCTACTCTGCATGATGTTATGGATCAGTTGGAAAGGTTGAACACCAGACTAGAGGGACTATAAGAAAGGAACAAGATAAATGATGATTATTAAGTGCGGTAGAGATAATATGAGATAGCTTATCATGATGCATAGATGAGATTTTTCGAGACACTAGCACTGTATTTCCTACTTACCCTGATTATACTCCATAGCAGCCTGAAGAACCTGATGATGGTGGAGATCCTGTAGATGAAGTTTGGTAGTTTGTGTATTTTTATTTTTCATTGTACTTTGTTATGTATTTGTGTTTAGTATATGTGATGTACCTGAGACTCTTTCTGATTAATATCTATGATGTAATGTGTATTTGGTTGTAATGTTGATTTGTGATGTATGTGATGTTATAGTAGAATTTTCATGTGTGTGGTTTGTTAGTTTAATTTGTGATAGTAACAGTTGGATGTTAATGTTGTGTGCATAGCTTATTTTTCATGTTTTTAAACTTCTTCTCTTATAAATTTCTAACCCATATTTGTGTATAGAAATGCTCTTAATTATTTCAGGCATACTGTTCTACTTTATGAAGAAAACCTGCTTAAACTCAAAGGTATGAAAAGCCCAACATATTGAGGTATGAGTTATATGTTTATATCTTTTCTTTCTTCCCATATAAATTGTATTGATATTCAAAAATTTAAGTTTGGGGGAGGGAAAGAATTAACTATTAGTTGTTCTTATTTAAAAGTATTTTCAAAATTATTAACATGATTTCCTGCAATAGAACTCAATTTCAGATAACTGTATTTTGATTTTATTTAAGAATTTTATAAAGTAGAATGAAAATATTTGGTAATGAAAAGCAATTTTGTAGGATAAGATGTTTCGTATAAGAGAATATAATTATAGTCAACTATTCAAAGTATGAAAAAATTTATGCTTGCAATATTAAGAATTTTAAAACTTTATGTCATAGGAAAGGATTGAGACTCTATGATGAATCATTAATAAGCTAAAGAAATGCCTATAAGGTAAAGGAATGTGGTAAGTTTCAAATTTAGGGTGAGAAGGGTGAAGTTCAAAATCATTAAAGGCTATCCAGATACAGTAATCCTCACTTAAAAGAAAAGAAAAGAAAAGAAGAGAAAAGAAGAGAAAAGAAAAGAAAAGAAAAAGAAAAGAGAAGTGAGGAGAAGCTTGAGGAGATGCCTAATTAAAAATTGGCTTCATTTGGACCTACCTAAAGGGAAAAACTTAATTACTTTCCTGAACTTACATGTATGGATTAGCATCTTTACTAGTAGTGTTCTCATAAACTTCTTTTCATGTAATCCTTTTAAGTGCCTTAAAAGGACAATCTACAGTCATTTTTCAAATGAATTGACGGCTAGAACTCTTAGACTTGATTACTAGATGGTCTTATACCTGCAGAATTTACTTGAATTATTCAAAGATCTTTCTGAAAATCTTACTATTATACTTATCTAAATCAAAATTATGGTATTCTATAAAGAAAGTTCATTGCAGTGGATCATTATTTTATTATTAACTAAAATTACTTGAGTACAAGTAATAGTTAAGTTTGGGGGATCTTGATCTACTAAAAATTTGATAGTTTTTTACTATCTATTTCATACCTATTTTTAATGTTATTGCACTTTAAAGGAAGATATTTTTCATGATTTCATGTAGGTGCAATGATTTTAGGCCTTTAGAGCAAAAGGAAGCAAAAAGGAGCAAATTTGGAGCAAAAAGGGACAAAAGTGCATTTTATTGAACTAGCGCTAAACGGCGTTGTCACCAGCGCCGAACCGCGCTATTTCACAGAGAGTTGCGACTGATTGGCAGAATAATGAGCCGAACGGTGCCCTATCCAGCGCCGGACCACGTCCTATCCTGATTTTAAATTAGATTCAATGTATTTAGCCGGATTTTGAAGGGTTGCTTAAGGAAACTCTTGGGAATTCAGTTTTGTCCGAATATAAACACTTTTGGAGCTAAGTTTAGAGAAAAGAAGAAGAAAAAGAGAATAGTTTAGAGTTTAGAGAGAGTGTCTTCTCATTTAGTTTAGGAAATCTACGTTTTGTGTTTTCTCTTCTAAGTAGTGTGAGAGGAGAGGGAAAGTGAGAGATTTCTTCTTCCTTGCTTATCTAAAGAGAGAATTGTGTGTTGTTGTGAAGAAAGAAGAAGAGTCAAAGGAATTCCTTGAGATTCACTTGGGGTAGAGTTTGAGATAAGTTGTCTTTACTTTACTCTATTTGTATGATGTTATTTTTATATACAAAATCCATGTTTTGTCATCTTTTCCTCATGAGTCTTGAGTAGATTTCTTTGTCTTTCTCCTTTTCATGTGATATGTTGATTTTGTGAAATGGAAATGATGTGCTGATTTATTATGAAGAATTTATGATGACTTTTTCACTTCAAACTTCATTTACTTTTTGATCTGGCTAATTGAATTGTTAAAACTTGTTGGGAAACATATTTTTTGAAAGGATTATGAGTTCCACAATAAAAGTGAAGGTCACATTCAATGTCCATGAACGAGAGACGTAGTTCATGGGGATTGAGTGAAAGTAAATAGGGAAATATACTTTGATGGGTGTAGAATTGGAGATTTCAGAGTGACAGGCTGAAATCCATAGTTTGGTCGTAATGTTTGGAAATTGAAGTGAGAGTTAGCCTTCAGGCAAAGGGAAGTGGGAGCTTTTGAGTGAGAGCCAGTATCCTCTCAGCCTAACCATGGATTTGGGGACTAACCTTAGGATTAGCCAATGTTCTTTATACGCTGAATTATGGGTAAAGAATAGGAATACTCCTATTCGGCACAATACATTTTCATCACTGATCTATGTCACAATAATCATTACATTATGATTGGAAAGGAGGAAGACTCTTTCTTGCAACCAAACTTTGTTATAAATTTATTCTTGTGTTAGTTTAACTTGCTAGAGTTTAGAACGTGTTTTGGTAGAAATAGTAACTACAATTGTTTGTCTTTATTTTAAGAATTAAACTTCCTTGCAATTGTGTTGTGATTCGATAAGTGATTTCTGTGCTACGCCATAAAACTAAAGCCTCCCTATAGGATTGATATCCAGGACTCCACTACAGCCCTGTATTACTTGAGCGATACGTATACTTGCGTTTAATTGTGTGACTCATTATAAAACTAAATTAGTATATACATCTAAATTTGTGTTCATAAATTTTGGTAATTCAAAAAAGTCACGCCGGTGAACAAGACTTAATGGTGATTAGGTTGGCTGGTATTGGCTTTGGGTAAAGATCTCATTGGTTTAGCCATTTAAGGGAGACAAATCTCTAATTTAGGGGACCCATGGTCCATGCCCCATGTAGATTGGGCTAGGTGGATCCAAACTAGTCCCTAAAGTTTAAATGGTTGCTGTGGTGAGCTTGGCTTGGTCAATTTAGCTAGGTTTGGTGACATTTGGGACTTGGATTCAAGTTTAGGTCTTTGGGTTCAACATGGGTCTAGGTTGGGTTTGGGCTTGAGTTTGGGTCAAGTGATTGATCAATTTGATGGGGATAGTTTTCATGAAGGCTTTGGGAGAGGATTTGAGTGATTTTAAATTGATTAGGGAGTTCAATTTGGTAAGATTTGGATTAGGGTCAATTTTGGGGGATGTGGGTCAGACTTGAGTTTAGGTTAAGCTAGGGTTTATCTATGGTACAATTGATGGTTCCAATATTCTAGGGGATTGTTATGAAGAGTTTTAGAAAGAGATTGGGTGGAAATTTTGGGGTTAGGCCATTCAATTTAGTTGCATTTGGGTATGTGGCTAATTTAGGGCAAAATTGGGGATTTTGGCTTAGGTTGGATTTGGGTGAGAGTTGAGTTCAAATGTGGGTCAATTGATGGAAAAAATTTGGTTTGGGAAAATTTTATGAAGAGTTTGGAATTCAAAATTGGGGAAATTGACTTAGCTATGGGGTTCAATTTGGGGAAATTTTTTCATATAGTCAAAATTGGGGATTTTGATTTAGGCTTGAAATTGGGTTTGAAAATTGGTTCAATTAGACATATATTTGGTTTAGACTGAGTTTGGGAACGATGAATTTTGATTTAGAATTGAAATTGGGTGAAATTAGTGTCAATTGGGTGGACATTATGGGTGATTTGGGTATTTTGGGCATTGCAATTTGGGGATTTTGGTCAAATTGGGCTCATTGTATGTTTTCAAATTGATTTGGGGACATTAGGGATGATTTTGGAGATTTTGGAAGTTTTTGGAATTTTTGAAAATTTTGGGGTGTGAGGGGCATTTTGGTAATTTTGGCTAATTTTGGGGTTTTTTACAAATTTTGAAAAATTTGGGGTGTCTTGGTCAATTTGAGTGGTGGGCAACATTTTGGCATGATTTTTGGTGAGAATTTGAGATTTAGGTAATTTTGAAATTTTTGTTCAAATTGGGGGTTTAGGGGTACTTTGGGTAATATGATAGAGTTTGGGGGCTAAAGGGTCAAATTGGGAGTTTGGTAAAATTTGGTGCAAATTGGGAATGTCAACCTACTTGAGCCATGAGACCAAGGGAAATCCCATTTTGGATCCTCTACGTGTTGATCCTAGCCACCTTAGCCATAGGCTTAGGGCTTGAGGAACCACCAACATGAATTTCCAGATAGTAGGGATCAAGTTGAGGAAGTTTGGTTTAGGGTTTGGGGTGAGTGTAAGTGTTGTGTAGGTGTGAATGTGTGAGCTAGCTTAACCAAGAACAGAACACCCAGGGTTTACCCTATGGCTTGACCATCATATAAGGGACTCCCCTTGAGCTTCCTTATGCTTAGCCTCATCCTACTAAGTGCTAGAGGTTAGCCTTAAGCATATGAAACTCCAAGTGAAGCAAAGAAGTAGTTTGAATTTTTAAAGAGGGAGGATTCCATCACTAGTCTTTTAAGACAGTCACCAGAAAAGTTTTGTGGCTAGATCCTATGTTCTTCTAAAGAAAGGCTAGACCTCAATAAAAGTAAGGTCAACAAAGCTTAGCTTGAGCTCAGACGAGATGGCTTGATCTTGAGCCAATTTAGTTTGAGCAAATGGATTCAAAGGTTGCATGGGATGGTTTTGCTTGGAAAGTTGATTTTGGCTTAGATTTGGATGGTTCTAGCTTGGATTGCCAAGTATTTGGCTTAGGATTTAAATGAAATTGGGTGAACTTTGGTGTGGGTTTATCTCTAATGGGAAGGGTTTGTTTTGTTTGTAATGATGTGGGAGGTTTTGGTGGATTGAGGGGTGTGTGAGTGAATATTTGGGTGAGATTTGGCTTTATTTTGAAAATGGGGATATTTGAAAGTATGGGGTGGTTTGTGTAGTGATTGAGTATGATTATAGGTGATTATAGGAGGGTATAGTGATGGGTTCGAAAATTTTGGAAATGTGGATTTTGAGTGAAGGCTAGGTTTGGGTGGCTTTGAAAATGGAGTGTGAGCGTGGTGAGAGAGTGTGTGTCGAGAAATTATATTTTCACATTTTATTTATTAATGAATTTTATTAAGGAATTATTACATGAAAGTGATGATTAATCATTTTTTAAAAACTTTAATGAAATTGTGATTTTATTTTTGAATTGATTTTAATTTTAATTTATTATTATTATTGTGGGTTTTTATTTCAATTAATTTTTTAATCTCGATTATTTCCCAATTTATTATTTTTTTCTGTTTATTGTTCAATTTTTCCATGCCATAGTAAATTTTAATTCTTAATGATTTTTAGTTTCCTTCTCCATTTATTTGGTTGAAATTATTCTGTCATTGTTCTTTCTGGTATTGTATGAGGAGCATACGCCAAATGCCATCTTCTACAAAATTCTTGCACAAGTCAGATTCTTTTTCCTTTTTATGAATGCTCAATTGGGCTGATGAAAGGCTTTTACTGTATTATTTATTTATTTGTTTGTTTGAGAGAATAATTGAGAGCGTTTGGCAGAATGTAAGAAGTAACATAAGAAAATAATTAATTAAATTGACTCTATATTTTCTCCATATAGCTCATATATCTTCCATTTTTATTGAATGAAAGGATAATTTAGTTTTATCTCAGTCTCTTTTATGTTGGCTACGTGCTTGAATTTATATAGTTTAGTAAGAAGGTTCCTATCTTAAATTTATAAGATCTATATATCACCAAAAAATATTTTTGAGATTAAATTTAAGACCATTTGTTCTAAACCTGAAAAGGCTAAGCCATCGACAGCTGAAGTGATTTTTGATATTACTCGTAATGAACTCAAATCATATATTTGAAGTATTGTCAAAAGTTTTGGGATATTAATTAGAGAACCAAAATGATCTCCAACTTTGCCTGTTTTTTGTCGAGTTAAATGTCTCGATGAAATGAATCTAACAAACCCAAAATCATTTACTTTTGACATCACGAAAACACTCAAACATTCAAATAATCCCATGTGATGAAGGAGATAAGCTATACGCCATACGATGACGTGTCTTTGGATTTTGATAAAAATATATGAAATATCACATATATGAGGGAGGAAGGAAATGGGAGTTTGGAAAGAGCTAAGAAGTTTGAAGAGTTTTAGAGTTCTATTTGTGCATCTTTGTTGATGCTCGATCACTATCAAATCATCACCATCAAACTATCATCGCTCAACCATCACCATCAAATTGTTGTCATCGGAGCACTATCACATGACTGCATAATAAAATTGCTTTTTCTTAATCATAATAGCCAAGTACGACCTTCCAATTAATGTTGATTGTATGTTGTTGCCTATTGTCCCCTTATCATAGTGGTCATACAATGGTTATCGGATTACCGTGGCTCGAGTATTATTTTGAGACCATTATTGCTCAACTAGATTCTTCAAACCAACATTATCTAATTATGATATCTCAACCACCAAAGTCCCACTACTGTTGACAGGCTATCATTTGTCTAACTATTATTCGATTATGATTTGCTGGCTAACATTGTCAAACTATTATCGCTTGATTATGATTTTCTAGCCACTGTTGACTGATTGAGATCACCCAAATACGATCTACTGACCATTATCACTAGAATATTACCTTCCAACAACTGCAACTTCATGACAATCCTATGGCCATCATCATTCATTCAATCACAATGTTCCAACTATCGTCACCCTATTATGACTACCCAATCTTGATTATCTAACCACAATCACCCAACTGTGGTCACTTTATACCATGGTCTCTCAACCATTACCACTCAACTATGATGTCCAAATCATCATCTCTTGATTATGGCAATCTTCTCAATCATCATTGACTTGATGACAATCTTTTTTACACAAGTTGAAATCACAGCATAACACTATCAAATAATCTCAAATATGTACAAAAAATATTTATCACATTGCTTTAACTCCATCGATATATGCTAATATTTAGGGTGTACTAATAACTGGAAAAAGATAAAACTTTATAACAAAATTTTGTATTACTCTCATTAGCACAATAAGAAATTGGGCTAAAAATATGACATCAATAAGAGCGAATTTATAATGTAAGAACATTAATAATACTTATATATATGAAAAAAAGTAAACAACCATGCATTGAACAGGTGGAGATTCTTGTTTTATTTTACATAAAGAGTATAATAAAATCTTTTGTATACTGAAAATCGACCTTCTATTGGCTTTATTTTTTATTTCCGCCACACAAATTTGGAATATTTTATTTTATCTCAATAATCAAATATGATATAAAAAAGATAATATACTATCTTAAAAAATAAAAATATTACTTTACGATGGATTTAATTACTCAAAAAAAATCACTTAATAATTAATGGGTGTGCATTTTAAATTAACAAATAATTTCCCTATCTAACATGAAGGCTAAATAGGGCTTAGATTAATTTAGGTTACTAACTTCCAAGAAGGACAAGCTCCTATATTTAATTATATCTTAAGAGATAAAAATCTCTTAATAAACTCTTTATTAAGACAGAGATTAAGTCTTTAAGAATTTTAAAGTTTAGTTTTCATGATTGCTTATTTGAGATTTCAAATGAGAAAGATCAAAGTTGAACCATTTTTATTAGAACTCATGGGAGAAGAGGTAGGAATTATCTAGATACCGAGAAGCTCGATGACACTTCAATTATCCTATTGTATAGCCTTAATGACTTGAATTTGAATGATTTAGCATTTTAGTTGACGTTTTATAAGAGATTTAGGGCTTATATCCTATGATATTCTATCGTAGGAAAGCTTAAGTGATGAAGAATTATGAAATTCCTCAGGCTTATACTAAGATGATAAATACTATAACAATATTCTCTTATGCCTAGACTATGAAGATGTAAATGTGAGAACTAACCTACTAAGTGATATGGCATCCCCAGTCAATTTCATCATTCTCGGTCATCTGTGGTCTTAGTCTATATAGACGTGGGATATATAGAGGATTCTTATTATCAACGAAGGGTTATTTTATCTAAGGGTAACTCATAGACTAAGGGGATAGACCTAATTTTAGGCTAACATACAAGACTCAAACTCCACTCCTAACATTAGCCTAGGTTGTCACAGGTTACCTAACGCTCAGTGAGCAACATGATAGGATATATATGTGATTGAGACTTACAATTAGATCAACGATAATCAAGATGTGCAATGTATCACCTCATCATAAGATGAGGGGTCAAACAAAATGATGAATTTTTTTAACATGATAAACGGAAGAAGGAATGTGATTTAAAACCTGACTTTGTATAGTCGACTTCGCCTGAACATCATATCTGTGGGGTAGAAAAGATATTAAAGTGGGACTTAAAACATGATCAATGATTATCCAAAAGGCCCAAATTTATCCTCTCTATAAGGTAGAGAAGATAGAAGTTTGAACTTACATCTTGTCTTACATCTTGTCTAGGCCAAGAGTGTCAGTTAACCACCTAAATGCATATGTAAAAAGGTTTGGTCATGTGAAGGTGGTAAAGGGAGTTACCCTAGAGAGAAAGTGAGCACACTAGTCATGTGCAAACATGAGTGTATATATATTATCAATCTTAAGAATATCATAAACTATGGTATTTTTTTATTTTCTAATGTGTCAAAGTTTTGTAAGCAATCAATATTACTCTCCTAAGTGCCCTTCTTAGGTGTGTGTATGATATGAACATCAAATTAATCGTCTGGCCCAGGAAATGTCGACTATGCTATCGTTGGGCGGTAACTGTCACTAGTGAAAGTAGCATACAAGTATGCAAATTTATAAGCAAATGTCCCACATTCATTGTATTAGTGTCCTTTATGAAATAAAAGTGAGTTATGGATCAAAGATCATTGTCTTATACATGTTTAATACGTTATTATTATAAATTATTATTATCATTTGAAAAAATAAAATATAAATTTATGCCTCACTTTTGTTGAGGTCTAGTCTCTTTCTTAGGAGCCTAGGATCTAGACATAAGATTTTCCTGCTGACTATCCTAGAGGACTAGTGATGGAGCCCTACCCCATTAGAAATTTCAAACACCTCTTTATTCTTCTTGGAGTTCCATGTGTTTTGTTCTAACCTCTAGCACTTAGTAGGATGGAATCAAACATGAGGAAACTCAAGGAGGATTCCCATAGGATTGCCTGGTCTTAGGATTAGCCTTGGGTGGTGTCTTCTTAGTCAGTCCCGAACATACACACAATTCCACTCGCAACTCAAAGCCTAAACCAATAACCTTTAGTTTGATTCCTCACTCTTTTGGAAACTCATATGGGTGGTCCCCCAAACCCTTAGCCCTAGGTTGGGGTTTGGCTAAGAACGACACATGAAGGATCCAAAATGGGATTTCCATTGGTCTCTTGGATCAATAGGGTTAATTCTATAATAAAAATTTCCAATTGATCTCAATTTCACTAAAACCCCCAAATTTGACCTCTTAGCCCCAAACTTTCACCAAATTAGCAAATTGCCCCTAAAACCCTAATTTCTCCAAAATTTCCCAAAATTTCATAAATTCCCAAAGTCTCTTCAAAAATCATATCAAATTATTCAACACCACTCAAGTTGACCAAAATACCTCAAAATTCCCAAAATACCCCAAAAATTGCCAAAATCAAAATACCCTTCATACCCAAAAAATTCCAAAAATTCCCAAAATCTCCAAAATCTCCAAAATCATTCCAAATATCCCCAAAATGAATTTGAACCATTTATTGACCCTAATTTCACCAAAATTGACTAACTTTGACAAAAATCTCCAAATTGCACCTAGGCCCAAAATGCCTAAATCACCCCAAATTTCCACCAAATTAATTCCAAACTTCCCCAATTTCAATTCTAAATCAAAATTCAGCATGGATAATCTCAATAAAAACCAAATCAAAGCTCAATTGAACCCAATTTCAAACAAAAATTCCAATCTCAAGTGAATTGCCCTAATTTTACCATATCCTTATATTCCACCAAAAATTGAACCCCATATCCTATTCAATTCCCTCAGATTTGAATTCTAAACTCTTCATAACATTTATCTAAATCAATTTGAACCTTCAATTGATCAAAATCTAGATCCAAACATAGCCTAAATCTAAACTAAATAAAAATACTCAGTTTTGCCCCAAAATCCAAAACTTCCAAAATTGAACTTTATATCTCCCCAATTCTAACCCAATTGATTTTCAAACTTCTCATGAAAATATTCCACACCATTATGAGCCCTCAATTGAACCAAATGTAAATTCTAGCTAAAACCAAGTCCAAGCTTAAGCCATGGTTTTGAACCCATATCTAACAACCAGCCCAAGCCATTTGGTATGGCCCAACCTTGGACCCACATAGCAACCATTGAAGCCCTAAGAACTAACCTAGATCCACCTAACTAGCCCTAGGTGAGCCATGGACCAAGGGTCCCCCAAATTAGGATATTTCTACCCAAATATGGTTAAGCTAAGAGGATCCTTTCCACCAGCCTAACCAAGCCCCCAAACTATCACCATTAACTCCTCTGAACTCGCTAAGCCACCTAGTCACCAGCTCCGCCTTGGCCGGCTGGCCTAGTCACTGGAAAAGCCCAACCTGAGAAGGCCAACCCCACCTTTTAAACCCAATTTCACCCATCCAAGGTGGCTAGCTCCCATTGGTGATTTGCGTCGTTCAGCCTTCCACCTCAGCAATACTTTCCACCCCCTGGTTTGCCCTGGTGGCAACAATGGTTGTGGCTATTTAACTACTACCCCTCACAGCTAAAGTAGAAGAGTGCATAAAACCTGGAGGAAACTCTGTCAAATTACTTCCAGAGCTTCTCCAGACTTGCCTAAGCTCAAGCCCGCCACTCTCCAGCCATCTTCCTTACTACCTTAGGCCAATTTCTGCACCTAAAGGTAGGTCAGAAACAGGACACTCCTTGGAACTCCACCAATCTTCAAATTGAACTACACCTCACCATCCCCTGGCCGAACGAAGAAGTTCCCCACTTAAAGCCCCATATCTCAAGCTCTTTGCACTAGACTTTGAACAAGGCTGCACCACCTGTAGGAGGAAGTCCTACTCAGACCCATTCCTAGAGCAAGGTAACACTTGGAGAAGGTTTGTCAGCTCACAATGAAGCTTCTGCAAACACCCAATCGAGGCCTCACCTCTTGGACTTGGGTATAAGCCATTTTCCCCTAAATTGAGCTCGGTTTGGAATTTTATAAAGAAAAGTTTAAATCCAAGTGCACGTGACCGTATCTATGTGTTCATCTGGACTAGATGTAGGTGTAAGAATAAACCTCATGCGATTTGGTTGAGTGTAGTGAGAGATCTTAAGCCTAGAACGTGGACGGTATGCGGGATACACTAGATGAAGACGATTACCAGGGACTGTTTGATCGCGCGTGTATTGAATGGACGACGTTGAAGCAGTCACACGAGCGAATACAACATAAAGCATGGTTCAAGCCAGCACTGACACTGATGGCAACAACGAATCAGATGGCGCCGCGTGGCATTTAGTAGACGTCGTATGTTGACATGGATAAGTATGAAATTAGGATTTTTAGGGTTTATTTAATTAAGTTAACTAAGAAAATTCATAACTTGGTGTAGAAAAATGCTTAAAATAAAAGGAAAAATACCATTTTGCTAAGTGAACAGATGAAAATATTATGAAATAATAAGTAAAAATATTTGACTTATATTTATTTTTAAATTAATTAAATACTCAGAATCTTCATTAAATCATAATTAATTAAATATTAATCAAAATGACTTGAAATTTTGAGGGTTTTAACTTCATGTCTATAGGGATGTTCTCTAATCTTTCCAAGGTCAGAGGACATCTCTAAGTGTGAAAACCCTATTTTTTTTAATAAAAATACCTCTATTTTGATTAAAGATATTATAAAATTAAATACAAATCAGAAAATTATAAAAATGAATTTGGTAGATTCATTGTGGTCAGAGGACCCTAGGAAAAATATAAAATAGATTTAAATAAATAAAAATAATATTTTATGTATTTAACTCATTAAAACTTAAGAAAAATTAAACAAATAAAATATGATTAAAAAAATCACAAAATTGAATCCACATTAAAGAAAACTGTCAAAGAAACTCTCAATAAAAACTTGAGCTCCATATGAATTGATTAGATCACTAAACTTGACTTTCTAAGTAAAATTTGATTTTTGTATTAAAATAATTATTATAAATAAAATATAATTTCAAAAATTACAGAAATGGTTTTGGGAGTTTCTTTTGACCAGAGGAATTTAGGAAAAACACAATAGATATGAAAATAAATACTTCATTTTTAAGCTAATTTTTAATTTAAAAATAATTAAAATAATAAAAAATCATAAAGATCACAAAAATATAAAAGTGCACTAAAATATTCTAATTTGTTTCTAATCACTTGGGAGCAATTAAAATATTTTATTCCTAATTTTCCAAGTAAATTTATGAATTTTTATAGAATTAAAATGAATTTTCCTTAATTTTGTACTAAAATAATTACAATAAAATAATATAAATCACAAAAATATAAAGTTTATTTCTCTCAGTTCTCTGGGCTTATGGGGATTTAATAAAAATAAAAAAATTAATTTTCAAATTAAATTCTATTTTATATTTAATTAATACTCAAAATCATATAAAGATTATAATAATTAAAATAAAACTCCAAAAATCATGAAAATTTGTCTAAGTAATTCTCTGACCTAGATAAACCTTCAATAATTTTCCTAAGGATAGATGACATAATTTTGATAAGTTAATAAATTAACTTGAAAAATACCTACTTTGGCATTAAAAATAATTCTAAAAATAAAATAAAAATCAGAAAGTTACATATTCTTCTCTGTTATTTTAATTGACCAATGAGTGTGGTAAATATAAAATTTTAAAGTCATTTGATTTTAATTTAGAGAATTATGAAGTGATAGGCTTTAAAGGGGAAAATGGTAATTATGGAATTTAAGCCTTAAATAATGTGTAGGCTTAATTAGAGGATAAATGGGTAATGAATGATCATAATCAACTTTTTTAGATGATTTAAACATAAAGGATTAAGAGGTAGAAACCAATTCCTCATTTTCTCATAACAAGGATTAAATTGCAATTCCCCTTATTATTATAATTTGGAAGTTAATTAAATTGAATGATTCTAATGTGAAGGGCTTGATTTGGAAGGTTATAATTCACTAATTCAAAATCCTTAGTCAATAGTTTGATTATAATACAATCTTTAATCAGGATTAAGTTCAGCTAATTTAACATTCCTATAATTACAAACCTACCCATTAAACCTTAAGGGCTTAGTAGTAAACTAGGCTTAATCCAAGCTAGCTTAATGTGGTCTAGAAAAAAAAATAATATTGAATGATGAAACGCTTTGAAAACACTACTAGCCCAAGTTTAATTGAAATAGCTACTCCCCTTAATAGGTTAATTTGCCCTTAAAGGCCTTTACTCACATAATTCACAAATGAAACATCAAGTGATAATTACCCCACTCATAGGGATCATTATGACATCAATATTCATTGAGCACGGGTTAAAATATACCTATCAAACCCTAACTTTAATGATGTATGAATGATTTAGCAACATAATAAGTTCAGAAGAACTCAAGACGTTCCAAAGGATCTTATAAGAGGTGTAGGGTTATGCCCCTCATCCCTCTATAGTCTTTTTGATATCTTGGATGAAAACTAAACCCATTATGTCTTCACTCAAGAAAATCATCCTCAAAATCCAAACAAATAAGGACCGACCAAGTTATGACTAGGAGCTCAGTAGGAATTGCCCCGAACTATTCTTCCCGCCTTTTTTGTTTCTTGCAATTTATTGAAATTTCTTAAAAGATTATATACATTACAAAAGCTAACATTTCAACGGATGCACGAGAGAATGACAAGTATGCATTTACATTTTTGTAATACAATTTCCTTTCCTTTTACTTTACTGCATTTTTTCTTACTTGCACTTGTTTCTTTACCTGCAAAACTCAAAACAAAATTTGCATGCTAAACCAAAACCAAAACAAAACAATTTTGAAAGTTAAATACTTTTTCAAAACAAAACAAAAACATGAAAATGAACTAGTTTTAATACATCATCTTTGGATGATCGGAAATCCCTCGGAGGAGGCAACCCACGGTTGCTAATGAGATTTCCCTGATTTAAATGAGCTTAACAACTTGTTTAGACTAAGTGAATCCAAAGAAAATAGTGGTGTCGGAATGAGAGAATCATGGGATCCTAACCGGTATCACTTAAGCAACTTAAACTTTCCCCATAGGACTTCTATAACAAACAACAACAATAATAACAACAAAACTAGACATTAAAACACACTTAGTAAAACCACCCGAACCTTAGTCATTAGGGCTGCTACTTCAGCAAGGTGCTTGGAGCATACACCATGGGCAGCACGGTGAAGACTTACAAAAGGACATCTTTGATAGAAAAAACAAATCTGCAACAACAAAACAAATCTACAACAAACCCTTCCTTTATTTAACTAACAAGCCATAAAATTTTAAGGTTGTTTGTCTAGTGCAACATAAATCCTCAACTTATCTTTTAGGCTTTTGTACATGGTGCAATATAAGCTCTAGCTCGCCTTAGGATTCTAAGGTCGTCATTTGGTATGACATAAATTCTCTTATCTTCTAGGTTATATGTATGATAGGCATCATAGAAATGTAAGACCAAATTAATAAAATTGGCAGGATGAAATATTAAATAATTTATCTGTCAAATTAAATCCAAACCATAGAATAGTTTAAGAAGTCACTAAGGTTCTCCTTAGGATCCGTGGCATCCCCTACTTTTTCTTCTTTTAGATTCCATAATAACAGTTCCCATTTGCACCTTTCCCTTTTTATATTCCATATGTTCGACCTTGAAAGACCCCAGATTTTGAAATTTATGAAGACAATGCCTCTGATTTAAATTGAGAGTTTCTTATGTGACTTTGGTTGCTTAAGATGTAATTAACTATAGGAGCTTTCCCTTATAGGAAACTTTAAGAATCCAGGTAATATAAACCAGATCTAATTCTTTCATATTAGACAGGAGAACTTGTCGGTCAACATAGAGGTTTCACATACCAAAACAGATGTCCTAAATCTATTAGTAAATGTAATTGAGCCTCACTATCAAGTAATGTGTATTTATTCCTCGTGATAGGTGCATGGCTTGTGGTGTAGTGCTCGTTTACTTAAACTTTTAAGGATATCATAATGGTTTGATTTCTTATTTTCAAATTAAAATGATATTTTTCAATATATATATATATATATTAGATGAAATTTTATTTTTAAAAGCAGGCGACGAGGCTCCCATTCCGATGATCGACACCCCTAAATAGGCTTACTAAATTTGAAATCCTAATTTTTTTAAACATAAAGAAGATATGCATATAAAAGAATAAAACCAATTCACATAAGATACAAATCTCTGTCAGATAATGATGGATGCTTATACACATAAGCAAGAAGTATAAGTGCATTTATGTTACCACCAAGTTGCATATGCATCATCAAATATGGTAAAATTTAAAAACACAGTGTAGAGCAAAAACATGTCACTTTGAAATATTTGGCTCCTCACAAAAGAAAACAAAGAAGTTAGTACATGAAAATGATACATTAAAAGATCATCAAGATGTGAGCATATGTGAATGGTGATGAGTAGGCAAGCAATACAACTTGATAAATGTGCATGCCAATCAATTCATATATATTAACATAGATAATACTTAGGTCTCCACTTTATATACATAAAACCCAAATTTTTAATATCACCTCAAAAATACGATTCATTTTCCTTTTAAAATTGGCTCACAACTTATCATGCATACATTGATCTCCTTATATGTTCTTGATTGAATGCCTTCACATGTTAATCTAACAGTGGTTTAGAGACTTCAGGATGGTAGGTTTTTTTTTAGGAGAAGTAGGTTTTATAGTCTAGGGAAACTAATGGGATGCTTAGTTATTGGAATTGTGGGATGTATGATGGTATTCAAGTTTTTCTTAATTTGGACTAGGAAAATCAATGGGAATGTAGTAGGGAAATAGCCTAGGAATGGTGTTGTAAATGGTTATGGTCAGTGGTAGGAGTTCGGGAATGTTTAGGTAGAGTGTTACTAAGGGATGGAAAGGTTTCAAAAAATTCAAAATGGTAAACCCGAGTTTTATCCATAAGATTAGGAAGCGTTATCAGCACTAATGATTGGCCCCTTACTGATGTGGCATGGTCCAGGTAAGCACATGTTTGGTAAACCTTAGCGTGCGACCAATAAAAGACCTCCAAGTGGACTTCAAAGTTGGTGTAGCCTCCATGGCAAGCCAAAATTTGGTTTGGTAAGTTCAATCTAAGCTTCCAAAAAAGTTAGAAAGGTTGAGATGGTTGCATAGGTGAACCAATTAGAGCTAGCCACTCGTATGGTTCAGTTTATTCTTGATTGGATTAAGGAATGACGTGTTTGAATGGCTTAGACATGGCTTAAGATTGACTTGGTTTGAGCTTAGGATTTGGAGCTGATTTGAGCTTAGTTTGAGCTCAGACTAGATGGCTTGATCTTGAGCCATGTTAGTCAAGCAAATGGATTCAAAAGTTACATGGGATGGTTTTGCTTGGAAAGTTGATTTTGGCTTAGATTTGGCTAGATGTGGCTTGGATTAGCAAGTATTTGGCTTAGGATTTGGATGATTTTGGGTGAACTTTAGCGTGTTTTATCTCTAATGGGAAGGCTTTGTTTGGTTGTAAAGATGTGGGAGGTTTGGTGGATTGAGGGGTGTGCGAGTGAATATTTGGGTGAAATTTGGATTTATTTTGAAAATGGGGATATTTGAAAGTATGGGGTGGTTTGTGTAGTGATTGAGTAACATTATAGGTGATTATAGGAGGGTATAGTGGTGGGTGTGGAAATTTTGGAAATGTGGATTTTGAGTGAAGGCTAGGTTTGGGTGGCATCAAAAATGGAGTGTGAGCGAAGTGAGAGAGTGTGTGTCGAGAAGTTATATTTTCACTTTGTATTTATTAATGAATTTTATTAAAGAATTATTTCATGAAAGTGGTGATTAACCAATTTTGAAAAATTTTAATGTAATTTTGATTTTATTTTTGAATTGATTTTAATTTTTATTTATTTATTATTATTGTGTTTTTTTTTATTTCAATTAATTTTTTAATCAAGATTATTTTCCAATTTATTATCTTTTCTGTTTGTTGTTCAATTTTTCCATGTCATAGAATAATTTTTAATTTTTTTTTATTTTTAGTTTATATTTTCATTTTTTGGTTGATTTTGTAATTTTATATTAGAATTTTAGATTTTAATGAAGTTTTTGATAAGTTTAGTTTTATGTAGTTTAAATTTTTTATTGCAATAGAGAGTTAAAATTCAATAAGATTATATTTCTACAAGGATGATTTTCAAGGCTTATCAATTATTTTATTTTCTTGATAGAATAACAGAGTTGGCAACGAGTCCAACAATCCTATATTGATCTTTTTTCAAATTATATGGCAGATATTCCCTTATGAAATAAATACTATAATAAAAACATAATGTTAGTAACCCTATTAACACATGGATGCTATCAAACTCTACTTAACTTCATCATTATTCATAGTTGCACATATTCCATAACATCCAATTTGGATGACAAAGTAAAAACTTGTAGGACTTATTAGTTCATGAAAGGTCTCTATAGAGAGGCTAAATTCCCATTGATAGGAACAATCTTATCTTTACTTGAGACATAAATACTACTTTCTATAAGAATGTTAAGGCTCTCAAGAGAAGGAGAGTCCAAGATTAAAAGTTGTTGAAAATGACTACTACTTACAGGAGAACTATGACCCCTAATAAATAAAAGATCAGAAATCGATAGGAGTAACATCTAGCTTCACGAGTTAGAAGTTGAGATATAAGTACAAATCAGGCCTAAATTATGTGTTCACACAACCCGGGAGTCACTTATCTGAGCAAGGTGGAGGAAGAGCATGGATATGTTTTTCAAGCCTGAATTATTTGTTCTATTTTTCGATACTCTTCTAAATGATCGGAGAATATGATCTAATGAGAATACAGGGGCTAGAAAAAGACCTAGAGTTGATCCCCCCCTTCAATCTCTTTTCCCTCATTTATGAATGTTCAATAGAATAATAAAATACAAGCTGCACTGTGCAAATTGTCAATTGTGCCTCGATGAAAAGATCATGAAATTTATGTCAGGTGACTTATAAATTAGGATCGCTGACACATATCCATCCTTGATATTATTCTTGACTTTTGTATTATGATAGTTTTGAGAATCGCTGAGGAGGTTAGCTAGGCTACTCAGTCTAATTGGTATGTTCTTCAGAAGGAACAGGCAAACCAGGTCTATAAGACAATTCGCTAAGTCAGTTCTATAGGTCAGCTAGGCAGCTAGTGTAAATCAGCTGACAGATTGGCAAGTATGATTGAAAAGTCACCTTAGCGGTTCACTCTAGTGACATCCGTGCCTTCTAGATAATTAACTAATCAGGCCCATGAGGCCAGCTTGACATAGGTACTGGCCCATGAAGGTTGAAATTGTGTATACATTTAGTTCCCCAATTCTATTTTTCCTTTGACGGACTATTGCAAGATAAATAAGAGATTGTGAGAAATTTCTATTTTGCATGCACTTATTAACATAAGTGGGAAGATGCTTTCATAGCAAGTTGTTTGTATTTTTTGGGAGCCGGTTGCGAGATGGTACAGACGTAACCGTAGTGATCACATAGCGTGCTCCGAACTGATTTGTACTTATATCTCGTCTTCTAATTGGTGAAGCTAGATGTTACTCATATAGAGTTCTAACATTTTATCCTAAGGGTCATAGTTCTCCTATAAAAGGTAGTCAGCTTCATCAACTTTCAACCACGGACTCTCATTCTCCCAAGAGACTGAACTTTCCTATAGTAAGTAGTATTTTAAGTTCAAGTAAAGATAAGATTTTTGTTCACCTTGGGACTTTGGCCTCTCTACAGAGAGTTTTCATGAACTGATAGATCTTACAATCTTTTACTTTGTAGCCCATATTTGATTTTAAGGAATATGTGCAATTATGAAAAATGATGAAGGTAAGTAGAGTTTGATAACATCCATATGTTGATAGCATTACTAACATTATGTTTTTGTTATCGTCTTTATTTCATAAGGGAATATCTTTCATATGATTTCAAAAAAAAAAACATGAGATGATTATTGGATTGGTTGCCAACACCATTATCCTGTAAAGACAAAATAATTGATAAGTCTTGAAAATCATCCTTGTAGACATATAATCTTATTGAATGTTAACTTTCTGGTAGTTGTGAACACATGAACAACATGGGACACGACGTCCTAAAAAGATTCAACATTATATAACGACGTCCTAAAAGGATTCAACATTATACACACACTCTCTCTCTCTCCATCACTATCAATAGAAATCATCTTGTTCAACTTTCTTTCTACAACATTTTCAATTCCCAAGGGAAAACTTTTAGAAGCTTAGTAAGGGTAATACTCCTTAAATATTAATAGAGTCTTGCAAGCACTAATATAATCCCTCCAAGAATTCAATAAATAAATTCTCTTTCAAGACAAATTGCTTTAGATCATTCACTTGGATTAAGCATTGATATAAATGGGATATCCCTAAAGTATTCTACAAACTTTGACTTTCCTGTGGGCTTTAGCATCTTGGAATGAAGTCTCCTTGCTTTGAGTATTTATAGCCTTCAAAGATGTAACTCTACCCCAAATTGACTTTTATTGGAATAAAATCAACCTCTTAATATTGGTGAACATAGCTAAAATCATATGCTTAGCTCAACAAATCATTTGGTGAATAGCCTGATTCATCCCTTCTCATATAGAGATGTTCTCCACAAACCCTAAAAGGATTTTTTTATCAATCATAAAGCTTAATCTTTGATTTACACTAAAATATGTATGCTTAATGATATTTTTTTTTCTAATGTTGACATGTACGTTTGAAAATTCATTCATTCAACTCTTCCAACCATTTTTTTTTATAATCACAATGTGATATAGGAATCGCTGACCAATATCAACACAAAATTTTTTTAAAAAATTTACTTTGAGAAAAAAATATAATTTTATTTATGAAGCATCTACAAATCAAAGGGAGCATTTATAAAAAAGAATATAATTTATTTTGCAAGTATATAAGTTAAAGTATATTTTTTCTATAACTAACAAAATGATAAATTAGAACTTTTCGTAAAATGTAGTTAGAAGAGCAAAGATTTTATGAAGTTGGTGTTCAAAATTTTTATATCATATGCAATCATAATATGCTAACATAAAAACAATTCACAAATATAACCCGAGAAGTTCCAAAAAAATTTAACTTTTTAAAAACACTTAAGTGATAGCAGAAATTCATCAAAGGCAAAAAAATTAATTTTTATATCATGATCTCTTAAAATAAAAAACTTATCTCAAAAAATTAAAAAAAAAGCTTTAATGGAGACATAAAGATTTATGCCCAAGAATTTCATCAAAAACTTGAGTATTTTTTGCCAACCTTTTAAAGGCTCGTTATGTATTTTTGGATCAAGCATGAATTTTGATGTAATATTTAAGTTAGAATTTTTTATAATTAAATTAATAAATATCTACACTTTGATTCCAACAAATTTATAGCTGAACTAAAGATCTCAATAAGACACATAATTACACCAAAAGTTGTTTAATTCGATATCAAGTGAGTCCAAATCAATCCTCGAAGCATAATTAGTAGCTTTTAGACATTATTTAGAGAACTAATGATCTTCAAATTTCATATCTTTATAATCAAATTGAATATCTCAATAAGATAAATCTAAGAAAAATAAGATTATTTGATTTTATTATCATTAAGACACTTAAGCATTCAAAAATATCATCTGACCAAAGAAATTGCTTTAGTCCATCCCATTATGTATTTTTGAATTTTAAAAGAAATAAACAAAATACCATTTCAAAATCTGTAAATTGACTCTCATTATGTATGTGGCAAAGGACAATAATTGTGGTTTAGAAAGAGCTTAGAGATTCAAATAAATAAATAAATTGAGCTCTACTTGAGCACCTTGCTAAACTACTGCCCAACCATCATCGTATGATCACCATCGCTAGATCACTATGATTAGACGAATGCCATCAAACTACAACTACCTAATTACTCATGTTGCACTAATGCCATTCGATCTAGTATTGATACACTGTCATACAATCAGTATCATTCAACTGCCACTGTTCAACTATTATAGCTTAAATATAATATTTTTATTATCATCATTTATTCATTATTGCTTAATAATAATCACGCAAATATGTTCATATGACTGTCAATATCCAACTATGGTAGCTCGACCATATTAGTCCCCAAAACCATCATCATACTATTGTCTTCCAACCAGCATCGCCCAACTAAGATTTTTCAACTACCTTCACCAAACTATTATCTTTTAAGTATTTTCACTTAACTACAGTCTTCTGACCCTTAACTTTTAACTGCAACCACTCAACTATGGTTGTTCAACCATTTTTAGTCTTCAAAGCCCGTAATCTTACTATTGTCCCTCGATCATCATCATCTAATCAAGATTTTCCAACTATCACCACCAAAAATTGTCTCTTAAGCATTGTCACTTGAGTAAGGTCTTCTAACCCTTATCGTTTAACTACAATCACTCAACCTTTGTTGCTCAACTGCATTCTATTGACTACTATTACCCAAAATTATGGTTGTCCAACAATAGTTGTGTAATTATGATCACAAGATAATCATTGCCCAATCACCGTCGTCTAACTATTGTTGCCAGATTTTAATCACTCAATCGTTATTGCCCAAATAAAGTTGTCCAGCCATTATTGTCAGACTATGGTCCAAACCCCCGTTACTTGGCTATGATATTTAACAACCATTACTTGATTATAATTTTCTAACTATAATCGCTCAACTATGGTATCTCAATTATTATCACATGACTATAGTCTCCCAATTATTATTTAATTCTTAGTTTCTAACCACTATCACTTAACCATACCCAAGCTTGCTAATTTTATCACCTATTATCACCTATAAGATTGATACAACCATCAGATATAAGGTTGATGTACACCATCAATATATAGCTTCACTTATAAGACCGATCCACATTATTCATATCAACTTCAACACCCATTGAATATGTTGTTTAACACCGCCAATGACAGTAGCATGCCATCGCCAATATGGTTGATGTATGGTCTTAACACTAAACATGAACCCTGGCATAAAAAGCAATAATTTTATGGACTTAGTTCTCTTCTCCCCTTAAAAGAGAATGAAAAAATAAAAAATAAATAATATCTTGAAAATAGCTTCAATGGCTAAAATTTTTTCCAATTTCTATCATGAAATCCATTCATTACAGTTTATTTGTATTATATTATATCAACACATTTTAAATTATTAGAACATATTATTTACAACTTATAACATACACTAGCAAGGTGTTTTAGTTATTTAAAATTTCCATTGGAAAACTTTGTGTCTCTTACAACTCTTCTTTTATTCAATCTTTATATAAAGCTAAGATAATAAACTTATTCTTCCTACTGCAATCACTACTCTAGCCCACAACAATGATTAATATTATTATAAGAATTCAATAGATTATATTTATAAATTTGGATGTAAAATTATAATGGAATTCAACAAAGAACACAATTATACATTAAATACTCAAAAATATTTTATTATCAATTTTTAGTTATATATGCCCAATTAGATTGACAATCTTAAAAACTTATTTTAGTATTGGTTGTATGCATCAAAAAATTAGTTGAACATATTAAAAAAATAGAAATATCATATCAAAGTAAAAATCAGCAACACAATCATTTTTTTCAAATAACTTTGAAAATTTAAGAGATAACTATTATATGCTTTTATTATGCTTCAAAATTCATGAGAATCCTTATGGTTGATTGAGCTCCTTCAAAAAATTGGCAGTGCAATTTTTATTTCCTTTATTTTTTTTTATTTTAATTTTAATTTATTTATTTATTTTTTTTTTGAAATTTAGAATCAAATTCACCAATTCATAGTCATAGTTAACTAAATATCTCTAGTATAGTAGTTAAATATTAGTAGTTCATATTGCAAAATTCTTATAGTAATAATGAAAATCTTAAAGTTAGGGCTATTAATCATATAATCTAAAGCTAATCAAAGTCTAACTTAAGATTGAATTAATGTCCTTCTTTTTGAGCGAGATCATTCTAAGTTTGATTATATTTATCTTACTTTGATCTTCATTTGAGTCGAGGATGATTCGATCATTTTACTTTGAGCCAAAAAGTACTCCATCTAATAAATTCGTATAGCATAACATAAATCATTAGCATATAAATTGAGATCATGCACATGCATAATATATTGAACCAGATACATTTCACTTCAATTTGGGGCAAGATAAATAATCATGTGATTTATTTAGGTGGAGTATCAAGTACCTTTTAATTATGATCAATCACATTAATTATGATCAATTATGATCAACCACATTAAGTACCTTAACCCGCATTAATTATGATCAACCACCTATGGATCGCTCTTTTCATTTATTCTAATTTAGTACTAAATCGGCCGAATCATGCTGAGTTATTTTGCACTTCTAAATATTTTTATGACAGTAATTATCATATGTTTTATTTGTTCTATATATCAGTTTTTTTTAATCATTTTTCTTTAATTTTATGCACATTTCATATTGGTATATATTTTACTTTTAACTAGTCAAGTTCAAACCATTTAATTCTATGATGTACAATATTATAGATAACAAATGCCACTTCAATGTACACCATCTATCTTATTTAATCATTTTATAGTACGTAATGCACAATTTTTTTTACATATTAATTTACATTTTATTTTTCTTCCACACTTTATTGTGTAATTTCTTTATTATCCAACACATAAATTCTCTTGGATGTGAGAACTGGTTGGTACTTTGGTTGGCAGCAGTGACGTAAGTCCCGTAGTATCTCTGGTTTGAAGCCCGTCTCGAATAGCTTATTATTAACCTGGGATAGACTGCAATCTAAAAAAAATAATAATAATAATAATGATTAAAAAAATAATAAAAACCTCATGGCATAGAAGTTCTACTAGAAATTCAATAAAATGTTATCATGTACCTTTCATAATATTTAAGTATCACTTAAACTTCAACAACTTTTTATAAACAAAAATATCGACTAAAACATTATGTATCTCCCAAATGTTAATATTGTTTACATACAACAACAACGACAACAACAAAGCCTTAATCCCACTAAGTGGGGTCGGTTACATGAATCCTTTTTCTCCATTGCGTCATATTTAGTGTCAAATTTTCGTTTAATTCTAATAAATTAAGATCATTTTTTATGCAATAAGCCCAAGTTTTTCTAGGTCTACCTCTGCCTATCTTAACATAAGTTGTATTTAAAAATTAACATTGTTTACATATTTAGAAAACTTTAATTTCATTTATTAAATTATAATATCAATAAACGACAAATGCTTTATTTCAAATGTATATTTTAACTTCCATCTTAGGAACAAATGTATATAAATTAATTGTTAATTTTCATATTTAATGCCATCTAACTTCACTTTCTTTTTTTCATTTGAATATTTGTTTCCGATTGAAGCACTCTCAACCATGACAATGATTTCTGTTATAATGAAAATAAATGAATAAAAAAGGGCAAAAAAACTGAAGGACTTGTACTTTATATGATAAAGGCATTTGGAGCGCGTGGGCCAATGATATTTTATTAACTAATTAAGTTGGACATTGAGCACTCATTATTGACAATTAATCTTAATTAAGGTGATTGATATTGATTAAATATTTATAAAGTTTCTGTTTGTAATTGTCCCTAAAATTTAATCTTAAATTTTGCAAATATCATTTTCGTAACCTTACAAATGTTTTGGTGATGAAAGATTAATGGGATTGATAATATGACCTTATTATTACTAGTCACGAGAAATTATTTCATATGGAGAACGTACGCAGCGCTGTGTGCGTAATAACCCCCAATAACCTTCAAGAACGTACGCAGCGCTGCGTGCGTAATAACCCTCAATAACCTTCATTTCGAGGTTATTGGGAGGTTACAGGTTATTGGGTAATGATTCCAATAACCCCCAATAACTTTTCCATATTCTATTTGAGTGTTATTCATAAGTTATTATGAGGGTATTGCGGGATTACTGTGAATACGCACACAAAGTTACGTACGTTCTCCGTATGCAATAATTTCTCGCTAATCAAGCCTAAAAAAACTTGCAAAAATCAATTTTTACAAAAGGATTTTGGTGATTCTTTCAACGTTTAAGATAAAAGGTAATTGCAAAAAATAATTTAACTTATTACTGCTAATCTCAAGAAAAAAATAGAGTTTTACATATATATACACTCAAATTTTATGATTTTACATATCTAAAATAAAAAATTTAATCTTTATATAAATAACAATTTACTTATGCATGAAAATATATTTTTTAATTTTTAAAAATTTAAATAATTATACTTTTGATGTGGAATGAAAGATTTTGAGTGGTATAGATATAAAAAGAAAATTTTAGAAGTCAGGTGTTGACGTGGGGCATCCTAGAGAAAACGCAGTATGGCGTGCCCACACAAGGATGTGACGATTGCCGTGTCTGGACTGGAGTGCAGCATCTTCCGCTCGACCATGCCGGGACGTCTCTTGCATGGGATGGCTGGGACCAGTTCAGAAGCGCAGTCAGATGGACGACCGACCTTCCTTACCTGGGATTATAGCCTATTATATGAAGTGGGATCCACTGTTATTATTTATGTATGGGTTAATGTTGTAGTGTGTTTCTGTTGGGAAGACCATTGGCATCCTTTGTTTTTTCAAAGTGATGGTTGTCTTTCAAAAGTTGAGAGATATTCTAACTGTACATCACTTTCGATGTGATATATCTTCGACTCTCCGCCTCTGCAACCCTCTCTTCATTGTCATCGTCGTCTTTAATGCAGCTGCCTATAAACGATTCTATTAGTTGTTCTCCTACAGTTCCCCCGCCTCCCAGCCTGCATTCTAGTTGCCTCCCTGTTCAACCATCCCAACAACATCATCTTGTCAAACCTTCCTCATCAACATCATCATACCTTGCGAATTATGAGTAAAAAAATTAATATTGACATACATATCACTCAATTTTTATGTATTTACATATCCAACACCTAAACTTCAATTTTTACAAGTCATTTTATTGCATGAAAAAGTGCATTTCATATATTTTTTTCAAGTTAAAAAGCCTAAACTAGCCATACAATATACAACCTACTTGACCACAATTGCTGCGGGGAGCTTGGAAGTCAAATTTTGATTAGATTTATTTTCATATATTAAATGAATAAAAAAATAATTATTTCTTTATAAAATAGTAATTTTATTTGCAGACATTCAAATGGAAGTTGATGCCCGAGCCAGTAAAATCACTACTAACAATTGCAAAAAAAACTTTGATAATTTGAAAAATAAAAAACCCATCTCTAACAAAATTACCCAATTATTGCAATAAATATTCTGCATCAGAATCACTATGACAGTGAACAAAACCATATCTGCATTTGGAACTCATGAAATTCTAATTTTTATTTACAGATGACAAAACTACATAACAATTATAGGTAGTTTTATAAAGCTTGATGATCTATAATTGTAATCATCTTTTTGTTTAAGAATGGAGGTTTTCAATACATCTTGGGTTCAGGAGAGAGAGATTGGCTTACCACAGAGTGATTCAATTTCATCTTCGAGAAGTCTATATAAGTTCGCTTTAGTACGTCGATACACCCAGGCTTTACACGTCTCATCCCAATCAAATCGAGACGGTCCACTGCAAGTAAAAAAGGAATATAAGGGTGTAGAACTACCAAACTTATGCTAAAAAAAAAAAAGTAAAATAAAATTAATGCCAGCATTTTGTCATAAATTTACGTAGTGGCAAATACTACTTTTGAGATCCAGATATACTAAAGTGTGGCAAAAATAATGCTCACAACAGTTTTAAAAAAAATATTCCGTTCACCATTACAACTTTACATCTGCCATTACAAGAAGCTGCCCACAGAAGCTACAGCTTAATGTGAACTTTTGAGTATCATGGCATAATGAGTAAAAAATTATGATTTTCTTTCCTCCCAGTTCATACCCAATCATATGCAAAAGAAGGAGAGACTTCACGACAGATTATTCTAAATGTCAAATATTTAATGAATTTATACAGAGAATAGGATGCTCAAACCGTCTAAGCCCCAAAAAAGACCAGCAGGGATAGATGACATATGGAGGTACTTTTCCTTGGATCTTAGGTTGGGACAAAAGGCATCTAGCCATTCTGCCTTCTCAGAAGTCCAATCTTTCCTACTTTTTCTTCCGTTTAAATCGCTCTCTTTAATTTAAGCAATTCTACATATACACCTAGCTATTTTGTTGTAGCAAATGCTTGTGAAGTATATGCTGTTCTCTTTTTCTCTCACTTTAATAGGTGTGAAAGTTATCTTCTCCCAAGGACATGGCCCTTTTTCGTATAGTTCAACTCAACTATTTAGCTTGTGAGCTAGCTTAAGAAAATACTAATATAAAACAAATTTAGAATATATAAGAATTTAAGTGCTTAAATACAACAACAACAACAACAAACATTTATTCCAACATGCAGGGTCGGCTACATAAATTCTTTTTCTTCATTGTGTAATATTGAGTGTCATATTTTCATTTAATTCTAATAGATTAAGATCATTATTTATACTATATACAAGTCTTTTTAGATCTCTATTTGCTTTTCTTATAATAAGTCAAATTTAAAACGCCTACTCTCCTACTAAATCTTCTGATGGTCAACGTTTAATGTGAACAAGCCATCTAAGATGACTCTCTCTAATCTTCTCTGCCACCAGAGCTACACCGACCCTTTCACGGATAGATTCATTTCGCTATAAGTGTCAAGTCACTGATCCACCTAAGCATTCTATCTCAGCAATACTTAACTTTATCTTATGCTTCTCTTTTAAAAGATAGCATTCTACGCCATAAAGCATTGTAGGTGTCACCGGTATCTTATAAAATTTTCCTGTTAAGTCCAAGCATTACTTTTCTATCAAACAATAAGCCTAATGCATTCCTCCCCTTCAACCAACTAGCCTGATAACATCCCCATCTATATTACCATCACTTTGAATAAGAGACCCGAGATATCCAAAACATTCACACCTTTTAATGATTTAATCACCCATAGTTACAACTCTGTCACTAGAGCTACTACTACTAAAATTACATTCCATGCATTCGGTTATAGATTTACTCAAACGAAGGCATTTAGATTCCAATGTAGACCTCCACAATTCAAGTTTTTCTTGAACTCTTATTAAAGTCTTGTCCACAAGAAGAATATCATTAGTAAGAAACATACACCAAGGTGCATCTTCCTATAAATGTCCACTAAGAGCATCCATAACTAAAACAAAAAAATATGAGTTTAAAGCCAATTCCTGATGTAATCCAATTAAAAAAGGAAAACACTTGGCCAATCCTTCGTCTGTTCCAACACAAGTAACAGCTACATATCATTAATGACTTGAAAACATTTTCTTATTATCAATCGTCAAACTTCTAGTTATTGCCATCAACTTATTAAACAAGTTATTAGAAATAAAATCTTCTTTCATTTTTATAGTAAATGAGTCAAATCATGCACGAATACAAACATAAGGAATTGAACAATTGAACTCCATTAATTAGTCAAGCTCAAGCTCAAGCTCAAGCTCAAGTTGGGGGTGACTTAAACTTGACTCGAGTTGTTTGCGTTCATACTGCGGACCTAATCAATTATGTATAATTTTAATGTCGATATTAGCATCTTAGAGAGTTGCATAAAACTTTGACCGGCTGAAATACTTTGGAGATTTAAGGACCATTAAAAAGGAAAAGCGAGGAGAAACTGGGAGAGAAGCAATACCTTTTCTCTGAATTCACTTAGCTGCAGAGTTTGTGCAAGAAACACTAAAGCTCTAGTCGGTTTATTTCCTACTCATGTCTTAAAGGCGGTTATGATTCTCTAGAGGTTGAAAGTACATCCTTTAAAAACAACATGCATATAGAATTTATGGGATACAAGATGCAATGTGCAAGGATTTACTACCTAGTGAATGTTTTCGTTTCATATTCATTTTGTTACCAAATTAAAATGCACCAATATTGACGAGCAACCAAATGAAACATTTGATCAGTTGACAAGACAAAAGTTATTGTTTATTGGTTATTGTTATAATAACGACATAAAATAAGAAAAATTAAAATAAAATAAAAGTAATAAGAGAAATGAATTTTTAAGGGGTCTATGTCAATTTGAATCAATTGCTATTTCTTGACAGTTACTTCTAGGGGTGTCAAAAATTGACCCGGCACACCAGCACGACTCGAACTCACTCGAAAAATCTGGGTTAGGGTTGACCTGAATATTTTTTGAGTCGGGTTCAGATCTGAGAATTTGACACTTAAAATTTTAAGTTGGGTTAGGGTTGAACCTGAAAAACCCAAACATGGCCCGAATAAACACGAAAAAATTAGTTGTACTCTTAACTAGCTTGTAATATATAAGAAAAGAATTTTTTTTAAATTTGCATATTGTTACTTTTTAAATATTAGAAGTATAATTTGTAATAAAAATTTGAGTTGACAGGTTAAACGGCTTGGGTTCGGTTTAACCGTATCTAGCTCGAGTCGTTTCGCGATAAGTTTTTCGATCTGTTTATTATTCGGGTCGTATTCGGGATGATTCGATTCAGGTAGGGTCATTTTTGTGTCGAACTTGAAGCTGGCCCGTTGACCTGAACTAACATCCCTAGTTTTTTTTTTAAGTATAGCTCAAACATCGAAGGGAAGAAATAGCAGGGTAAACAAGAGATAAAGATAGAGAAGAAAAAGAAGAGAGGAGTTTTGCGGATGACTTACTTTGTGAAGGAAGAGAAAGCCAGGGGTTACATGTGAAACCCTAGCCGATGCGAGCACAGAAAATGTGTGCAAAAGCGACATCACTTGCATAAAGAACAAATCGAGCAATCCATATTTTTTATTTGTTCAGATGATGATATTAGCAAGCTGAAGCGTGAAGAAGGAAGAGGATGTTGCAGTTTTGAGCTGGCGAAGTCGGCGTTGAGCATACTAGGGTGACAAAACATTAAGGTAGTGACGATCAGCTTCCACATTCGAGCATAAGAAAAGGAAAGACAGGTAGAATCGAGTGTAGGGAGCTGTCACAAGTGTTTTATGTGCGAAGGAAAGAGGAAGAGATGAAGGGTGTCTCATGGGTTGCATTATCGAGCATAGGAAGATTCCCGCTCTAAAGAAGAAGTCGGTGTCATGCGAGAAGGAGAAGATATATGTGTGAGACTTCATACGAAGGAAAAGAAAGAAGAGGTGACACGTGCGTAACTTTGAGAGAGGGTGGGAGAATCAAACATATCATTTTAAAGTAGATTAAGATTTTATTTTATTAATTAATGAATTTAATTTATATGTTTATTTAAATAGTCGGTGTAATTAAATCAGCATTCAAACTATACAAGTTTCTTGGAAGAAAAAAATCCTTACGTGTAGGAAAGCTTGAATTTTATGCTTTAAATATATAAATATGTTCAATTAAAATGTTATTAAGGTATGTTAAACTTTATGCATTAATTTCAATAATTTAATTTGGACAAGAAATTGAATTAAAATGCTGATAAAATCTAGATCGGACCGTGCAAAAGAAGAAATAAGGAGGTAAGATTAGTGCTTATTTGGTAATCATTTATAATCAATTAAATGATAAATTTCTACATATTAATGTTAGATTTATATATATATATATATATATATATATATATATATATATATATATATATATATATATATATATATATATATATATATATATATATATGTATATATATATATATATATATATGTATATATATATATATATATATGTATATACAGTTAGAATATTTTGAAATATAATCAGGAAAGAAAAATAAATCTATGAAAGAGAAAGATAAAAGATTTGACAGGGATCATTTCTTAAAGTGAAATCAAAGTGAATACCCTTACTTTTAAGCTTTGCTAGTTTTTTTTTTCTAAACCAAATTCTTTGATTATTATTGAACTTAATTGCAACAATTATTGTGATTTATGCACTTTTTTTAGATGTTGGGCATATCATAGTGATGAATATACATTTTCTGAAATACTAATGTAAAGGTATAATTGAATGAAAAGAGCATATGGATTATGTGTTTGTGTATGTATAATTGATTATGATGTAATTCACCCCTTACGACATTAACTGTGGGGCACTAAGATACACGTGCACGTAATTGAAAAAAACTATTGATATTAATGAATCTTAAATGATAAACTTTTAGAAAATGCTCCCGTGGAAAGAGCAAAAAAATAATATAAATAAGAAAAGGATATAGTAAGACATAATTAATGTTTGAAACTATGAATGATCACAATAGGCAGTATAAATCATCAAAAGCTCTTATATTAATTTCTTTTTATTATGTTACTATAATTTAAAAGTTTGAGTATTTACTAAGTGAGTATTTACTCTCATTTTATTTTAAATTAACAGTTTAGGTTTAATTATTTGATGAAAATATGAGTAATAAAGAGGGGAATATCTACAAAATACGTGAAAAACCTGAGCTAAGGTAAAAATTTAATTGCATTATTTCAATTTGCTTTATATAGTGGTTTTTTCAACTATTAAATATTAGTAATAGAAAATGAATATTAAAAAATTTAATTTCTACCGTTCGATCATTCGTACTCGTCTTGATTAATTCTAAGCCTCGGGTCGGTCGCGACAAAAGTGATATCAGAGCACAAGACTTAGGATTAAATAATATAATGTTGATGAAAGAATCAATAGGATAATTAAAAAGAATCTAATAATAATAATAATGAAAATTTAAGTTAACTTAAAGTAATTATGTTAATTTAGGCAAATAGAAGCATCCAAGATTATAGAAGAGTGGAGTTTTGGTAAGAAATAAAGTACCGCATGCTATTATTACGAACACAAATGCCTTAACCCAGAAGATAGTGGCGATGACACGGGTGATTAGGAGCCTTAGTAGAAATGAGACAATTGTTGCGGATATGTTCTTAAAGATTTTTTGAGAATCTACGTCCATCATTGTTTGAGGGAACTGAAGATTTGATTGTAGTGGAGAAATGACTAATCTGAATTGAGAATATATTAGATAGTATGGCATGTTTGGATGAAAGAAGAGTAACATTAACTACAAATGTATTGGATGGAGAGACTGAAAAATGGTGCGGACAATGTCATGACAAACTAAAGGACATATCCACCATAATGGCAATTTGGAAGAAGTTTGTCGAGCATTTCAAAGAATGGTTGTACCCATATATGCTCAAATCTAAATGCACGACAAATTAACCAAATTGGTATTGTGATAAAAAATATACATGCAATACAAAGTAGGGTTCGATCGGGCAATCGTTGGTGCTGTTGGAAATTAATGATTACTTAGTGTTAGTGGAGTGGCCTAAACGGGTAAAAATAGATTTTCATGTTATACGGAAGTGTAAGGAGACGTATAAGAGAAAGATTATTAATAATGCAGAGCATGTGATCAATCAGAGGGATTCGATGGGAAAAAGCCCGACTTTAGTTCTGATAGATTCGGTGGTGACATGCCTCAGAATACTGTAGTCACTTGTGCCAAGAGTGAAAACAACATAACGGTGAATGTTTGATGGGCTCAAATACATGTTACTAGTGACGTAAGTCTGGTCAAATGGTTAGATACTGCCCTTCACTTGTCCAAAGAAGCTCAAAAAAAACCTAAACCAGGTGAAGCTCTTTCACAGAAGAATACAGTCAATAGCTTCAGCTCCTAAATTCAACCAAGACAATCTGTTCGACCTCCAAGTTTATGACCATACTAGTAGTGAGCCTGAACAAGTTGTTGCTGATGATGTTGATGCTAATATGGAGTAACGAGTATTATGCTTTCTTGGACTTGATATGGGTGCCATTATGGTGTATTTCTTTTTTAGATGATGGGTATTGTTGTTATGTTTCCTTGCTTTAGAAGTGATGTTATCAAGTATCAGTTAATGAGATGTAAGTTGAGTAGTCTCAGATCTTTATTTTATTTTATTCACTTTTCATCTTAATGAATGAGATCTAGAGTTCTTAATGAGAGGTGATTTGAGGCTCGAGGTATGAATCATGTTTATATATTTTAAATTTTTATGATGAAATTTTTATAAGAAGAGATATTGTAATAACCAAAGTAAAATAAGAAAACTTAAAAGTAAAATAAAAGTAATAAAAGAAAATGGATTTTATTGATAGTTTCTTCTTTTAAGTATCTCTAAAACACCGAAGAGAGGAAATAAAAGAGCAAGCAAGAGATAGAGATGGAGAACAACGAGAAGTAGAGAGTTGTGTGGATGACTTCATGAAGGAAGAGAGAGAGGTGGTCACATGTGAAACCCTAACTAAGGCGAGCACATAAAACGTGTTCGAGAGCGAAATCACTTTCCGGAAGAAGAAATCGAGTGATCCTTACGTTCATTTTGTGCAAAAGATGACATCAACAAGCTGAAGGGTGAAGGAGGAAGAGGAGTACGTGCTTTGGTGCGGGAGAAGTCGTCGAAAAAACACTAAGGCAGTGATGATCATCTTCCATGTTCATGTAAAAGAAGAGGAAGGAGAAGAAGAATCGCAAGTAGGGAGCCTTCACATGCATTTTATACGCAAAGGAGTAAGAAACGAAGGGTGTCTTGTATGTGGCATTATCGAGCATAGAAAGATTCAGGCTCTAAAGAGAAAGCTGGTGTTGTGCGAGAAAAAGAAGATGTATGCGTGTGAGACTTCTTTTTAAAAAAGGGAGAAGAGGTGCGTGCATGACTGGGGCAAGGACCCAAACAAATCATTTTAAGGTGAGTTAGGATTTTATTATATTAGTTAAAGATTTAATTTATATTTTTATTATAAATAATAGGTTTCATTGAATCAGAATTCAAACTATACAAGTTTCAAATTTGAAGGAGAAGCCTTACGTGTAGGGAAGTAAATCAATTCATAGAATGAATATTAAGACAAGGCTTTATGGACTGAATTTATAATTTAATTATATAAATTATTTTGATTAAAATCTTATTAAGGTATATTAAACTTTATGAATGAATTTCAATAGTTTAGTTTGGACAAGAAATCGAATTAAAGAACCAATAAAATCTAAACCAGATCTTGCAAAAGAAGAAGAAATATGGTGGTAAGATTAGTGTTTATTTTGGTAATCATTTATAGTGAATTTAATAATAAATTTCTACATATTAATGTCAGAATATTATAAATATAATAAGGTGAGAAAAGTTAAGTTGTAATGAAGAAAGTAAAAAGATTTGAAAGGGGTCATTTCTTAATGTGAAATCAAAGTGAGTACCCTTACTCTTAGCATATGTTAATTTTTTTATTCATCTAAAGTGAATTCATTGATTATTACTGAAACCTGATTGCAATAATTAATATGATTTATATAGTTTTATATGTTGGTCATATCATAATGATGAATATTTATTTTGAGAAATAAAAATGTTACGCATTATGTGAAAGTATAATTAAATGAAGAAATCATTTGAATCATATTAATTATATGTGTTTGTATGTGCATGATTGGCTGTTATGAAATTCACCCCTTAATGATACTAGTTGTAGGGACGCTAAGGTGCTCATACACGTAAATGAAAATGATTATTGATATTGACATACCTTAAATGATACAATTTTAAATAGTGCTCTTGTGACACATGCAAAATAAAATAATATAGATATAAAAAGAATATAGTAAGATAGTTAATATTTGGAACCACCTTAAATGATTATTTTAGACAAGATAACAATCTAATGCTCTTATATTAATTTATCAAGTTTAACTGACATGCATATTGTTTATTTTTTCATTGTGTTAATATATTTATAAGAAGAAGTATTTGCTTTGTAGCTCATTTTATTTAAATTAACCTTTCAATTTTAGTTATTTGATTAAAATTTGAGTAATAGAAAAAAATATCTACAAAAGACGTGAAGAATCTGAGTTAAGGTAAAAATTTAATTGAATTATTTTAATTTTTTTTTATGGTGGTTCATTCATTTGTTACATGTTAATTATACAAAATGAATATAAAAAAAAAAGTAATTTCTACCGTCCGACCATCTGTATCCATCTCGGTTAAGTTCAAGCCCCAGGAAGGCTCGTGACAATTGTAGCAATGAAAAGGTGTGAATGTGTGTTTGTTAAACTAACTATTGTAGATACACAGGAAAACATGCTCATGTGACACCTATTAAGAGAATGAAAATATTATGTTTGGTTGTGATCTATGAAAACTTTCGAAGGGTTGTCTTTTATTGTAGTCATAAATGAAATAAATCTGCAAGCTCATTCATTTTTTTTTTCTAATCATTATGAGCAAAGGATTAAAAATGAATGAAGTTTTGAAATTTTCTCAAGCTAATTTCTTGAATTTCTAATCATGTCCAGGCGTTAATCATGCCTAATTTCTTAGATTTAAATAAAGTTACATAATTCTTGAGCTTTAGAATATAGGAAAAATGTTGACAGCCGTCTTATTGGACCTTATAGAATTAAGCTCTTCAGACAGAAAGAAATCAGATTCTTGAACTTTGGAATAGTTAAAAATTATCGGATTACCCATAAGCAAGGGTGAAAAAAACAAAAGAATTCTTGGGTCTCACATTACATAGCCACTTGGGCCAAAGAAAGAATTCAAATTCTTTAGCATTCGGGCATCTCAAAACTAACCTATGCATAGAGACCGATGGCATCAAGACTAACCCGTTGAGTTCAATAGGTTAGACTTGGTCAGGTCCCTTTAGGTTTCAACTAGCCTATCCTAGTTGGATTTAATACTTTAATTTAAATTTGATGTTGCATTTATTCTTTTTATGGAAATTTGAATTAGTTTTTCTTTCATTTAGAAAGTAGTTTGATATATTCTAGTCAAGTAGTTTTCTCTATTGTAGGAATTAATTTCTTTGATTTTAGAAGTTACTCAGTAATTTACATAAATTTAGTTTTAAAGTCTAAAACATGTATTCTATAAATATCTTCATGGAAGTATTAAAAAAAGGAAAATATTTCTCTACTTTCTCATCTTCCTCTCTCCAATGATCAAGCATGCAGTCCCTTTATATTTTTCTTTTTTTATTTAGTTCCTCTAAATCATGCTGCTGGAGAAAAATAACAACAGCTTTCCAACACAAAGAATGATCTAAAAATATGCCGCAATAAGGAATCAAAGAGGAGACCTTTGCGAATCAACAATGGGATATTTCTAAATAGAAAATAGTTTTTAGAAAAACATTCCAAAATTTGACCTAAAACTGTGGAAAACAAAAGGGAAGCCTCAATTTCCTTCTAAAACCTTAAAGACTACCTTCAAAACAAGATGGATTATTTGGGCAGGAAATCATATCATTTACACTATGCAATGTGCTAACACTCTGTTATGAGAATGATAAATGGGATATTGCACCCTTTTCTAGATAAATTTATAATTGTTATAAGAAGGTATTTTGGTGAACAACGGTTAAGTGGAGCATTTGTAAAATCTTGGGCAATCTTAGAGGCTATACAAGAGTTCAAGACTATACTTAAATCTCAAAATATGCAAGTTTGATAGCCTCAAAATAACAAGGAGGGCTAAAATAGAAACAAGATAACGATAATCCAAAACTAGCCCTAACTGTTAACAGTTTCAAAAGTGAGAAGCATCATGGGGACCTGTCAGCGTGTAAGAAAGTTTACCAATAACTTCTCAATATTTGACTACCAGTAGTAGATTAATTTGTTAACCCAATTAATAATAGTGCAGCCATAACTCAGCTTGTAACCATTGAGGTGCTACCAATGCATCGCAAAGAGTATGACTGCATTATATGCAAAAATGCGAATTTTTTAGAAGCATGGGAATGCCATAAAGGGCTCTAGTAACAAATTGAAGATATCTGAGACATCAATTGCAATTAGAGCGGTAGAGAGGGGGGTCAAGTCTAGAAGGTTGGACAGAAGCGGTAAATCTACTTGTAACCATGCAGATGCTACCAAAGTACTTAAAAAAAGTCTGACATGTTGTACACAACAATCCAAATATTTGGGATGCCTTCATAAATTGTTTCTGAGAAGGATAATAAATTTCTCAGTAATTTCAGAAAGATCTTTGAGGTTTGACGGATAATAAACTAAAATAAAGATCCGCAAATAGAAACGTAGACAAAGATGGTGAATTATATGATTGTCCACAAGGTAAGGAGAATAATTCGTATCATTCAAACAATTATGATAAGAGTCTTCCAAATATGTAGTTTGTGTTCAAATGTGGCTGTCCATGGGTCAACTTCAAAGTCACCTTTAGAGATATTTCTAAAATACAGGCCCTATAGCTCTTTTGAACTAAAACTTTAAGTTAGAAAAAAGATGGAAACGACAAAGAAGAGAAGCTAAGGAAAGAGTGCTGATTCCCAAGGTTTGGCTTAATTGATCCTCTAGTTCCAAATATTTTAAAATGTGAAAAGTCCCTCTATTTTTTTATCTTATTTCAAAAACTTGGTTGCAATGACATTCAATTCTTTTAACAAAATTGAATATGCTTTTTTGCAAAAGTGTTGTTGGCCTTTGAAAGTACAAGACTTCCAAAGTTCAAATACTCAAAGATGCATGCAGATGAATGCACTTGAAAGATCAAAACCTTGAACTAAACTATTAGATTTATTAGGTTTATTGGCTTTCCATAGCCACTATTATTTATTAATTCTCCTTATTAGATTTATTAGGTTTATTGGCTTTCCATAGTCGTTATTAATTATTAATTCCCCTTATTTTACATTATGTGATTTCATTTTTATCTTTATTTTATTTTTATTTCTTTGATTGTGTTTTTATTTCTTTCCTTATTTGAGTCAATTGTGATTGGGTTTAAATACCCCTCTTTGTATCAATGAGAAATATGTTGCCTTGATCACCAATTTCATGTTTACACTTCTTTCTATTGGATCCTCCCTGTTGCCGCTGCCTTTTTCCTTATCCTTCCTGCTACTGAGCACAGCAGCATCTCTAGTTGCCCAAAGAAGTGTGCAGAAGGTGTTTTGCTTTAATGACAGAACCTTTCTACTACTGATTTAGCAAAACCTTTCTGCCGCTGATCCTACCTGTCGGGCCATTCAGAAGGCCTTCCAGACTGGCTAGTTTTCCTCAGCCGCTAGCTATCTTTCTTCCTATCTATCTGGTTGTTGGTTCCAGAAGTTTTCAGGTACTGGTTATCCCTCTTACCAACCTTCTATGCCTCATCCCTCTTACCAGTCTTTTTATTTTGCATTATGTGGTTTCATTTTATCTTTATTTTGTTTTTATTTCTTTGATTTTGTTTTTATTTCTTTCCTTATTTAAGTTCATTGTAATTGGGTTTAAACACCCCTCTTTATATCAATGAGAAATATGCTGCCTCGAAGTTCCATCCTAGCTGTCAGCCTCCTGCAGGATTCCTACCAGCAACCACCTACATACCGGATCCTTCCTGCCACTGATTTTTTTATGTTGAATCCTCCCTACCGTTATTACTTATTTTCTGCCGCTGATTTCATGTCTACACTTCTTTTCTATTGGATCCTCCTGTTGCCGCTGATTTTTTCCTTGTCCTTCCTGCTGCTAGCCAGCCCAAAGAAGTGTGCAGAAGGTGTTTTGCTTTAATGATAGAACCTTTCTACTGCTGATTTAGTAGAACCTTTCTGCCGCTGATCCTACCCGTTGGGCCATTCAGAAGGCCTTCCAGACTGGCTAGTTTTCCTCAGCCGCCAGCTATCTTTCTTCCTATCTATCTGGTTGTTGGTTTCAAAAGTTTTCAGCTATTGGATATCCCTCTTACCAGCCTTCCTATGCCTCATCCCCCTTACCAGTCTTTTTATTTTGCATTATGTGGTTTCATTTTTATCTTTATTTTGTTTTTATTTCTTTGATTGTATTTTTATTTCTTTCCTTATTTGAGTCCATTGTAATTGGGTTTAAATACCCCACTTTGTATCAATGAGAAATATGCTGCCTTGCTCACCAATTTAACATAATATCAGAGTCATGGCACTAACCCTTGAAGTTCCACCCTAGCTGTCAGCATCCTGCAAGATTCCTACCGGCAACCACCTACATACCGGATCCTTCCTGCCACTGATTTTTTTTCTGAACCTCCCTACCGTTATTACTTATTTTATGCCGCTGATTTCATGTCTACACTTCTTTTCTATTGGATCCTCCCTGTTGCCGCTGATTTTTTCCTTATCCTTCCTGCTGCTGAGCACAGCAGCGTCTCTAGCCGGCCCAAAAAGTGTGCAGAAGGTGTTTTGCTTTAATGACAACTTTTCTACTGCTGATTTAGCAAAACCTTTCTGCCGCTGATCCTACCTATTGGGCCATTCAGAAGGCCTTCCAGACTGGCTAGTTTTCCTCAGCCGCCAGCTATCTTTCTTCCTATCTATATGATTGTTGGTTCCAGAAGTTATCAGCTACCGGATATCCCTCTTTCCAGCCTTCCTATGCCTCATCCCTCTTACCAGCCTTTTTATTTTGCATTATGTGGTTTCATTTTTTTCTTTATTTTGTTTTTATTTCTTTGATTGTATTTTTATTTCTTTATTTGAGTCCATTTTAATTGGGTTTAAATACCCCTCTTTGTATCAATGAGAAATATGTTGCCTTGATCACCAATTTAACATAATATCAGAGTCATGGCACAAACCCTCGAAGTTCAACCCAAGTTGTCAGCCTCCTGCAGGATTCCTATCGGCAACCACCTACATACCGGATCCTTCCTGCCACTCATTTTTTTATGTTGAATCCTCCCTACCGTTATTACTTATTTTCTACCGCTGATTTCATGTCTACACTTATTCTCTATTGGATCCTCCCTGTTGTCGCTGATTTTTTCCTTATCCTTCTTGCAGTTGAGCAAAGCAGCGCTATAGCCGGCCCAAAAAAGTGTGCAGAAGGTGTTTTGCTGTAATGACAGAACCTTTCTACTGCTAATTTAGCAGAACCTTTCCGTCGCTGATCCTACCTGTCGGGCCATTCAGAAGGCCTTCCAAACTGGCTAGTCCTTAGCCGCCAGCTATCTTTCTTCCTATCTATCTGGTTGTTGGTTCCAGAAGTTTTCAGCTACTGGATATCCCTCTTACCAGCCTTCCTATGCCTCATCCCTCTTACTAGTTTTTTTATCTCCAATTGTGCTCAGCCCTCTTCCATGCCCCCTCAGGCCAATCACTCCACTTGCGATTACTGTCAGAAACTCAACCGCACTCGGGACAAGTGTTGGAAACTTCATGGTAAACCAACAAAACTTCACGATAAACCGACAAACCTTCATCTAAATCCTGTGATACCAAGGGTCTCACAGTGACATTCAAATCTACCATGGTTCAACCAACTCCTGCCCGGAACATCCCCAAATCCTCCGAATCCCTGAAAAACCTGATTGAGCAATTGATCAAGCTGCTTGGAGCCAATCGATTCTCTTCGAGTGCATCTACCCTCCACGTCCGACAAGGTACTCTTCCTATGGCTCTCATGATTTTTTCCTGCTCTAGTCCATGGATTATTGATTCTGGTGTCACTGATCACATGATTGGATCTAGCAAGATTTCTCAACTTATTATCCATGCTCTGGGAATGATACTATCAAAATTGTTGATGACTCTTGTAGTTCTATTGCTAGTAAACAATCGGTTGTACTGACGACTGGTTAACTCTGGAGCAATTTTTACATGTTTCTCTATTGCAATGTAACTTGTTAAATGTTAGCAAGTTGACTAATGATATTGATTGCATTGTAAATTTCTCTACCGATGATTGTGTTTTTCAGGATCGTCGTTCAAGGGGGATGATTGGAACTTCTTAAAGGAGAGAAGGACTCTACTACTTCCAAGAGAAGAGCACAGAGAGTGAAAACACACCCCTCAAGGGTCATAGCTTATCTCGAGTCATTGAATGTCTCATTATATTATTGCACGGTCATCCTAGTTTCTAATAATTAAAAAATTTGTATCCATTGATGTTTTTTTAATAAAACATTTCTAATTTTAATTGTGAGACAAGTCAGTTAGTCAAACATCATCGGGTTCATTACCCACCCTACACATACCTTCTCCTCACTTTTCTCATTCACAGTGATCTATGAGGACCCTCTCATACTCGTACCTACACCAATGAACGATGATTCTTGACTTTGATTGATGATCGCACTCGGTTGACGTGGGTTACATATTTTAAAAGAAATTGAAGGTTGCACATTCCAAAACTTCTGTACCTTCATTTTAAATCAATTCAAAACTCCTATTCAAGTCCTTCGGACTGACAATGGATGTGTGTTTTTCAACTCTATTTTGAGTGAATTTTTGGTGAGGGCATCCTCCACCATAGCACGTGTCTGAGACACGCATTAACAAAATAGGATAGTCAAGAGAAAAAACCGTCACCTCCTCAACATTGCCTGCTCCATTATGTTTCAATTCAATGTACCAAAATGGTTTTGGAACGATGTCATTCTACTGTTACTTATCTCATAAATAGAGTCCCCTCTAAAACTCACAAGCTTTGAACCCCCTTAGCCATCCTAATGTCATACTTCCCTAACAATCGGATCTTCCACCTTAAACCGCAAGATTTTTTATGGTACTACTTTGGAACACTGTCCAAAATCGGAGTAAACTCGATCCAATATATATATATATATATATATATATATATATATATATATATATATATATATATTAAAGGAAAGAGCTGAGGCAGATTTCATTGAAATCGGGAAGATACAACATAAAGTTTTTTAGGAGAGGACCCGACAGGTGAAGTCCTACCCTAAGTTACAAAATATAAGGATGGCTTAAAGTGAGAAGGATATATAAGACATCGAAGAAATAAAACATGCGAAATATACGAAATAATAAAGACTAAGGAGGAGATCGCTTTAGTCTTTCCCCTTCCTGGGATTTTGAGTGGAAGTCGAAAAACAAGTTTTGAAGTATTGTTTCATTGTCATTAGAGACACGAGTATCATCTGCTATGTCTCATAGTTGAATATAATAGTCGCCTTGTTTTTTTTTCAGAAGTGTAAAGCTTGTCGTTCTTCATCGAAGGCGGCTGTCTCATCGATGAGAGGAAATGGAGAGGTCAGCTGTGGGTTCCACTGCTTGCGTAGAACATTTGTTCAATACTTGGGGGATTCCTTTCTTCTGCTTGAATTTGTGCGCAAGCAGTTCGAATTCGAAAGCTTTAGTGGCAACGATGAGCTGGATTCATTGCACGAGGTGAAATAGGGAGCTATCTCCTCCCACGAAGATGTGGGTCTTCCGCAAGTGGGTGGAGAACTAGAGGAGAAACCACGTTCCCCCCTCCCTCCCATGGAGAGGCGTATGATCTGTAGTCACAGGAACGAAGGAGCGAGAAGGCGAAACGAAGTCGATTCTTTGGATTGAATATTAATATCCGCATCAGTTGCCTTACAAGTGTCAGGAATGAGATTAACATCCTGTGGATCAACTATTATCCTTTGGAGGGACCTCCGGATTTTCTGGTTGGTATTCAGTGATCCGTGGGACATCAGCAGAAGAGTTAGGTGGCATTGTAGGTGGCATTTCAACGAAACCTCGGGAGGTAGGGGGTGGGAGGCCAGGCGATAGTGTTTCCACGAGGGAGCTTGCGGCTTTAAATTTGTGTGTAGCTATAACGAGCGATAAGGCTATGGCGAAACATTGAACGATGCGAACAATAAGGAGGGTGAGGACCCATCTCCTTTGGTTGCTCGATACCTGTATGCCGGAGTCCGATCGAAACCTCATCGGAATACGGTTGTGTAACATCGCGTTCAACGGGAAGCAAGCATCCAGATGGACGAGTGTTTTCTAAGGTCGGTTTATCCACTACGTAACGGTTTTCCAAACCACTTTGTCGAGTGAGAAAAGAATCTCGTAGTTGAAGTGGTGATATTTAAGCCCGATGAACGTGACCCATATTGGTAAAATAGGAGATTCGGCGCTTTGGATCGAAATCGATTGTCCGTTTGAGAACGCTTCGTGATTCCGTTGTCGATTTTTATCATTTTGCGGGAGAAAACGAAGTATAGTCGGTATCGGTTGTGAGATGAATCGAACATGTCTACCATCGAGGGAGCCGACTTTCCGGGTCCATGAAGCTGAAAGTGTCGAAAAAATGGCATATAGTGTCCATTTTGGAAGTCCGTACGGAATTTTCCCACGAACCAGGACGGCACAAGAGGCGAGAATATTTGTGTCTTCCTCCAGTGAGAAAAAGTGCGGGCTTGCCATTCTTGCTTGCCGACTTGCGAATGAATTTGTAGTTTCCATTCCCAAATTCGATGGCATCATGGAACTCCTGCGGAAAGACGCAGGAATGCCGCGTTGGACTAGAGCTGCCAGCCGTAAGGGCGGGAGCGTAGCTGCGTGCCATGGACGCGAGCGCGAGAGAGAGACCTCTTACCCGTCGGCTATATATGATCGAGCGCAGCATGAAGCATATGCGGCTCGACTCGAGGCGCGGCGTCTGCGACCGAAGAAAGGTTCGGCCAACCGAAGCACTCGACCCAGAGTCTCGTAGCAGGAGGACGACGGCGCGCGAGCTGTTGCGAGGAGACGACGAGACGACGTCGGTGTACGACCTGCTGCGAGGAGACGACTAGACGACGACGACGCGCGATATATATCTTCCTTGGGTACTTTGTCACTAAAATCAGTGTCTTGATCCTACCAATAACAAAATATATGTGAGTGTTGATGTCTCCTTCTTTGAAAGTGTTCCCTATTTTCCTAGCTCAGCCTCAAGTGAGAGGAAGCTTGAGTTCTTAGACATTGTCCCTTATCTTACTCCTTTGGATGTTCCCCCCATTATTCCTGCCACTAGTGAGTCCCCTATTCCAGTGAGTGCACCATCTGGTGAGTCCCCTGATTTAGTAAGTGCACCATCTCCTCCTCCCACTATCTGTGTCTACACTCGGCGCACTCATTTCAGTGCTCCCACTCTGGAATCTGCTACCTCCTTATAGGACCTTGACTCGAATTCGGGCGATATCCTTAGCACGACCCCTCCTCCAAATGACGAGGTGAGTTCTCTGAGTAAGATATACAATCAGACATGCTCTCTCTATTCTATGGCAAAATGTCTCTTTACGCAGTTTATTGCCGACCTACAGAGCATTTGCTACTGCCCTAATGGACCTTCAGATCCCAACTACTATTGAGGTCTTGCTAAGCAAGCCTGGAAAACGACAGTAATGGAGAAGATGAATGCCCTTCGGCGGAACCATACGTGCTCATAATAAGAAAGTTGCGAGGTGCTGATGAATTTTCAACACCAAGTTTAACTTTGATGGATCCTTTGAATGCAATAAAGCACGATTGGTCGCAAAAGGGTACTCACAGACCTATGGAGTTAACTATGATGAGACAATTGCCCCATGAGGTTGCCCAGAGCAGTGCTGAAGCTGAATTTCGATCCATGTCATTGGGGATCTATGAAGTCCTCTAGTTACGGATCATGCTCTATGAACTTCGTATGCCGACCTCCGTCCCGCTGCAACTACTTTGTGATATTAAGGCTGCCATCAACATTACTCACAATTCAGTCCAGCATGATCGTTCGAAACATGTGGAGATTGACAACACTTTATAAGGAAAAGATTGAGTCCGGAAGATTTGTGTTCCTTTTGTGCCCTCCAGTGGTCAACTAGCAGTCCCACCAGAAATCTTTCCGTCTTTTGTTTGATACTTCAAATCCAAGTTGAACATGATTCACATTTATGCTTCAACTTGAGGGGGAGTATTAGATTTATTTGGTTTATTAGCTTTCCATAGCCGTTATTATTTATTAATTCCCCTTGTTAAAATTTATTAAGTTTATTGGCTTTCATAGCCGTTATTATTTATTAATTGCCTTTATTCTGTATTATGTAGTTTCCCTTTTATCTTTTTTTTTTCTTTGATTGTGTTATCATTTCTTTCCTTTTTTGAGTCCATTGTAATTGGTTTTAAATACTCATCTTTGTACCAATGAGAAATATGCTACCTTGATCACCAATTCAACATAAAGACATATGTTTCAATCATTATGTTTGGTAATTTAGAGCTGAAGGCATATAAAGAACAAGAAAAGATAAAGTCTGCAATCGTTATGGAGGTAAACTTTCATTCGGGCATGGGAATACACATAATTAGAACAATAAACAACAGCAAAAAAAGAAGAAAAAAGCTTGAGCTCGTCATATGCAACATTAATATTTGATTATAAAAAATATGGTATCAGTGGTTACCGCACCAATTATACATCCAACTTTACAAACTAATGACCAATAGGCGAAGGGCTAGGTTGACTAAGGGCCCGTTTGGGGCAGCTTATTGGGGTGCGGCCGCGTTATGAAAACGCGGCCTTGTTTCGCGCGTATGGATTGCGGTAGGATATCTCGACATCGATCCTTCGTTATTTGCGGCTACACTTCAGATCCCGCTCTTCATTGGCGCTTATTACCCTCCATCCCTCGATCTCGTCCCCGATCCCGTCCTGCGTCCCAATCTCTTCTGCCCTTCTCTCGTGATTTTCTCCCAGCTCGTCTCGTTCGCGGTCCAAGGTGGAGAGGAAGAGGGCTCGAATCTCTTCAACACTCGAACCGCAGTACCCTTGGCAGACGAAAAGCTCCCAGGAGTAAGAGGATTGAAGCTTTCCGTCAGCCCTTCGCCCTCTGCACCTAAAACATTCGCCTGTTTGCCTTCAAGAGCGGCAAACCCCTCTTCCTCGATCCGCAACTCAAGAAACCCAACTCTCTCACACGCGTAACACCACACCTTAACCCCTCCACGGTGAGCCTCCCATTTTTTTTTTCTTGCTTCTCTTCTTCTTGGCAGAAGTCAAACAGCCCTAAGGTCCAAAAAAACTTTCTGGGAAGGTAATTACTCATTCTTCTCCACTTTCTTTCTTCACAAATTTAACATTTTTCTAAACCTCATAAACCTATTTCTATCTTATATTTAAATAAATTAGAGGAGAAATGGGATTTATTTTCCTGTTGATATTATGGTTATCATTTCATTTTTTTTAGTAAGGTTTATGCAAACTACATTATTTATGTGAAGTTAACTTTCTGATCTTATTTATTTATGTGAAGTTTATTCTCATATATAGTTTGTTTACATGAAGTTCTTATATGTGATTTGTTTAGGCAAAGTTATTTCTCACATGTGATTCGTTTATGTGAGGTTAATTCTCATATGTAGTTTGTTTTAAGTGAAGTTAATCATATATGTAGTTTTTTTATAAGTGAAGTTAACTCTCAGACGTAGTTTGTTTATATAAACAGGCGCAAAATCATTTATCCAGCAACAGCTGCAAATAAGCTGTTCTGAATAAGCTCCCTCATACAACAAGAGTTTATCCTGATAATCTGCAGGTTATCAGATTGTCAGGATAATCTGCAGCTGCCCCAAACAGACCCTAAAGGTTTTCACTAAGCTCAAAAGCTTACCGTTAATAAGATTAAATAGTAAAAATAAATCCGAGCTCTAAAAACCACAAATAAATACTCGTATATTGAAACTCTGTGATTTCTATAAGGCATATTCATAGCTTCATTTCACTCAATGCCATGATTTAGCATAGAATTGGTGTTCATGTCTTCCACAAACTTCCATGGTTAATTACTATGCTTCAAACTGGGGCCTGACTTTCGATAAATGCTTAACAAAAGCAGGATATATCAAATCATTCAAAAATTCTAGGTTAACTTACTCTTGTACTTGGGTAGATACAAAAGATTAGACTACAAATTTCTTATCTAGCTCATGTAACGGATATTTTTTATCTAAATAAAAAGTTCAAGGACAATAGAAAGATTGAATAAAAAAGTGTCAACATTTCCCCTTGCTAAATTTTATAAATGCCATCTTTATTAAATGAAGGAGAAATTTTTTTAAAGATAAGTTTAAAATTAATAAAGTAAATATTGGGTACATAATATAAAATGTTAATAGCTATCAAATTAATAATTATCAATTAATATTGTTGGAAAGTGAATTGATACATAGATGTGATAAATTTAACCATCCAAAATCGATTAAGAAAAATTAGGATGCAACGAGCATATAACTTTTAGAGTGTATAACTTTTAGAGTGTAAGGACGGTAAAATTGAGAAGTTTCTTAAGTATGTTATAAAATAAGAGGTGCATCATCCAGATTAAAAGGTATTTTTTTAGGAAATATTAGATAGTCTATGCTACATAAGTTTAAGCATTGGCTCAGGAGGTATACTCTCTATTTTTCAAAGCATAGTCCTTGGAATTGAGATATTGTGGCTAAGATATGAAGAAATGATCTTGCTCCCAACATAAGTATAAATAAATCAGGCTTCATACTAAAAAAAAAAAATTAAATTAAAAAAACTATGAGCTTATGCCCACCTTATCATCAATAAATATCAGCGATAGATTTCTATCAGTTAAAAAAATAAATAAATAAACAGGTATTCATAGTGTGGTTAAGAGTGATAAAAATGAGATTGTTAATATGCATAAGTTGTAAAATTCAAATCATGGATGATAAATCACTAGATTTGAGAGACAGTATGACTAGTATATAATGAGGATAAAATATTTAAATGTGACTAAACATAATACTTGTAAGACGTGATAGAATTAATGTAAGAATTATAAAGAGAAATGTGTAGAATTAATACAGAGCTAAAATATTTACTAAAAATGCAAATAACATGACATTAAAGATTTATCAAGCGAAACTCAAATAGCTGTGACAAGAGATTATGATGATGAATCTTTAAGAAAACATGCTCAATTAATGGATATAATGCCATATAAAAATACTTTAAATTAATGAGAAACTAAACAATTGCTCTTTCAACATTTCATAGAAAATAGTGAAGAAAGATAACATCACATGGTCAAAGACATCAAAGAACCATGAAGAAATCTAAAACCCCTTTATCCATAAGATCAAATTCAACTGAGCAATTCTTAAGTTTATTTTATAAGTAAACATTTTTGTAAAAAATACTTTATGTCATCACACATGCATATCTTAAATATATAAATTGGACATAGGCTCAAAGAAAAGATTCGAAAGTAAACTTCACCTCTAAAACAGCGAATCATTTGATTTAGAAGTAAAATTTTATGCCAATGCTAAGGCTTTGAATCACATGGTACATATTATAAAATTTTCAAAAATTCAAGGAAAACTAGTTCATCAATGATAACCCTCAAGGTGGTGGAATCTCCTAGTCATTTCACTGTTTGACCCATTGTTTTCCAGCCTGGAAGCCGTTGAACGTCTCATATCCCTCAAAATGCCGTCAATCTCACATATTCTTGTTCCCAAGCTATTACCCAGCCACCTCCCCACTAGATCAACTTCCTAAGTGCATTCTAGAAGCACTCTAGAATGGTGTCACCCCACTTGGCCAAATTATACTTGGCCTTCTTATTTTCTTTTATATTATTATCTTATCTGAAGACACTCGTTATTAGAGTGGTGATGATTAATGAAATTGCTTAAAGCTCTATTTCTAAGGAAACCTAGCCAAAAAGATTCAACCAGAAACCCACTCATCTCTTTTGACATTATTTGGCCTCTCTATCACTTCTCACTTCTCTCATTGCAAGTTAAAAGAGCTTGGGAACAAACAAGTTCAAATAAGAATTTGAGGATTGAAGCCAAAATCCTTGAAAAAGTTTCTGTTAGATCCTTGTTAGCTTCTTATTATTTGAGTGATTAAGATTTTCAATATTCATTGGTTTGATGAATTTTTTATATGTTGAGAAAGTTTTTTCTTCTCGCTCCTTTTTCCATAAATAATTTATCATTGAGCCCTATTTAAGGACCTTTTAGTCCCATTATACCATGATTTTGTGATTATGATGAATCGGTAGCCTATCTTAATCTCCATTAAAATTTTTTAAATGATCTTAATTCTTAAAGCAAAAAAGCTTTGGCGAATAAAATAATGGAAAAAATTTTAGTTTATTGGAAAAGGCTAAAACAATATTAAAAAATATCAAATCAATTTTACAATGCTTACAGTAATTATTTCTTGGTGAATTTCTTTTGTCGTCCTCTTGTTGTGGCTAACCCCCTCTCTCAAAACTAAGTCTAATTTACCTCTCCCGGAGCCCTAATCATAACGCGCATCCCCCAAAGAATATTTTAGTGGATACCCAACTATCCAAATTATTCTAATCAATTGTCGCCCTTTATTTCTAAATTCCTCCACTCTCAAGGATGTACAGCATCAATAAAATCTGATCAAATCATAATGTGGGTCTCGATTCAATATTCTCAAAATTTGAAAAGAAAATTAAGGGAATAAATTGAACTTTCACCAAATATTCTCCAAACCCACCTCATCCAACCCTACCATCCCAAATAAATAAATAAATAAATAAATCATGCAAATGAATGATTTAATTTAACCCAACCCACATCTAACCAAATCTAACCTGTGTTCACCAAACCCTGGGCTCTCATATAAAAACTATGCCTTCTGACTCCCTTAAATTTTTAGGTTCATTTCTCATATTTCTGATCAGAATTAAGCGATTTTCTTGTGTATGGTTGTCACTCGATTCTCGACAATTTTTATGTTAAATATTTTTGTTGATTCTGGTTAGATATATTATAGAATTCTTTACAAGTTCATCATTCCACAACGTCCTACATTACCTAAGCAATATTATCCCTTCCCCAACCATACCAAGGCTTTGAAAACTGTTATGGAAAGCAATATATTAAAAAGCTTGTATATTAAGAAGCTTGTATATTATGAATATTATTATTAGGTATCTGATTAGAGGAGATCTAATCACATGATCTATCTGTATTAAAAATATTTCTAATCCAATCACAAGATCTTTTCTATATTAGAAATATTCTTAATCCATACAGATGAGAGTATGTATAAATATGTATCATGTGTTCAATTATTAAGAAGAAAAAGACTTGCTTCCCTTTACATGGCATCAGGGCCTTCGTCTGCTTCGTCTTCATCCCATGATGAAGGGCGTAGCTTGTCTTTGTTGGTTTCGTCTACGTAGGTGTCTTTGTCGACCACATCTGCTTCGTCGATCGGTGCCATCTACTTCAAAAATTAGCATTGTCTACTTCGTCGATCTGCACAGTCTATTTTGTTGATCGACCTCGTCTGCTCTGGTTCATTTAAGTCTGCTCACCTCAGTCACGTATGCATGCAACGGAACACTGGATTTGTTTGGAAGAGACGAACCGGAGGAATCACATCTTCAAGCTGCAATCATAGATATTTCTGCGTCAGTCACCTTTGTCGCGGTTTTGAAGGGTTAAGTTCGCTTGCAACCCTTGACTGCCAACTGGCAGAGGTCGACGGATTGGCTCGACGGTGTCATGGTTTCGAGCAACATTCCTCACTCCAGTGAACCATCATTGAAACCTTTTCTTCAAACTAATCGGCTTGGTGTCAAAAGTGGATGATTGAGTTGGCTCGTTGTCTGTAAAAGAAGCCAAACTGAATTGCTTGTTTAAAAATTGTTAATAGGCTCGTTATCGCTTCAATTCTCAAGCAAATTGGTGAACCGTTTGATTTCCAGAGAAAGTTTGAGTTCCTCCATTTGTTTCTTGCAATTACTTTGGTATCGTCTCCTCCATGCCATCCTGCAATAATTCTACTTATTGGATTGCCTGGACCAGACAACGAGATCACATCATCATCATTGACATTCATTAATTTAGTCTCGTTGAATTTTGGGCAGTAATCATGGTTGTTGAACAAAAAAACATGTTGTGACAAATGTGGTTTCATTCGAGGCTAAAATTATTGATGATAAGCTAAACAACATTAATTACTTTAATGGGAATAAAATCGTGAGACTGTACATAAAGAATATTTTTCAAGGAAGTTGCCTCATCTATAATTCCCCTGTTAAGATTGATCTAATTTATTCTGAGTGGATGAGAGTTGATGCCCAACTCTTGATAAATATGAATTCTGTTGAACCTGATCAATTTGGTCATATTTCTCATTATGACTATGTTAAATATTTCATGGAAGAACTAACATTAGTGTTTTCTAGGAAATAAAATATTTCTCGAATATTTGATGTTTGCAAAGAGTTCTATCGAGCTGAACAACATGATCAATAACTTACCACGTATCACATGCACTTTAAAAGTGTTTACGAAGAATTGAATGCACTATTGCTCTTTAGTATTGATGTCTGGATTCACCGGGCTCAAAGAGGACAAATGACTATTATAATTTTTTGGTTGGCCTCAACTTTTAGTATGAAGGTGAGATCCTATACAATCCCGGGGTTACAATTTTGAGGGAAGCCTAAACAAGAGCGTCGCGCCCTATTCCAAGTTCTCAAGCTTCATCCGTAAAGCAATCTAGCGCTCTCGCTAGCCAAAATAATACATACATCAATAAACCTCAGTCTCAAGGTAAGTATGATGGAACCCCGAATTCTAGAAATCAAGACTCTAAAGTAGTTTGCTACTACTACCATGATAACGCAGTTAACCAAAATTACAATAAGAAAAATAAATATTATTACCGAAAACAAATAAGTGGTTACAATTAACACCGTTGAAATGAAAATTACAACAATACAACACAAGCAAAAAGTACTAAAATGTATCCTAAAGAAGGTGGAGGTCAGCTAGGTTGATCGGAATAGCCGGTGGGTGTGGCGGCAACAAAGGAATGCTGGTGATATCGAGGGGGAGGTGTAAAACTACAGGGACAGCAAGTATGATTGTCGTCTTGGATGGTGGCAGCGAGCAGTTAGGGCAGGCAATGGCAGAACAACAAGAAAGAAATGTTCCCTGACTGTCTTGGAAGGTAGCGACATAGGGGGAGGGCAAGAATAACAGGGCAAGCCGCTCTCTACCACTTAACATTGATTTAATCGATGGTATGCAGGTTTCATAATCTATTGTAAATGGATAATGGAATCACGAGCTACTTCGAGAAGCTTTTGGGGAGGAGCATTTTAAAAAAATTGGCATTAAAATTCATCATAATCTCACATAGGATAGATTAGAGCTCATTCGAACCCACTCTGGCAAAACTGTTGCTACTTTAGCTTACGAAACCAGGTTTGATTCTCCAAATATAAACTGCAGTTGGATCAATGATGCACCAAAAACTTGTTTGACTTTTTCACATAAATTTTATACTCATTTTTGGTGATATTGCACTTTAAAGGATGATATTTTTATGTTTTGTTGCAAGTATATTGATTTTTGACATTTTGAGCAAAAAATAAACAAAAAGAAAGAAATTTGAAGTCAAATGAGATATTTTTGGAAATTGCTCTGGCGTCGACAGCGCCAGTATCTAGAAAGGGGGCAAAAATCCAGACTGTGCTCTGGCGCCGACGGCAGCAGGATGGGCGGCGCGCCGCCATTTGACAGAGCCTGGGCACCGACGGCGCCCAATTTCGGCCCATGACGGTTAATTGCAGATTTTTGGTAGATTCAATGTATTTGGACGATTTTTGAAAGGTTGCTTGAGGCACCTCTTGGGAAATTCGTCCCTACACTTAGAGTGTTTAAATGCCAGAAAAGAGGGAGAGGGAGTGTGTGGAAAGCGTGTAGAAATCAGTGTGAGCGTAGAGAAGTAAAAAGAGGGTTTTCTTTAGAGTTGTAGGAGAGGAAGAAAATTAAGAGATTTCTTATTCCTTACTTTTCTAAGAGAGGAGTGTTGTTGTAAAGAGAGAGAAATTCAAAGAAACTTCATCAGATTTGCTTTGAGGAAGAGTTTCAGTTAAGTTATGTTTATTAATTATTGTTTGTATGAACTTTCTATTATATATAAAATTTGTGTTCTGTTGTATCTTCCTCATGAATTTCGAGTGGATTTCTTTATTTTTCTCCTTGCAATGAGATATGGTAAAATGAAGAGATGGATTGGATATGCAATTTAAATGTTAAATACTTGTGATAATTTTACACTTCGTACTTTATTTACTTTTCGATGCGAGTCGATTGAAATGTTAAAATTTGTTGTGAAACATATGACCTGAAGGACTATGCATTCTACAACAAAGTGATAATCACATTCAATTCCATGGATGAGAATGTAGTCCATGCGATTGAGTGCAAATAAATACGAAAATATACTTTGTTGAACGTAGAATTGGAGATTTTTAGGGTGACAGACTAAAATCCCTAATTTGGTCCTGGTGTTTGAAAACTAAAGCGAGAGTTAGCCCTCTGACGAGGGGGGAGTGAGAGTCAGTATCCTCTCAGCCTAACCACAGATTTAGGGACTAAACCTAGGATTAGCCAACATTCTTTATGCACTCGGAAGATGATAAAGAATAGGATTGCTCTGTTGACACTATACAAGTTCCAACAAATCTAAATCTTTCACTAACCATAACCTCATTGTAAGGAGAAGGATATTTTCTCCAACTTAGACCTTTCGTTACAAAATAGTAAAACTTTGATTAGAATTAGTAAATTTACTTTGAAGTTTAGAAAGTAGTTTGTTAAACTTAGTTCAATTAGTAACCTTTAAATTTTGCGAACTTGATCTTTTCAGTATAAGTTTTATATAGTTTAAACATTGTGTTTTAGTGTTACTATAATAAATTTACAAATTTCCTGTGGGATCGATAATCAGAACTCCACTAAAGCACTCTATTACTTGAGCGATACGTATATTTGTGTTTGCATCATTGTGACTATATAAAAATATAAAAAAGAAAAGTTCGCACCAATCAACAAACTTTGCATGCATCCGCGCAAGAAGGTGTTTTGGTGGCGATTTATCCATGATATTATACCTTGCTTGAAGGGGATACGTATACCACTGCATGTCCATGGGAACGTCCGGAATCGGAGACCAGGGACCATCTTATTACTAATTGTTCATAATTTTAGGATTAAAGATACTCTAAAATCTTAGGGAATCTCTACCCCTCACTTCAGTAATTGTATCAAGGCCATCGAGAAGCTCAGTAAGGTGCCTAAAAGTTCAGTGCCATAGGCCAAAGTGCTTTTGTTATATTATCCCTTTTTTGTTGGAGGGCCCGCACTGCAAAAATTCATGACCGTAGTTATGGCACGCCAACTATTATAGTAGCACATATTCACGAAGCACTTACCAACACACCACTTTATACTTTTCTGGAGCAGTTTTCTGGAGCAAACGGATGCCAGTCGACTGGTCGGGCCGGTTCATACTCCTCTTTTTCCTTTTGGAGGGTACTGATGTGATTTTTCACAACGAGCAAGCACTTGTTTCAGCATTGCGATAGTGCTTAAGTGGAAATGCAATCTATTAAGTCTTTCCAACAAGTCTGCCAACATTGGATCTTTGGAATGTAGAAGTCATGTCTATGAAAGAGATGATGCTAATATTATACATTTATTGAGATCTACTATGATGTAAGATATTTGGTCACCGATCGCATGATCAACCAAATTTTGCCTTTTGGTTTTCTTTCAAGCAAGTTTTAATTTCTCATATTTCTCGTGAATGTAATAGGATCACTCATTTTTGTGCCAAGCACGCCCTTGGTGGATCTTTTGTTTAGATGCATGTAGAGGATGATAGGGAACTTTCTACTATACTTGTAGATAATGTCTCTTTTTTGTACATCATAGATGTATACATGCATGATTTTGTGTTTTTTTTGATATAGTAGTGCAAAATGCACACATTCAAGGAATAACAAGGCAAGGGGCGATTTGGTCGGCAGCAATACCAGAAGGGAGAGGTGGCTCGGTGATGCTCCCCGGTGTGTGTTATTTTTCTGTGTATTTTTATGTTTGTATGTACGTGCACACACTAGAAGTTCTACGCAAGTATACGTATCGTTCAAGTAATACAGGACTCTAGTGGAGTCCCGTTTATCGATCCCACAGGAAAGCGTGGCAAGAGGTCCTTAGTCAAATTACAGTATCTTCTTATCGAGACTTTAGTTTGGAAGATCGATATAAGTGATTTTTCTAACAAATACTCCTAAAGGTAAGTCTTATGTTTAAAATAACTAATAACTACTCTTAAAAGAAAATATTAATTCTAAAGATAACCTTTCTGGATGAATTAGTTTTGTGAATTTTGAGATAATAAAAACTACTATTCTCATGTAATGAATTGGATAATGTAAAGGAATAAGATGCATTAAATATTGTATGTGTCAAATAGGAGCAATCATATTTTTTACCCTCTTCTGGTGCTATAAAGAACATTGGTTATCTACAGATTAGGTTTAGTCCACTAAATCATGGTTAAGTTTGAAGCATACTGCTCTCACTCAGCTCCAACTCACTTGCTCTGAAAGCTAGCTCTCACTTCGATTTTCAAACACTAGAAACGAATTGGGGATTTTAGTACGTCATCATAAAATCTTGATTCTAACTTGATCGAAGTATATTTCTACTATTTATTTGCACTCAACCCATGAACTTCATCATCAATGGAATTTGAATGTGGTTCAACTTTGTTGAGAATTACGCCGTCCTCTCGGTCTTAATGCGATTCTGACGAATTTTAACACTTCTGACGAGACTCTTTTGTAATGTAAATGAAGCGCAAGTAAAAATCATCACGTTTATAAATAAAACGTCTTCTAGCATGCATCGCAATATCTTAAACATGAATCCTAGTTATTGCAAAATAAAAGAAGAATGAGAACAATGGAATAATCTTAGCATGCCATTATTTCAGAATAAGAAAAAAGAGTAAGAGAAAAACATCGAAAACGAAGAAAACACGACGGAAAACTTCGTTTCATCAAAGCAAATCTACTACGTAAGTGTTTACAAAATCGTAAAATAATAAAGAACACGATATTTAATTTTTTCAAGCTTTGAAAGACGGATGAAGACTCACGAAAGTCTCATAGCGATCCACGTAATCTTTAGTCTATCTCTTACTAATGTCTCAAAATCACTCACACGTCTCTACAAAAGATAGAAATCTACATTTCTACTCACATTTTAAGATCTCTAAACATTCTTCACGTTTTTCGTAACTTCTACACCCTTTTTGACTTCGAATTCACTTTAAAATAGTGTAGGGACGAATTTCCGAAGGTGCTTGAGAAACGTTCAAAAGCACCGAGATTCGATGTATATGACGATAGCCGATCTCGGAGCCGTCGGCGCCGTTTTTGGATGCTGTTGGTGCCCACTCTCAAGTTTCTGGCGCCGCCGACGTCCATTTTGCGCAGCTCCACCATTTTGCTTCGTTTGGCTCTGTTTTAGCTCTGTTTCGCCCCGTTCAGTTGTGTTGTGTTGTGTTTCTAACAGAGACCTACAAAATAAGCATAAAAACAACATTTCTTTAAAGTATATTCGTTCGAAAATATGCGAAGTGTAAAAGATATTAAGCGTAGAAAAACATCGAAATGTGTCGAGCTAGAAATTTATTTTCATGCTCATTTTTGCTCCAAATTGCATTATTTTTGCTTCTTTTTCTCCAAAAGTTCATTTATTGTATCTAGCACCAAAAAACATCTGAAAATATCTTCCTTTAAAATGCAATATTATTAAAATTAAGCATAAAATGTATATGTAAAATGAAACAGTTTTTAGGCGTGTCAAGTCCCCAAACTCAATTGTTACTTGTCCTCAAGTAACACTATAAGTTTTAAAACAAAATATGTTAGCTTGTGGTTGTGGGTTTCAATAGATTTTCCTATAATTTCATCTCAGAAATATTATAGTGTAACATATGAGAAATTAGCCTGATCAACTTAGGATCTAGAGTGTAAGAATATCTCGTATTGAACTTAAAAATGCGATTTTATAACTGCTTGAAAAGTTATTGAAACTTGTAAAACTAAAGATTCAAGGAAAGTATAAAAACAGAATTTAAGCATTTTATCTATATCAATTTAACCAATACCTTTTGAAATAAGAATAAGCTTAGGATTGTTTTTAGGTCTTTTCATTTAAAAAGAATCAAGTGAAACTAATTTTTGATTAGGTTTCTCCTCAAGCTTCTCACATTTTTTTTTCATTTTTCTTTTTCTTTTCCTTTTTTTTTTAAAGATCATTTTCAATCTTTTTTTTCTCTTTTCTTTATGTGAGAATTACTATATCTGGATAGACCTTTAATAATTTTGAATTTCACTATCCCCTTCTAAAGTCCAAAACTCAAAAACTTTTCCTCGCATTTTAAAAGTGCAAGTATTACTTTGAAAAAGGTTTCAATAAAGGCTCAATTCTCATTAAGTATAAATCAAAGAATCTTAGCTTTTTAAATCTTCAACTCCTTTCTACCATAAATAGTAAAATCATTTTCCTAATGTTTCCTACAAAATATCTTAACTCTAAAACAGTTTCTTCACACAAGATTTCAACTAAATTATTTTTCTGACATTGATAAAATTAAAATTATAGTAACCTAAAGCTAACACCACATGCCACAAGTCATTTTAAAAGTGATATCAAACTAAATACATGCTGCTGAGGATAAATAAAGTTACATTTTTAAAATTTTTCTTCCAACCAAAACTTGAATTTTAAAATATTTTGCAATTAATTCTATAAAATATAGCAAGAAGAAAAAGTAAAAACTGAATCTACTGACTACTACAATATCCTATCAAATTTATATACATGCATAATCAAGATAGAATGACTGCAGTAAAACATGCTTGTAAAAATATTACACTGAAAGATAGTATATTCACTTTAAAATTTTATTTTTTTTCCTACCCCAAAACTTGATTTTTAACATATATAGCATTTAGTACAGATAATATAAGTAGAAAGAAAAATAGTTCAGAAATTCTATCAACCACAAATGTCTATCAAAAAATATATACAAGTATTCATCTGGAAAGAACAATATGCAGCAGAAAATAAATCTAAACTAATCATATCAGAATGAAATCCACTAAATAAAAATTTAGCTAGCATAGCAGGTATCAACACGGGACTATAAAAATGTTCAAGTCTTATATAAAATTGTAACACATAAAGAAACACATATGATAAATGAAGTAAACTCTTCTATTAACTCATCACATCTCACTAAATTACTTCCAAATTCTAACGGAATCACTACATTAATAAATTAGGTACTTTTTAAATGATTTTATAGATTATAATCTCACAAAAAAGATTATCTCTGATATATTAGCTCCTATGCACCAATCTCAGGCATCATCTAATCCCCTTAATTAAGCATCTATAACAGTTATAAATCGTAGTGTAAGATTATCCACAAGTTATTCATCAAATAGGTTTATGACTCATATCAAATGAAAATAAAGTCAGAGAAAAGAAGTAACAAAATTGAGATGAAACTTTCACTGTTTGAATTCATGATGTATCTTGTAAAACTCAAGTTCGGGTGAGATTCGAGTCATAGTGGATTCATCAATCCAACAACAACAAGAGAACATATAAGTCTAATCATAATAAGAAGTTAAGGAATCACCTCCCTCATGATACACAAAGATCAAATCAAATCACTAACAATCCAAACATTTACCGATCAACAATCAAACTAATCAATCCATAATGATACATAAATATCAAGTCAATCCACTAACAATCCAAACATTCATCGATCATTAATTAAGTTGAACAATCCACACTAAAGCAAACAATACAACACTAACAATCACGACTCTCAGGCATACTAAATCAAAGCACACTGATAACTATGGGTTGTCTTTCATAAAAAGTTTGGTTTAATGTCGTCAGCCCGACAAATGATTCCTCCTGGATCAAAATTCCATTTAAATAGTTCTCAATCAATCGCCCAATCTTTTTCAGATCGAGGGATTCCTACAAAAATTCTTAAATTTTAATTTTTCATTCAGTTCTTCCTTTTCTGATTGATTCATATTATTGTTCCTCACATTTCTTTCTAGATCCAATATTCTTCTAATGATTTTCTCAATTTGCATATTAATATCTTCCTTTAAATTTATAAAAAATATATCTCTATAAGATACTTCAAGATCTCCCAAATTTTGGATCGGATTCTCTCTTAGATAATTCAGATTCTGGATCAAAATCTTCTATGTTACTCTTCTGTTTCAAGTTATCTTCCAATTCTTCCTCTTGGTTCTGAGTAAATGATGAAGGTGGTCTTTATATATCTATCTTAATTGAGGAAACAGGTTTTTCTATTTCCTTATGAATTTCTTCTATTGGTTTTTCAATATTCTTATCCTCTTTTTTCAACTCAAAGTTCTTTTGAAATATATCCTCAAATTCGCTTCCAACTCTTAGTTCAATAATTTTATCTTGTTCATCGTTCAATTCAGGTTTTTTTTTATTGAGTCGAATCTGAAGATATAAAGACTAGTAGTGTAGATGAATTTCCTAAATAAGTAAGCTTTAAAATTGTATGGGATACATTCATCTTAAGTTCATGAGATTTTTCAACAGATGAAATTAAAAGTTCACTACTTTTGTAGCGTCCATCATTTCACACCTCTCCTAAACATACATACAGTATTGTTTAAACAACGTTTTCAACTCATCATGAAAATTCATTTTGATCTCATCTGTTAAATTACTTTCAAAAATTTTTTGAAAATGGTCTTTACTTAGATAATCAATTTCATTCATTTCACACCTCTCCTAAACATACATACAGTATTCTTTAGACAACGTTTTCAACTCATCATGAAAATTCATTTTGATCTCATCTGTTAAATTACTTTCAAAAATTTTGTGAAAATGGTCTTTACTTAGATAATCAATTTCATTCATTCAAAAACAATCTTTTCTCTCAGCTATATATTTCATAATCTTTAACACATCAAAAGTAACTTTCTGGTCATTAATATTCATAGTCAACTCTTTTTTTTGCACATCTATCATAGTTTATCCAGTACCAAGGAAAGGTCTCCGCAAATTAATTGGATTTTCCTTATCTTCCTCCATATCTAATACAATAAAATCCATAGGAAAGATAAATTTATCCACTTTAACAAGCACATCTTTTATAACCCCTTTTGGATAAATGATAGATCGATCAAGTAGTCGAAGGGATACGATGAGTGGGAGAAATATCGACTAAACCTAACTTTTTAAATATAGTTAGAGGCATCACATTAATACTCGCTCTTAAATCACATAAAGCTTTTCCACATAATCTCTCTCCAATTGCACAAAGAATTGTAAAGCTACAAAGATCTTTAAGTTTCTAAAAAAAAATGTATAGCGCTATAATCCTCACTTAGTGCAACTGTCTCGTAATCCCCAAATTTTCTTTTCTTATTTAATATATCATTCATAAACTTTGCATAACTTGACATTTATTTTAAAGCTTCTGCGAAAGGAATATTTATCGTTAACTTCTTAAGTACTTCCATGAACTTTGAAAATTGTTTATCCAACTTATGATGTCTAAGTCTTTGAGAAAATGGAGATTGTGGTTTTTCTAAATTGATTTTAGTTAGAGAGATTATTTTTTTCCTGATTCTTAAAAACATGTTCTTCAGGTCTTTTTGTTTCCTTTGTTTCTCTCACAACTTCTTTCTCTTTTCTAACCACATCTTTTATCTCTCTTCCACTTCTTAAGTGGACAGCTTCTACTTGTTCATTATTGTTCTATTTAAGTTTGATCTCAGTGTTTCTACGAAGTGTTCCTTGGAGTCTATTGCTAAATGAATTAGCAATTTGTCTCAGTTGATTCTCTATGTTTCTAATCACAGCATTTTGACTTTGCAACTGATTTCTCATCTGCAATACCACTTCATCTATAGACATCTTCTTATCCTTAAATTATTTATCATTGTTAGAGTTTAGTGGATTTGAAGGTTTATAGTTTATGTTCGCCTGATTATTCCAACTTCCATTAGGATTTGCATGATTATTTTCCCATTATTGGTTTCCACCCCCAGAAGTATGATTTCAGTTAAAATTAGGATGGTTATTCCAACCTGGGTTGTAAAAGTTAGAATACGAGTTGTTTTTGGTATTTAAAGTCTCATATAATAAGTTGGAATCAATCATATGCCCTAATGAACTTTCTCTCTTACGGGAGTAAATTGAGGTTGGTTCGTTCCAAATTAGTCCAACTTCCTGATATCTGCAGCAACTTGAGATGCGAGAATTGCAATCGCATCTGTTTCATGAATACTAGCTACCTTTTTAGAATTTACCCTTGCAGAGGACCATTGAAATTCATTTGTAGTCATTTCTTCAATTAATGCATACGTTTCATCAAATCGTTTTGACATTAATGAACCACTGCAGCATCATCAATAATAGACCTAAGGAATCCTACTAACCCATAATAAAAAGCTGAATGATTAATGAATCTGGCAGGGCATGACGTGGACACTTTCTTAGGAGTTCCTTAAATCTTTCACAGGCTTCGTATATTGATTCCCCTTCATACTGACAAAATGAGATATTATCATTTCTAAGTTTGGTAGTCCTTGAAAGTAGAAAACACTTAAGTTAACTCATCTCAATTTTTAATAGAGTCAGGTGCTAATGAGTATAACCACATTTTAGCGCTTATCCCTTAGTGAAAAATGAAAAGTCTTAGCTTCAACGATCGTACGACATGCCATTATAACAAAATGTAGCACAAAGTTAAAAAGCTAGATAAGTGTAAATAGGAATCCTCGAAGGAGTTCTCCAAACAAGTTGTTACTGCTAGGTTGGATAATCGTTGGATTTAGTTGAACTAGTCATCTTCTACAACGGAGTTTTGTATACTTGAGTGAATTTCATCTATCGTATGATTTACATAATCTCTCAATGCTTTATGATGATTTTTCAAGTTATTATTTTGAATGTTTTCCATTTCCATTTCTAGTTTTTCATGCACTTTCTGTTTTTTTTATTTTTTCCCATATTTCTAACTCAGGACCATAAGACACAAATCCTACAAATGCTTTATTTTGCATACATAACACAACAAACAATATATTAACAATAAAACATATAAAACAAAAAATATATTCAACACAACAAAACATTTTCATAAACACTTTGTTTTTCACACAAACAATTTCTTCACAACACTTTTTCATACAAAAAACACTTTTCACACAAAAATAATTTTACGACAATAAAGTTTTCAAATTCTAAGCCTAATTACTTCAACTAAATTTCTCCAAAAATTCTTACCAAAGCTTCCCGGCAACGACGCAAAAACCTTGATGCGCCCCGGTGTGTGCTATTTTTTTGCGTGTTTTTATGTTTATATGTATGTGCACATACTAGAGGTTCTACGCAAGTATACGTATCAGCTCTAGTGGAGTCCCGTTTATCGATCCCACGAGAAGCGAGGTAAGAAGTGCCTAGTCGAATTACAGTATCTACTTATCGGACTTTAGTTTGGAAGATCGATATAAGTGGTTTTTCTAACAAATACTCCTAAAGGTAAGTCTTGTTTAAAATAACTAATAACTGCTCCTAAAAGAAAATATTAATTCTAAAAATAACATTTCTGGATGAATTGGTTTGGTGAATTTTGAGATAATAAAAACTATTATTCTCATGTAATGAATTGGATAATGTAAAGGAATAAGATGCATTAAATATTGTATGTGTCAAATAGGAGCAATCATATTTTTTACCCTCTTCCGAGTCTTTATAAAGAACATTAGCTAATCCTAGGTTTAGTCCCTAAATCCATGGTTAAGTTTGGAAGGATACTTAGCTCTCACTCCAGCTCTCACTTCCCTTCGCTCGAAGGCTAACTCTCGCTTTAGTTTCAAACATTATGGCCGAATTGGAGATTTTAGTTTGTCACCCTAAAATTACTCTAAAATCTCTAATTCTACGCCCATCAAAGTATATTTCTCTATTTATTTGCACTCAACCCCATGAAATTCACCATCAATGAAATTGAATGTGGTTCCACTTTATTGAGAATTACAGCAGCTCTCTCGAGTCTTAATGCGATTACAATAATTTTAACACTTCTGACGAGCTCTTTTTGTAATGTAAATGAAGCGCAAGTAAAAATCATCACGTTTATAATTAAAACTTCTTCTAGCATGCATCCCAATATCCTAAACATGGATCCTAGTCATTGCAAAATAAAAGTAGAATGAAAACAATGGAATAATCTTCTTATGCCACTATTTTCAAACAAGAAGAAAGAGTAAGAGAAAGACATCGCAAGCACAAAGAAAACACAACGAAAAACTTCATTTCATCAAAGAAAATCCGCTACACAAGTGTTTGCAAAATCATAAGATAATGAAGAACACAATACTTAGTTTTTTCTCTTTGAAAGACAGATGAAAATCTCTCCCACAAAGTCTCCTGCTAATCCATGTAATGTTAGTACAAACCCTTACACATTCTCTCAAAATTCCCTCACCAATCTCTCTAAAAAGGTAGAAAACTACATTTTTACTCCTATTGTAAGATCTCTAAACATTCTCCACATTTTCCCTAACTTCTACACCATTTTTTTGGCTTCAAATTCACTTTAAAATAGTGTAGGGACGAATTTCCCAAGAAGTGTTTCAAGAAACCATCCAAAAAACGTCTAGATTCAATGTATATGGCTAATAACCGCTCTTAGCGCCGTCAACGCCGTTTTTGGGAGTTGTCGGTGCCCACAATCTGTGCTCTCGGGTTTCTTACGCCGCCGACGCCCATTTTGCGCAGCTCAACCACTTTGTTTCGTTTGGCTCCGTTTTAGCACTGTTTCGCCCCATTCAGTTACATTGCGTTTCTAACAGATAAACCTACAAAATAAGCAAAAAAACAACATTTCTTTAAAGTGTAATCTCATTCAAAAATATGCAAGAAGTATAAAGAAATTAAGCATAGAAAGACTCATCGAAATGTGTCAGGCCAAAATTTACTTTCTTACTCGTTTTTGCTCCAAATTGCACCATTTTTGCTTCTTTTTCTCCAAAAGTTCATTTCTTATACCTAACACCAAAAAACATACAAAACACCTTCCTTTAAAGTGCAACATCATTAAAACTAAACATAAATGTATATGTAAAATGAAGCAGTTTTTAGTCGTGTCACTAGGAGGGTGGAGGCGGTAGGAAAACAGTAATCTGAATGCTATCCTGGGCGGCTGTAGCAATGAAAAGCGTCAGGAGTGATGTGGGGAGGATGCGAAAGGGGATATGGAAGATAAACACCACCAAATGAGATGGATACAGCCGGAGCACTATACAAACCCTCAGATACAGTCCTCGAAGGGAGAAACGGACGTTGGCAACTGTTCTAAATAAAACACACCAAAAAACTCCCTTCCAAAACCTAATATAACACATATATATTAAATAACTAAAAAGGAATAAAGGATAATAAGAAAGAAAGCATATGGAAGAAAAACAGAATTATTTCGACACCTCTCCCACAATAGCTATTCAAGCCGTGCTATAGCAGCTACAATATCATGTAAACTTTGAGTTGTAAGCTCTCGCGTCAATCTCCCGGGGTTGATGAGAGCTTCAACCGCATATGTCGAAAATACTATTTTTTCATTGTATGGCGTCGATTGATCACACTAAAGGTGACGTAAGCATTATAACTTAGTAAGTTAATCCTTTTGGCATTGGCATTCTAAAGCGCATCTTAATAGAATAGAAATCCATCCTATTTTGGTACAATCCTAATTGAAACTATACTTTGATTGGTATCCTCATAAACCAAGTCTCGAGACATTAAAGTTGTAATTGATTTCTTCCACTCTTTGTACTCGTCTGAGTGTATCTGATAAACATATATCTAAAGAGGAATCAACTATGTGATGAAATCTATGGCGGACTGGACCACGCAGAAGTATAACCACACAAAAGAGGTCTCTTCTCCTTCTTCTCTGAAAGAATCTGAATCCCATTAGAGACTTTTCTTCTCATAAAACTCAAAATAAAATTTTCAAAGTTGGGGCTCATTCTTCGTGTTTGGACATCTGATGGTGGGACACTGTTGAACTGAATCTAATATCCGAATAACTCCATATAATTTTCCAGACGTGAAACAAAAGGGTCTCACTCCTAACATGATGGACCCCCTTTTGTAGGGGTAACACAAGGAGTCTATAAACCTAAAAAGTCTTAATTCCTCTTATCTAGAGTTGTCATGTCTCTGGTTTCGATTCTTCGATCTCAAGGCCGTCCTAAAAAATCACTGTTAATTTGATTGGAGTCTCTCTCATGGGCTCAGCTGGAAATATGTGCATCTTTTTCTCACTAGTTGGAAGCCAATACTCCACCTTGTGTTCTTATCTTCTTCGATATCTATTGTGTCATTACTCATTTCTTCAATAGCTCCCCGCTCAGTGAAATATATCATGCCACTGGTTATGCAATCTGTTTCAACATGCACAAATCAGTGACACTTAAAACACTTCCTGACTGGAATGAACTTGGGAATGTGGATTGATGTCCTCTATTCTCCACTCTAAACTAGAGTCTCCTCAGGCAGGGTCAGGTTGGATGTTCCCCTAAGTGTACTTTAGTTGTAAGATCCTGGAGTTAAACAATGTATGTAACTTGTGGTAGTCTCATGGTGATATGATCTCTCCCCTTTTAAAGATGTGGTCTGAACATTCGGTCTGTAGTGCGCTGGTAGGGCCTGACAATGTATCTCCCATTATATCTTGAACCAAATAGTAATTTTATCTTTTTCTTCTCGTTGGCATATGCTTCAAATTTTATCACCAAAATAATGCACCATTCTTCACCTTGCTGGCGGCTAGTTTCACCATTTTGTCCTATGCGACGTCCTGAAACTCAAAGAGACATTCCAATATCCATAGTCATTCGGTGACCTCATCTGGATCAGTGTGATCATTGAAATATAGTAAATCGATCGTTATTTCAAAATTATAACTACTCGGATATTTCACCTCCTGTATTCAAGATAAAGGTTTTTCATCCCTGAAATCCACATAATGGAAGAGGTTCACTCCATCCATTTGATCAGCAAGTCACAGTTGCAACTACGAGTGACCCATCTGAATTGCCTCCCCTCGAAGGTGGTAAGTCTCGGTTGTAGTTGGGGGTTTCCCACTGCATATCCTCCTTAGAAATCCCCTGGACATCTCATTAAACGGTATCGTTTACTTTCCCCTCGATCAGGCTGCCGGCGATTATCTCCATGGCAACATGAGTAGGTTTTGGGGGTGGGTGGGTAGAAGGATCTGAAAAAAATGGGTAGACCCAAGCAAATGAGTCTACCTCTAATATTCTTAATTCTGACACCATCAATGTTACGTCGGCATTACCTTTAACTCCTTTCCTTGATTTACTTCAATTTTATTTTAATCTTGCCTATATTAACAAAACTACACATGCTCTTAATTGATTTCTTATTCTTCCCTCATAATTATTTTTTTCAAGATCTTATGGCAAAGAAAAATATTGGTAAAGTAAGAGAGTCAAGGGGACTATACATTATGGAAAACAAACTAGCTCAACCCATAGCCTATTTCAGCACATTATCTCCTTTTTAGGTCCATTGTCAATTAAGACATTCATCACAACCAATATTAAAATGGTTATACAATTAATTTCAGCAATTATCATCTTTAAATTGTGAGTCGTTTCATTTTGCTGAACATCATCATTTTTCCTCTATTCCAAGAATTAATAAAAGAGTTAGACATAATTTTGAGTTCACTCTAACTGATGTATAGGAGCCTAGTCCTGTTTTATCTAATTGATTTCGATATTTTGTTACTTTTATAGATGATGTCATATGACTTGACTTACTATATCAAATCTCGTACCAAGTTATTGTCATATTTTCAATTATTTTGTGTTGAAATTAAAACTGAATTTAATGTTTTAGTCAATATTTTAAGAAGTAACATTGCCAAAAAAAAAATATTTTGTTCACCGTTTTATATATACATAACACAAAATGAGATGTTTTATCAATCATCATTTGTTGATACTCCATCCCAAAATGGAGAACTGAACAGAAAAAAAAAACATCTTCTGGAGACAATGAGAATTTTTTTATTTCAAACCAATGTACCCAAATAGTTTTAGTTGATGCAATTTCTATTAAATACTTTTTTTATCAATCGAATGTCTTATATTGTTTTACAGAATTAGATACCCTACAAAGTATTATTTTAACTAATTCTCACTTTTCTATTGAACCATATATATTTGGGTATACTTATTTTGTTCGTGATATCCGTCCATATGTTTCTAAGTTGGACCCTAAATCATTAAGGTGTGTCTTTCAAGGGTACTTTAATTTCTAAAAAGGGTATCGATATTTTTCCCCTCTTAAACATGTGATGTCTATTGATGTTGCCTTTTATGAACAAATTCTATTCTTTGGTGACTCATCGTTGTCTAAATCCTCACAAGATTCTGATGAATTATTAGTGTATCATATCATTCGTTCAGATCTTGATCCACCTCCACCTCCACCACCTCCACCTCAGCCCATACCACCTATCACTAACATTTACTCTAGAATACCTCCTCACCATGATCCTAGTTCAGCACTGATATCATCTCCTTCAGCGAACCCTCCTCCTAGTGGCCTTGATCTACATATTGCTCTTCATAAAGGTAAAAGTCAACGTGTCTATCCCATTTTCTCTTATGTTAACTATAACTAGATATCTTCTATGCATTCGTTTATTGCTTCTCTTGACTTTATTGAGATCCCAAGATCTGTTCAGCAAGCCCGATCAAATTCTGGGTGGTAAGCAGTGAAACTTGATGAAATGAATGTCTTAACTGTAAATAAAACCTAGGAATTAACTGAACTACCTTCTGAAAAGAAAGCTATTGGTTGTATATAGGTCTTTGTGGTTAAATTTTATTTTGATGGATCTATAGCTTGTCTTAAAGTTCGATTGGTTGCTAAGAGATATACTCAAACATATGGGTTTGACTACTTGGACATGTTCACTCCAGTAGCTAAGTTGATTCGGTTCGCCGCTTTTTATCCTTGGCTGAAATGAATAATTAGCTCCTACACCACCTTGATGTAGATGACATTTTGCAAGATAATCTTTTAAAAGGTATACATGGAGCAACCTCCTTGGTTAATTCCTCAGGAGTCTGGGAAAGTGTCATCATCATAAGTAATTATATGGACTGAAGCAAAATTCTCGGGCATAGTTTATAAAATTCAACCAATCTAAAGAGTTTAGGATGCATAAAAGTAAAAGTGATCATATTGTATTTTACAAGCATGTTGTTTATAGAATCACTCTTCTAGTGGTGTATGTTGATGACATCATTATTACTTGAAGCAATGTGCAGTAAATCTAATCAGTAAAATTATTTCTCTAAAATCAGTTCAACACTAAAGATGTGGGTGCCTTGAAATATTTCTTGGAAATTGAGGTATCGATGAGCAAGAGGAGTATATTTCCATCGAAAAGGAAATGTCTTAGATTTATTAGCAAAAATTGAGAAATTATGAGTCAAATCATGCAGTATCACTATGCTTCTTAATCAACAACTTGACAATGATGGAGAGCATTTTAATGATCAGAATGATATAGGAAGTTAGTTAGAAAACTAAACTACCTTACAGTGACTCGCCCAGATACTGCTTATTCAGTTAGTAAAATAAGTCGGTCCATGCCTTCCCCCACAGTTCATATTAGTCAGGCTTTTAATAGATGTTACGTGACCTCAAAGGTGCTCCTGGACAAGGTATTCTATATCATAACCATGTACATAGAAATATTAAATGTATCTCTAATGCAACTAGGCGGGTTTCAAAATTGATCGAAAATCTAACTTGATATTGTGTTTTTGTTGGTGACAGTTTGATCTCATGTAAAAGTAAGAAAGAGAATGAAGTGTCATAATCCAGTCCAAAATTATCGAGCGATGATCAAGCTTCAAGTAAATTGATATGGATCTCCCAATTGTTGACTGAAATGTGATTTAAGATGACAACTTCGGCAAAAAAGTGATGTGATAACTAAGCTGCAATTCATATTATCTCAAACTCTATCTTCCGTGAATAAACTAAGTACATTGAGATAGATTGTCAATTTGTTTGTGAAATATTCAACAAAATTTAATTTCTACAGCCCATGTAAAAATTGGAGAACAATTAGGTTTAATTTCGTAAAGGACTTTAATGGAGCTAGGGTTACTTATATTTATAACAAGCTGGGCATGATAAATCTCTATAGTCCAGCTTTAGGGGGAGTATTATTGAAAGCAATATATTAGGAAGCTTGTAATATGAAGCTTATATATTAGATTTCCAATCACATAATCTTTTTTTATCAAAAAAATATTCCTAATCTATAGAGATGGGAGTGTGTATAAATATTTAACATGTGTTCAATAAATAAGAAGAGAAAGATTTGCTTCTCTTTACAAAAACCAAACAAACATTCAATCAAAGAAAAAAGCTCAAACTTCAAAGATTTAACTCAAATAAAATTGCCCTAATATGCTTAAAAAGTGCAGTAATTCTAATTCTCTAAAAGAGAATTCTTCAAAAAAACCATTGAAATTGATGAAAGGCAACCAACACCAACAATATTCAAGATCAAGCATGAGAAGGCTAAGGGAGTTCAAGTCAAGCACAAACTAATCACTAAAAGTTAGATCAAGCATGGGCTAAGGCACTTGAAACAAACACGTATTGCTAGCCTTAGCCCTTTGTATTGTTCACTTTTAATTTACTTCCTTATAGATTATTATATAACCTCATTCTCGTTTGGCATATTTTCCTACTACTCCTCTCATCTCCCATTGTTGATTGGAAAATCTTGAAAGTAATTAAAAAATAAATAAAAATCAAAGCAATATCCAACATCTAATGACTGAAGTCGGGAGCTTCGAAGATCCCTCCATTGGACGTTGGTATGTTCATGTTATTTAAGTGATTAAGAATTCAATGTATACTAGTTTGATGTTTTTTTATGTTGAAATGCAGTTTCTCCCCTTATTTTTCCCATAAATAATCTCTCTTTAAACAAACAGCTGTTAAACACATACCGCTCCATAGCTGTTGTTTTTATGATGATGAAGATGAATCAATGTTTTCTCTTGATCTCCATTAAATGGTCTTAAAATACCTTGAATTTGGAAGCAAATACTTTAATTAAAAAAAATAACATATACAAAACTTGTTTCAAAGAAAAGATCTAAACAATGTTGAAAATATCAAATCATGATGTAAGGCTTCAATCATTAACATTATTACTATATTAAAGATATAAAATTAGCACTTAAAAGTGAATTAACTAAGCGAAGACTCTCAAAAGAATGTGTGTATCATAAGTTAAGAGAAGACATGGCAAAATATATTTATGGAGAACCATATTAAAATTTTTACAGCAAGCGGAATATAAGTTTGAGTGTTTGAAAAATTAAATATAGTTTTTCTTTTCTTTTCTTTCTAATGCCATTGATAAGAATGAATGATTTTTAACATTGAAAACTTTTATATATGCAATTACTAATAATTCAAACATACATAAAAGCCATATAGCATTGCTTTTAAATTCTTCTAAAAGTGAAATACGGTAGTCAAACAATAGATACATCTCGAGTTTGCTATATAAATATTTTAAGGACAAATAACTTTCAATCAGGATGAGCATTGTAGCAAAAAATATGACTTGAACTAGTTGATATTTGATTTACCATCCAAAATCAAATTGCAAAGTTTATTTCATTGCTCATTCTTTAGTCTAACTCAATTTCAACCACAGCATAATTATGAAAATTAATATGTCAACATTAGCAATACCCTTTCATGGTATAAAAACGTTTTTAAAGTTAAGTCTAAAGAAGCACATTATCAAAAGGCATCTCATCTGATAAAAAGTGAGCACCTCAAATTAAAGACTTAAATTATAAACCAAAAACCTGACAGGTGAAGATAACCAAATTTGCCTATTTGGTGTTTGCTTGTTAATCACATAGGTGCCCAAGTTACCAAGCTTCAGTGTCAAAACCTGATTCTGCCAATGCAAATTGACAATACGTTTCAGTGAACCTAATCAACTACAAGTAACATTTCATTCAAACATAAAGAACAGAGCATTTGCATACATACCACAAAATTCCTATTTATGTCCATATCAAACACCTAAACATTCCTATACATGCACACCACTCAAATCTCTAACAACACATCAAAAATACCACCATCATTGTCTTCTTAAAAGTGAAATACACATTTTTATGCATAGGCTTATGACATCAAGGAGTTATAAGTGTAAATATCAAACTATAGGCATAAGATATGCAATGCATGTAAATTTCCCGAAACACAAATTCCAAAAGCTTCAATTTCACTGACCCCAAAGTCAATATCAAAACCATCACTCTGGACGGAATCGCCATATTCCTGAAATCCAAATGAGTAGTAAAACATCATTAGAACATAATCAACAACACTGATTCTGAAATTCGGGGGCTATAAAAAAAAAAGAAAAAAGACTAAAGAATAATTACTTCAAATTTCTCCTGCAGATCATACAAAGTCGAATCTGCTAACATGTGAAACTCATCCTCAGAGACGAGCATTCTGTCAAGACAGCACACGTAAGCAAAAAAGGAGAAGGAAGCACTAAACACACATATTTCATGGAGAGAAACAAAGTGAAAGAAAGGTGAAAATTGCAGATAAAAGAAAAAACCAATTTCATGGAGAAAAGCATAGAGCATGTGAAGCCGAGATTTTTAAGGAAAAAAAAATCAACTCTGAAAGTCTTACCGGTAATCAACAGTAGTCGGACCTGGATCTTCGTCCATCTGAGAAGGATGTGAACAGAAGAAAGCCGCCCTACTAGAAAGGCTGGGGAACTCGAAGAACAAGAGCTCAGCTCTTCTGATGGAAGAGAAAGCCGTGGGAGAAGGATGGAATGGAGATGAGAAGAAAATAGTGGAGGAGTAAAGAGAGCGTGGAGCCATAGAAGGGAGAGAACTCCCTGCTCGTAACTGGCGAAATAAAAGCTTATGGGAGGACGACGACACCATGGGAGTTCTCTGGGAGACGCTAACAAGCGAAGAAAATAAGGGTTTTGGACCGATTATTTGAAGAAAAGCGAAGCAGAAGTGCGAGGCGCACAACGGCACCACCTAATAACCCTTTAATAAGTATTTCAATGATTATCTGTAGATTACTCGAGGTTATTATTATAGTATTATTCTAAATAATTAGTGAATAGCATCTTAATAAAGTCTTAACAACCTCTGCGGTTTTATTTTTATATTTTTTATTTGTTATTCGGAGTATTGTGAGGTTATTGAGAGGTTATTGCTCAAATAATGTTGCAATAACTTTCTAATAACCTGTCAATAACCCCGCAGTTTTATTTTAATGTCATTCACGGTGTTTTTATGAGTTATTAGCTGATTATTGGGTGGTTATTTGCGTTGTCCGTACACAGCTCTGCGTACGTTGTCCATATGGAATAATTTTCCGTGCACAAGACGCATGCAGTAGAAATTTTATTTTAGGAATTCTTGAGGAGTTTTATACTACAATTTTATCCTGGTGATTGTCTTGATGTCACTGTCAATATACTAATCTTAAAGCAGTTGCTCGTCCCAAAATCCTCAATAAAGTGTAACAGTCGTTAAATGAATAAATAAAAATTACTCACTTTTATTGATAAATTCTTATTAGTCAATACATATATTTGGATTTACATATATTATTAGCGGTCAAGAGAGATTATCTCATGTGATCAATAATTTTCTACATCATAATGGTGTGGATAATAAAGTGCACAATATTATTTGGAACATTATCACTGCAACTAGAGACAATACTTAATACGGCACCAACAAATTTTCATCATCCGGCACGAATCTTGATGCAATCTTTTGAGCAAGAAATATTCAAATGTTGATGAAAAGTCATCCAGAGCTTTGATTTCAGCCAACTTATAGTCAAACTGCCCGGCTCGATTAAACGAACCGATGATATCAAAACTAGTCCAATCTGAGTCAAATTAAGCCCGAATCAAGTCATTAAACCATTTTTAGAAGATTTTCGGGCACATTGGAAAATCAAATGGATTCTGACAATATCAAGTCTATACTCGAATCGAGTGTCTCGACAAGTCGAATCCAACTAGCTCAAGATCACTCAATTCTGGCATCGTTAAGGCCATCAAATACTTCTTAAACGCTGATGATCGAGGGAGTCCTCTGAACCGTCCGATCAAAATAGCTGCATTAATTGCACCCAGAACCCTATAAATAGACCTCAACTATAATATGAGAGGGGGGAGCATAGATAGAGCCTGAGACCTTAAGGAGAAGCTGTAGCTTAGCACTACCGCAGACCGACGTCGACCACCGCCGACCGCCGTCGACCACTGCCGACCTCCATCACCGTCGACCTCCATCACCGTCGACCTCCATCACCGTCGACCTCCGTCATCGTCGACCTCTATCACCGTCGACCTCCGTCACCGTGGACCTCCACCAATCATTGTCAATCACCACCAACCAAACACCGTCAGTCGACATTTTAGTATGAAACATATAATTACTCTCTCTCGTCTATGAGATGAAATTTCTGTAAACATCAATCAATAGTGGATTCTCGCAACTGGGCCAGGCCCCGTGGTTTTTCCCTTTACGGGTTTTCCATGTAAAAAATTCTGGAGTCATCACCGCTTATGTCTTTTTCATCTGTGTGTGTCTTTGGATTTTCGTATAACGCTAAGACAATAATCCACTACTCTACCGCCGTGAATTTTCTAGCACGCATCAATACTGAACTTAGCCTTTTAACATGGACACTATAATATCTTATAGGCAAATCGAATTCCATGTGAGTCCATTACAACTCTTAATTATTATCTCTCTTTAGCACTTTAAGAATTATGGTTCCCTTTGGCACAATACTTTCATGTTCTGAATGAATTTAATGCAGATAGCTAATAAATTTTGAAGAATCTATCACTCCAATTTAATAGCAATTTAATATTTGTCCTTAATTCATGGCTTAACGGAAATTGACTCTTTGGAAAGTTTTAGAGTTTGTTCTTGTTCTTACTATGATTTTTGAGATGGGTTTATTCTACTCATCTACCACAATACATGGCCTATTGTGTACAACACATTTAAAATATCCTCATTATGGATACTTAATATATTTACCTATGGAAAGGAAAAAACACATTTTCAAATTATTTGATTTACAACTCTGTATATGAGAAATATGTTAAAATAGAGTGGTATAATGATGTATTGTTTAAAAGATGCTCTTTTAAATGCATTGCTATTACTTATAATATCATTATTGAGTGCTTAAAAATCAAAGATGCATTAGCACTTAGTGGATTACATTTTGACCCTCAAAGTCTATTTTGTTGTGCTCATAACAAAGCTCACACACTTATTTTTTCTAATGCTCTTACTCACTTTTACTTATTAAATAACACACGTACGTAAACTTCTTCCTCCTTTGTATAATATTGCATAAGTCTTGGTTTATACGGACTTTTTAATTGCACCATTACAATAAGAAATAATACATTTTTGTTGTCCACATTACAGGTCACTATATTTAGCTTAAAGTGAATCATTGAATTTTAAACAAATCCAGCACCCCAATTTCTAATCATATTAAATAAAATCTATTCATTGTTAACAAATCCAACACTCCATCTTTGTTATTAAATAAAAATTAGGAAATGAATAATTAAATGTGAGTTATCATTCATTGTTACACACTTAGATTTTAAGAGAATTATTTTTTTATGCACTTATCATTCTCGTAACATTGGTATCATTATTTATGTGGATAATGAACTGTTTAGTGGTGTATGACTTTAAAGGGATCTATATGAAGTGCTTACTTGGACAATTGGGGTTTCATATGTGCTTTCTATGTTGTGATAAATGAGCGCAATTGTTGTTTTTTATTTTAAAAGGCTTATCTGCTCATATTTAGTTAGGAAATTACTTCTTAACTATTCTTTTTTATCTACTCATTTAGATTAGCTCACTAGATGCAATAACTCTTCTGAAATTTTTATTTTATAATTCAACTACTTGAGTGGTCTGGATGTTGATATCTACTATGATTTGGATTTTTTTTGGATTACTTTGGTTACTAGTTATCAAAAGAGTTTTTGAATGTTTGTTGCATTATACCTCATTATATAAATCTTATTGGACTATCCTAATTTGATTGGATATTACACTTGGATTATCTTTTTTTTGTAACTTCAAATTATTACTATAGTCAACTCTCTCAATCCTCACTTTACTTTTTATCTTTTGGAATCCTAGAATAAATTTCACATTTACTGTTTTTTTGATAATTTATTTCGGACTGTATTTTTGAAACCAAGCAATCAGTTTTTGGCGGATTTTCTAAATTTTTGTACTTAATTGGATATAGCTATGCTTTACAATTCTTCTGTTATGGGGGAATAGTTATATCCAACCTTGGAAGTGACTCAACCAGCTATTTGGATTTCATTACTACTTAGTTCATTGATTTTTAGTTGATTTATGACATACGTCAACTTTAACTGATTCACCTGTTATAGTTGAAAAATACTTTTGTTGATGTTGTGCAAGATACAAGTGTTAGATTTGTACATTTTAGAACGAGAAACCCTAATGTAAAAGCAGCCTAAAGCGACATTACCCACCAGGATGCAATATGACCACGCCAAGGTATCGACACCAACGGCGTGACTACGCCATAATCTGGCATGACCACGCTGGAACTTCAGATAGGCAGCATGACCACGTCGGGATTGGGAGTGACCATAGCCGTCTGAATTGGAAGACTAGCATGACCACGCCAACGTAACATGAAATTATTCCGACAAGAATTTTTCTTACCAAATTCATGGTTTAAGCTATAAAATTGTTTCTTAGGGCATTTTTTCGGGGAGGAGATGAAGGGGAGACCAAAATAGAGTTGGAGACGGCTAAAAAGAGGTTTTGGAGAGTTTTTCTAAGGATTGTTTTCCTACCTCAGGGTTGAGGTGTTAAGGATGTTTTCCACATTTATTTTCCTTTATATTATCTTATATTTTCTAAGAGGTTATTGTATGAAAGAGGAGTTCGCTGCTGTGGAAGAAGAAACTTGGTATTCTAAGTATTTACTTTTAGCTATTACTTGCAATGATGAGTTCAATGGAATGTTTTTCCTATGTTATTTCAAACATGTGTAGCTAAATTTCCTTTCACACTCTATGATTCATGGTATGTGATTTCTTTCTCTGTATCGTTTTTCCAAGGAATCAGAGTTTTTTCATTGTTATGTTAACCATAAAGTTTAATGTATCCTGATATGACCAATTAGCATGTTAACATATTTTATGATCTATGATTCCTACATGTTGCTTAGAGGAATGAAATTGTTACACATTTAGATTTTAAAAGAATTATTTTTTTTCTTTGCACTTATCATTCTCATAACATTGGTATCATTATTTATGTGGATAATGAACTGTTTAGTGGTGTATGACTTTAAAGGGATCTATATGAAGTGCTTACTTGGACAATTGGGATTTCATATGTGCTTTCTATGTTGTGATAAATGAGCGCAATTATTGTTTTTTATTTTAAAAGGCTTATCTGCTGATATTTATTTAGGAAATTATTTCTTAACTATTCTTTTTTATCTACTCATTTAGATTAGCTCTCTAGATGCAATAACTCTTCTGAAATTTTTATCTTATATTTCTACTACTCGAGTGGTCTGGATGTTGATATTTACTGTGATTTGGATTTTTTTGGATTACTTTGGTTACTAGTTATCAAAAGAGTTTTTGAATGTTTGTTGCATTATACCTCTTTATATAAATTTTATTGGACTATCCTATTTTAATTGGATATTACACTTGGATTATCTTTTTTTGTAACTTAAAATTATTACTATATTCAACTCCCTCAATCCTCACTGTAATTTTTATTTGTTGGAGTCCTAGAATAAATTTCACATTTACTTTTTTTTTATAATTTATTTTGAACTGTATTTTTAGAACCAAGCAATCAGTTTTTTGCGGAGTTTCTAAACTTTTGTACTTCATTGCATATAGCTATGCTTTAAATTCTTCTTTTATGGGGGAATAGTGATATCCAACCTTGGAAGTGACTCAACCAGTTATCTGGATTTCATTAGTACTTAGTCCATTGATTTTTAGTTGATTTATGACATGCGTCAACTTTAACCGATTCACCTGTTATAATTGAAAAATATTTTTGTTGATGTTGTGCAAGATATAAGTGTTAGATTTGTACATTTTAGAATGAGGAACCCTAAAGTAAAGTAGCCTAAAACGTTACCACACTAGGATGCAATATGACCACGTCAAGGTATCAACACCAATGGCGTGACCATGCCATAATCTGGCGTGACCACGGTGGAACTTCAGATAGGCCGCATGACCACGTCGGGATTGAGTGTGACCATGCCGCCTGAATTGGAAAGCTAGCGTGACCACGCCAATGTAACATGAAATTGTTCTAACAAGAATTTTTCTTACCAAATTCGTGGTTTAAGCTATAAAATTGTTTCATAGGGCATTTTTTCGGGGAGTTGATGGAGGGGAGACCAAAATAGAGTTGGAGACGGCTAAAGAGAGGTTTTGGATAGTTTTTTCTAAGGATTATTTTCTTACCTCAGGGTTGAGATGTTAAGGGTATTTTCCACATTTATTTTCCTTTATATTATCTTATATTTTTGAGAGGTTATTGTATGAAAGAGGAGTTTGCTGCTGTGGAAGAAGAAACACTTGATATTGTAAGTATTTGCTTTTAGCTATTACTTGCAATGATGTGTTCAATGGAATGTTTTTCCTGTGTTATTTCAAACATGTGTAGCTAAATTTCCTTTCACACTCTATGGTTCATGGTATGTGATTTCTTTCTCTGTATCGTTTTTCCAAGGAATCAGAGTTTTTTCATTGTTGTGTTAACCATAAAGTTTAATGTATCCTGATATGACCAATTAGCATGTTAACATATTTTATGATCTATGATTCCTACATGTTGCTTAGAGGAATGAAATTGTTAACCACAAAATCTGAATAATAACATGCATATTTTATCCAGGTTTTGCAACCTAGAAAGGGGATCAGAGCCAATCTATGGGATGTCATATGGATTTAGAGAGCCTTAACATCATGGATTCTAGCCTTCTTTTGACCTAAGCATAGGCATAATGATGACTTTCTATCCCTGTTGACAACTGTCATGTAAGGGAAAGTCTAAGAAAATCACAAATTACCATATCACCTAAATCACAGGAGTGAGAGCCTCACTTAACTTGAAAAATTGTAAGATTTTTCTGCCACTGTCTTGTCTTTTGTAAACTTATTATGTTTTATTTTCACTTTTAAGTAGGATTTTAGAAAATCATCTCATGTTTGTGATCACACTAAATTAGATTTAGAAATGAAGTAAACTACAGATTCACCCTTCAGAATAACTCTTAACACTTCACTTGTATGAGCAATAGGCGGTACTCTTTAACTGCATTATTACTTGACACATAAACTTGAGTACTTTGGTCTATTTGTTTCACCACAACTTTTATGTTGTCAAGTTTTTTGGCGTCGTTGTTGGGGAAAGACGTTACGAAGAATTCTGATTTTAAGAGAACTTTGGTTGAATTGCTTAGCGATTTTATTTTTCATTTTTTTTATTTCATATTTTTTTTTGCACTTGCATTGTTATTGTGTTTTCTTGCATGTGCTGAAAAATAAAAAGCTGAAAAAAATAAAAAGTAAAAAAAAAGCCTTTGTTGTTAAATATGTTTTGTTTCCTTTTCATATTTGTGTACATTACGTGTGTATTTGTTGACTGACTTGCATTAGTCATTGTGATTGATTGCTGCATAAATTCTATTGATCTGTCCTTTTATATGCATAAGGGAGTTGAAGCCGACCTCACACCTTTTGATCATGAGATGGATCGCACCTTTAGACGTCTTAAATTAGCACAAATATCCACCAACACACTTATAAAAATGGATAACCTTCAGGAACCCATCATGAAACCCCTTAGGGATTATGTCAAGTCAACTATTAAAGAGACCCATCTGAGCATTAATTACCCAATTGTTAAAGCTAATATTTTTGAACTGGGACCTGTCATTATTCAAATGGTACAAAACAACCGGTTTGGGGGTACCCATTTGTGGACCCAAAACTTTATTTAGCAAACTTCTACATCTTGTGCCACTTTTTAGTATAATAATGTCTCATGTGATGTTATTTGACTGAAACTATTCCCATTTTCATTAAGAGATAAAACTTAGATGTAGTTGAATTCCTTAGCCTCTGGATCCATTACAATCTGAAATGAGTTGGCCCATAAATTCTTAGCCAAATATTTCCCACCTTCGAAAAATGTAAAGTGTTGTTCTATGATTTACTTTATTTTCGCGTGATTTTTTGCTTCTATTCCCATTTAGGAGTTTGTTTCTTTGTTAAGTGTTTAGTTATTGTGATTTCATCATAGTAGATGGGCGGTCCTTTATAGAGTAGATGATCTACATGGAGGGGGAGGATACAAAAATTTTTTTGTGTTATTGTACTGGGATTGCCTAACCATGCCACTTTTAGCATGACAACGCCGACCAACATGTTACCATGCTCAATTCAGCCTTGACCACGCCTCTGGGCCCATATTTCTAGTATAGTCACGAGAAAGTACGTTGTGACCATGGCGTTTGGCATTTAAGTCACCAACCCACCTTTTCACTTCATTTCTTTCTCTCCCTCCACTCGAACACCCTCACAAACAGCCTCCCTAGCACTTTAGATTACCGGAAAAGGGCTTCCATTGCTAATTCCAAGATTGGGCAAAGATCTTTAGGATTTGGTAAGTCTTCCTTGATAAATCCATTTTTCTCCTTCTTCATAGATCTTGCGATTTTCTTATAACATTGCACTGTTGCTTGTCACCATGTGTTTTCCTTCTATCTTGATCTGATTTCTGCCAAAAATTCTTCATTTCGTGATGACACGCTTCAAATTTTTCATTCATCTTGTTGGATCTAACATTTTCTCTGATTTATGGATTTAAGAATCAAGGGGAATGGGGGATCCAGCTTTGATCAGACTAGATTTGTAAGTTATGCAGCCTCACAGTGTTAAGAAAATGTTTTGATCTAAAAGAAGCTAATCCTAGAACGAGTATTTCAAATTATCGAGGAGAGGAGTGCTTCAAAAATTGAGAGACGTTGGTGGAAGAGTTTATGTTACATTATCTCCCCCGTTGTTGTCTCTTTGGTTTACAAGTTCTATGCAAATGCAAAACAATCCATGGACATGCAAGCCGTCATGCCAGGAAACTTTTCCCCTTTGACCCATCCATGATAAACAGCCTCTTTAGTCTTCTTAACTTGCCCCAATGTGATTTTGAGTGCTTTTTTGCTCCTGACTATTATGAGATTAGTATCTTTCTGACTGACAGCACAAGTCAATGAAAGGTCAGTGCTAGGGATGAGGGAGAAACTCTTGTGAATTTTCTCTTGACTAATTTGAATCTCATATACTATTCTAGGAACTATTTCGTTGTAGTCTATCTTCTTCCCACCACTAGTCTCACTTATGTTACTACGGATAGGGCGGTTCTAAAGTTTTGTATTGGATGGGTAGGTCCACATATGCAAGGATCGTGTTCCCCAAGTCCATCTTGAACAGTTTCAGTGACCAAGCCATTATAAGTTTAGTATACCTTTGTGTGATTTCTTCCCTATGCCATAGAGAGGGGGTTGCTAGAGGGAGTGAAGATGAGTTACTTGCACCACGGAGGGCGATCGTTGGAACCACCTTCTCATATTTTGGATTTGTGTGGGATTCATCCCATGAGAGGGCAGAGAGCTTCTCGAGGCATCGCAAGCCATCACGTTCGGACCCTTCAAATGTTGAGGTGATGAGACATTTGAAGGATATGTATTTGATCCATGATGTGCACAAACATACACGACATTATGCAGACCAGCACCAGCGGTCGTACGGGTACATGCATCACTGCATTCAAAAGGTGTAGAAAACACTCCCATCAGTGACATTTTCAAGGGCACAATGCTTCAAGCTTTATGTTCTAGATGACAACGATGTAGACGAGACCTATAGTGATATGTGACTTCGACATTATTGTGCTCTTATATCCAGTCGTGTGCTTGCACCCTTTATTTCGGTGGAGTGTAGTCTGGGTGATCGTGGCAGTGGCGTGGGCGACTGTTGCATTGTGGGGTAAGTATCAGCATATATTTATGTGTCGTTGTCCCTATTGATCTTACCTTACTAGTTTTCTTGGAGGGGCTACTAAATTATTGTCTGTGTACTAGGGTGTGTCTGAGTTTTCTTTTGTGTTTTTTTGTCCCTGTTAATTGCCTTTGTTATATTATATTGTAGATGTTTGAGCTATATATGTAGTGAGATTTGTATTCAGCATTGCATTCTTAATTATTCTGGATGATACTACTTGTTGAGTTTTGTACTTTTTTTTAGATTCATGTGACGACTCCTGCATTTACTTTTTCCTACACTTAAATGTTTTTACCCCACTTACTGTTACTTCATATCATTCATGTTTTGGAAAAAATAAGTTTGTGGGAAATTTATACAAAAACAAACCTAAAAAGTAGTTCACATAACTCATTAAAAGATAAAATGTTAATAAGGTAACTCCTGCTAGAAATTTTGATTATTTCAACCTGCTTATCAAAGTTCTTTTAAAAGAGGATACATGTCATTTAGGAAAGATTAACATCAATGATTTAATAATGTGGTTTTGGAACTAACAACTTCGAGCTGTAATTAAGGAAATCTCTTGATTTTTAAAAATGTATAATACAATATTAAGTGTAAACAAAAGATGTTTTAAAGTCCTTTCAATGTTCTTAAACCAATTTAACGCTGTCGTAATTTTTAACTGAAAGGATAACATAAAGGTATGACATTAAATAATTCTTTTTGAAATTTATTGCTAAAATAAAACTACCCTTCATCATATTTAAAGTAAGAAAAGAAAATGTTGTCAACTAGATATAGTAATTCTCAGAAGAAAAAGTGAAGGAAAAAAATATAAAATGAGAAAGAGAAGAAAAGAAGAAAAATACAAAGTTAAAAGTAAAAAAAAACTTGAGAAGAAGCTTGAGATTGGTGATACACCTAAAATATATAGTATTTTATGCACATTTTTATACCTATTTTTGATGATATTGCACTTTAATGGAATGTATTTTATGTTTTTTCTTGCAGGTATGATGAAAATAATTAATTATGATGAAAGGGGTGAAAAGGACCAAATTTGGAGCAAAATTATGAAGCTGAGAAATTTGGTCTCTAGCGCCTAAGTGACGGCACTTAAGCGCCACAGCTAAAAATCAAATTTAAATGAATTTTGGCACCATTTTCAAAGGGTGTTTGAAGCAACTTTTGGTGGTGACTTCTTTAACTTCCTTTGGGCGGCAAATTTGAATGAAGGGATGCATCTTTTGATGGATACATTGAATCTGGACATGATTAGAAGAGACAACAAGGCACCTTTTGGAAAATTATAAAAATGAAGCTTCATAATTTGCAAGTGTGTGTTGAAAGTGTTTTTATTCAGTGTGTGTTATTAGAGTGGTTATTAGAGTGTGTTAAGTTTTAGAGTTCTTCTTTTCTATAGTAGAGAGTAGAGAGTGAGAAAGGAAAAAGGGTTGGTGTGAAGCCTTCTTCTCACCAATTTTATTTTATCCTTATATCTAGTTTTTATTGAAGTTTAAAGTCTTTATTAGAGTCACCAGAGTTGGGCGCCAACCTCTGTAGAGTTGTATTTTGGAAAGCAAAATTCCAAAGGAACTTCCAGAGTTTGGTGGAGAGGATTTTCAGATAAGTATTTATCTTTGTTTTTACATTTTATTTTTAAGTAAGATTATTGTGTTTTCATTATGGTTTATGCTTTCATATCAAGTTTTGTTTCTGTTTGCTTCAAGAAATCTGAGTAGTTTAGTATATCTTTTTCTTTATTAGATGATGAAGTAATTAAATTATGGAAGTAATGTTGTGGAAAGTATAAGTGTTTAATGCTGGAATAAATTGTGATGATTCAATTCCTTGAACTTAATCTACTTCTTGATTTGGCCAATTAAGATGTTAAAATTTGTTGTGAGATTTTGTAAGATCCAATGAGGTATTGTCTCAGACAACAATTGGAAAGCATCACATGTAATTATATGGGTGAGAATTGTAGTCCATATGATTGAATGCAAATATATAGAGAGATATGCTTTATTCGGGAGTAAAATTAGAGGACTTTATAGTTACAGGCTAAAGCCCCCTAATTTGCTTTGTTATTTTAAATTTGTTATGAGATGTTAGCCCCCAGGTGGAGGGAATAGAGGGAACTCTAGAGTGAGACCTGGTTGATCACTAGAAAATGTATTAAGAATTTTATACCAATTTTATATGAAATTGCACTTTAAAGAAAGGTATTTTCTTTGTTTTATTGCAGGAATGAAGAATTATAAGTACTGAAAGCAAAAAGCACAAAAGAAGCAGATTTGGAGCAAAAATGACTCAATTTGATGAAAAATGAACTATCCCGCCGACGGCGAGATCAAGGCTGCCGACGGTGAGATTTTCTAGAGAATTTTTGAATACATTATAAAGAGCCCGCTGACGGCGAGATCGAGCCTGCCGACAGCGAGATCGGCGCGGTTAGCCCACCTTCTAGAAGCCCGCCGACGGCGAGACAGTTGAAAAGAGCCAGATACAATGAACCTGGACGCTTTTTGAAGAGGTGCTTAAGCAACCTTTGAAGATTTGACTCCTTCTATAAATAGAGACGATTTATGTCCCTTTAGTGTGTCATTTTTGGTGTCTTTTGGTATCATTTTAAAGTCAATTAGTGTTCATTTGTGTTAGAGTGTAAATCAGAGAGTCTTAGTGAGTTTAATTAAGTGTACTCGTACTTGGAAGGAAGAGTCAAAGGAACTTCAAGGAGTCTCGCAGGGAGAAGAATTGAAATAAGTATATTTGTTATTGTTTGTTAACTTTAATAAAATCCATGCTTTTTGTTATTTTTCCCATGCTTTCTAAGTAGTTTCCTTAGTCTTTTTCCTTGTTGTTGAGATTATGTGAAGTGACGAATCAAAGTAAGTGTGCCTAAAATTATTAAATAAAAATTGTGATAATCTTTTACTTAAAACTTAATTTACTTTCAATTTGGTCAATTGATTTGTTAACATATGTTGAATTATCAACTATAGTAAAGATTACATTCAAGATTCAAGGAAGTCAAAAGCCTTGGAAGGAGGGTGCAAATAAATAGGGAAATATTAACTATCGGGCGTAGAATTGGACATTTTAGTGTGACAGACTAAAATATTCAATTCGGTCCTATTGTTTGAGAGCTGAAGTGTAGATGTTAGCCCTCGGGCGAGGGGAACGTGGGAGCTCGAAGTGGCAACCGATATCCTCCCGGCCTAGCCACATATTCAGTAATCAAACATAGGACTAGTCAATGTTCTTTGCACTCGGACCAAAGGGTAAAGAATAGGAATGCTCCTATTTGGCACAATACAAACTCTAAACTACTTTAATTCATCATTCACTTAATTCTCTCAATAAGGAGAAAGATGCTTTTCTAAATTAGAATCTTACATTTAAACCTTTTTGAGCAATAGTTTTAGTATAAGTGTTCTTAATTTCCGTATACTAGCTTAGTAAGTAAGTCTACTTTAATTTGTCTTTGAAATTCTCTAACTTCCCTGTGGGATCGATATCTTGGACTCCATTAGAGCCCTTTATTACTTGATAACGATACATATACTTGCGTAGTATCCACATTATAAATCATAATTTTCATAAAAGAATCATCAGTGTAAGTACATATATTTGGTGTGGGATCAAGTTTTTGGTGTCGTTGTCAATATCAATAACATATTTTTGTAAGTATAAATATCAAAAGTGGGTCAAGTTTTTGGCGTCGTTGCCAATATCAATAACATATTTTTGTAAGTATAAATATCAAAAGTGGGTCAAGTTTTTGGCGCCGTTGCCGGGGAAGTAAAATAATTATTAAGGTAATTAATATAATTATTAGAAGTAATTACTAGAGTAACGAACTATTTTAAATTTTACTTAAAAATTGTATGCGCAAATTTAGAAACGAAAATTTAATACCTTACGATTCAGAATTAGAGCGCACTAATAAAAAAATCAGAAAACAAAAAAAGAAATTTTAAATTTAACACAAATGACAAATAATCCAGAAATTGAAAATATAAACCAACAAAGACTATTAAGAGATTATGCCAACCCTACATTAGATGAAATTCACCTAACTATTCAAAATCCTGATGTAGCTGCTAACTCATTCGAACTTAAACCTACAATTATCCAAATGGTACAGAATAATCAATTTAGTGGTTAATGAAGATCCTAATTTACTTCTTGCTAGTTTTTTGGAACTATGTGCTACTTTTAAATATGAAGGAGTATCTAATGATGCTATTAGAATTAGGTTTTTTCTTTTTTTTTAAGGGATAAGGCTAAGATGTGGTTAAATTCATTAGCACCTGGATCTATTAAAACTTGGGGAGAATTATCACAAAAATTTCTATCCAAATATTTTCCTCCTTCGAAAACTGCAAAACTTAGAAATGATATAACATCTTTTGGTCAGTTTGATGGAGAATCCATATATGAAGCTTGGGAGAGATTTAAAGAACTTCTTAGGAAATGTCCACATCATGCATTACCAAATTGGTTAATTATACAAACTTTTTACAATGGATTAGTAAGATCTCTTAGATCAATCATTGATGTTGCTACTGGAGGTTCATTAATGTCAAAACCATTTGATGAAGCCTATGCGTTAATCGAAGAAATGACTACTAATAATTTTTAATGGCCTGCTGAAAGAATAAACCCTAAAAAGATAGCCAGTGTTCATGAAAATGATGCAATATCTATGTTAGCTTCTCAAATTGCTGTTATATCAAAAAAATTAGATCATTTTGGAATGAATTATTCTCCTACTATATTAGAAGAAAACTCATCTGGATAAATTATAGATTCTCAATCTCCTTATGAAACTATAAATGCTATTAATAATAGACCCAATAATCCTTATGCGAATTATTATAATCCTGGTTGGAAGAATCATCCAAATTTTAATTGGAATAACAATATAGCTAATCAACAATGGATGAACAACTCTATAGAAAATCCACCTAATCAAGGAAATACGAATTATAAACCTTCTTATCTACCTGGATTTAATAACACTCAATTTAAAGATAAGAAGTTATCTATAGAATAATTAATATTAAGTATGGGTCAGCACTTGCAAAATCAAGGAAATCAATTACAAATTCAAGGAAATCAATTACAAAATCAAGGAACAACAATTAAAAATATTGAAACTCAACTCGGACATATCGCTACCGCGCTTAACAATAGAATTCCTGGAACTTTTCCTAGTAATGTGGAAATAAATCCTAAAGACCAAGGAAAAGAACAAATTAAAGCGATACAATTACGAAGTGGAAAAGAGTTAGAAACTAAAATTCAGAAAGAAACAGAAAGTAAAAATGAGAAAGTGGAAATCGAAAAAGAAAAGGATCAGCAAGATCAAGACTTAGAATATCCATTGATCCCTATGAAAATATCTATAGAAAAACCACCACCACCATTTCCTCAACGACTAAAGCAACATTAAAAAGATAAGCAATTTGCTAAATTCCTCAAAATTTTAAAAAAATTAACAGTAAATATTCCTTTTGTAGAAGCATTAGAACAAATGCCTAATTATGTAAAATTTATGAAAGATATTTTAAATAAAAAAAAGAAAATTCACGAGATAACGAAAGCTGTTGCACTTAGCGAAGAGTGTAGTGCAATTATTCAGAAAAAGCTTCTCGAAAAATTAAAAGATCCTGGTAGTTTCACTATACATTGCGCTATTGGAGAAAAATTTTATGGAAAAGCTTTGTGTGACTTAGGAGCAAGCATCAATCTAATGCCTCTATCAATTTTTAAAAGATTAGAATTAGGAGAAATTTCACCTACTTCGGTAACTCTTCGATTAGTCGATCATTCCGTGACTTATCTCGAGGGAGTTATTGAAGATGTGTTAGTAAAAGTGGATAAATTTATCTTCCCGGTAGATTTTATTGTTCTAGATATGGAAGAAGATAAAGAAATTCCCATAATATTAGGAAGACCCTTTTTAGCCATTGGAAAAGCTATGATTGATGTTCAGAAAGGAGAATTGACTATGAGAGTAAAAGATCAAAAAGTAACTTTTAACATAGCAAAATAAATGAAATATCCTGCTTTAGAAAAAATGATGAATGTTTTCGAATGGAAATACTTGAACATTTGCTAAATGAACATTTTAAAGAATATTATGAAGAAAAGTTAGAAAAAGAAAATACCGAATTAATTGAAGAAGCGGATAATGAAAAACTCGGATTATATACATGAAAAATTTGAAATGTTGGATAATGCCGAAAACGTCGAAAAAAATATAGTTCCGTCGATTATTAGACCTCCCGAACTCGAATTAAAAATTTTACCTAATCATTAAAATATGCTTACTTAGGTAACTATTCAACCCTACCGGTTATTATATCGAATTTGAATTGAATGAATCACGAGAACAAAAGCTGTTAGACACATTAAAAATATAAGAAAACTTTTGGTTGGACTTTAGCATATATTAAAGGAATTAGTCCTTCGATACTGTATGCACGGAATTATTTTAGATAATGAACATAAGCCAAGAGTAGATCCCGAAGGAGATTAAACTCGATAATGAAAGAAGTAGTCGAAAGGAAATATTAAAATGGTTAGATAATGGTATTATATATCTATTTCGGACAGATGCTTGGGTAAGCCCGATTCACTTGTGTTCCTAAGAAAGGAGGAGTGACCGTTAAAGCTAATGAAAATAATGATTTAATACCTATAAGACAAGATTACTTGGATGGCGTATATGTATTGACTATAGAAAATTAAATGCGACCACTAGGAAAGATCACTTCCCATTACCATTTCTAGACCAAATGTTGGATAGATTAGCCGGACATAAATATTTATGTTTTTTAGATGGATATACCAGGTTATCATCGGATACCTATTGCTCCCGAGGATCAGAGAAAACTACATTTACTAGTCCTTATGGAACATTTACTTTTCGAAGAATGCCTTTTGGATTATGAAATGCACCTGCAACATTCCAGAGATGTATGATGTCTATATTTAGTAAATTAATTGATAATGGAATAGAAGTATTTATGGATGATTTCTCTATATTTGGAACGTCATTTGACACATGCTTGAATCATCTTGAAAAAGTATTAGAGGTATGCGAGAAAACTAACTTAGTTATAAATTGGGAGAAATGTTAATTTATGGTTGCAGAAGGAATTGTATTAGGGCATAAAATTTCGGAAAATGGCATGGAAGTAGACCTGCGAGAATTCGAGTTATAGCTAAATTACCACCTCCAACTACGGTAAAAGGGGTGAGAAGTTTTCTTGGACATGCTGGATTCTACAGACGCTACATAAAAGATTTTTAAAAAATTACTAAACCTCTATGCCGACTTTTAGAAAAGAACAAGAAATTTGAATTCACAACTGAATGCCTAAATACTTTTGAATTATTAAACGATAAATTAATCACAACACCTATAATAGTTTCACCTGATTGGGAGAAACCATTTGAACTTATGTGTGATGCTTAGTGATTATGCTTATAAGAGCGATACTTAGGCAAAGATATGATAAAATTTTCAAAGTTATATACTTATGCTTAGTAAAGTTCTTAATAATCGTTGAAATGAATTATACGATTCTTGAAAAAGAGCTATTAGCAATTGTTTATGGTTTTGACAAATTTTGGCCTTATCTAATTGGAACTAAATGTATTGTGCATATCGATCACTCTGCTTATTAAATATCTAATGCAAAAGAAACATTCCAAACCAAGATTAATTAGATGGATATTACTTATGCAAGAATTTGATTTTGAAATCATTAACAAAAAGGGAACTGATAATCAAATTGCAGATCATTTATCAAGGCTAGAATATAATGAATTATCTGACACTGATAATGAAATTACTGACAGTTTTCCTGATGAACAACTATATAATATAAATGAGTGGAAAATACCATGGTATGCTGATATAGTAAATTATATTGTAAGTGATATTTTACCACCTATGTTAACATTGCAACAACAGAAAAAATTCATTCATGATGCTAAAACATATTTTTGGGATGAACCATATTTATATAAGCAATGTAAGGATCTTATAATTAGAAGATGCGTGCCTTATGAAGAAATAGAACAAATCATTCAGAGATGTCATGATTCTGATTTTGGAGGACATTTTGGAACAGATAAAATCGCTTATAAAATTTTACAATATGGATTTTATTGGCCTACTCTTTTTAGAGATGTTTATAGATATATCAGAACTTGCGACAAATGCCAACGAGTAGGTAATATATCTAGAAGAAATGAAATGCCTCTAAATTTTATATTAGAAGTTGAGATTTTTGATGTTTAGGGATTATATTTTATGGGACCATTTGTTCCTTCATTTGGAAACTCATATATATTAGTTTTTGTTGATTATGTTTCTAAATGGATTGAAGCACAAGCTTTACCTCGATGTGATGCTAAGAGTGTTTCAAAGTTTCTAATGAAAAATATTTTTACTAGATTTGGAATGCGAGAGTGATTATCAGCGACGGAGGATCTCATTTTAGAAATAAATATATTCACAAACTAGTAGAAAAATTTAACATTATTCATAAGATGTCGATCGCTTATCATCCACAAACCGAGTGGATTAGGCTGAAGTTTCTAATCGAGAAATTAAACGTATTTTAGAAAAGATCGTAAACCCTAATAGATTGGATTGGTCATAAGACTGAGACATCTGCATTATGGGCATACAGGACTGCTTATAAAACTCCGATTGGAATGACTCCTTACATGCTTATTTATGGAAAGACTTGCCACTTACGAGTCAAATTAGAACATAAAGCTTATTGAGCAATTAAAGAATTTAATTACAATCTGAAAGAAGCTGGTGAGAAGAGATTATTGCAAATGAATGAATTAGAAGAATTAAGAAATGAATCTTATCATAATGATAGAATTTATAAAGAAAAATTGAAATTATGGCATGATCGGAAGATTAACCTGAAGAATTTTGAGCCAGGACAAGAATTTTTGCTTTATAATACAAGACTGAAATTATTTTCTGGGAAATTGAAATCTAGATGGTTAGGGCCTCTCACTATAACTCAAATATTTTCATACGGAACTATAAAAATTGAAGATCCAAAAACTAGGCATAGATTTAAAGTAAACGGACACAGATTAAAACCTTATTTTGAAGGAGAAGACCAAATTTTAAAGAGGTTTTAATGCTCGGTCAACTCTGATTACTAACTAAATTAGGTCGAGTCGACGACGCTAAACCAAGTGCTTTATGGGAGGCAAATCAAAGTAGTTATTAATTATGATCTGTTTACTAATGTTATTGAAAATTAAAATATAGAATAAATTCTACTAATCATTTTACTTTTTAAAATCATCACAAATTTGAATCTATACGAAGAAATCAGAAAATATTCGGACCGGAGTGAAAATTAGGCAATTTACCTAATCTCACCGACGGTGAGATCGATCCCGCGACAGTAAGATCGGCGCGCCCAAATTCAGTTTAAAGTATTAACTAGCTCGCCGACGGTGAGATCGTTACCGCCGACGGCGAGATAGTTAAAAAGTGGTTTTTAAGAGTTATTTTGCGGTTTTGGGCGGTTCTAACCTATAATATTCACTACAAAATGTTTAGAACTCATTATTTACACCATTCCTTCACTAGTAACTAATAGAGCCCCTCCAAAACAATCCATAATGGCCCCCAACCCATTATAAACCACGAAATCCGGAGTGTTTAACCGACAAAAGTTCGTCAGTTCTGAGGCTCAGCGACTATTCAACAAAGTTTTGATGAAGAAGCGACTGATTAAAGAAAGAGGATTCGTAAACAGAGGAGCAGAGAATTCAATGACAACAATTGAAGAAATGATTGTTCGGCGACATTGGGAGGTATTATGCTACACAACATCTGCTGTTGTCATTCTAGTAGTCAAGGAATTCTACTTTAATCTGCATGTGATCCATAATGGAAGTGTTTACGTAAGAGACAGATGGGTAACTTTCACTCCTTCTCGAATCAATGAATTATACTCGATTGAAAATACCCTTGTTTGCCACTATTCAAATTTTGTACCGACAAGATACAACTTGAACGAGATATATCGATATCTGACCGAGGAACCTGATGATTGGGAAATACGAGAAGACGGGTATGTAAGTTTTTCTGCATCACTTCTTAACCCCGTCTCAAAGCATTGGCATTTCTTTATTTCGTCAAAGTTATTACCCACTATGAGGGTAAACAAAGTCTCGAAAGAATGCGCAATTTTAAATTACTGTATTTAATCTGGATTACCTATCGATGTTGAATCTATCATTGTGAAGTCTGCATTAGGATTAATTGTGAATGGATCGATTCATGGCCTCGGACACCTATCAACAATTTTTGCTTTATGTAGTCAGTACATGTTTCCTACGAAGCTTGGGAAAAAGTGTTGTTACCCTGGAAACCATTATATCCGACATATATGTTTCCTACTTTGGATAACAATGATGATATATCAATTATCTCTGATCAAACATCTCAAAACAATCCTTTAATCAGGCCTTTGACTGATAGAACTAACCTGATTCTACAAAAAATTAAAGAATTGGAGAAGGAATTACAGAATGTGATGAATTCTATTGATAATATCTCCGATTTATTCGATCACATAGGCTTGGAGAATGAAGGAGCATTTCGATCATTCAGGACATCTGGAGGCAAGTTTCATACGACTGTTAAGACATAAGGGATGGATTGAAGAAGATTCTACAGAAGAATTCCCCTTCAGGCCTTTCTACAATCTATTTGTGCACCTACGATCTATTGAGAATATCAGGGAAGAAGTTAGTTTAGATTCCAATGAGTAGTAGAGATTTATCCTTATTTTATTTATGTGTGTTGATTTGAACTTAGTTTTTAATATAATTTGGATTTTATGAAGTTAATCTCTGTTTATATGAGATTGTATGTTGTTTGTTTAGTCTCAGCATTTAGAGTCTTTGTGGTATGGATTGCAATGCTGAGTTAGATGTGTTTTGGTTAATTTGTTAAGTCAATTGTTAGTTTTGTGGTATTTGAAGTTTGTAAGTTCATGGATTTCATTTATAAAAGTTATAATGTTTATATTGTGTAAACCTTATATGAGTCAGTAGAATATTTAATCTTAAAAAAATATATCAAGTTAAGTGACCGAACATTAGAACAAGACTTAATTAAATTGAACATAATTGAAAACATAAAAAATTTTAAAAATTCGGAAATCCCGCTGACGGCGAGATCGACCCCGCCGACGGCGAGATTTTCCCGAAACTTTGGCCTTGGTGAATTAATTAGCTCGCCGACGGCGAGAAATTTCTCGCTAACAGTGAGATCGCGAAATGTACTATATTTTGACCGGTCAACCAACACTATTCATCATCCCCTTCCTCAAAACTTCGAAAAACTGACCTAGGGCTTGATAGATCTGAGATTTGGAGTGATTTCAAGACATTTTAACACCGTATTTCATCTTCCTTTGGTAAGAGCTTCACTCCTATGTAAAATTTTTTTATTTTCACCATGAATTTCTTCTACATTGAGGATTTTGGGAAAATTTTGAAATGTGAAGAAAAGACTTGGAAGAAATTCATGGAATTTGATTTAGATTGATTTTAGTAACATTAGGAAGCCATTTTAGTAATATTTTGGAGATTAGTTAAGATTTTTTGTGAATTTCATAGATCGAAAAAAACATGGCTCCGCGACAAAGAAGACGATTGGATTACGACGAAAACCGATTTGTGAATGCAAGGGCACAGTCAAGATATTATCACAACATTCAAGCCAGGAAATGCATTCAAGATCGAGTTTTTAAAAATCCAGGAGGAGAAGTGGAACGAATAATTAAGGAAAGAGGATGGAAGAACTTTTGTTACACCACAAATAGAGCTGCAGTAGAAGTAGTTAAAGAATTCTATGCCAATCTGACAGTGATAGAAGATGCACCAATCAAGGTGAGAGGATTTTTGGTTGATTTCAGTGCTGCTAGAATCAATTCGTTTTATGAAGTATGAGACTTGCACACCAGTGAGTATGATACTTTTGATACTATGGAAGGACAACTGGAAGAAGTGATAGACTTTCTCACTGACGGGAAAGGACTTTGGAAGATCAAGCAGCGAGAAAAGGTAAATTTTCCTCTCTCATGTTGAATGCGTTGTCTAAAGCTCGACATTATTTTATACTGTTCTACTCGTTACCCACGTATCACCATAGTGAGGTAACAAGGGATAGAGCAATTCTGAGTTTTTATATTCAGAATCAGAAGAGTATTAATGTGGGAAATGTAATTTACAAGAATATATTAGCTACTGCTAGAAGTGAGAGCGGAGGAGGACTAGGACATCCTGGTCTGATTTATGCACTCTGCCAATTATATGGGGTAGAGGCGAGAGATGATGAGGAATGGGTGGAGCCTATGAAACTCATTACTCCGGCTAATATTAAAACCTATGAATCCCACGAAGGATGGAGATTTAGAACAAGGAGTTATGTACCTTCTTCGAGTAAAGATATTCCCTCTACAAGTTATGACCCTCCTACTTACAGTTCCCCTACCCTTCATGATCTGATGAATGAGATGACTCTGCAGAGAACGAGTTTTGAGAAGATAGAAGAGAAATTGGAGCATATTGATCACAGGATTGGAGGTTTGGAGAGGCGACATGATTATGACAGTGAGTATCTCCAGAGACACTCTGATTATGAGAGAGCTTATAACGATGCTGAGAGTCGCTAAGGAGAGGAGAACTTGATGTTGTATTCTGTGAGTGTCCTCGATACATTCAATATCAGCCTACTCCACCTGCAGATCAAGGAGGCGATGACGTGGCTTGGGATTTTGATTTAGGAGATTAGATTTTAGATTTGATGTTTATTTTTATTTGTTTAAGTTATTTTAATTATGAACTTTAACTGTTATGTTGGATGATTGTTTATGTGATTTCTGTGGAACTTTAAAATGGATGTTTAGTTTATGAACTGATTGTGATGTAATATTAAATTGTGGAATTTTGTTGTTGAAATTAGTTAGTTTATTTTAATATTTCAAAACTGTTCTTATAATTTCTAAATAGAATAGTAATTGTATGTTTAGCAGTAGATTAAATATAAGTTGTGTTAGTATTTTGTACTTATTTCAAAAATTTCTTTACCCAGCAATTTTTCTTAAATATTATATGTGTAAAAAGATACTAACAGTACAGGTTAAGTAAGTAATGAAGAAAACACCGCAAATTTCAAAAGAGAAATACCTAAAGCTCGAAGGTATGATTTAAATATTACAGTTTATTTCCTTTTCACCCTATATGATTAGATAGAAAAACTTAAGTTTGAGGGAGGGAAAAACACAAATTTAATTATTAAATTGTTCTCATTTTATATTTTCAAAAAAAAAAAATATTATAAAAATAATTTTATCTAGTAACTTTAGTTCAGTAAACTAGAATTAATTTATTTAATTATTATAAGAAAGTTGAATAAAATATTTCTAGTAATTAAACTAAATTTGTAGATTAAGATATTTGGTATAAAAGAATAAGAATATAGTCAACTATTTAAAGAAAGGAAAACTATATTTTAAAATATGAAATTCTTAAGTATTTAATTGAGAAAGAAGAGATTAAAACCCTATGAAGTAAAAACTATAAAATACATGAGGTAAGGAAATATTTCAAGTTTCAAATTTAGGAAAGAGGAAAATGAAGTTCAAAATCATTAACAGGCTATCCAGATACAGTAATCCTCACTTGAAAAAGAAAAAGAAGAATTGAAAATCAATCCCTGAAAATAAAAATAAAATAATAAATATAAGTGAGGAGAAGCTTGAGGAGATGCATTATCAAAAATTGGCTTCATTCGAATCAACCTAAAGGGTAAACTCAATTATATTTCTAAACTTATATTTATGGATTAGTATTTTACTGAGTAGTGTTTTCATGAATTCCTATCAACTGAATATCTTAAGTAATTTAATATTACAAATATAGTTATTCTTGAAATAAGTAGAAGACATAGAAATCTTAAGCTTGATGACTAGATAACCTTATATCTATAGAGTTAATTTAATTATCTAAAAATATTTCTATTAAACTTTACTCTAGTGTTTATTAAAATTTAATTCATAGTTTTTCTGAATTAAAAGTTTTATTACAAATAATCATTTACTTTTATTAAGTATAAAAATTACTTGAGGAGAAGTAATACTTAAGTTTGGGGGAATTTGATCACTAGAAAATGTATTAAGAATTTCATACCAATTTTATATGAAATTGGACTTTAAAGAAAGGCATTTTCTTTGTTTTGTTGCAGGAATGAAGAAGTATAAGTACTGAAAGCAAAAAGCACAAAAGAAGTGGATTTGGAGCAAAAAGGACTCAATTTGATGAAAAATGAACTATCCCGCCGACGGCGAGATCAAGGTCGCCGACGGCGAGATTTTCTAGAGAATTTTTGAATATATTATAAAGAGCCCGGCGGCGGCAAGATCGAGCCCACCGACAGCGAGATCGGCGCGATTAGCCTACCTTCTAGAAGCCCGCCGACGGCGAGACAGTTGAAAAGAGCCAGATACAATGAACCTGGACGCTTTTTGAAGTGGTGCTTAAGCAACCTTTGAAGATTTGACTCCTATAAATAGAGACGATTTATGTCCCTTTAGTGTGTCATTTTTGTTGTCTTTTGGTGTCGTTTTAAAGTCAATTAGTGTTTATTTGTGTTGGAGTGTAAATCAGAGAGTCTTAGTGAGTTTAATTAAGTGTCTTAGATCTTGGAAGGAAGAGTCAAAGGAACTTCAAGGAGTCTGCTTGGGGAGAATAATTGAGATAAGTATATTTGTTATTGTTTGTTAACTTTAATGAAATCCATGCTTTGTGTTATTTTTCCCATGCTTTCTAAGTAGTTTCCTTAGTCTTTTTCCTTGTTGTTGAGATTATGTGAAGTGACGAATCAAAGTAATTGTGCCTAAAATTATTAAATAAAAATTGTGATAATCTTTTACTTAAAACTTAATTTACTTTCAATTTGGCCAAGATTTGTTAACATATGTTGAATTATCAACTATAGTAAAGATTACATCCGAGATTCAAGGAAGTCAAGAGCCTTGGAAGGAGGGTGCAAATAAATAGGGAAATATTAACTATCGGGCGTAGAATTGGACATTTTAGTGTGAAAGACTAAAATATTCAATTCGGTCCTATTGTTTGAGAGCTGAAGTGTAGATGTTAGCCCTCAGGCAAGGGGAATGTGGGAGCTCTGAAGTGGCAGCCGGTATCCTCCTAGCCTAGCCGCAGATTCAGTAATCAAACATAGGACTAGTCAATGTTCTTTGCACCCTGACCAAAGGGTATGAATAGGAATGCTCCTATCTGGCACAATACAAACTCTAAACTACTTTAATTCATCATTCGCTTAATTCTCTCAACAAGGAGAAAGATGCTTTTCTAAATTAAAATCTTACATTTAAACCTTTTTGAGCAATAGTTTTAGTATAAGTGTTCTTAATTTCCGTATACTAGCTTAGTAAGTAAGTCTACTTTAATTTGTCTTAGAAATTCTCTAACTTCCCTGTGGGATCGATATCTTGGACTCCATTAGAGCCCTTTATTACTTGATAACGATACGTATACTTGCGTAGTATCCACATTATAAATCATAATTTTCATAAAAGAATCATCAGTGTAAATACATATATTTGGTGCGGGATCAAGTTTTTGGTGTCGTTGCCAATATCAATAATATATTTTTGTAAGTATAAATATCAAAAGTGGGTCAAGTTTTTGGTGCCGTTGCCAATATCATTAACATATTTTTGTAAGTATAAATATCAAAAGTGGGTCACTGGTATCTTCCCTGCCTAACCTATCTACAAAATTTCAAATTAACCAATTTCTTTATAAAAACAAGTAAGGGTAAAGAATATAATTGCTCATATCTGGCACAATACATTTAAATACTTCCACAACATAAATTTTCATAATTATTACTGATTCATTGAAGAAAGAAAAAGACATTTGATTCTTATAACTTTTATATCGCATTTAGAGTATTGATAATTTCATTTCCTGCTTAAACTTGTTATTAAAAATATCAAAACAACTTTTTAAAATTAAAACCTTAAATCATACTTACAAAAATAAATTAAAAAAGTAAAAAAGTTATTTTTCTTATTTCTTTAAATTTTTACACATTTCCCTGTGGGTTCGAAATCTCGGGGCTTAATCAGAAAGTCCTATATTACTTGATAAACGATACATATACTTGCATAGAATGCCATTTTATAAATCATAAATTTTATATCTAAATCGTAAGAATAAATATTCAGGCATCAGTTGGCACAACAAATTTCAAAGAAAAAATGAAACCAGAAGGGTGTCTAGTAGAACTTAGGTGATAAAACATTCTCATGATTTTTTAATGAAACTCCTTTAGGGACATCTTCAAGGGAAAAGTTAAGTAATATTATGTTGGATGATTCCATTAAAATTGCCTTAAGAACATTCAAGGTTTGTGGCAATATTTTAATCCTCACCAATTTAAGAATCTCTAGGATTTCCTAAAGTTAGAACAAAGAGAATTAAGGAAAATATCAAGTTATTAATCATTAAGAATAATTGATTCTGAAATGACATTGAAACAGTTATTTTTTTAACTTCGGTGAATAAGCTGAATATTTTAGAAACATATATAAGTACCTTTTATTCTCATGGGCCCCACAAAGCTATGAGATTACTTGAAGGCAAGTAATGGGATAAGCTTGGGGGTATTGACACGTGTCAATATTATGTTATTTTACCTGCTTTTTACCCTGCATTTTAACTGTTTTTTTACTAATTTATTACTGATTTACACTTGAGAAAGGTTTTTGGTGCAAGATACAGGTGTTAAATACATGGATTTTGGAATGAGAAAAACCAATGTTAAAGTAGCCTAAAGCGACGTGACCAGGCCTTGATGTGGCATGACCATGCCAAGGTATCGACACCTGTGGTTATTTCCACTTCCTTTTTCTCTTTTTTTTAAAGGAGTAGTCAGCTTGTCGATCATCTTATAATTCCCCATTTAAATAAACCTCCCTCCCAAATCAGATCAGTGATTCGAAGAGGTGAGGAATCGAATAAGAAGGGACATACGATAAAATGACAAATAAGAGAAAAGTTAAACGTTGAGAGCCTACGTTCGGTAAACCCTCACAAGGATAGGTCGAGAATCTCGACCCAAACAAGATTGGGCGAAAGCACCTTGGACCAATATTTGTGAAAAAATATCTACGTAGGCTACCCATAACCAGAGAGTTAGGAGTATGTACCTGTTTTGGGGTCAAGAGCACTCCTAGAGGAATGTATTTCTACTGGTTAATTATATCCTAGGGGATAGCCAGGAATACTCACAAATAAAAGGGGTTTCACTTATAATATCATGAACCTAGGGCAATAAGTCATCAAAGGAAGGTTAATCCATGTGGGAATGCCCACATGCTTCAAAGCTCGCTAAGCCATTAGGTAGAGAGTGAGTATTTCCCATCCCCATCAGCACACGGAGCCTACAAAATAACCAAATGATCTTGACGGGGGTATCCTAACACGTCTAAGCACATCTGGACCATAAAGGTAGAGGACAAATCATAGTATCTCAAATGATAACAAGTCATCAGCATCGAACCATCAAGATGATATCAATGAAGTCAATGAGTGAATGGACTCAACAATGGTAGTCAAAAGAAGAGAAGAGTAAACTCTAAAAGGTAAAGGTAAGTGGGTTGGGGTACCACAAAACCATTATCCCAAGCTACTACGTCCCTATGTCTACCCAGTTGTGAAGATACTTGACCCAACACATCTATAGATCCCTAATCAGCAATTTGTGAATTGCATCCTCCACGGAGGACCTCGGTACCCCTAAGGTCAAAGAAAATAAACTTTAGCCTATGATTATCAGGTGGAGCTCCAAGAGGCGGGACTTATACTTGTCGAAGTGGCAAGAATGCCTCAAGAAAGGAGGAGAGAGGGAGGTGTAGCTACTAAACAAAAAAATACTCCAACAAAAGGACTTACACCTCGCCGAGGTTGGGGAGCCATCTGACACCATAGACACACTAGAAAACCACCTATATATAAAAGGGTATGATGGGCCAGTCAGATTGGAGAAGCACGTGGGCTTCTCCTAGAGACATGTAAATATGATGCAGTTCTCTAGAGCGATCCTTCAGTATTGTGGAGGGCCTATTAATATCACAGGGAATATATTTATGCATGAAAACAATTTAAAATCCAGTCTGATGACCATGCAAAAAATAAAAGTGTATATTTAAAATCCTGAATATTTTAATCCTAAAAATTCATTATTCTGAATATTTTATTAAATTTTTTATGTATAAAACATTAAAATTTTAAATTCTAAAGAGCTTATATTGCATCATGATTCCTAGACAAACCACATACATGAACAAAGAAAACAATCAAAGCATGCAAGCAAGAAATAAGGCATAAGCAAGCCAAATAAAATATACAAAAGGCCAAGTGCCACTGGGTCAGTGACATATCTCAGAAAAGAAAAAGGAGACCGGACTTAGCATATATATGTCTGATCCTAATTCTATACATGAATATAAAATGCAAAATTAAGATACGGTACACGAGCCTTTGCTCCTGGTCCCCTCAACATGGTTCCTGTGTTAAACACCTTGAAAATAATGTCCATATCTTATTTCTGCTATAGGACTCTCCTAAACTCTAAAAAGTACATAGAAAAAGAGAAAAATAATCGACATGCATGTGAATAAGCGATAGCGGGAAAGCCAACATCATGCAATGTATAACGAATTGTGCCTTATAAGTGGGGTAGTTGAATAGCACATGCAAGCAAAAGGGTTAGAAATTATTACATGATCCCCCATAAAGGTACCTGTGTGTGTGCATATAGAGGCACAACTTCATGCAGAAAATTGCCCTAACATACTACCATACATATCAAGCATTTAGGCACACCAAAAGCACAAAGAAAAAAGAATGCCTGGCTTGGGAAACCAATCTAGCAAAGAACAATAGCCAGGCATAAAAAAGACTGAATAGCACCTTAGATCCTAGCCTAGCACACCATCTAATGAAAATTTTCCAAACCTAGTACTTAAGTGCACAGGGTAAAGTCTCTAGCTATCATATGACTTTGCCGGGGTCGCCACACTAGCCATATCTTGAAGGTCTAAGGGATCTAAAACACATCACAATGAGGGGTGGCATTTAAAAGAGGCAGCCTCATATATAACCTACATATATAAATTTTAAAAGTATGGTGGATAATACAATAATAGAATATTAATTATTATACTTTTAAACTAGCGGACCAACAATGCGGGTCCGTGATGCATGTGACACACGTTAAAACCCTTGGATCAACACAATCACACTATTTGTTGCTCTTTATAAAGAAACTCGCATTGCTAGTGGAGACATCCTCACGGGCAACGCTCATTTGGGTATCACAACCAACAAACATATCACCCTTCTAAAGAGTAGAACTACCATCAAGGTGAATAGACAAGCATACAGACATGCAAGAAGCCCACATTGTGACTGCTCAATCGAAGTACGAAACAATCACAACGGGTGCCCAAAAGGGCCAACATACATCATGTAAAAGAGTGCAAGGATGCTACATGCAACATGACACACAAAAATGGGATGTACTAGTAAAATAAGCTACCTATGAAGAGGAATTATACTTGCCTAAAAACCCTGAGGCATTGATACACCTAAAATATATAGTATTTTTATACACATTTTATACCTATTTTTGATGATATTGCACTTTAATGGAGGGTTTTTTGTATGTTTTTCTTATAGGTATCATTAAATGGATGATTGTGATGAAAGAAGTGAAAAAGTATCCAATTTGGAGCAAAGTGGAGAAAAATGAAAAAGTGACATGTGGTGGTTAAGCGCCAGAATCCACGCTTACATGCCAAGTCCCCACAGCTATGCACCCAGATCTGGAGCTTACGCACCAATAGTCTCACGGCTAAGCGTTGAAACCCCGCGCTTACGTGCGAGAGTTATAAAAGAGGAGTTATTTAATTTTAGGCGCCACTTTGAAGAGGTTTTTGAGGCACCTCTTGGTAAGAACGTAGGTAACTTCCTATTGGCAACAAATTTAAATTACATCTCTCTTGAATTGATGCATCTCTTGGAAGATACGTTGAATCTGGATATAATTTAAAGAGATACAAAGATATGTTTTGGAAAAGTATAAAAAGAGGACTTGAAGGTCAGCAAAAGTGGGGTGTGGCTTATGTTTAATGGTGTGGTTTATGTTTGAGAGTTATTCTAGAACACAGCTCTCAACTTCACCATCTTGTTGACCTCATTTTTGAGGTCATTCTTTTCTCTCTCCTTAGAGACTAGGATCTAGTTTTAGGATTTTCCTATTTGGACTCTCTTAGAGGACTAGACCGGGACCCACCATATTTAGAAATTTGAGTCATTTCCTTACTCCTTAAAGTTTTATATGGACGTCTCTAAATCCTCGACACTTAGTTGAGTCGATTAAAAGCCGGCGTATTGAAACTGTTGTTGAGTTCCTATAGGGATTTGAAAGCCATAGGTGGACCCCACTACGTGCGACGTTTGGCTTTTTGCCACGGGCAATATGTTTGACTATGGTTCTCGCTTAAGCAAAGACCGGTCATTAGTTTGCTCGATAAGTGGCTCCGGTCGGGTCAAAATAAATTCATTTTTGCCACGTTGCGCAAATTTGATTTAAATTAATGTGACCGTCGGTGAACTTGTCCGGACGGCCCCGGATGACGAAACGGACTGCGCCGATGCGTCCGGAACGTCGATTTTAGTCGGGAAGGACATATAATTCGATAGGATTTTGAATCGGCTCGAATTGCACGTAAATTGATGAATTTAAATAATAATAATAATAATAAATGTTTTTTTTATATATATAATAAAATATATTTCTAAAACTCCGGGGCACTGTTCATTTTCCCCATTCTCACGCACGCTATTTTCCCTTCCCGTGCCCTAACCGGACCTCGCCGTCTTCTTCTTCGGTGACGACCAGATTCGAGAAATCTCTTGTCGGTTTCCCGGTCATCTCCCCCTCCTCCGACCACAACTGATATCCGCTGCCGGTTATAACTGCCGGTCGTATTTCCTAACTGTTCCTCCCACTCAAACGAGTCGGGTGACCTTCCCTCTTGCTAATCTTGACTGTTTTCTTGCTTGCCGTGGGATTCTCCTCACCGTTTTGTTTCTCACCGCCGGTAAGTCTTTCCCCCTTCTTCGGCTATAAATACCCCTTTACAGGGAGGATTTGGGGGATGTTTTTTTTTGTGCGCTAAGGAAGAATCTCGGGCTGGTGCTCCTTTTCTTGCGATTTAAAGAATTCTGCTTCTAAGTTCATTTTTACAACTTCTGGAAGTAAGAATTTCCTCTTCTCCTCTATCTTCTCAATTGCAGAATGAAATATTTGGTTTCTCGCTATAGTTATCTCTATTAATCTTAATCTACCTACAGAGCCTATCTTCATTAATATATGCCCTCATTTCTCACAGATTACAAAAAGGTTTTCTCATGTTTATTAGCAGACAAATAGGAAATTTATTTTGATCTATTAAGAATTAGATTTCCTCTTTTGGCTTACATCTTAAGATGGCCGAATGTCTTTGACTTGCTTTGATGATTAATGGCCATGGATGAGTGTTTGGGTACGAATTGATGGGTTCAAGAAGTATCTCCGATTTTATGTCTGCTCCTACTCTTTGTGAGATTAGATTTCTTTTATATGAAGGTTTAGATTCTTGAAACAGTTGGATCACCATATGCCGCAACTTATATTATTACAACTTTATTTAGGAGGGATTTCTATGATATGAAATTTATAGGATAAATGAGACTTTGCTGCATTTAAGTTGATGGAAATCTGTAATATAAAAAAAAACTTATGTTCTATTTTATGCTGCTTCCTTTCTCTCGATCGTTCAGATCCCTTGATATATCAAATATTTAAAAGGTAAAGGAATGTGTCCTTTGTTAGCAATTGTTTCAAATATACATGAAGATTTCTGTCTGCTCTTTGAATCTTACAATGAATCCTTTCATATTTGAGATTTTCTGGTATGAATTATAGTTCTCAGTTTTGGAATGTAGAGAGCTTATTTATGTATATAATTTGCTTTGAAAAACAGTGAATAATGAGCTTCTTTTGCTTCAATTAATTTAAATTCATCATGATAAATTTAGTTTTATTGATTTCTCATGAGAAGTTTATCCAGCATTCATGAAATTTAAAGTATTAGAAATTTTTTTTTGCATTTGGATCTCGGGTTCTAGTTTGCTTGAACACGTATTTGGAATTCTATTTTGTTTTCCTTAGCGGTGGAGTATTAGAATCGAGATGTAGAGGATTTTTTTTTTTGGATGCTCTGTTTACTTTGGCTTGTCTAAGCTGAATTGCTCGAACTTTATGATTTTGGGATGTTTCTTTGGTCCGGTTTATTGAAGCTAAACTTTGAAAGTCCTGGGAATTCCTTTGAGTTGATTTGCTGGAACCCAACTTTTCAGATTTGAATATTCGAAGAAACTTTAGTTGGGCTGATGTTGTTGGCTCGACTAGATGTCATATGGTGGCTCAGGTTTAGCTTTGTAGTGGAACTACTATAGTGTGGAATTGGGCTGGCTCTTCTAAAGCAGCACTCGGGTTCAATTTTGGGGTTTATCACATATGATTCGGAATGGTTTATATCTATACCATCTAACAACATTTGGGTTTATATATCAAACACCAAAGTCTTGAAATCTTAGAAATATCTTTGGGCTGGTTTGTTGAAACCCGATTTTCTGGATTTGGATATTTAAAATTGCAGCATTACAGGAAATTAATTTAATTTCATCTTCCTGTGTTCTTGGTCTGCTGAAACAAAATTTTTGGGGATTTGTGAGCCTTCTTTAGCTCGGTTTATTGAAGCTGGACGTTGTTTTCTTTTACTTTGCTTTAACTAGTTGAAGCAGTTTTTTTAATTTTTGGAGCTGAATTATGGCAGCTTCGTTCTTTTTTTTGCTAAAACTGAATTCTCGGAATTGAATACCTGGGCAAACTTTAACTTATTTGAATTGGTTTTATGCATTAGAAATTGGAAATGTGAATGCATAAGAACTGAGTGGTATGCGTGTAATTTTTGTTATTTAATAGCTACGTATAAAAAACTGGTTTTCAATGGGAATTCAAATTTAATTACTAAATTTATTTATCATTGTTAAAGTTAAAGTTCATGGCTAAACTCATTTTCAATTGCTGGATTCACTTGATGTCTTCAAGAAGGGCTGATTGTTTATATTCTTTAATATCTTTCCTTCACTTTCAGAATTCTTATGTTTTCTTGAGGCTTATTCACTTTTATATACTTATATGATTTGGAACTATATAAGTATAGTTTGTGTTAAAAGAAAGAAAGATTTATCATATTCGTTCTTATTGAAAATCTTTTATTGGGATGAAATTGAAATTTTTTTTATTAAAGCCTTAAACCTAGCTTGATCTAAAGCTTGAATATGTTTTCTTTTTGGGCTTTCTTTGCTGAAACCAAAAAAAAAAAAAAAAAAACCCTGTGAGCTTCCTTTCCTTTGCCTTAACCCATTGAAGCAGAGCTTTGGAAATTTGAAAATTGTCATTATAGTGGCTTGCATGAGGCCGAATTTTGAAAATTCAAAAAAATTTTCTTTACTTCATTTAGTTTGAAATGACACCTTAGGAATATGTTAACTTTCTTCATTTTGGATTTCAGCCTAAATTTTTTTAGCTGAATAACAAATCTCCATTTGTTTGTGATGCATATGAAATATCAAAGTCGGTGTATAAGTTGGACATGCGGGGTACAGGCAATGATGCACAAACTTTAATAATCATGCTTTTATAGCTGAAACAAAATAAAATCAATACTCAATTTTAGATGCCCATTTTATCCTATAAATTAGGTAGTTCTAATTCCTACCTTTAAGAAATTTGTGAAACAACGACAGATACTACAACACTCAGTATTACACTGATACAGTAACAGATACTACGATAACAGATACTACATCACGCTTGCACGATAAATAAATACCACACTCGCACAACAGATACTACAACACACTTGCATAGCAACAAACACTGCACTTGCACGACATCAGACACTATACTAGCACATCAAATCAAATTCAACACATACAACACATACAACACATCAAACACATCACATCAAACATGACACATATAATTGCCAAACTCATCATGCCACATATAACATATTAAATATCACACATACACACACACCATATATTAAACAACACATAACATACTACACATAACACATTACATACTACACACTACACACTATACACTACACATTACACATCACACATTACACACCAAATACTACATATCGGATTTTACACTCATAAGAATTCAGATACTACAATCACAGATGCTACACTTTCAAAGTTCAGATACTACAAACTGGTTCACTCATTAATTAAGTGGTAGGGATTAGGACTGCCTACTCTAAGGTGATTTGCTGGTGACTTTATTTGAGATTGATACAGACTTCAATACTTCGGGTTGCCTGTGGGATCGTGATATAAAAAGAAGTCTATAGACTGAGCCTATCCTCAAATAGAATTCTTATTCCCCCACTTTGATCTTTTATATGTTTATAACTAAACTTGATTATACAGATATCTGTAGTTGTTAATTTGCTTTCGAGGCATCAACAGAATTGGCCAGGTACACATTTTTTTTTACTGCGCAGCTCTTTTACTTTATTTACTATATATGGTCGTGCATTTCTTTACTTTTCATTATTGTACATATTTACTCACATTCATGCTTTTAAGTATTACTTCTCTTGCACACCTGTACATACCCCTAGGGTAGGCCATCTAGGGCATGGCTAGTTTCTTTTTATTACACATGTCCATTTTAATTATTACTTCTCTTGCACACCTGTACATACCCCTAGGATAGGCCATTTAGGGCATGGTTGTTTCTTTTTTTTATTATACATGTTTACTTTAATTATTCCCTTGCATATACCCTTAGACCGTTCGATGCATATTCTTCTCTTTTCTCCCCTATCTTTATCCTTTCTCGAGACGAGACGACAGAGGACGAATGAAGGATCTTCGATCGGACTTTCGTAGATTTAAATAACATCTATAGGGCGTCGAGGTCATCGTTTGATACGACATAAACCCTCACACTATCTTTTAGGACTTAGTACGATTTTATATCGTACGATATAAGTCCTAAACTGTTTAGGATTCCGAGGTTGTCGTTTGGCACGACATAAATCCTCTCATATTTTTGGGTCATTTACATATGACATGTAGATATAAATCCCAAATCATCTAAATAATTTACAGGATTAAAATATTAAATATAACTTCACTTTCAAAGATATGAAGCCCAATCATAGGTTAGTTTGAGATGTCACTGAAGCTCTTTCAGTATCTTCGACGTCTCCTACTCTTTACTTCTTTGGACTCTGAAAATAACTGTTCCCTATTGAACCATTCCCTTTGATTTTTCTACAACTAATCGTGGAAACTTGAACGTTGATATTCTTGAAGACGAATCCCATGATCTTTATCGAGAGTTTTCTTAGGTGACTTCGGTCGCTTAAGATGTAATTAACTATAGGGGCTCGCCCCTATTGGGAATTAAGAACCCAGATTAATATAAACTCTGCCTAATCTGTGTATTAGATAGGGGAATTTGTCGGCTATAAAATACGCAAACCAAAATAGAGTCATAAGCTTTTAAGTTTAGATAGTTAAGCCTACTAACAAGTGGTACGCTCATCTTTCGGGATGATGTGTCACTTGTGGTATCGTGCTCAACTATTTAAACTATTAGATATATGAGATCTATCTGGTCTCATTATTTTCAAAAAAAAAAAACATATATCATCATTTTCAAAAATTAAAATTTTATTATACATTAAATTTAAATTTAAAAAATTTTCATATTATTTCATAAAAAAAAATGGCCGACAATTTCTGGCGACTCCACTGGGGAATAATTCTTCTCTCTATTTTGGATCATAAGGATTTGTCTTCATACATCGATAGTGTGCCCATATCCCTAGTGGGCCGGACTATCATTCTCCCGTTGATGTGCTTCGCTCATTTCTTCCTTGAGCAAGTATTGTCAACTCCTTTTTTATTCTGGAGCCACTGTTTAATCATCCTTAAACAGAGAGGTTCCAGAATCTTGAAATCTTTAAAGTGGGGTGGACCTCCAATAGGTGTGGTAGGTTAGTAGCGATTTATCGAAGTGAGTTCGATGCGAAGTTAATCCTTTGTATGAGTCCTTCAATCTCAGGTTGGATCCTATACTGTTTGTACTTGCTTTACATTAATTTTAAATAAGTTTAACTAACTAAAACTTTTTATAATTTGTTCGGATAAGACCTGAAAAGGGCACCCAGTTAATCTTGATGTTTATTTCCAATGACAGAAATGTCTTCCCCGAAATTGATCTTCTCCTTCGCTACTGGAAAAGATATCGTTATTAATAAGAATCAATTACCTGACAAGATGATGATCAAGTTTGGTCAAGGTTTTGACGACGCTGAGATCAAATTTGCAAATATTCCAGTCACAGTAGTGAAATCTGAGACAAATAAGTCAGTGGAGCCTATTGTAGAATTCAACCTGAGGTCTGTTGATGAATTTCCTCCTCTGAAGCGAGTATTGGTTGAAAATAATCCTGCCGTATTCTTGTGAAATCTGTTACTAAAACCATTGAGGTCAGTCCCAAGAATGTTTCTGCTGCTCCAGTTGATTTGGTTGTTGCTACATCTGTTGTTACTTTGGTGTTAGCAAAAGGGAAAAGTGTACTGATTGCCGATGAACCAGTAATTGGAGAAATTTTGGCTTTCACTTCGCTACCATCTGTTTTTGAAATTGGGTACAGTTCTAAGTCTGTGTCTTTGACTAGAACACAAAGGAGAAACAAACATAGGAAAATAGCTAAAGTCAGGAGATTGAAAGCCGCTAAGGTTACGGTTCCTATGGAAGCCTTAGAGGAGGAAACTGGACTCCTTGAAACCTCACCTCTTCTTAGAGGTAGCAGGTTTCATCCTTTGTCCGTTGCCCCCACTGAAGAAGACGTTTCAAAAATTGTCGTCGCATTACCGATATCACCTCATCGTAGAATGAGAGAAAAAAGAAGTCTGCTATTTTCTCTGAAATTCGTCGTGTTTTTGAAAGATTGGTTCAGAGAGAGCGTTGTTCAGTTGCTGAAATATTGAAGAAAATTGGGTGTGCTGTTATGCTGCATATACAAGCTGAAATCTTAAAGGGAGATAAACCAAGTCATCGACATCATAAGTTTGATCGAAAGAAAGAGACATTACAGCCCCGTGTTTCTGCTAAGTTACGTCTGGGAAACGTATAGTTACTTCTACAGATCATATCTTCACCACCCATCAAAAAGTCATAGAACGCCAACCTGTAAAATCACGTCTTGGACCAAGGATAGTTTCTCCGATTAGATCACAAGAAGTTCTGTTCCGAAAGGAGACTCCGATAAATGATAAAGGGTTGTCTACTACAGTGTCTAGTTCTCAGACTAGGGAGCACACCACTTCTAGACGTGTTAGTGCTTTTAGTAAGCCATTTGGTGTTAAAGCACCAACGCTAAAGAAAATGGTGTGGCAACCTAAGGCTATTGAACCAATACCTATGGAGAAGCCCAAAGTCAATGATAAGAAGAATAATTCTAGTCCCGAGAAGAGAATTAATACTTCGGAAACTGCTGCAGAGGGGGTCAGTTGTCAAACACCACATGTGGATTCAACAGATAAGGTGAACTTAATTGAAGTTAAATTGGAAAGGTTAAGAGAGGATATTCAGCAGTTGTCTAAGGAAAGGAAAGAAGAATCAAATGATAAGGAAGATTTGACAGATTATATGGATGAAGATTTTGTTGAAATAAATGTTGTCGAAACTGGAGCATCCTCAAATTAACGAGAAGCTCCGGTACCAGCTGAAGGAAATGTTATTGAAACATTACGAGGAATTATTCGAGATAAAGATGAATTAATTGAACGGATGGAAAGAAAAATGGAAGAAATGATGGCTGCAATTATGACTTTACAAAGTCAACCTCAGACTCCAATAGTGGCTCCTGCTGAGGTAAACCAACCAGAAATAATTCAGATTGCCGATAATAATAAAGAATCTTCCAATAATAATGAAGAGCAGCCCATGAAAGATTTTGTTCCAACCACCATACCAGAAAAGGATATCAAGAGTTTAATAGAACAACAGGTGAGAGAAGCCTTGGCACAATCTAAAGGAGGAGCGTCAATTCTGAAGGGTAGACCTTATCCTGAAGAATTCGATGCCGTTCAATACCCCAAAGGCTTTGTACCACCTTCGTTTAAAACTTTTGATGGAATAGGAAATCCACGACAACATGTCGCGCATTTTCGGGCCAGTTGCTGTAATGCAGGAGGAAATGATGCACTATTGTTCCGACAATTTGTGAGTAGCCTCTCAGGTGTTGCTTTTGATTGGTATGCAGAATTACCAAATGGATCGGTCAAGACTTTTGCAGAATTAGAAAATATTTTTGTTAAACGGTTTGCTGGAGCTCAACACCATATCACCGTTGGTGATCTTGTGGTTGAGAAACAAAAACCGGACGAAACATTGGTGGAATATATTCTGTGATGGAGGAATCTGAGCATGAAGTGCGAACCTCAGCTCCAAGAACAACACGCAATTGAAATTTTATTGAAAATTATTCATGGACCGGTAGAATTCCTCCTTAAAGGATTTACGATCAAGACATTTGAAAAATTGCTCAGTAAAGCTGCAAGTCTACAAGAAGAAGCGAAACAACTTGGTTTTATTGAAAAGATTGAGAAACAGAAACCAATGAAAGCTTTCGAGAAGAAATCACGATCATTGCAACTATTGATAAAGGCAAACAACTAATACAGATAAAGACAGAACAACCTCGACAGACTCATCAACTACTTCAGTAGTATAATCCACAATCTTCACGACAGAGACCTCCCCCGACGAATGAGAAACCAGCTCTGTCTCTAGCGGAACGACTAAGTAAGGTATATTCTTTCAAAGATGAAGCAGATGGCAAGATGTTTCGGAATCTGGTCAAGAAAGCTGAGTTCAAATTACCTGAACCTAAGAAACCTGAAGAAGTTGACAGGAAAGATCATCCGCTATACTGCCCATATCACAGAATGATCAGACATACTATAGAAAATTACTTTGTTTTCAAGAATTGGTTGGAGAAGAATCTCATGAGAGGGAACATAACAATCCCGAAAGAGTATATGAGAGAACCTGAAAAAGGTTCAATCAATACAATCTCGGTCGATCCTATTGTTCCAATTGATCCATATACAACCAATGATGGATGGAGTACAGTATGGACTAAATCTTCAAAGAAGATATTGAGTCAGTTCTAGAATGCTTCAACACAAGCTGTAATTCAAGATCCAGAGCCTGCTGATCCGGTGTTATTGATTGGAGTAGAAAATAAATCTCAAGAGAAGAATGAACAAGTTATATGAGAAAAGATTGAAAAGTCAAGTCAGAAGATGAGGGTCGTTGGTCCAAGATTAGTTATTACAGATTTGGGAGAGAAATTTCTCAAACCGTTGACTTTATATGATTTCTTCTTCGCTCCACCAGAAGCACGTAATACTATGGAATTTGATTTCGGCTACGTTTTGGCTGTTTCTGTTGATGATGTGATTGCCAATAACCAACCTAACTCTGATACTAATGTCAATAATAATAATAATTCTCAAATCGTACAGAACACTGATATGTGCAATAACGATTCAGAAAGGGATACAAATAATGACAGCTGCCGTATGGAGGATGAAACACTTATTCTAGAGTTTCAAGGATCTCCAATTGCAATAGAGCTGGAATTTTCTGATTCAGAAGAAGTCTTGAAAGAATCAGCTACTTCAATTCCTGAGGTTACAATTTCTGAATTAATTCCAGATTCAAAAGAGATAACAGAAATAAATTTGAGAAGCGGAAAGATATTACCCCCGAGAGTGGGTCCAAAAGATAAAGGAAAACAAATAGACGATCCAGTTCCACCAATTGATGAAGTGCTCACTCAAAAAGAAGATGAAAAGACAGAAAATAAAGTGGATTATAATGTGCTAGCCCATCTTAGGAAATTACCGGCTAAGTTGAGTATATATGACGCTCTAATCTTATCATAGGAGATGAGAGAAACTCTAGTAAAAGCTTTGCTTGATCCAGACATTTGTTTAGCTCAGCTCACTAGTAGTTCCTTGGATGAGGTTTGTTCATTAAGGGAACTGACAAAGATAACTTTTACAGATGATGATTTATTGCTTGGCACTGCTGATCATAATCGTCCGCTGTATATTTCTGTCAACATTGGTAACTCTATGCTATCTAGAGTATTAGTGGATCCGGGAGCATCCATTAATATAATGAACTTGAGAATGCTAGCATACTTGGATATTGATGCAAGACAGCTGACCACTGATAGAATGATGTTAAGGGGTTTTAACCAGAAAGGAAAAGTGCTTTGGGATCGATAACTCTACTATTGAGAATCGATGAATTGGCGACAACTGCAAAATTCCATATCATTGACTCTGAAACATCATTTAATGCTCTTCTGGGCCGACCTTGGATTCACGAAAACAGATTGGTTCCCTCATCACTACATCAATGTATAAAGTACTATCAGGAAGGACAAGAATACTATATAAAAGGGGATTTACAGCCGTTTTCTATTCATGAAATAGGTATTCATGAAGATGCTGCTTATTACACTCCTCTGAAAAAGACTGTTTTATCTCGAGATGTTGTTGCAAATAGAACAGAAAATCCAGAAAGTATACAAAGACAAGATTTTTTAGTGTTGATTCAACAATCTTGCATCACCCCTCTACAACGAGAGGGTGAGAGTTCCTCCAGAACTCGCACCCGAGGTTGAGGCCGGGGACGAGGTCAAGGAAGGAATGATAGGATTGTTGAATTGAAGAATTCGATTATCAACATTAGTTTGGAAGACAGTTCTGAAGATGAAAATATTAAAAAAGATCCAATGACGATTAACCAAAAGAGACCCCAATTCCAAATTAGCTTAGAAGATGAAGAAAAGTGTGAACATAGTTCATTGTACGATCGAATTAATCGCTATGTAGAAACTATGGCCCTTACCCCAATTTATACTCATAAAGTTGAGGGTTTGACGGTCAAAGAAGTACATAGTGCTGGTGGAAAACCAATAAAGTTTCATCGTGGCTCTACATCTTCTAGTTCTGAAACTAATGTAAAACTAGAAAATGATCTTTCTTCAGAATTAATGGAATTGCCCGTTGGATGGCATTCTCATTGTGTTCAAAATCTTGCACAGCGTGGTATGGTACCTAAGCAGTGGTCAAAAGATCAATCGCATTATTTTGAAAAACTTTGGAATAATAACAATCGTACATTCAATTCTAAACAAGGTCTTGGATTCGACACGATAGGACCGGTTGATGATGTGGAATTTTGCCTAGTTGTTACTGATGAACAAAATGAAGAATGTTGGGAAACTTTGGATAATTATGAAGATTCTTTAATTGATGATGCCCCACCAGAGTTTGAAGAAGAGATTAAATCAACAGTAGATGAGCTGAAAGAGGTTAACTTAGGGACTGAGGAGGAACCAAGGCCAACCTTCATTAGCTCCCTACTTAATGAAGAAGAGGCTACGAACATGATTAAGTTGTTGACTGAATTTAAAGATTGTTTTGCTTGGAGTTATAATGAAATGCCAGGATTAGCCTCAGATGTGGCAGTACATAAATTGGGTTTAGATCCTGCTGCAGTTCCAGTTAAGCAAGCTCCAAGAAGGATGCGCTTGGATATTGAACAAAAAGTCATAACTGAAGTTAAAAAGCTGATAGATGCCAAATTCGTACGAGAAGAGCAATATCCTACATGGCTTGCCAGCATAGTACCGGTTAAGAAAAAGAATGTTTAAATCCGAATTTGTGTAGACTTCAGGTATTTAAATAAGGCATGTCCAAAAAATGAATTTCCACTTCCTATTCCAGAATTGATGGTTGATGTCGCATCATCTCATGCCATCTTCTCTTTTATGGATGGGTCGTTCGGATATAATCAGATCAAGATGGCTCCAGAAGATGAAAAATTTACAGCTTTCAGAACGCCAATTGAAGTTTACTGCTATACGGTAATGCCTTTTGGGTTAAAGAATGCAGGAGCAACATATCAACGAGCAATGACCAGAATTTTTGATGACCTCATTCACAATCAAGTGGAATGTTATGTGGATGATTTAGTTATCAAAAGTAAACAGAAGGAAGATCATCTGTACGATTTGAGAATTGTTTTTGAACGGTTACGACAATTTAACCTTAAAATGAACCCTTTAAAGTGCGCATTTGGTGTGACTTCTGGGAAATTTTTAGGGTTTGTTGTTCATCACCGTGAGATTGAAATTGATCCAGAGAAAATAAAAGCGATTTTGGAAATGCCACCCCCTAAAAACTTAAAGCAATTATGATCTTTGCAAGGGAAGTTGGCATATCTAAGACGCTTTATTTCTAATTTGTCAGGAAGGTGTCAACCTTTCTCTGCATTGACCAAAAAAGATGCCAAGTTTACTTGGGACGATAAATGTCAATATGCATTTGAAAGCATTAAACAATATCTAATGACACCTCTTGTACTAGCAGCCCCGATCCCAGGTAAGCCTTGATACTTTATACCGCGGCTTTAGACGACTCCCTCGGAGCTCTGCTAGCTCAGGTCAATGATGAGGGTAAAGAAAATGCTCTATATTACTTAAGTCGTTGTCTAATACCAGCGGAGGTAAAGTATCTGCCAATTGAGAAGCATTGTTTGGCTTTAATTTTTGCAGTTCAGAAACTCCGACATTACATGCTCTCTCACAAGATCAATTTGATTTCAAAATTTTATCCGTTGCAATATTTGATAACTCGACCGACGCTTTCCGGTAGGTTAGCAAGATGGGCCATGATATTATTGCAATTTGACATTACCTTTGTTCAGCTTCGAGCTATAAAGGGACAAATTCTAGCAAATTTTCTTGCGGCACATCCGTTACCAGCTGACTCTCTTCTTAATGACGATCTACTGGATGAACAGATAATGAATTTGGAAAATTCCAATACTCGACATTGAGAATTGTATTTGATGGAGCCTCTTCAGCACAAAAGAATAAAGAACTACAAACGATAGTACCCGGTAAAGCAAGGATTCGATTGATATTTATTACACCAGAACGAGGAATGTTGAAATATGCTTATCATTTAACAGAGGCATGTACGAATAATGAGGCAGAATACGAAGCTCTGATAACAGGATTACAATTGGCAATACTCTTAGATATAACTGATATCAACATCTATGGAGATTCACAATTAATAATTCAACAAGTTGATGGCCAGTATAAAATTTTGAAGCCCAGGTTGGAACAGTATCACCGTTATACAATGAAGTTGTTGGAACTTATTCCTTATGTGACACTGTACAGAATTCCGAGAGGAGAAAACGCTCTTGTAGACACTCTAGCTAAACTTGCTAATGAATTTGCATGTCTACAGGAAGATTCTATTGAGATAACAGTGCAAGGACTTCAAGTTTTGTCTCAAATTGATACAGATACGTTAAAAAAATTAAATGAAGAAGAAATAGTAGCACCAGTTACTAAAATTACAGTAGATTGGCGTCAACCCTTCATAGAATATTTACAGGCTGGGAAACTACCAGATGATAAGTCAGCAACTCATCAGATAAAGAAAAGAGCACTATCATATGCTTTAATTGATAATGTTCTTTATCAGAGATCCTTTGATCAAATGTGGCTGAGATGCTTAAACAACACAGAAGCTCAAGAAATCGTAAAGGAGGTACATTCAGGACTTTGTGGCGCTCATCAGTCAGGTCCTAAAATGAAAATGAAAATCAAAAGGCTAGGATACTACTGGCCTGCGATGATGACCGGCTGTATGAGAATCGCCAAAAGTTGCCATCAATGTCAGATACATGGAGTGGTCTTACACCAACCCCCTAATGTGCTCCACCCGACGGTTGTGTCGTGGCCGTTTGAGTGTTGGGGCACAGATGTGGTGGGTCTTATAGATCTTCCATCTTCAAAAGGACACCGATTTATCTTAGTGGCTACCGATTACTTTTCAAAATGGGCAGAGGCTGTACCGCTCAGAGAAGTGAAAGCGTATAATGTGTTACAATTCTTCAAAAATCAAGCGTCTATCATTTTGGCGTACCACGCAGAATAATTTCAGATAATGGTTCCGCATTCAAAAGTACAAAAATTAATAATTTTGTCAGAAGACATGGAATAGATTGGCGGTACTCTACAATATATTATCCTCGAGCAAATGGCCTGGCCGAGGCTTTTAATAAGACTCTCGTCCAAATTCTAAAGAAAACTCTAAATGAAAATAAGAGAAATTGGCACGAGCAGTTATTAGAAGCCTTATGGGCCTACCGAACAACGTTCAGAACTCCAACACAGTCTACTACTTATGCCCTCGTATACGGGTCCGAAGCCGTTCTTCCTTTAGAAGTGCAACTTCTGTCTCTCAGAATTGCTGTTGCCAACAAAATTACCACTGAAGAAAATGCTAAACTCCGTCTGGAAGAGCTAGAAAATTTGGAAGGAAGACGACTATTAGCACAACAAAATTTGGAATTATATCAAGCTAAAATGATTCAAGCACATGATAAACTGATCCGCCCCAGGACTTTCAAAGTTGGTGACCTTGTACTTGTTCTCAAGAGACCTATCCTTGCACATCGCAAGATAGGTGGAAAGTTCGAACTAATTTGGGAAGGACCATTCGTGGTGGATAAAGTTTACTCTGGATGAGCATACCAGTTAGTGGACTGTCAAGGGGAAAGACCTATGCTCCCAATTACTGGGCGTTACTTAAAGAAATATTATGCGTCGTGATGTTTCAAAAGAGCAAACTTTAGAAATAAAAGTCTTATTCTTAGAAGCACTGACACCTCAATTGTAACTGGGTCCGAACTTAAATTTGAAATAAGATTGTTGAATAAAAATTTTCCTTTTCAATCTATAATAGAATTCATATATTCTAAAACGTAATCTAATCATCATTCCCGGTCCTTTCAATTCTTTAATCTTCATAATAAGCCTTATATTTATAAATAAATAAGTAAAATATGTATATACACACATATATATATAAATTAAAACAAATACATTCCAGATTAATACATATTGTTCTTGCTTAGCCCGGCCTGACATACTGACCGTTTTCCTGTGTTTGTGCAGGAAAATGTCAGAAGGAAGGCTGATTTTCGTCTTTAAGAATGGACTTGGTTTCGCCCTGAATAAAGAGAAGGTTGAAGAGGGAGCAATTATAGAATTTGATCTGGATTTTGAACAAGTGAATTTGGAATATGAAAGCTCGACTCTGACGATTGTGGATCAGGAAGCATTCCGTGGTCAGAAACCCATATTAACATTCAAAAACAAAGATCAACATTCTTTCGGAAAGAAGAGGAAAATAAATGAGGTTGAAGCAGACTACACTACAACTAACAAGATTAATTCAATGGTGATGACTTCTGAAGGTGAGCTTGTTGGTGCTATCCCTACTAATGATCAATTGGAAGGTAAGGCAACACTCACTCGCACTCAGAAGAGGAACCGGAATCGGCGGATTCACAAGATGTTGGAACAGATGAAAGAATAAGGAGAGGATGAAGCTGTTGTTGAAAGGATGGCAGTCGCGCTGAAAGAGAAGATTCCAAATCAGCCTGTTGAGGTAATCCTACCAAAGCCAGAGAAGACTATACCGAAACCTACTCTTCAGAAGAAGGGGATCGAGAAAAAGAATATGGAAGTTGTGCCATACGTGCCGCAGTTTGTGGATAGGCCGCGTACATTACAAATTATTCCGGAACATGAACTAGAAAAGTATCAAAGAGTAAGAAAGCAGAACTTTGAACATTTTCAAAGACTCCAGGGAAAGTACATCAACATACTGGAAGGCTTAGAATTATACACTGACGTATTTTCTGAGCGAGAACAAAGAGAAATTGTGGATTGTGTTATCCTCGAGCAACAAATGGGACATGCTGGACGCCTGAGAAGAAGAACTTACTCCGAACCCACAAAATGGAAACGTGGAAAGGGATGAATTACCATACAGTATGGGTGCTGTTACAACTTCGCTAAAGACAGAGAAGGTAATCCTCCTGGCATAATTCGCCATGATGAAGTTGATCCCTTACCATCATTCATAAAACGGATGATCAGACGGATGGTAGCCTGGCGAGTGCTCCCCGCCGATTGCATTCCAAACAGTTGTATTATAAATATATATAAGGAGGGTGACTGTATTCCTCCACATGTTGACCACCATGACTTCGAGAGACCTTTACATATCGTCAGGTTCGTCAATGAATGAAATATTATGTTTGGTACAGAAATTCAGATTGTTGGAGACGGAGAATTTCAGGGACCTGTTGAAATTCCTTTACCAGTGGGCTCAGTATTAATCTTAAAAGGAAATGGTGCCGATGTGGTGAAACATTTTATTCCTGGTGTATCGTACGAGAGGATTTCGATCACTCTCAGAAGGATGAATGAGGACAAGATACCGTTTCGTTATAAATCTGATCCGGAAATAGAGAATCTCCGACCGTATGAACTATAAGTTGTTTAAAGTCAGAACACCTCTTTATATATGAGAAGGATCTTTCCAGATTCTCTGATGTATGTTGAAGGTGAGGCTAGTCTCTATACAACTTACTGTTCAAGTACATGATAGACAGTGGTGGATGTTCAGAATAATACACAGATTTGATTTGATATCCAAAGATATTGTAGAAGAAACATATAGATATGTACAGATTATTGTTGTATGATGACAGTGATGTTCTTCATGCTTGGTATTCGATGTGATAACATTTCATCCACTATTATATGATATTCAGTTTCAAGCAAATATGATCAGACTTCTTTTGACAGTTTCAAGCAAATTTGGGTGATTGTTTGTCGAAAACCAATAAATTTGGTTTATCACAATTTTGAAAAGGCTAAGAAGCAAGAAAGATGTGTAAAATAAGAAATATAATAATTCTTGAATATATATATATATATATATATATATATATATATAAATACCTAATAAAGTATTTTTGGGATAACAAAATCTTAAATAAAATAATGATAATAATAATATGAGTTTTGTTTCATACTCTTACCAATTCCTATATATATTCATCTGTATTCCACAAACTTCACCATTCTCACAATTTTCAACACTACATCTCTACACAATTCCCACATATTTTTACACAAATCATCACATTCCTACATAATTTATACAATGCATCACTCTTTTTTTTGAGATCGATACCTAAATTTCGATTATCATCTCGGGGTCAGTACCTATATTCTGATTCCCATCTCCTGAGATCGGTACCCATATTCTGATTCTCATTCCGAGGCTGGTACACATATTCCAGTTCTCTCCTTCTGAGGTCAGTACCTAAATTCTGACTCTCATTTTTTGAGATCGATACATAAATTTTGATTCTCATCTCGGGGTCAGTACCTATATTCTGATTCCCATCTCCTGAGATCGGTACTCATATTCCGATTCTCATTCCGAGGCTGGTACCCATATTCCAGTTCTCTCCTTCTGAGGTCAGTACCTAAATTCTGACTCTCATTTTTTGAGATCAATACCAAAATTTCGATTCTCATCTCGGGGTCAGTACCTATATTCTGATTCCCATCTCCTGAGATCGGTACCCATATTCCGATTCTCATTCCGAGGCTGGTACCCATATTCCAGTTCTCTCCTTCTGAGGTCAGTACCTAAATTCTGACTCTCACCTTTTCGAGATCGATACCCAAATTTTGATTCTCATCTCGGGGTCAGTACCTATATTCTGATTCCCATCTCCTGAGATCGGTACCCATATTTCGATTCTCATTCCGAGGCTGGTACCCATATTCCAGTTCTCTCCTTCTGAGGTCAGTACCTAAATTCTGACTCTCACCTTTCCGAGATCGATACCCAAATTTCGATTCTCATCTCGGGGTCAGTACCTATATTCTGATTCCCATCTCCTGAGATAGGCACCCATATTCCGATTCTCATTCCGAGGCTGGTACCCATATTCCAGTTCTCATCTCGGGGTCAGTACCTATATTCTGATTCCCATCTCCCGAGATCGGTACCCATATTCTGATTCTCATTCTGAGGCTGGTACCCATATTCCAGTTCTCATCTCGGGGTCAGTACCTATATTCTGATTCCCATCTTTCGAGATCGGTACCCATATTCCGATTCTCATTCGGAGGCTGGTACCCATATTCCAGTTCTCATCTGAGGGTCAGTACCTATATTCTGATTCCCATCTTTCGAGATCGGTACCCATATTCCGATTCTCATTCCGAGGCTGGTACCCATATTCCAGTTCTCATCTCGGGGTCAATACCTATATTTTGATTCCCATCCAGCATACATATGATTTATACATATTATTTATACATAATTTTTATACATATTGTTTATACATATTCTTTGGATAGGCTTAGTCCTATTCCTTCTCAAAGATACATTCATATTCTTTGAGATAGGTTTTATCCTATTTCTTCCTCAGCACATTCTCTACGATCAGAGGCATGCTTTTGAATCATTTCCTTGGACATATTTTGGAAATTCAAATTCACAACGTTGAATTGAAAGTACACATGCTAATCCTCAGCGGGAACGTAGCTTCACTTCAATTCTAATTCGATCTTTGATTTGTTTCAAGTACGGTTACTTGAACAGTCATTTGCGATTGGGTTGATCATTTCGGTCAACGCCAATAGGCGCGGCGTGCTTGTACAACACACCACACCTATTGGGGGTCCATTTGTTGACCTCATTTTTGAGGTCATTCTTTTCTCTCTCCTTAGAGCCTAGGATCTAGCCTTAGGATTTTCCTATTTTGGACTCTCTTAGAGGACTAGACCGGGACCCACCATATTTAGAAATTCGAGCCATTTCCTTACTCCTTGAAGTTTCATATGGACGGCTCTAAATCCTCGACACTTAGTTGAGTCGATTAAAAGCCGACGTATTGAAACTCTTGTTGAGTTCCAATAGGGATTTGAAAGCCATAGGTGGACCCCACTGCGTGCGACGTTTGACTTTTTGCCACAAGCAATATGTTTGGCTATGGTTCTCGCTTAGGCGAAGACCGGTCATTAGTTTGCTCGATAAGTGGCTCCGGTCGGGTCAAAATAAATTCATTTTTGTCACGTTGTGCAAATTTGATTTAAATTGATGTGACCGTCGGTGAAGTTGTCCGAACGGCCCCGGATGACGAAACAGACTGCGCCGATGCGTCCGGAATGTCGATTTTAGCCGGGAAGGACATATAATTCGATAGGATTTTGAATCGGCTCGAATTGCACGTAAATTGACAAATTTAAATAATAATAAATGTTTTTTTATATATATAATAAAATATATTTCTAAAACTCCCGGGCACTGTTCATTTTCCCCATTCTCATGCACGCTATTTTCCCATCTCGTGCCCTAGCTGGACCTCGCCGTCTTCTTCTTTGGTGACGACCAGATTCGAGAAATCTCTTGCCGGTTTCCCGGTCATCTCCCCCTCCTCTGACCACAACTGATATCCGCTGCCGGTTATAACTGCTGGTCGTATTTCCTAACTGTTCCTCCCGCTCAAACGAGTCGGGTGACCTTCCCTCTTGCTAATCTTGACTGTTTTCTTGCTTGTCGTGGGATTCTCCTCACCGCTTTGTTTCTCACCGCCGGTAAGTCTTTCCCCCTTCTTCGGCTATAAATACCCCTTTACAGGGAGGATTTGGGGGATTTTTTTTTGTGCGCTAAGGAAGAATCTCGGGCTGGTGCTCCTTTTCTTGCGATTTAAAGAATTCTGCTTCTAAGTTCATTTTTACAACTTCTGGAAGTAAGAATTTCCTCTTCTCCTCTATCTTCTCAACTGCAGAATGAAATATTTGGTTTCTCGCTACAGTTATCTCTATTAATCTTAATCTACCTACAGAGCCTATCTTCATTAATATATGCCCTCATTTCTCACAGATTACAAAAAGGTTTTCTCATGTTTATTAGCAGACAAATAGGAAATCTATTTTGATCTATCAAGAATTGGATTTCCTCTTTTGGCTTACATTTTAAGATGGCCGAATGTCTTTGACTTGCTTTGATGACTAATGGCCATGGATGAGTCTTCGTGTACGAATTGATGGGTTCAAGAAGTATCTCTGATTTTATGTCTTCTCCTACTCTTTGTGAGATTAGATTTATTTTATATGAAGGTTTAGATTCTTGAAACAGTTGGATCACCATATGTCGCAACTTATATTATTACAACTTTCTTTAGGAGGGATTTCTATGATATGAAATTTATAGGATAAATGAGACTTTGCTGCATTTAAGTTGATGGAAATCTGTAATATAAAAAAAAAAACTTATGTTCTATTTTATGCTGCTTCCTTTCTCTCGATCGTTCAGATCCCTTGATATATCAAATATTTAAAAGATAAAGGAATGTGTCCTTTGTTAGCAATTGTTTCAAATATACATGAAGATTTCTGTCTGCTCTTTGAATCTTACAATGAATCCTTTCATATTTGAGATTTTCTGGTATGAATTATAGTTCTCAGTTTTGGAATGTAGAGAGCTTATTTATGTATATAATTTGCTTTGAAAAACAGTGAATAATGAGCTTCTTTTGCTTCAATTAATTTAAATTCATCATGAGAAATTGAGTTTTATTGATTTCTCATGAGAAGTTTAGCCGGCATTCATGAAATTTAAAGTATTGGAAATTTTTTTTTTGCATTTGGATCTCGGGTTCTAGTTTGCTTGAACACGTATTTGGAATTCTATTTTGTTTTCCTTAGCGGTGGAGTATTAGAATCGAGATGTTGAGGATTTTTTTTTTGGATGCTCTGTTTACTTTGGCTTGTCTAAGCTGAATTGCTCGAACTTTATGATTTTGGGATGTTTCTTTGGTCCGGTTTATTGAAGCCAAACTTTGAAAGTCCTGGGAATTCCTTTGAGTTGATTTGCTGGAACCCAACTTTTCAGATTTGAATATTCGAAGAAGCTTTAGTTGGGCTGATGTTGTTGGCTCGACTAGATGTCATATGGTGGCTCAGGTTTAGCTTTGTAGTGGAACTACTATAGTGTGGAATTGGGCTGGCTCTTCTATAGCAGCACTCGGGTTCAATTTTTGGGTTTATCACAGATGATTCGGAATGGTTTATATCTATACCATCTAACAACATTTGGGTTTATATATCAAACACCAAAGTCTTGAAATCTTAGAAATTTCTTTGGGCTGGTCTGTTGAAACCCGATTTTCTGGATTTGGATATTTAAAATTGCGGCATTACAGGAAATTAATTTAATTTCATCTTCCTGTGTTCTTGGTCTGCTGAAACAGAATTTTTGGGGATTTGTGAGCCTTCTTTAGCTCGGTTTATTGAAACTGGACGTTGTTTTCTTTTACTTTGCTTTAACTAGTTGAAGCAGTTTTTTTAATTTTTGGAGCTGAATTATGGCAGCTTCGTTCTTTTTTTGCTAAAACTGAATTCTCAGAATTGAATACCTGGGCAAACTTTAACTTATTTGAATTGGTTTTATGCATTAGAAATTGGAAATGTGAATGCATAAGAACTGAGTGGTATGCGTCTAATTTTTGTTATTTAATAACTACGTATAAAAAACTGGTTTTCAATGGGAATTAAAATTTAATTACTAAATTTATTTATCATTGTTAAAGTTAAAGTTCATGGCTAAACTCATTTTCAATTGATGGATTCACTTGATGTCTTCAAGAAGGGCTGATTGTTTATATTCTTTAATATCTTTCCTTCACTTTTAGAATTCTTATGTTTTCTTGAGGCTTATTCACTTTTATATACTTATATGCTTTGGAACTATATAAGTATAGTTTGTGTTAAAAGAAAGAAAGATTTATCATATTCGTTCTTATTGAAAATCTTTTATTGGGATGAAATTGAAATTTTCTTTATTAAAGCCTTAAACCTAGCTTGATCTAAAGCTTGAATATGTTTTCTTTTTGGGCTTTCTTTGCTGAAACCAAAAAAAAAAAAAAAAAAAAAAAAAAAAAAAAACCAGTGAGCTTCCTTTCTTTTGCCTTAACCCATTGAAGCAGAGCTTTGGAAATTTGAAAATTGTCATTATAGTGGCTTGCATGAGGCCGAATTTTGAAAATTCAATAAAATTTTCTTTACTTCATTTAGTTTGAAATGACACCTTAGGAATATGTTAGCTTTCTTCATTCTGGATTTCAGCCTAAATTTTTTTAGCTGAATAACAAAGCTCCATTTGTTTGTGATGTATATGAAATATCAAAGTGGGTGTATAAGTTGGACAAGCGGGGTACAGGCAATGATGCACAAACTTTAATAATCATGCTTTTTTAGCTGAAACAAAATAAAATCAATACTCAATTTTAGATGCCCATTTTATCCTATAGTTTAGGTAGTTCTAATTCCTACCTTTAAGAAATTTGTGAAACAACGACAGATACTACAACACTCAGTATTACACTGATACAGTAACGGATACTACGATAACAGATACTACATCACACTTGCACGATAAATAAATACCACACTCGCACAACAGATACTACACCACACTTGCACAGCAACAAACACTGCACTTGCACGACATCAGACACTATACTAGCACATCAAATCAAATTCAAGACATACAACACATACAACACATACAACACATCAAACACATCACATCAAACATGACACATATAATTGCCAAACTTATCATGCCACATATAACATATTATATATCACACACACACACACACACACACACACCATATATTAAACAACACATAACAAACTACACATAACACATTACATACTACACACTACACACTATACACTACACATTACACATCACACATCACACACCATATACTACATATCAGATTTTACACTCATAAGAATTCAGATACTACAATCACAGATGCTACACTTTCAAAGTTCAGATACTACAAACTGGTTCACTCATTAATTAAGTGGTAGGGATTAGGATTGCCTACTCTAAGGTGATTTGCTGGTGACTTTATTTGAGATTGATACAGACTTCAATACTTCGGGTTGCCTGTGGGATCGTGATATAAAAAAAAGAAGTCTATAGACTGAGCCTATCCTCAAATAGAATTCTTATTCCCCCACTTTGATCTTTTATATGTTTATAACTAAACTTGATTATACAGATATCTGTAGTTGTTAATTTGCTTTCGAGGCATCAACAGAATTGGCCAGGTACACATTTTTTTTACTGCGCAGCTCTTTTACTTTATTTACTATATATTGTCGTGCATTTCTTTACTTTTCATTATTGTACATATTTACTCACATTCATGCTTTTAATTATTACTTCTCTTGCACACCTGTACATACCCCTAGGGTAGGCCATCTAGGGCATGGCTAGTTTCTTTTTATTACACATGTCCATTTTAATTATTACTTCTCTTGCACACCTGTACATACCCATAGGATAGGCCATTTAGGGCATGGTTGTTTCTTTTTTTTATTATACATGTTTACTTTAATTATTCCCTTGCATATACCCTTAGGATAGGCCGTTCGAGGCATGTTCTTCTCTTTTCTCCCCTATCTTTATCCTTTCTCGAGACGACACGACAGAGGACGAATGAAGGATCTTCGATCGGACTTTCGTAGATTTAAATAACATCTATAGGGCGTCGAGGTCGTCGTTTGATACGACATAAACTCTCACACTATCTTTTGGGACTTAGTACGATTTTATATCGTACGATATAAGTCCTAAACTGTTTAGGATTCCGAGGTTGTCGTTTGGCACGACATAAATCCTCTCATATTTTTGGGTCATTTACATATGACATGTAGATATAAATCCCAAATCATCTAAATAATTTACTGGATTAAAATATTAAATATAACTTCACTTTCAAAGATATGAAGCCCAATCATAGGTTAGTTTGAGATGTCACTGAAGCTCTTTCAGTATCTTCGACGTCTCCTACTCTTTACTTCTTTGGACTCTGAAAATAATTGTTTCATATTGAACCATTCCGTTTGATTTTCCTACAACCAATCGTGGAAACTTGAACGTTGATATTCTTGAAGACGAAACCCATGATCTTTATCGAGATTTTTCTTAGGTGACTTCGGTCGCTTAAGATGTAATTAACTATAGGGGCTCGCCCCTATAAGGAATTAAGAACCCAGATTAATATAAACCCTGTCTAATCTGTGTATTAGATAGGGGAATTTGTCGGCTATAAAATACGCAGACCAAAATAGAGTCATAAGCTTTTAAGTTTAGATAGTTAAGCCTATTAACAAGTGGTACGCTCATCTTTCGGGATGATGTGTCACTTGTGGTATCGTGCTCAACTATTTAAACTATTAGATATATGAGATTTATCTGGTCTCATTATTTTCAAAACAAAAAAAATATATCATCATTTTCAAAAATCAAAATTTTATTATACATTAAATTTAAATTTAAAAATTTTATATTATTTCATAAAAAAAAATGGCCGACACATATTTACTTTACTTTATTACAGTTTGTATTGGGATTAGAAGTGAAATTTAGAACCCTTAGAGTTGGGCGCCAACCTCTAAGGAGTATTGTAAGGGAAAACAAAGTTTTCAAAGAACTTCAAGAGTTTTGTGGAGAGGATTTTCAGATAAATCTTTATATTTGTTATTAAATTTGGTTTTTAATTAAGATTTCTTATGTTTCCTATGATTTCTACTTTTAAACCAAGTTTTGATTGTATTTTCTCCATGAATTCTGAGTATTTTTATTTATTTATTTCCTTAAAATGATGAAGTAATAAATTTATGGAAGTATGTTGTGTGAAGTATAGGATTTCAATGTTGGAAGAAGTTATGATGATTTAAAACCTGGCACTTCATTTACTTCTTGATTTGGCAAATTAAGATGTTAAAATTTGTTGTGAGAACATGTATGAACTGGTATGGTATCGTCTCAATCAACAATAAGAAAGAATCACATGAGATTGTATAGGTGAAAATGTAATCCATATGGTTAAGTGAAAATAAATAGGGAGATATACTTTGATGGGTGTAAAATTAAAGGACTTCAGATTGACGGGTTAAAGCCCCCAATTTGATTTATTGTTTTATGTTTTGATAAAAGTTGTTAGCCCCCAGGTAGAGGGAATCAAGGAAACTCTAGAGTGAGAGCTAGTATCTTTCCTACCTAACCCATCTTCAAGATTTTTAAAATAGTAGATTAATGTTAAAGAATAAAATTTTTCCTATTTGACACAACACATTTTAGATACTTCCACAACAATAATTTCCATTACTTGTTACTAATTCATAAAAAGGAAAAAGATATTTCATTTTCATAAGTTTTCGTCTTACAAAAGTTTAGAAAAAGTAGTTGCTTAATTTCATTTCATATTATAAAAATTAGCAAAAAAATTGAATTTTATTTCCTAAGAATATTATCTTTAGTTTGAGTAAGATCTTTTCTAAAAGAAAAAAAGTTAATTTTCTATTTTCTATGCTAGAATATATTTTCTTTATTTATCATTTTTCTTGTGGGTTTGATATCTCGAGGGTTAATCAGAAAGTCGTATATGACTTGATAAACGATACGCATACTTGCTTAGTATCCACATTAAAATATCATTAAAAAGGAGTATCAATGTATATATATATATATATATATATATATATATATATATATATATATATATATATATATACGTAAGCATAAATATCGGTGGATCAGGCATCATGTGACTAGAAGACATTGACTATAATTGAATTTGCATCGAGCCATATGAAGAGGATTTACACCTTACCCGAGAGGCACACACCGAGCACACATGCAAACATACAAGATATGCAACAAGCAAAAAGGAGTGCACAAAAGTGGTGAGGATAAGTATACCATGAAGGTAGTGACTCAAAAAGGACGGGCATGCAATGGAAGCTGTGTCCCAAAACATGGGTATGCCGAGGAGGCATTGACTCTGACGTGGGCAAGTCGTGGTGGTAGCAGCCCGAATGAAGGGATATACCGAGGAGACAGTGAATCAGATGGGGAATGATGTGATGGCAGTGGCCCAAAAAAAAGGGTATGCCGAGGAGGCAATGACCCGAAGGTAGGCATGTCGCAGAGGTAGCGACCCAAACAAAATAATTGTGCAACTCATGCAAATGATAATGATCATGCAAGCAAACACACACAGAATATGATGCAACATGCAAGAAAGCAAGCATGCACTTACACAACATGCAATATGATGCAAATGCATACAAAGATGCTAGTGATAGGTCGACCGGGCCATGGTGGTCTGTCAGACTAAAGAAGTGGGTAGATCAATTTGGGGTAATTAATTCGACCTAAAAGAATGGGTGATCGGTCTGGGACGGCCGATCACCCTAGACAGGTGATTGACATGTAGTAGTTGATCAAACTCAAAAGATAGGGTGATCAGCCCGAGATGGCCGATCAAACCTAAAATGGGTGCTTGACATGTAGCAGTCGATCAAACCCAGAAAATAGGGTGATTGGCTCGGGACGGCCAATTGAACCTACAGAGGATCAGGGTTTGGCATAGGATAGCTGCTTTACCCAAAGTGCTTAAGTGATCAATCGTACGACATGCAATATGATCCACACGCCTAAAATGCCACGAATGTTCATGCCTATGCAATGCAACCCAATATGGTTGACAACACAATGAACTCATCCTAACGACCTTACATTGGTACCTAGGGTTGACGCACTTGAAATTGCGGCATCGCTGCCTCCAGCTTTAGTGTGGCAATGTGGAGGGCTTCTCTCTGATTTCTCGTAGTGGAAACTCTTCACCACTCATAGGGCGGACTAACTACAAATCTTTTTCTACTATACAAATGCCCACGATCTTGTAAGATATATTAGCTACAAAGCGTTTTCCATATTCTAAGATCGAACTCAACCAACTTCTTCAAGGAAAGTTGGGAGCGCCAAAGCTGTGGAAAATTAGGATTCCAACCTATGGGATTAAGGCCTAAGGCTCGCAATCTAGAATCACTCAGCTTCGAATAGGTGATCCTAACTTAGGGATTTCTCTATGTAAATCAACGATCTATCATATAGGTATGTGACCGCGCCGGCTCACGTCGACGCACGCACCCCGTATGGGCAATTGAACCCACACTCCTAGACCAAATTAAAAGCTAGGGCTGGCTAGGAGTTTAATGAATCTCACCACCGTGAAGGTTGCAAAATCAATTTGTTCACTTTCGAGGAAGCTCTCCTATCGGTAGGAGAGAAGACACATTCCAGCGAACACCGGTGATGCTCCATCGATCTTCCAGCAACTTTCCTCCAGCTTGGATGAAGCTCCCTTTTAGTATAAGAGAGTGGCCAACTCACTCCAAGCTCCTCTTCAAGAAAAATCCCCACAAAAGCTCAAGAAATGGAGGTGATAAAGAAGAAGTGGAGGAAGAAGAAGAAGATGATGATGAATGAGGGGAAGATAACCCTCCACCTTGCTATATCTTAAAGAAACTTCACTAATACACCTCCCAACCTTCCAAAAGCTCTCCCCAAGGAGCTTTCCCTCAAGCCCATGACCTAGTCAACGGGGAAGAAGAAAGAGGTGGAGTGAGGCGGAGATAAAGCCCACTTTTGGGCAAAATCGCTGCTAGCGACAAATGAAGGGAAGGGGTTAGTTTAGACCCCTCTCACCACGTAAAATGACCAAAATGCCTCCTAAAAGAGGCATTTGATCCTTCTAGATGGGGGCAAAAATTAAATTAGCCACCTAAATTTCAATTTCTTAGGTGAAATGGTGGCCTTAAGAGCCAAAACGATGCTCAAAATGGCCATTTTCGTGATCTGGGTCACAACTGGCACCTAAGCACCACCCAGGTTGCCTATGCGCTCCCCTCTAGGTGTCAAGGCATTGGTCAGGGTGCCTTGATGCCAGGAAAGTGGCACCTAGGCGACAAACAAAAGGCACCTAGGCTCCAAACTTTAGGAAAACTTGGTTTTTTTTCTTATGTTAGGCGACTAGGCACTCCCCAGGGCGGCTAGGCGCTGCCCTCTAGAGACCAAGGCACTGTCAAGGTGCCTTAGCGGCAGACAGTAGGTGCCTAGGCGCCAAGCTCTCAGGAAACTTGATTTTTGGCCTATTTTGGGCACCTAGGTGCCAGGTTTGGGCGACAAGGTGCCTAAAAAAAGTTCAAGTACCAAAATCAAGTCTTAGACCTCCAAGGGCTCGTGCTAAATGGTCTAGAAAAGTATTTATGGTCCTTGGGTCCTAGGGACAGCCCTAGAGCGTCGGTGTAACCTGATGAAAAATTTGTTTAATCTAGAAGCTATGGGAGACTCCAGGTGAGTGAAATATTGTCCCATAAATTTAAAATGAAGTGTTTTGGTCAGTCATTCATTGGAGAAATCAATGTCAATGATCGTCCTAAACCGTAGCGTGTGTAGGGTGTCATGAATCCTAATTTTTGCGTAGCATAGGTAGGTTGACTCTGTGATTTCCTAAGGTCGTGGGAGGTCCCAGTGGATGTGTGGTGACTTATAATAATAAAATTAGGCACTAAAAATGCCTCACATCCTGGATAAGCCTTTCGGAGGGAATTTTCTTGGGTAGGGTTGAATCACCACCAAACCTAGCCACTTGCCTTGAAAAAGTGCCGGAAAGTCCCAGGCGGGTGTCATGAGCTACCAGATGGTATGAATGAATCATAGACTATCCTAAGTCATGCAAGTGGACACCCTACACTTGTGACATCAAATATTGATGCCAACAATGACACAATCACACAACAATCTGACATGACCCTGACTGAATTTTAGATAGGCAGCATAAACACACTGAGATCGCATGTGACCACGTCACCCAATTTAGAAGGCTGACGTGACCACGCCACTATTCAATGTGACCACGCTAATAGAGCTGTGATACACAAAAAATATGTTAAGTTTTTGCTATGAAATTTGTACTCATTTTTTGTGATTGCACTTTAAAGGAAGATATTTTTCATGTTTTGCTGCAGGTTTGATGATTTTAGGTGATTGGAGCAAAAAAAATGAAAATGAATGAATTTGGAGCAAAAAAAAGCAAAATGGAGAAAAAGCTTTCTGGCGCTGCTGGTGCCTAATTCCAGAGAAGTATTGAATTAAAAGGCGGCTCAGCGCCGCCGACGCCCTATCTAGCACCGTCGGTGCCCAAAGTCGGTGGAACTCAAAATTCAATGTATTTGGATGCTTTTTGAAAGGGTGCTTGAGGAAACTCTTGGGCAATACGTTTCTAGACTATTTTATACAGTTATGGACGCCACTTTTGGTGGTGTGTGTGAGTGGAGAGTGTGAGAAAAGTGAAGAGGAGTTAAGAGAGTGTGCTAGGGTTTGTAGAAAGTGTGAGTTAAGTGTTTTTTGTGAGGGATTCTTCTCTAAGGAGCGTAGGAGAAGGAGGAAAATGAGAGTTTGTTTCTTTCTTACTATTCTAAAGAGAGAATTGAGTGTTGTAGAGAAGAGAGAAAAGGATTCAAAGGAACTTCAAGGGATTTGCTTGGGGAAGAAATTGAGATAACTTGTATTTACTTTTGTAGTTTTAAGACTTTGCTTTTATATATAAAATCCATGTTGTGTCGTGTCTTCCTCATGAATTATGAGTAGATTTCTTTATCTTTCTTCTTACAATGTGATGTGGTGACGTGTTGATGTAGATTTAATGTGCCATAATAATGTCAAGAAATTGTGATGGTTTTCCACTTTAAACTTCATTTACTTTTCGATTTGGTCAATTGAAATGTTAAAATTTGTTGTGAAACATCCAATCCGAAAGGACTAAGTGTTTTATAGTAGTAGTGGAGAATCCATTCAATTTCCATTAATGAAGTGTGCAGTTCATGGGAATTAAGTTCAAATAAATAGAGAAATATGGTTTCATAAGCGTTGAATTGAAGGTTTTAGAGTGACAGACTGAAATCCCCAATTTGGTCCTAAAGTTTGGTAACTAAATATAGGGTTAGCCTTTAAAAAAAGGGAAGTTGGAGCTCTAAAGTGAGAGCGAGTATCCTCACAGCCTACCTTAGATTTAGTGACTAATCCTAGTATTTGCCAATGTTATTTTTTTACTTGGAAGGACGGATACTCCGACGAGGGTAAAGAATATTAATGCTCCTATTTGGCACAATACAAAATTATTATCAATCTATATCAATCACTCATCATATACACATTGCAGGTGGAAAGATACTTTTCTATATTTGAACCTTTCAATACAAAACTTAGTGTGTGTTAATTAGTCTTGCTTAGAAGTTAGAAAGCAATTGTAGTTAACTTAGTTTAATCATATTTGCACTAGCAACTTAAATAGTACTTGACTTGCATTGTGAATTTTGTATTGGATTTAAATATTTTTTATAATTAGATAAGTTACAACCTTCCTCGTGGGATCGATAACCAGGACTCCACTAGAGCCCTGTATTACTTGAGCGATATGTATACTTGCGTATGCGGGGTGACTGCCTCATTTTTAAAAATTAATCTTATTGTGAAACTAAACTGAAACTAACTTTTAAATATTACTTTAGAGGCATCATATCTGGCAGCACGACCCACCCGTGTTCAAGTTTTTGGCACCGTTGTCGGGGAATGTATAAAATAGTACTTGTCGAAATTGTAGTATTTGAAAACCTTTACTTTGTAATTTGCAATTGTGTGTATGTGCTTTCTTACCTTTTTGTGTATTTTGTGTAACTTTATATGTGTAGTAGTGGATCTATAGGTTTAATGCCTTATGATTCAGAGTTAGAGCGTATTGTTAGAAAAATTCGAAAATAAAAAAAAATATGAAAAATCCTCACAAAATGACAAACTATCAAAATATACCAAGACCTTTAAGAGATTATGCTAACCCAACAACAGATGAAATTCACTTAACTATCCAAAATTCTGATATTTCTTCTACTTCATTTGAGCTTAAACCCGTTATTTTCCAAATGGTACAAAACAGTCTATTTGGAGGAACACCTAATGAAATCCTAATTTACATCTCACTAGTTTTCTAGAACTATGTGCTACTTTTAAATATGATGGAGTGTCGAACAATGCCGTCAGACTTAGACTTTTTTCTTTTTCTTTAAGGGATAATACTAAGGCGTTGTTAAATTTATTAGCACCTGGATATATTAGAACTTGAGGAGAACTTTCACAAAATTTTCTGTCAAAATATTTCCCTCTATCAAAAACTGCTAAGCTAAGAAATGTTATTACATCTTTTGGTCAGTTTGAAGGGGAATCAATATATGAAACTTGGGAAAGATTTAAAGACCTTCTTAGGAAGTGCCCACATCATGTTTTATCATATTTGATAACAATTCAAACATTTTACAATGGATTAGTGGGATCTCTGAGATCAATTATAGATGCTGCTGCTGGTGAATCATTAATGTCAAAATCTTTTGATGAAGCATATTCACTGATAGAAGAGATGGATACCAACAATTTTTAATGGCTCTCCGAACTGGTAAGTCCTAAAAGAGTAGCTAGTATTCATGATTCTGATGCTATAACTATGATAGTCTCTCAAATTATTGCACTTTCAAACAAAACAGAGCAATATGGAATGAATTATTCTCAAACGTCCTATGAGACTTTAAATGCTATAAATAATAGACCCAACAATCCTTATTCAAATTATCATAATCCTAGTTAAAAGAATCACCTAAATTTTAACTGGAATAATAACAATGTTGTTAATCCACCATGGGGTAACAATTCTATGAATCCAGTAGGAAATTTGAACAACCAAGGAAACACAAACTTTAGACATTCTTATCATCCAAGATTTAATAGTAACCCACAATTTAAGGAAAAGATGTTTCCTACTGAAGAATTAATTTTGAATATGAGTAATCAATTACAAACTCAGGGTGTTGCGATTAAGAACATTGAAAATCAATTATGACATATTTTCACTGTGCTTAAATAATAGACCTTTAGGAACACTTCCCAGTAATGTTGAAATCAATCCGAAAGATTAAAACAAAGAGCAAATTAAGGTTATTTAGTTAAGGAGTGGAAAAGAGTTAGAAACAAGAGTTCAAAAAGAAGTTGAAACTAAAAAAGAGGTGGAAACTAAAAAAAAACTAATAAAATATATCCAGACTTAGAATATTTGCTTGAACCAATAAAAACTACTGTAGAAAAACCACCACCACCTTTTCCTCAAAGATTGAAAAAGCAAAATAAGGATAACCAATTTACAAAATTTTTAGAAATCTTTAAGAAATTAACGATAAATAGTCCCTTTGTTGAAGCATTAGAATAGATGTCTGATTATGCAAAGTTTATGAAAGATATTCTTAAAAGGAATAGAAAGTTCACATATCACGAGACTGTTGCACTTAACAGTGAGTATAGTGCAATTATTCAGAAAAAGCTTTCTGAAAAACTTAAAGACCCGTATAGTTTCACTATTCAGTGTGCTATAAGTGAATTTTTTTTTGAAAGAGCATTATGTGATCTAAGAGCTAGTATTAATCTTATGCCTTTATCAACTTTCAAAAGAACAGGAATATGACAAAATTCTCCAACATCTATGACTCTTCAGTTGGCTGATCATTTCATTACTTATCCTAAAGGGGTGGTGGAAGATGTATTAGTGAAGGTGGATAAATTTATCTTTCCTGTGGACTTTATTGTATTAGATATGAAAGAAGATAAAGAAATTCTAATTATTTTAGGAAGACCATTCCTCGATACTGGAAGAGCTATGATTGGTTTAAAAAGGATAATTAACTATGAGAGTTAATGATCAAGAGGTGACATTTAATATTTTGAAATCTATGAAATATCCCTCAACTTAAAAGAGATGATGAATGCTTTAGAAAGGAAATCTGTGACTATTTGAGAGATGATCATTTTAAAGAAATATTTGAAGAGAAAATAGAATATGAAGATTTAGAATGTGAGGATGATAAAAAAAATGAAGATGATTTTGAAGATATGAAGAATAAAAATTTAGACAATGTTCAGGAAAGATTTAAAATGTTAGATACTATGAAAAGTGATGATAAAAGTTTAATTTCATCTATCATAAAACCTCCTGAACTTGAAATGAAAATTATTCCTAATCATTTGAAATACATTTTTTAAGGATAATAATCTACCTTACCAGTTATTGTATCTTCGAATCTAAATGAATATCAAGAACAAAAATTATTAGATACTTTAAAAAGATACAAAAAGGCTTTTGGTTGGACCTTAGCTGATATTAAAGGAATCAGTCATTTGATCTGTATGCACAAAATTTTGTTCGATGAACAACATAAACCTAGAGCTAATCCGCAAAGGAGGTTGAACCCTATGATGAAAAAAGTAGTAAAGAAGGAAATTTTAAAATGGCTTGATGCTGGAATTATTTATCCAATTTTAGACAGTGCTTAGGTAAATTCAATTTCATGTGTCCCTAAGAAAGGAGGAGTGACTGTTGATGTGAATAAACGAAATGAGATTATACCAACAAGACAAGTTAATGGATGGTGAATTTTTATAAAATTAAATGTCGCCTTCAGGAAAGATCATTTACCTATTCCTTTTCTAGATCAAATGTTGGATAGACTTGTCGGACACAAGTACTATTGCTTTTTGGATGGATATACTGGTTATCATCAAATACCTATTGCTCTTGAGAATCAAATAATGACTACATTTACTATCACTTATGAAGTTTTTTTTTTAGAAGAATGCCCTTTGAATTATGTAATGCACCTACAAAATTTAAAAGATGTATGATGTCTATTTTTAGTAATCTGATTGATAATAGAATTGAAGTATTTGTGGATGATTTTTCTGTATTTGGAACTTCATTTGACATATGTTTGAAGAAGTTATAAAAATTTTTGGAGCTTTGTGAAAAAACAATTTAGTTTTAAATTGAGAAAAATGTCAATTTTTTGTTGCAAGAGGAATTGAACTTGGGCATAAAATTTTTGAACTTGGAATGGAGGTTGACCCTGCAAAAATTCAGATTATTGAGAAATTACCACCTCCTACTACTGTGAGAGGGGTCAGAAGTTTCTTAGGACATGCTGGATTTTAGAGGCGTTATATTAAAGATTTTTCAAAAATTATTAAACCTTTGTGCCAAATTTTAGAAAAAGATAAGAAATTTGATTTTAATGAAAAATTTTTGAATGCATTTGAACTATTAAAAGAAAAACTATTCACTGCCCCTATAATTATTTCACCTGATTGGGAGATACCATTTGAACTTATGTGTGATGCTAGTGATTTTGCAATTGGATGTGTTTTAGGGTTAAGGTATGATCAAATATTCAAGGTTTTTACTATGCTAGTAAAACATTTAATGAAGCTCAAATTAATTACATAACAACAGAAAGAGAATTATGAGTTATTGTGTATGCTTTTGAAAAGTTTAGACCTTATTTGATTGGAACTAAATGTATAGTGCATACGGACCATTCAGCTATCAAATATTTAATGCAAAATAAGGATGCCAAGCCTAGATTAATTAGTTGGATACTTCTAATGAAAGAATTTGACTTTGTAATAGTTGATAGGAAAGTGACTGATAATCAAATTGCTGACCATCTGTTTGGACTAGAGAATTATAAACTATCTAAATTTGAGAAGGAAATTACAGAAACTTCATCTGATGAGCAACTATATAAAATTAAGGAAAGAAATTTGTCTTGGTATGCTGATATTATGAATTATTTAGTATGTAATATTTTACCACCTCATTTGACAAGAAAACAACAAAAGAAATTTAGATATGATGCTAAATTTTATTTTTGGGACGAGCCCTACTTATATAAACAGTGTAAGAATCTTATTATTAGAAGATGTGTGTCATATGAAGAAATTGAATCAATTATTCAGATTTGTCATGATTTAGAATTTGGAGGACATTTTGGTATTGATAAAACTGCTTATAAGATTTTATAATCTGGATTTTATTGGCCTACTCTATTTAGGGATGTATACACATATATAAAATCATGTGATCACTGTCAGAGAGTAGGTAATATTTCTAGAAGAAATGAAATATCTCTAAATTTTACATTAGAAGTTGAGATCTTTTATGTATGGGGATTGGATTTTATGGAACCATTTACTTATTTATTTTGAAATTTATATATATTGGTCGTTGTTGATTTTGTCTTAAAATGGATTGAAGCCATTGCTTTACCTATATGTGATGCTCAGAGTGTTTCAAAATTTTTAATGAAATTTTTTTTAGAAGATATGGAATGCGGAGAGCGATCATAACTGATGATGGATCTCATTTTAGGAATAATCTGATTCATAGATTTGTTAGAAAATATATTATTGTTCATATAATCTCTACTGCTTATCCTCCCCAAACTAGTGGATTAGCAGAAAGGTCTATCGTGAAATTAAAAGAATTTTAGAGAAAACTGTGGATCTTCACAAATTAGACTGGTTTGTGAGATTAGATACTGCATTATGGGCATATAGGACTACTTATAAGACCCATATTGGAATGTCTCCTTATAGACTAGTGTTTGGAAAAACCTGACATTTACCTATAGAATTGGAGCATAATGCATATTGGGCGATAAAAGAACTGAATTTTAATTTGAAGAATGCAGGTTAAAAGAGATTTGTGCAATTGAATGAATTAGAAGAAATAAAAAATGAATCTTATCACAATTACAAGATTTATAAGGAGAAGATGAAATTAAGGCATGATCGGAAGATATTAAGAAAGAAATTTGAACCTGGAGAGAAAATTTTGCTATACAATATAGGATTGAAACTATTTCCTGGAAAACTAAAGTCTAGGTGGTTAGGACCTCTTACTGTTATAATAGTTTTTTCTTTTGGAGCTGTTGATATTGAGGATCCTAAAACTGGAAAGATATTTAAAGTTAATGGGCATAGATTAAAACCATATTATGAAGGGTATCAACCTGATTTTAAAGAGGTTTTAATGTTAAGTCATCCTAAATAACTGAATGTTTGTCAGGCTGACGACGTTAAACCAAGCGCTTTATGGGAGGCAACCCATATGTATCTTCGTTATATTTGTTTGTGTGTGTGCTTGTTTTTAGTAGTTGTACTTGTTGTTAGTAATATTTGAGTCTTACTCATTCATAAATATCATAAAAGGTGAGAATTTTTGGATCGTATTGAAGAATTGGAATATTTTGGACCAAAATGAAGTTCGGTGCATTTTTGAACATTTTCGCCACCGGAGCCAGTATGAGCACCGCTGGCGCCCAATTCTAGAGAAGATGCACAATTTATTTCAATAGAGTGCCGCCAGCATCCTATCAAGTGCCGCCGACGCTGAGAATCAGTTGACGGTTCCTAGAGTTTAAAAATGCGATTTTTGGCGATTTTAGGCGAGAATTCGTCCTAATAACTCCCCAAAACGTGTTTTTAACTCCCTAAACTCCAGAAAAATGAAAACTTCCATTCCCAATTCTCTTCCAATGGATTCCAATTCTGTAGACACCCCAAGATTCAGAGTTTTAAATTGAAGAAAATTCATCAGTTTTGAGGCGCAGCATTTATTCAACAAAGTGATGATGAACAGGAGGATTATCAAGGAAAGAGGCTTCGTAAATCGAAGTATGGATACTCCAAATAGTTGAGTAGAAGAAATTATAATGCAGAGACATTGGGATGTGTTATGCTACACTACTGCTGCTTAGTCATTCCGGTTGTGAAAGAGTTTTATGCAAATCTTCATGGAATCAACCAAGGATTCGTCTACGTGCGAGGTAGGTTCGTATTATTCACTTCTTCAAAGATTAATGATTTGTTTATGATTGAGAACATGCATATGTGTCACTATACAAATTTTGATGTGATAAGAGACAATATGAATGAAATTTATCGCTATTTGACAGATGAAAATGAATATTGGGAGATGAGAGAAAAAATTTGTAAGTTTTACTACTGCATCTTTAAATCTAATGTCAAAGCAATGACATTAGTTTATTTTTGCGAAGTTACTTCCTACTATGAAAATTAGTAAAGTGACTAAGGAAAGTGCCATTCTAAATTACTGTATTCAAACTGGAAGGCCAATATATATTGAAACTATAATTGTGAAATTTGTATTGGGATTGATCGTTCATGGATCAAAATATAGGCTTGGACATCCCTCCACCATATTTCTTCTTTGCAGCCAGTCACAATTCCATTATGAAAGTTGGGAAAAACTACTTCTTCCTTGGAGGCCTATTGACCCAACTAATCTTTATGATTGTCAGACAATAGGAGATGAAAATGATACGAGCGTCATTGCAGATCAACCATCTCAAATTTCATGACCTATTCAGCCTTACTTTCCTGAAAGTTCCCAAGTAATTCTGAAGAAGATCAAGAAGTTGGAGAAAGAGGTACAAAATCTTATGAATGCTATTAATAATATCTCTGATTTATTTGATCACTTCGATTGGAGGATGAAGAACAGTTTGATCACACTGGTAGAATTGAAGATAGTTTGATAAATGTGATTAAAAGGAATGCTATGATTGCTGAGGATTCAACTAATGAATTCCCTTATCATCCTTTCTACAATCTGTTTGTGCATCGTCAATCTATTTAAGATATCAGAGGAGAAGATAGTACTGAGACTGACGATGAGTAGTGACTTTGCTATATGTTTAATATTTTATGATTCTATTATCCTTTAGTGTGCTTAGTGTCACTTGATTTACTTTGTAGTTTGTGTTCGAACTTATTATGCTTGGATTATGTGTTTGTGTGTAGTTTTTAGCGTTAGAGTATCATAGTGTTTGTGACGCTGATTTGATATGGCTTGATAAACTTATTTAATGAATGTTTAAGTGTGTATGTTGTGATATGGATTTTATATATTAAAGTAATGTTTTGTGTTGTTTGTGTATAATTGTTGTTAGTTAGTGCTTGATTAATTAAATAGATGCTTAAAGAGGCTAATTATGTGATGGCATAGCGTCGAAACGATCGAAATTGCAAAACTTTTATGGACCCAGAAAAAATTGAACTGGCACCGCCAGCTCTAGAATGGGCACTGCCAACGCCCAATTCCAGAGAGGTTGGCTATTTAATTTAAATAGAGCGACACTGACACCCAAATCGGCGCCACCGCTGCCCAATTACAGAAAATGCCAAAACCCTCTTTATTTCGTGATTTTTCCCTGGGATCCGCATATTTTGCCATTTCTTTCGTCTTCAACCTCCAGCCATCTCATTTTTGAGACCTAGAGCTTGCTAGATCAAGGATTAAAGGAAATTTCAAGACCTAAAGAGTGTGGATCTTAAAGTAAAGTTTTGAGATTTTCCATAGTGATTTAAGCTCTTATTTACTTTGAATTGCTTTAGGAGTCTCCTACATTGAGATTTTGAAGTTTGTTGAATTTTCTTGCAAATTTTTAGAATATCAAATGGCTCCTAGAACAAGCAAAGGCAAGAGAAAGTTGGATTTTGATGAAGATAAATTTGTTAATGTTAAAGCAAAGATTTGTTTCAATTCAGTCTTGCATAATAAAAAGTCTATATAAGATCGGGCTTTTAAAAATCTGGGCAGATCTGTAGAGCAGTTAATTTCTAATAGAAACAGGAAAAGATTTGGTTATTCCACTGCTAATGCTATTATGGGTATTGTGCGAGAATTTTACGCAAATCAGCCTTGTACCAAAACTAAATATGTGCTTGTTAGAGGAAAAATGGTGGAATTCACCCATCGGCGTATTAATGATTTTTATCAGTTAAAGGGGATGAGGTTTTGTGAATAGGAGAAGTTTGATATGAGAGAACCTAATATGAAAGAAGTGATTGCTTTTCTTACTGATGGAAAAGGGGAATGTAAAACAAAGCAAAAAAATATGATTAATTTCCCTGCTTCCAAGTTAAATGTAGCTTCTATAACATGACACTATTTCATTTATGCAAGACTATTACAATCTTATCATCACAGTGAAGTGATTAGAGACAGAGCAATTCTCAATTACTATATTTAGACTATGAAACATATTGATATTGGATCGATTATTTTTAAGAATATTCAGACTATTGCTAGAGGAGAAACCACTGGTGGATTAGGACATCCTGCCCTGATTAATTCACTTTGTGCACAGTCTGGAGTTGACTTTGATGTTTCAAAGAATTAGCCATACCACTGAGTCCTATTACTCAAACTATTATTCGTAATTATGAGTCTCATGTGGTAGGGAGAGGAGAAAGTAGGAGTACTGATATTCCTACCACCAGCCAGGATATACCATCTACTTCTGAGCCACCTACATTATCTGATGTTATGGAGTAGATGAGGATTCAGAGTGCTAGTATAGATAGACTCCATACCGGGATGGATGAATTTGAGGCTAGAAGTGATATGAATGAAGATTACATGAGGAGGAGAGTTGAGTATGATATAGCCTACCATGATGCTCAGGTTAGATTTATGAGGGGAGACAGTGGAGTGATATTTCCTATCTGCCCCAGTTATGTTCCGTACAGACCTGATTATGTAGAAGAGGCTGGAGAAGCTGGTGATGATGATTGGTAGTGTAGTGTATTTTTATGATTTTATATTTTTGTTTCTGTGTTGTAGTACTTTGTATTGTTGTTATTGGATGTTCTATGATCTATGTAGTTCGTTGATGTATTTATGTTAAAGAAAAAATGAAAATGTAATGAACTCTGTGTTAGTTGTTTAGTAGTTTGGATTGATACTGTGATGTTATGTTGGATGTTTGATGTTTAAGTGTTTAATATTTCTTCACCCTAGCAAATTTTTAATGTTATATATATCACTGCTTCTAACTGTTTCATGCTTGCTAGCTTAATTTATTGATTAATACCAGCATATCTTCAGAAGATTACAAAATCCTAGCACAAAAGGGTTAGTTTCTTTTACTCTCTACCTTTGCAAATTTATATGTGATGAAAAGCTTAAGTTTGGGGAAGGATAAAAATATTAACTCTTATTTGTTTTCAATTGATATAATTTCAAAAATTATTAGCAAGACTTTTAGTAGTTGAACCTAACTTGAGATAACAAAATTTTTGATTTAATCTAAATATTATGGTGGATTTGAATGAAAGTGTTTAGTAATAAATGTTATTTTTATAAGGTTGAAATATTTAGTTTAAGAGGATTGGACTATGGTTGACTATTAAAAGTAAAGAAAATTGTATTTTTGAATGGTTAAGAGACTTAAAGAACTATGTGTAAAGAAAGGATTGTGACTTTATGATGAATTATAAAGCTAATATATATTTATAAAGTAAAGATGTGTGTCAAGTTTCAACTTTAGAAAGAGGAGAGTGAAGTTCAAAACTATTGAAGACTATCCAGATGTAGTAATCCTCATAAGAAAATGAGAAAGAAAAAAAAAGGAAAAAGCCGAAAAGAAAAAAAGAGAAAAGAAGAAAAAAAGAGAAAAGAAGAAAAAAAGAAGAAAATAGATGTGAGGAGAAGGAGGAGATGTCTAATCAAAAATTGGCTTCACTTGAATCAACCTAAAGGGAGAACTTTGTTACATTTCTGAATTTATATTTAAAGTATTAGCCTATGTTCTAAAGAGTTTGCATGAATTTCTCTTTCATGTAAGTCTTTCAAGGCACTTTTAATGTGACAAATTATGATTCATCTTGAAATAAATAGAAAACTAGAACTCCTAGACTTGACTGCTGAATGCTCTTATACCTATGGTGTAACCTGAGTTACTGAATTTCTTTCTAAGAATCTTACTATTATATTCATATGAATAAAAAATCATAATATTCTATAAGTGAAAATTTAAATACTTTAAGTTATATTTTTATGTAGTAAAAAGATTACTTGAGAACAAGTAATAGTTAAGTTTGGGGGATTTGATACACCGAAAATATGTTAGGTTTTTGCTATATAATTTGTACTCATTTTTTGTGATCTTGCACTTTAAAGAAAGGTATTTTTCATGTTTTACTGCAAGTATGTGATTTTAGGTGATTAGAGCAAACGAAAGCGAAAATGAACGAATTTGGAGCAAAAAGAGGCAAAATGGAGAAAATATGCCAGAATGGGTGCCGCCGGCACCCAATTCCAAAGAAGTATTGAATTAAAAGGTGGCTCAGCACCGCCGACACCCTATCCAGCGCCGTTGGTGCCCAAAGTCGGTGGAACTCAAAATTCAATGTATTTGGATGCTTTTTGAAGGGGTGCTTGAGGAATCTCTTGTGGAACTCGTTTCTAGACTATTTTAGACAGTTATGGATGCCACTTTTGGTGGTGTGTGTGAGTGGAGAGTGTGAGAGAAGTGAAGAGGAGTGAAGAGAGTGTGTTAAGTTTTGTAGAAAGTGTGAGTTAAGTGTTGTTTGTGAGGGATTCTTCTCTAAGGAGTGTAGGAGAAGGAGGAAAGTGAGAGTTTGCTTCTTCCTTCTTCCTTACTATTCTAAAGAGAGAATTGAGTGTTGAAGAGAAGAGAGAAAATGGTTCAAAGGAACTTCAAGGGATTTTCTTGGGAAAGAAATTGAAATAAGTTGTATTTAATTTTTGTGGTTTGTATGAATTTGCTTTTATATATACAATCCATGTTGTGTTGTGTCTTCCTCATGAATTCTGAGTAGATTTCTTTGTCTTTCTTCTTGCAATGTGATGTAGTGAAGTGTTGATGAAGATTTGATGTGCCATAATAATATTAAGAAATTGTGATGGTTTTTCACTTTGAACATCATTTACTTTTTGATCTGGTCAATTGACTTGTTAAAATTTGTTGTGAAACATCCAATCTAAAAGGAATAAGTGTTCTACAACAATAGAGGAGAATCCATTCAAAGTCCATGAATGAAGTACGTAGTTCATGGGAATTAAGTGTAAATAAATAGGAAAATATGGTTTCACGGGCGTCGAATTGGAGGTTTTAGAGTGATAGGCTGAAATACCAATTTGATCCTAAAGTTTGATAACTAAAGATAGGGTTAGCCTTCAGGCAAAGGGAAGTGGGAGCTCTAAAGTGAGAGCCAGTATCCTCCCAGCTGAACCTTAGATTTAGTGACTAAGCCTAGGATTTGCCAATGTTCTTTTCATACTTGAAAAATGGGGTACTCCAACGAGGGTAAAGAATATTAATGCTTCTATTTGGCATAATACAAAATTACTATCAATCTATATCAATCAGTCATCATATACAAATTGCAGGAGAAAAGATACTTTTCCATATTTGAACCTTTCAATACAAAACTTAGTGTTTTAATTAGTCTTGCTTAGAAGTTAGAAAGTAATTGTAGTTAACTTAGTTTAATCATATTTACACTAACAACTTAAATAGTACATGACTTGCATTGTGAATTTAGTGTTGGATTTAAAATATTTACTATAATTTGATAAGTTATAATCTTCATCGTGGGATCGATAACGAGGACTCCACTAGAGCCCTGTATTACTTGAGTGATAAGTATACTTGCGTATACGGGGTGACTGCCTAATTATTAAAAATTAATCTTATTGTGAAACTAAACTGAATCTATCTTTTGAGTATTACTTTAAAGGCATCATAACTGGCCGCATGACCCACCCGTGTTCGAGATGGAAGGCATTTCATTGAGTTAGTACCCTTAGGTTCATTTTGAGATATATGTGTCATCTCCCCTAGTTCATGTTGAAGACTTTTTTAGTTTTTTTCATTTTTCTTATTATTATTTCTAACTCAGGGTCATAGGGTTCAAGGTCCAAAGATCAGCACCACACATAAACTAACTAAGTGAAATTAGTTCAGTTACCCCAAGATAATAAAAATGCAACACAATTCATATAAACTCAAATTGCAACTGACAGAAAAACCAATAAAACAAAAATGCAAAGATGGAAAGCAAACAAATAATAAAAGTTATTAAATAAGTAAGAAGAAATATACAGATATACAGATTTAAATGTAAAACATGAAACCACCAGCTAAATATGTTTGGATTTGTACGTAAAAGTACAAGAAACATAAAATAAAAAACAAATGTTTGTTTAACTCAATAGTTTTCAAGTATAATCCCCAAAAGTTTGACTAAAACTTTTTCTAATTTGGAATTCAACATCATTTTCAGATAATGACACAAAAAACTTGATACGATATAAGTGCAGAGAAGCACTTTCGCCTCATGCAAGAATACATGTCATACCAGTACTATATGAAATTGAGATTCATGTATCGATCCCACATGGAGTGAGCTAGATTCCAATTTGAAAAAGTTATAGTTTACTATTGTTGGCCTTAACCTGAATAATCAAAGTTTTTGAAGTTAAGTAAATTTAATATCCTAAATTATTTTTAAAAAAAGTATACCTAAGCAAGCAAGATGAAGTTTTTAAGTGTTTCAAGATGTAAGATATTTACCCCTATAGTTGGTTTAGAGGTGAATACAATCAAGGAAGTGATCTAAGTATAGTGCCAAACAAGAGTGAATTCTTCATTATCCCCATCTGGAAGTATAAGGAAGATCGGTTGTCTCAAGTTTAGTTCCTTAAATCCCATGATTGACCCAAAGAATAATGTATTCCTAAATGTTTGCATAAACCCAGAGACAATATCCTTATGTCAATGAGTTTATGTGGTTAATACTTTCATTCTACTAAGTATCATTCCAGATCTTAAAGTTTGAAAATAATGTTAGCTATATTGCTGGCTAAGAAAAATATAAATGATGTTTGAATTTCTAACACAATACTTTGAAGAAAATTCTAATGCAAATAACAACAATAATATCAATTCTATCTTTACCACAATTTAAAATCAATCAAGAAATAAAGGAATTACTCAATACTCGTGATAAAACTCATCAACACCAACTTTGTATTTAAAAGAGAAATCATGCACCAAGTTCTACAAGAAAATCTTGTAAAACACAAACTTAAATGCACTTATCTCCTTCCCTATCATAGTAGGATGATGAAATCACAGTCAGGAAGTTGAAAACCTTATCTCAAACACTCTCCATACTTCTCTGAAAACACCTTGCACACCTTCCTTGACCTTCTACTCAAGTTATACATGCTTCAAAATGATAGAGAAGACACTCAATCCTTCATATTAGGTGTTTAAATACTTCTCTTTAGTGAAGAGGTGAATCTCAACTATAGAAAACTATCAAATCACATCAACTGGCACCTAGGCACTGGTTTGCGGTGCATAGGTGTAGGCACAAAGTCTAGGTTTAGGACTTCAGACACCCAGGCACCCAGATACAACGTCTAAGCGCTCTAGGTGTAGCTCTAACTTGTTGCAATTACGACACCTAATTTTTGGGTGCTCTCTGTTATGGATGAAATATGGGTGGCAACTAGCGCCTGGGTTCCTAAAGGCAGTGCCTAGGCACAAAGTCTCTGACACCTCAATTCCACTATCGTAGCATCAACTTTTCAGCCGCTCTATTTTATGCATGATCCTAACCTGCTTCAGGCGCCTGGGCATCCAATTTTAGTGACTAGGCACTGGTCTGCTAGTGCCTACTGTCCAAGCTGCCAACGTCTACTTTTTAGCCACTCTATCTAGAAGATGGAATTTGTTGGAACATATCATCCTTAGGCACCTAGGTGCCCAGTCCTATCGCCTAGGAGTCGGTTCAGTACTTGGCTCTAGTTCGAGATATTTTGAGCTCCGATCAACTTCCTTCCATGTGTTCTGCAACACTAAACAAGAAGCTTCCAAAAATAATAAAATAAGCATAAAAAATGATTAAACTAAGATGAAAATTATGCAAATTTGATATGCATCTCACAACACTTCAGTGCTGGCTCTTTGTGGGCCCCAATGCTTTAAAATCTCATAAAACTTACACCGATTACACATTATTGCCATCAATGAAATTGATTGGGCACCGCAATATTTGAGATTAGCGATGCTGGCACCACATGTTGAGGATCAGCTTTGTTACTCCGAGGATAAATGCCAAGACAACAAGTCAAGATTGAGTCAACCATCCTAATAATACATGTCCCTACTTTCCATAGTGAAACCCACCTTTCATTGAAAATTTATGGCTTCGTGGTGCAAGGTTGATTTTTTAAAATTAGTTCCAAAGTGTACTAATGTGTGCATAGGGGAGTGGTGGGAAGGCTTTGGCACTGCAGTGCCAAGAGTCAGAACCGTAGCCTAGGACCCAAACTTACCAAATTAATTTTGCACGTTTTACTGCTTGAAGTAAGGAACCAAGAGTGTTCTAGCGTAATGATGGCATCAAAAACACTTCAAAAATAATTCCAAAAAAAATCAATTTTTTTTATTTATTTATAAAACAATGTACAAGCACTTTAACATAATGAAAGATGTGCATAATAATATGCAAGTAAATTGTGGATATTTCTTTAAAAAATTTTAATGTATAGAAAACATATTAAATTAATTTTGGTTTGTACATATATACGTTTTGCTAAAATATTTAACTTTTTTTTTATATACACAACTGTTTACAAGCTTCAAAAATCATGTTAAAAATTGTAGACAAATTTATACAGAAATTTTTTGGCAAGTTCTTTCAGCTTTGTATTGTACAGAAGAATGTCTAACATTCTAAACTTAAATGAGGAGTTGTACACATTACATTCATATATTTTATTACAAGTTCTTGCATAACCCTTTAAAATACATAACTACTTATAGGTATCTTTTGGTCACTTCTAATTTTTTGTTGTTGTGTACAACTATGTATAAATCTATAAATTATAAAAAAAAAATTTTAATACATTGATAATTTTGTGCTTTATAAAGAAAGTAAAATTTGTAAAAATTTTAAAATATATTAATTTAAAAATAGAAATCAGCATTTACATCTTAGAAAAATTTAAAATTCATGCAATCATGCCTACGTTGACATAGATAAAGATTATGCAACATATGCATGATTTATTTTTGAAGTTTTTTTTTATTGTAGATTGCAAGTGGTTGTTCTCACATGTGCTTCCCCCAAATCTCCTATTGAGGTGCAAGGGGACTATGTAAACCCCCTTCCTCCCTCTTTCTTTTTCACCCAAAGCTCTCTTTCTCTCACCTCTCTCAAAATTTTCTCCACAATTCTCTCCCTCACCTCTCTCATAAAATGCTCTCTCAACAACAATTGTTCTTTTAGTTTGTCTTAATTCTCCTCAAATTATCTTCCACTTACACAAGCAATATTATTGAAGAGAAGTTTAATCTCATCATAGAGGTTAGCTCTATTTTAAATAATTTCAATTTTTATGTTATATTTTTCATTTAATTTTTTCTAGGGTTTAGGTTAAAGTTAAGAAATTTATGCCATGTGTTAATATTAAAAAGCCAAACTATTTTATTCAACTAACTAATTTTATAGCCATTAATAAATGACATCATTGTAATTAAATAATTAATGAATATTGTTTCATATATTTTATAGCCATTAAAATAAAAAAACAATGTTGTGAGCCATTATTTATTTAATCATTAATTATACATTATTTAATAGTTGATATGCATCCATTGAATTAGACATTTTGAAATGAAATAATAGTGATTAGTGAATACAAAATTATTGGCAAAAAAAAATTGTGCAATACATTTTAAAAGAACAAATGACCTTATTCATAATTGATACATCCTATCCTTAGCCTTCATAATAATCCCTTGAAGTGAGTTGACATAATAGACGTGATTATTTGTTCATATGTTTTTTTTCTAAAGTTAATTTTATTTAAATAGAACAATAATATAAAATGAGTGAGAAATTGATGACATTGATGCATGATAAGACGAAGAAATAATAGTTTCAATGAATACATTCTAAAAACATGTCAGCAAAAAAATCATCACTTCAAGTTTGTTGCACCGCCATCAATAATAATTTTCAAATAATGGTCTAAAATGGTCTCATCAAGCAAGTTTTAATTTGTTTAAGCCTCCCTTACTTTTTTCCGCATCTTCGCGTAATGCAAAGATTTTATATTGAGGGGTTTGACCTGAGCATGGTATAACAAACTATTAGGAAATCTTAGATGTGGTTCAGGTTAATTGAGCATCATTATCTGCATTGTGTAGCTGGCTCCACATCATGATCCACTCAGCTTTTTAACTTGCTTGGTTCAAAGAACTCTGCACTTAAAGTTAGCAACTTGGCTAGCTTAGCTCTTGAAACTTGTCAAACTCAGCAACCTAACTCGGTGGGTTAATTTGGCCAGCTCACCTTAGGGGTATAGTTTAGTTCCCTATTTTTTTGATATTTTTAGAAGACTATTAGAAAAAAAAGAGAATAAAAAAAGTTGTTTGTTGCTTGAAAACAAAGCTTATATCTTAATCTCTCTATGAGATGAGTGCGCCCTTGGCTGTGAGCTTAACTATTCAAATAACATGTAAATGATTAATTTGAGGAAAAATATATTTTTAATATAACCCTTCATCAATGAAGGTTTCATGTTATATATTGGTGCCCGGATTTTCAAACTATCATGGGCAAGTTAATTCATGATAGATGTTGTTAAGTGATTATTTTCTTTTTATTAAGGTTATGAGTTCATCATATGTTTCATTTTATTTAAAAGTGAAATTCTTCTAAATAAAATAAGAGAGGTGAGTTTTTGAAAATGCAGAATAGCCATCTTCCTCGGAGTCGTAGCTCTCTTGTAGAGAAGAATTATGAGAGAACTTCAGATACAAATGTAGAATTCTAGCTCACCTTTAGAAAGTAGCCATATGTTGAGATAGAACAAGGAAGGTTTTTTTATTTTTTATTTTTTTGATATTATCATAAAATTTTTATTATGATTAATTTGGTTAACTAGATGGTGAATTTTACTTAGTGTTGTTCGTGAACTCAATTTTACTTATAAGAAATTTGTCTCCTCTGTAAGACTATATTGTTTATTTTTCTATAATATAACATAGTTATAAAGAAATTTAGAATATCCTTCACTTGTGTCTATAACTCTATTATAAAGACTGGACTCTATAAACTTTTAACTTCATTTAGGTCAAGCTCTCATTATTTAAATCTCTAGGTTAATTGCCTTCATCCTTCATTTTGTTGAGTAAGATTTGGGAAAACTTTTCTCAAGATTCACACCTAACATCCGACCATTACGCCAAGTAGGGTTTAGAATTTAGCAATTTTCTTCACTCCTGTGAAAATCACCTATGAGGGATGTGTTATTTGAGTTATAAATGGAATTAATTTTTTTGAGAGTACTCGTGACCTAGTTCTATATGGCAAACACACACACGCACGCACACACGCACACGCACACACACACACACACACACACACACACACACGACATATATATATATATATATATATATATATATATATATATATATATATATATATATATTAAAGGAAAGGACACCAGGAGGCCCCTACAAGTTAAAATGAGAGAAAATTACAAAAACCAAGGAGAAGGGCCCCAAACTAACAAAAAGGCCCAGGGGCAGACCAAAATCAAGAGATCTTCTCCAACTTCTAAATACAAGCTGTAGGTGTGTAAAAATGAAGTAAACAAGTAAAACTACAATCCAACAAAGAGAAGAAACAAAAAATAAGAAGAACTACTCCAAACAGCTGCACAACACCAAAAATTCCAGGCCACAGCAAATGAACCTACCGTCAAGAGTTCAGTCTAAGATGGGGGGCAGCAAGGAGATCACCAGCAATGAGGAATTTTAGATGTGGGCGGGGGGAGTGGTAGATATAGATAGTTTGGTAGAAAGGGCACCAACATTTGCAAGCCATTCTACTGGTTTATTCCCTTCTCTGAAAATGAATTGAAAGCTGGCTTGGATCTGAGTTTTAATTAGCTGAATCTTATGGGACCAATAATTATGATGCCAATTCTGATTAGTTTTGTTAGCCATCATCTGCACCATCTCTTGAGAATCACCCTCCACAATTAGGGAGGTCCAATGAAGCTTCACAGCTAACTTCATAGCCCAAAAAACAACTTGAAGTTCAGAATCTAAAGCATAAGAAGCCACAATGGGGGCCCAGAAAAACAGCAAACATACCCCCTGATGATTCCTAAAAATGCCACCAATACCAGCTTTACCATCTCTATAATTGCCATCAGTGTTAACTTTCACCCAATTATGAGTTGGGGGAAGCTAAAAAACCTTAGTAATTTTGGAGGTCAGGCTACTTTGAGATAAGGTGATGGAGCAGATGTTAGGAAAGTTCTTGAGTTTAATAAGCTTCAGCAGGTAGGACATACAGTGACCAGACACAGTCTTCTCCTTAGTGAGCACAATTTCATAGGTTGCCTTATTTCTAGCCATCCAAATGAACCAGACAGTGAGGAGGGGGAGAGCAGCAATGTCAGCATTCTTCCAATCAGACCAGCAAGTGGTTATATTGTCCCATTGCAATTTTAAAGTGTTGAGAGTAGTTTGTTGGAGAAGATCAGTCCAGACCTGCTAGGAGAAGTTGCAAGCAAAGAAAAGGTGAGTGATGGATTCTTCCTCCCTATGACATAATCTACAGTAAGAGGGTCCTCTGAGCCCTTTTAGTTTTAAGATATCATCAGTGGGTAGAAAGTGATTAAAAATTCTCTAGCAGAAGAAAGCCATAGAAGGAGATAAATACTTCCCTCAGAAAATCTCACCCCAGGGCACATCATTCCAATTAAACAGTTTAGTGTAGATGTCTTTGGAGGAGCTTTGGTTCTTAGTAGTAGACCATTGAGGGGTGTCAGGTTTGGATCTATCAAACGGAATAGTAGTTATCTTCTGTACAGAAGGGGCTTTCAAGATAGAAATAAGAAGGGGGCAGACCAGCTATCTCCCTCCCAGCAGTCAGCCACCAAGAGCTTAAGGTTTCTCATAGGGGTGATAGGTTGTAACCATTCATGTGGGCACCAGTGATCCATCCAGAAGCTAATATTGCCTTTTCCCAGCTGCCAGAGATAAAGCTGCTCAGCCACCTGTCTGTTTTTTACCATAGCTTTCCAAATTTTGGAGTCCCCCAATTTAGAGGTGACCAAAGAAGGGTGGGTATGCTTACAATACTTTCCCATAAGGAAATTTGCCCAGAGAGAGACCTGGGCTCTGAAATTAATCCAAAGCTTGCAATGGTTAACTTGAATCATGTGGTTTAAACTTTTAAAACCCAGACCTCCAGCCCATTCAGGCTTTGTCAATTTCTGCCAAGAGGCCCAATGAAGCTGCTTCCTTTTGCCAGCCCAAAGGAATTGATTAAAAGCCCTTTCAAGTTGCATTTGGGTACTCTTTTTCATGATGGTCATCTGCATAAGATAATTAGGTAGGGTAGTTAGAATGCTTTTAAGTAAGTTGAGTCTCCCCCCAACAGATAAGTAAATGTGGGTTCAGTTAGATAGATAGTTGCAGATCTTGTTATGTATCTCATCAAAGTGTGTCTGCTTAGTTCTGCCAATATTGAGCTGAACCCCCAAATACTTGATAGGTAAGACAGTGCTGGAAAAACCAGTATGGTTGAGAGTCCACTGTTTGGTAGCCTGAGGCACCTTCTTGGAGAATAAAATTTGGCACTTGGCTGTGTTGAAACTGAGGCCGATCGATTTTGAAAAGTCTCGGATGCACTTATAAATGGAAGTTACGGCCCTTTTTGAAGCATTGGAGAAGATCATGATGTCATCTCGCATATATAAGATGAGAAATAGGGATGTTAGATCCGTGATGGTATCTTACCCGTTGATGGTTGTTGTGCGAGTGATTTAGCATTGAAGAGAAGTTGTCAATAGCAAGAATAAATAGACATATATATATATATATATATATATATATATATATATATATATATATATATATATATATATATATATATATATATATATATATATATATATATATATATATATATACACATAGATATATATATACATAGATACATAGATATATATATATATACATATATATAAATATATACACATATATATAGATATATATATATATATATATATATACACACACACATATATATATATATATATATATATCTATGTATATATATATATATATATATATATATACATAGATATATATATATATATATACATATATATATATATATATATATATATATATATATATATATATATATATATATATATATATATATATATATATATATATATATATGTGTGTGTGTGTGTGTGTGTGTGGGTGTGTGTGTGTGTGTGTGTGTGTGTGTACCTATATATATATGTATAGATATATATATATTACAAACCAAGAAATATAATCTTGTAAATATCTAGAACACTAGAAAAAAAAAGAACTTTTCCTCTTAAATTTCTTGTTTGAAAGGAAGAAGAAGGAGGAGTGTATATGCTAGAATTTTTAGAATTTAAAAGTAACATTTACGTGAAGAAAATGGGGATATTTATAACCAACTAGTGCTTGTATACTAATTTTAATACATAATTATATTCTTACATTATTTTATAAAATAATAGTATAACATTCAAAAAAAATTATTTTATTGAGATATTATTAAATTTAATTGGCTAGGTAACATCTACATAAAATAGGAAAGTCAAACATAATTTAAATTGACCCAACAAAAAAAAAAACTAACCAACTCAACCCAAAAAAAAAAACTAATATTTGCAAAATTATAATAACTTCAATTCTAATCCAAAGTGGGACATAAAACCTATCATATTGCATCTATAGAAGCCAACAAATTTATTGGAGTAAGTAGAAACTTAAGAGTCTTTAACTGTAATAGGATATTAGTATAAAAGCAAATTCTATTTATTTTAATGATAATTCTTAAATATCTTAATTAATAATTAAATACTATTAAATAATTTATTTAAAAACTCAAAAGTATTAAATATAATAAAATAAATATTAGTTTTTATATTTAACATCATAATTATCTTATTTTTCATGAATTTAATGTTATAAAAGAAGTATTTTAAAAAATCAAATTAGGAAAATCCATAATTAAATAATTAAATATATTGATATCTAATTTAAATTTTTTTAATCTTATATCTAATTTAATTTTTTTAATCTTAATTAGTGATTACTTAATAGAATATATTTTTTTGTGAGTAAAATATAAACCATGTTAAAAAAAGATTATGTTATTTTTTATCTTGAACTCCAAATTATCCATCTTAATCTTGATTCATCTATGATAAAATCTTAATTCAATCTCTAGTTTGTCTATCCAAAAAATGAATACACTAGAAATACTTAATTCATCTATTATATCAACTAAGAATATATATTATCATCATTATTAATATAATATACCATAAAACACATAAAGCTAAAAATCCTCACTTTTTGATGACGACAAACTTATGTTTGGAAAAGTTTTGATATATGTATAAAATGAAATTATATCATATTTTTAATAATATAAAATAATATTATTAAAAATATTTTGTTCCCTTTCATTCTAAATTAGCGCATGAAATCAATAACGAGATAAATATCATTATTGGTGCAAATAAATAATGAGATAAATCTCCCCCCAAAAGATTTACAATGAGATAAATCTACCCCTAAATATTTGCATAAAAACTAATATAATTCTTCAACCCCTTTGAAATAAATTAAAATAAAATTTCACATTTAGTTTAATGATTTTAATTTGGCATTTCAAGCATATGTCTCAGAAGGCAAAATTTTCTTCTACTACTAATTTTGTAGGAAAATGTATAATTTATGAATTAGTGTTTATATATTTTCTACTTACAACAACCTTGCTAACATGATCTATAACAAAATGATGTATGGTCTCCATGTGTTTGGTTCATGAGTGTTCTACTAAATTTTTAGTTAAGTTTATAACATTCGTATTAACACAATTTGTTGGTATATATTTTATCTTAATTCCATAATCTTCTACTTGTTATTTTAACCATAGAACATGAGCATCACATCCACCAGTAGCTATATACTCTGCTTTTGTTGTAGATAGTGCTATAAAGCTTTATTTTCTAGGAGACCATGATAAAAGTGATGATCCTTGAAATTGACATATGCAGAGATGCTTTTCCGACATACTTTACAATCAACATAGTCTACATTAGATTATGCATCACAATATAATATTTTTTTAGGAAACCATAAACTTAATCTAGATGTTCCTATTAAGTAATGAAATATCCACTTCATTTCAATTAAATGTGACCCTTTTGGATTGGCTTGAAATCTATCATATAAACATATTGCAAACGTAATATCATTCATACTAATTATAAGTTAAGTGAGTCTATCATAGTTCTATAAAATATTTTTATGAGTTAGTTTTCCTAATCATCCAAATCTAATTTTGTAGAAACTTATAAGGGTTTTACTTGGTTTAAAATTTTTCATATCCAAGCTTTCAAGCAATTTATTTGTATATTTAGTTTGACAAATAAATATTATTTTGCTTGAAAACCTAAGAAAAATTTGAGCTTCCCATCAAACTCATTTTAGATTCTTTGGACATTAAAAATCATAACACATGAAATAATGATTTATTATTTCTTCAAATAATATATCATAAACATACACATGAATGATATACATATCATCTTCTATATTCTTACGAAATATGATGGTGTATGCGCTAAACTTTTTAAGTTCATGTTCAGTCAAAAAATTATTATCATATCATACCAAGCACAAAAAACCAATTTTAAGTCATACCGAGCATTTTTTAATTTATAAACATGATTAGAATAATTAAGGCTCTTGAAACTAGGGAATTTCTTTACAATGACATCAATCAATGAACAGTCTGAATTCTTTATATGTAAATATATATATATATATATATATATATATATATATATATATATATATATATATATATATGCAAGGAGCAATCTAACAGCCTCTAATCTTGCTACAGGTGCAAAAGATTGCTAAAATCTATATTCTCAACTTCAGTGTAATCTTTTCTAACTAACTCTGAATTTATTTCTAATAATGCAACTTGAATCACCTAGCTTCTTTTTAATTTATTTTTTAAACCCATTCTACTCCGATAAGATTTTGACCTTGAGAACTTCGAACTAATTCCCATACAACGTTTCAGACAAATTAATTTGGTTTTCTTCCATAGCAATAATCAGAAAGTTATACTTTAAAGCTTCTTCAATGAATTTAGGTTCAATTTCATATAAGAATGTTGAATGATTTACCATATCCTTATTATATTTTCTTGTCATAACACTTAGCGCTAGATTTCCAATAATTAATTTATTGGGAGATTGTTATAATATTTCAACTCTTTAAGCAAAGAATATATTACTTTTTTTTTGCTAAATTTATTTTCCTGACTCTATCAATCACATCATTTTCAAAAGCATCAACTAAATTCTCATCAAATATGACATTAAATGGTTCTTCAAAAAATAGTTTTCTTTTACTAAAAACTGTATCAGCTCTTCCAAAAAATAGTGTATCCTAAAAAAATTTTATCATTATCATGAGATACACAATCAAATTTATCCAAAGTTTCTTTTCCATTGAAATAAAAATTTACAGCCAAAAGCATGAAGATGCCAATTTTTTGTGACTTTCTCAGAAACAACTCATATGGTTTTTTGTTTAATATTGGTCTTAATTATAATTTGTTTATGCATAATAATCAGTTTTACTAACTTAAGCCCAAAACTATTTTGAGAGTTTATATTCTTCGAGCATTTATCTATTGAATTCAATTAAGATACGATTTTTTATTTCTATAACTCCATTATATTGGGGTGTTTTAAGTATTGAAAAATTATGTATATTACCATTATCATCATTATAGTCTTCAAAAGATTTATTCTCAATCTCTCTACTATAGTTTATTTGAATTTTTTTTAATCAAATACTCTTACTATCTTTGAATATTCCTTCCAAAATTTATAAAATTTTCAAATGCATCACTTTTAATTTCTATGAATAATACCAAAGTCGATCTTGAAAAATAATCCATAATTATAACATCATATTTCTTTCACCTAAAATAGTTTTTCTAATAGAAACAAATAAATTTGTGTGCAATAATTTTAAGGGCCTTGAAGTTGAAATAATATTTTTACAACTAAATACTTATTTAGTGTGTTTACCAAAAACACAAGCATCACACACATAATGAGAACGAATGTGTAACTTAGGTATACAATAACTAAGTCTAAGTTTTAAAAATTTCTCAAGTGTGTGCATATTAATATGACAAAAGTCTTTTATGACATAAGCTAACATTATCATTTATGCTTTTAGGCAAAGTAATTTTAAATTTATATCACTTGAATTTTTTAAATCAATCAAATATATGTTCCTACATCTTTATCCAGTTAATTACAATATTTTCATTATTTTTAATAATTTAATAGAAGCCATGAAATATTACATCTACTCCTCTATCATGTAATTGACTAATAGAAATTAAATTATGCTTTAAATCATCTTCTAGAAAAACTTTATCTAAGGTAGTAAAATTCCTACAGATAGATCCAATGCCACTGATTTTTACTTAGCAATATCTCCATACACAACATATTCTCCTTCAAATTCATTAACTTATAATGCAATAGTTTTAGTTTTATCCTTATCCTTCTCCTTATACCGAACTTGCACTTTGAGCTATAACATATTCATGTGTTATCAAAGAACCAAAAGCTGATTAAATCAATAAATCCTTAACTTCACTAATTGTTAGTATTCCATTCCTTAGGAAGATATCTAAGAATCTTATAGAGTAAGTCTTAGATCTTATTTGTTCTTCTAAGAGCATAAAATGAGTTGATTATTATCATAAATTTAGTATACATATTAGAAATTGATTCAAAGGAAGACGTACAAATAACTCATAATCATGAACATGACTATTTATATGAGCATCTCTAATCTCCTAGTTTATTCATAAGTTATAATTAATTTATCTCATACATCTTTTAAAGTATTAATATGAAAATTTTCATGTAATCATCTAAAAGAAGTGCATAATTTAAAGTATTGCATGCCCTATAATTAATTCATCTAACTCATTTTCCAAAGTAGTCCATTCATTAAAAGATTTTTCAATTTTAATTTCATTTTTTTCTTTAGAGGATGTATTCTATTGGTGTATAGCATAAGCTCCATGAGTGAATCTTGTCCTCTTAATAATGTACCAATCACAATCTTCCAATAATGAAAAGAGAGATTATCAAGTAGTGTGGTCGGTCAGTTCAATATGCTTTAGGAAGCAAACCCTTAAGAAATCAACTTGAATCTACTCAAGGATGTTAAGCTAAAAGAAAGTGTTGAGGCTCTGATACAACCGTAGCATGACTGTGGCACACCAACTGGGGGTTGGGGTTTTAGAAAGTTTCGATTAACTAAAATATTTAATTATTTGTTAATAATATTTATAAGAATATTAATCAACTCAAAATTTAGCAAATTACTAGTACAATAAATATCATGATACTACAAGTGTAATTAAAAGAATTAGTAAATACAATTTTATTTATGCGATATGATCAACCAAGCCCACTTTCACATTATCCAACTCTTAGGATAAAAATTCACTAAATTTCATAATTGCCAACAAACCTCACTTCTTCAAATTGAATAACTTTTTTATAACCTAAGTACTCTTTTACGTGGACAAGTACAACCAATACTAAATACAATATTGTTTGCTCAGCCAACTGTCATAGAAAAAGAAAAAATACACAAAATTTTATAGATTATACAAGCACAAATAATTTCACAACAAAATGACATAACAATAATTTGAGTTCAATTTTTAAAGGGTTGATAATCACATCTCAAATTGCAAATGAAATAAAAATTTTGTTCACTATAAAATAAATTTATATTATGTTTTAAATAAATAATTTTATTATGATTTAAGTTGAAAGAATTAAGCTCCCTAATTTTCAATATATTTTTTAATATTTATATGTTTAGAAAGTAGATATATAATAAAATAAAATAATTTGCTTGCTAATTTTATGGATGAAAAATTTTATTTACACAAAAACTTAATCTATGATGCTAAAAAAATAATTCATCCAAAAATAAAGATTTCTAGAAAATATTAATGATGAAATGCATAAGAAAAACAAAAAATAAATAAAATTAAAAGAAAATAAACTCAAAGAATTTAAGAAAGTTTGCTTCGTTGAGTCTGTACAGACTTTGAAACCAAGAAATGTTATCTTACAAATATGTAGAGTGCTTGGAACGAAAATATGGACTTTTCTCCTTAAAGTTTTTGTTTGAAAAGAAAGAGAAAAGAGGAGAGTACATGTTGGAGTTTTTAGAATTCAAAAGAAGCCTTTACATGAAGAAAATTGGATGATTTATAACAAAGGGGTGGTTTTAAATCAAGTTTAATATATAATAATATTCTAACATTATTTTATCAAACAATAGTATAGACTTATAGTATTCAGAAAAATATTAATTTTTATGATGATATTCTTAGATCCAAACAGCTAAGTAACATCTAAATAAAATAAAGAAGTAAAAAAATAAAGAGAAAGAGGTCTAAGTGGGTGTATAACAGCTAGCTAACTCATAAGTAAGAAGTACTATTTGAATATTTATAATATAAATTAAATTTTAATCCAGAGTAGATTATGCAACATATCAAATTGCATCTATATAAGGCAATAAATCCATTGGACAAAATTTATGATCATGAGAGGGTAAGATGCTAATAGAATAATAAATTCTATTTATTTTTATTATAATTCTTAAATATCTTAATTAATATTCAAATAATATTAAATAATTTATTTAAGAACTCATAAAAATTTTAAATATAATCATATAAAATAGAATTTATATATTTAACATTTCACTTATATTATTTTCGTGAATTTAGTTTTATGTTGGAAGTATTCAAGAAAAATTTTAAATTGCGAAAATTATAATTAAATATTAAAATATATTATGTCTAATTTAATTTTATTATTTTTAATTTGTGATTAATTAAGTGAATATATATTTTTGTGACAAAAAAAAAATCATGCACGAAAATTTCTATTACTTTATGTAATGAATTTCAAACTATCCATCTCTGATTCATCTAAAGCTCAAGTTTTGATTCAATTTCAAACTATCAAAACATATTTTTATTTTATGTTAAACCAAAAAAAGAAAATAAGAAACATAAAGTGATTCCATAAGGCCCCCCTAATTTTATTAGAGAGATCATTTCGCCGAATTATTTTATAAGATTTCCTCTCATGCAAAATATGAAAATTTGTAGGACAATTTTAAAACCGCTACTTTTTTGCTTCTCTAAATATGGCGTTAAAACATTATTATACAGCTGCCCACCTTTGGTTCTTCACATAAATTGGAAAACTTGAGGTGTCTACGGTTAGTTAACTGCTAATTGAGAGAGCGGGGTTGGCAACCAAACCACAGAAGTTACTTACCCTCTCATTTGAGGGAAATTATTGCATACGGAGCACGTACGCAGTCCGCATGCAGCTTCTTCATACCCATCCAGTACTCTTGTAATAACTATCAATACCCAATACCCAATAATCAATACCCTGTAAATACCTTAATAATCAATACCCCCTCCATACCCTCAAAATGAGAGTATTGAGAGGTTATTCCGCACCAAGCGATTGCGTACGTGCTCTGTACGCAATAATTTCCCCTCATTTGGCATTTAAATCTAGAAAGAGTAGATAGTTTATGAGAATTATGCTTAGAAGAAAAATCAGTAAAATTTCATCAGAAATAATGTTTAGGCAGTTACATGGCATGTATTTAGTTATTTACTATATTATAATGTATATAATGTATAAACTATAATACAATATCATTTAAGTTAGAATGATATAAATATGAGTTGTGAGCATTTGAAGAAAAAATTATAACTAAACTGCTTTCAAATTTCAACTGTATTTAGAAAGTCATAACAGTGCTTACTTTCAGAACTTGTAACAAATATATTCTAGGACATAACCTAAATAAAATGATATATATATATATATATATATATATATATATATATATATCTGTGTGTGTGTGTGTGTGTGTGTGTGTGTGTGGTAACATAAGCACGTATTCTGTATGTTCTTGCTCACCATTTACATACCATCCAGTCCACATGTATTTACATATATAACACCTAAACATTCTCTCCCAACCAAATCTTTCATGTCACACAAAAAATACCACCAATTTAACTTTTAAAAGGTGAAATACATCTTTTCATGCATAGGTAAGGTGGTATGCATGTAAAAATTGAAGTTCAGGTGTTAGAAACGTAAATACATAGGGAATTGAGTGGTATGTAAGTAAATATTCCTTTATAAAATTAACTCATGATTATGATGATCACAGGGATTTTGATCATGAAGCAAAAAAATAATACATGTAAGTATCCTAAAATATAAAGAGGAATCAAAAAATGATACACTGTACAAATAGAAAAACAAGAAACAAGACATTTTAAAATTACATATACCGCCTATATCCTAATTTGCGATAGAATCAACGGCTAACAAGCCACTCTAGAATGAAGAAAAAGAGGAAAGATTGGCTTACTATACATACATTTCTGATGCGTCAGTTACTCCCCTATGGGTGCAAGGAGTTCACCGAAGGCCAGAAGGCCCTAGTTTCATTGAAGTCATCGAGGTCATCTTCATCATCATCATCATCGCCGTCATCATCTTCGTCATCATCAAAGCCATCATCATTATCTTCATAAGTCTCAACCTCACCCATATTGCCAGTGAATGTGTCGCAACCATCCAACCTCACAAGAGTTTCATCTTCAGAAGTGTTGATTTCGTTATCAAAGCTTCGAAGATAAGCTTCATCACTCTCATCCTTAGAGAATTCATATAAGAAAAGAGTACATTTAAAACAAAAACAAAATGAAAAGCAAAATAGCCAAAGATAAGTGAAAAAATGATGCTATAATGATACAAACAATGAAATATAGCCTAAAACAAACAGAGAGGCAAGCAAAGTTCAGCAGAGATAGCTCACTTTATGAATGACCAGGGTTTAGAATTTCTAATACAACTAGAATGATATAGTGGACGTAGGTAGATCACATTAGGTAACTTTAGAATCATAAATCACAAACCACTAAATATACAAAAACTTGTTTTTTTTTATAATGTTTTAGAACTCAAATGATAACTTAATGGTTGAATAAATCCGAAAAAACCATTGTGAATTCAAATCGCACAAGTAATTTTAATTAATTGTAACAATTAGAATCTCAAATCTCAATTGTGTAAAATTACAACATAATCAAGAAAATTAGAAAGCCAATAAAAAAATGGGGAATCTACATAATCTCCAGACAATTCTTATATTTTTACATATTTAACAACTAGACTTTCCTATTTACATATCACTCAAATTTTTAACATCACATAAAAAATACCACTCTGACTAACTTTTTAAAAGTGAAACATTTTCAGACAGCTTTATAACATTAAAGAGTTATAAATATAAATATCAAACTTTAGGTGTTAGATATGTAAATAAATGAGAATTGTGAGGTACGTATGTAAGCTTTCCTAAAAATCTATATAGAATTTAGGAAAAAGAAAGACTCGCCAAAAATTTAAAAAATTCAGGCATCATGCATTCAGAAAAATGACTCCCCAAAATTAGATTGCTGTATTTATACTGATTGAGGGAACATAAATTCGAATAGCATATAACTAAATTCAATTCAATAAAAAAATTTTAACTACATGCCCCATTATATATATATATATATATATATATATATATATATATATATATATATATATATATATATATATATATATATATATATATATATATATATGCACACTTCTCATCCTTATGTTAGTGCAAAATCAGCCCAGCTTTATTCCAAATAATCATGTACAACAACAACAACAAAAAGCCTTAATCCCACTCAGTGGAGTCGGCTACATGAATCCTTTTTCTCCATTGCATCCTATTTAGTGTCATATTTTCATTTAATTATAATAAATTAAGATCATTTTGTATTACACAATGATCAAAAGGATTCATGTCATGATTTTTTTGATAAGTTTTACGCTGGCTGTCGACTACCTAATGCAACCCTCCACTTTTCACATCCGGGCTTGGGACCGGCAATGGCAGTGCTAATCCCAAATAATCGTGTAATTCCACTTTAATTTTAACTGAAACATAAAGACACATAAATTGAATCAGCAGCATAAGATTTCTTTCTAGCAAATTGAAGCCAAAAGCCCTCCAATCCCGTACAACCACATCACAATAAAGGGTAAACAAAAAAGTAAAAATGCAGGCAACACTGTCCAAATAACATTGAAGCTCCTGATAAGCGCCTATCATCCTAAAAAAAGAGTCCTCATAGTCCCGAATAAATTTTTTAGGCTTGAAAAAAAATTAAGTCCGACAAATTAAGATTTTAATAGTAATCATGTAATTCGGTATAAATGTTGAGATTCTTAGAAGTATTCCACGATTCATCAAAAAATAAAACAGTTGATTGATTAGCAGAGGATGGGATAATATTCATGAGGATACAATTAAGAGAACATCAAAATAATAAAAAAATTAAATATATCGATAAAAAGTTTTGAAATTTCCAAATTCCAATTTTAAGGAGGTTAGTTCCATCGTACCTCAGGTTTTTAAATGGTTGTCTTTTTCATACTTAATTTTAAAAAAAAAATTCAAATTCAAGCCTTCTACATTTTTTAAGTTTTTAAGTTTATATATATATATATATATATATATATATATATATATATATATATATATATATATATATATATATATATATATATATATATATATATAAGAACTTTATCAACTAGATAATGATATGATAACATGACCAAAAAAAAAACAAAATAATACAAGAGAGGGAGAAAATAAATACAGTGATTTCATCTGGACCGTCTACCTTGAAACTTAAGGGGGCGTTTGTTTGGGCGTTGGAGCGCGCGGCGCGGCAAAGCGCCGCGAAAATTCGCGCGTTGCGCCCGCAGCGAGGGCGACTTCGCGGCAAAGGGCCGCGAAGCTGTGTGAAAGCGGACCGCGGGATTAACCCCGCGGCCCGTGGCTGAAAGCGGCTGCGAGGTATTTTTTTCCTATAGCTGCCCTCGCTCCGCTGCGCAGCCCCCTCCCGAACTCCCTTTCATCCCTAGAGGTTCTCGCGCCCGAAGTCGTTTTCTCATCTTTCTTCCTCGATCGCGAACGAATCCAAGGTAACTTCTTTCGATCTATACTCTACCGAGGCCCCGTCCCCCTCTCCTTCTCTATTTCTCGTTTCCTCCATCTCTGGATCTCGTTCTGTGGATGTTTATTGCAAAGTTTTTTTTTTCATGACCTAAATTCTTCTTGACCTTGCTCTCAAATGGATCGGTTTTGCCTTTGGGTGGTTGCTGTTTCGAAGCCTTTGTTTTGGTTTCTCTGTGTTTGTTCTGGGTGGCAAATGAAATTAATGGAGCCTTTGTTATGCTCTCTCTGAGGCTGAACTATATATTCAACCGGATCTGTAGTAAATAACTCAATTTCTGTTGTCTGTAGTTTAGAACAATGTTGATGTTCATAATTGTTATATTTAGATCATTTGATATATCAACATAAGGCTATGAGGAGGAAGAAGAAGGGGGAATGGTAGAACTGTGTCTTTTTCTCATGCCTGCTCATAAGGAATTTTTATTGCTGGATAACCCCCACGTCGAATGGATAAGGAATTTTTCTTGATCATATGGAATTTTTCTTGTCTTCGTGGTTTATGCTGTAAGAATCAATTATTATAAATCGTTGAGGTTGATGGCCTGATGCAATTGCCAATAAGAATCATTTTTGGTACCATACTTTGAGAAGTTGTTTCTTGCAACCTATGCTGAATGTAGAAGGTAGGAGTGCAACCTATGTTCTTGTCATTTTCATATAAGTTCTAAGTGGTTCTGAGTGGGCATAAGTACAACTACAGTAAACTTCAATCAACATGGATAAAACTTAACACTTTGATGTGGATTTTTATTTCCTTGCTTGACAAATTATTAACTGCAGACAAACTTCGGTAGTTCCGAAGTAAATGCGAGCATACATACATATTGTGGGCTCTTTCTCTCTTCTGTAAATGCAGCATACATACATTTAGAACTCTATGGTGTTGAAAACTTATATATTAAGATGTTTATTTCTCCCTGAATAAGTTAATAGTAGTGATTTTTTTTATGTGATGTTAGAGATTTGAGTGTTGTATTATACATTCAAATATGAAAGTACACTTGTTATATATAATATGTAAGAATTGTGTGGTATGGTATGTAAATGCATGAGCATTGTGTGGTATGGTATGTAAATGCATGAGCATTTTGGCTTGATTGGAATTTATCGGTTGGCTAGGTATATTTTGCATTGATTATATGGTACGGCGGTTTGTTCGCTAGGAATATTTTGGCTTGATTGGAACTGATCGGTTGGCTATATATCGTTTTGCATGGGCTATATGGCTGGGCAGTTTTGTTGGCAAGGAATATTTAGGCTTTATTGGAATATGTCATATTTCAAGGTACACATGTTTACTTGAATAATTTATTAATGGATTGCATATTGAAATGATTTTTTCTGTTTCTAAAGGATTACATCGGCGCAATCGATGGAACGCACGTTCATGCTTATCAGTACCGGATAACGAGAAAGTTCTTTTATCGGCGGTTTTGGGATGAACAACTCAAAATATAATGGTTGTTTGTGATTTCGACATACGCGTTTACATTCGCATTAGGCTTGGATGGGAGGGCGATACAGCATGACAATGAGACTCTTCAAAATTGCAACAAGAAAGTCGAACTACAATTTTCATCATCCACCGCACGGTAAGGTCATTTGTAATATAAATAGTTAATGTTTTTCTGTCACATACCTCGTTAAATTTTCTATCATTACAGGCAAGTATTATTTGGTAGATGCTGCTTACCAATGCGAGAGAGTATCTTAACCCTATCCCGATACAAGATTTCATATTCCGGATTTTGAAAGAGCAGGTAATCGCACGGAAGCTAGAAAGAGTTGTTTAATAAGAGACATTCATCCTCGAGAGCGATTATTGAGCTGGACATTTGAAGTTTGGAAGAAAAACGAGTCATTCTTCGAGATATGCCACGCTTATCCGTTCTCAAACAGGTGCAGAGATAGTGTTGGAATTATGGCCCAGCATAACTATATCAGAGCGGCATCCAAGTTCTAGTGATGTTGATTTTGACCGTGCCGATCAAAATGACGAGGTTGATACAGTCGAAGGTTTTGAGGATCGCATTGAACAGTATCCACCACGGGAGGATAACAACAGTGCAGCAATTTGCACGAAAGATGGGGAGGGTGCAAACGAAATGGCAGTCCTTCGAGAAGACATTACTCGCTTGTTAGTTGGAGAGTGATTTTGTTGAGCATTCAGATGTATGATGCTTTTACAGCTCTTGTTGAAGACTTTACTTCACATTATTTACAATTCTACACTCTAGACTTCATTATTTTAATTTTGTTTGACCATTTCATACTCAAATTAATTCAAATTGTATATCCGTTTGCATTTCAGGTAGACATGAGCTCCAAAGACGTCGGCTTACCTCTCATTGATCTAGTATGTCATCGTAGGTTACAGACATCTCTTTTAGATCATCGACAACCAGCATAAGCTTTCGTCGCAAGTTTTATGCCTGTCCTAGGAACATTCCAATATGAGTGTCGTTTCTTCCGATGGGCGGACGATTATCGGATTCTCATGAGTCCGATCTATGAGGAGTGTATGGCCACAATGGAAGACGGAGTGTCATCGGGAGTTACGACGATCTCAAAAGCCAAAGTGAACGTTATTATATCGTTGGTTGTTGTTGGGATAGTTCTACAGCTTTTTTTTCACTATGTCGTCATGCAAGATACGTTTCGAGAGGACTTCATGTTTAGATTGTAGAACTCTACGACTTTTTGAGATATGCAATCGTTCTCTCGATGTGTTTTCGTTTCGGATCTTGTGTAGACATATGATTTAAAAATAAAAATTTTTTAATGCTCTTTAATATATATAGATATCTAAACAATATGAATCTAAAAGAGCACTTTTATAGATTAAAAAATTTTAATACTTTTAAAATATGTAGATATATTATGTAGTTACATATTTTTTAAAGCTCTAAACGTTATATTAATTTGAACAATCTATTTAAAATATAAAAATTTCCAAAAATATATTTTATTAAAAATAAGATATAATCGAGCTCGTAAATATTTTATTAATATACTTAAATAATTTCATCTATATAATGAATTATCGCATCAAGCAATAATTCACTATATAATCTAGATATAATAAAGTCTAGTAAATATATATTAAAAATATAAAAATTTAAAAATATAATTTAAATTTATTAGTTTGTATATTTAAAATATAAAATTTTTTAAAAAAATTTCATTTCGCAAATATCGTATACGATATAAATATATCAAAATTTTAAAACAGCTTTTAATAAACGAGACTGATCAGTCATTTTTCACTTCGTAATTGTTTTCCACAATCATGAACCAAACAGATAATGACTAATCCTCATGAAATGTTTCTACTTGTAGTAGCATACTGCATTGCAAAGTTCTGAGAAACATGTGACCAACCAAACAGGCCCTTAGTGAAAATAGAAGACTATAAATTTTCTTCAAATTTTTGCCCCTTTTAATAAAAAGAACATGAAATATTTCATCTAGTAGAGAGTTGTCACTCTAAATACTCCAGCCAGAATCAAACTTGTGACAAATCATTATTTTAAACACCAATGGTAAGAGATGGAGGTATATAGAAAACTTAAAAAAATTTCTCAGCGATAATTTCAACACTGATCAACACCAAAAGCTACCCGGGATAGAAAATCAACTAATTTCTACTTAAGAGAAATTGAACCTAGCACCAAATTTTGGGAATCGATAGAAGAGTGATCTTCCACCAGGTGGTGGAGAGTTCTGCGACTAAATTTGAAGGATTCTAAGCTCAGGATGAGCCTTGAAACGATCAAAAAATTTATGTTAAATAATGTGGCAAAAAGAGCAATTTGATAAAAAGTATTTTTCTTATAAGAAGATATTCAAAATAGGCGGGTAAAATATTTTGATAAACTTTTCAATGAGGTTTCTGAAAATACGAACCACTTTAGTGATCTTAATATCGTTAATAATAACAAAACTAAATATTTTTTATCGTCGCATTAGTGAAAAAAAAGTTTAGGAGGCATTAAAGAAGACCAATGGTGGAAAATCAGTAGGATATGATGATATCCCAATTGAAGTGTGAAAATATTAGGAGATTTGGGTGTTCTTCGGCTTACTATACTCTTTAATATTATTTTAAAAACATTTATGAGGAGTGAAGGAAGTGTATTTTGGACCACATATTTAAGAACAAAGGGGATGCACAACTGTGTGAAAATTGTAGAGGAATTAAGTTAATGTGTTATACATTAAAAGTATGTGAGAGAGTAAATGAACATAAGTTAAGACATGATATAAAGATTTTTCATATTCAGTTTGGATTCATGTCTAGCAAGTCTACTATGGAAGTCATACATTTATTGAAAGATTTGATGAAGAAGCACGGAGAGATTAAGGAGGATATACATATGATTTTTATTGATTTAGAAAAACTTATGATTTGGAGAGTTCTAGAAAAGAAAAGGTGTTTATATGACATATTCAAGTCATTAATATATGTATACTAGAGTTATTACTTATGTTTGAATAGGAGGATTGATCCAGTATTTTCCAATATCAATTAGAATACATCAGGTATCAGCTTTAAGCCCATATCTTTTTGGTTTAGTTATGGATGCTCTTACTGGAGATTTACAGGAGGTTGTTGGAGTATGTGTTTCGCTAATGATATATTTCTTGTAGATAAGACTAAAGAAAGAGTTCAAGAAAAACTTGAATTATGGAAGTCTGCATTGGAGTCTAAAGACCTTCATTTGAGTGGATCTAAAATTGAATATATGGAATGTAATTTTAGTAATGGTAGATCTAGTGGTATTGTTGTAACTATGGGGAATCAAATCATTAAAAGGTGTTAAAGTTTTAGATATCTTAGATCTATTGTTAAAAGTACTGGTGATATAGATGGGGATGTTATTAGTAGAATTCAAGTTGGTTGGTTGAAGTAGAGGAATGCATCAAGCTTATTATGTGTTAGAAAAGTACTGCTCAGAATTAAAGAAAAATTTTATAAGATGGTGGTGAGACTTGTAATGCTTTATGAAACAAAATGTTTGCCTTTAAAAAAGCTAGTTGTTGTTGAGATGAGAATGTTTTGGTGGATGAGTAGCTTGACACTTAAGAGACAAACTGTGAAATGAATGTATTCGTGAAAGGGTTGGTGTAGCTCTAGTGGCGGGCAAATAAGATAGTCTTCTTAGATGGTCTGGTCACATTAAATATCGACCATCTAATTAGGAGAGTTGGTTTTAGACTCGACTTATGTTAAGAAAGACAAAGGCAAACCTAAAAAGACTTGGGCATATGGTATAAAAAATAATCTTAATCTATTAGAATTAAATAAAAATATGACACTCAATTGGAAACAATAGAGAAAAAGGATTCATATATCTAAATGGGATAAAGGCTTATTGTTGTTGTCGTCTATTCCTATCACTAACAACTTAATATTTAAATATTTATTGAAAAAGTGACAAGGGGCTCTGGTAGGGAACCAATCCAGCAGAAGACCTGTTGCACAAACTAGTGGCGGGAATACGCCGCCCCCTCCCCCTCCCCTTTTATCTTACCCTTCCTTTTTTGATCCCTTGACTATTTCTACTCCCCTTCATTTTCTATGACTCTCCTATTCTGATTCTTTTCAATTCTATGTGCTTCATTTTCTATCCCTACTCTATTTTACTCCTTGCTTGTTTTATTAGTAATCCCCATTATATATATATTAGATTTATAAGGATATGCCGTTATTATTTATTATTTGTTTTTTATTCCCACATTATGCATTTCCTACTTTGCTTTATTCTTTTTTTTTTCTTTTAGTTTTATTCTGTTTTATTTCTATCCTATATTATGTCTATTTTTAATTGGATTTAAATATCCTTCCTATCAATAATATTGATTTGCACTATTTCAAAATTCAACATGGTATCAAAGCAAGCTTCTAACTCTAGAACCCAGCCACTGAATGCCTCTGCAGCTGCGTCGTCCTTCCGGCAAAGAGCCCTAGCCGCCGGCCCTTATGGCTGGTCTCTTACAACCGCCGGCCTCCTCTGAATTTCTTCTACAGCTGATGACTTCATGAAGGGACATATTTCCTCAACAACAAACTTCTCAAATTGTCCATCAAGCGTTCTCGCCCTTTTCTTTTGAGGCGGTGGTGATGATGTAACGGGAGCGATCTCTTCTGAAGAGTTGGTGTGCGACAAATCGAGAGAGTTCAACAAGGAGGTTTCATGCCAAAGTTTCATCTTTCCTGCAGCCTTCTTACAAACCCCCTGCAGCTTTCTTGCAGCTTTACTGCAGCCTTCCTGCAATTTTTCGTCAGTTAGTGACTTATAAATCCATCAATGTATCAGAATCCCAACCACATTTCTTTTGGCTCGGACGAAATCATCTTTGAATTGTGCCAGCCGTCATCCATGACAGCTTGGACCGTGTCACTTGTGTTTACTGTCACAAACTCAACCACACTCGGGACAAGTGTTAAAAACACTTAAACTGGCATACAAACCTTCGGCCAAATCTTTTACTACCAAGTGCCTCACGACAACATTTGAATCTACCACAGTTCAACCAACTCTTACCCAGAACATTCCGAAATCCTCTGAATCCCTGAGAAACTAGATGGAGCAATTGATTAAGCTATTTGGAGTCGATCAATTCTCTGTGAATTTGTCAACCTCCCACGTTCGATAAAATACTCTTCATATGGCTCTTACGGTTCTAGTCTTTCAAATGTCACCGATCACATGATTGAACGTTCGTAAGCTTTCTCAACTTACTATTCATGCTCTAGGAAAGATATTGTCAGAATACCCGATGGCTCCTGTAGTTTCATTGCTGGTAAATGGTCAGTTGTACTAACAATTGATCAAACTCTGAAGTTTGTTTTACATATTTCCCTGTTGCAATGTAACTTATTGTCAGCAAGTTGACAGATGATATTGATTGTGTGGCTATTTTTTCTTCTGATGATTATGTTTTTCAAAATCGTCATTCGGAGAGTGATTGGAACTACTAAGAGAGTAGTTGGACTCTACTGTTTCCAAAAGAAGGGCACAGAGAGTAAGGATACCACTTAAGAGCTATATTTTATCTCGAATCATTGAAAGTCCATCATGTTGTTGCATTATCGTTTAGGTCATTCTAGCTTCTAATAATTAGAAAATTATAGCATTTGATATTTTCTAACAAAATTATTTATACTTTCAATTGTGAGACATGTTAGTCGAGCAACATGGAATCATTTACTCACCCCACATTTACACAACTTCCGCTCCTTTTTCTCACATTCACAGAACATATGAGGACCCTCTTGCACTTCTAATTACACTAATAAATGGTAGTTCATGACATTAATTGATGATCACATTCGAATGGCATCAGTCTACATTCTAAAAGACAAATCAGATGTTGTTGTCACATTCCAAACCTTTTACATCTTCGTATTAACTTAATTCAAAACTACAATTCAGGTCTGTCGGACTAACAATGGCTGTGAATTTTTCAACTCTATATCGGATAAATTCTTGGTGGGTAAGGGAAACCGCCACCATAGCTCATATACAGACACTCAATAAAATAGGGTAGCCGAGAGAAAAAACTGTCATCTCGTCGACGTTGTTCGCTTTATTATGTTTCAATCTAATGTCCTGAACGATTTTGAAACGATGTCATTTTTTCTTTCACCTGTGTCCTAAATAGGCCCCACTAAATTTACAAGTTTTGAACCCCCTTAATCGTCCTGATGGCATGCTTCCCTGCCAATCGAGACTTCTCCAAATCGAATCTTATGATTTTTGATGCACTGTATTTGTTCATAGCATTGACCCCCACTCAGAGTAAACTTGATCCCAGATCCATAAAATGTATCTTCCTAGGGTACTCCACTACTAAAAAGAAGTATCAGTGGCTTGATCATATCACAAACAAAATTTATGTGAGTGTTAACGTCACCTTTTTGAAAGTGTTCCCTATTTTCCTAGCTCGACCTCAAGTGAGGCGGAGCTTGAGTTCTTGGACCTTGTCCCTTATCACATTCCTATGGATATTCCCCCCATTATTCCTACCATTGAGTCCCTGGTTCAGTTAAGTGCACTATCTCCTACTATCCGTGTCTACACTCGGCGCACCCGTCCCGCTACTCCTACTTTGGAGTCAACTACCTACTTACAGAACCTTAACTCCATTCAGTGTGACATCCACAGTACAATCCCTGCTCCGAATGAAGAGGTGACTTCTCCGAGAATGGTATGCATCAGACATGCTCCCTCTATTCTATAGCAAAATGTCTCTTTTTGTGGTCTATCGTCGAACTACAGAACATTTGTTATTGCTCTGACGGGCCATCAGATCTAAACTACTATTGAGGTTGCTCTTGCTGATCTAACATGAAAAACAACAATAATGAAGGAGATGAATGCACTTCAACGGAACCATACGTAGAATGTTTTGGACCATTCAAGGGGTAAGAAAGCTGTAGGGTGTTGATGGATTTTCAGCACCAAGTTCAATTCTAATGGATCCTTTGAACGCAATAAGACATGATTAGTCGCCAAGGGGTACTCACAGATCTACATAGTTGACTATAAGAAGACATTTGCTCCAGTGGCTGATATAAATACTATTCGAGCCATATTGTCACTTGCGGTGAATATGGATTGGCCTTTATTCCAACTAGATGCCAAGAAATCATTCTTGAATGAAGAGCATACAGAAGAGGTGTATCTCCGTCTCTTGGCTTTGACTCTACTACCTCTAGAGGACAAGTGAGCAGGCTACGAAAGTCTCTCTATGAGCTAAAATAGTCCCCAAGGGCCTAGTTCGGCAAGTTCACAATGGGTCATGGTTTTTACTTGGACTCAATCGGATCACACCCTCTTCTTCTGCATTGTAGATCAAATCTTGATTGGAGATCAAATCTGCATTGTACATCATTTTGCAGAGATTACACCCTTGAATGAAAACATGGACAAACTCTATAGATTTTTGTATGGTTTACGATGTCCAAGCATATTCATATCTAAGTCAGAATTAACAATATTCAGTAAGCTTCGTACTCCCTTCCTTGATTTCAATCCATTAAAATGATTTTTTTTGGGCATGTTAATTAATTTTCAATCAGACATCCTCACCCATTTTAGGTTAAACTCATGCTGGAGTGCGTCGTCTTGAATGAACTCCCCGAATTGGTTTTCTATTTTGCAAATTCGGATGGGTAATGCTGCAACTGTTATGAGGAGGTCGCAGAAGAGGAAGTACTATTCATTCTTGCCTCACAAGCTCACGGATTAGGCAACCTTTTATGAGGAGTTACTCACACTCAAAGAGCTCCACCTACTAAGGATTTTAACCCGGAATCCAAGCCGGGGAGAAGAGATATTCAAAACAAGCGAGGAAGAGGAGTTTACGCTTACCTGCTTGAGCCTTCCTGGATTCGTGCTTCGTCGAGGAAGAGGAAGGCGCAGTGGCCTCGCAAAATGGTGGAGTTTACGCGTACCTGCTTCAGCCTTCCTGAATTCTTGCTTGTTCGAGGAAGAGGAACGCGCAGTGGCCTCGCGAAATGGCTAGTGCAGAAGAGGAGGTCGCGTTAGAGGAAGGTGCTTGACAGAAGACGCAAGGAGAGGGTAATATAGATTATTGGCGAGGAGAAAGCTGGGGCCGCGGGGTATATCCCGCGGCCTGCTTTCTGCCAGCTTTGGCTTCGTCCCGCCATGAAGTTGAGCGCCAAACAGGAAATTATCGAGGGTTGAGGCCTCGCCGCTGGAAAAAAGCTGCACCAAATGGAGCCTTAGTCTAAACAAAAAGGCAGTGCATCCATGAGGGTGCATTCTCTAGAAGAAGCCATCAATTCCCAAGTTAGAAATTGAGCTTATGAATCTAGCTAATCAAACTAGGAATTTTAAGGCATGATCACACAGTGCAAAGCATCCAAAATGTTTGATTTTCAATTTAAAACAAGATACATGAGTACACAACCGGCATAAGACTTTTATATATACATTTAAGTAGGACTACCAAATGATATAAACACCAGAACTCTTGCCCCTTGTTACATGTTTAGGAGACATCATTTCTCGCCTTAGGGTCACATCAATAGCTTCAAAGGGCAATAAGTCAAGGCATGCTCCTCTGATAAAAAGGGGTCAGCCGCCCAATTTTCTTTGTTGGTTAGTGCCTCGCAAGGATAAGCGAGATGGTCATTGAGTTCATCATCATAGACTAAGTCTGCGAGAGTTGTCCATGCCGAAGATGTTACCTGACTCCCTACAAGCTAGATCAAGGGTGCCTTACAACAAGTGTCAAAGCAGTTAGGATCAAGCGAAATCATGGATGGTCAAGTCGGGCTTTACTATGTTTGGCAATAATTATGTTGACTAGAGGCTTTGAGATTTAGCTTTCCATGATGGCTATTTTGAAAAACCAAGTACTTCCACTCAATAAGTTATAAATACTATTTTTTTAATGAAAGTAGAATATTTAAAAAGTGCATAGAACTTTTGATGAATCAAAAGTTAATGTAAAATATTTTAATGCAAGGTCATCAGTAAAGAAGTCTTATGACATCAACAACCACTAGTCATTTACTTGTGAAGGAATAGAGATGCTCGTTACAATGGTAAAATTCAGAGACTGAATTGTAGCTTCATAATAGAGATGTTAGTTTATGACAATGGTAGAATAAATGTATTGGTTTGAAGCCTTATTCTAATTGAATTTATGAGGTATTTAACAAAGCTTGGTGGTCTCTTTTAGTTCTATAAACCAGAAAGTTACTTTATGAGAAAAGTCCTAGAACGCACAAGCAAGCATCATTAGAATTTCCAATTCATCAAACTACAAAAGACTGTGTATCATTTAAGTATAATTTTCTTTCTCTATTTACCTCATTTTCCTCCTCTTCACTATTATAAGCTTGATCAAGCTTGCTGTACAATTCGTCATCATCTTGGCCTTTGACATCTTCCATTTTGCCCTTTGAAAAGAAATATAACATTAGAGAGGACATAAGCTACAAGAAATAAAGAACCATACAAACCATTAGAATGCAGACATAAAGAAATTTAAAAAATATTTCTAGTAATTAGAACAGTAACTTTCGTCCAGTAGAGTTTTCTCATAGAAGAAGCAAGCTCTGAATTTAAAACAAAAATATGGCGCATACCAATTCAGCCTTCAACTTCTCAACCTTGTTGAGCAAACTTGAAATATGCCGGTTTAGGGCCTATTTCAGGAAAAAAATTGAACGTTATTAGCAAAGTATACATCAACTTCTGTTAGACGTGATTTCTACGCAATTAGGAGAAAAAAGATCATGCAGAAGTTCCAAGTATGAAGGGAAAATTTACCGCATGACGCTGTAGTTCTATTGAACGAGCTAAGGCCTTCCTCTTCGTAAGGAGATTTTTCGGCCGGAGTGTAGGAGGTCGATGATAGTCCTTGCCACGAAAAACAACAATTGCATAACCCTTAGATATCTTGTCAACAGAAACCAAAACTCCGCCACTCTCAGCTTCGAGTGATAGTGCAATGTGCTTAACTTGCATAAAAGTTTTGGCTTTCACGATGACCTTCACCAGCTCCCTATACTTCCAATGCAGATGCATATTCTCAACTGTTCCATCAAAAACTCCTCTCCTTCCTGAAACCAATTAGCATCTTGGAAATTGAGCAAAGCATTTACATAAAGGAGACCACACAAAATGAGTAACAGGACAATATTCTCTTTTTGCCCCATTTCATGCAGAAATATATCCAAACACCCGAAACATGCTATGTTGAATACCCCTAAAAGTATTCCTACCGTTTTGCCCATGGTTAACTAATCAAAGTGCTATGTAAGTAAATATGGAAGTTTAGGTGTGAGATATGTAAATACATAAGAATTGTGTGCTAGCATGTAAATTTCCCTTAAAAGTTGATAGCCAGCCACTCTTGATATTAAAAACAACAGTATTAGAATACCTCATAGATCTAATTACGTAAATGGCTAGGTTCATTCATCTCAAGTAATAGATCCGCACAAAACTGGCTGATGAAACTAAGAATTGATTTGACATTCAGCTGTTAAATTAATTAGATTTTAATTCTTAAAAATAAAATGTATAAAAGAAAGTAAAGAATGATGCAACTTAAGAACTAGTAAGCAGATTGATATACAGAAAAGGTGAACCAAGATAATGGAAATGCCAAGTTAGAATGCAAGCCTGATATTCAAGCAAACTTTTGGTTTTGTGATTATACCAAGTCAGAATAGTTCCCTGACTACTTAGACAGGCCCATTTAGTCCCAGAGTTTATAATTAGACCCAAGACTGTTTTGATGAGGGCTAAAATGATTCTCATCAAGGATTATTTCAACCCATACTAAAGAGAATTGATACTTCTATAAACTCTGGGATTAAAATGGCCTCGTGTAAAAAGTCTGGGGACCATTTTGACACTTCTTCTCGAGATAGTGTTGTATGAAAAAGAGACCATGAGGGAAGGTACTTCACAATTTGCCCATAGCATAAATAGAAATGTTTCTCAACAATCTAATAAATCCAAGCACATGATATGATAAGTTTGAGGCCAAATAAATTAATATATTTATAATTCAAAACATGATAGAGTTACCAAGAAGCAAGAAGGCCTTCATTCTTAGCCCAAGTTTACGAAACATGAATCTTTCTTCTTCAGTTATACTCTCAGTGTCTGCTTTACGTTCTACAGGCCTCAAGGATTCCTCCACCTTGGCTAAGGCTCTTTCAGCTCGCATTACCTTACGTTCAGCCTGAAAAAATCAAGAGGAGAAAGAGACATCTTAATCCAGTCTCTAAATTTTTTCTGAGTATCATGAGGTATAGAAAAATATATTTGTGGCTGATCTGGCAGCATAACCTCACTCCAACACAAGATATAACATAATGAAATTGCACTTTTATGAAACTTATGATAGAACCTAGATGTAACACAAAAATAATTGTCTAGTATTTATTTGCTTCATTGCATATAAGCAATACAGACATATGTCAGCTTGAAATATATTTATTTATTTAGTAAATATGATATTTTCTTATCAATAGAAGTCAAAGGACCATATATCAATTAGATTATGTGATTATGATGTGGAAGAAAATTTTAATGCTTTGCATTGTTCTAGAGACAAAAATATTTTTCTTAGAATACTATGTTATCTTTCGAAAATCAAAGAATTAATGTTTTGTTACTCAAAGAAAATTGATAAAGTTTGAATCAATTAAAACGATATTTTTGCTCACATTCAAACTTTTTTTTTTTTTTTTTTTTGTTATACATTTCATAGACTCTATAATCGCTGGCTCTAGGCATGCTGATTTTTTCACTATGATAAGGTTAAGGTGTTAGATAATCAGCCCAATCAGGCTTCAAAACCTTCAAAAGATAGAGATGTGACGTAGAAGTTCTAAGAAATAGATGTGGTAGCCGTAGTGGGAAATAATTGAATATCAAAATTGGAATGCAGCTAGAATCGTGGATTCTAGCATTAGCAAAAATATGCTTCCCATTATATTTTGTACTTTAAATCAGTTATAGGTAATTTGAAATTCAAACCAAATGCATGTTCTACAATCAAAGAGTGTAACAAATCAGCCAAACTTTTATGGGCTACTTTTATTTGACTATCATATGTGCATGATAAAAATTGGAAAGCTTCATTAAAGTACAAATTTGTTATGTGAGATGAATCGATAGTTTTAAAACATGAAATGAAATGATTCATTTCCAGAGCACGATTAACCATTATAAAAATAAATCATATTACTTTAGTATTCATGGTAATCATAGAACAAAGTTCATGCTCACATAGCTCACACAAAATAAGATATGTTGTATAAGGCACAATATTGTTTCTGCCTGCCAGATAAATTCAACATTGTGACACTACGCAACATGCCGTTTTAAAATCGAACAATAATACCTATCATTAGTTATGATTATATCCTTATCTCAAACAAAATGCATACCACACCACCAAAATGTAATTCTATGATTAAAAAATTCATCAAAAAGATGATACTGAGTTACTAAGTTGAGTTCCAGAAATAGAAAGCATCCTTTATCGTATAATCATATTAACCCTATGGAAGGATCTAGTTAAATTTGGATATATTCCACAGAACATACAGTTGGCATAATCCTCTTTGATGTGATAATAAAACATTACCATAACTTGCATGGTGTGTCCATGATAACAACCCTTCTCAAGGCTTCCATGAATTTTCAATTCTAGCATGGTGCGGCATATATTTCTGAAATAATTCAACCCAGTTAGCATGCATATGCTGAGGCAGGGACGTATGTGTGGGGCGTCCCGCATCGAAGACAGCGAGCCGGCTAATTGCCTTACCAAACGTCAAGGTTTTTTTTTCCCTTTAGAGGAGTCGGCCGGTCCTCATGGGTCATTCCTAGTTATTCTCTTATTATATATTTTCTTTCGTGAGAGTCTAGGATTAGGTTTTGTGTGAGGTTGTTCGAGATTGTAGCGGACATCTATGTTTCTCATCTAGAGCTGTATCGGAGAGTTCGAGTGATGCTCTTGTTGTATCTCCATTCAGAGGTGGTAATTATCTTCTATATCCACTTCCGCATCCTCCCCATATAGCTCCCGGCCGGTCCGTCCTTGCTGCTGCCAGCATCTCCATTTCACATAGAAGACTGTATCTGAGAGTTCAAGTGGTGCTCCTGTTGTATCTCTCTCCTTAGGGGGTAATTATCTTCCCTATCTCTTTTTGCATCCTCTCCACATTGCTCCTAGCCGCCCCGTCCATATGCAACAGTCCGGAACAGCAACTATTGCTGCTTTTCCCTGCAGTTACCCCATTTCCAGCCACTCCATCCCTTCCCAGCCTCGTTGCCACCTTGCACAGCCACTTCCACCCTTCCCCAACCTTCCCGCATCACTCCCAATCACCATTCCTTGCTGTAGACATAAGGAAAACAGCAAATCTGTTGTTTTTCTGCTGTCCAGCTGACCCAAACAGAATGCCGTTGTTTGAACTACTGTCCCTTGCGGCCTTGCTGTTCCAGCAGCCCATAATTGCTGCTGCCCCTCACCTACAGCCTGGAATCCCCTTCCCTACCTTACCGCAATCTTTCCAAGCCCCCACACTATAACCACCACCACTCAGGATCCGCCCAATATGAGTTTCTGTGTTAAGTGTGTTGTATTTTCCATTTCAAGATGTTTGATTGTAATTGTCTATTTGCTTCCAGTAATAATACTTGTTTTACCTATTATCATTTGAGTTAACTCCGATATCTTTGATATCAGAGCTAGTCTAACCTTATCCATATACACCCTATTCCACCTACCCAAACCTAAACCCCAAACACGTCACCGTAGTGACAATTGTCAGAAAATTATTCGAGAGGAAATGCCATAATGTCTTTTATGAGAAATCCGCAAAAAGATGTCAGGGAACCTTATATAGAGAATGTGCAACGGGAAATCCTCCGACTGCAATAGAGGCTTGTCGCCTCCAAAAGAAAGCAATTTGGTGGGTCACCCGTAGCCACAACGGTATTGACTAGATCAAAGGAATGGAGCAAATCTCTTCCACCATATAAATTTTAAGAATAAAAAATCACCACAGTGAAGATTTGACATGAAATATTAGAAAATTCGGAATTTTAAAGTAATGGTGGATTTGTCATATTTGACGGTCACTTAGATCCGGATGAGTTCATCGAGTGGCTATAGATCTTAGAATGTGTTTTTGATCGTTAGGACGTCCCACCAAAAAGAATTATGAAACTAGCAGCTAGCACGTAAAGAAAGACTATATTTTAGTGGTCGGCAAACCTAAAGGTTCTTCAACAATGAGAAGGAAAAAGAAAAATTACTACTTGTTCAAGATGAAAAGAAAAATGCAATGCCAATACCTACCTGTGAATGATACGCAGGATAAATACTTAATGGTCATACCAGTTATAACATCACCAAATAACCGCCACATCTTATAGACAGAATTCAACCCTAGGTTCTTATAGTCGGAGTGCACTCAGGAGAACAACTAAGCTGATCCCGCTTGAGGAGACACTAGTTTAGAGTGGAGAACAGGTGTACCAATCCACACTCCCAAATCCATCCCAGCCAGAAAGTATTTTAAGTGTTATGGATTTGGGCATATTAAATTAAATTGCACAACTAGAAGAATGATCTCTTTCATTAACTAGGGAGTTTTGAAAAAATAAACAGTGATTCAAGAAAGGATGAAGATTTCCGAGAGGATTTTTAACTTTCAGCTAACGAGAAAGAAATAATAGCACTAGCAAGTCTGACCCCTTGAGAGTGACCCCAACTGAATTAAGAGCAAATATTATAGAAGATAGTGACTCTGGGATAAGGTCGTTTATGTAGTGTATGAGATTGGGATGCCTCGAATTAAATTTTTGCAGTAATTGAAAAGGAACAACAACAGGACTGACATTGGATGTCCAAAATAACCATGAGTTTGGGGAGCCAATAATAGACAGAAGACAACCCCAGATAAGAGAATTTCAGATGGTTCAGACATACAGTCTAATTCTTGAGTTTCCCTTCCTGAGGGAGGTCTAATATTTTATAAATTTATGTGTTACTACTGAATGATCATATCAAGTCATTTGGGCAATTAAATCAGTTCAGCAATGTACTTACTGACAGATGCTCAGATAGGATGCTGAGCCACAGTGTAAGAAATTGCCTTAGGACAACCCCAGATACTAGAATTTCATACGGTTCAGATATACAATCTACTTCTTGAGTTTTCGTTATTGAGGGAGGCTCAAAATGTTAGAGATAAGATTCTTTTGTGTTACTACTTAAAGATTACATTAAGTCATTTGGGCAGTTAAATCAGTTCAACCATGTACTTACTGACAGATGATCCGACAGGACGATGAACCATAACGTTAGAAATTGCTTTAGGAGTTTGCTGAAAAAAAAAAAAATCAACAATGAGATCTAGGTCCTACCATAGAAGAAGAAGAGGCCCCTCCTGAGTGGTTGCTAGTGAGGGTTTTCCAGCTTGCCATAAATTTTATCCTAGAGTTGATTCCTTCTATATTTGTTCATCAAGTATGCCCACTAGGGCATGAGAAGTGAGATATGTAATTTACAAATGTGATGGCTCGAGACTTGATTCATGAGAATACTTTTCTATCTACATGTCAGCTCGGGTTAGGGCCAAAAAAGAATAGATATCTATTCTAACAGGAAGTACTTTGAAATGACAATGTCAATAGGATTGATGTACTGAAAAAATAAAACATTTCTGCCACAGCTTCAATATGGTCAACTGGACTACAAGACAGAAGCTTTGAATGATGAGGTCGAAGCTCCCTCAAACTAAGGTGACTAATGCGAGGACATACGCATCGGTCATACAGCGTCGAAGGCAATGAGCCAACTACTTGACTGAACCAGTTTTGAACAGGTCTAGGTTTTTTTTTTCATTTTTTTCCTTTGTTTTTTTTTTTTTTTGCTTTGAAGGAGTCGGCGAGTTCTCGTAGGCTATTCCTATTTATCATCTTATTATATATTTGCATTCGTAAGAGCCTAGGGTTAGGTTTTGCATGAGTTTGTTCGGAGCTACCGTCGGTGTGTCTGCTAACAAGTGGTACTTTTGTTGTATCTCCATCCCGATGTGGTGGTAGTCATCCCTATCCCCTTATGCATCCTCCCCACATAGCACCCAGCAGCCTCGTCCTTGCTGCAGCTGCCCAAGGCAGCCGCTATTGCAGCTTTTCCCTGCAATTCCCCCATTTCCAACCATCTCCCTCCTTTCCCAGCCTCACTGCCATGCACAGTGGCCGCTGTCACCCAGAATATAGCAAATTTGTTGTTTTTCTGCTGTCCAGCCACCCCTAAACAGCAAACTGCCATTGTTTGAACTACCATCCCTTGTTGCACTGCAATTCCAGCCGCCCACAATCGCTGTCGGCCCTCACCCACGGCCCAAAAACCCTTTCCCTACATTGTTGCCGCCTCTCCAAGCCCCCAACAATCACAACCATCGCGTGGGATCCGCCCTAACATGAGTTTGTGTGTTGTGTGGTTGATTGTAACGGCCTGCTTCCAGTAATAATATTAGCTTTACATATTATCGTTTGCATTAACTTTGTTATCATATGCTCTGACTTATTTTAGAATTTTATTTTAAAGCTTGAAAAACTAAACATAAAACAAAATATTTAAGTAACAAGTAAAACCTCCAACAACAAAATGATTGTATTACAAAATAAAATTCCCTATTATGATTAGATTGTTTCTATTCTGCATTATCTAACTACTGGGTAAAATAAGTGATTGGGTGGCCATCTTGATTTGAAATTCCCTATATGCTTACACTATGTATCACATGAAACTATAAGACTTTTATTAAAATTAGATAATCTTAGTACAGGTGAATTGGCAAGTCTCTTTAATCTCATTAAAGCTAAATTTAGCATATTTCGTTAATTCAAACTTTCCATTTTAAAGAAGATTATTAACTGAATCCATGATAATATAATAACACTGATAAAAGGCAGCCAAGCCATTATGGCTATGAATATTTTGAGGATCGGTTGCTATCGACCACTCTAATCGTTTTAACCTTATTAAGTTCAACAGTAACCCAATAGTACAGACTAAATATTAAAAGAACAATAGATGAGATAATAAAATAACACTTCTTCAAATTTAGATAAAGCCTTTCATATTACATCTTGTAAAAGGCTTTTAAATGTTCCTCTCTTGATGTGTTGTAAATTAGAATGACACAAGCATATTAATAAAAATCCTTCTAGAAGGACATGAAGCATTGTTCATGATTCCCAAGTACTCGGACCATCCGTTAATCCAAAAGCCATTAATGATAATTCATATAAACCATCTTTTATCTCAAATGTATCTAATCAGAAATCTGCATGGTTTTAAAAACCAAACTGGTCATTAATTGGTTCAATCAAAGTTCAGAACCATTTCTGCATAATCGGCATTGAACCGATCATAACCGAGGTTGAACCAGTGAACCAGTCCAGTTTTTAAAGAGCCAATCAGTTCATATATTATTCAATTTTAGTCTTTTGGCATAGATTGTATGGTCAAAAATAAGATATTTAAATTAAAAAAATAAAATATCATGTTTTAAATTTTTTATTGAAAATATTGTTCAACATATTTAAAAGTATTGCCTCAAATTAAAGTACTATTATGTGAATCGATAAAAATGATATTAATATATATTATTTTATTTTAATTATATTAAAATAAATTAAATATTTATTATGTTATCCGGTTAAACCTCGGTAAAACCATTAAACCTTGAACATTTACTTCTTCCGATTAGATGCCATGTTCGATTTTCACAACCTTAAAAATTTGTTACAAATTAAAATGACATCAAAGTATCTAACAGAACATTTTACAAAGTCATAAAGCATGTATCATAATGCTTGGGAAAGTACTCAAACTATTAGCAAATCTAAATTCATCAATAAAAAGTCATATAATCATCCCTTTTATCTTAAAAGTGCTTGTCATTCATGCCCTTTTCTTATAGTTACTTTATGGTAACCACTCATACCAACTTCAGAGATTCATAAACCATGACCATTATATCAAGCATATCATCTAATTTTAATATAAGATATAGACAAATTTTATTGATTGCCCAACAATCCACACATTCTCCGATTCCTGTTCTTCTTAGGTATGAGTAAAATAAGCACCACACAAAGGACTTGCACTAAATAAGTCCTTTCCAGAGTAAACTCATCTACATGTATTTTCAGCACATGCTCAGTAGGAACTATTCTATAATGTGTTAAATTAAGTAATGATGATTAAAAATTAAATTAATGGCATGCTAATATCCAAGAACGGTGGTAATTCATCAAGTAGATCATTTGGTCATATTTCCTCAAAATCATATAGGAATTGACTTAGCAGTTCGGAGTGTAGGATGATTAAAGATTTAGGATTTCTAATGTAATCAAAGATGGCATATAACAACAACAACAACAAATGGGGTCGATTACAAGAATCCTTTTTCTCCATTGTCTTATTTAATGTCATATTTCCATTCAATCCTAATAAATTAAAATTATTTTTTATACAATATGCCCATCTTTTTAGGTTTAACTCTACCTTCCTTAACATAAGTCAAATCAAAAACATCAACTCTCTTAATAGGATCATCAGATGGTCGACATTTAATGTGACCAAATCAACTAAGACGACTCTCTCAAATCTTGTAAAAGCACAAGTCATTGGTTACCACTTCATGATTTTAGCAAAAACTTGTTGCTTTTGATGCATGGAGATTAAACATGTTGTACTCATTCCACAAGCTAATTTAACAACTTCCCAATATAAAAAATTTTATGATAAAATGGTTAACATAAATTTTCAACAACAAATTAAGCTAATGCTTCAAAGCATGCCTATATGAATACTGACAAAACTTCAATCACTATGTAAAAGTAATAACTAAATAATTGATAAATGAGAAAAATAAAAGAGATCACAGTAAAGAAAAGAACCAGGCATCTCCAGAAATAGTTATCCACACTACTGAAGCACTCCAGAAATACATATCTACAAAGAAAAAACACATGAGAGAAAAGCTGATATTTTATTTCAACATTCGCTAGTAAATTTCAATATTTCTCCAAGCATCTAGGTCCAATATAAGAAATTAAGCAAAAT